>OY728152.1:2048033385-2050527726 GCA_963277665.1 Viscum album | reverse complement strand
ATGGTGTATGATGCTTATAATATGGTTTTTATGGGATGATGGTTGTTGTGGAACCACCAAGATATTGATACCTTGAGTTGGGAAGTGATGTGGTAGGTAATTCCGATGGGGGAGTTCCCATATAAGGGATTGATTAATTATATTGAGTAGTTGGGTCATTCAAGGAATGTGGGAATGATACATCTACATTCAATGTAGAAATCATCACAATTATTTTTCACTCAATTGTTACAAATTCTAGAAATGTACAAAAAATTATTATTTTTTCAAAATAAATTAATAGAAAATAATCACTTAACAAAATTAGTGCAATAAATCATATAAATATAAAAATTCAATCCTAGTACATTTTATCATATGAGACCTTCATTTAGAACATTTAAACAATATATTTTTCCATTACACACCCCTACCAGGGTTTCCTTTTGTTTTTGTTTATTTCTAGGTTCTTGTGCTTTTGGTTGAGGTCTGGGTCAAGTTTCTAGAGATATTTTTGAATTATAGAGTTTCCTGCATAGGTGTACATGTGCCACATGGTTAGGGGAAACCATGCGCATGCCCAGTACAAATTTGTATGGCCTAGTCAGGGAGGCAATCTAGGTTACGGGGCTAAGCATATGGGTGTGCACCCCTCCATAGGAGTCTCTGTGGTCCAAATTCCATGGGACATATGCACCATAGAGTAGGCACGTGATCTTGTAGATCATGTGGCCAAACTATGTGACAATGGGTGATGTTAATCACTAGAAGTGAGGTGATGTAGTTTTTTAGTATAAGGTAGATAGTTTTGACCATTTTTTTTGTTGGAAAAAATGGTTCACAGGTGGTGATAGAGGCCTTCCAAAGGTGTAGCCAAGGATTTTTTTGATTATGCTCACTATTGTTAGCCAATATAGTCATCATGTTCATGTGCACATAGGATACAACCCATTGAGTCGGTGTTGGCCACTCTTTGTGGGTGGAGACCACCGTAGATTATACGACATAGGAAATGGGGTTGACACTGGGTATTTAGAAGGTGTTTCACATATAAGACCATGACTAGTGGTGTGTGAGCCCCCTCCCACTACAAAACCACCCCTATAACCCCCCCCCCCATAAAACCAACACCCCTCCCACTGTACATCCCCCCAATTCCACAACACCCCCCCGTAAAACCGCTACATTCTACTGTACAACTCCCACCCCCATAGCCACCCTTTTACTGCCACACCCCCCCTAAAACCCCCTCCCACTCACAACCCCCTATAGCCAACTCCCCTCCCCCCCACCCCCCACTACAGAACCCACCCCCAACCCCCACAGCCCCCCTCACCCTTACTGCCCCACCTTGCATCGCCCCCTCTAAATCCCCCCAATAACCAACCCCCTCCCACTAAATAGCCCCCACTCCCAGTGCACACCCCCTACATCCCCACCATAGCCAACCCACTCCCACTACACATCCCCCCTACAACAACACCCCCTACAACCCCCATGCAGTCCCCCTCCCCCACAACCCCCTACAGCCCACCCCACATTGAACATCCCTCTCACCCCTTACATCCCCCACCCTTCACAACCACCCCCTAAAGCCCCCAATGCACATACCATCTACATCCAACCCCATCCCACTACACACCCCCTACATTCCCCTCCCACTAAACAACCCCCCTATAGCCCCCATCGCACTACATAGCCCCCACCCTCCCACTGCACATCCCCCTGTCTACAAGATAATCCCCTCCCACTACACAGCCCCCTCCCACCCTACAGCCCCATACAACACCCTACCACCCTACAACCCCCTCCTCCCTGTGGTCCCACCCCCACACTAAACAACCCTGCAACCCCTGGCATCCCCCACCCTGCACAACCACCCCCTATAGCCCCCCACATCCCCCCATTGCACGTCCCCCTACAACCAACCCCCTCCCACTGCACAACCCCACCATTCCCATAGCCCCCCCCATAGCCCCCCCCCCCACTACAGCCCCCACCCCCCACATTTGATATCCCCCTCATCCTTGCACCCCCCAACCCCCTACAACTCCCACTGCACAACCCATCTACAACCAACCGCCTCCCACTTCACAACCCTCCCCACCCCCATTGCACACCCCCCTACAACCCCTCCCACTGCACAACCCCCATACAACCCCTCCCACTACATATCCCCCACCCTACCACTGCACACCCCCCTGTCGCTCAGCCAACCCCCTCCCACCGCACAACCCCCCTCACACCCTACAACCCCATACATCCCCCTCCCCCACCCCTCCTATGCTACCCCCACCCCCCACACTACACAACCCCCTTAACCCCTTGCATCCCCCACCCTGCACAACCACCCCCTAAATCCCCCCCTACTCCCCCAATACACATCCCCCTACAGCCAATCCCCCTCCCACTGTACAACCCCCATTCCCACAACAACCCCCATAACCCCCTATAACCAACCCCCTCCCACTACACAACCCCCCATAGCCAACCCCTCCCACTACAAAGCCCCCACCCTTCCACTTCACATCCCCCACCCTCCCACTTCACAACCCTTCTCCCATTGACTCAAAAAATAAATTATGAAATAGAGACCCATAATATGCCTCCCTACCATTTAAGAACTCACTACCATATTTGATCAATATAATAGGGCATAACTAAAATATCACTATAAGAAATGAACCATGATTCTAATCAAAAGGGTCTCAATAGAACACCTAAAGGAACTCTATGAAGTGGAATAATTCTCAAAGGAACTCTATGCAAGGGCATAACATTCCATAGATACAAATTTCTGAACTGGAGGAATCAATCATTTGAATAGATATTCTAATAGAGGAATCATGTGTCATGTTAGGGAGAATACGCTACACCATGTTATCATCATTTTTTGGTGGAATAAAAAACACTTACTTGAATCAAGGATAGATCACAGGTTGGGAAGAGGGGTTCACAAAGAATAGGGAATCTTTCATTTTGGGATAATCAAAATAAAAAACAAAAAATAAAAAACAACCTTGTTTTCAAAGAAATATGAATGAAAAATGGAAGAAATGTATGTAGAACATAAAACTCAGTTATAACTTATAGATTTTATTTGAATAAAAAACAATCGGTTGATGGGAAGAAGGGTTTGCACACTGGAAAAATGGGAGCTCTCGTTTAGGGTGCAATGTGGGACGATCACGATCAGAATTGGGAGCTGCATTTGTGGAATTTTATCCCAATGGTTTTATAAAACCGTTGGGAAATAATATCAAATCTATCCCAATGGTTTCAATGAACCGTTGGAATTGGGGGGGGGGGGGTAAACATCCCGCTATCCCGATGGTTTCAAATAAACTGTTGGGAAAAACTATCACCTATACCAACAATTATCTATAACCGTTGGTAAAAGTGTCTCTACTTGGGCCTATCCCAAAGTTTTGAAAAACTGTTGGGAAAATAAAAATGTAAAAATTAATATACCAATGGTTTTTAACAAACCTTTGGTATATTAATCCTATCCCAATGGTTTTTCTAAACCATTAGGATAGAGCCGTTGGTATAGGAGGAATTTCCAGTAGTGATTCTATGATGGTAACACCTCTAGATTGAGTACATGTGAATGGTTATGAGATGTAAATCCTTAAAAAGGATACATGGAATACATCATGCTCTTGAGATTGTTTTTGTGGGAGTGCTAGTCGATATTCCACTGCTCCACTGTGATCAAGAATATCAAAAGGGCCGATATACCTTGGAATAAGATTTCTATTATTTGCAAATATCATGACTTTATTCCATATATATTTATGGAGGAATACCATGTATCTAATATTGAACTCTAGTTCACGTCAAAGATTGTCAACATAGCTATTTTTTCGACTATGAGGAGCCTTGATGTGCTAATGTGTGGTCTTAGACTCCTCCACCATTTCTTCGAACATTTCTAGACCTAGAAGTTTTTGTTCTCCAAATTAGTCCCAACATTCTTATGTTATTCACCTCTTCCCATTAAGGGAATTATTGTGATCCATTTTTGAATGCTTGAGTGGAAACTGTTGTTTTAATAGAACTCACCCAGATGAAGATGTTGATCCCATACTCCTTTGAAGTTTGTTGAGCATGCTCTCAATATGTCCTCAAGTGTCTGGATAGTCCACTCATATTTTCCATTAGTTTGAGTGTGATAAGACATGCTGAAGTTTAACTAAATATTTAGAGCACATTATAGATTCATCCAAAACTTAGAGGTGAATCTTGGACCTTGATCCGATTCAATTGATAGTTGTACACCATGAAACCTCACCACTTTTATGATGTATATCCATAAAAGTTGATCCAATTGGAAATCCTTTTGAATCGTAATGAAATGTTCAGTCTTTGTAAGAAATTCCACCACAACCCAGATTGCATTGTTTCCTCTGGAAGTCTTTTGAAGCCCAGTAACAAAGCCCATGGTGATGTTTTCCCATTTCCATGTGGGTATGTGTAATGGCTGTATTATCCCCTTATATTTTTTTATTTTTGTCTTCACTTAGTAACAAATGAGACATCCTGATGTATATTCTATGATCTCTTTCTTTATATTGTCCCACCAATAGTCTTCCTAGAGATCTCGATACATCTTTGTGCATCTAGGATAGATAGAGAAGGTTGATCAATGTGCATCATATAATATCTCCTTATTTAATTTAGGATTTTATGGTACACATAGACTTGACCCAGATATTACACCACCTTCTCAATTAAGATTGAACTCTAAGGATTTCCCTTTTCTAATAGTTTTCACTTTCTTTTAAACTCTCACATCATATCTTTGAGCATCCTTTATCCTGCTCAGAAGAGACTGTTGAGAAATAATTTGTGAAAGGATGGATGATTTTCCTTCCTTTATGATTCTCTTATGAATCCTATTCAACTATAAGAGGATTATATCCTTCTCAATTCTCATCAATGAAAGAGTTGGTGGATCCTTCCTTCTTAGAGAATCCGCCTCTTTATTTTCTTTCCCCAGATGGTAGATAATTGATCATTCATAGTCTTTGATCGTAGCTCTAACTATCTTTTTGGCACATATTCGACTCTTTCTATGTGAATATATACTTGAGTCTTTTGTGATTTGTATATATTTCACAATTCTCCCCCAAGAGGTAATGTCACAAAATTTTCAAAGAAAAGATCACTACAACTAACTCCAGATCATGTGTTGGATAGTTTTACTGGTGAAATTTCTACTTCCTTGAAGCATAGGAAATGAATTTGTCATTTTTCATTAATACCCAAGACAATCCCTTCTTATAAGAATCACATAATACCAAGAAAATATCTCCACTTATGGGTAGTGTGAGAATGGTTGTAGTGATAAGACTCCTTTTCAATTTCTTGAATCTCTATTCGTATACATCATTCCATGAAAACTTGACTCCCTTTCGAGTTATCTTTGTTAGAGAGTTTGACAATCATTATAAATTTCTCACAAATCAATGATAATACGTAGATAATCCTATGAAACCTTGGATATCTATCAAATATGTTGACCTCTCCCATCCTTCAATTTTATTAGTCTTTAAAGGGTCTATAGATATTCCATTTCTTATGATGATATTCCCCAAGAAAGATACTTTCTTGAATGAAAACTCACATTTTCTGTATTTTACATAAAGTTTTTTCTTTTCTCATATTATTTAGCATTGTACTTAAATTCTCCTTTGGCTCCTTCTTACTTTTAGAGTATATTAGAATATCCTCAACAAAGACGACCACAAATTTGTCAAGGTAATCTCTAAAGACTCTATTCATCAAGTGTAGAAATTTTTCTGGAGCATTAGTGAGTCCAAAATACATTACTATGAATTCATAATCCCCATACCTTGTAGGAAAAGAAGTCTTGGTGATATCTTCCTTCTTCACCCTTACACGGTAATATCCCGACTGCAGATCCACCTTGGAGAAGTATTTTTCTCCACATAGATGACCGAACAAGTCAACAATTCACGGAAAAGGATAAATTTTCTTTATCTTGTTTTGTTGATCTCATGATAATCAATATAAAGGCACATGGAACCATCCTTCTTTTTGACGAAAAGACAGGTAAACCCCATGGTGAAGTACTTGGGCATATAAACCCTTTTTCTAAATTCTCTTGTAGTTGTTTCATTAGCCCCTCAAGTTTCACAATAGCCATTATATATGGAGTCTTGGATATTGGAAATGACCAGGTATATGATCAATCAAGAATTCAACATCTATGAAAGGAGAAAGGCTAGTGAATTTCTCTGGAAACACATCAGTGAATTACCTCAAAATAGACACGTCTTCGAGGATGGTTCCTTCCTTATACTTGATCATCTAAGAAAGATACACATTCTCATATGAAAGTAATATCTATGCTTGGGATGATGGTTATAAAGAAGATTCATCCTACTTATTGAACTTATATAGAATCAGGGGTTGAATTTTCATATGGAGAGTGATATCTCTCTCACGGAATTTTATGTTGGCCCTATATAGGGAAAGCTAATCCATGCCAAGAATTGCATCAAATTACACCATGAGAAGTATGATAAGGTTCACTAGGAATTTCAATCCAAAAATTGTGATAGGGGAGGAGTTATATACACGAGACGATATAATTTCCCCATTTTCCAATTTCACCGACATCTCTAGTACCATGCTTTGTGGTGGTGTTTGGATTGTTCTACTAAGCTTTCATGTTATAAAATAACGCATAAAACTATGGATGATAACCATTCTTTCACTTTTTGATTCTAGTTATTATTTTTCCAATATATACTTAGGGATGATTATTTTAAATAGTTAAACACATAAAGGGGGAATCCAATGACATTGAATGGATAACTTATAAATTACATTTATTTTCTTAACATATGAATTTATAGGCTTCAATCTAAGTTATAGATGATCTATTTCCTAACATATATTCTTATGGGTTTTCCCCTTTATAATGGTGTATACTATGTTTATGAATTTATAAACTCATATCCCCCAAGAGTGTCAATCTTGGAGTTGAACAAGACCCATTTTCATGCACCAGTTCTCATTCAAGTCTAGCTCAATGCGGTGTTTTTGGGTTTTACCCCTAGATACATCTGTGCCAGAGCCATATTCACTTGTTCATATCTAGAGAGGGATGTATTTTCTTGATAAGAAACTTATTATATATTAACCAAGATTTAGGGATGTTTTTTTTATATTTAGTATGATATCTAAGGCTTTTACTAGATTTTTATAATCATAATCCCAAAAATAACTAAAATTTCTGCTGATACAAACTATAAAAACACGATTATTTTTATTACATTCATACACAATTTAATGACATAAAATTATGTTTAATAAAAACCTATAGATCAATAGGTCTTGTGTCTTTATAAATTAGGAACATTACATAAAAACTTATAACATTAAATACAACATTATTATTGAAAACATCCTTTATATGAACACAAAATTCCTTCGTACTTAGTATTGCATGGGATAACCTAAGGAAATACATAAGAAAGGGGTGATCTATAAAGCCTAGTATGGGAATAAACACAAAAAACAAGAGGAAGAAAAAAATGTTAGAAAATAGGCATATCAATGGATCATAAACGAAACATGGACATAAAGTCATGATATAACATGATAATCATAACTTGGAAATGTAGAAACACTGAAAACATTACATCATAGGTCGAGGATAAACTGACAAGAAATCATAGTGGAAAAATTCACATAAAGGAGTTATGTAAACCTCAGTACCAACATGATGTATCATGATACTAAAAATTATCCAATTCAAAAGAGCGCTATATAATTTTGGCCTCACCCGCCGCTTTCATTTCATTATCATTCCTAAGAGTGCCACATACATCATAAAGCATGGATTAATTCATCATCATAATTTATTCCAAGATAAAGGGGTGTGGAATAAATACATGTAAGTAATAAATAAAAATGTATATTTGTATAAAAGTAACACCCTTGATAGAGGAATGAGTATGATTTTCACTACACGATGATTTTGGCATGAAAAATCATTGTGCAATTTCGGCAGCATAATGACATGGCATAAAAATTTATAAAAAGGGTTGATGAGAGTGTAATAAGTCTCTCATAATATATACATGAAATGTAAAGTAATATGGTCATATAAATACTTGTCCCAAACTACGGAATTTGGAAATAGAAGGCACAATATAATAAATAAACTAGAAGAAAGAGGAGAAATGGAATAACTCTTACAAAATTCTGTCATGGTAAGAGGTGTACATGGGAGGGATTAATGAGAGATAAAAGAGTCTCCAATCATTCAAAAATAATAGGGGAAGTATGGGAGAGGTTCTAAAACATACCCCATAATTTTTAAATAAAAATTAAAGGGTGTAACAATACAAGGAAACTTGGATAAAAATGAGAATAGAAGGAACCCTTACTTGAGTGTGTGATTTCAAAATCTTGAAGATGGAATTATTTAGGGATTGAGTTGCCTTGAGAGGATTATAGATATAGAAGGACAAAGTGAGGGCGTTTTCCAAGAATTTATAGTGAAGGTAAGTGAGAGATTGGGTGGTTTTATATCAGAAATGAGAGGGGAATTATTTAATATTTCACAAAATTTGGTTTTAGAATATATATAATTAAATATTTCAAACCACAAACCTTCACATAGTTTTCTTCCATGGTTTTTTCCATACAGGAGTGGATAAAATTATTTTATAAGGCTATTTTCTGAATATATTTAAATTTTATCCTTTATTACGTGGAGGTGAGTCACATTATTAAATAAATGAACTTATAATCATAAAATATATTATACATTTTGGACGACTCACTAAGGATTTATAAAATAAGTAAAAAAATATAAAATCACATTATTTTAAATTTAAAACTTATATTTGTCCGAATATCCTTTTTTATAGTGTTTATTACATCACTATTGGTCCATTGTAATGTAAAAACACACTATATATTTTAATGGTATTTAATTTTTACACAAAAATTTAACTATCTCAGAAAATTATGAAAAATTTATTGTTGGATAATTTTGACGTCTTAATTCGAAAAATAATATTTATTTTATCCACATAATTTTATAAATATGTCAACTTTCACTTTTAAAGTAGAAAATGATATTTATTGAAAATGTATAGGTTTTGACAAAAATAGTTCTTAAACCTGAATAAAAATTACATTTGGCATCATTAATATAATATAATAATTATATTTATTAAAAGTAATTTAATTATAATATTTTATTAAAATAATATTTATTAATTAATGAAAATATTTTTCTTAATTAAATTTTAATATTAACCAAAAATACTATTTGTTCTTATAAAAATAAAATAAAATAAAAGTATATTTATTATTCAATACCAAAATAATGTATATAATCATATTTCTAGGGTATTGAAAAATATCCCTTTATTAAACTATCATACTCTCTAAGAGTAAGGTGTGTAATGATGGGGATTTCAGGGGTATATTTGGTGTACATGGTTTGATCCGTGATCTAAATGAGTTTGATCTTCTCCTGTAAACGTTTTCACTGATGCTTAATTTGTTGGATCTGAGCTTGGGCTTGGTCTTGGGAAAATACCCGAAATGATATCCCCCTCAGAATCTTTGATAAATTGTCTTCATAGGAAATGATCCTACTGGTTGTGGCCATCACCTCCTTTGTCTATGTTGAAAGGATTTGTTAAAACCCTGTATTTATACTAGTTATGTGATCACTGTTTAATGACAATATTATCAATATTAATGATACTTAATAGTCATTGAAATCTATTTGGGTATAATAAAACAAATGGAGTTCATGTTTTTTCTATATTCGTTTTACAAAATAATACATTTAATTAAATTAAAATTGAAATTTCACTTATAATAGTTTGGGTAATTACAAGTTTAGTGTCTCCACATGGATTCTTCTGAGCTTTATCCTTCTTATTTTTACTTTTTGATGTATCAATTTACATTATCTTCTTGTATTTTGAGTCCAAGGTCTTTTCAACTTTCATACTTGAATACTTCTTGGGATAATTTTTGTTTACAATATTTTTCTACATACTTCCCATGGTTTATTATTTTTTATCATTATGTTTTGTGGAATTATTTTATCTTTTGATTTGGATACTTGTTTAGATTATCATCTACCAACATTGTGACCATTAATTTTTTTAATATCATAGGTATTTTGGAAATTTCAAATACTATGGAAATTTTTTAGGTATTTTTTACACTATGAATGTTTCTTCTACATATATGTATTGATCTCCCTTGATATATGATTTCTTTGTGGTTTTTTATTTGGTGGATTATACCAATATTACAATGTATAATTATTTAATCTATTTTAGTATTAAAATTGAGCCACAAATATTGAATTTCTAATATCATATATATAAGGAATTTTGGGATTTTTTATAGCTTGTTTGGATCTTTTTGGGGAACTGATTTCAAAAATCTTTTTCCTATCCACCCTAGTTGTAGTGGATGGATTATTATAAACTTTCTTCATCCATAATTTTTCAAAAATTGGTTCGGAACCTATACATTTCATAATACTATATTTAAAAACATTTATATAAAAAGATATGGATGGTACCTCTTTCATCATAGATACTTGAGGTAGATCATAAAAATATGTCATAATATTATTATCAAAATTTTGGATTTGTTTTAAACATAGAATAATCTAATGATAATTGTATGGTAGTTGAAACTTTCACATTTTTTTTATGAAGGCTCAATATGTTTATTTTCAAAATTAGCTATTAGAACTCCTAATTATAGAAATTTCCTACGGGGGGTGATTTTATTTATCTTCAATTAAAATCATAATCTATTTACAAACCTTATTAATTCTTTATACTTATTCTTCATGAAACAGATATTTTTTTTATTAAAAATAGTAAAGTTCCTTGATTTTTTAGTATTTTAATCAAAATTTAAAATTATTAAAATCAATGCAATTTTTCAATGTTTCTTCAATAACATTGATATTTTTTCAATATTTTTTAACCCATATTTATATTTAACTTATGTTATCCATTTTGAGAAACTTATTTCAAGAACCATATTTCTTATTTTAAAGGATCTAACTTGTCTGGAGATATTTATGTATGATATAATTTTTTATTGTAATGTATTATCCATAATACTAGCTACTTCTTCTAGATGGTTGTTCTCTCCTTGTGTACTCTGAAAACTTCAAAAAACAAGGGATGCTATTTATTTTGGAAAAAAATATATAATACCTATTAATATATCAAAAAATATATCATGAGAATTTGTAAATTTATCATCACCACCACTTGTGCTAGGATATCCTTTTGGAGTAAGGATTGTGTAAAAAGTTTCATATACCTGATGATCACTTATGATTCTTGATAAACTTGAGGTGGGATTTTTTCCTTATCATTGATGGAAACTCGAGCCAACTACTCTTCAATTTCCAAGCCTAATATATCTTTATTTTTGGAAAGGAAAGGAGAAACTGATTCTTCCTCTTATTTAGATAATAAGGATAAATTCTTCTTCTTTCTTTTCTCTTTCTTTCAATTGTTTTGAATAGTCTTATTAGAAAGGGAATTCTACTCATAGATAACTGAATCTTCACTAAAACTATTCTTCGTAGTTAACACAGGAAAGAAACTAAAATATTTAAAAGAGAATAAGTTCACTGTAGATAATCCAAAAAAGGTCAATTCATGCAATGACACCAATTGCAAAGACCACTTTGGGATATAATCAACACTGAGTGGGGGGGGGGGGTGGTGAATCAATATTGGGAAATTTTAGACTTTTTTCAATATTTTTATCCTTTCACCTCTCTGACCTATTTGGATATTGATTATTTTATTCTATTATATTTTTCTCATGAAATTATATAAAATAAAGAGAAGATGGAACTTGACATTTTTACGTGGTTCACTACTCAATAAGAGTATGTAGTCGTTATCTTGTATGATGCCATCTAGTACACAGATTCTATAACACTTCAAGATTTTTTGAAATAATTTTTGCAAATGAATTAATTTTAAATAATAGATTACATTACACAAAGTCAAAAATTCCATCACACGACACCGAATTGGCTAGCGCTACATGCAACACTTACTTGGAGTATGTTACACACAACACCCAGTTTCTATAAAACATCATTTTATTGATAGAATTATTTAAAAAAGATAGTTGTAACCCAACCTATGAAATTTGTATTATTAATTGTAATAAATACTTTTAAAATATTTTTTATAATGGTTTTATATAATTAAAAAATACTGATTATGAAAAATATAATATTTAATAGAGTCTTTATATGTTTAAAAATACTATTTTATCAAATGAACTACTTTTCATGTCCTTTTGTAAAAAACATTTAAATTAATTTTAGAATCTTTTAGGAATTGAATTTGTTAAAATAAACTTAATTTTTTAATTCAGAATATAAGAATTAGCTTAGGGTGAATTTTTAGGATTTGTCTAAGAGACTTCATTTTTTGATGAAAAGTGAAAAATACTATAATTTAGTTAAAAACTGCCTTATTGTTTAAGTAATTATAAATATTAATTTATATTTTAATTTTATTTTTAATTTAAAAATAAATATATTATGAATAAATTAAATTAATTTAGGTCATTGGAATCATTTTATAGGGAAATTGGTTATAAAAACTCATTGAAATTTTTAATTTTTTTTACTTTAAAAATACATTTTCTCGCCACATATGTGGGATTAGAGTTAAACTTAATTTTAAAAAATATATGATTAAAATTTTGAAAAAGATAAATAAATGGATTTAATCATTATGATATTTTTTATAATATGATCGACTTAATTGTTTACCAAAAAATTAGTGAAAGTGATTAAAATTAATCACAACGATTAAAGTAAAATGAAGCTTAATTAGGGACTAAACCATAATCTTAAGGACCAAAATGACCTATAAACTTGTCCAAAATCTATTTTATGAAAACAATTATACCATAAACCCTATTTGTTTTGAACTTTATGGGTTATTGTGATATTATTAAACGAAAGTTCCCTATATAAATGGTTATGTAAGAAAAAAGATAAAAAATGGAACTTTCCTTACCTTTAACATTTATAAAACACTGAGATTTGTAAAAACATAATATTTTTGGAAATACATATCCTTGTGAATGATTAAAAGGTTGTTTTTATTATAATAAATTATAAATAAATTTTTATAGATGATTTAGTAACTAAAAATCCTTAAGAAATTCCAATATAGTGATTATTAAGATAAGAACCAATTAAAATAAATAATACTATAAATATTAAAAGTGAAGAGAATTGATTGAATTATTATCTTTAAATATTTTTTAAGATTAAAATATCATGTTAAAAATAATTAAGCTTAATATATTTTAATTCTAATATTAGTTTTATATTTTGAAATTAAAATTAAATAAATAATGTCTAAATTAACGTTATTGTTATTTTAAAACAAATGATATATTATGAAATGATTTAAAATTAATAAAAATACTATATTCTTCCAAGTTATGATTAAGTGTTAATAAATATTAAATATGGTTCATTAATAGACTAATTTATATTTTATAATTAACATATTGACCCATAGATTGTAAAAACATCGTTAGCACTGTTTGAGTTTCAACAGTGTTTTGCATGCCACATGCGGTTGTATTAAAAATTTATTTCCAAAACACATGAGATGTTTATTTTTTAAATTTTTTATAAGATTTAAAATTCTATATCTTTATATTATATAATAATACTCCCTTTATTTTAGTCTTAATGGTAACATTACTAAGGTTAGAAAACTAGAAACTTTAATAAAAACCAAAATAATAAAATTGGGGAATCTTAGAAGTTGAGAAACAAAATTATTTAAATGAAGATATTTTTATGTGGTGTAGATTTTTTTCGGACATAATTTCACATTAATCCGTTATTTTTTCATTTTTGAGGCACATGAGGCAAATGATACCTACCATTATTGAATACCTTTTCATATTGACAAGAGTGACACCCCCACCATTATAAGAACGAAAGCACTATACCCCTTCCTCAAACCTATCAAGCCAATTTGAATAGTATGAAATCTGCCCAAATATTATCTAAACATACCTACCTTCCACATTTAAGCCTAAATTTTTTCATAAAATGTTCCAAGTAATCCCTTTGGTAGAAACCAAAAGGAGTTACCCGATTAAGAGGTAACACCCTCCTTCAATATCCTTTCTTTTATTTTCTTTCCCTAACACCTCCACTACCCTTATTCCATGATTTTTTAATATAAAATATATCGTAAATATACTAGGATTTTTTAGTTCTAATGTTTTTACCTACACTTTCAGACAATTCCATCTAATGGGTAACAAACATAATATTTATGTGTACGGAGAACTACAACCTCAATAAACAATGATTGTGCATATTTTATTTTAACGCATATCTTGGTGGAAATTATGATGAAAAATATATTTATGTATTATATATATTATATTTATAATATATTTTTTATTTATTATTTTTTATTTTTAACGTACATTTATTCTTTTTATCTTTTGTAAATACGATAATTTCGTTTGAGGAAGTGTGAACTACCGCCCCCTCAAAGTGATATGATTCGTTAACACACTACATGGACTGTATTAGGGATGGTTTTAGTGAAAATATATGATATAATAATTTTAATGTAATTATTATATATATAAATATATTTCTTTTACTTTATTTATTTCAACATGATAATTAAACGGAAATAACATTGATGCATACATACAACCTACCGTCTCCATGAAAGGTGTATTCAGTTTCATACTTATATATTCTATAGATTATTTAAATAAAAATTTAATAAAAATTAATGATATATATATATATATATTATTTTTTACATTATTTAAATCATTATATAAGTATAACAACCAAATATATATCAAATTAAGGCACATGCGAAGGACAAAACAGATATTACCCGAAGCGAAACCTTAAAATTAAATTATTAACTAGAGGTCATTATAATGTCATAATAAAACCATATATGGGTTTAGATATAATAATATGGTTTTATTATATATGTATAATAAACTTATATTTATTGTACAGGTGGTTTGAAGGGGTATAAAGAGAGTCAAGACCCAAGGTAAAGGAATTTCATCTTACTTTTTATTTCCGTGATATACATGCTTTATACACCACCCATTTCTTTTGTGTGGTGTGTATACTAAACATGGATGTATTATATAATTATTACACTTAAAATTTTGGGTATTTAAATATCCATTTTATGATATTTATGTCATGGGGTTTACGTTTCAAAAGTACCAAATCGGTAAAGTAATTTTTTCTCAATTTTTCTTCTTTGAGACACATGCCATGTTATGCACCTATATTTTTACATGAGGTGTATATACTGACTTTAAAATATTATATCATGAATATAATTCTTTTCTTGATATATTTAGCATCACGTAATTCATTTTATTACATGGGGAGTTTACATGGGGAGTATGGTGCAAATTTACCAAGTGGTAAGAGTTTATTGAAACAATCTCATCACCTTTCGATATTATTTATGTTCATTCATCCTTTGATGAAATATTTTGATCCATTTATAAATAAAATTCATGAATTTTCTTCTCCTATGGTTATTTAGGTATTGTTATGGTTTTTAAATACTTTGGTACATAATATTGGTAATAAAGTGTTTTTAAGAAATCCAGACTTTACCCTCTCTTCGATCTGAAATATATGTTATTGAAAAACCATGTTTTATATAAAGGTTTTCAAGAATTATTAATAAAATTTTAAAATATTTTTTTAAAGAAATGATTTTCAAAACGTTTTCAATATTTCTTTATCAGTTTTCAAAGTATTGTCAATTAAATGGTTTTGAAAACATTTTTAAGATTACTTTATAAATTTTCAAGTAAAAAGGTTTTCAAAACATTTTAAATATTTGTTTATAAGATTTAAAATATATTTTCAATGAAATGGTCTTTAAAAAGTTTTCAATATTTCTTTATAAGTTTTCAGTTTTATTTTTCTGATTTTTTTTTTCAAAAATATTTACATTTTAAGAAGAATTTTTTAATGTGAAAGGATAATTTTCTTAAAAAGTTCTTTTAAAAGATCTTTAAAAAATATTTTCTATATAAGATAACTCATATTGGTGTTAATCCTCCCTTTCTAATGAAATGATTCAATGTTTCCATTCATATTCTTTCTCTGAATGGTTTACATTTTATGGAATGATGTTTAAAAAATCAAATTATCTTTCATGTATTATATATCCATGAAACACACTCCTTTTCATGGGTTATTGTTTGATGAAATGAATAAGAAACAAGTTTATTTTTCCACAGGTTATGGTATGATATCACGTTTATGAAACCCATTTCAATTAATGGGTTATAATATTATTTTTTTTGATTTTGTGGTACATGTTTATATGATTTCATTTTGAGATGGGTGGGACCTATATATCCCTCCAATGCATTGGGTAATGATAAATGTTTTATAGGATAAAAGAAGACATGAGAGGGATTCCCAAGCTCAAAATAAGAGTGCACATTGGAGGAAATCTCAAGACCAAAGCAAGATGGTACACAAGAGGAGATCATAAGCCCAAAATAAGAGGGTACATGAGAGGAAATCCCAAAACCGAAACAAGAGGGTACACAAGGGGACATATCAAGCCCGAAACAAGAGGGTACATGGGAGGACATTCCAATCCCGAACAAAGATGGTACACGAGAGGTCATACCATGACCAATGAAGGTACATAGGTGATTAACCTAATCCTAACATATTACAAAGGCCTTGGTAGTCTACCTTTACATAAGATTTTTTATATTATTATGTGTCTTCCAAAATTCTAAATCTTATCATTATATTATTATTTCATGGATCATGTTCTTTATTTTCTTATGATTCATGTCTTTTGAGCTGCAAATATTAATTCCATGATTTATGTTTATGATATTTTATATGAAAGGTATGATCTTCTAATGTTATGATCATGCTCTCATACCACTATTCTCTAATTTATGCTTATATTTCTCCCTTGTTTTACCTTATTGAGAATCATTTCTCGATTTTAGCGTGTCATCCTTTCATAGGGTCCATGCTAATCTACTCTGTATCATTCCAATTTTATCGGATGTCTCTAAAGAGACACCTTATTGAGCATCATATTTCATTCCTTTTTTATGTTTCCATCACTAGGTTATAAAGATATTTATTAATTTTGATGTGTGTAATAAGGGTTCTAGTCATTAAGAAACTACTGGGAGATAATGTAGCTCACTCATATACTAGTGTTTATGTTTCTATGTTTACAAAGGCACTAAAATATTGTGGTCTTTGGGAGTCTGTTTTTGTAATTTTTTAAGTATTCCTCAAAATATATGTAATGTATTTTTACGTCAAGACTAGATCATTATAGTTAGTATCAGAGTGAATGTTGATTCAACCTCTAGAAACTATTATTATAAAATGATAGTGACATCCCCAGTTATAATTCTAAGAATATGTCTAGGGATGTCTATGAGATAAGTATATGGATGAGCCAATGTTTAGGAAAATGTTTTGGATTTTTGGTAAAATATAGAGGGAGTATTTTACTAGAAATACATCCTTGTATGGATATTACAATTGGATGTGGATCTATATAGATGTACCTAGGGATAACAACTCTGAAAAGATATCCCAGGCTTGACTTAGGGTAATCTAGTACATGACAAAAGGCCTTGATGCACACCTAGTGAAACATTCTTGGGGATATGATTTGGGAATTCACAAACTCTTTACAAACCATCATGAAGGATTTAAATAGAGGATGACTATGAATAACCTAGGATAAATCTAAGGCATCATTTATTAAATAAGTTGGAAACATGATTTAGTCAACCTATAAGAATTGTTTCAGGATTATATGGTATCCCAATGTGATAAATGTTTCTCACACTCTACTTTATATTTTTAGTCAATGGAAATAACTAGAAGGAACATGGTTAACATTTATCATTTCAGATGTGTAAATTATGGGCATTATGAAAATCTATTTCCAAATTGAAAATATCATAAATAGAATCAAGAAGGCTGTACAAGTATTGGTTATATTTATGATGATAATGATACCAAAAATTACCTATGAAAGGTTTGTGATGTTATTCCAGTATTTTTAACATTAAACATAAAAATCATGATTATATTGAGTTTGATAAACATTATGACATGATTCATATTTCATATTATAGGAAAGAGATATTAAAAAATAACTTCATGAAGCATGCATATGGTTTAAAAATAAGGTGGGATTAATGAAGTATTTATGTTTTGAATTCAAAGATTATGTTATATGAATCGTGAAATATACAATCATTTCCAGTATAAATTTTTATTAAGGATTGAAAAGGACATGTTGAATGGTTATGAAGACATAGAAATGTGATTTTATAGAAAGGAGATATTTTGATTAGAGGAGGTAACCCTTAATTATTGCATGATGTTGAGATAATTATGTTTTTATAAATATATACTAGATATGAAGAAGTAAATTGGATAGTATGGATTACCCTAGAACTGATTAATGAAAACGTGTTATATGTCATCAAGGATTAAGTTTAAAACTTCTTGGATTTAAATAATATATCCAGTAATCATTGGAACAAGAGAGGATGAATTTTTTTACAAAATGATTTCTGGTAATTAAGGTTGTTACCATTTTTCAAGGGAATATATGATTAGGGTATTCACATGTTTGGAATATGACAACCAAGTGGTACTTTGTGATATATGGTGTATCAATGTTAAGTTGATTTCATGCCATTCTTTCCAAATATTTGGATTTTAATATTTCATAAGGATTATAAGGTTAATCCTTTATAGAAATTTAATGTTAAAATTAAGATGATGTTATTAAGATTAAAGTGTTATCTCTATATATGGGGATTTAAGCATATTGGATATCTGGTTCAAAATACTTTCTCTTGATGATAACTGAGGAAAAATTGGATGGAATATCATGGATATTGAGATCTGTTAGTACTTCAGGAATGGAAAAGTCACCCTCCTTTTTAGAGAAATAGGTGAAGTGGATCAACAAACAACAATGGGTGATGTTTTCTTAAAATCATTCAAGTATATATTTTCATAAAAACCATTCAAATTTAGGAAAAAGGATCTTGAACTAAAAAATGCTGTCGTAGATCCTTTGTTTCTGATGAATCAAAAGGTCCCTTAGGTCATCACATATTTATGGCTTTGTAATTGTTTACTTTCTCCTCACCTTATTCTCGATCACTCTCCATCAGAACTTGATGGTGATATTTCTCTTCCATGTCCAAGTTTCCTCTTCTCACCTATGTTCTCATATGTGGGATTATCATTATGAGTTACTTTGGGCAACTGTTATGGTTCCAAATTTCAATTTTTGAGAGAATTTTTAGTATTAATTTTTATGATTTGAATTTCTATGAATGAAACAATAAAGTATCAAGCCTTTGATAACCTAGAAGAATTTTTAGGGTGAAATTTGTTTTAAGGGGGGATATAATGTAACAACCCTAGTTTTTATGTTTTTTTTTCAAATGAAAAAAGTTTCATTGATGTATTTTATTAAACTAAGTAAAATATTTCTTTCAAATGACACTGACTTGTCTTTTAGTACACACAACACTGACTTGACATACATTACACACAACATCTAGTTTCTGTGAAACATCATTTTATTGTAAGAAATATTTAAACGAGATTGTTATAACCCAGTCAATAAACTTTGTAATATGAATAGTAATAACAAATTTTTAGATATTTTTTATAATTGTTTTATATAAACATAACAAATCGATTGTGGAAAATAAATTTTTTTTGTAAAGTACTTATAGGTTTAAAAATACTATTTTCTCAAATAAACTACTTTTCATATCCTTATTTGAAAAAAATAAAATTAATTTTAGACACTTATAAATTGAATTTGATAAAATTAGAATAATCTTTTAATTAATAATGTCAAAATTATCTTAGGGTGAATTTTTGGTATTTTTCTAAGAAACTTCATTTATTGATGAATTGTAAAAAATAATGTATTTTAATTTAAAACCGCCTTTCCATTTAAATAATTTTTAATTTTTAGTTTTTAATTTAATTTGGGTTTTAAAGAAATAATAGATCAATTATACATATATTAAATCAATTTTGGTCATTTTAACAAATTTTTTATGGAAACTTGTTTTAAAAACATTTTATTCTTTTGAGGTTTTTTACTTTAAAAACTCGCTTTCTCACCACGCCTACGGGATTAGAGTTAAAATTAATTTTCCCACTTCTGTGATTTGAATTTTTTAAAAATGGATATACAAGGTTTTAATTAGTATGATATTTTTAGTCTAATAAGATCAACTTAATTATTGACCAAAAATGTTAGTGAAAGTGATAAAAAATTAATCCTAGCGATTAATGTAAGATTAAGCATAATTTGGGACTAAACCTTAATTTTAAGGACCAAAAGGACCAAAAAATTTGTAAAAAATCAATTATATACCAATAATTTGACCATAAACCCACTTGGTTTCAATTTTATGGGTTATTGGGATATTATTAATATGATTTTCCATATATAAAATGTTAAGTAAGAAAAAAGTCCAAAAGGAAAATTTCCTTAGCTTTAATATTTATAAAACCTTAAGATATGTTAAAAATATCATATTTCAAGTTATACATAAAATTAGAAAATATAAATTGCATATTATTATCATTATAATTTATCAATAATTTTTATATATGACTCAATTACTTAAAATGATTAAGAAACACCAATGTAGTGATTATTAAGTTAATAATTAACTAAAATAAATGATTTTATAAATATTAAATGTGAAGTGGTTTGATTGAATTATTTTATTTAATTAATTATTTAATATTAATATATCATGTTACACATCTTTAAAATTAATATATTTTAATTCCAATATTAGTATTATATTTTAAAATTAAAATTAAATAAACAATGTCAATATTAACATTATTGTTATATTATAATAAATGATTTAAAATTAATAATCTGACAAGAGATTTCTAAGTGTTAAAAAATAATAAATATGGTATGTTAATGTAATAATTGATCTTTTTTAATTAACATATTCACCCATATATTGTAAAAACATTGTTAGAACAGTCCGGGTTTTAGCATTGTTTTGTGTGTCACATGCACTTGTTTTAAAAATTAATTTGAAAAACACATGAGATTTTTATTTTTTAAATTAGTTATCATATGAATTATTTATTGGATCTATATTATGTAATAAATATCACTTTATTTTTGTCTTAATGGTTAAATTAATTAGGTTATAAAACTAGTTTCTTTAATAAAAACCAAAAATAATAAAATTGATGAATCTTAGAAGTTAACAAACCAAATTATTAAAACGAAAATATTTTTTGTATAGTGTAGATTTGGTTAGACCATATTTTCACATTTATCCATTATTTTTCCATTTTTTATGTACATTAGGTAAATGATACTTCCCATTAATGAATACCTTTTGGTATTTACAAGAATCCCCCTCCAATATAAAAAGGCAAGCACTCTACCCCTTACTCACACCTCTAAATCCACTTTTTCTTATCCAAAATCTTTCCAAATAATCTTCAAAAATCCCTCCCTTCCTCCTTGAGGCATAAATTTGTTCAAAAATCCTTCCAAATAATCCCTTTAGTGAAAACCAAAATGAGTTACCCGATTAATAGGTAACACCCTCCCTCAAGCCCCTTTCTTTTTTTATCGCCACCACCTCCACTTTTATTATTCTTTGATTATATAAAAAAACAAGTATCCTTAATATAATATTACTTTTTATTCTAATGGTTCACTTACACACAATTCCATCTAATGTGTAATGAACATACTATTTACATGTATGGAAAACTACCGCCTCATGAAATGATGATTGTTCATTTTTCTTTTACCGCCTCTCATGGTGGACATTATGATGAAAACTCTATTTATGTATGAAATATATGATATCTATAATGTATTTATGTTTATTTTATTTTTATTTATAACATACCATTATTCTTTTCATCTTGTGTAAATATGATAGTTTCGTTTGAGGAAGTGTATACTACCTCCCTCTCAAATCGATATGATTCATTTACAAAGTACATGGAATGTATTAGGAATAGATTTAATTAAATTATATGATATATGTGATATAATAATGATACTTTAATGATTATATATATACACACATATATATATATATATTTCTTTTACTTTCTTTCTTTCAACATGACAATTAAACAGAAATAACGTTCATATGTTCGTATCACCTAAGGTCTACATGAATGGTGTATTATGTTTCATACTTATATATTGTATAGATTATTAAAATAAAAATATGCTGAATATAAATGATATATATACCATGTTTTAATTTCTAGAAATCATGATACATGTATAAGTACCAAAGACATAACAAATTAAGGCACATTCGAAGGATGAAGTGTTTATTTACAAAAGAAAAACCTTAACAAAGAATTGTTAACAAGAGGGTAATATAGAATCAAATTAAAACCATATATGTTGTTATTTTTAAGAATATTTTTCTCTAATATATTTATAATAAAATTATATTTATTATACAGGATGTTTGAATGAGTATGATGAGAGTCAAGACACAGGGCAAGAGAATTTTATCTCAGTTTTTATTTCTGTGGGATACATGCTTTATTCACCACCCATTACTTTTGTGTTGTGTGTATACTATCCATGTATGTATTATAGGATTATTATCCTTAAAATTTTTGTTATTTAAATATCCATTTTATGGTATTTCTATTATGGTATTTATGTTTCAAAAGTTAACAAATCAGTAAAGTAATTTTGTCTCAATTTAGCTTCTTTCAGACACATTCCATATTATGCACCTATATTTTCCATGAGGTGTATATAATGAGTTTTAAATTTTGTATCATTGATATCATTATTTTAATTATTAATTTAGCTTTATTTAATTTCATTTTCTTACAATGGGAGTATGGTTCTAAGTAACCAAGTTGTAAGAGTTTATTGAAATAATCTCATCACCTTTTGAGATCGAATATGTTTTTTCTTCCTTTGGTGTAATATTTTGATCCAAATATCAATAAAATTCTTAAAGTTTATTATAATATGGTTATTAATGTATTTTTACCATTTTTATAATTTGTATTACATAATATAGGTAAGAAATAATTTTTATGAAATCTTGACTTTAATCTATCTTCAATAGTAAATCTATTGTCTTTCAAAACCGTGTTTTCTAAAAAGGTTTTCAAAATGTTTTAATGAATTTTTTTAGGTTTTCAAAATATTTTAAAGGAAATGGTTTTCAAAAAGTTTTAAATATTTATTTATAAGTTTTAGAATTATTTTTGAATAAATGGTTTTGAATACATTTTCAAGATTCTTTCATAAGTTTTCATGTAAAAATGTTTGCAAAACATTATAAATCATTCTTTATAAGTTTTCAAAGATATATTAAAAGAAGTGGTTTTCAAAAGATTTTACATATTTATTTATATGTTTTCAAATGATTTTCATGAAAATGGTTTTCAAAAGGTTTTATGTTTTAAGAATATGTTTTTAAAGAGAAAGGATAAATCCCTTATGAAGTGTTTTTAAAATGTATTTAAAAATTATTTCACATATATGATAACATCTATTAGTGTTACTATTTTATTTTTGGGGAAAAGATTCAATGTTTCCATTCATACTATTTCTATGAACGATTTACATTTTATGGCATGATGTTTAAGAATTATTTTTTCTTTCATAGGTTATATTTCTATGAAACTCGATTCTTTTCATGGGTTATGGTTTAATGAAGTGAATATGAAACCTATTTTTTTTACATAGGTTAAGGTATGATTTCAGGTTTATGAAACCCATTTAATTTCATTAGTTATTAAATTATTTTTTAGGTTTTTTTGGCACATGTATGTATGATTTCATTATGAGATAAGTGGTACCTATCTTCTCTCCAATGAATTGGGTAATGATAAAAGTTTTGTTAGCTAAAAGGGTATATAGGAGTGAATTCCAAGACCGAAAAAGAGTGTAAATAAGAAAAAATATCAACCCTGAAAGTAGAGGGTACATGAGAGGAAATCCCAAGACCAAAACAAGTGGGTACATGGGAAGAAATCCCAATCGTGAAAGAAGAGCGTACACAAGAGGATATCTCATGCCTGAAACAAGAGGTTACATGGGAGGACATACTAAGTCCCAAAAAAAGGTACACAAGAGGGAATACCAAGCCCAAAGTAGGTACACATGTGATTAACCCAAGCCTAACATGTTATAAATTCTTTGGTAGGCCACCTTGAGATATGGTTTTTATATTCTTATGTGTCTTCTAGAATTCTAAGTCTTAGTCTTATATTATGCTTTCACGGATCATGCTATTTATTTTATTATGATTCATGTTTTATGAAATGAAAATATTTATTCCATGAATTATTTTTCTGATCTTTTATATGTTGGGTGTGATATTATAATGTTATGAACACTTTCTAATACCCCTATGGGAATGTTTATTCTTATATGTCTCCCTTGTTAACCCTTACTGAGCATCTGAGCTCACCACTTTTTATTGTTTTCTTTCCCAGGTTATGAAGATATGTATTTAGTATGATGTGTTAAATAAGGGTGATATTCATGAAGAACCTACTAGGAGATAATGTAGCTCACTCATGTACAAATGTTTAAGTTTTCATGTTTCTAAAGGAACTAAACTTATACAATCATTGGACATATTTTTTTATAATGTTTTAAGTATTATTCAAAATTTATGTAATATCTATGTATGTTAATACTTGGTAATTATATATTGTCCACTATAACATGTGATAAAAAAATATAATGACGAGTCTAGAAAACAATCTTTATCCATATGTGAGTACCTATACTAAGAATGGGGGATGGAAGATATCATTTTACACATAGTAATGAAAAAATTTCTCCGACTTTGAAAATCCTTACTGGTTATTTGTACCGACTCTATAAAGACAGTTTCTATATTCTTTAGTTTGTTTGTAACACCATGAAATTATTTTAACAATTGATACTTTTGATTGATATCATAGTGCTACTTTGTAATTATTTTACTCTTTCTCCTTTTTTAGGAGCTTCTTATTCACTTTCCTACTCAGAAACTTGTAATAACGTTATTTACTATTCCTATACCTAGTTTCATTATATGATTCTATCCTTTTATTCCAGTCCATCTAGTGAAGTCAGTTAGGGGATTGTCATCCAATGATAGTTTGGTAAAGAATATTCTTCTTCAAAACCGAAGACCAAAATCTATTTTTTCTTTCATCTGCCATCACATTTTTCATATAGTTATTTTTGTCTAGTTATATCTATATGGTAACAATATGTCTGATATTTCTTTTTATTATACATGTATAAACTGATCACCACATGATAAGGAAACTTCTTCCCATATATGGTTGATCCTTTTTCTTCTTTTTCTTTCTTTCTAGTTCATCTGGAATAGTCAGTGTGATGAATTTTTGTGTGATGATAGTTCATATGATATATTATTTTATTTTTATTCAACTAAGAGATTCATTCATTGGAAATTTTTTTTATCTAAATATATCTTTCAGAATGTAATTCTGGTAAAATTTTATAATAGGTTCATATTGAAGTATTTATTTAGTGCTCCAGCTATAACACTCATGAATATAACTCTTAAAATTATATACTTTAATCCTATTTATTGATGCATGACTTAGAGAAAATTCAAGATTCAAATTTTAATTTCCTAATTAATTAAAATATGAAATTAAAATCTCTCACTCAATACATTTCATAAATTTAAACATTCATAACCTTCCTTCGAGCTTGGTAAAAATCACAGATCTTCATCCCAAGATATTTGAACTTTGAAAGACCAGCTCATCAGTATCACATTAATATATTTAAAATAACATCATAAATAAATTTTGAATGAAAAAATATATTATACTTCTGTAACTTTTTCCAGTGCACTTCTTCCAATTGTTCTGTCAAAAAACTTTCTATCTGATATTGGTTCATCTGATAAAAGTTTGTCCGTACCCTTATTATAGTTCTTATTCCTTCATCTGATGACTTGAATCAATACTTTTATAATAGTTTATTTTATATTGAATCTTCCATCCAATGATATTAATACCAAAAGTTTGTTTGATCATCTTATAGAAACTTTAACTTCACAACTTAGCACATGTCTGTTGGATTAGCATTGTACAAAAGTTTTTCTGATGGGATTTGTCCAAAAACATTATCCAATAGAATTCATCCATAGTATTTTTTTTTCATTTCATCATTTACCAAAATTTTCCATTTTATATTTAATAATATTAACATTGTAATCTATACTTCTGAAAACATCAAAATAAACTTTGAAGCATAATTTTTTTTATAAAATTAGATAAAAAATCTATATGGTGGAATTTCACAGATCAGTGTGGAAGGAACTATTTATGTCCAAAGGAATTCATATGATGGGAATTAATATTTCTAATTGTCCCGGTTTGGAAAATTTCCCAACCATATAAATTTTATGGCCTTTGTTTGAAATACTTAATGGAGTTAGGTATGATATACCTCATATTTTTATTCATCGTCTACAACCTCATAAATCATTTAAGTAATTTGTTCATTTTAATTTCTTTAATGTATTTCTCAATTGATTTATTGATGTGTTTGAACATTTTTGAAATTTATAAAAACTTATATCACAATATTATTATTTATTTGATTAAAACATCATTGTAACTTCTTTTCATCAGATATCAATATTTGTACATGTATGTCTAATCAAATTTGTATAGGTATTCTTCTAGAGATTCATCTTTAATTACCATCCCAAGTAATTGTGATATTTAGTTGATTAAGAAAAAATCACTTTGAAACACCTAATATTTTTTTCAATCATTGTTTTTATGGTGAAACAATTAGTGAAATATTTCAACTATTTTATCTCTATGGACCTTACAATAGTTTTTCTAATGATAAGCTCTATCTGATAGACCTCAGAATCATGAATATCCTTTTTGTTATTAACCTTTATAAGGATTTTTCTAAAGGAAATTTTTGTTCATCTAGTATTCCAAACTTATTAAATAAATTCCCCAAGGAAATGTTTATCTGCTTGGTTTTATAAACTTTAGAAGCTTCCTAAAGAATTTTTTTTAAGGAAACATTACCCAAACGTTTTTACAATATTTGACCATTCCACACAAAAATATTCTTAAGAAAAAAAACCTAAAGTAAATTATATAATTTTTTTAATATTTATAACAAAAAAATTTCTCAAAAAATATCACTTGTTTGATACATAAATAAAAACTCAGAAATTAAAAAACATATAACTTAAAGTCTTCAAAATAACATCCTTAATATAATAAGACTTGAGCAAATTATTTAATTCATCCAAGATTTATCAAATTTTTTACTTTTCCATGGATACTTTAGTTGAATATCAAATATCTTATTCTTTATAAATTCTTCAACATATTGATATCAATGAAATATTTCTATTTCATTGACTAGAATTTACAATAAATATAGACCAAACATAGATTGGTCCCCAATAACCTTTCCCAAGCTATATTGGATATCTCATGCTATAGTCCATGCACTATGAGTTTAAAATTCACAAATCCTTCTCTGAAATGAACTATATTTCTTGGGGGATCTCATTATATTGTGTTTTCACCATTTAATCTTCCAAATAGGACATCTCATCATTTCTCCAAAACATAATGACCTTTAAATTCTCCCGGTGTTATTCTAATAACCACAACCATAAATACTGTGCATCCCCTTACATGATGGTGTAAAGTATAATTGAAATCTTATTCACAATATGTTAGTCTCAAACATTCCATATAGGATATATTACTATTTTTTAATATATATATGATCTTAATCTTCAGTATTAAATGATACAAATTACAACATCCTTAAATGGGAAATCAAATAAAAATAAATCAACATTAGATCAAAAACCCAGAAAGGTAATCCTGATAAAAATTCAAGTATATTCTCACTAATTCATCTAATTTCATGAATTAGGAAAAAATTAGCGTGAAAAAAACGAAGGTGAAAAGATATTAAGACCCAAAATACTACCCTAGAAAAAGCCAATATGTACTCATGGGACCCATTGGTTCAGAAAAATGTTAGATTAGACCTTATACCTTTTCTCCAACACACAAGTATGAGAATTGTTTTGTCAAATTACTTCACCATGTGAATGTATTCAATACACAATGGGATAACCTTTAGCATTCTCAAAACATTCTAGGATATCCTTTTATCCATAAGCCTAATTCATTCCTTATGAGTTTTAATCTGTATGAACCTATCATTGGATATTGGTAATGAGTGCATCTGGATTCAAGGGACACCTCTACTTGGAAATGTTAATTCCTCAATCTTCAACACTAATAACCAAATAAATATCTATTATAAATAGAAGGTAATATAATCTCCATACACCACTAAAAACATATCAATTAAATCCATCATTCTAATATAGTCAATAATCATCCCTCATGTAACTGTTTCATCCCATGATTTCAAAATTAAAATATTTTGAGTTATGATTGAAACAACCCCAAGACCAAATATATAGGTATACTTTGATACCCTCTATGTTACACATTCATGTATCACACCCATTTCTAAGGTAAAAATATGAAATATTATTCTTAAATATCAACTGGTCCTTCTCCCATAACCCTAAATCGGATGACATAATGGTCTAGGAAATATGAGCCTAGGCTCTATACATATTCCTAGAGATGTTCTATACCTGTAATGCACCCCTTCATTCATGTAGTGTTTCTAATCACCCTTGATAAATGGATCATATCATCCCTTTTTAATAAAATATATCTCAACTTGAACCTCAACATATTTTGTAGAAATCATTATGAACCTAAATTGTATGAACCTTCCTATGAGGTTGTCTATGTTAGTAGAATTGGGTTCTTCATTCATATCATGGTTATCTCACCCATGCTACTGAGTATACTACCTTACCCTATGGTTGAAGTTATTTTACCTTAAACATCAGAAACCTATGGTCTAAACACTATGAACTTAAGCTATGTCCACCCTTCCTTGAGGATATCTACATTAGTAACATCAAGATTCCATTGATGTTATATTTTCATCACCTATATTTCTATATGGAATAACTCACTTTTTATTTATATATTTTTAAAATTAAATATTAAAAATCATTATTCTAGATTATATGAACTTAAACTAACTAAATAAAGAGATGTAACACTTTCCATACTAAAAAATATAAAGGGAGACTTGGGTAAAAGTCAGGTAATCACTTGTAGGTCATGAATCACACATGATGCAGGAAATATTGAGTATAAAAAAATCATAAAACTTGTTAATTTAAAAACCTATAAAGTGTTATTTGAGAAAAATCCAAGTTCCTTCCCAATAAGCATCCCACATCCAAGGAATAAGAAAAATTTAGAAAAAACAAAGAGATGAAAAGCTCATGGTTTCCAACATATTACCCTAGAAAATGTCAATCCATGACCTCTATCTCTGATGGGATGACTCAAAATAAACTCTCGTGCTTTCCAAAATGACCACATCGATAAGGATCATATCAAAATTTGGCATGATATTCCTCGACATTATTCATATCTCGTTTATAAACAGTTATTTGGTATTAATAGATGAATAATAAATATCTACCCAATATATTAAATTTCTCAAACATACAATATCATACAAATATGGTACAAAACATCTATTAAGTCTTTGGAATAAGTGAAACTTGAAAAAAACCACACACACACACACACAGATTAAGCAAGTTAATCATTCCATAGTAATACAAATAAATATTCCATTACGTTATGAGTACTATGAGAATTTCCAAAGGTATCCCATATATACACACCTATCCCAACCACTAAATGATCAAAGGAGACCATATGAAATTGAAACTCCATTCCAGACTAACTCCAATGATTTAGGGCCTTTCCTTTACCTATCTTTCTTATAAAAAGGGTCTACACACACCTCATAGTGGCATGTGTGTAGCTTGTGAGTATAACATACTTAGTTTAAGGTCACCACCCCATCCATATCTTCCTATAATAAATAAAAGTGTATGAAAAAACAAACAAAATATATAGTATTGACCAATAAAGATAATCAACAAGAGAAACCGACATTACTTTACATGAATGTCATTTATAATACAGAACCCCAAAAAAAGTAGGATCCAAAAAAAATTTTCTACTTAGATCAACTAATTGGGATTTGAGATGAATTTTTATAAATATTTAGGGTGAAATACACATCCCAATGGAAAATAAAACATGTATAAAGAGTCATAGAAAACATTAAGACTATCTCTGGAGGGACGGGATAGAAGGGTATAACTTATTAAGGCATTGTGAGACCATTGCAAACCATCCAAATATTCATTAATAGAAGGGATACTGACTCCTATTTATATAAAAAAAATATACCATGCAACAAAAGATAATATATCACTGAACTAATTTTTTTTCTTGGTCATATTATCCATATATAATCAAATAAGGCATCATTCTCTATCAACCAAGAGTAGGGAATCTATCTGGATAAATTATTGATTCAAACTATTAGGGATAATAATAAGACATAAATATTTAATGTTATTTTGAGAACATATTAAAAATAAATCATGTAATTAATTGCAATAAGTATGGATAAGACATATTGATAACACCAACAAAATTCCATCACATGACATTGATTAAATAAACAAAACCCTGTTTAACTTTCATCAATTAATTTATAAAAAAATTATTTATAGGAAGACACTTCATTTTTATTTAATTCACTCAACATTATACAATGATTTTTCTATACCATAATGAACATGATAGGGAGAAAGGGAAACCTTTCAAAAAATAAAAAATAATCTTTTACAATCCAAAGGGATGGGGTTTTCAAAAGTTGTAAAAATAGACCAATCTATTATAAATAATAATTAGTGTTTTAATGAATTTTAATATTGAAAAGGTATATTCTAGAAATTTAGACCAATAATTACTTTCGTTTTTCAAGGGGTTAACCACCACAACAATTATATGAAAAGAAATGTAATGGATTTGAAGAGTTTTACAATCTATAGGTTAGAAGAATTGGAAATTAAAATAGCTGCTTTGAATAAATAGTATAAGAGAGAAGATTAAGTAAAGAACCAACCTACCACTTATTGATGATACGATTTCGTGACTATTTAGAGGCACTTAATGTTAGGGCCAATTTTTATGGAAGTTGTTTTGGATATTAAAATAAGTTCATGTTGATTGTTTTAGATTTTTTTTTTCATTACAGAAAAATCAAATATCTTTGTAAATTTTGGTGATCAAACAAAAGATCTACTAAAATCACAATATCAGACGTATTCTTGATAATAAAGTTTCTTGGTTTCAGTTTTCTATTTGATAAATGTTTTATGAGTGGAGAGGTTTTCTGAAATCACATTATGACAAGAATTAAAGTTTCAATCTGTATTAAAGTCTGAATTAATTCATACTAAATATGATGATGATTTTATAATTTGTAAGTTTTCAATATCATAAGTTTTCTATAAACTTGTGATCTAAGAAATCTGAAATAAAGAGAGAAAAGGTGGGTGAGTCATTCCAAGTGATGCCAATCAGATTGAGGTTTGTATGGAAAGACATAAGATGTTGGAAGGATGGGAATTCATTGAACTTTATAATGTAAGTAATATGATTATATGTCAATATTAATGTTCTTAGAGTCCTGATGAAGTCATGATACAAGTATAGATTTATAGGAGAAGAAATATTATGAAGTACGTGCCTTACGATCTCAGATCATCGGTGTGAGTATCACCAGACACTGAATTTGTTGGGTGACAAATAAGTTTCAAAGTTGTTGAACTTGAATATTTGAAGATGTAATAAAATTTTTCCATCATTTGTGGAGTTCTAGTGATCAATCAGAAGTCGAGAAGTTTTTTGAAGTATATAAGTTTGTAGGAAATGTTGGTACTGATTAATTAAATAATTCAGAGTTGATGGGACCATCTATAGAGACTTATCAAATAGACATTGATCAACAAAGTTGTAAACCATTTTCATAAAACAATTGAAATGTTGGTTTTATTCAGTTGGGAGAAAGATGAAAAGTACTACTTTTAGTTTTTTAAAATCTCTTAATTCTTCCAAGTGGGTCAAGATTTACCAGACAAGAAGTGGTATTGATTCATCAGATAATTCATAACACTGATCCATTAGAAGAAGATATATACCAATCCATCAGACACAAGATGAAACTATTATGAAATCAGAATCTATACTTTATCATATGTTGAATCATCAGTCTGATGAAAAGAAGAAAATGCTATTTGTTTAAAGAGACTTTCATAAGTGTTTTTCAATGGGGGTTTTGAAGCTGCTGATAAAGTATTGTCAAGGAGGTATTGAAGTTGTCGCTAAAGTGTGACCAATGGGGTGATGTAATATTTATATGTGTCAATTATGTTTACGGTAGAATATTTTCATGCATATTAGTTGGTACATAGCATCATAATTAGATGTTATTCAGTTCTTATGTTTTGTACTAATGGGTCAAGAAAATCAGAGTGACCATTTTTTTGATCAAAATGAAAAATTTCATCGGAACATGAAATGGTATAAGACTGAATAATGGTTATTAATTTTGAATATGACTATAGTCGTGATAATATTTGAGAAATTTTGATAAGAATCAATAATTTTCAAGAAGAATTGAAGTAGTCAAAGATGTAATCAAAATGGGAATAAAATTTTAAGTTAAGGAAACTTGGTTTAGTTGGAAGAAAGAAAGTTTCCACCCATTACTCTCCTGGAACACCAATAAATAGAAAAAAGTACATTATAATTTATGACACCAAAACATTGTTCACATGTGTATAGATAGATAAAGAAATTAATGTTTTTGAAGAGAGAATAAATTTTTGGACAGAGTCTTCTTGAGGAAATTTCATGTGATAAGAAGAATAAAAATATTAGGTAGAGTTACCGAATTGGTTTGAGACATGAAATGATGTTATTTGGAGAAATATTGGAGTGGTTCAAAATTGTTTCTAGGGTATTCTTTTCATATTTATTTTTTATACTAAGGTATTAGATTGAGGAATTAGACCAAGTACTCAGAATGTGTTTCATATGAATTACAAAAGTAAAGTTTCTACCTACTACTGGGTTGGAAATTGATGAAGTATTTTTTGAATAAATTCAATAGTGAAAGTTGATATGGAAGCATAGTAATTTTTTTACCAACTAGTAAAGGTTACATTACTTGTTATAAAAACCTATGCTACATCATTCATACTAGAAGAAGAACATTCATTATTGATTTTATCATAGTACTACATAAGTGTAAGGGTATATCCTACATGTTTTATACTTATAAAAATATTATACTCTAGTGGATTTTGTTGTATTTGATAGTTTCCAAAACCATTCCAAGGATGTAGCTACTATTTATATGTAGTGAACTTTGTAAATACTTCTGTTCCTATAAATGTATGTTTGTTTTTTATAGAAAAGTGATAAATATTTAACAAGACTTGAAGGACATTTCAAAAGAAAGAAAACCTAAAGGAAAAATATATCAATCATTCACCCTATCCCATTATCATTGATACATTGATCTTTGATGAGCTATAACAAGTGGTACCAGATATAATGTTCCCTTCTCTTACTCTTTTCTGAAGTGTTTTTGAAGAGAAGTTGTTATGGATAATGTAAATTGTGTGAATAATAAGGGGAATTTAATATTAAATGATAAAAAATATTATATATAGAAGGATAGAGTGATCACATTTCTTATTACTCATAGGTATGATGTTTTGGAAGCTTCTACAAATTAATTTACTCCTCTGGTTGATATTTTTACACATACATCTTTGGATAAGAAGAATCTTAAGAATGATGGAAGAGCTAAGAATACATTTCTAACAACCCTGAACTCACTATCCTAGATTCGATGGTTGTTTTATTACAATGGAATAGATACATGATATCACATTACCAAGGATTTACCAGTTTAGTATTCTTGAAAAACTTTATATATACATGGTACCCTTATTATATTGGTAAATAATTATATAACATAATATATGAAAATAAAAATTCTTCCTCAATACTTATTCATAGAGTTCACCTTCATAACATAGGGAAGGAAAACAAAGGGGTAAGATCAAATGATTAGTAAGTGTTACATGAATCAATAATAAGTGAAGAAAAGACAATAAGGCATAATTATAATGGAAAGGTAAATAAATGCATTACACATGCCATTAATAAACTGAGAATGTAAATGAATCCATAGATTTTATCGTAGTGAAAATCTAATGGAAATTTATTACTGAATACTGAATAAAGAAAATTATTAATTGTTGGAAGTAATGTATCTATAAGACGAAACATTATACCATCAAGATGTTTTAAGTATGTGGGTAAACACCCACTTGATTATTTTTGGAAACATACACAAAGGGTTTTGTCACCAACTATTTTGTCTCTTGAGACATGTTGTTGCATTGAGATGATATCTATAACTGGGCCTCACCTATCACAACAAGTCCAAATCATTATTCCTACATATATTGAATTCAATAAAAACACCATATGTAAAAATGGTATATAGATAAAACAATAATCATATCCATGGTATAATAATTATGAATATTCAATGAATGATTATTATAAATAAAAGGGAAATATATATACACCAGATACATGGAATAAGTGGTTAAAGGGAATATCATAATTATTTCAATGAAAGAATAGATTTAAATCATAATTACACATTCCTATGAAAAAATTAGTAAAGATTATGATAAATGATGTTCAACTTACGTGAAATCATGTAAAAAGAGTGTTTAAGAAAGTTTTGAAAAGAGTCTCTTTAGTGTGGTTTAGGGGGAAATATTAAACAGACTTTAAAAAATAAAAGTATTAATTGTTTTAATAAAAACGTAAATTAACTAAGATAATTTTCCTTGATAAAAATAGTTATTTTATAAAAATATTACTGTCTTAAAATAGATTATGGAGTTTACTTGAAAATAATTTTTAAATTGGAAGGTTCCCTTAAATCAGAATTGTTAATCGGAATAAATTGAAAATATAATCTTATAAAAATTATATTTTACGATAAATGAAGTAATAATTGAGCTAGGTACATATATTTGGAACATAAAAACATAATTTTTGATTATTAAATAAGAATAATTAAGGATTACATTGGGGTAAAGTGGGAGAAAGAGTAACCTAATGGGAAAATGGAAGTTCAGGGAGAATCTCTTACCTTATGTCTCAATGTGATTTGCACTTGTTCTTAATATCATAGATAATAATATTAAATCCCTTAATTAATTAATTCATAACCATTTATACATGTATGTTTTTTTAAATTTATTAAGGTCATTTATTGTGTTTTGATGAGTTATAAGATACAATTTTATCGTTTTGGAGCATTTGTTTCCTTGGCTTTGATAATCGGTTTACCTGTATACATGTATGGAAAATCATGTAAAATGAGAATATTTGTCCAGAATTGAAATTATATGTTATTAATGAACATAAATAATATTAAATGGTTCTATATTTCCTTCAGTTATATGGCATGAGGATGAATCATTAGATAAAACATTAGTGATAATTGTTTAGATTATTTTTGATTTTTTTCGATCATCCCAAACTAGTTTGGTTTTATTAATCAATATTGTGTATATGTACTAGTTACATAACTTTAAATAAGATTTTATTCATATATTATAATAATGTTTGACCATAAGAAATGGTTTTATGACCAGCCTTTAATGAGGATTTTAAAAATGAAAACATGTCGTCCATGAAGTTTGTAAATTGGCACCTCATAAATCATGTTTTAATTTTTAGAATAAAAGGAAGTGTATAAGAGACTTGATGGTGTATTTTCCATTGACATAATAAGATTCCAGTATATAAAATATAATAGATTCATAATTTATGTTTTTACAAAGGAGGTTATGAGAGTATAAAAAAAATAAAATAAAGTGAAAAGAAAATAAAGAAAGAGAAAGAGGATTTTACCTCTTGAATTATTCTCCTTGAGAACCTCCTTAGAGAAATTGGTCCTGGTATTTTGTTAATCCATGAAAATACTAAAATTGATGAAGATTATTGGGAATTGTATTATTTATAAATTGAAAAAGCTTCAAGGATTTTGGGGGTGTGAGGAGAAGTGGTGGAGAGGGATGATATTTATAATGGAGGAGAGGGGTGTTTTCTCATTATTTTTTTTCATTAGATTATTATTTTTCCTCATGAATATAAATATTTTTATAATTATTAATATATATGTTAAAATAATAAAGTATATTTTGATATTATGGGATTAAATCATCCATATATCATTTATTACGCAATAATATTTGTATTTAGCTTATACTATAAATTATCATATTTCACTATTCAAAAAATTCAATTATTTTAGAAAAATCACAAAAATCCACCATAACCATTTAACAATGTGTAGAATTTAAAAATGAACTCCATTTTATGAAAATAATATTCTAAAAATGATAAATTTAATTTTTAATTAAACTCTTCATTTTCTTGGAAAATACAAATTTTATAATTATTACTGATTTTCTACCTCTTTGAAAATTTAATTGAGGTCTAATAAAATTCCATTATAATCATAAGAATTTTTTTTATTATTCTATTTTATGAAAATAAATTTTATTTTATATCATTATATTAATTATAAAACTGTAAATAATGATTTATGTTTCATAAAAATACTAACACATAATTTATCATTTTCAAAATATTTATTAACTTATATAATGATATATTTATATCATATAACCATTTATAACATGAATAAATTTTATTTATACTTTCATAGGTGATGTTACTATTCTATTAGCCTAATTATTATTCTTAAGGGTCAAATTAAAATTCAATAGGTCAATTTACTATTTCATTTATATATGTTCCTTAATTTAAAGGAAAAGACTCATATTTCTTTCATTCATCATTTATAAAGTTTGTTTTGTGTTATATATGTGATTTCATACCACGCGAAATATTTTTTTTGTGCAATGTAATTTATCTAATGAGTTGAATTTATTTAAGTGGATACATATTGTAAAATATTGGGGTGTAATTGATTTACTTTCATAACTTTCAAAAATTAATTTTATAAGAGTGAAGGGAGTTGCTACTGTTGTAACGACCCGTCCTCGGGGCCCGTGCCGTGACTACCCCAAGCCCGCCTTCCATAGGCCATGGGCTAGCGACTAGCACCAAAGGCATAAATCCTGGTAAATGGGAAGGCATTGCCTTTATAGAACATAAACACCACCAAATGGAGTACAAGAATAAGTAAAACACTAAGTACAAAAGAAAGTACTGAAAAGTAAATGTTCCAGAATACAAACCCAACTGAAAAGTACAGCTACAACCGAACGAAAGTACAATAGAAAAGACAAACAGCTGGAAGATAAAAGTAGCTTCTGGGTCGTCCACCACGAATCCTACCTGAAGGGTAAGTACAAATAACACAACTCCTGGATCATCCATCATGGATCCTACCTGAAGGTTAGGTACAGATAGCCTCCTCAATTCTCTCACCCGTCAACCTCCACCGTGTACTGTCTCATCTTGAACTCCACCTCTGGGTACTGACTCGTCGTGAGGTCCACCTCTGGGTACCATCCAATCCTTGAAAGATCTGCCTCTGTCAGCACTGTTCGTTGTCTGCATCCAACACAACGAGGTGTGGGAATAGCCTGTGCAGGGGTGAGTATAACGATACTCAGTAGGGACCCCGAGACCCTCAAGGTCTCACTAAATCCAACAAGGATGACCAAAAATAAGGATCTCATCAGATAACCCTTACTTAGGTATAAGCCCATACTTATACCTATGTTATCAAGTATCCCATATCAAACATGAGGTATCACATAGATATGAAATCAACGGATAACCACTACTTAGGTATATGCCCATGCATATACCTAAGTTATCAAGTAACCCATCTCGATCATGAGGAAAACACAAAGGTCATTGAATCAGCTCAAACCAGGATTTCTATTAATGATATCGAAACAACAACAGCTGAAGAGCTCCTCCTCTGTCGAGTACAGTGATCCTGTCATGACTCTGAGGCACTGCACACTAACCTTAGACTGTAGAAGTACTCCTCTATCAAGTACCGCAGGTCTGCTTCCAAATACTGGGTGCTCTGTCCACTGTGGGTCTAATGCCAAATACCGGGCGCTCCCCCTAATAGCTGTTAGAGGTAATCCTACTATCGAGTACCGTGAGTTTTCTGCCAACTACCAGGCGCTCCATCCGTCGTGGGTGTACTGCCAAATACCGGGCGCTCCGTCCACTGGGCTAATCGAATCACTTTGACTCGAATCGGTCAAGCAGTCATCAGGTCTACAACTACCAGGTCTCCGGACTCCGTACGCTCGTCTCTGGGAGGGTCCGCTCCACGAGCCACTGGTCGATACTCCAAGTATCAGAAAGTCCCACAAAGATGTATCACAAAGGACCGTCTCATCACAGGGGTCTCAAGGCAACAGACGACGCGTCAATCAGACGCCTGGTCTGGGAGTTATTAGCCTTTTCATCCCAGGGGCCCGGTTGGTTTCATGTACGAACCAACCCGACCATATCTCAACTGTACCCTGAACTCTCATAGGGTATACTCATAGGGTCCGTTTCTCAACGAGATAACCAACGCTGTTGACGGTTCCTCAAACAGACGTCTGGTCTGAAAGTTATCAGCTTTACCGTTCTAGGAGCCCGGTTGGATTTTGGGTACAATCCAACCCGGACAAACTCCAACTGCATCCAAACCTCAGGTGAAGTATGACAAAAGATCCATCTCATTAAAAGGAATCTGAAAAATTCTATGGCACGTCAATCGGACGTCCAAATCTCAAGTTATAACTGTTTCTGCTTCGAGGGCCCGGTTGGTTTCAGGTTCGAACCAACCCGGCCGTACCCAAAATTTACCGAAATCTTGAGTGTAATATACCAAAATGACCGTATCGATCCAAATATCTTTATGCAACTGACGGTGCATCGATCGGAGATTCGTATCCCATGATATGGGCGTTTGAACGAAGCTAGTCCGAAAATAGGGGTTCGGGCCCGGTCCGACCTGGCCCAATACCCCCTGGGTCGGCCCTAACCGGGTCGACCCGACCCAGGTCCGGGTCCGGCCCGATTGGGCGCGGCCCGACCCGAATGGTGTGGCCCGGCCTGGTGCGGGTTTCCCGGCCCGACGCTGGCGGCCCGGCCGGCCCAAAGGCCAGCCATCTGTGTAACCGCGGGACCCCACTTGGTTCCCGCCTCCAAGTGGTGCCGGAGGCTAGTTGTCCGGCCAGCCCTTTGATGACTGCCTCAGCCCTAGACTGCGGCTCCTGTCCGACTGGCGTGGCGCGACGGCGCCACGCCCCTCCGCCGTGGCCCGCTCCTAGCCGCGACCTCCTTTGGCCCCACCGTCGCCGCGCTCCACCGCTGCGGCTTGCTCGGCCAAGGTCCTCTTAGTTTCCCGCATGGTGTGATGGCACTGAACCGCCTTCGCCAAAAACATCATTGAAATTAATAAAGTGGAGGGGAGGAGAATCGACTGTGTTCATGCGGTCCGATCTCCTCTCTTTACGACGATATTATTCGGCCAATCTTAACAACGAAAGACGATGATAAAATTGAACAAAGAAATAACCCCTACCTTGACAAGACGTCGCACGTCGTCGAACTGTGGAAAGAGACAAATTCCGCGGTGGTCGGGCGTCGCAGAAGAATGATTCTCCTTGTGGCATCACCTCACGTTCTTTCCTCGGTTGAAGGAGACGCCCTTCACCGAGAGGAAGTTTGCGTTCTTCGTGGTAAGGAAGCTTTTCCCTCAAATCCTCCAAAAATTCTCTACAGATTATTTTCCCAACAATAAAATGAAAGGTTTCCTCTTAATTTAATAATGCCAAGCAATTCAAAACTAATAGGAGCTAAATCATTAATTAAAATCAAGTTGGCAAAACTTATGGGAGAGAGAGAAAGAGGTGAGGAGTTCACATAATTAAGGGGAAGTTTACTAATTAATTTAAGGGGTGATAAAGGGGAATTCAACGGGGTTATAGGGAGGTGAGGAGTTAGGGTCTCGTGTGGGCCCCACCACACTAAACCCTCCTTTGAAAGGTTTGGTGGGTGAGGGCCCTAGCTCTAACTCCCCTTTGGTAGGATAAAACTACCTTATTTAAATAAAATTTGTACACAACATATTTAATTTAATTCAAACTAATCCCAAAAAATTAAACCTGAACCCGCTCAAAACGCAACTACAACAAAGGTCCCCTTAAGAAATTACCGGCACTGCGAGTTCATTGGTGCCCTCATATATCAGTTCCGAGCACCGGTTCAAGATATAGAAAAACCCTCTTGTTTTTTTACTGAATGTACCCGATATAAACTTCGGAAAATGATGCCAAGCACACCAGGCCTCAGAATTAAGTGCCGTCTGAAACTGTGCACTCATAAAATTCCAAAGAAATTAAGAAAAAAAAAATTTCCTTGAAATTTCCGGGTCTTTACATTACTCCCACCTTAGGTCTTTACGTCCCCGTAAAGATACATCACAAACTAGAGAAACTATAGGAGGTACCGAGCACTCATCTAAGCCTCCAGCTCCCATGTGCTCTCCTGGAGGTTCCCGTGCTACCAACGAAAGCCCACAAGAGGAATTGACCGTCCCTGTAGGACCCTCTCTTGTAAATCCTCAACCTCTTCTAGAACCTTGTGAAAGTCTCCCCATCATCATTGTACAACTCTCCGTGGTCAATAATGACGGATAGGTCGTGCACACATCTCCTCAGTTGAGATACGTGAATTACGTCGTGCACCCGGTGCAACTGAGGTGGAAGGGACAGACGGTAAGACACCTCGCCTACCCTGATGAGGACCTGGAAAGGTCCGATGAACCTCGGAGATTACTTGCCACCTTAGCCAAATATCCTTATACCTCGTCAAGGTTAGACCCGTAAGAAGACGTGGTCGCCACCCTCGTTATCTAGTGATCTTGTCTCCTATCAGCATAGGACTTATGTCTACTCTGTGAAGTCTTCATCTGCTCTTGGATGATCTGCACCTTTTTCTTCATAGCCTGAACCATATCTGGTTCTACACGTGCTGAATCCATCCCTATCCACAAAGGGTATCTGAAATGCGGCCAGCTGCTTTCTCGCCACTCCTAACAACTGAACGCCCGATCTCCTACTAAGAGAATCTACTACAACGTTCCCCTCCCCAGGAGTATAAACTATCTCGAAGTCATAGTCCTGGAGGAATTTAAGCCATCACCACTGTCTCAGGTTTATGTCCTTCTAAGAGTAGATACACCTGAGACTATTTGTGATGGAGAGAACCGTAAACCATTTTCTCAACGAACAATGGTTGAGACTAGCCAATTGTAAGAACTCATCTCCACCCGTTTTCATCTAAGGTCCACCAAAGAGTTTATGGGATTTCTCCTCTGCTGAAAAGAGAAATATGGTCTCACCCCCTGGATGAACCACGTTCTTTGACTAATACAGTCAATCCTGACATGAACGGTACTATTTCATGCCATGGATGACGTCGTAAGGCCTTGACGCTACTACCAAGAGATCCAACCATTACTCTCTCCTCCAAGGGTCAAGTCACACTTTCGGCAGTAGTGTGTGGTCACTGGGTCTCCTCCAGTAGGTATCTCTAATGTGAGGATCATGTCAATGGTTTTAAACCTAAACCTCTTAGTATCAACCATACAAAGAGGATAGGAAAGTAATTGCCACAAAGATAAGTGTCTTTTATTACTCCATCTCGTAGTACAAAGACACAAAGAAAACACAACAGTGACAACATGGATACTAAAAACACCAAGAAAAAGGGTATACATGCCTATTTCCGCTCCTGTCAACATAATTCCGGAGCTTTGTAGTCATATCATTCAACTCCCTGAAGATGAGCTCTCCCATATGCACCCATTCCTTGCAGTCGGGGTGGTCCTCCGGGCGGTGGTGGTGGAAACAACTCAAAGCGTCGTCCACCTCTATCTACACAACCACCTCCTCTGCCTCTCCCTCCTACTCCTTGCGGTCCGCCTCGATCAAACCTCTGCCTCTGCTTGGGTGGTTCTTTATCTATCTGCATATCATATGTACGGCAGGTCAGACAGTCACGTGCCATGTGACCAAGCCTGCCGCAGGAATAACACTGCCCTCTCTTGGCATGAATGGCTCTGACTCCACTCAGATTTCCCCACACAACTGAACCTGAGTCATGTAATCGGCCACCGATGGGTTTGGTCATCTTGGACTCCTGTGTCGTCTGTCTACTGCCAGCTGCAGAAGACTCTACTTCAAGTTGACTAGTGGTGGGTTTCGCTGCTGAAGTCTGCTCAGCAAGGAAACTCTCCACTAAGAGGGCTCACTCTAACACCCCTGCCTGAGTCCGGATGCTGAGAGGGATCGTTGAAGCTTTGATCTCATGCCTCATTCCCTACTCGAAGGTATGGGACCTGAAGAACGGGTCTCATACCATGTCTGTAGAGTAGCGCGAGAGGTATGTGAACCTCGCTGAGTACTGAGATACACTCATGCTGCCTTGCTGCAGATGAAGTAGCTCTTGTATCCGCACCGCTCGAAGGGTGGCTGGTACAAACTCTGCTCAAAACAGGCTCTCGAAGTCTGCCCATAGAAGTGACGTCTCATCATGCATCTGGAGCATCAGGCTCCACCATCTGCCTACTGCTGCCTGAAGAAGGCTGGCAGCAAGGATCACCATGAAGTCCGCTGGTGTACCTACTAGCCTGAAGACTTTCACCGCAACCTCCAGCCAGTCCTCAGCCGCCTGTGGGTCCGTCTATTCCCGGAACCTGGGTGGCCTCTGGTGCTGGAACTCATGCAGCATGCTTAAGCGGCGTGCATCTCCTGTTTCTGGGGCTGGTGGTATCGGTGGCCCAACAGGTGGTAGTACCGTCGGTGCCTCCGCTGGTGCCTCAACTGGATGAGAGCCCTATACTAAGGCCTCGTCACTTGATGGCCTATCAGTACGTACAACTCTCGGGGCTCTAACTGGTCATCTACGGGGATCCATCCTGAAAGAAACAGATAGGACACAATTAAACGATTATACCTGGTGATATGACCTGGTTTGAGCTATTTTAAAAGAAACTTCTAAAAACACACAAGCAATAAGTGTTTTCGTGCACTGAGTCAAAAATCAGAAGTTAGGGTCCGGGTGTATGGTTACGTCGGCCGCCCGCACCAACAGTGGACTCCCGGAACTGAAGACCACACTTAGTACCCATAACAATATTGCTTCACAAAAAATATCAGAGTCCTAAGTTCTGCGGTAGAACCGACTCCTCTAATACCAATTTGTCATGACCCATCCTCGGGGCCCGTGCCGTGACTACCCCAAGCCTGCCTTCAATAGGCCAGGGGCTGACGACTAGCACCAAAGGCGTAAATACCGATAACTGGGAAGTCATTTCCTTTATAGAACATAAACACAACCAACCATAGTACAAATGGAAGTAAAACACTAAGTACAAAAGGAAGAGCTGAAAAGTAAATGGGACAGAATACAAACCCAACTGATAAGTACAGCTACAACCGAACGAAAGTACAATAGAAAATAAAAACAAATGGAAGATATAAGCAGCTCCTGGGTCATCTACCTTAGATCCTACCTAAAGGGTAGGTATATATAGCCCAAATCCTAGATGGTCCACCATGGATCCTACCTGAAGAGTAGGTACAGATAGCCTCTGCAACACTCTCACCCGTCAACCTCCACCTTTTACCCTCTCGTCGTGAAGTCCACTTCCGGATACTGACTCGTCGTGAGGTCCACCTCTGTGTACCGTCCAGTCCTCGAACGATCTGCCTCCGTCATCGCTGTCCATTGTCTGCATCCAACACAATGAGGTGCGGGCATAGCCTGTGAAGGGGTGAGTATAACGATACTCAATAGGGACCCCGAGACCCCCAAGGTATCACTAAATCCAACAAGGATTACCACAAAGAAGGATCTCATCAAATAAACATTACTTAGGTATAAGCCCATACTTATACCCAAGTTATCAAGTAGCCCATCTCAAACATGAGGTATCACACAGATATGAAATCAACGGATAACCACTACTTAGGTATATTCCCATACATATACCTAAGTTATTAAGTAACCCATCTCGATCATGAGGAATACACAAAGGTCATTGACTCAGATCAAACCAGGATTTTAACTAATGATATCGAAACCACAACTGCAGAAGAGCTCCTCCTATGCCGAGTACGGTGATCCTGTCACAACTCCGAGGTTCTACTCACTAACCTTAGACTACTCATGTACTCTTCTATTGAGTACTGTGGGTCTGCTGCCAAATACTGGGCGTTCCGTCCACTGTGGATCTGCCACCAAATAACGGGCGCTCCCCCTAATAGTCGTCAGAGGTACTCCTACTGTCGAGTACCGCAGGTCTGCTTCCAACTACTAGGTGCTCCGTCCTCCATGGGTCTACCACCAAATACCGGGCACTCCGTCCACTGGGCTAATTGAATCACTCCGACTCGAATCAGTCAAGCAGTCATTAGGTCTACAACTACCAGGTCTCCGCACTCCATATGCTCGTCTCCAGGAGGGTTCGCTCCACGAGCCACTGGTCGATACTCAAAGTATCATAAAGTCCCATGAATATGTATCACAAAGTACCGTCTCGTCATAGGGGTCTCAACGAAATAGACGACATGTCAATCGGACGCCCGGTCTATGAGTTATTATCCCTTTCATCCTGGGGGACCGGTTGGTTTCATGTATGAACCCACCCAAATGTATCTAAACTCTACCCCGAACTCTCATAGGGTATACTCATAGGGTACTTTTCTCAACGAGATAACCAATACCGCTGACAGTTCGTCAAATAGACGTCTGGTCGGAAAGTTATCAGCTTTTCCGTTCCAGGGGCCCGTTTGGATTTCGGTTACAATCCAACCCAGCCAAAATTCAAATGCATCCAAACCTCAGGTGAAGTATGCAAAAAGATCTGTCTCATCAAAAGGAATTTGACAAAGTCGATGGCACGTCAATCGGACGTACAGAGCTCAAGTTATAACAGTTTCTGCTCCGAGGGCCTGTTTGGTTTCGGGTTCGAACCAACCCGGATACACCAAAAAATTACTGAAAGCTTTAGTGTAATATACCAAAACGACCATCTTGATCCAAGGATCTCTACGAAACTGACGGTGCATCGATCGGAGGTCCATAGCCCAAGATATGGGCGTTTGAATGAACTTGGTCCGAAAATAGGGCGTTCGGGCCCGGTTCGACCCCGCCCAATACCCCCTGGGTCGACCCGAACCGGGTCCCGGTCTGGCCCGATTGGGTGCAGCCCGGCCCGGATGGCGCGGCCCGACCCGACGCGGGTGGCCCGGCGCAGCGCTGGCGGCCCAGCCCGGCGCGGGCAGCCCGCCCAGCGTGGGTGGCCCGGCCCAGCGCTGGATGCCCGACCAGGCACAGGCAGCCCAACCCAACATGGGCGGCCCGACCCAGTGCTGGTGGCCCGGCCCGGCGCGGGTGGCCTGACCCAGCTTGGGAGACCCGGCCCGGCACAGCCTGCCTCCCGGCTCAGAAGTCGGCCGCGGCCGAGCGAGGTGCGAAGGGGGGGGGGCACCACCCCCTTTTTGCGGAGTGGCGGACCCTGTGGGGTCCGCCCTACTTGATTGTCTGAGGGTTACGACCCGACGGGTTGTTCAAACGGCTAGCCCAAAGGCCGACGGACTGTGTAACCATGGGACCCCCCTCGGGTCCCACCTCCAGGTGGCGCAGCGGCTGGTTGTCCGGCAGCCCCTTTGAAGACCACCGCAGCCCTAGGCCGCGGCTCCTGTCCGACCGGCGCGGCGCGACGGTGCCGTGCCCCTCCGCTGGGGCCCACTCCTAGATACGGCCTCCTTTGGCCTCACTGGCGCGACATGACGACACCGCGCTCCACAGCCGCGACCCTCTCCGGCCGCTGTCCTCTTCGTTTCCCACGTGGTGCAACGACACCGCACCGCCTTCGCCGGAAACATCATTGAAATTAACAAAGTGGAGGGGAGGAGAATCGGCTATGTTCGTGCGGTCCGATCTCCTCCCGTTACGACGATAGCATTCAGCCAATATTAACAACGAAAGATGATGATAAACTTGAACAAAGAAATAACCCCTACCATGACAAGACGTCGCACGTCATCAAACCGCGGAAAGAGACAAGCGTCGTGGTGGTTGGGCGCCACAGAAGAACGATTCTCCTCAGGGCGTCACCTCACGTTCTTTCCTTGGTTTAAGGAGATTCCCTTCGCGGAGAGGAAGTTTGCGTTCTTCGTGGAAAGAAAGATTTTCCTTAAAATCCTCCAAAACTTCTCCACATATTATTTTCCCAACAATAAAATGAAAGGTTTCCTCTTAATTTAATAATGCCAAGCAATTAAAAACTAAGAGGAGCCAAATCATTAATTAAAATCAAGTTGGAAAAACTTATGGGAGAGAGATAGAGGAGGTGAAGAGTTCAAATAATTAAAGGGAAGTTTAATAATTAATTTAAGGGGTGATAAAGGGGAATTCAAAGGGGTTATGGGGAGGTGAGGAGTTAGGGTCTCGTGTGGTCCCCACCACACTAAACCCTCCTTTGGGAGGTTAGGTGGGTGTGGACCCCAGCTCTAACTCTCCCTTGGTAGGATAAAACTACCTTCTTTAAATAAAATTTTTACACAACAAATTTTATTTAATTATAACTAATCCCCAAAAATTAAACCTCAACCCGCTCAAAACGCAACTACAACAAAAGTCCCCTTAAGAAATTACCGGCACTACGAGTTCATCGGTGCCCTCAGATTTCAATTCCGAGCACCGATTCAAGAGATAGAAAAATCCACTCGTTCGTTTACTAAACGTACCCAAGCTAAACTTCAGAATTTGATTTCGGGAACACCGGGCCTCAGAATCAGGTGCCGTCTGAAACTGTGCACTCGTAAAATTCCAAAGAAATTAAGGAAAAAAATTTCCATGAAATTTCCAGGTCTTTACAACTAAAAAAGGTATCTGGGAAAAGTCAAAGAAAATTTAAGATGGAAATAAAAAATTTGAGGAAAAGTTACAATTTTGGATGATGAAGAATGAATATCTCAATATGGGTAGGAATGAATCTATTGTTGAATTCTTTACTAGGGTGAATGAAATTTGTAGAACCATTAGATGACTTAGTGAGAAGTTAGAAGACTTAAATTTTATTAGGAAGATCTTGATAATTATTTCGTATAAGTTTGATTAAAAAGTTTCATATTAGGTAGATAGATATTCTGAAACTATATCTTTGGATGACCTTCACAATAATATCTTTACTTATGAAATTTGAATAGAGGAATTTATGAAAGTAAAAACAGAATTTAATCAATAAGTGTCCATAAAATCTTCAAAGTAAGGAAATTATAAGAATAATCTTAAAGTAGAAGTATTTTTTGACTCTCAATTTGAAAATAAGGTATTAAATATATTTATGAGTTTTAACCATATTTTCTAAAAATGCGACAAGTGGTACATGAAAGTGTAAATGTAAGATTTTGTTAAAATATTTTGAATGATAAACTTTTGGTAACTTTTATGTCAATGGGCCTCAAATAGGTAATAATGAATAAAGTGATGAATAAGAATGTGATGAAGAATAAATAGGGTCAAGAATATAATTGGAAGAAAAATATTGAAAAATATTACACCAAAGGAATGGATAAGAAGTTATTTAAATCCAAAAGAAGATGTTATTTGTCCAGGATTATGGTAGTGAAGTAGAATTAGAAAAATTCACTAATGTTTCTAAAGAATACATATTTATTGTTATAGTTAACGATGAAGTGTTTGTAAGTAGTAGTTATGAAGAAGAGGAGACTAAGTTAGAGTTTCACCTAAAGAGAAAATTAAAAGAGTGTTTTGGGAAGATCTTAAGACTTGAAAAATAAATAAATAAGCCAAATAAGGAATGTTCTAAAGAAAACAATAAAAAAATTATTGAAGAGGAAGATAAGTTATTGGAAGTGGTTTATTGTTTTTTGAAGTATACTGAGGAGGAAAAGAATCACAATACAAATCTTAATGTTATTTTGAAGGAAAAGGAACAAGACATGGAATTTTTTCAAAAAAAAAATTATAAAGATGAGCAAGGAATCAAAAGTTTCAAAAACGTTATCTCTAATACTCATGAATGTTTTGAAAAGGGTAAAACTGAGAAGGATACAAAGAAGTTACTTTCAAAGGTTAAAAAGAATGTTGAATATGTTCCTAAGAAAAAGAAATCTAGGAAATTCATGTATGTGGACAAAACCAACAAAGTGGAGAAGTCAAAAGTTTCTAAAAATTATGAGTTTAAAACAAGAGTTTCTATTAATTATAGTTCCAATAAGGATAAAAATAAATACAAATTTAAAAATAAGATTCCATGTCATAATAGAATGATTTGGGATCGACATATTTAGGATGTGAAAAATAAGAAAGTTGTTGGGAAAGATGTTTACAACTCTGAATAGTTTGGAAGTTACAATTATAAATATTCTTTCTATTGTTATTGTTGGTATTTTGGTGGATTTAGGAATATAGATTATATGTGTAGGTTTAACCAAAAAAGATTAAATTTAACCCAGGAACTACATAATGAAATGTTTGATTGAGAGAAAATCCTCTCAAAGAGAGAAATATGAGAAGGATGTGTTGAAAGTTGATAATATATTACAATACTTGGAAAGTATTTTTGAAACATGTGAACAACTTGGGTGAAACACCCTAAGGTTTTAAAAAATAATTTGAAATTCATGAAACATTTTTTAAGTAGATATTTATAACTATACTTTAAACATAATTTTCCTGCTTCTATGTTTTAAATTTCAAAAAATGGTCATCTACAATTATGTTGAGTAAGTTATTTGGAGTCGGATGGAACCAACATGATTTTTGGTAAATAGTAACATATCCTTATGAATATTAATATGAATAGTTATATGAACCTAATTGAAAGTAAATTATATTAATATATTATTTTCTTAAGGCTTTAAGATAATGATATCTTTGTTAATTTTTCAATGTGATATAAAAGTAGTTATAGAATTAGAATTGTTAATTTTTGAATAAAGTATGATTTTATTTAAAAATTAAATTAATATTATTTAGAAAATTATGTTCTAAAAATAGAGTTTATTTTTGAATTCTATACATCAAAAAATAGTAAGGGTGAATTTTTGGGATTTTTCTGAAATTCTTGAATTTTTGATGAATTAATACGGAAAAATACTATTTATTCAAATTATCAGTTAAATACACTATTAATGACATCATAAGTGATGTAATACCACTTGGTTCGAAAAAAAATTCCATTATTACTATTTGGGGTCACATGAATTAATATTATTCATAGTCTTGAGAAAACATATTATAATAATGATTAAAATAATGAAAAATAACTCCTCTCCTCCCCTATAAATACCACCTTCATTCTATTCTTCCTCCCATACCTCTCAAGCCCTTATCCTTACCTAAGTTATACCCAATAATCCTCCCAGGTTTCTTCTCAATGTACTAGAGCTTCTGGTCTCCCCAAAAGGCCAAAACTAACGGCCTTACGAAGGATCTCAAGGAGAAGAGATCAAGAGGTAAACATCCTCTTTTGTTTTCCTTCTTTTCTTTTCGTTTTCTTTTCTATTCTTCTTATTTCCTCACTTCCCATTATCCAAAAGGAATTAATGATAATTTATATTAAATATTCTATATTTAATCATGTTTATGGAAGACACACAATTATGATTATCCTCTTCTCCCACTTAATCCAGAAATTAAAACACTGTCCGTGATGTGTCGATTTACCGACATCGTGGATGATGTGATTTAAATTTCTTTTACTTTATTCAATACTAACCATGAAACAATTTTTATGGTTGAAATAGATTATAATTTAAGTATTATATCTTATATAAGGTTCTTTAATCATTTTTTACCCATGTTATTAATTTATGAAACAAAATGAGTTCATTACGATCGAAGAATCGCCAAAATGACCTAAACAAATATCTATAATGTTTTAACTTATGAATCATACTAATATTGGAATTAAAAATTATAAATGTTATAATTTATAGTAATGGGAATATTTAAATACCATTTTATTCCAATTTTTGTGTTTCAATTCCAATCGATAAGAATATCTATTATGAACCGATCATGTAAATCATGTAAAGAACACACCCCAAACAATGGAAGGAACAAAATATTAACAATTAAAGGGTGAAATAATGTAATGAAATAACCGTGTAAGATATTATAAAGACTAATATGTTTCTATAAGATTATAATAACATTCTTTTAACCATTATAAATGAGGTTTTAAACAATTTTGAAGTAAGAAGAACCCAAGGTAAGGGAATTCTTAACCCAATTTGAATTCTTTGGGTCAACCTTATACTTCATTATTTAGGTGGTATTAAAAATGTTTTCATGATGGGTTATATTTATATTATATTTAATTATGTGTATTTATAGTGTGTATACATTTTCCATCCACTCTATTATGTTTCACTTAAATTATTTGATATTTCTATGGGCATTTTCTTTTAAAATCCTCTTTTAAAATTCTGTTTTACAAAAATCAAAAGTAACGTTTTTATTCAATTATTCATGTTGTATTATTATGTTCTGGTTCCTGGGAATTAATTATGATGAATATTGGTACCTATATATCCCTCCAATTCATTGGGTATGTTTAATTTGGAGGTTGTCCATATGATTACTCCAAGTGTAATTGTGATTGTTATACAAATTGTAAGGCTGCTGTGAGGGTTAAAAATTATAAGGTAGTTGAGAGGGTAAAAATATTATGTAAGTTATTCCCCCATACACCTTTATATTTCTATTTATGTTTTAATTTTTTGTGGGGATCTTGTTTAAATCTCATGTTTCACAAAGTAAGTATATATGGGTGACAATTATGTCTTTTGAAAATGATTTCACATGTTACAAGTATTCATGAACTAATATTTTCTTTCTTTCTTTTCATATCCCTTACTAATGTTTTTGTCCTCATCCTATGTTTTTAAATAATTTTCATAGGTTATAGGGATGCTTAGTGAAAATAAAGAATCTGAGTTAAATGATTTAAGATTTTTCAAATAAAATCAGGTGATATTTGAAAGTTTTATATTTTGGAAGAAATGAATATTGTTTTTATGTTATCCACTCAATATTAATGTGTAATGTTTTGATTTTATTATGTCCCAATTATATAAATATATATGCTTTAGAATAACCTCAATGTGAATGTAAGTGTTTTCTTGACTAAATTCATGATTATGTAATATAATAAGGCCATGTCATTATAGTTGGTATCAGAGGTTAGTTTAGATAACTTTAGGGGCTATGAAAATGTTAATAGAATACCATAAATGATTTTTTAATTTATTTTTAATTTGGAATATTATATAATTTAAATATAACCAAGTATCTTTGACTAAGTTGTGTTTGTTTAAAATGGTTGTCCACATAAGAAATAGGGAAGTTGAATAGGAGAGGCACCGATAGAACGACATCCTTCCAAATTTGTAACCTAGAATAGTAGGGATTGGAACCAAGCAGTTTGTGATATTAATGGCTCAACTAACGTGGGAAATAAATTGAGGTAGAATACATGTAAGAGAATAATCAGATGTACCACAATGAAACCTGAAAATAGTGGATAAATTTATGAGACAACACCATACTGCTTTAAATGGATATTCTTACCCAGTAGCGGCTGTGGGATGGATTAAGGCCCTTGAAAAGATATTCGATGTTATGGGATGTTCAGATAATAAAAAGTTAAGTATTTCCATTTATCATTTTTATGGTGAAGCTGATCAGTGGTGGTCAATGGTAAATAATATCCGGGATATAGAGGATATTGTTTCCTTAGAGTGGGATGAATTTAAAAGTATTTTCCTTGAAAAATATTTTCCCAAGGTGATGCGACATAGGACAGATAAGAAATTTCATTAACTGAGGAATAAGGAGGAAGATTTAGTGGTTGTGTATGAAGAAAAATTCACTTGACTGGCGAGGTATGCTCCAAATCATATTCTAGATCTTGATATCAAAATAAACCACTTTTACTCAGGATTGAAGGAAAGGTATCAAAGGGAATTGGCCTACTGTGAATTAAAAAGTTAAGAGAAACTTGTTCGATGTGCTGAGAGGGTAGTGATGGAGTTTTCTAATAATCAAATGCACTTTAAAAATAAGTATAAGAATAGGTCCAGATAGAAAGAGATGGGGAAGAATCAACCAAAGAAATCTGATAGTTAGAAAATCTAGTTTCCAGTTTGTGAAAAGTGTGGCAATAAGAACCCATGGGATTGCCTTACCAAAACTGAGAATTGTTTTCGATGAGGTAAGTTTAGACATATGGATATATATTGTAATGAAAATGAACCTAATACCAATACTGATAAACAAATTGTAAAGTGTTTTAAATTTGGTAAGATGTTTCATTATGAAAATACCAGCCCAAAGAGAGATCCGAATGATGCAAAGACGCCATGCTAGAAGTAGAAAGGTTTAGTGATATCCTTTGAAACTACACCAGAAGTAATCAGGCCATCTAATGAAGTTGTATTATGTAATTTGTTTGTTTAATCAGATTTTGCTAATGTTTTGTTTGATATGGGGTCTACACATTCCTTTATTTCAATATAATTTTTTGGTAAATTGGAAATATCACCCCAACTGATGAGATTAGAGATTATTGTTAAAACACTTGGGGGAAATATTATAGCAAAGTGTAATTGTAAAAATCATTCTATTATGGTATGTGGAAAGTCATTACCTGATTTTTTTGGTATTTCCCTTATAAGAGTTTGATGTCATTCTAGGAATGGATTGACTTTATCTTTGTCATGATATTTTTGATTGTATAACTAAAGAGTTTTTTTTCTAGAAGTGTTTTAGTTTTTATACAAGAACAAACCTATATAATTGATAACATGTGAAGAAACTGAGAAATTGTTGAAAGATGGAAATGAAAGTTATCTTTATCATATTGTTGAAAATTGGGGAACTGTTCAGATTAATGATGTTCCAGTGGTAAATGAATACCTTGATATTTTTTCTGATGAGTTACATGGTGTCATACCAAATTGGTATGTTTAATTCACAATTTACTTAGTTCCTGATGCTAAGACAATTTCAAAACCCCCATATATAATGGCTAAAATGAAACTTATTGAATTGAAAAATCAGTTGCAATATTTCCTTGATAAAGGCTTCATTTATACAGGCACTTCAACATGGGTGACCCTATTTTTTTGTTAAAAATAAAGATGGTTCCATGATAATTTTCATTGATTATAGAGATTTGAATTAATTCACTTTTAAAAACAAGTATCCTTTGCCTCATATCGATGACTTGTTTGATCCGATCCAAGGAACTTAGTACTTTTACTAGATTGGTTTGAGATCTGGATACCATTAGTTAAAGTTGAAGGAGGATGAAATCCTAAAAATAGATTTTTGTACTAAATATGGGCATTATGAATTTGGTGTTATTCTATTTCGGTTAACTAATGCACCTGTTGTATCAATGAATCTTTTGAATAGAATTTTTCATGAGTTCTTGGATAAATTTGTGGTTGTGTTTATTGATGACAATTTGGTATTTTCTAAGGATAAACAGAAGCACGAAAATCATCTATGGGTTGTTTTACAAAGCCTAAAGGAAAATAAACTATATGGAAAATTTAGCAAGTGTGATTTTCAGTTGCAAAAAATTTATTTTCTTAGGGACATTATAAATAATTATGGAATAACTATTGATCCTGCTAAAATAAAGGTGGTTTGAGAATGGAAAAGGCCCACAAATGTGACAGATATTCAAATTTTTATTAGATTAGAAGGTTATTTCCGATGGGTTGTTAAAAACATTTCATAGTTATCTAGACCGCTAACTAAGTTAATGTAAAAAGGGGTTAAATTTATTTGGACAAAAGATTGTGATGTTTATTTTCAGGAACTGAAGAAGATATTGGTGAATTCTTTAGTTTTGTTATTTCCTTCATGAAATGATGAGTCTTTCATCTACAGTGATGCTTCATTGAAGGGAATTGGTTTTTTTGATGTATATGATGAGTTAATTTCTTATTCATCAAGACAAGTAAAACCATAAGAGTTAAGTTATCCCACACATGATTTGGAATCGAAAGTTATGGGTTTTTATTTGAAAATTTGGATGCATCATTTATACAGAGCCAAATGACAAATATATACTGACCATAAAAGTATGATGTATATATTCACTCAAAAGTAATTAAATATAAGGAAGAGAATATGGCTTGAACTGATAAAGGATTATGGTTGTACAATCAATTACAATCCGGGAAAATCAAACAAAGTGGTGGATGCCTTGAGTCGAAAGCATCATGCATTATTAACCATGTTACCTTTGAAACATGATCCATTGATTAATAATTTGATGACTTTTGGCTTAGAATTTGTTGGTGTATGAAATTACTCTATTTTGTTTCAGGTTTCAGTGTAGTTATCATTATCAGATAGAATTAAGCAAGTGCAGAAGGAAGACCGTGTTCTACAGAAAAATATAGAATTGGTTTAAATTTATAAGTTTATAGAATTTAACCTCAATAAATATTGTTTTTTAAGATTTTTTAAATGATTTTGTGTGCCTTATGATTCCCATTTGAAGAAATAATTGTTGTGTGAATCTCATAGTTCTCCATTTTCTATTCATCCTTGCATTACTAAGATGTACATAGACGTTCTGGAGTATTACTGGTGGGATATAATGAAAAAGGGATATTGAAGATTTTACTGTGAAATATTTGACATATCAATAGGTTAAAGCCGAGTGACAGTTAACAAAGGGGGTGATTCAGACTTTTCGAGTGCCAAAGTGGAAATAAGAGAATTTATCCATGGAAATTGTGGTGGGAGTACCAAAGAATTCTCAAGGTAAGAGTATGATTTGGGTTATTGTTGATCGACTGAAAAAATCTGCACATTTTTTTTTCAATTCATGATACAATGTCATCAGATCATATTTATCGACTGTAACTCAATGATATTTTCAGGATACATGGATTTTATTTTTTCCATTGTATTTGATCGGGATCCAAGGTTATCTTCTATTTTTTAGAAGGGCATTCAGAAGTCGTTTGGAATAGATTTAAATTTTAGTAAAACTTTTCATACTAAATCGGATGGCCCGTTAGAATGAATGATTCAAAATTTGGAGGATATGCTTAGAGTTTGTTTAATGGACTACCATTGATTTTTGGATTAATATATTTCTTTAGTTGAGTTTTCTTTTAACAATAAATTTCATTCTAGTATACAAATAAAACCTTTCAAGGCATTGTATGGGAAGCGGTGTAGAACTCAATCTTTTTTTGGATGAAATTAGGGAAATTAAGTTTATGGGACCAGAATTAGTAGAGGAAGTGGCTGAGAAAGTTAAGATGATCCAGCAACACTTGAGGAAAACTCAGAGTAGGTAGAAAAGTTATGTAGATAATAGAAGGAAATACTTCTCTTTCGAGGTATGTGACCATGTTTTTCCTTAAAATCTCTCCTTGGAGAAGTTTGAAACATTTTGGTAAGAAAGGAAAGATAAGTCCACATTTTATAGGTCCTTTTTAAATCCAAGAAAATGTTAGGAAACTTTCACACTGAGTAGCTTTTCCTTCGAGCTTGTCTCAGGTACACAATATTTTACATGTTTTGGTGTAAAGAAAGTATGTGGAAAATTCAACTCAAGTCTTGAGCCTCAAAACAATTCATCTAGAAGAGAACCTTTATTATAAAGAGTAGCCAGTTCAAATTCTTGATCGAAGGGAACATGTATTTTGGAATAAGGTAATACACCAGGTAAAGGTTTTGTGGAGAAACCACATGGTTGAAGAGGCAACATGGCATTATGAAAATTCCATGAGGGAAAGATACCCTCACTTGTTTAATAAGTAAATAAAATTATGAGGACATAATTCCCAGAAGGTGGGGATAATGTAACACTCGAAGGTTTTAAAACTAATTTGAAATGCATAAAACATTGTTTTAATTAGTTATTTATAACTTGAATTTAAACATAATTTTTCCACTTCTATGTTTTGAATTTTGAAAAATGGTCATCTACAATTGTGTTCAGAAAGTTATTTAGAGTCTGATGAAACCAATATGATTTTTGATGAATAGTAACATATCCTTATGAATAGTAATATGAACCTAATGAATATTAAATTGTGTTAATATTTTTTTTCTTAAGGATTTAAGATAATGGAATCTTGGTTAATTTTTCAATGTGATATAAAAGTAGTTATATAATTAAAATTGTTAATTTTTTTAATAAAGTATGATTTTATTTAGAAATTAAATTAATAATTTTGAGAAACTTATTTAAAAAAATGGAGTTCATTTATTAATTTTACATGTTGAAAAATGGTAAGGCTGAATTTTTGTAAATTTTTCAAAATTCTTGAACTTTTGATGAATAGTAAAATATGGAAAAATACTGTATATTTAAATTATCAGTTAAATACACAATTTATGAAATCATAAGTGATGTAATACCACATGGCTCAAACTAAGATTATGTTATTACTATTTGGGGTGACATTAATTAAGACTATTTGTTATCTTGATCAAAAATATGAGATTAATGATTAAAATAATGAAAAATACCTCCTCTCCTCTACTATAAATATCACCCTCATTACCCTATTCCTACCACACCTATCATTCCCTAGGCCTTACCCAATTTCGGAATAATATTCCTCCCAAGACTCTTCCCCACATCCTAGAGCTTCTGGTCTCACCAAAAGGCCAAAACCAAATACCTTAAGGAGGATCTCAAGGGGAAGAGATCGAGAGGTAAACATCCTCTTTTGTTTTTTATCTTTTCATTTTATTTTCTATTCTTCTTATTCACTCAATTACCCTTATACAAAAGAAATTAATGATCCATTATCTTAAATATTTGGTATTTCTTCATGTTTATTTAATACACACCTTTATACTTCTTCTCCCATTTCAATTAATCAGGAAATTAAAACACTGTCCGTGATGTGTCGATTTACTGACATCGTGGACGATGTGATTTCAATTTCTTTTACTTCCTTCAAGAGTGGTAATGAAACCATTTTTATGGTTAAAACAGATTATAATTTATGTATTATATCTTATATAAGGTTTTGGAATTATTTTGTACACATTTTATTAATTTTTGAAACAAAATGAGTTCATTACGATCGATGAATCACCAAAATGACCTAAACAAATATCTATAACGTTTTAACTTATGAATCATCTTCATGTTAGAATTAAAAATGATAAATGGTATAATTTATGGTAATAGTAATATTTAAATATAATTATATTACAATTATTTATTTTCACTACCAATTGACAAGAATATCCATCATGAACCGATCATGGAAATCATGTAAACAATGCACCAAAACAATGCAAGGAACAAAATACTAACAGTTAAAGGGTGAAATGATGTAACGAAATGACCATATAAGATATTATAAAGATGAATATGTTTATTTAATATAATAATAACATTATTTTAACCATTATTCATTAGGTTTAAACAATCTTAAAGTAAGGATAACCCGAGGTATGTGAATTCTTAAGCTGATTTCTATTCCTTGGGTAAACCTTTTACATCATTATTTATGTGGGATTAAAATTGTTTGTGTGATGGGTTATATTTATATTATGGTTAATAATATTTATTTATAGTGTTTATACATATTCCATCCACTCTATTAAGTCTCACTTGAATTATACGATATTTTTAAGTGGATTTTCTTTTAAAATCATCTTTTAAAATTCTATTTTACAAAATTTAAAAGCAATGTTTTTATGAAATTATTCATGTTGTATGATTATGTTATGGTTATTGTGAATTGTATATGATGAAGGGTGGGACATATATCTCCCTAAAATTAATTTGGTATATGTATGTTTGAGGTTGGCTGTATGGTTACTCCAATTATAACCGCAATGGTTATACAAATTGTAAGGTAGCCATGAGGGTTACAAGCTGTATGGTAGCCTAGAGGGTTACAATATTATGTAAGTAATACCACAAGAAACATTTATGCTTATATTTATTTTCTTATGTTTTTTGGGGATTTTTTTTAAATCTCATGTTTCACTAAGTAAGTATATATGGGTGACAAGTATGTATTTTGAAAATGATTTAATATGTTACAAGTATTTATGGGCTAATATGTTCTTTAATTATTTTCATTTCCATTAATGATATTTTTTTATGATCATCCCAAGTTTTTAAATTATTTTCATAGTTTATAAGAATGTGTAGGAAAAATAAGGAAGCCAAGTTAAATCATTGAATAATTTTCAAAGAAAATCATGTTATATTTGACTGTTTTATATTTTGGAAGAAATAAATAATGTTTTTATGTTATCCACTCTCTATTAAAGTGTAATGTTATGAATATTTTATGTCCCGATTCTCTAAAGCTCTAAAATTGAAAATATCCTCAATGTAAAAGGAAATTATTTCTTGACTAAATTCAAGATTATGTCACATAATAAGGCTTGGTCATTATTCTGGGAATCTTGAAAAAGGGGGTCTTGTTTTGTTAACATACCAATAAAATGTTTTTAACAATTCTTAAAATCCATATGTTAAGAAATATAAAGGGAAATAAAATTATTTTTTTTGTTGGAACCACTATCAAAGATATAAAAGAATAATGAACCTAGATATTTAATAGTGGGTGTTCTCTCGTAAGATTTGAGACTTAAAATAGTTGAAGAATTTGAAATATAAAAAAAAATGAATAATGACATTTGAAAATTTTGAATCTATCAGAATCAAAGGTGTTGATTATTCCATCATTGGGGATGAAAAGTTGAAATCCCAGAAAACATTGTCAGTTGATGGGTTGAAGAAAACATATTTGGGTGTTACACAACTTTGTGATAATTCAATAGACTTATGCTTACAAAATATTTTTTTTTATGAAAATATAGGAAGGTGTAAAAGTAGTTACAAGTGGAAAAAATAAAATGGGAAACTTTTTTGAAGTTGGTGATGTACAAATCTCATGTTCTCTAGGAATGATGATAAAAAATCTATTGTGGAATAAAATTTTGAGACATATTTGTCCGGGAAACCTGAGAAATTTATTAGATAGAGAATTAGAATCAACTATTTCTAGTGATAAGGAAGAAGTTTGTACATGTAATCCTGTGATGCGGAAATAGGTTGAAGTTAGAAACATTATTTGTGATCCACATCTAAGGGTTCAAACAAGAAGAACATCAAAACTTATTACACTTACTTATTTTATTCAAAAGTAGAACTAAAATATGTTAATGAATTTTTTAAGGATTAAGAGTGGATTAATACCATGAATGAATAATTGGACCAGATGGAGAATAATTAATTGAAGTTGGAGTATGTTACTACATCAAAACAAGTTGATGAAATATCCACAAAAACATTACCAAAGGAGGCATTTTTCAATATGAGGTTCAAAAAGGGTGTCCAACATTTTTTTTCTCAAAGTTTGAGGGATTTTTTTATCTCATCTCTCATATAGTATTTGGATAGTGTTTTAAATGTGGATAATAAGAATGTTTCATAAATCTTTCAATTGATATGAACTAAAACTTTTAATGAAGAATATATATAAGAAGAGTTGTGGGCATGTTGTGAACTCAACATGTAAGCGTGTGAAATATTTCAATAGTTTTTAGAGTGGTTATAGAAAACATGTGTTTTTAGGTAATTGGAAGAAGTAAATAAATAAGTGAATAAATATGTGAATAAATATGTGAATGAAAGTTATAAAGTTGAATAAGTTTCATGAGTCACTACTTTTGGAAAACTTAGATTTTTCATCAATGATTCTTGTTTCCTACAATGATTTAGTTAACATAGGCTTATAATTTTTAATAATTAATCCATTTCTTGTGGTTAAAATTTTTAGTGATTTATGAACCTTGGTTGACAATAAAATCCATTGGGTGAGATTTATATGATTAAGTTGGCTAGAAATTTTTTTGGATACAGAAAGTAGTTTGTTTTGATTGTTTTGTATTTTTTTTGTCATTGAGGAAAAATAATTTAACATTATAAGTTTTAGTGAATGGAAGTAGTAGGTACCAGACTTAGAAGATCAAATCATTCTTGATAAAAATCTCATTAGATTCATTTTTCTATTAGTGAAGAAGTTTTTTGAACTCATATTGTGTCCATAATAAAGGTTTTAATCTGTATTTGAGTCTGAATGACGTCATACTAAATCTAATGGTTATTTGATAATTTTTAATATTTCAAAATCATAAGTTGTCTATAAAATTGTTATCTAAGGTTTATGAAAGAAAAGTACAAAAGGTGTCCAATTCATTCCAAGTGACGCTAATAAAATTGAGCTTTGGATGAAAAGACTGAAGATGTTGCATGGATGGGAATTCATATAATTTTTCAATGTAATTCAGTTGATTATATTCCAATAATAATATTCTTAAAGTTATAATGAGTTCATTCTATTGGAAAATATTTGTAAAAGAATGATGATTATGAATTTTATGTCTTCCTGTCTTAGACCATCAGTGTGAGTATCACCATAAACTGAATTTTTTTGGAGACTGGGAATTTTAAAATTTTCTAAAGTTGATGTTTTTTAGAAACATTGAAACCGATCCATCATATGTGGAGTTCCACTGATCAATCAGAATCATAGATGTTTTCCGTTGTAGAACAGTAAGTGGGAATTTTTGGGAGAAATGAATTAAATGATCCAGAGTTTTTGGGACCATTTACAGAGACCGATCAACCTAATGACGATAAAAAATACAGTCATCCATTTTCTTAAAATAAAATAAAAGTTTATTGTATTCAATTAGTTCAAGAGAACAATAGTTCTACAATTTATTTTAAAAAATCTTTGAATTTTTCCTAGTGGGTCAAGAGTCATCAGACAAGAAGTGGTCCCAATTCATTAGACAATTCTTGAAACGGATCTATCAGAAAGAGACATAGGTAAATCCATTAGACTCAGACTAAAATTGATATTACATCTAGAACTAAACTCCATTGGATGTAGGATCATCATTCTGAAGAAAATCCGAAAAAGTGATTTTTTAAAGTGTCTTGTAGAATTGTTTATCAATAAGGGTTTTTAAGATGTGGAAAAAGTATTTTCAAGGAATTATTGATGTTTTTTCCAAAGTTTGACTGAGGGGGTGTAGGAATATTTATAAGTTTCAATGATGTTTATAAAATAAGAGTTTCATGAAAATCAGTTTGTGTAGAGAAACGTAATTAGAAGTCTTAAGTTCTTATATTGTTTTTAGTTGGATTAAGTAAATAAGAGTGACCATATGTTTTCATCATAATGAAGACCTTCATTTGAACATGAAATGGTATTCAACTAAATAATGGTTAGAAATTTCAAATCTGACTAAAGTCATGAGAATATTTGAGAATATTAAATAAGAATAAAGAATTGTTGAGAAGTGATGAAATTGTAAAAGATAATATCAAAATGAAATTTGAAGTTAATGAAATTTGTTTGAGTAAAAAACAAGAGTCAGTTCCCATGAATTACAATCCTAGAACACTTATAAATAGAAGAAAGTACATTGTACATTCTAATATCGTAACACTTTTCACATGTTAGGAGAGAGGTAAAGTGCTGAATGTTTTGGAAGAGAGATGAAGTTTCTATATAGATATTTTATAAGGGAGTTTCTAGATAGAATTAGAAGGTAAAATATAGTAGTCAAAGTTATTGGATCAAACTAATACATCAGATGAAGTTTTCTAAGTAATGTTAAAAGTGGTACAAAATGTTTTTCAGGGTATTATTTTGATATCTATTTTTCGGACTGAGGTATCAGATCAAGGAATCAGGCTGAGCCATCAGAATTGGATTTGTATAAAGTCTAAAAGTTTTTTCTACCTAATTTAGTATAGTAAAGTTAATAAGTGTGTTTTGAAGAAATAAAAAAGTGGGAGTTGATAAGGTATCAATATAACTTATTTTGACCCAACTGGTGAATCTTTCCTTAGTTGTTATAGAAAATTCTATTACATCATTCAGGATAGAAGAACCGCATGAACTATTTAATTGATCATAGTGCTACAAAAGTGGAAGGGTATATCCTACTTGTTTTTTCCACAAAAAAGGGTTTTTTTCTAGTGGATTGTGTGGTACAGGATTTTTTACAAACCATGCTAACGATGTGGAAACTCTTGCTGAGTAGTGAACCTTGCAAATACTTGTGATCCTATGGATGTGTGCTTTATATATTTTCAGTAAAGTGATAAATATTTGAATTTAGGTTAATTTCTTTTCAAATTAAGGGAAACTTAAAAGAAAAATATATCATTGATTCACCCCTCCCCATATTAGTGGTATATTGATATTGACTGGGGTATAACACTTCAAACTAAGGTTAAAGGTGAATTTACATGAGATTTAGGGAGTAGAAGGAGGGATTGAAAGGGATGTTACCACATATTACATAAACTATAGTCCTAAGGTTTTTGTTTTTTGGTATTGACTTTTTAATTTAAAGAAAATCTACACCAAAATTAAAGAAAACAATTCACAACTCCATCCGGTACCAGTCCAGGTCCACTATTTAATTGGTGGGGTAGATAGATTTACTATAGGCCACCAATTACCACTGAATACCTAGTAAAATTTATCCTAGTACCTTATACTATCCCAACACCTTAGTACCTTATACACCTCATTATATCCTCTAATAAATTATTCTTGATACTTTATAATTCAAAATTTCACCTAAAAAGGAACTAAAATTTGGGATTCAAAGGAAAACACTAACTCTAAATATAATTATCATTATAAATAAATATACTATAAATCCCATGTTTGATTTCAATGTTGTTAGTCATCAATAAGTTAAAAAAAACAAGTTATTTAAATCCTAGTGTCAATATTTTTTTGTACTAAGAATCTATATATAAATACTTGACAGATTACATTAGAATATATACCACAATTCAAAATTATTAAAGAGCCTAAGAGAATTTTAAATACGAGTGTTTTTTAATTTTCATTGTATCATGATAAATTAGGTTAATAAATTATATGTCATGTTAAATAAATTCAATAAATGAGGTGTAAATCTACTTGTTATAAATAAGTGGGAAAAATAAATTATAGCTATTTCTTTTAACACCTAGGCAGTTAGGTTCTAGGATAACATACCTTAAATATGATGATAATAGAACTAGTTTGTATATAAATTTAAAAAAGGATGATTGTAAGTAGATATAATTGTATACAATAGTTTGGAGTAGGTTGAGGAGATGTTGGCTAGTGTAAAGTTCATAAGTTGTAATTTTACAAAATTGAAAAGTTTTTTAATATGAAGAGAATCAAAATGAATTTGAGAATAAAAAAACTAAAACCAGGGGAAAAATATCTTTCAATAATGTTATGAGATGATTTGAAACACCCTATTAATATTTAAATAATTTCTTAGTTCATTTGATGAAACCATTTAATATATAGTTTTTTAGCGAATTTAATAAAGTATGGAAGTTTTTAAGGTTCACCGTGTATTTAATAGGGCTGTTTTCGGCTTTGTAATTTTTATATGAAGTTTATAAGGTTCACTAAAAAAATTTATAAAGATTGTAAAAAGTTGTTAAGTTGAATATAAATACTCATATGTTTTCTTACAAGTCGTTTTTTGGTTTTCCACATAGTTTGTAAGTATCCAGGAATGTTCGTAAGTATGGATTTTATAATTTATAGGAATGGATAAAAGTTTGTAATAATGAATTTTATATTTAATAATGATGGTTTGGGACTTCATGAGGATGAATCAAAGTCTATATGTATCATTTAACCTTATGAAATGATTTTTTTCTGGAAAAACGGAAAATAAAGAAAAATATAATAAGGTACATCAACCTTACAAAATATAAATCAGCCTAAACTTTTTCAAAGAAATTGGGTACCAATGATATAAAAGGATCTTTATGGACTAAACCTTAAAATTATGGGAATGATGAAAAAACTTTGAAATTATTTATGGACTAAGAAGGATCCATGCTGCAAAAGAATTTTCCATGTCTTGAAGATGTTCTAGTGTGGGAAGCATTGGATTTTGGTGGAAGAAAAGGATGATGAAATATTTTTATTATCACATGGAAATTAAAAGGCTTCGTTTTATAGAGGATTAAAAGAAATAAAATTGACTCAGATTAAATGGAATTAAAACTGGGAATATTTTCTAGTTTTATTGAGTAAATATCACTGCCTTAAGTTAAGGGGTTTCTATATTAAAATATTCAAAACAATATTCATAATGGTTTGGTGAATATATAATTGTAGAAGTAGGAGAATTATATGTGAGTTGGAATATTTGATACAGAATTTGAAATATGAAACCTCCATTATATTGAACAAAAATTAACCACATCCCTATATAAAAACAATTTTCATCAAAGATGTATAAAAATTAGAGTATTTTGATATATTTATATCATATAAAGTGTTTGAGGATGATTTGATACCACTGTTTCTATTAATGATAATTATTTCATAGATCTTGGAGTAGAATGCCTACAATGATTAAAGATAATAGTGATACTAAGTTGAAGAACAAGGATGAAATAAATACAGTAATTCTAACCAAATTATTATCGATTGAATACCAATTCATTGAGGAATCAAGAAAAGTATATTTATACAAAGATAATGTTTGGAATACAGTTACATAATAAGATAAAATCACCCAAATTTCTATTAATGGGTTCATTTGAAGGACTATTTAACACTGGTGGTTCTAGTATAAAAAATTTCAGCATTCCAATTACTGGGAATGAAGACCGTGGTATGAAATATAAAGATCATTTAACTTATATAATTTAGTGAAGATTAGGTAATGTGGATGATACATTCCCAATGCTTGTATAGAAAATTTTAAAAATTTATAATCAATGAAATATAAGTGGGATCATATGTGACATGTACACTTAATTTACATTTTTGATAATGTTTATCTCATGAGTGAAACTTAACCCTCTTTCATGAACTCTTGAACTTAAAGCCTTGACATTGACACAAATCCTTTTTATGTGACATACTTTTCTTTCAAAAACCATCCTTTTGCATGAACCGAGTTTGAGTTATGTGACACTAATCCATTTTCATGATAAGAGATCCAGTTGCATGATTAATCCTCTGTAAATCCTTATAATTACTTGGAAATGGATAAATAAACTAATAGAGTTTCTTTTTCTACCGATGATGTTAACTGGAGGGAAGAAATGGTCGGGAATCTTAAAATTCCCTTGGCTAGGAGGGTCATATCTAAGAGAATATAATTGGTGGTCGTACTAATAGTAACCTAAAGAGATTATCTAATGAGAAAAAGATATTCAATCCATAACTTTTGGTTCCTTGATGTTATAGTTATCCCAACTACAAAGGTCAACACAATAAGGTTATGCTTTTCCCATCATGATAAGATTAGTCGATGTAATATTACTACTGCTGAAAAATACATTAGAGATTGAAAAGCTGATGTTTTCGATAACTCTAGTGGATAAACAAGGATGGTTATTGGAAAAAAATATCAGAATAAGAATTCACTTCCCACTATATTATCATTGTCTAAGACAATATTTAGAATAAGTATATGGGTTGGTATAAAGACTAGAATTTTTAATGCAGGGGGAAATTCACCAATGAGTGGGTGTGAAAATATTGAATATGAATCATGTGTGAAGATTATGGGTATAATATGCATCATATAGGTTTATTTAAAATTGTGTAGACATCACAGTTCCATGTCTACTGCCAGCTATTAATGTTTCCAGAACTTCTCAACATGCGGTCTCTAGACACGAACACCATCCACCTCAATCATGGGGAAGTGTAGATCGGCTATGGTATTTCCATTATATATAAGGTATTATATCAATGATATATTATTATGAGTAATTAATTTTGGTGCCCATTTATTTGGGGGATGTGGAAAAAACATCATCAGTAGAAAATATGTACTTGGACCAGTTGACTATGGTGTTGCAACACCACCCTCTTCTATCACGACATCATGATCAAGATATTATTGGCTTGCTATATAACATTACAACTAAGAGGATTCAAGGTAGGTTGAGTTAGTTTCTAGAGGATCAATATATGAAGAGGTTAGGGTCCTATAGGAAGATACTAGAGGAGTTCCACTAGAAAGATTGTGGATACAACATGAATGAATGACTCCTAAAGGTTCAATAACTGGTATTCCTAGACACTATTATTATTATGTGAATGATAATAGTCAAGTATGACCACATAGTACTATGAATTAGGATTTTGTTGATGGATAAAGTCATGGATCTAGGGAACCAAGTCAACTTGGGTGTCCCTTTTCTATCCATGATCTTCAACTAGTTGGATCATGTTGTGGGGGGGGGGGCTGTCTAAGTGTATATGAATTATATTCCAATTCCTATAAAGATGGAACAAAAAATATTTCATGGGGAATTGATTTCAAAATTCCATCACCCCCATGAATACTATTATTCATTTCCCCTAATTAACATCCTTAGGGTATGACCAATAACCCTCAGTGAAGATGGGTTGGTGGACAACATTAACCAAAAAATAGAAAAGTTAACTTCATTCCTTTACAAACCCCAACTAGTGAGATGTTCGATGATATGTGGTGGTCATAAAAGTAGAGTGAATATATGGGGGCCTTTTGGTGGGGGGTAATGGTCTCGTGGGTTGACAACAACATCTGTTGTGAACCAAACACCCCATCATTGTTCACTCAGTAGTTCGGGTTCATCCAGCCTTGTGAAGCGAGTGCACATGGTTGTTAATGAGGAGATGAAAAGCTATGTTATTTTTCAGATATATTGGATTATTATTTCTAAGGGTGACTAGGATACTATCATGGAACCTCATTCCTATCTAAATTCTATACTCACACATAACTACACTGATAATTGGATCATGGCATACCTGGGTCTGATCTTACCCCAACAGGTGTAGAAGATGGAATTTATAAAGAACCCATAGGAGAAGAAGGTCAATGGGAAAGCTAATATTTGAGGTGTGCATTAGGAATCAAGGGATCAAGCTAGAGTGACAATGGTAGAATATTAGGGACCTGTTGCACCTCCGACCTCTATCAGAGCATGAATCTCTTAGAAGTTGCTGCGGGAGTAGAAAGAGGGCTAAAAAAAGTAAAAATCAATCTACGGAAGAAAGAATCTAAGCTAATTGGTGTGGGAAGATGATGAATCCATTAATAAAAATATATAAGAGAAATTGGGTATTCTATGGATATAAAATATATTAGATGAATTATGGTGGAGGCTTACCTAGGAGGTGATTGAGCTGCTGAATGTCGGATATACACAAATCATGGCATGAGTCGGATTCTAGGATAGGTTATCCTACCTAGAAGGCATGAATTATTTCTCACATTTATCATGGGGAGGGTGATACTACCACCACATGAGTATGAGTTATCTTTCATGTGTATCCTATGGTAACATCATCTATCAAAATTCTAGCCTATGAGGTGTCACCTCCCAGCACCGACACATAGGGATCTAACAATGATGAGTCCTAGAGATCTAACACTGAGCAGGAAAATTCTCAAGAGTGTGGGGAAGTCAGTCCTGGAGAAGATGACCTAACCAATATCCTATTAAATGAGGTTTGTTTTTATAACATTAGCTCAACTACCTATTTGAACTTTTCTTTCCTTTGGCACCCTTAACCCATGTTTCTTTTGATATGTGTAGGATTCTATAGTGGAGGGTCAAGAGGCCTTTATTGAGGATAATGAATATGCCTTTATGGGATCTAGGGATCCAACATAAGAGTCCACTCCTAATGTTGCATCGAAAGAGGCATCTTTTGAGGTGATTGGGGATGAAGCTTCAGATCCTATTGTCCTCCCAATAATATACTAAGGACCTATCACTAATATCTTGGTGGTAGATATCTCTATTCATGGTGAATGAATACTTACACATGTCCTCATTGATATCACTATCCATTATCAAGATATGTCTCTAAATCTCAGTCAACAAAATTCTCTCAATATAATTGATAATAGTGTAACTTCGGTATACCAACACATTTGTTCCCCTTATAAATCTTCCAACCACATGACACTACGAGTTACCATGGTAGTTATTGAATTGCCAACCCATGTAGAAGGGTCACCCGGTGCTCAAAATCTCCTCCGAGACCCCAAACATTAATTCCTTCCAAGCCCTCACATCAAGTAAGATACTTTCATAACAACCATACTTATCTTATTTTCACCATGGATTAAACTTACTATTCTGATATTATATGAAACTGTGTTTGAGGTAGTCCTCCCTCAGCAGTTGGGTGTGCCTGGGAGAGTTAGGAAACTTGATCCAACAGTTGAGCCAGTCCATGGGAAGCCTACCATTTAGTGTGAGATAAACCTTATCCCATGATATAAATCTATTATAGACATAGATGTAACTAATGATCCCATCCCATCCCATCCCATCTGAGTGGATCCCTAATGAGGACCTCTCTACATAAGTACTTACAGATTTCCCCAAGTACGAGCCAATGCCACCCAAGGACTTGAATGATTTTGGGTTTGATTTCACTGAAGAAAACTTCATTACCTATAATAGGGCATGGAGAAGCATGTGAAAACTAATCACTCTCACTCCATTTGAAGACATAGTGATCTAAATGGGGTCCCTCTACCACTGAACAGTTAACATGGGGACTATTGTTGTGAATGTTTGGGATCTCCACACATTGGCCCATGGGTACATATTTGTGAAAGCGCACACATAATTTTGAGAGATGGACACCAGCTGGTACAAGGAGAAATTTTAGTTCACTAAAGTGATCCAAGTAGAAAAATATAAATTGGCTTGGATAGAGGAGAAATCAGAGTAGCATAAAGACATTGAAACTACCAATAAAGATATTTTTACCAAGTTGTGGGCCCAGTTGGTGTTGGATGAGGTTAAAAAAGTAGAGGAGACATCCTTGGTGGATGGATATAGGGTTGAAAAACATTAGGTGCAGATTTGGGATGATGATATTCTCTCTACAATCAAGGAGGGGGCAGTAGAGATCACTAGATGACAACAGATCCCAGAGGGTTATCGGCATAAGATATCCAATATGGAGAACTGAATTGCTGAGTTTGATCTTTAGAGGGAACTTCTCTTTTTGTTTTGTGTATTTCTTTTGTAAAGGAGAGGATCCATCATATGGGTGGACCTCATTACTAAAGATAATAAAAGTGTATGATTAAATTATTTGTGGATATATATATATATATATTCTAAATTTCAATCATATTAACAATACTACTTGGTATTAATCCCTAAGCCCACAAAAGTCATGATTGGTGTGATAAATAAGGGACAAACAGAAGACCACTCACTTGTATGAGAGTACTAGATAGGGACTAAAAAATTAGGTTTAGAATGATCCATCAACCACTGGGAGTGTAATGACTAGGAAAACCTTGGTTGGAGCGTGGAACTCTAGAAAAAAAACTTTTTTTTCACAATATAATATGGTTAATTAGTGAGGTAATGTAAGGTGAATTGAATCCTACTCAAAAATAGGGAATATATAGGACATGAATCAAGATATATGGGAATCAGAGAACAATAATGAACAAGATGATGATAGGGGGTGACTTCTAAACATGTTTGAAATTCAGATTCCACTATCATTCTACCAAGAGTGGGTATATACTAATTGGAGTTGACCATTCTCCATGTTCGAAACACAAGATTCATCAAACGGTCATTAAAATTACTTCAAGGAGTGTGTCCAGGGTGGATGGTGAGCCATTTTTTCTTGGAACAATTTCTATTAGGGGTATTATTTGGATTTGAAAAATGGTGTATATACAAATAAAGGAAAGTGTGAATCATGGTAGTGAAATTGGTGGGACATTCATATGGATCTCAACACTCAATGGATAATGATACCATGGTTTTGAGAACATTAGGTGGGTGTATCGGTCTAAAAAAGATCCAAACATACCATCCAAAGGTAGTGTCATCTTTATTGGAAAGAGATGGGTAAAGAACTCTAGTGGTCTAGTATGTGACTTTAAATGAAGGGAAAAAAGGTTCTCTCAAATAAGGGCCTATAATATTTTATAGTTTTATATAATAAAATGTGGACATGTAGTTTGACATCTTGTGGTAAGGATGTTGAATATTTAGTTTAATATCATATGGTGATGAAATGTGGTCAATATAGTTTAAAGTTGTAAAAATTTGTCCATGGTGTAATATAGTTTAATGCAATATAGCCAAGATATTTGTACTAACATGAATGAAAGTATAACTCTGTGAGGTAGTAGGATTCATGAAAAGTGAACACAAGTGTTAGTACCTCATAGAGGATCTCATGAAGTTGGCAGATTTAAGGTTTGGATCTAGATTTTTCTCAAAACTAGTGGATTCAATGAGAACAACTAGCCTTTTTCATAGGATCGATGATGAATCCATTTATATTTTTCATTTTCCCATTTGCACACCCATTATTTCCCAAGTCATAAGGGTGATTTTCTGGGAAAAGTATGACTTTTTTTTAGATTTTTCCATATGTATTTTCAACCTGAAATACATATTTTTCTATTTCTTTGAAAAATTTATAGTCATGATATTTTGACCAAATTGGTACATATTAAGGCGAATGTGTAAAAATAATTACAAATATATTAAAGTCATGATGGATGGGCCAAAACTTCTAGTTTAATATCATAGAGTTGGGAATATTTAGAGAAGTTTGTGTGTTAGGGTTGGTCTTATATACTTGATGTGAAAAGAGGGACAAGAAATCCCTATTCCAAACAAGTTTTCACATAGTATTAATTGAATAATCTGAAAAAACCATTGCCTAAGTGTCACAATGTCTTAGTACATGTGAATGATCTAAGGCCCATCTTGGGGAAATTGGTGCTAAAATAAGGCATGCGTGGAAAGAATATTTGTAGCTAGGATTGATAGAGGAGATCTAGTCATCTTTACATATCCACTAAAACTGGGAATCAATCCCAACATAGTTATTGAACACCACATGGTGTGAGACCAACACTAAAAGGGGAAATCCTTTTAAGTGAGGATGCAAAGAAAGAAGTGGTACATTGGTTTGATTAAACACCAATGGTGGCCCAAACCAAATGCTAATCAAGGTTAACATAGGGCCAATTACCCATAGTATAAGGTCATTATTTTTAGAATAAGGATGTTATCCGTTTGAGGTCATAGATCTTGGACCGAATGGTTGGTATTCTAAGGGTATTTGTGCGGAGATAGAGAGTTCAAAACCCAATGTGAATTATGACCAAATAGACCCTGATTCAATAAATTTACTCTGAGTAGGATGCAAACATTTTTACGTCATGATTCATTGATTTTGGGTTTGAAAATAGTTTATGGTCATGATCGTTTGAACAAAGGGGTTTGTGGTGAAATAGTTTTTTCAGCCATCCACTAATAATCCTATTAAAAATAGATGGATTGGGGGATGAATTATTGCAAACATATTCTCACCCAAATAATGCATTTATTGTAGGTCCATATGTTGGGGGTCTAAGTGTCACTATATATCCCTTGGGACTTGTAATAAAGCAACATATAGTTCTGAAACATGATGTTGTAGGAGACCAATGTCAGAAGGGTCCATCCTCTCAGGTGAGGATGAGAAGCTGAATATGTAGTTTATAATGTCTTATCGAAATATTTTAGCTACATAGTTTGATGTTATGAAAATAATACCAAAAGTTCATACTACTAGTTTATTTCATGTAGTTTGGACAATGGGTTTTCAAATAGTTCAAGGTCCTGATGCTTGGACCAAAGGGGTGGTGTGTCTGAAGAGAGGTTTGTGTGACATGAAAGAGTAGTAACATATCATGAAATGAGGGAGAAGGAGGACTGGTGCAATAAAAATTTCCAAGAAAAGTTGCACATAGTTTTCGATCATGATTTTTAGACTAAGGATCTTAGTTTAAGGTCATTGATTTTGGACTATATAGGGGGTGTAATTAAATTTGGGGATGGAATATGAGTCTTAAATTTTCTTAGAGGATCATTTCATAATATATATTAAGCCCACGTAATCCATTCCTTATGTGAGTAATAAGGAGTGGTAGGGTGATTCCCTTTTCATAAGGGAGTACACAAATGGGAGTATAAGAAGTTAACATGGGTGGGTTTCAATAACACTGACATTATTTTTCATTATGATCGAACATGGAAGGGTATAAACCTAGTGTGTTGAAACTCCACCAAAATAAAGGGAGGTGTAAATGAGGGTAGTCTTGAATTATAATAACTTGACTATGAAATGGGGGTCGTCGATGGGTAAGGAATGACTATTAAACAAGTTCAAAATATAGGTTTCAAAAACACATCGTTAAATGATAAGGAAACAAATATAGGATATACCATTTACCATGTTCAAAATTTGTTAATTTTCATCTCTATCTAGGGGTACTTCAAGGAATGCTTCACGGATGGGAGGTGATCTATTTTTTCTAGAAACCATTTCTATTAACGGGCCTATTCTGGCTGGGAAGGTGATGATGGTCCAAACTGAGAAAGGTAAGAAGTTTGGAAGTGAACATGTTGGGATACTCACAGAGAAGTTCAAAAATATAGGATATATTCTACCATTTGCTTGAACATGATTAATTGTCACATATATAGGTGAGTATTTATCATGATACAAAGGGGAAAGACCCTAGAATATGGCGGTGATAGTGATAGGCCTAGGATATGAGATCTGGGAACCACTCTGTATCCCATGGGACTGGGAATCAAGCCACACATAGTTCTTAAATTAAGTGTGATAGATTAATGTCACCATAATGTAGAGATCCATCTCAAGTGAGGGATCATGTTATCACATAATTACACATCATGTAATAAGGTCATGAACCATGCAATTTAACATCGTATGACAAAGACACTGAACACACAATTTAATTCCATATAGTGAGAAAGTATGATTTCTAAATTTTAAGGTTTTATCACTTTGGACAAGGAAGGAATGTTCCAGGGGAAACCATTTATTTTGAGGAGAAAATATGGTGTCATATGGGATTATGTGTGGAAGCTTCCTGGGTGCTGCTAGTAGAAGTAATGGTGTGATCGAGGATTTTGTATACAAGATTCAAAACATATGGGGTATCATCTCATTGTTATCATGTTAGGAAAATTATATATTCATAAGATGAATCCTATTCTTATCACATAGGGCATCCCACGATAATTTCATGGGATGAGGACACAATTTTACAACATGTACAAGGATGCTATTTACAGGGCGGACACATTAAGCCACCCATAATTTCTTCCTCATATTAGGTCAGGAGGGAATATTGATATTATAATAGGTTAAGGAATATTATTGGGGATTACACTTGATGAGGATTCCCATGGACTCTTTTTGGGAGTATAAGATATACATACGAGTCTTACATGCAAGGTATTTCCATTATTTCACCATAATGCCAGGTCACGAGGGAATGTCGACTAGTTGATGGTTCATTAAATGTTATTTGGTTTCACACTTGACGATGAGGCCCATGGGGAACATTTAGAGGTCATCTCTTGATCATTAAATGGGAAATATTATGTTTGATGCATTGGTCATATTGTGTTTTTCATAGGAGTCATCCTATGATTGTCACATAGGGTATAATATAGTTTTAGGTCATGAAGCTAGGATGATGTCACACTATTTTACATCACATAACTAGGTGGTTGGGATTTTTTATTTTAAGTACATGAAGCTCAAACTATGAATCATCACACATTTTTCATATGAGGCATCCCATGTTTATCATGTAGGGTAAATCTATAATTTAACGTCATGTGATGGGGATATTAGGCATTGTAGTTTAATGTCACACAACTCAGACAGTAAATCATCTCATATTTTTCATATGAGTCATTCTATGTTTATCACATAGAGAAATGATATAGTTTAATGAATTGTGCTAATGAAATTAGGCTTTGTAGTTTTAAGTCATATAACTCAAACTATAAATCATCTCATATTTATTATATGATGCATCCCATGTTTATCACACCATTTAAGGCTATAGTTTAACACCACATGTTAAGGACATTATGTATGAGGCTTACACATTGACCTACCGATTCTTTCTTTCTCATATTAGGTCATTAGGGAATCTTGATTTTCTAATGGGCCAAGGAATACGATTGAGACTTTAACATAATGAGGAGGCCCACATATGCTATTTAGGAGGAGTAGAGATACATGTTGGTCTTATAGGAAGGGATGCACTTTATTTCTCCCTCATGTCAGGTCACGAGTGATTCTCAAACCATTGATGGGTCAAGGAATATTACTAGGGATTACACCCGATGTGGAGGCCCATGGAGGATATTTGGAGGTCATATCATGATAATTACATGTGACATATTATTCTAGAGGCATAAGGCATATTATTGTTATCACAAGAGGCATAATGTGCTTTTCACATAGGGTATAATACAATTTAATTTCATATAGATTGGATGATGAAACATAACTTTATTTCGTATAACTAGAACATTACGGTTTTTAGTTTAAAACCATATATCTTATACTATGAATCATATCATATTTTTTATATATTGAAAACCATTTTTATAAATTATGTTAAGGATACAGTTTAACATCATGTACTGAGGACATTAGGCTGTGAATTTTAGAGTCATATAACTCAGACTATGAATCATCACATATTTTCATATGAGTCATACTATATTTATCACATAGGGTAAGCCTACATCTAAACATCATTTTCTAATAATGTTGGGCATTTTGGTTTAATGTTATACAAATTAGACTATGAATTCACGTGAATTACAACTTGAGGAAAATGGTGTTAGTGAGAGGTATGATGCACTCCCTATCCATGTTTTTCAATGACTATGAACCATTAGAGTAGAACCTTATGAATGATGCAAGTTCTTTCCTATTTGGGTTATAGTTTCAGAATATTCTTTCTGGGTATCATCGAAATCCTTGGAGTTAGTACCAAATAACCCCAAAGGATGGAGTAGAGGAATACCGTTTTATAGAATGCTTTCTATACCTAATTCTGATTCATTTTCAAGTTATGAAATGTACAAATCTTATTTTCATCGAGTTCTTCTAACTCATATAAACATACTTCCACTCTCTTGTTTGATGTTTTCTGATTAGAGTTGACCATCCAGAGCAATGAAAGTTGAACCTCTATTGGTCTAACTACCTCTGTCCCATACACCGGGGTGTATTGTGTCACCTAAGTGGAAATTTGAGTCATCGTCAGATATGAACATAGGGAATTATGAAGATTATCAGTCCAAATCTTATTTTTATAACCTATAATTTTCTATAGGATATTATAGAAGATTTTTTAATTCCTCAATCTACGCATTCACCTATAAGTTATAAAGACCCCATTTTATTACATTACCTTCACACAATTTTAATGGAAGAAAACCTAAAAACATTACACAATGAGGATCCAAAGGTTTAGTATCTTGGGAAAACTAGGACCATATATAAAATTTACAATATAAAGAATAAACATTTATTTAATTCCTTCTTCTCTAGCATCTTATCGGCCCTTGTGTACTCCTTAGTACATGTAGTCACCTGAGGATATACATAAAAATTGCGTGACATAAAAAAAGTAAGAATAAATATAAGAACATGAAACAATGTAACATGGAGTGATCCCAAGCATAACATCATTTATATAATAGCATGGAATGTGGAAATATATAAAAATGAAATGTCATGTCTAGTGGTTAACTACTACACATAGTTGTGAAAAAATATAGCATAATGTTCACGCATCATTTCACATTAACTCATGAGAATAATCACTGTACCCAATTAATTGGAGCACTGCATAATTATGGGCACACCCATCACATTCAAACTTTTATATTGTGATATATAATTCCTGCCACACACGTCACATCATAACATTTACATTATCATGCATTCTACATAGAACATATGTCAAACATGTATATAAAATAACCCATAGAAAGAAATGGGTTTCATATAATAAAACAGAAATTCATAAACTCTTGGTTCCCAAAATTATGAGAGAATATCATTCTTGACATAGAAGCATTAACATAGAGTGATGAGTGAAACAATATTCAAGAAGTAAAAAGGGTGTGTTTATTTAAAAGAAGAGTCCTTTTGGAAAACCTTTTATTTGTCATAAAGTAAATTAGAGAACAATTATATCCTAGAAAAGGTATGATAATTTTGAATAAATTATTTTTAAGGCATATCCATAATAAAAATGGGCTATTGATCGAAAACCCAAAGAAAGAGAGTTCGGTTCGAGAATTCCCCCTTACCTTGTATCCGAACACTTTATTCACTTTATAGTCCTATATAATTAAATAATAATATTTAATTAATAATGAAATAGCCTTTAATAAATGAATTAGATTCATTACTGATTTATTAAGTTCTTTTATGGACCTTTGGATGAGTAATAGAGCTTAAATTCATTATTCAGAAGTGTTAATTTTCATAGCTCTTACAAACGATTCACTTGTATTCATGAATGAATGTTTGTTTGAAATGTGGTTAAAAATCAATAATTTTAAAATATATTATCAGTGAAATTAAGTACATATAAATTATCTTATAATTAATTTTTTTATATACAATGAGGATGTATCATTAGATCAAATTTTAATGATAAACACTTAGATTAATTTGGCGGTTTTGTTCACAATGAACTTGTTTTGTATTATTATTTTATATCATGAGTATATAAGGATTAAAAAAAACATAAAATAAGATAAAATATATATTATGATCTATTTAAACCGTTTAAATGTTTTTATTACTAGTATCTTAGGTGGTAATAAAAATTGAAAACCTGTTGTCCTTGAATGTGACAAATTAATGCATCTCAAATGGTATTTTCATTTATAGTTTAAAAGTTAAGGGAAGGTGAGATTTTGATGAATTATACCTTTAGAATAATATAAATCCATTAAAATTATGTTACTATATTTATAATACAATTTTGGTGAAATTAGGTGAGGAAATAAAAAAATAAAGGAACTTGAATGAAAATAAAAGAATTAGAAAGAGGAATTTACCTATTGAGTTTGTCTACTTTGAGAGCCTCTTTAGGGGAGAGGATTTGGTCTTTTTAGGAGACCAAGATATTTTGGACCTGGTGAAGGATCTTGGGGGGGGGGTATTTTGGAATAATTTTATTAAGGATTGAAGCTAGATAGGTGTGATGAAATGAGGGCGTGAGGGGTGATATCTATAGTGGAGGGGAGGATGGTTTTCTTAATATTAACTTCATTAATTTATTATTTCTCCAAAAGAAAATAAATAGTGAGGATTTTTTTGACTAAAAATAGTAATAAGTGCATTTGTGTTCTAAAAAATTGCCATTTACATCAACCATGACTCAAGCAAGATTCATAAATTCATTTATTTAGCATATTTTGTAAATTATCGAATTTCACTATTCACCAAAATTAATGTATTTTAGAAAAATCCAATAATTTCACCCTAACCATTTTTTGACGTGTATAATCCAAAAATGAAATCCATTTTTCAAAAATAATTATCTAAATATAAAATTTTTTATTTTAAATTAAATTATAATTTACTTGAAAAATATAGATTTCAAAAATAAAACTGATTTTATAATGCTTTCAAAAATTACCCAAGGTCTTATAAAATTATCCTAAAACAAGAAGGAATAAAATTTTTAATTTATGAACACATTTCTAGAAAATAATTTTTATTTTATATTAACTAATTAATTTTAATTAATTATTTATGACTTACAAAAATATCAATACTTTTACTATGATCATATTGTCAATTATAAGTTGCCTAAATTTTATTTATACATTCATGGGTGAGGTTACAATTATTTTGGATTATTTACTATTCATAAGGTTAGGTTACTATTCATAAGGGTTGGTTACTATTCATATGGGTAGGTTACCATTCATATGGGTAGGTTAATACTCCCCAAAAATTAAATTTGTCTTACCAGACTCCAAACGTCTTACTGATCGCAACCATGAATGTCATATTTTCGAAATTCAAATCACAAAAGTGTAAACTTTATATTTAAATGTTACAAAATAGTATATTTACGCATGATGTGGAATTGGGTTTCCTAATGTTATTTTATATGATTATGTCATTACTACAAGAAGGAATACATTTCATTGATAAAAGTTTGGGTCATTTCATTCTTCCCCCTTTTGAAATTTCTCCCTTGAAATTTCATTTTACATAAACAGGTGAGAGTACTTCTCCTTAGTCAAATCTTTTGGTTCCTAAGTCGCTTCTTCATACTTATGATTCCGCCAAAACACTTTGAAAATATGGGTTATATTTTTGTGTAGAACCTTATATCTCCTCTCTAGAATCTTTACTGAATACTACTCAAAAGTGAGACCATCTTCCAGTTATACCACCTCTGAGTTCAATACATGTGTGGGATCTATTATGTACTTTCACAAGAGTGATATGCGAAACAAATCATGAACTTGTGCCATATTTGGTGGAAGTAAATGCTAATAGGACATGACTCCTATGCGGTCAAGGATCTTAAAGGGGCCAGTGTACATTGGAATTTGCTTCCATTTCTTTCCAAACCGCATGACTCTCTTCCATGGTGATATTCGAAGGAAAAATTCATCTCCAACTTTGAACTCCAATTCCTTTTGATGGCTATCAGCATAGATCCTTTTCTGACTCTAAGCATATTTGATATGTTTCTGGATGACTTGAACCTTCTCTATCATCTCTTACACAAGATCGGGTCCAAGTATCTTACTTTATCCATCATTATCCCAACAGGATAGAGTTATACATCACTTTCCATACAGAGGTTTATATAGAGCCATCAAAATACTCAAGTGGAAGCTATTGTTGTATAATTACTCTACCAATAGGAGATGATGATACCATCCACCATTGAATTTTAAAGAGAAAGATCTAAGCATATCCTTGTGCGTTTGAATAGTTATTTTAGAGTGGCCAATGGTTTGGGTGTGATAGGCCATGCTAAAATTTAATTCATTACTCAAAGAATGTTGAGGACTCCTCTATATTTTAGATGTGAACCTTGGATAACGATTAGAGACAATCAAGAGTGGAATCCCATGCAGTATCACCACTTATTTCACATATATATTTTCAAGTTGTTCAAGTGAGAGATATTCACAAATAGCGATCTTGTGGGAAGTCTTGGTGAGTCATTCAACCAAAACCCTTATCGCGTTATTTCCCTCGGAAATCTTTAGGAGACCTGTAACAAATTACATATTGAGATTCTTTTATTTACACATGGGTATAAGCAGTGGTTTCATCATCCCTTTCTGACTTTGTTTCTATTCTTTAACTTGCTAACATATCAAGAACCTTGAGATATATTCAGCAATATCCTTCTTCATGTTGTCCCACCAGAAGTGTTATCGAATACCATGGAGCATCATGGTGATAACAGGATGGATAGAGAAAGGTGAGATATGTGAATTTTCAAATGGATCCTTATTTATCCTAGGTGATAAAGCTACACAAAGTCATGTTCCAAACCGAATCACACCGTCATCATCAAAACAGAACTCTTGCAGCTTCCCTTTCTTTACTGCATTCACCATCTTCTATAGCTCCGGATCATCCCATTGTGTATCTTTAATATTCTCTTGGATAGATGGATGGAAAATAATTTGGGAAAGGTACAATGTATTCCCTGGAAATTTGATTTCCAAATCTATTCTTTTCATATCCATGAATATAGGGTTTATCTCAATTTGAAACATGGAATGAGTAGCAGGTTATTTTTTACTTAGAGAATCAACTTCCTTTTTCAACTTTCTAGGATGATAGTGAATAGATCAATCAAAATCTTTGATTAGCTCTAACCATTTCCTTTGATGCATTTTTAGATCGTATTGTGTGAATATATACTTTATACTCTTATGATCATTGTATATTTCTCACTTATCACCATAGAGGTTGTGCTTCCATATTTTCAAGGATAAAATCAGAGCTTCTAGCTGTAGATTTTTCGTTGGGTAGTTCTTCTAATGGATCTTCAATAGCTGCGAGGCATTGGATATCACATTATCATTTTTCATGAGTACACAACCCTAGTATTTCTTCAAAGAACCATTGTATTTAACAAAACTTTTTCCACTTTTCTTTAATGTGAGTACATGTGTAGTGATCAGACTTCTCTTTATCTCTTGGAAGTTTTCCTCACATTCCTCCATCCAGACATACATTACCCCTTTCCTTGTTAACTTAATTAGCAGACTTGAAAATCATGAGAAATTTTTCACAAAACATCAGTAGAACCCCGATAATTCATGAAAACTACATATTTTTGTGACACTAGAGGGTCTGGGAAATTCCTCAATCACTATTTTTTTGAAGAGTCTACAGAAATTCCCTCACTTATGATCACATGTCCCCGGAATGTGAGTTTCTTTATCCAAAAGTCACACTTGTTGAACTTGGCCTAAAAATTCTCCTTTATCAATGTTTCCAATAAAAGTCTTAGAAGTTCTTCATGTTCCTCCTTGATCATGGATTATATGAGAATATCATCAATAAACACTACCACAAATTTGTTGAGGTAATGTCTAAAGACTCTATTCATCAGACCCATAAATATTTCAGCGGCATTAGTAATTCTGAAGGAAATCACTAGAAACTCATAGTGCCAATACCTTGTAAGGAAGGCAGTCTTATGAATATCTTCCTTTTTCCACTTTAGTTTATGATATCTAGAATGAAGATCCACCATTGAGAAGTACCGATCTCCTTGTAGTCGATCAAACAAGTCATCAATACTTTGGAGAGGATACATATTATTTATAGAGATGGGACTATTTAAAGACATTTGTGTGGTAGGGTAGGAGTTATATACTTTATGTGAAAAGAAGGACAAGAAATACCAATTTAAACAAGTTTTCACATAGTTTTAATTTAATAATCTGAAAAAAACCATTGCCTAAGTGTCATAATGTCTCAGTATGTGTGAAGGATCTAAGGCCCATCATGGGAAAATTGGTGCTAAAATAAGGAATGTGTGGAATGCGACATTGTAGCTACCATTGATAGTGGATATCTAGTCATCTCGATATATCCAATGAAACTTGGAATCAATCCCCATGTAGTTATTGAATACGGTATGGTGTGAGGCCAACACTAAAGGAGGAAATCCTCTTAGGTGAGGATGCAAAGAAAGAAGAGGTACATTGGTTTGATTAAATACCAAAGGTGGCACAAACTATATGCTAATCAAAGTTCACATAGGGCTAGTTAACCATAGAATATGGTCCTCATTTTTAGAAGAAGTATGTTATTAGGTTGAGGTCATCGATCTTGGAATGAATAGTTGGTATTCCAAGGGTATTTGTGTGGAGATAAAGAGTTGAAAACCCAATGTGAATTATGACCAAAGAGACCCTGCATGAAATAAATTTCCCTTTTATAGTATGAAAACGTTTTTAGGTCATGATTCATTGATTTTGGGTCTGAGAATAGTTTAAGGTAATGATCGTTTGAACAAAGGGGTTTGTGGTGAAATAGTTTCTTCAGCCAGTCCCCAATAGGCCTATCAAAAATATAGTGATTGGGGGATGAATTATAGAGAGCATAGTCTCACCCAAAGAGTGTATTTTTTGTAGGGACATATGTTGGGGGTCTAAGTGTCAATACATTTCCCAAGGAACTTGGAATCAAATGACACATAGTTATGGAACATAGTGTGGTGGGAGACCAATGTCAGAAGGGTCCATTCTATCAGGTGAGGATGAGAAGCTGAATATGTAGTTAATTGTGTCTTACTGAAATATTGTAGCTACATAGTTTGATGTTATGAAACTAATACCAAAAGGGTCTACTACTAGTTTATGTCATACAGTTTGGACTATGGGTTTTCAAATAGTACAAGGCCATGATGCTTGGACCAAAGGGGTGGTGTGTCTCAAGAGAGGTTTGTATTACATGAAAGAGTGGTAACACATCATGAAATTAGGGAGAAGGGGGACTGGTGCTGTGCAAATTTCCATGAAAAGTTTCACATAGTTTTCAGTCTTGATTTTTGGACCAAGGCTCTTAGTTTAAGGTCATTGATTTTGGACTATATAGGTGGTGTAATTCCATTTGGGGAATGACTATGACTCTTAAATTTTATTGGAGGATCATTTCATAATGAATCATAAGCCCAGGTAATGCATACCTGATGTGGGGAATAAGGAGTGGTGAGCAGATTCCCTTGTTACAAGGGAGTACACAAATGGGAGTATAACAAGTTAACTTGGGAGGGTTTCAATGAAACTAACTTTCTTTTTCATAATGCTCGAACATGAAAGGGTATAAAACAAAGGGTGTTGAAACTCCACAAAAATAAATGGAGGTGTAAATGAGGGTAGTCATGACTTCTAAGAATTTTACTATAAAATGGGGGTGGTTGATGGTAAGGAATGACTATTAACCATGTTCAAAATATAGGTTCCAAAAACACATCGGTAAATGATAGGGAAATAAATATAGGACATAACTTTTACCATGTTAAAAATTTGGTAATTTTCATTTCTCTCTAGGGGTCCTTCGAGGAATGTTTCATGGATGAGAGGCGATCCATTTTGTATAGAAACCATTTTCATTAGGGGGCCTATTCTGGCCAGGAAGGTGATGATGGTCCAAACTAAGGAAGGTATGAAGTGCGGAAGTGAACATGTTGGGATACTCATAGAGAAGTTCAAAAATATAGGATCTATTATACCATGTGATTGAAAATGATGAATATTCACATAGATAGGTGAGTATTTGTCATGTTACAAAGGGGAAGGACCCTATAATACGGTGGAGATAGTGATAGGCCTTGGATATGAGATCTAGGAACCACTGTGTATCCCATGGGATTAGGAATCAAGCCACACTTAGTTCTTGAATGTATTGTGATAGATTAATGTCAACATAAGGGAGAGATCCATCTCAAGTGAGGGATCCTGTTATCACATAATTACTTATCATGTAATTGGGACATGAACCATTCTATTTAACATTGTAAAAAAATGACACTGAACACACAATTTAATGCCATACAATGAGAAATTATGATTTCTAAATTTTATGGTTTTATCTCTTTGACCAAGGAGGAAATGTTTGAGGGGGAAACCATTTATTTTGAGGAGATAAGGTGGTGTCATTGGGTATTATGTGTGGAAGATTATTGTATGCTTCTAGTGGAAGTAATGGTGTGATTGAGGATTAGGAATACAAGATTCACAACATATGGGGTATCTTCTCATTATTATCGTGTTATGAAAATTGTATATTCACATGAGGAATCCTATTATTATCACATAAAGAATCCCATGATAATTTCATGGGTTAAGGACAAAATTTAACAACATGTACAAGGATGCTATTTACAGGGCTAACACATTAAGCTTCCCATACTTTCTTCCTCATATTAGGTCATGAGGGAATATTGATATTCTAATAGGTTAAAAATATTATTGGGGATTAAACTTGAAGAGGATGCCCATGGACTCTTTTTTGGAGTAGAAGACATACATATGGGTATTAAGTGTAAGGTATTTCTATTATTTCACCCTCATTCCAGGTTATGAGGGAGTGACGACTAGTAGATGGGTCAAGGAATTTGAGTGGGTTTTACACCTGATGATAAGGCCCATGGGGACAGTTTTGTGGTGATCTCGTGATCATTACATGGAGAATATTTTTATTAATTCATAAGGAATCTTGTGTTTTCATAGGAGGAATCCTATTATTTTCACATAGGGTACAATATAGTTTTAGCTCATGTAGCTAGGATGAAGTTACAATGTTTTTACATCGCATGATTATGGGGTTGAGATTTTTTTATTTTAAGTTCATGAAACTCAAACTATGAATCATCACAAATTTTTCATATGAGGCATCCCATGTTTATCATGTAGGGTAAGGTTATAGTTTAACATCATGTGATGGGGATATTAGGCTTTGTAGTTTAATGTCACAAAACTCGGATTATAAATCCTCTCATATTTTTCATATGAGTCATCCAATATTTATCACATAAATGGTATAGTTTAATGCATAGTGCTGATGAGGTTAGGCTTTATAGTTTTAAGTCATAAAACTCAAACTATAAATCATCTCATATTTATCATATGATGAATCCCATGTTTATCACAGAATTTATGGCTATAGATTAACATCACATGTTAAGGATGTCATGTATGAGGCTTACACCTTGACATACCCATTATTTATTCCTCATATTGGGTTATTAGGGCATCTTGATTTTCTAATGGGTCAAGTAATATGATTGGGACTTCACATAATGAGGAGGCCCACATATACTATTTAGGAGGACCATAGATATATGTAGGGATTATGCGAAGGGATGCACTTTATTTCTCACTCATGTCGGGTCATGAGGGCTTCTCAAACCATTGACGGGTCAAGGAATATGACTGGGTATTACACCTGATGGGGAGGTCCATGGGGGATATTTGGAGGTCATCTCATGATAATGACATGATACATATTATTCTTTACACATAAGGCATATTTTGTTTTTCACAAGAAGAATAATGTGCTCTTCGCATAGGGTATAATAAAATTTTATGCCATATAGATAAGATGATGACAAATAGTTTAATTTCATATTACTAGAAAATTACAGTTTTTAGTTTAAAGCCATATATATTATACCATCAATTATCTCATATTCTTCATATATTGAAACCCATGTTTATAAAATATGGTAATGATATAGTTTAACATCTTTTTCTAAAAACGTTAGGATTTTTAGTTTAGAGTCATATAGCTCAGACTATAAGTCATCACATATTTTTTATATGATTCATACTATGTTTATCACATAGGGTAAGCCTATACCTAAACTTCATTTTCTAAGAATGTTAGGAATTTTGGTTTAAAGTCATACAACTCAGACTATGAATTCACGTGAATTACAACTTAAGGAAAATGGTGTTAGTGAGAGGTTTGATGCACTCCCCATCCATGGTGAACAATGAATAAGAACCATATGAGTAGATATTATGAATGATGCATTTTACTTACTAATTGGGTTATAGTTTTGGAAGATTCATTCTGGGTATCATCGACATCCTATGATTTAGTAACAAATAACCATAAAGGATGGAGCATAGGAAGACCGTTTAATCGAATGATTGTTCTACCTGATTCTGATTCCTTTTCAGGTTATGAGATGCCCAAACCTTATTTTCATTGAGTTCTTCTAAATGATATAAACATACTTCCACTCTCATGTTCTATGTTTTCCGATCAGAGTTGACCATCTAGAGCAATGAAAGTTGAACCTCTATTGGTATAACTACTTCTTTCCCATACACCAGGGTGTATAGTGTCACGTAAGTGGAATTTTGAGACATTTTCTGATATTAACATAGGGAATTAGGGATATTATCAATCCAAATATTATTTTAATAACCTATAATTTTCTGTAGGATATTAGAGAGGGTTTTTTTGCAATCCTCAATCTACCCATTGACCTATGTGTTATAAAGACCCCATTATATTACATTTATTTTACATAATTTTAATGATAGAATACATAAAAACATTACACAATGAGGATCCAAATTTTAGTGTCTTGGGGAAACTAGGACCATATATAAAATTTACAACCTAAAGAATAAACATTTTTTTAATTCCTTCTTCTCAAGATTTTTAAAGGCCCTTGTGTACTAATTAGAACATGTAGTCACCTAAGTATTTACATAAAAATGGGGTGAGATAAAATAAAATTAAGATTAAAGATAATAACATGAAACAATGTTACATGGAGTGATCAAAAGAATAACATCATTTATATAATATCATAGAATGTGGCAATGCATAAAAAATGAAACATCTTTTCTAGTGGTTAACTACCATAGATAGTTGTGAACAAATCTAGCATAATGTTCACATATCATTTCACTTTAACTCATGAGATTAATCAACTTACCCAATTAATTGGAGCACTGTATAATTATGGGTACACATATCACATTCAAACATTCATATTTCACTATATAATTTCAGTCACACATGTCACATCATACCATTTACATTATCATGCATTATACATAGAACATATGTAAAACATGAACATAAAATAACCCATATAATTAAATGAGATTCACATAATAAAACATAAATTCACAAACTTTTGGTTCCCAAAATAAAGAGGGAATACCATTCAAGACATAGAACCATTAACATTGTGTGAAGAGTGAAACAATCTTTGAGATGTAAAAAGTGTGTGTTTATTTGAAAGAAGAGTTCTTTTTGGAAGACATTGTATTTTTCATAAAATAAATTTGAGAACATATATATCCTATAAAATTTAATATAATTATGAATAAATTATTTTATGGCATACCCATAATAAAAATGGGTTGTAGATGAAAAACCCAAAGAAGGATAGTTGGGTTTGAGAATTCACCCTTACCTTGTATCTGAACGATTTATTTACTTTAAAGTCCTGTATAATGAAATAAGATTCATTAATTTACAATTACATATCCTTTAATACATGAATTTTATTCATTATGGTTTTATTAATTTCTTTTATGGACCTTTGGATGAGTTATAGAGCTTAAATTCATTGTTTGGGAGTGTTAATTTTCATAGCTTTTATGAAGGATTCACTTGTATTCATGAATGAATGTTTGTTTGAAATGTGGTTAAACAACCAGAATTGTTAATATATATTATTAGTGAAATTAAATAGATATAAATGATCTTATAATTAATTTTTTTATATACCATGAGGATGTATCATTAGATAAAAGTTTAATGATAAACGCTTGGATTAATTGGGTGGTTTTTCTCCCAATGAACTTGTTTTGTATTATTATTTTATATCATGAGTATATAAGGATTAAAAACAACAAATAAGATAAAATATAGATATTATGATCTATTTAAACCATTAAAATGGTTTCATGACCATCATATAATATGGTAATGCAAATGGAAAACCCATCATCCTTGAATGTGATAAATTAACGCATCTCAGACGGTGTTTTCATTTATAGTTTAAAAGGACAGGGAAGGTGAGATTATGATGAAATATACCATTAGAATAATATAGTTCTATTAGATTTATTTTACTGGAGTTATCATAATATTTGAAAGAATTTAGGTGAGTAATGAAAAAGAAAAGAAAGGAACTTGAAAGAAAATAAAAGAATCAGAAAGAGGAATTTACCTGTTGAGTTTATCTACCTTGAGAGCCTCTTTAGGGGATAGGATTTGGTATTTTGTGTAGAACAAGAGATTTTGGACGTGTGTAAGGATATTGGTGGGGGGGGGGGTTACTTTTGAAGAATTTTTTTAAGAATTGAATCTTGATAGGTGTGAAGAAATGAGGGTGTGATGGGTGGTATGTATAGCGGAGGGAGGGGGTTTTCCTAATATTATATTCATTAATTTATTATTTCTCCACAAGACAAGAAATTGTGAGGATTATTGTGACTAAAAATACTAATAATTTCATGTGATATCGAAACAATATCCATTTACATCAACCATGACTCAAGCATTATGCATAAATTCAATTATTTAGCATATTTTTTAAATTATCGAATTTTACTATTCATAAAAAATTAAAGTATTTTAGAAAAATCCTATAATTTTACCCTAACCTTTTTTAACGTTTATAAATCAAAAATGAACTCCATTTTTAAAAAATAATTATCTAAATAAGAACAATTTTATTTTTAATAAAATTATAATTTACTTAAAAAATATAGATTTTAAAATTAAAACTGATTTTATAATGCTTTCAAAAATTGTAAAAGGTCTTATAATATTTTCCTAAAACGAGAAGAAATAAATTTTTTAATTTATGAACACTTTTTTAGAAAATAATTTTTGTTTTATATTAATTAATTAATTATAATTATTTATTTATGACTTACAAAAATACAAATTCTTTTACTATGCTCATATTGTCAATTATAAGATGCCTAAATTTTATCTATACATTCATGGGTGAGGTTACAATTATTTTGGATGATTTAATATTAATAAGTATATGTTACTATTCATAATGGTAGGTTACTATTCATATGGGTAGGTTACTATTCACTAAAAATTAAGTTCGTCTTATCAGATTCCAAACATCTTACTGATCGCAACCGTGAATGTTATATTTTCACAATTCAAAACAAAAAAGTGTAAAATTTATGTGTAAATGTAACATAGTAGTATATTTAAGCATGATTTGGAGTTGTGTTTCCAAATTGTATTTTATATGACTATGTCATTACTACAAGAAGGAAGAAATTTCATTGATAAAAGTTTGGGTCGTTACATTCTTCCCCCCTTTCGAAATTTCTCCCTCGAAATTTCATTTTACATTAACAGGCGAGGGTGCTTCTCCTTCATCACATATTTTGGTTCCCAAGTCACTTCTTCATACTTATGGTTCCTCCACAACACTTTGAAAATATGGGTTATATTTTTGTGTACAACCTTATATCTCCTCTATAGAATCTTTACTAGCTACTCCTCAAAATAGAGACAATCTTCCAGTTGTACCACCTCTAAGTTCAATACTTGCGTGGGATTTGGTATGTAATTCTCTAGGAGTGATACATGAAACAAATCATGAACTTGAGCCATATTTGGTGGATGTAAAAGCTAATAGGCCATGACTACTATTTTCTCAAGGATCTCAAAGAGGCCAGTGTATGTTGGGATTTGCTTCCCTTTCTTTCCAAACCTCATGACTCTCTTCCATGGTGATATTCGAAGGAAGAATTCATCTCCAACACTGAACTACAAGTCCTTTCAAAAGTTGTCCTCATAGGTCTTTTTCTGACTCTAAGCATATTTGATATGTTTCTGGATGACTTAACCTTCTCTGTCATCTCTTACACAAGATCAGGTCCAAGTATCTTTCTTTCTCCATCTTCATCCTAACAGGTTGGAGTTATACATCACTTTCCATACAGAGCTTTATATGGAGCCATCAGAATACTCGAGTGGAAGCTATTATTGTATTATAACTCAACCAATAGGATATGATGATACCATCCACCATTGAATTCTAAAGAGTAGTCTCTTAGCATATCCTTGTGCATCTAAATAGTTATTTTAGAGTGGCCAATGGTTTGGGGGTGATAGGCCATGCTAACATTTAATTCAGTACTCAAATAATGTTTAAGACTCCACTATATTTTAGATGTGAACCTTGGATAATGATTAGATACAATCAAGAGTGGAATCCCATGCAGTATCACCACTTCCTTCACATATATATTTTCATGTTGTTCAAGTGAGAGATATTCAGGAATATCAATGAAGTGGGAAGTCTTGGTGAGCCAATCAACCAAAACCCATATTGCATTATTTCCCATGGACATCTTTAGAAAACCCATAACAAACTCCATATTGACATTCTTCCATTTAAACATGGGTATAGGCAATAGTTGCATCATTCATTTGTAATTTTGTTTCTCTTCTTTAACTTGCTGACATATGAAGCACCTTGAGATATATTCAGAAATATCCTTCTTTATGTTTCCCCACGAGAAGTGTTATCGAAGACCATGGGGAATCTTGGTGATAATAGGATGGATATAGAAAGGTTAGCTTTGTGAATTATCAAATATATCCTTATTTATCCTAGGTGATGAAGCTACACAAAGTCATGTTCCAAACCGAATCACACCAACATCATCAAAATATAACTATGACAGCTTCCATTTATTTACTGCACTCACCATCTATTGTAGCTCCGGATCATCCCTTTGTGCTTCTTTAATATTATCTTGTATAAATGGATGGGAAATAATTTGGGAAAGGTAGGATGTATTCCATGGAATTTTGATTTCCAAATCCATCCTTTTAATAACCATGAATACAGGGTCTATCTCAATCTAAAACATGGAATGAGTACCAGGCTCTTTTCTGCTTTGAGAATAAACTTCCTTATTTACCTTTCAAGGATGATAGTGAATAGAGAAATCATAATCTTTGATTATCTCTAACCATATCCTTTGATTCATTTTTAGCTCGTATTGTGTGAATATATACTTTATACTCTTATGATTGGTGTATATTTCACACTTATCACCATAGAGGTTGTGCTTCCATATTTTCAAGGAAAGAATCATAGCTGCTATATCTAGATTATGCATTGGGTAGTTATTCTAATGGATCTTCAATAGCTGTGAGGAATTGGCTATCACATTATCATTTTCATGAGTACACAATCCTAGGATTTCTTTAAAGCACCATTGTATTTCACAAAACATTATCCACTTTTCAGTAATGTGTGCACATGTGTAGTGATCAGGCTTCTCTTTATCTCCTTGAAGTTTTCCTCACATTCTTCCATCCAGACATACATGACCCTTTTCTTTGTTAAATTAATTAGAAGACATGATAATCATGAGAAAGTTTTCACAATACATCGGTAGAACCCTGATAATCCCTGAAAACTACAGATTTTTGTGACACTAGAGGGTCTAGGACATTCCTCAACTTCCATTGTTTTTGAAGATTCTACAGAAATTCCCTCACTCATGATCACATGTCCCTAGAACAAGAATTTCTTCATCCAAAAGTCACACTTGATGAACTTGGCATACATATTCTCCTTTCTCAATGTCTCCAACAAAATTATTATATGTTCTTCATGTTACTCCTTGATCTTGGAGTATATGAGAATATCATCAATAAACACTACCACAAATTTTTTGAGGTAATGTCTAAAGACTCTATTCATCAAACCCATGAAGATTTATGGGGCCTTAGTAAGTCCGAAGGGCATCACTAGAAACTCATAGTGCCAATAACTTTTAAGGAAGGAAGTCATATGAATATCTTTTTTCTTCCCCTTTATTTTATGATACCTAGAATAAAGATACACCATTGAGAAGTACTGATCTCCTTGTAGCTAATCAAACATGTCTTCAATCCTTGGGAGATAATACTTATTCTTTATAATGATCTAATTGAGTTCCCAATAATCAATACACAGCTGTATTGATCCATTCTTCTTCTTCACAAAGAGCACCGGCGCACCCCAAGATGATGCACTAGGGTGTATGGACCTTTTGTCCAAATGATCTTTCCGTTTCTTCTTTAACTCCTCCAGTTCGATAGGAGTCATCCTATAGAGGCACTTTGAGATAGTAGTAGATCCAGATATGAGTTCCATGGAGAAATATACCACACGATCTAGGGGATGTCTAGGTAATTCTTTGGGAAATACATCACTGTATTACCTCATGATGGGAATTTCTTCTAGGTTGACACTTTCCTTTGACTCAACCATTTGAGGGAGTTATTCCTCTTCATAGGGAATCAACACCCACACCGTTGAAGGATTTTTCAAAGGAGATTCGTGATATTCTTTGTATTTTAATAGTATCATGGGATGGTTCAGAATATGAAAAGATATTTTCGTTTCATGAGAGTTGATATGTGCTCTAAATAATGAGAACCAATCCATTTCCTTTATAGAATCAAATTCCACCAAGAGAAGTAGCCTGAGATTCTCTAGAAGAATCTTCCCACATATGACAACAAGAGAAGATTCCAACACTTGGGTTGAAATTATTTCACTACTAGGGGTTTTTATGGACATATCTACTTTAAGGTTTTAGGGATTCGATTCCATAGTTCTATCAAACTTTAAATATATAATGGAATGCATAGAACCAGAATCAAATAAGAAAATTTCCATTATTGAGTGAATAGGAAGTTTACCTTGGAAGACTTCATTTCCTTTCTCAACTTCCGTAATGGTGATGGTATAAGCCTTTCATTATTCCTTTAGCTTTGGTGGCTGCTGATGTTAATTACCATCGAGGGCTTTAGGTTTAGCGCACTATCTTGAATAGTTCCCATGCTCTCTATAGTTGTAGAATTTGGCCACGAGTGGTGCTTTACTTTCTTCCCCCATATTCTCCTACCTTCTCACAGGTTTTCAATATTCAAGAGTATGGTGTCATTCTATAATACACTTATAACATTTCCCCATCCCTTTGAGGTGATTCCCATGTTGCTTCTTCCGACATTCTTGGCATGTGCGTGGTTGAGTTTTCTTCCCTCCTTTATCATTAGATCCTCCAGCTTAAAGCTCCAACTTTCATATCTTATCACCATATCCATGGGACCAATCTCCAAACTCCATATCTACTTTGAGATCACATTGAACAATTTCTTCATAACTCTCAAAATCTATAATTTCAAGATCCTTTCAAAGGTGTGGATTTAATCCACTTAAGAATCTATCAATTTTTCTATCATTATTGATATCAAAACTCGAAGTGTATCTTGAAAGCCTTGTGAAATTTTAATCGCATTCCGTGATAGATTCTCCTTCCTTTTGATTGAGCTCTGTGAATTATATCCCCATATTTTTATGAAGAGTTCTTGGTAAATAATGGTTAAGAAACATGATCTTAAAGTCTTACCATTATATATCTTCAATTTCATCAATTGTATTGGTGTTCTTAATCGAATCCCACCATTGATCAGACTCTATATCTAGATGATGAATGTCTAGAATCACCTTCCCCATCTCAGAATAGTGAAGCACAAAAAAGATATTCTCCATTGAGATCACCCATTATTCTGCAACTAGTGGATCAGAAGATCCACTAAACGTTGGTGGTCATTGCCGCATAAAATAATCGATACCCAGTTTCTCACTCTTAGGTGAAGGAGGAAATTAAAATTTATTCATTTTATTGTTCATAACTTGAGACATATGGTTAAGAATCACCACGAAGTTTTGAACTCCACCTCTCAAATCATTAGAGATGACATTCAGGCAATCCTTGCATTGCCTCTTGACTGAGTTATTGGCCTGGTTTCTCCTAGTTCCCACCATTTTCTAGAAACGAAAAGTCTAGAACAAAACACAAGTCAACAAGTCATGAATAAATAACTTATTAATTTTTTAAATTTAAACTGAAATCATATCTTATGGGATCCCTATGTTTAGAACATCTTCTTGTGTGCATATTTTTATTTAGTCTCATACTAGAAGTTTTCTCTAGGGTTCACAAATCCTAAATCCCAAATTAACTAAACCTTTCCTCTCATACCAACTATAATCACCTTGCTTTTATTACATTTCTTTTAGATAATTTTAATTATAAACAACATAAAAACATTACACAAAAAGGATAAAAAGGTTTAGTGTCTTTGGAAAACTAGGTCCATACATAACATTTATGTCACACCCTGACCCGATTGATTTATTATTTTTAATTATTTTAATTATTATTTTGAGTTTTTGTAGCCGAAGGGTCGAGTTTTAAAATTTTGGAAGCTCTTTTCACTGTTGCACCATCAGCCCGCATGGATGCCCAAGGTCATTTGGTTGTGGCGTGCAAGTTGTGTGTGTTTTTTAAGCTGTGTGATGAGCGCATGGCTCAACACTGTAAGCGGGCAATGTTGGGTGACGCAGGTTGAGCACGACTTACTCAACTGTGCATCCGGCTGGAGGTAATCGTGCGTGGCCCATAGGGTTACCTAGTTTTTAGAACAATTAAAGCTATTTTTTTAAAATAATGTACAATAGTAATAGGTTAAATAAAATGAAATAAATAAATAAAATTTTGATAATAATAATAATAATGATATGATTATTATTATTATTATTATTATTATTATTATTATCCTTGGTTTTAATACTATTTTTAATTATAAGATAAAATGACAAAAAAAATCCAGACCTAATCAACCTTGCGGTGCCTTTTTCCCCCTTCCCTGTTTGTGCTAGCCGCCTACCCTTTCCCCCTGCTTCTATGTAAGGCGCACCCAACCCACCCCTAACCTCCCCGCCCACTCCTACCTCACACCGCGCCAACCTTTGGCAGCACCCGCCCCCCATCGCGTCGCCCTCTCGCAATGCCTGCCACCTCCCTTCCTGGCGGGCAGCACCCCGCACGATAGTCTCCCCCTCCGGCCGCATCTACCCTGCTCCCTGCCGGCCAACATCATGCGACCTGCTTCCCGACAGTGGCCTGAAACCCCGATGCATCACTTTCCCAACCACCACGGCTCCACCTTCCGACCGCTTTCCGGCCGCTGCACTGCTCCCTTTCCCGACGGCCCGACCCCCATCTTGGCGCCCCCATCTTTTTGCACCGGCGCCTTGGCTAGCCTCTCCTATGCCCTCTCATCTTTCCTCTCCAGTATGTTTTACAATGTTTATAGATCTTGGATGAGAGTTTTCTTTTGAGTTGGAAAAACCCTAATCATGGGGTTTCGTTTTGTGTGTGTTCCTCTTTTCTTTAGGTATGCGAAGGATCCGCAATGTTATCTTCTCCCTTCCATTGAGGCGTGACTGTATTCGTGCCCCTCAAGGAAGGTGATTACGCATATTTTTATTTCTGGAGCACTTCGCTAACATTACACTCCATCTTTTAGTTTTAAAACTTGTTTCACAGCTTTGTTATGCACTTAATTATCTTGCTATAGAGTTCTGAATTTTTTTGAATTGATTAAAAATATGTTTTGAGTCGGTTCCTTGTTTATGTCAGCATGTGTCTACGATGATTTTCTTGTTTGTTTGATTAATCTTCTATGTTCTTTTATTTATTTATTTGGTGAAAATTTGGTTTTATTGGAGTTTAGAATGCATGTTATTTGGTTAGTATCTTTCCCATATGTCAGGATGCGTTTTATCAATTTTTTTCATTTGAATAAATTGTGTAGTTGATTGTTAATCTGTGCTAGTGCTATGATTTGCATTTTGACACGGTGTATTTGGTGTGTTTAGTGTTGAATACATCATGTGAATTGAGTAGGTAAAGAAAAGTGAATTATTTCTAAACTATCATATAATTTTTTATTTATGATTTATTGAGTTTTATGAATGGTGTTTGCGCCGTTTGTTCATTTTAATTGTTTTGAGTCCGTGTTTATGTGTTTTAGTTGTGAGGTTGTTTTAGGGTGTCAGTGAGGAAGACCCGCGATACTGCGGTCATCAGCTTACGTGTGTTTGTGTGCCTGTGCGAGGCGTGTCGCGCTGTCGTGTTTGAGCTGCGAGTCGAGGTAGGTTCTATTTGCACTACTTTTTAAAATTTAAGTTACATTATTTACTGATATTTGCGGACACTATTTGTTCAGATTAAATATTTTATTAATTTTAATAAATGTGAGATAATATAAGACAATTAATTTTTAAATGATTATTTGGTGTAAAAAGATTCGTTTATTTTATACATGACACTTGAAATATTTCCTTGATGAACGGACACCCAGTAGTGAACGAATTCCAGTTTGGATTTTAAACATAATTCACGGAATTTCAATTATAGTATTGGTTTTAATGATAAATGATTTCTTCTGAAGCTTGAACATGCATTTTGGTTCTTTTAAAAGTGGTGATTGGGAAATGTATTTAATGTCCGTTTGACACTTTATGGAAAATGATGATTTTTTTTGATAAAAAACCTCCTAGGATAACTCTCCTACCTTGGATGCAATTGATTGTTTGGGAGGCCACCCTTATAGGCTCCCGAGTACTTGAGTAGTTTAAAGGCAAGAGGTTGTCCCATGGAGTGACTCGGGGTGATGCCTATTGTTCTTTATATATATATCTGATTGGATCCTCAGTTGGCATCGGTTAGATCACCCCCTTTCCAAACACTTGAGACATGGGAATCTGGAATATTGAGAGAATATTCTAAGAATGATTGCTGAAATGGTAGGTTATGGTACTGACCAGTGGCCCATAGTAGGTGGATATATTGGGTTTATTACTATGTGATTTTCCCTCGACCTACCTGAGAAAGGATGGTCGGGTATATTGGGCATTTTGATTTCATCATGTATGACATGTCAATGAGGATGATTTCTCATGTATTGGTGTCTTTTGGTTTATTCATGATATCCTAGGTTCACCCATGTCTGTTGGCTTTCAATTACTTACTGTGATGAATATGGTTCTTGTATATATTTTCTTTTCATTTCCTTGACTGTGTAACTACTGTAGAATTTTCATGTGTTGTGTTTTTACAAGAAAGTGATGTGTGGTTTTAAAGTGGTTTTTGTAGACTGTTTTCAAAGAAAGGAGTTTTATAGTTTTTGTTCAAATTGAAAATGTAAACATCACTTCCCCTTTGAAAAATGATAATGACTCACTAAAAGAATGACTTGGGTTTTTTTTGAGAAATGAATAGGGGAAATGACTCGTAATTTGTTTTTGAGTAACATGTTGAGAACCTTAATTTTATAAATTGTAGTTCAAACATGAAATGATGCTCTTTTTATTTTAAAGTTAGTTAATTGGGAATATATATCGGGCCAGCCTACTGAGTTTTAATACTCATGACTATAGTTATTTTCTGTTTTTAGTGTTTGTGCAGGATATAGATTGGGTGCGTTCTCCTTGGGTGATGTTTGGTCATGAGTTGGAGAGTGACCCGCGAGGTCACACAGAGATAGTGGTTGTCTCTTTTGGTTAGTTTTATTTTCTTTTGTTTAGTTACTTTACTCTATTTATTTATTTTTTGCTGCTCTGTTCTATTTCTGCTACTTTATTTATTTATTTTTACTCAGAGAAATGTTCCCGTAGCCTCTGTTGATGCCCTGGCACTTGTCGCCAGCCCGAGAGGATTGGGAACGCATCTCGGGCCTTGTCGCAGACTGGCTCGGGTGACCGGTTTAGGGTCGACCTGGGTTGGTTTGTGACAAAATGGTATTAGAGCATGTCGGCCCTTAGAAGACCTCGCTTTTCAGAGATCCCTTTATTATTTGGGATGTCCAGTAGATGGAGACTAGGACTATCTGGGATCAATAGGTAGGTTACGGGTTGGTTCCTGATCACCACCGCTCGTGATGATACCTGAGTTACCAGGGTTAGTACGTGATTTGAGTCACTTTCCCTTGGTCATTTCAGATTGAGGGATGACTGTGGAGGCAAATCAGTTCACTTTACGGCCTCACATGGGGTGGTGACCCATGTAGAGTCCAAGTGTCTGGCTCAGGGTCCTCTTAGTGTTATGGCTTACTTGGGGCATGACTCACCACCATGTCATCGGGTTAGGCACATACACTAGTTCCTCATTCCAATGGTTTATGGATGGTTGTGTTCATTTTGAACTCAATTGATGCGAGTGTGCATTAAAAGTGAAATTGATTTTGAAATTTAAAAGTGTTTCTTTTAATTTGTTTTGAAATTGGTGAAGGGAGTTTTTAAAAGGAAAGTGTTTTGGTTTGGAAAAACTTGGTATGGGTTTGGATTTGGTAAGGAAAAGAAGTGTTTGAACCTTGAAACTCCTTATGGAGGGTCACACGTGCATGGGTATGTTGGGAAAGTGCGTGGGGTCACTTGTTCACAGAATATGTGAGCGGGATTGAATAAATGCACACGTGACGGTTCATAAGGTTCCATAGGTGAGTTTTTAAAATTGTAAAGAGATAATGGTTTTGGAAAATTGATTTCTCCTTGTGTTGTATATGTTTGGATTATGGGCCCATTGTCCTTGTCTCGTGTTGTTGCTTTGATTGTGTTTTGGCATGATGTCAGTTTCGATTGCCCAGAAAGTCCCCTAAAGTTGTTAATGAGCTATGCCCCATTCCCAGTTATTTTTGTATGTTGCATGTCTATCGAGGTAGACAAAGTACATTAGAGGTAGTTGTATGGTCCATGGAGATAGTGTTTGTCTTTGGGTTGCGGGTAACTCCCGTTGGTGATAAAGGTTCGTACCCTCTCAAGTTTATTTGAGGGTCCAGTTCTAGACTAGTAAGGATGAGATGTATCTTATTCCATGGAGTTTAGGGTGTAGTAAGTGGTGGTCGGTTTTTGTGAAGGTTTCCCTTTTGGAAAGCGGGGTGTGCTGGAGGAATCTATTTATGAATAATCTTGTTCGTCGGTGCCGAATTTCGGTTCGTCGGACCATTCTCTTGCATGCCACTAGTGAAACCGGTTCAGGCATTCTAAGCCGCTTTGTCGCATTAATCCAAAGTCTTACTACTGTGCGAATTCTTGGGTCACCGGGGAGAGTTCAAAAAGGAGAGACGTTCGGAAGGGAGTTTGAGACTGGAGGATGCAAATGTCTAACTGTGAGGTAGGAGATGCTTCAGCCATCAGGGCCCCAACCTCATGTCTCAGGGTGAAGCTTGCGCACAGTCAGAAGTTGCCGAGGGTGTGTGGAACCTCGGTCTAAATAATGTTTTCAGCTTTGGGATGGATGTATCCAAAATTTCCTTGTTCTATTCTCGTCACTATCATAATCTTATCCTTGTTGTGGTGGCGTGATGAGCGCATTCTCCAACAATCCAAGCGGTCTTAGCTTCTCTCAGTATGGTTTTTAAATTGTTTGGTCTCTTTGAAGGTATTGGGCCCTGGAATAAACAGACCCATTCTACTTTTGAGTTTGGTCTCAGTTGTGTTGGTTAGGGAGATGTTTGGTGAAATTAATGGGTGATGTTTTTGGGATATTTCTTTGGTTGGGTGCCTCTGTGGGTATTCCTCTAGTGTGTTTCGATTTTGGGGAGGATTCCTCCGTCCTAGTGTCTCGGTATACCAGTTGGACCTGTATGGTTCTATTCCTTGTGGTGGGGAGAAACCAATGAGTTCTACCATTGTTTTGTGTGTGGTTTTTTTGGGTTAGTCGGGTGTGACTTGGGTAGTAAATATTTACCCGAAACTCCTTGTTCCTTTTGGATGTGTCTGGGCATGGATTCAGTTCTTGGCTATCTTTGGGCTTGGTGACTTTCTGGGGGCAGAAAGTGTCTGTGGTGGGGAAAATTGTCACACCCCAACCTGATTGATTTCTTATTTTTAATTGTTTTAATTATTATTTTGAGTTTTGGTAGCCGACGAGTCCAGTTTTAAAATTTTGGAAGCTCTTTTCACTATTGTGCGGTCAGCCCGCATGGATTCCCAAGGGCATTGGCTTGCGGCATGAAAGTTTTTTGTGTTTTTTAAGCCGTGTGATGATCGCATGGCACAACAATATAAGTGGGAAATGTCGGTTGACGCGGGTTGAGCACAACTTACTCAACTATGCATCCGGCTGGAGGTAATCATGCGCGGCCCGCAGGGTTACCTAGTTTTTAGAATAATTAAAGCTATTGTTTTTTAGATAAAATAAAATAAGAATGGGTTAAATAAAATGAAATAAATAAATAAACTTTTGAAAATAATGATAATGATATGATTATTATTATTATTATTATTATTATTATTATTATTGTTATCCTCGGTTTTAATACTATTTTTAATTATAAGATAAAATTTAAAAAAAAAAAAACCCAGACCAAATCAACCTGGTGGAGCCTTTTTCCCCTTCCCTGTTTGCGCTAGCCACCTTCCCTTATCCCCCTAATTCTACACGAGGTGCACCCAACCCACCCCTAGCCTCCTTGCCCGCTCCTACCTCACGCCACACCACCCTTCGGCAGCACCCGCCTCCCGTCGCGTCGCCCTCCCGCAACGCATGCCATCTTCCTTCCTGGCGGGAAGCACCCCACACGACCGTCTCCCCCTCCAGCCGCACCTACCCAGCTCCCTGCCGGCCATTCTTGCGTGACATGCTTCCTGAAGATGACCTAAACCCCCTGCGCATCACAGTCCTGACCACTGCGGCTCCGCCTTCCGACTGCTGTCCGGCCGCTGCACTTCTCCCTTTCCCGGCGGTCCGACCCCCATCTTGGTGCCCCCATCTTTTTGCACCAGTGCCTTGGCTAGCCTCTCCTCCACCCTCTCATCTTCCCTCTCCGGTAAGTTTTCCAATGTTTATAGAGCTTGTATGAGAGTTTTCCTTTGAGTTGTAAAAACCCTAATCCTGGGGTTTCCTTTTGTGCGTGTTCCTCTTTTTTTTAGGTATGCGAAGGGTCCGCAATGTTCTCTTCTCCCTTCCGTTGAGGCGTGATTGTATTCACACCCCTCTGAGGAAGGTGATTTAATATATTTTTATTTCCGGAGCACTCCTCTAACGTTGCACTCTATCTTTTAGTTTTAAAACTTGTTTCATAGCTTTGTTATGCACTTAATTATCTTGGTATAGAGTTCTGAAATTTTTAGAATTGATTAAAAATATGTTTTGAGTCAGTTCCTGATTTATGTCAGCATGTTTCTACGATGATTTTCTTGTTTGTTTGATTAATCTGATATGTTCTTTAATTTATTTATTTGGTGAAAATTTGGTTTTGTTGGAGTTTAGCGTGCGTCTGATTTGTTTAGTAACTTTCCCATATGTCAGCATGCATTTTTTCAATTATTTTCATTTGAATAAATTGTGTAGTTGATTGTTAATCTATGAAAGTGTTGTGATTTGCATTTTGAAATGATGTAATTTGTGTGTTTGGTATTGAAGACGTCATGTGCGTTGAGTAGGTAAAGCTAAGTGAATTCTTTCTAAACTATCATATAAATTTTTTTTTATGATTTATTGAGTTTTAGGAATGGTGTTTGCACCATTTTTTCGTTTGATTTTTTTGAGTCTGTGTTTATGTGTTTTAGTTGTGTGGTTGTTGCAACATGTCGGCGAGGAAGATCCACAATACTGCGGTCGTTGGCTTGCATGTGTTTGTGTGCCTGTGTGAGGTGTGTCACGCTATCGCGTTGTCACGTTCGAGCTGCGAGTCGAGGTAGGTTCCCATTGCACTAATTTTTAAAATTTAAGTTAAATTATTTACTACTGTTTGCACACACTATTTGTTCAGATTAAATATTTTATTAATTTTAATAAATGTGAGATAATATATGACAATTAATTTTTAAATGATTATTTGGTGAAAAAAGAGCCGTTTATTTTATACAGGACACTTGAAATATTTCCTTGATGAACGAACACCCAGTAGTGAAAGAATGCCAGTTTAGCATTTAAACATAATTCATGGAATTTCAATTATACTTATGGTTTTAAGGATAAATGATTTCTTCTGAAGCATGAATACGAATTTTGGTTATTTTTAAAGTGGTGATTGTGAAATGTATTTAATGCCAGTTTGGAACTTTATGGAAAATGATGAAAATGTTTTGATAAAAAACCTCATAGGATAACTCTTCTACCTAGGTTTCAATTTATTGTTTTGGAGGCCGCGTTTAGAGGCTCCCAGTTACTTTTGTAGTTTAAAGGCAATAGGTTGTTCCATGGAGTCACTCGGGGTGATGCCTGTTGTGCTTTATATATATATCTGATTGGATGCTCGGTTGGAATCGGTTGGCTCAACCCCTTTCCAAACAATTGAGACATGGTAATCTGGAATATTGATAGAATATTCTAAGAATGATTGCTGCACTGGTAGGTTATGGTACTGAACAGTGTCCCACAATAGGTGGATATATTGGGTTTATTACTATGGGATTTTCCCTCGACCTGCCTGAGAAAGGATAGTCGAGCATATTGGGCGTTTTGATTTCATCGTGTGTGACATGTCAACGAGGATGATTTCTTATGTATTGGTGTCTTTTGGTTTATTCTTGATCTCATAGGTTCACCCATGTTTGTTGGATTTCAATTACTTGCTGTGATGACTATGGTTCTTGTATATATTTTCTTTTCATTTCCCTGACTGTGTAACTACTGTAGCATTTTCATGTGTAGTGTTTTTACTAGAAAGTGATGTGTGGTTTTAAAGTGGTTTATGAATACTATTTTAAAAGAAAGGAGTTTTATAATTTTTGTGAAAATTGAAAATGTAAACATCACTCCCCCTTTGGAAAATGCCAATGTCTCACTAAAAGAATGACTTGGGTTTTTTTTTGAAAAATGAATAGGGGAAATGACTCGTACTTTGTTTTTGAGTAACATGTAGAAAACCTTACTTTTATAAATTGTATTTCAAACTTGAAATGATGTTCCTTTTATTTTAAAGGTATTATATTGGGAATAGATATCGGGCTAGCCAACTGAGTTTTAATACTCACGCCTATAGTTTTTTCTTTTTTTAGTGTTTGTGATGAATACAATTTGGGTGTTTTCGCCTTGGGTGACGTTTGGTCGTGAGTTGGAGAGTTACTCGTGAGGTCACACAGAGAAAGTGGTTGTCTCTTTAGGTTAGTTTTATTTTCTTTTTTTAGTTACTTTACTCTATTTATTTATTTGGTGCTACTCTATTCAATTTCTGCTGCTTTATTTATTTATTTTTACTGGGCGAAATCGTTCCCATAGCCTCTATTGATGCCCTGGTGCTTGTCGCTATCCCGGGAGGATTGGGAACGCCTCTCGGGCCATGTCGCAGAAGAGCTCAGGTGACCGGTTCTGGGTCGACCCGGGTTGGTTCGTGACAATTGACAACATAAAGCATAAACATTTACTTAATTTCTTCTTCTCTAGATTCTTATTATTCCTTGTGTACTCCTTAGTACATGTAGTAACCTGAGGATATACTTAAAAAGGTGGTGATCTAAAATCCCAATAATAGTAAAGATAATAAAATGATACAATGTAACTTGGAATGAGCATAATCATAAAATCATTTATATAATATCATGGAATGTGAAATGCATAAAAATGAAACATCATGTCTTAGTGGTTAAATACCACACATATTTGTGAAAAAATATAGCATTATGTTCACGCATCATTTCACTTTCACTCATGAGATTAATCACTTTCCATATTTTATTGGATCGTTGTATTATTTTGTGCACACCTGTCACATTTAAGCATTTATATTGCACTATATAATTCAGAGTGGACTCATCACATCATAAAATATAAACTATCATGCACTCCATAAAGAAAATATGTCAAACTTGAAAATAAAATAAAACATGGAAAGAAATTTATTTCAAATCATAAATCATACATTCACAAACATTTTTTCCCTAAATAAATAGGTAATATCATTCTTCACATAGAACCATTAACCTTTAGTGAAGAGTGAAACAATCTTTAAGGAGTAAAAAGGCTGTTTTTATTTGAATGAAGAGTTCTTTTGGAAAACATTAGATTTTTCATAAAATCAATTATAAAATATTTATATCCCAGAAAAGGTAATATAATGATGAATAAATTATTTTTAAGGAATATCCATACTGAAAATGGGTTGAAGTGGGAAAACCCAAAGAAATAGAGTTGGGTTCGAGAATTTCCCCTTACCTAGTGTATGAATTATTTCTTCATATTAAAGTACCATATAATGACATTATATTTGTTAATAAAAAATCCCCTAGCCTTTAATACATGAATTTTAGTCATTTTGTTTTTATTAAGTTCTTTTAAGTACCTTTTGATTAATTATAGCGCTTAAATTCATTGTTTGGGAGTGTTAATTTTCATAGCTTTTAGGAACGGTTCACTTGTATTCATGAATGGATGTTCATTTGAAATGTGTTTAAACATCCAGAATTGTAAATATATTTTTTTTGTGATATTATAGATATTTAAATGATCTCATAATAATTTTTTTATATACCATTTGGATGAATCATTAGATAAGATTTTAATGATAAATGCTTGGATTAATTTGGTGGTTTTGCTCACAATGATCTGGTTTAGTATAATTATTTTATATCAAGAGTGTATAAGGATTAAAGAACATAAAATAAGATAAAATAAATATATTATGATCTTTTACGACCATTAAAATGGTTTCATGACTAGTCTATAAGATTTTAATGCAAATTGGAAACCCTTCGTCCTTGAATATGATAAATTAACACATATCAGAAAATGTTTTCATTTATAGTATAAATGGAGAGGGAAGGTGAGATTATGTTGAAATACCCCATTATCATAATATAATTCCTGTAAAAGTATGTTAATGGAGTTATCATACCATTTGGGTGAATGTTTGTGATAAAATAAAAAGAAAATAAAGGAACTTGAAAGAAATTAAAAGAATAAGAAAGAGGAATTTATCACTTGAGTTTATCTACTTTGAGAGACTCTTTTGGGGAGAGGATTTTTTCTATTTAGGAGACCAAGGGATGATATATGTGGGGCATAATCTTGGGGGGGATTATATTTGGACATAATTTATTTAAGGATTTAAGGTTGAGTGTTGTGAAGAAAAGTGGGTGTGAGGGGTGGTATTTATATTGGAGGGGGGCGAGGGTTTTCTTAATATCATATTCATTAATTTATTATTTCTCCACAATTCAAGATATAGTGAGGATTCTTATGAATATAAATAATAATTAACGCATTTGATTTCAAACCAATGGCCATTTACATTATCCAAGACTCAAGAACGATGTAGAAATACATTTATTTTGCATATTTTGTAAATTATTGAGCTTCACTAGTCACCAAAAATTGAAGTATTTTAGAAAAATACCATAGAGTCACTCTATCCATTTTTATGTGTATAATAAAAAAGTGTACTCCATTTTTCAAAAATAATTTTCTAAATATGAACATTTTTTTAATTAAAATCATATTTTACTTGAAAAATACAAATTTTAATTTTAAAACCGTTTTTATAATGCTTTCAAAAGTTACCTAAGGTCTTATAAAATTATCTTAAAACCAGAAGACATAGAAATGTTAACTTTTGAACACATATTAGGAGAAAAATTCAATTCAATTAATTAATTAATTATAATTAATTATTTACGAATTATAAAAATTCCAATACTTTTACTATGGTCATATTATCACTTATAAGATGCCTAAATTTTATTTTTTTATATTCATGGCTGAGGTTACTATTATTTTTGATGATTTACTATTCATAAGGTTCATATTTCTATTCATAAGTATAGGTTACTATTCAAAAGGGTAGGTTACTATTCACTGAAAATTATGTTTGTCCTATTGGAATCCAAACATCTTACTAATTTCAACTATGAATGTCAGATTTTCAAAATTCAAAACACAGAAGTGGAATATTTATGATTAATGGTCACATAGTAGTTTATTTAAGAATGATGTGTCATTATTTTTCCCGATGTTTTTTATAGTATTATGAAATTAGTACAATAAGAGAGAAATTGAATTTATATAATTTTGGGTCATTACATGCGTGGTAGTGGGATGTGTGGTTGGATTGGATGTTGTACTTGGTGTACATATTTTTTAGCTCAACAAATCAAAAGTTGGTGTCATTTCCTATGAGAATTGTGTGAGTAATCTCAAATCAATGGATGATGTGGGACTTCAAAAATTAAACATGGACCATGTATTGACCTCTTCGAGTCGGATGACCTCCACCGACATTAGGAAGAAGTATGATATTCACAATGATCCTACATTGCTGAGTTGTCGTTGGTGGTTAGCAACCTAGAACATCAAGTAACCTATGAAAAAGATTCCTAAGTACTTGGTAAGATGGAGAAGCCCTTGGTGATGATGCACAATGTTTGAATATATTTAGAATGCATGAATCGTCTTGGATAATTCCTCACTATCAGGAACCATAGTGCGCCAGAAGTAACATAGCCTCTAGATCTTGTGAGAAAGCTTAAATCCAGCCTGAGAATTTAACACAACCCAACATTGGTTTCTTGCATGACTTGTGGGATCTCAATACCTTGGATATGGTAGAGGATGATTCTATTGAACCCACACTTATAGAGGGTCTTCTCAAGGCTAGATCCACCATAGAAGATAAATTTCATTGTTTATAGATGAACCCACTCAATATTTTCTCATTCAAGAGGGAGTGTTCTGTGTATGAGATAATAACTTTAGAGAGTCATGTATTTGAGTTTTTCTTTGAATTCTATATTATTTTTAGTCCCTGATTTAAAAGTTTCATCACCCAACTGATTAACCTATTGGACACTATCATCAAAAGTGACAGGGGTAATGACCCTCCAATGTGCCATGTGGATGAGTAAGTAATCTTGGTCAGGCTATAAAAGAGATGTAGATAGGTATGCCTAAGCGTTGACTGGATCATTTTGTGACCAGGGAACATTAGTCACCTTCTTTATCGAAGGGAATCCTGAAATAAACTTATGAATCTTCTCTAGTAGGATATTGAGTTTGGGGTTGTTGAGACTTTGTCAAACAAGGATACGAGAGGCACCATAGAAATGTAGTTGCTAAGATGCAATGGTCTAATCCAAAGGGAAAAGTTCCTCATTTGGGAAGCCATCATCTAGGGGTAGTTCCTTAGGGGTTTTATGGATGACCAGAAAAATCTACCAGTGTTTTCCCCAGGAATGATTTATGGTGGGGGACCTGATTTCAAACTACTGAAACATAGTGTACCCACATGATAGTAATCCTATCAATATATGGTGTTTGAGGATGCACTTATGTGGGTCAATTTAGGATACCAACTGTATCTCATGGTGCTTCCAGTAGTGTCTTAACTTATGAATTGTAAAGACTAGGGTGAGAACACTATTCTCGATGGGAGAATTTTTGGTCTTTGTGTTGAGGATCACGTGATGAAGACAATAAATACTGTTTTATCTACCCTCATTTTTGTCATGAGTTACAAGGGAACCAAATGATCATTATATGGTGGTCACATAAAGGACCAAAGGTTTCCCTAGGATAGGTGGCATCCAGAATGATGGATGCAGAATATGGTACTTAATGTCCCCAAATCCATCCTAATAGTAATTTTCCCTTTGGTAGGTGGTGCCTTTATTCATGAACCTTGAGAAGGGAATACCATTTCTTTACATATTTTCAATGAACCATTAAATATAGTAATTGTAGCCTTGGATTCCATACAAATCGTAAAGGTTGCATAGATGTGGAATTTGGACGAAAACATTGATATTCTATGTATTTTTCTCTATGCCTCTATATTTGACAATGAATCTGAGGAACTTTCTAGAGGTAAACCTGAACACTCACTTTAGGGGTTTCATTTTTAGGTGGTGGGAGTTCAGTAAGTAAAACTCTTTATTAATTCCCTTTATATGGTATTGAAATTGAGGGGATTTCATATCCAAATCTTCCACACAACACTCCACTAACATATCATAGAGCGGTTTAAAGACATGGTTCATGTTACACTAGTAGGTGGATCCAGTATTATTCAAAATGAATAAAATCAAACAGTTCCAGAAGGTTACTTATATTTCTTTGAATGTATTTAATTCATCATCTTTGGGGGCCATTTGGATCTGGTTATATCTAAAGTACCCATCCATGAAGAAGAGTTCTCAGAAACCAACTATTGTTTTGATCAACAAAATTGTCATCATAGTGGTAAAATCATCCTTCAAACAATGGTAATTGAGGTCCAAAAAATTGATGTATACTAATTTATCTATTCTTATTCCTAACTAAGGAAATTTTTTCTATCCACTAATGGTACAAAATCTCTGTAATAAAGTTTTCCTTTATTAACTTATCAACCTCATCATCGAACATGGAGATCTTGGGAGGGTGTATCTTCTAATGAGGCTATTTGAACCCATGGAATCCTACTATGAGGCCAAAGTGATGAATGAAACATGATGATTAGGGGGAGGAGGCGACTCTACTAGAGATCTAGAACTAGGTGAAATAGTGTTATCTATTATAGAAGGGGAAAAGTCCTCAATAAGGGGTTCCTATTATATAAAGACTATAAAGATGATTGATGATGAGACAATTTCACATGATTTCAGATCACGAGGACCACCTTTATTATCAAGAAATGATGTTGATTCAATCTTCATTGAGTCAAACCTACCTTCTGAAACATGAAATAGTTCCTTAGATCAGTGGCCAATGGGGGAACCTATCTGTATTACAATATAGTATGGACTCACAACATTATATAATCATATATTGCATAGGAGTAAGAGGTAATCAGTGATAAATACTAATTCTTAGAGATAATAAATTATATACCCATATCTAGGGTCATTGGTTCCAACCGGTGGATCAGTAGAATGAAGATATATTTCAAATACATCCATGGATCTGATGAAGTAGCTATCAGATCATTGGGGGAATTGATACACCCCACCCCATTGATATAGAGGTTCTTTCCTTCCATTTTATAGTAACTTTCTTATAGGTAGAAGGATTCACATGAGATGAAGGGGGAAACATCAGTCTGAAGTATTCATACTCAAACATCAACGGAGTATTTAAGGCACTAATGGTCTGAAGAGGGGACCACTATGTGTATATGAATCCAGGTCCTTCCCAACATGGTGTTGTAGGTCGTATCCTTTAAGACTTCCATAAACTCAGTTCATTATACTAGGCCACAAAATTTGGTCTTTATCCATATCATTCCATGTGGATTATTCTCACACTTATCATACCCTTTAATTATTAGGTTGGAGTGGTTTAGAAATAAATCTATAAGACCCATCTTGTGGAATTTATAGGTTGGGATGAGATTGACCTCTAAGCCAGAATCCACTAGGCAAGAACATATTTTCACACAATTAATCTGTACTAAGATATATGGTGGATGAATGTTCCACTAGATATTGTTACCCTCATCCTATTTGGATAAGGAAATAACATATTATAATTCTTCCTACTCAGTTTACTTTATATGGTCGGCCTCAATGGGAACTACCCCATTCTCAATCTGGAGAGGGCTCTTCATGGACTCGACGATGGATTTACCCATCTAATTAGATGGGAAGTGTGAATTATGGATTGATAATATCACATTAAGACTAGTGAGGTTATTTTTCACTTCATATTTCTAGATGATGTTAAAGTTTCTTCTTGTTAAGGGTATCTCTTTGATTGGGAGTGTAGTGAGAACAACTAATTGTGGTGATGGGGCCTAGATGAGGCAAGCTATGTTCTACTACTATTTGAATTATTTAGTATGTGAACTAGAAGACTAAAGTTGGGACCTATATAGCACTGATTGATCCTGATGTTATTTCGAATATGATGCTTGATCAACTAATATGGTGGGCTGTGAAAATATACCTGATGGATCAGATTGAGAAGATTGTACTAGCAGATATTTACACAAGTCTTGTTGTCTAGTATCAATGAATAGAACAACCACTTCTAGAGAACTTGATCAGGGTTATTGTCTATTAGAATAACATCAACCCCTCCTTCAACGGTTTCAACCGATGGTGCTTGAGGGGTCCATGTGTAATTCTGCATTGCTGAGTATGGTACAATAATCTACTATCTCCACAATAGTAAGGGAAGTATATTCCTATTCTTTATTTGTGGAATATTATAGTATGGGAAGAATTATGGTAGTATCTCCTAATTTTATAGGAATGATGACACTAATAATGGGGGATGATTTTAGAGTATGAGGGAGACTTTGATTTCCTGGGTGTTGCCGATGTCTATTCTTCTAAGATTTGGATGTTTGTGATGTAGAAATGGTGGTTGAAATGGGTGTGATGAATGAAAGGGGTTAAATTTTTATCAAGTGGGTAAAGATAATGAAGTATGATAGAGAGAACATGTTATGAGATATATAGTTATTTTACTTCTGATTACCTCATACAGAAGCATGTTTCCACTTTCTAGATTCTTTATCACTGCTATTGGAGTCAAAAAGACATGTGTTACCTATGTAAAGACATCACCCAACTCAACTAGGAAATAGTATACTTTGTCTAAAAGCTAATATTTTAATATAAAACACTCTTTTATTGTGTTATTGAGAACATTATGGTATGGGTAGTAGTTTTAATGATCAATAAGGTTTTATTTCTCATGTATTCTATATTTTGAAAATTTTAAATTGCTATTTTCCAAGGCACAAATGAGGTACCCTAGAACCTGTATATCCCTAAAGTAGTAGGTCATGTTCTCCCACTCTATAATGGGAATCCTAGGGGTCTAGTTTTAATAGGGTACTTGGGGAGTGTTTTTCTGGAGAGCCTACGCCTGATAGTTCTACACTTATAAGGAATTATCTAACAGATGTTCCTAGAGATGGATCAGTTATGGAGCCTCTGTTTTCACAGTGGTGGTTTTTTATTCCGTCATAGGTGTTTTCACAGGATTTGGTATATGAAATGGGAATGAATTCTACCTGGTTTGGTACAATCCTTATTCTAAATTATAATAAAATTTTCAAAACTATTAAAAAAAAACCAAGAATCTGATTTAGATAAGGGTATGGAGAAACTTATATTTTTCATTCTCTATACACATCTTCAACCACTATTCCTGGGAAAGAATCATATTAAAGAAGTGCATTATCCCCTTAAACTGTGTAATGAATTTAGTAACTCACTCATCATCCCTATACATTCACTTGGATAGGTCACCAATACTAGCCTGTTTCATGGTAGTGTTGAACTAATAGAGGAAATAGATACAAAGATCATACTATCTAGTGATGGATCTCGTAGCTAGCTGACTATACCAAACCAAGATGGGTCTCTCCATGGTTCGGATGAAGCATAAAATATTGGTAGCCTCATTTGGGGTCTTGAGAATCTGGTCACACTTTGTGGTGAAGTGGGAAACATATTGTAGTGGATCCCCCATTCCATTGAATGGGGTTAATAATGTGTTACTAAACTGTGGGGGTATATGAACATGATACACCCACGATTGATACAACTTTCCTTTAGGAAATATCAACACCCGTTTCATTTTTAGAACCTCACAGGGGGAAATAAGAGTAGCTATCATGTTTTCTTAGAGAGGGTTGGTAGTCACTAGATCTCTGACTGATTTTTTAGCTTGTGAGGTGTAGTAATAATAGTCTCAAGGAGGGAAGTCCCATTGTTGATGTGGGGTAGGTGGGTTATATCTTTGATGCTATCAAGTTCCACAAAACTCTACCCTGATTAGATAAATATGACCACCTATCTATACCCTAGATACCTATTGAAGGACTGGATGTCTGTCCAGAGGAGGGATAGGGTCCCCTATGAGATTGTCTTTCTATAGGTTCTATTTAGAGAGGATCTAAAAAGTGAGTCTCTTGTACACCTTAATTTCCTTGAGTAAGGTGACTATTATGGGATCTGAATTAGTCATTGTAATGACCTCATACTAAATGATAGGATCAACAACACCTTTTTCTTTATCGAGACGTTAACATCCTGGTGGTAGTACCTGATTGGGGGGACTTCCAAGGAGCATTGTTTATCACAACTGATGAGTTCAAGGACTTATCGGAAGGTATAACTAATATCATGTCTGCACTCATGGTAGGTATTCTACATCATTTCCCACATCATCAGATCAATTTATATGACCATACAAGGGATTGATCATGATACCATTCCTAATGGTGATCATTGGAGGGGAATTATCACTGTTAGTGAGTTAGCTGACCTGATGATCCCATTGTTACCTTGGAAGGGGAATAAAGGGGAGGGAAGTATGCTTCCCCTGACCCTTGATCTTAAAATTGTGGGATTCATCACATATTATTACTAGGAGAATTTTGAGGCTTCTAATACAAGTAAAATGGAAATAAAGACTATATCTATAAGAATCAGGGTGTTGAGCCATCGAGATCATTAGAATGTCAAACCCTCAACACTATTAAAGGGTGGTATTGAGATGATTGAGGATTATTGGGTATTATTATGGAAAATCCTAAAGGTGGTTAGGCAACACCCATATATTCTAGAAAATTTATTCCTCCTTTTCATAAGTGAGAAACTCTGGTATGGTGAAATGTTTGGATCTAGGTGGAAAAAAGATGGTCGATAGTTGGTCGGTGGCTTATTTCTCCAACAAACCATCCTCTTTCTCATTAGCCTAGGGTTATTCTAGTCCCTAATTCCCCCAATATCCAATTGGTGTTGGTTGATAAACTAGGGGTGGTAGTGATGTAGACTTGTTCTACTGTTGATGCTTGGGAGGTGGCAATGTTACATTGGATAACCATTCCAAGAACATCAAAGTGTCTTCAAGAGGTGGGGCTAGGTTCATGACCATATCCATAGAGGATGGAGTATATGTGAACTCCTATTTACCATAAAGGAGAGAAATAACATTTTGCCTTTGCGAAGTGTTCCCCATCATTTGAGGTCACCAATTCAGATCCCATTGCCAATCATACTTCCATGGTGGAAGTTGAGAGGATTGAAGCTGATAATGGATGAGATGATTCCATAGAAAGTACCTGGAAGGAGAATAAAAAATACTATACTTTATTTTACATATGAAGGTATCTAGGGAACTTTTTGAATTTGTCCTCATGGATAATTCTCCTTAGTTTATTATCTTCTTCCCCTAGTTCTGAAGGTGGGATCAAAGTTGCCTCTATCGAGCCATCTGCTACCTTCGAGTCAGAGAGGTCAATGGTGAACAAATATTTACCTTATTCCTAACTCATGTAGTGTAGGAGTTCACATAGTGAATGCCTTTGGGAATCATGGTGATTATTTCAATGTGTGCTATCATTGATACCATAGGTACCACCCGCACAATTACTATTTTCCCTCCTACCCGAGGATAGATCTTTAGGGTGGGATAAGTCTTTAGAAGTGGAAGGATGTTTCTATTATTTATTGTTGTTATAGGGAGGGACTATGTTTTTAAATTCTTCTCCATGGGGTGGTCCATGAAACTTTCCATTTGGAATCCTCATGGGGAGACTCAACCCAACCTTTCTGGTGGACAACTAAAGTCTCTATCTTAATTAGGTGAAGATGGCCCCCCATAAATTGGTTGTAAGGGAATAATGAGGATCAATAATGGTTGGTGGGTCCATGAGAGCTGAGATAGTGGAATCATGTTGGTTAGGTTTCATGGTTTACCCCTAATGTCATTAATGGGTGTTCTAGATCGAGGTTAGTGAGGTAAGGATAAGATCAGCCTGCTTGTTGGCCTATGGGTCTGGTTGGTATTGTCAACATAGCTTGGTGGGATCGCTCTTGGGTGACTCTTGGGTGGTGGTAGAGATGGGTGAAACCCAAACATCCCCAAAATCATTTTCATAAGGGAGTGAATCCTCACAAAATAATGAGGAGAGTCTCTAATAATAATTTTCTATCAAGATCAGTGGAGTGGGAGGGTGTGCCCTCTGCGTGGCCCACAGGTGTGGGAGCTTCACTAGGGTGCCGTTGATTCCAGGGCCTGTTAGGAAATGTACCTGGTTGGGATCACCCTTTGTAGTCCATATCAACGACTAGTGTGTTGATGAACCTCCACTGGATGAGGTTAGATGGGGAGATATGGTGAGGGAACCCGATAGCTGCAGAAGTTGTGGATATCATGGTAGGAGCGTAATTATACATTATTTCTTCACCATTGGTTATCTTTCCCCCCGCCTATTGGCAGTTGGCCATTGAACATTTTTGGATGCTTGAGTCCAGTATGGTTTATGAAGTCAATTGTCTTTATAGTTCTGATGAAATAAATTCCCAACGTTCCCAACATTATCCATTCATTCCAAGGAGGATGAAGGATCCAATTCTATGATGTGTCAGACCAAAGAATCCCAATGTCTTTTATTTTAACCTAGTTTCAAGATAATATTTTAATATCAGTCCCTCTGTTTTGTTCAATGAGGCATGTAAATAAATTTCTAGAAACATTGATGAAAAAATCCGATAGTTTCAATTTTACTAATCCACTCATGGTTGAAGGATAAGAGTCTCACAATTGGGTAACTATTTTGTTTTCCAACACTTTTAACTAGTTCACACATTAGGGCAGTGTGGATAGGTTGGTCACAAGTTTAACATCTTTTGGGGATCAGTTGGTCACAATTTTAACATATTATGGGGATAGGTATTTCATTGGTATAACATCTTGTGTGAAGGGTTTGGTCACAATTTTAGCATCATAGGAGGTTGGGTTTTTCATGGGTTTAATGTCTTGTGGAAATAGGTTGTTCATAAGTTTCAAATCTTATATTAAATGTTTAGTCATAGGTTTAATATATTGTGGGTTCTAGTTGGTCACAAGTTTAACATCATGTGGGGAGAGATTGGTCACATTTTTAATGTCTTGTGGGGATAGTTTATTTTTTTACCACCACATGTCGATGATGAGTTCTAGTAGGGACCTTGAGTTTTGGAAGGCTAGGTTGAGTGAATTCACTATGGAAACAATTTCACTTCAAGGTTTTATGATCCTACAGAGAATTCATACAGATTTAATGGTGGTGTTCGGGTATTAGGATTGAACCTCATGGCAGAATCCCATCTACATTGGGATTGTTCCTCATGGAGGTATCCTATGTACCCTATTAGAAGACATGAATCAACACCCATATAGTTTGAGTATATAGTATAAGGTCGTATGATAATGTCAGTCCATGAGATTTTACATTGTGCGATAAGGATGATTGTGTCATGTACGGGGTAAAAACAAGGGTTGTTGTAGGGATATACCATAGGGGATATAAAATAGGAAAGGTGTCTTCCCATGGGAGTAATACATGGGGAATCCTATGTTCATTACACATGGTAGGGATACAATTTATTGTCATGTGATAAAGACATATTTGTGTAGTTTAACATCGTGTGAATAGGATTGTAGGATTTATAGATTAAAGTCATAAAACTTAGAATATGTATGGTTTACCCTCTAGGAGACCATATATAGGTAAGAGATAAGGATAATGTACTATCTCTCCACACAAGGAAAGTTGGGTGGTTTTCCTTTATGATACCAACTTCAAAACATACATGTCTACTGTGAATGTGATTTTGGATGGAATGAGGTGTAAAAAGTTTCAAGAAGAGGTGATCTGTGGGGATCCTGAATTTTGGGTTCCTATGATTAGGATCAAGAGGAGACACAACATTCCAAGCCATGTGTGGAACAAAGTGGAATTACACAAGGGTTGATGTCAATAGTCACGCAAGTAATCTGGGCATGGGTGTACTCGATTGGAGTAGGTGTGGGGAACCTAAGAACTCAAATTTCATGATAATATGTGTGATGGAATGATAAATTAGGTTTGAGATCCAGAGTTCATTAAGTGAAACTTTATAGTTGCGTAGGCTGTTGGGTTTGCACGATCCATGGGATCAAGAAGGGTAGAGAATGGATGATGAGGCATATACGAATGAAACTTCTAGGGTCATGAAAAGATCTCATATATGTGAATGGGACACATCTTAAATTATCCCACATATCCTTTATGAAATGTTGATTTTCATGAATGAAGACTCAATAGTTCAAATTCTAGGTGCCAATCCCCTAAAATTGGGTTATTAATACTCTATTTAAAGGTAAGATCTCCCCTACTTACTAGTAATGATACTTAAATAATAAAATGCAACACTTTGTTCATGAAATATGGGTTGGGAAAATGTCATGACTTTTATTCCAGTGAACAATCGAAAAAGGTAGTGTTTTTATATCAAGTTACTCACACAAAGTGTTTTTCACACCAAGATCAGTATTGTGAATATATGGAATAAAATTTTCACAATGCCATTCCCTTGGTTTTTTGAGGGCTTTTCTAGCTTCCATGCAATCGGTTCTATTTGACACCACATTCCGTGTGCAAGTGACTTGTCTATAAAAATGGGGTGTTTTGTGCACTATGACCACGTTGCATAAAAATGGTTCCCCTACATCAAAAGGACCCCCGATCTGAGTTATTCAATTATTTTCCAAAAAACACTTGTTTTGGAACTCAAAGCCCATTTTTGTACTAAGAACGATATATTTTTATCATAGAATGCATCTAAGGAAGTGATGAAAATACTGTTTATGATTATGATCATTATTTATAGACTTATGGAAATATATTACCCATTATTATTGAAGATTAGTGTGAGATCTAGTTGAAGAAAAAAGTTAAACTGTATACAAAACTGATGATCATATTCTTGGTGGTTGAAGACTTATTCATTGAGGAATCTTCTTAAGTTGATTTAGGAAAAATAATGGATGATTTTTCACTAAATAAAATGATAAAAAAGGTTTAAAATCCTACCCATGTGTTCATTCAAAGGATATTTTATGATTAGTGGTTCCATTATAAATAATATGTTCATTCCATATGTTCCGATTAAAGATAATGAGATGTAGAATAATGATCTCTTCCCTCTCATCATATAGTATAGATTAGGGAATGTGGATGATACCTATGAAACCCATGTGTACCAATTATTATGAACATATAATCACTAGAATATAATAGCGATAATATGTGTCTCAAGTTGACTATCCAATCACAACAATGTGTAGGTTTTCTATAAAGGCACCAAACTTTGTAAAACCTAATGTGATGTTCTTCTTATTTAATTTTTTCATTGCATAATGTAGAAAGGGTTTAGTTCACATTAGTGTATACATAAATCTTAATTGATATGAAGGGTTAATAAATAAATATGCACAATTGAAGAAAAAGCAAAATTCAGTAAATAGGGGAACACTAATTCACCTTCCAAGTGACCCTACATGATCTATGAGGAACTTCACCTATGCTTGATGTCCTTGTTATGTATCTCAATATAAAATTCAATGCATGATAATAGGGATTATTAGGAATTTGTTTCACAGAACTATTTATATCACTAAATAAAAATGTTATGTTAGGATGAATACAAAACCCAACATACATAATACTTCCTATAATATTATTATATTGATTTTTTCCATTAATAGTTTATCATAATCATCAGTAGGATATTTAGAAGTATAAATATTAAAATTATGACCTATATCATTAAATATATGGTTGTTATGATTCATTTTGAAACTATTCAAGTATTTAATTAGATATTTTTTATGATAATTATATCATTCTTTCATTTCTATACATTACAATTTTTATGTCAAGTATGTTTTTAGTGAATTTTATAACCTTTAATTTAAATTATAGTTCAAGAAATATTTTCCTATGATTAATAAGGTAAATATTTTTAAAATAAAAAAACACATAATAATATGTAAATCATATGTTTATCATTCCATTTAAAATAAAAAAATCTATAAAATGAACTTTTTTCTTGATAATTTCTAGCATAAATCATCAAATTTCATAAACCACTCCCCAAGGATATTCTTTGACCATAAATTTAATTTATGAAAAAAATAAACTTTAAAATAATCATTATGTTTCATATATACTTTAATTTTCTTCATTAAGATATGTTCCACTATGTCACATTGAAAAAATATTGTCTTATTATCTATTTATTCCAAATAAAAAATGTAAAGTTTTTTATTATAAAAACAATCTAATGGATTTATGTTTGACCACTAGAGATAATATTTCAATATAGTAAAACCTATTTAATTTACAAGAAACCTCTTCCTCTAACTTATAAATTAACTTAACTCACCTATTTTTAAAAGACTTCTCTTTAATTTTGGATATCCATTTTGATCCCCCCATATAAACTTTTGATGTTTTTTAATTAAATAACATGTATGTTTCTTAGTTACTATGTTGAATAATCCTTTAATTTTATCCATTTTTGATAATTCATATATTCTATAATTTATTTTTAATTCCTAGGCTCATAATCATGGATTTATCAAGATTATATAAATGAAAAACCAACCAAATCTACTTGAAAGTATATCATAGAAGGCCTAATCACCCTCTAGAATCCATCTCAAGATGACTAATAATATTTAGATAAACCTTCAACTTGAAAAAGATCATGTGGATGATGCTCCTCATGGGTTTCCACTATCTTAGGTTTTAGTGAGGAAGGAGGCTATACCTCAATCTCTATAACTGTACATCTTCAAAGAGTTTTCATGCTTTTGGAAATCATGTTTTCTAAAAGAATTTTTTAGCTTTTATTATAGTTGAAAGTATCAGATCTATTATTCAAGATATAAAACTAAATTTTTTAAAGTAATCATTGACAATTTATAGGAAATAATCTCACTATTCAGGAGGATAAATATTTTCTGGTCCCCATAAATTTTAGTGTACATAGTCTATAACATGCTCATAAAATTATTTTTTCATCTTAATTCAAACCATTTATATTTTCAATAAACACAGTCTTTACAAAATAAAGTTTTTATTTTGGATTCATATTTAAAGAAACTTAAGTTTACAAGATAATTTAAATCCATATCACCCACATGGGATAACCTTTAGTTCCATAACAATGTCTATATTTTAGATATTAAATTTACATATGGATACTCTTCCAAGTGGTTACCTCCCATTATTATTTAGAAAAACATTTTAATATATCCCTTAATCACAATGAAAGAGATATTGGAAATTCTTACGAAACCAATCTCAAACCTAGATGACTAGCTATACTTATCAAGAATTCTAATAGAAATTACATTACTCTTCATCTCAGTAGCGTATATATACACATTAGGATTTTTATAGAACCATCCTGGATTTATTCTAACATAACCAAATCTAATGATCCTAGAAATTTATTATTTAAAATATTGTTTTTTTCTCCAAAATTAATATTTTTATTAACCATTATTCCAAAAAAATATATAAAAGTAGTGACAAGATTAAATGACCCATACATTGGATTTATTGGTATTGACTGTATTTAACACCTTTTCACCATCTATCCATTCATAATAGAACATGATACACTAAAAAAGTATTTTTTGGGATTGGTGGTATTTTTTAATAGGTAAATTAATTTTTTCTTTCCCTTATTTGTAAATAACTTACGACTTAAAGGGTCTTACATGATATTTGGCTGTAATATTCCTATTTTTCTTTGATTCTTTCATATTATTTTATCTTTGTTTAGTTTATCCCCTAGTAATCCACCCTACAAACCCTAGTATAGTTTCCTTATTCATTTGAATCTCCCTAGAGTGAAGAGATTTATTAAATTATTCAAGAGTTAAATTATTTTTCCAATAATTCAAGGTCTCTATAAGATTCTTTAATAACTAATAAAGAAATGAGAGTAGTATACTAACCAAATACTCCTCATATAATGTAATATAAATGTTTTAAAGATAAAATATTATATTACTAGACACATATCAATGAATCCCTATTAATATCATAATATTAATTTTATTAGAAGAAATATTCTTAATAAAACATTCTTTGACACCGATTTCAAATGTGAGGATAGAGGAAAAAATGTATAGAAAACCTCAATAAGTTGAATCAAGAGGAAATATTGACTGAATCACAAATATATTTATTAAAAAAATATAAAAAATATTTAATTTAAACATATTAATGGACTCACACAATGTTTTTAACAATAAATAACAAATTAATCAAATATGCAATATAATAAGAAACATTGTAGAGCATATTTAATTATGTTCAGATCAAATTGGTCCTATGTTCTCAAGGATTATTCACATATATCCTTATATTAAGGACAAATATTAAGAAATTTATAAAATATATATTATAAAACCTTCACTTACTTTCTAAACTTCCATAAAATTAAATAACCTGATATTTTAAAGAAGTAAATGTTTGACAGAATACAAGACAAACAACATCGAGCTTGTACAAAAATAAAATATAATTATTTAAATATGACCAATATAACCTACTCATTGAATGGGAGGATATGAATAGAAGTGAATAAATTATAATATATATATATATATCTAATTGTCCTAATAAATACTAATTTATTTATTAATTATAAGGAAATAAGAACTCAATTTTTGGTAATGTCATTTTATGCATCAAAAATACATTTTATTCAAAATTGATTTTATTGATTTTTAGGAGTAAATATTATAATTAATTCCTATGACTTTAAAATTATATTTTTTTTAAAATAAAATAATTTTTTAAATCTTCATATGAAAATTATCATAGGTTGAAATTCTGGTATTTTTCTGAAAGGATTTATTTTTTAGTGAATAATGAAAAATATCGATTTTATAGAAAAATGACATCTATTTTAAAGTATTTACAAATTCACCTTTTAATTTGAATAGTATTTAGAAGTAAATTAATTATTTTTGATTAAATACTATACAATTGATGTCATTATAATTAATATTATTCTTAGTTTTTATATAAAAAACTTGTATACACAAAAATGTATTATTCTAGAAAACCTTTTTCATTATGATTTATAGTTTATTTTAAAAAAAATTTCTACCACTTATTTTAATAGAATATAATAAAATGGATTCCATATCTAGTATCATAAATTAAAATTTTATTAAATAAACATACTATTTTTTCATAATGAATAATAATCATGGTAAATATTTATCACCACAATAAAGGGAAAATCGGGTTAACTAGGGTTAAAACTAATGTTAAAAGAATTTAAAATCACAATAAAAATTTAATTTAGAATAATTAATGATCAGAGTTCAACCATCCCCATGATATATTTTATAATATTCCATTTTGGTTCCATTTTTCCAAAAGAAATACCTTTATATTATTTTATGTAAATAATATTTCCAAAATGTCACATTCTGGATTTTAATATCTCTAATACATATTCACACGGATAAAAAAATTCATGAATTGTTCTAAATGACTATTTTTAATATTAATATTTTTTATTATTATTTCAATTTATTTTTAATTTTTAGTGATGAAAAAATTACCATAAAGTCTTACTCAATGCCAACATAATGCTTTCTCAAGTAATAGAAAACTCAAGGAAATGATTTAAAAAAATTGAAAAGTAATATTTTTTGGGTTATTTATGGTGTTAAAATATTTTTAGAGAGAGAGATATATATATAATTTTTTAGTGAAAAATTTTATACTCAAAATAATTTGCTAAATTGATTTTATTCAAGTCAAATTTTGTGGATAGTACCAAAAATGAATTTGAAGGTATTTATGTTAAATAATATTTTAGTATATGATTTAATATTCCAAAAAATATTATAATTTTCCAATTTAATGGGTTATTTTAAATAATATAAAAAACTGTCCTTTAATGGGTCAATTTTCTTTTTATAGTAGCTCTCTTAACCCCTAATTTTTAAAAACCTAATTTTCAAAATAATTGTTTAACAAGGTTAAAAGGGGGTTGCAAATGAGCCTATACCCAGGTAGTAGAGGTCCTGCTTGGCATCTAAGAGACCCAAGATCAAATTAAAGTGATGGTGAATTTCCGGGGTACTGTAGTAGTTACTATAGCAGGTGTTGTTTAGTACTCTATCAACTGATACTATTCATTCAATTTGGGCCTTCATGCCACCTTTTTGGGCCTACGGGTCTTAGAGAATTCGATCCACCAAAGGAATTTGGACCATTGGGCATTCAGGCTGTATGGAATTCGAGCCACCACCGTCCTTTGGGCCACGGGGCTTTCGGACCACAAAAAGACAAAAAAGGTAGACCACACATGAGCATGCATAGTTGAGGATTTATAGAAAAAATTTATTCCACCAGAGAGGAGCTAACTGAATTGGAAGAAAGAGAGAGTATGTCAACTGCCCTTGGGACCAGGTGCCATGCAGCTCTGCATGGGACAATGTTATTCGATCATCCACACGAGGTGGGGAGCTAGGATATTTAAAGATGCAGTTTTTGGGGAGGGGTTGTTTCATGTGTGTCAGATTTTGGGTCTTTATAGTCTTGTATTGGGTTGTGTATGAGGATTATGCCTTGGGACTAAGGGTCATGTAAGGGTCCCCCTTTAATCCTTAAAAGGTGGATTATACAAAAAAATAAATAAAAATAAGGCCTTCCGTCCATTTAGACATTCAGTTAATAGGGGGTTGAAACCAAGATATATGGTTCAAAATATCAACTAAACATATCTAGATTCTACTATATGTGAGTATTTATACCTATATTTACAATATATTCTAAATATATAATTTTTTTTCACTTTAACATTAACAATAATTTATATTTATTTAATACTTTATGTAATTCCAATAGGGCCTCTACCCTCACTTATAGAAGGACACCACCTCTCATCTCTTTCTCACACTTAATGAGCCACTTAGATTAAAAAAATTCCAAAACATCTTCTTAACTTCCTTTTTTATAGTCTAGAGGGTTTGGTATTCTTGAAATTCCATCCCTAGGGTCTTTAAAGAGAGATCCAAAAGTGATACTTCCAAGAGGAGGTAATAGTTCACCTCCTCCAGTTCTAACCTAACCATTATTATATAATAACATAAATATCTAATATAGTGAAATGTTGTTATGTTAATGGAATAACCTGATTCATCTCCTTTTCCATCAAATAGGAAACCAAACCACTATTCATGTGTATGAATTAGGTTTTCAAAAATCCTCTCTCATGGATTTTCACAGGGATATATTTAATGAAGAAATTTTATTTTTATAACCTGAAAATGATTATATAAATATTTTATTATATTATATTTCTATATTTTGAATCCAATGAAAATTAAAAACATTAATCATTTGTATATTCATACTACCACCTCACGAGATGAGGTATTTTTTTTCATGATTGATTTTCATGGCCAATTATAAAATTGTATTTTATGTATAAAAAATTATAACAATTCCTTGATTATTATTTTAGGTATAATTTAACTATGAAACATTTAACCATGTTCAACAACAAAATTTATTTCTATAATTATGAACTGAACATCTTTAAAACACCCAATGTCGAATTAAATCATGTAATTAAATATGTAATGGAAATAATTGAAATAAATTTTTAATTAAAAGGTAAAAAAATTTGAAAATATTTTTAAGCAAATAAATAATAAATATAATTTTATTATTTTGGAGTTAAAGGATAAACATATCACGTTGAGACTCTAGGTTAAGGGTTTCTTAACTCAATTTCCTTTCATTGGACTATAACACTTCTTCATTGACTTTGTTATATCATGATTATGTGTAAATTTATATTTAAATTATTTTATGACATATTTAAACTTATTTTTTGTCCGTTTACTTATGTTCACATAATTTTTTTGATGGAAAAATAATTAATTCAAATGAAATGATATTTTAATTGATTTTCTTTGTCTCAATCTCATTTTTTTGAGACATGTTTCATGTAATACACCCTAATTTTCATGAATAAAATAATTTATGATACATGAATGAATTTTTAGATATCAATTCATGTAATTCTGAGAATTTATAGATACATATCATAATCTAATTTTCAATTACTTTTTATTAAAAATTTACCAAAGTGGTAAAGACTTAATGTTGAATGAAGATTCACTTTTTATTTAAAAGAGGATAAACAATATCAAAGGTAACAATAGATCATGGGGAGGTGGAATCAATGAAGCCCTAGTGAATAATTATAAAAAACAAGATTAAAATCAATAGTTAGGGATCCCAAAGTGTTGTAATTAACAAATCCTTCTTTTAGATTACCTTTTCTAGTGAACAAATTGACCACATAATTCCCATCACACAAGGTGTGTCTGACCAATATATTATCATTGATATAATTCTGGTAATACCTGATCGTTTAAGTCATATCCTATGGAACATCACCCTTATTTACACGAAACATGAAGATTATGGTAGAATCTATCTCAACTTCTGAAATCTGGTTATTATAGCTCTTGCACAATGATAAACTAGTGGCCAATGCTTTAAACTCAGTGCACATGAAATTACATCCACTAAAGATGGTAGAAAACCCAGTAACATGGATCCTCATATTTCATGAACCATACCACCCCCTCTCAACTCCCCATTCCTACAGGATTGATCCACATCTAGTTTCAACCCCATGCATGGAATATACCATCTGACCCATCGACCCAGAATTGATTTTCTGGTAACCATAGAAGAGTAATAGATAAGAAGGAATATCCTAATAGAAAAACAATGACAAAAATTCTTGACTAGAACACCTATCTCCATCATAATAATTCTCACCCAGACCGGAAGATGATGTCCTAAAATTTTAGCGCCATATCTAGCTTTATTAAATCCTTCCTAAAATGTCTAGAAAGCGACCATAAACACCATCCCGTTCACCTTCAAGTCTATACAAGTATGCTCCAAACCTTGAAACCATTATTCAATGAAGCTCTGCATAGAATGAGAGGAGATATTGAGGTTTTTCTCTTATTGTTGGTAGTTCCAGACCCCCTTGGACTAATTAGCATGTAAGAACACATGCTTCATCTACTCCTGTTAAGCCCTGTTACAACACTGGAATCGGGAGGATAGAATGGATCATCTTCTCTCTACATTATTTTTAGGGGGGATCACACAATTCCTTGGGCTCCACACAAAAAATTCATATTCCCATGAATATCCTTGAACCAATGATTATAACCCCACTTGTCCGAAGTGTTACCAGAATGGAATAATCTCCGGAAGTTGTGAATGCAGAACTTCCATGAAGCCAGAACCATGAAGGTACATCTTTCTAGTTCATCAAAAAGAATGATAATATCAAACATGTCATTTTTATTCTTGTTCAAAACAGTGTTGAGGAAGGTCGGGTAAAGGATAGACTCTCTAAATGAAATAGATGGGACCGGGTAGCTTGAAAAGTGTAGATGATCACCTAACATGTTTTTGTTCCAAAAATTGATGCCACCACGTCCAACCATCCATCTAAATGCCCCATCCAGCTTCTTCAGATGAATGATAGTGCACTGCACAATATGGGACAATTTCCTTGAATTCATCTCCCAACTTGTCCAATCCTCCCCATATCTGGAAGACATGAACATAGACCAAAGGGAGGTCCCTTCAAAAAAATATTAGGCCAACCTTTCTAACATGGATTTCATTATGTCCTCCACATCTTGTAGAGAAACACCCACTTTTGAAACTGGTTTAACCATTATTTTCCACGAGGCCCAGTGGTTGCAGCCAGATTGGTTAACATCCCAACGAAAGGAGGTAAAAACATATTCTAGATTCAAAATAGCACCCTTTGGTGGATTAGTGGTGGATAACACGTGCACCGAGATAGATGAGGGGAAACTATTAATCAAAGTGATCCCACCTCCAAAGGATAAGGACCTATTTTTACAATTTCAAATTCTCCCCATTATTTGATTGATAAATTCATGAAAGAAAATATTCTTGACCCTACCATTAGATAGTGGGGCACCAAGATAAACCATATAAAGTTGGAACCACTGAATGCCCTTTTTGTACTGAATAGCTAGGGAACATCTTCATGAACATTTATTGGAGATAAAGGAATTATCTTTATTGAGTTAATGCTTTGGCCACACAACCTTAAATTTAAGGACATGATTTTGAAGAACCTAGAAACTGATTTTTTCATACCATTAATAAATAAAAACATATCATCAACAAACATTACATGGTGAACCATTACCTTCTCTAAAATATTATGAAATTGAAGACTTTTTCTATCCTCAAGATTTCAATGCATTTTTCTTGTAAGAAACCCATGAGACGGGATGAATAAAGAGGGTGAAAGAGGGTCACCTTTCCTAACACTACATATGGATTTAATGAAGCCAAAGGCCTTTCCCATTAAATAGATTTTGATCCAAGGGGAGGCATGAGATATAAAACATATATCACAAAACCATTCATGGAACAAAAAAATTCTCATGACTGTGAGAATAAAAATCCAAACCAATTTATCATAAGCCTCATGTATATCCATCTTAATATTGATATTAGATACAATGGTTCATTTGTTCAAATTGTGAATTATTTCTTGGGAGGTATCGATGCCCCCTGAAAATTTCCTCCTTACACAAACCCTTATTGTTTAGCTAAAATAATTATAGGAATAACACATCCAATTATTCTATTTAAAAGGGTTGAAAGTATATTATAAAAACAATTACACAAGAAAATAGGTCTAAACTGATTCAATAATGACGGATCAGAAACTTCTGGAAAGAGAACCACTGTAGAAGCACAAACAACAAGGTTCAAGGATCCACCTTAAATTTTTTTTGCACTGCTTCCCTCACTCGGCTCTTAACAATATCCCACATTACAACAAAAAAATACCTAGGAAACCATTGAGCCCTAGAGTGCTATCCCTATTCATTATGAATATCATGACATTAATCTCATCCTCCTTAAGAATTTCCATTAGAACATCATTGTCACTGTTGTCTAGCAACCGTGGTATGCAATTCATAAAATCATCTTCTCCATCCTCTATGTTGAGCCTCTCTTTATTATAAGGTATACATGATTTCCATTCATTTTACACTATTTTTCATTTAAGTACTTCAAAAGAATATTTTTATGTAAAAGACAACATTATTTTTCTTTTTGGCCGGGAATCATTTCTCTTCCATATTCACGATATTTAAAATGTTTTCAAGAATAATTTTTTTAATGAATCATTTATTGTTTAAATTCATTTTCAGCTATATTTTACTTCCTTTATAGAGGTTTGAAAGGAATCCTTATAATGTTTTCCAAACATGGTAATTTGGTTTATTATGGAAAGTGTAATAGGGATCTTTGTTTTAACCTTTACCAAATTAATGGATTTTCACACCATAATAACTTTTTATTTTTAAAATTTCCTTTTCTAGTTTCCAAGATTATTTTAAAATAAAATATATTTATTAATATTTATTTAATTTTTATTTAAAAAGTTATCAAATGAAAATGATATTTTCCACATTTTAAAATAAATGTATTAAATGTTCTTTTAAATGAAATTTTCATGTATAGAAATATACTTTATTGTTTTCTTCTGTTTGAATGGGGATATGTTGAAACCTTATTCTTTCTATGGATGGGTTATGATTATATAAATGTTATTTTAATATAACCTATTTCTTTTCTCTTGGTTAATGAATATACAATTGAATGATGGTTGTTTTCAATAGTGTTATATTGATATTAAAATATTTTAAATGATTTTTTACATTCTACGATACTTGAACATTTTTATGAATGATTTATTGGTGGTTCCATTATAAAATAAGGATGGGTGTTTAAATTATAAAAAAATGGGTGGGTTAATTATTTATCACCAATTCTTTGGGTAAAGTGATTAATATAAAAATTTCATAGTTACTCCTAAGCGACTATAAAGTTAAATGATCATAAATTACTCAAAAAAGGTGATGGATTTAATTATTGTAAGTTAGTCATAAGAGATATTGGAATTATCCTAACCATGGGAATTCTATGATGAATGTTTGATGTTACAAGATACGAAAACATTTTCTATATGTTTTTATGAGTTTTTAATCATTATTTGATCAATATTGACAACATATGGCTCATTATTATTGATTATTATAACTCTTTAATTAAATAAATATTTATACCACTTTATTTGTTTAATGATCCAGGTTTTTATGGGTACGAATTATCTTTTGTAATGCTCATGAATTTTTAATATGTTCTCATAACCTTATGATCATATTTTTCTCACCAATGATATTAAATTATTAATGCCTATGTTTGAACTTATAGAGAGTGGAAGGAAAGTGCTATCTTTACCAATACTATTTTCTAGTGTGTTTTGAATTACAAGAATATAGATCATTATGAAGGAAAATTGTGTTCAGGAAAATCCTTCAGAATCATTCCAGATGCCTCATGGAGGACCTAGGTTCTCACTTAAAACACTAGGAGAATGCCTTATCCCTGGGGATTGTGTTGGCTAGTGGGAAGTTCATTCCATCTATTCAAAGTATTTATATACAGGAGTTGTGGGTTAGATGGAAATCTCCTAGTTAGGGGTTCATTATTAAAACTAATATCCCCAGTTGTCTTAGTATAATGTGGTGAGGAGAGGTTGTTCGTGATTCCTTTGGATTGGTAGTTATTTTATTTTGAATTATTTTTTGGTCATGGGGAATCTATTATTGTAGATTTTTAGAAACATCATAATGGGATTTAGATCCATCTTTCCCTTAATATCACATTAGTAGTGATTTAATCTGAACCTTATGTAATCATCAACTCCCTTCAAGTAAAGATAATCATCCCTTCATTCATTGTATACATTATTTTAAGGTGAAAAAGTCTCATTGATTGAGAAACCTTGAGTCACACTTGGAATGAATGGAATAAAGGAAAAGACTACCTAGATTCTATGGGTATACAAGATAATCTTTGTATGAGTTTTTCTAGTATCGAATCACTTTCTCCCATGTATGTTAGCCTAGTGTGTACATATGCGCTTGGTCTCTATTAAATTAAGACTCCTTGATTTTTTATTTCACTATTATTAATTCATAACATATTCTCTCTTTTGATGATGATGAAGTTATGAATGATATATCTAGATGGGTTTCTTATGGGTAAAGTTGAAGAAATAATATGGAATACTAAAAGTTGGGTATAGTTGAAAAAAACTCTCAATTAAAGGCATGTGTATTTCTCTATGATTAATACAAAATTTTCATTTGATGTTTTATGTTTTGTATGGATAAAATTAGGTTAATTTTATTGATATCAAAGGAAAGAAATATAATTATTATAGTAATAAAAAATGAGCCTACATTCCATGGACTTTGGGGATATGGGGATATAACCATTCAGAGTGCATGCTTATGTTGGTTAAGCCCACATGGAAACATGATAATATGGGTTAATCCATTTTGGGTGTGGCCTTAACCATGGTCCGACATTATAAAAAGTAAATACTAACATTTTTTCAATGGTGTGGGCATACTGCATGAGCAGTCACCATTTCTACCCGTGCTAGGACTTTAGCTTTAGTATCTAGTACTTCCCTCAGGCTAATTATGGACCTTCTCCACCTAACCTATGCAATTTTTTTGTCTATGAAATTCATCTCTCCAAAAAAATATCCCCATCCCTGAGGGTGACCTACACTTTGCTGATGATTAGCTATTTCCTACCCATCACCTCCCTCACCATCCCCACTTAAACTCCACTTTTATCCATGATCCTACCCTGCTAACCACAATGGAGGGACACAAATCATTGTAGTGCACAACGATGTATAGATTCACCAGAAAAGTAAGGGATATGGGGAGGGTGGTGACATACACACAGATGATTTGAAGCAGGATCCCCTCATTTCCAATAATTTTGGTACTAGTAAAGACTGATAAAAGCAGCTGGTTGCTGAACATGATATGTAGGCCGACTGGTGATGTTGGTGTCAGCTAGATAGAGTGCCACCATAATAGACACTTTAATTACTCCTTGTCCCAAAATAAATGGAAAAGAATAGAAATTAACACCCTTTTCATTGTATAAAACAAATTCAATATCCTTAGTGAAACTAGATGGGATAAAAATAGTGGTTATGTGAGTACCACTCATCAGAAAGGTGGTTCCATGGAGGAGGATAAGTTGTGCATTGAATTAACTACCATAAACTCCCATAAAACCATGGTAATTAATGAGTGTAAAATATAATTCTTCAAGTAAATGTTTTAGAAATAAATAAATATTCATTAGGGAAAATAATTGAGAACAACCTCTAAGTCAGGGTGGGTTTTTTTGGTCCTTTTTTCTTTAAGATAACATAGGTGGTGGAATAAATATTATGGAGAAATCATTCTCACTACCATCATGTTGATGAAAGCTACAAAACCGAAGACCGAATAAAAAAAATATTATTTAATTGAATATAATTAACAATTTTATTTTTTATATGAGAGATTTTTTGTGGGATTTCTGTGTGCTACCTGTTGGCATATGTGAGGTGAGGTGGGTATGATATATTTGTTCTCATTGTATATTAGTTTTTGTAGACAAACCCATAGAGTCCCAAAACCGTCCATACTGAGCCCACCCACCCCCAACCCTCCCATTTCTCGTCACTAATATTTTTTTTTTTGTTTTTAGCACCAAATGTATGAGTATGGGTTATAGGTAGTTATACTAACAGAATGATTTCCATAATAAAATGTATACAAGTACACCTAAATAAATTAATTAAAAAAAATTAATTAAAGATCCAATGAAACCTAAAAATTATTGACATGTTTAAATATTCCATGCTTTATGTAATGCCTTTTCTTCAAAAACACATCTTTCTTCTACTTCCCGCATTTATAATCCTCCTCCTCACCTTGATATCTCATGATTTAGATCTTATAATATCTCTCTTCTCCTCTAAAAACATAATCTTCTAATGTCTCAGATGATTCTCTTGTATTACCACATATGTCATCCTATATTCTTTATCATTGTTATGAATATTTTTTAATATCCTGATTTTTGAGCTTAGTGGCCCTTATGAATCTATATGTCCCTAAAAAATGTTAACTATTTTCAATAATAAATAATGAAATAAAATTCGTGAAATAAAATTGAAATTAGTTATCTAATTTCCACCTGGATAGTGAAATACATTTAAGAGATTCATTGGGCATAATTTTTGTTATCGGTAAAAGAAATTTTATTAAATAGTTCCATGCTGATTTTTTCCTTGAGTATAAACATCCATCTATGTTGAGGAAAATACTCAAAAACTGTTGAATAGAGTATAACATCCCATTATTCTCATTAGTCTATTTTTTTTTAAAATTTTCAAATAAAAAACATTATGTCTCAGTACAAAAAAATACAAACCATATAAAAAATCTCTAACAACATCAATCCATATAGAAAACAAACCAATAACATGACATCAATAAGACCAAATCTCAAGGGGTGTGACCCCTATGCACTGGGCCTATTTGATATAAAACAAGTAGAGAATATGGGGGTGGCATCGAAAAGCATCATCCTTGACCACAATGTCTTAGGTAGTACAATCTCATTGACTGAGGAACCCAAAAAATTAATACCCAACCACGATTTGAGGATGAATTACTGCAAGTATCACTTCTTATATCTCTATACATTTCGAATACAAAATCTATCACCATTTTTTGTTGTTGTTTACATAATAATTTATAGAACCACTTACCTTATAACCAACACATCTTGACTATCTTCGTTTTTATTGAGTAGAAATCAGAAGGGGAAATGTTTAAACAAACATAAATGAATAAGACACAAATAAAACATTGAAACCTTCTCTACCAAGTAATCCATCACAAAACCTTGGATATCCCATCACCACATTACCACCACACTATCGAGCAAACATCCATACAATATTATCCGATATATACCTCCACATCAACCATAAAAACATCACAACTGTATCCAATTACACAACTCAACATCTTCTTCCATGGATGTCTTTCACTTTTAGAAAACGCACTATCAACACTAGAAAATACCCCACTAGGAATCTCTTCCAAAAAATGCTATACAAGTAGTATAAGATGAAAGGTATGAATATATATAGGGAAAAATGTAATAAATAGTAATAAAAAATCAACGAGAACTAAGGAGGAGATAAAAGATACTAGGAAAGTGAGTAATGAGACCACAAACTATTAAAACAATATCCTGAAAGAAAAAGAAATCCCACAAAATCCTCATTCCATTAAATCATTATTGAGTTTTCCAATAACACAATCCAAAATTATAATAAACATCATTATGTTAGACTAATAAGGAATCTAGAATTGTGGATCCTATATATTGAGTATACGTTGAAACAAAAAGGTGCATAAATTAAAACTATAATTAGAAGAACACACAACTGAATTAGAAATCCCAAAACAAAGAACCATAACATCCAAAAGGGAATCACCAATAACATCCCCAATATCAAAAACCCAATCTAACAAAATATTCACAGATTCAGAACAAATATGGGATTTGGTGTGATGGTTCAAACAAAAATATATGAGGTAAATAGAAGTTTGGGTCATCAACATTGAGAATCACCCACTCAAAAAAAAAACATGAAAAAAATACTGAAAAAACTAAGAAACCCTACAAACAAATGTAGCCAAATCAAGAGAGATCCTATCCATAAGAGAAAGGAATATAGAGGGGAATAATGATCCATTGCCACTATATATGATTCATAGGGAAACCCTAGCTGGCCAAGAGGATGTGGGATAGAGTAAAAAAGGAGGTCTAGGGGAATGTGATATAATCCTCATGTAATATCTAAATACATTAGGAAAATATGAATAATATTTTTCCCCAAGTATTAATGACCCATTTCAAAGAGTACTACAAATGAATTAATTATAATAACCTAAAAAACATATTCTATAGAGTAGTTTTTTAACAACCCTGAACTTCATCCACCCATATCCGGTGTTTAATTTACTACATTAGAATGATATATAAGGCGTCTCACAGTGCAGGATTGATCAGTTTAGAAGTCTTGGAAGACTAGATACATACATGATTCCCACATTACGTTGGAAATATAGAAAAACATTGGATAAGAAATGTTCTTATATCATTGAAATTATTCATAATATATTTCTTCATATACTATGGGAAAGAAAAAAAGTAAAGGGTGAGATTAGATGTTCTGTAATGTTTATGCATAACAGACGATATCCCGAGTATATATGGAATAATAAATATGGCAAGGTAAATAACTAAAAAAATATTCCAATCACATGAATAATAATAAATGAATTCTCAATGAAGGAAAGGGTTATTGTTAAATGTCATGATCTCAAACATCATGATATCTTTACGATCAAGGAGCTATGCCAATAAAGTTTAATCGATATTTAGGTATACACCAAATACCATTTAATAAATACTGGAAAGCTACTATGTACCAGTGGTTCTAAACCATCGGTATTGGCCATATAATCACTGGTATAGGGTATACCAATGGTTAAAACTGTGGGGGCCTTTTATATGAGTATAAGGATATACTAACTATTTTTATTGAACCCATTAGTGTAACCCATGGGATATTTTTAATACCAATGGTTTATTGAATTTTTTTTATTGATGTATACCACTGGTTCATTAGAACCACTGGTATAGGCTATTCTACCCAGCCAGAAACAAAATCCCACCTAGTAGATTCACACAATCAATACCAAAACCAGTAAAAAAGTACCTATCATAATTCAATTTTGACACAATAGATATATAATATATTTATCATTTGACCAACTAATAACAATATTAAAGTGCCCATATCAGTGTGAATCACTATGGGGGGGGGGATGAATCCATGATCCATTTAAATCTTTTTTACTGATAAATTATTTTCAATTAAAACTCTATGGATGGTTAAATCCTCGATCCACTCTTCTCGTGTCTCTTAGCCTTACCTCGAACAATGTTGTAAATATTAAGGCACTAAACATAAGGATTTACAAGGTTCAGTTCAAATAACTACTCCTTGATGTGTTGGTTATTCTCCCCAAAATAGATTTTCCACTATAATCATATTATAAATTACAATGTTTGATACAGAGTCCCATTGTATCTCTTTTGAGTCCTATAAGAGGTTCTTTATACGACTTCCCACATTGTTACTAGAGTACCACTGGATGGCTCTAGAGTCTCCCTGAAGTCTTCTACTCCTCCCTAAATAACACATGGTTCTTATATATCTTGAGTCACACGAGAAACTTCCTTCTTTGAGTTCACTTGATTCACTAGAGATTGATCTTATTATCTTTCCACATGGGACTTCTGAATTTCATTTTCCCATGTATCTCTTCAAGAATCTTCAACAGCCTTTGGTAAAGTCTGTTGGCCTTGCTCAAAAATTCTAATCACCTTTGTGATCAATCCTCAGTTTAATAATGATCATGAAATTATTTCTTCTTCTAATGAAGACCCTGACCCAATAATATGTGTGGAAATAGTATACACAACTTCTTAATGAATATTTATAGGAATTAATGATCTTTCACTATTTTAGATGTTTCTATCTTGAATACTCAATCATTTTCAACTCGGTTATAAGATCTTCTTTAACTCTACCCAGCTTGAGTCTCAATTCTCATCCAGTTCATGCATTGGTTGTATGGAGTCCAAAATTCTCGTGTTTGGGTATCTAACTTAATTATTCTTCATGTACATATGCATGTAATAATGAATATACTCTTATCATATTCTTCTTCTTCAGATACGTGGACATAAAATTTTGGTTGTTTCTTTAAATGCATTTACATGTGAATGTGCATGCAAGAGTGCGTGAAAAATTTACCTTTTCTCTTTTGTGTGAAAACCTCAATGTGTATAGTTATTTGTACACACACACATGAATTATTCTCTTTATCTTCTTCCATTTATCTTCTTTACTTTGTACTTGGTTCGTATGTAATTAGTTCATGCACATGAGTGCATACATATTGTATTCTCAACCGAACAAAACTCACATTGTCCATGGTTTAAATTTCTTCTTGCACACTCGGGTATCTAAATTCAGGAATATTCATGCATATACATATGGATCATCTTCATTCCTTATTCTTCAAAAGCTTTCTCACATGCACACTGTCCACTCTTCTACTTCTTCACGTGTGCACACCCAATGCTTCAACCTTCTTCCTTTTCTTTTCCAAACACCATGAATGGGTATAAAAAGGGTGTGAGTGGGTTCTTCTCCTCAAAATGATTCATGTAAAATCTGAATGGGTATGTTCTGTACTTGTTTTTTTCTTCTTCTATATTGAGGTTTCTTACACGACGCAGATACCGGTGCGACTCCTTCTTCTCGAAAACACAAAATTGAGTCTTCTTCTTTATGAAAAACCAATGAGAATGATTCTAATTATTCAAAAATATCTTTTGAATTTCTCAATCACACACATGAACTAGATAGTCTTCATACTTTTGGATGTTTCATGAAAATAAGGGAGGTGCAACGCGCTGTCCCTGTTTGGTTTTACAAACCAGATTCATTATGAGGCATGAAGAGGGATGTTTAAACTGATCACATGTCTATGGTTTTTCTTTGCACAGAGAGTGGAATTATTCTTCACGAGACAACTTCGATAGTGCGTAGAACCTATCTAAGGTCTGATAATATCTCCTTCTTCACGTATCAAGATGAACAAGGAGTGCACTGTTTTGAAACAAGAGCACTCATATATGAGGGAGGCAACAACTCTTCTAAGCTCAGTGATACTCAATTTATAGGAGAGGATTAACATGTTTATTTATGCTCAAATTACTCATGAGATTATGTGGGATTCAAATAACGGAATTCCTAATATCTTAGGAAATTTAAAATAGTCAAATCTTCTATTTGTAATATCTCCAAACCCGTTCAAAGATATGGAGGAAATCTTGGTTTGTTTCTGTTCAAAACAGGATCCTACTTTCATGTGAAAACCTCACATGCAAGCATTTATGAACACATGAAAATCATCTTCTCTAAATGACGCGACCTGCAGAAACTACCTTTTCCTTGGAAAATGTGAGTTCTTATTTTTTGTTCCCATGCATGAAAATGTAATTTCATTCCTGAGTTCGTGAAATCCAAACGATGCTCATGTTGTTGATTTGATCGACAATGGTGGCCAGAAGCGAGATCATGGAGGTGCAGCTGTGCTCCAGTTGTATAGTGGCATCAGGTGGCTTGAATGTTAGTGGTGACATCTTGGTTTCAACTCAGCCATTGGATCTGCTATGAGCGACCTGGATTAGTTTGCAGGATATGGGATGGAGCGTTTTGTCGAGATCACTCATGAGATTATATGGATGACAACGATTACTTCCGCATTTTTAAAATCTTGTCCCACATTGAAATGCAGAAGCGGGTTATGTTCAGTTTTATTATCAAGCTGCCTCGAACCACCTCTAGACTATGATCTCCCCCTCTCTAGTACCACCTCATACCGGCTTCTACGGGCACACTCTACACCCAACCTATTCTCTTCCATCATGCCACACCACATTGTGGTGCTCTCTCCATTATCCCATTCACCCCTTTGGGTCTTCTCCTGTGCATAGGCCTTGCCCTGTGCTCTCCTTCTGCTTCCCTACTATCTTATTGGCCTCCCTTGGGTGTGGATGACCCTGTCTCACATGATCCTAGGGTTGAGGCTATTAGTTGGTTGGTGGTTGGCATAATAATTTAAGTAACCTCATGAGACATGCATGGAAACATAGTAATTCAAACCAATATGGCCACCTTTTTTCAAACATATAACAAATAAACCACTTCTCCATCTATCCTCCTCCTCCAATTCTTTTTAATAATATGAATTACCAAGGAACATTCAAGAATGTACCCAATGTGAAATCACATTTTTAACATATCTTAAACATCTCGAATTACCACACTCTTCTCAAATTCTTCATCCAATTAGAAACTATTGGATGGATCTTCTAAGTTTGTCATGCAATAATGAATTTCCTGGACTTGTTAAAAAGTTGTAACAAAGTTTCTTACAATGACAAATGTATTGGAACTTAAGATCAGTTCAATCAATCATCTGATTTTTTTTTGGAGAATGTCCAAGCATGACATCCAATGTAATTTAATATTGATTCTCCATGGGGCATAATCTTTGGAAAAACTTCCCCTCTTCAATCATCATCACCACTTCATCACGAACTTTCCATACACATATTGACACCTTATTGAAAACAAATGAAAAAATATTCTCTATAATATCCCCTTTGTATTTTTTTGTCAATATCACCTAAGCATAATTTGTATGGGTATATATGTGTTCTAATATTTTATCCCCCTTATTGGAAACCAAATTCAAAGGTTTAGTGGGGTTTGTTAAAAAAAAATTCTCCTCCATTTAAATAATATATTCTGCAATATTTCTTAGAGTGGGATGATAGCAGATGGCTCACTTAGAAAAGAGCAATTAGTTAAAAAAATCACAGTCTACATGGAATATCCCGATGTAGAAAACAAGAGAGATATGACCAAGGTTTTAAATAATTTCCATAAACAACCATACAAGTGAAATCATGCTCAGAATGTATCAAATATTAACCAAGGGGTTGGATATAGCCATATTTATCAATGAAATTCTAAATCCTACACATACTTCACTAATCATATTAAAATTTACTAGTGAAAAGATAAATCTCCCCCTTTCATCCCATCTTGTCATCGATTATATAACCCCCCTTAATTGAAATGATAAATACAATTATGAACAAGTGATGAATGTGTGATTGAAATACCTCAAGTTTGAACTTCTTAAGAAGACATGAGTTTCAAGATTTGTCATGAAACAATCTTTGATATCATCTCCTTCATATTTTCTCCCCCTAAAGGGGTGAAATCCCTTTGATTTACCCTGGTAAAAAATAACATCAGATAATTTTCAAGATATTCATCTTGATAATCTTCCACTGTGGAACATTCTAATTATTTATCAAATCATTAATAATGAGTCCAAATTTTTGTTCTCCTCCTTGTTCATCCAATTCTCATCTTGAGAATGACCTTTAACTTCAATTACCTGTAATGTAAGCACACATATATGAAAAAATATAAGTGAATAAGATGGAACACATTTGAGCTTCTTAATACTAGCAACAAGGATGAAAATTTCTTCTCAATTAAAGAAATACTTTCCTTGTAGCTGTAATGTGTATGGTTTTAGTCATGTTGATTTGATCTCTCTATTTATAATTTTTATATTTTATAGTCTGAATAGAACCTTTATTTCCATTCACCTTAAACTTGTGTGGATTATTTGTCTTTACTTCTTCCAATAGTGATGTAGCTTCCACTAGTGCATGTTTTTCAATTTTTGACATCTGCATTTGTCTTGGTAAAATGGTAATACATTTATTTCATGATGTATAACCTTCTTGAACCTTTCCAATAGTAGTTTTTAGACACTTTGGTTGTCATGTGATGAAAACCTCTCATAAAATTTGAATTCCCCTTCATGTGGAATGACTTGTTTCCCCTTTTCCTTTTCTTTGGATAGTACTTCATTTTCACCTCTTTTCAGTTCTCTTGTAGTTTTCAATTGATTAGGACATATAACTAAACACTCATTCTTAAAATTTATGATTTGGATCTTCCACATGTATTCTTCAATGATTTAAAGTTACCTTTCTCATGCAACTTAACAAAGTTATTTTCTATAATATTTTCAATCAATCCGAACTTCTCTTAGATTGATCCTCTTTTTAATTTTATATTTCTTCCATTAATTTCCATGGATTGTTTGTAGTGATTCTTGGTTTAACCTTTATTTCCACAGTATAAGAATAATTTCTTGGTAGTGATTTTTGGATCCATCTCACTTCAAATTATTGGATTTATAATCCAAGGTCTTCTCACCTTTCCTTATTGAAATGTTCTTGGGGGCATTTGCTTTTAGAAAATTCTTCTACCTACTTTTCAAGGATTATTATTCTTTGTTATCTAGCTTATGTGATCTTATTTTCTTATTATATTTGGATATATGTTGAGATGGATGTGTACCAACCTTTTGTGACGAATTCCATTGCATAAATTTCTGATATTATCAAGAATTCCAAATCTGTTTGTAGTATAAACATGATTCTAGATCTGTGGATGCTACCTCTTTCTCTCTGGCCTGCTCCCCCTTGAGATATGCATCCTTTATGATTTTTTATTTTGAATATTGTAGCAATAATATAATTCACAATTCTCAAAATTATTATAGCACAAACACTGAACTAAAATCCTTGACCTCTTGATATATTTTTCATAATATTTTTGGGTCTTAATCTTGAAGTTTTGTTCTTTATGTGGGTAACCATCTTCCAACCTTTTATTCCTATACACCCTTGTCCCAGTGGTTTATTTTTCATTAACTTTTCCTATCCATACTTGTTACAATTTTTCTTACAACCTGCACTTTTTGTGGAAACACATTTAGAAACACGAGTACAAGATGGTATGGATGACACCTTTTTCTTAGAGGATGTTTCCATTGGATTAAAGGATGATATTTTACTCCTTTTGGAATCATAGTCCTCAATTCACGATTGAGTGGAAATATTTCTTCTTCTAGTGGTTTGGGAAGTTCAAGTTTGGGGTTATTGATAATTATTCAATATCCTCTACATCTATAAATAGTTCATGTCAAGGGATTTCTTCTTATCCTAAACTAATCTCAGCATACTTGCACAATTCTCCTTCATCTTTAATATTTGATATTCTGGAATATTTCAAATTTTTTGCAAAGAGACGTCAAGATCATTTACCTTGTTATATTTTTCTTCTAGTTGAGTGTCTTTTACAACCATAGAAACTTTTTTCAACTTTTTAAATACATGTAAAACTTCTACAAATACAATCTCAAGGAATTAATTCTCACAAATACATTGCTGCAATTCTTTAGTAATTTGTTAATGTATTTCATTGTAAAGAGAAATATTTTCTTCCTTTGTAATTTCAAGTTTTGTGAGAGTGTTAGATATGCCTACCCTTTTAGCCAATACCCCTTCTACATAATTAGAAACTTCTTCTAGCTATGATTTTTAATCTTGAAGGGAACTAATGTTTGTAGAAATATGTCTTTCCACTTCCATAGGGATTTTCTTCAGATGATCTTTGAGTGAAAACTGATGATCACTAATTGATCTATTATCATCACTTCTTGAACATTCTTCATCAGAAGATGAATAATAAAAAATTTTATCACATGTTCTACCTTTAATATGAACTTCAGTAGAAGGTGTCTACCCATTAGAAGAAAGATTCTTATTCAGCTTCCTTGCATGTTTATTCTTTCTATTTTTCTATGTCTTGGAAGAAATCTCCATTTGAGGTTGCTCACCCATTTACTAAAATCTACACTTTATAAAGACTCCCTTGGTTATTTTAGAGGTAACATTCACTCTAATACCAATTTATGTGCCCAAAGCAGTGTGAATCACTGAGAGGGGGAGGGGCTGAATCAGTGACCTGTTTAAATATTTTTTATAATTTATTCATTTTAATTAAACCTTTAAGGATGGTTAAAGCCCTGATCCACTCTTCTTGTGTCTGTCAACCTTACATAGAATGATCTTGTAAATATAAAGGCACTAAACACAAGGATTTACAAGGTTCGGTTCAAATACCCACTATATGTTGTGTTGTGTTGGTTATTATCCCCAACATAGATTTTACACTATAATCTCATTATAAATTACAATGGTCAATAAAGAGTCGCACTATATCTCTTATGATTCACACTGGTGGTTCTTATACTATTTCCCACAGTGTTTCCATATTCTCACTAGCCTCCTCCAGAGTCTCACTAAAGCATTCTTCTCCTCCTGGAATCAAACAAGGTTCTTCTAGATCTCATGTCACATGAGTAGCTTCCTTCTTTGAGTTCACTTGATTCACTGTAGATTGATCTTATGCTATAACCACTTAGGATTTCTGAATCACAGTTTCTCGTGTATCTCTCATGAATCTTCAATAGCCTTTGGTAAGGTCTGTTGGCCTTTCTCAGTAATTCTAATCACCTTTGTGATCAATCCCGAGTTTAACAATTCTCATGCAATTATTTATTCTTCTAATGAATACCTGGAATCAATAATATGTGTGTAAATGGTGCACACCACTTCTTAAAGAATATTGATAGGTAATAATGATCTTTCACAATTTCATCTATGTCTGTCTTGAATACCAAATCACTATAAACAAGGTTATAATATCTTATTTAACTCATCCTGGTTTGAGTCTCAATTATCATTCACTTAATTCATGGGTTGCATGGTATCCAAACTTATTGTTTTTGGGTATCTCACTTAATTATTCTTCATATACGTATTCTTTCAAATATTCATAGACTCTTCTATTCCTCTTCTTCTTCTTCACATACGTGCACGTACAATTTCAGTTTTTTCTTGAAATGCCTTTATGTGTGAGAGTGAATTCGAGAGTGGATGAACAATTTACTTCATTTATTTTGTGTGAAAACCCCAATGGGTATAGTTATTTGTACACACACACATGACTACTTCTCTTTCTCTTATTCAATTTTTGTTCCTTACTTTTTTACTTGGTTCATGTGTAATTAGTTCATACACATGAGTTCATACATAATGTATTCTCAATAAAACCAAACACAAACTGTCCATGGTTTGGCTTTGTTCTTTCTCATTCAGGTATCTAAATTCACGCATATGCGTGCATATGAATATGGCTCATCTACCTTCATCATTATTTGAAATCTTTCTCACATGAACACTGTCCACTCTTATCCTTATTCATGTGTGCACACATAATTCTTCCACATTAATCTTCTTCTTGACCACACACCCCGAAGGGTTATAATAGGGGTGTGCATGGGTTACTCTTCTCAAAAGTCTACATTTAAAACCCTAATGGGTATGTTCTGCATTTGGGTTTTCATCTTCTTTGTAGAGGCACCTCACAATAACCAGATACAACCTCGACTCCTTCTTCACCAAAACTAAACTTGTGTATTATTCTTCATGAAAACCTGAGGAGCATGACTTTTCTACTCCACAACTGTCTTGTGAACTTCTCAATCACACACTTGAACTAGATAGTCTTTGTGCTTATGGATGTGTCACGCAAAATAGGGAGGTGCAATACACTATCCCCATTTCATTTCATGAACCAGATTCTTCACAAGGCATGATGAGGGTTTGTTTGAACTGATCGCATCTCTATGGTTTTCCTTCATACATAGGGCGTGGTTCTTATTTTCAAGAAGGCATCAAGAGTGCGTAGAACCTGTCGAAGGTTTGTGGAGCTCTACTTCTTCACATATCAATACAAACAAGGAGTGCACTATTTTGAAACAAGAGAACTCATATATGTGGGAGGCATCAAGACTTCTCATCTCGGTGATCCTCTATTAATAGGCGAGGATTAACGTGTTGATTTTCATTAAAATTCTTCATGGGATTATGAGGGATTCAAATTTTTGAATGTTCTAGATATTCAACTCTTTAAAATATTCAAACATTCTATTTTTAATATCTTCAAACCCGTTCAAAGATATGCCGCAAATCAATGTTTTTTTCTCTTGAACGTGGGATCCTTCTTTCATAGGAAAACCTCACATGCATGCATTTATGAACACATGAAAATCATCTTCTTGAAAGGATTTATCCTTGTACAACTATGTTTTCCTTGGCCTACGCATGTTTTTCATTTTTTTTTTGGAATGCATGCAAATGTTATTACATTCATGAGTTTGTGACGTCCAAACGACGCTCATGCTGTGGATTCAATCGAAAATGGTGTTCGTAAGCGAGATCCTGGAGGTGAGGATGTGCTCCAATAGTCCCGTGGAGTCGGGTGGCTCTAATTTTGAAGGCCATGGCTTGGTTTCACCTAGTCAATTGGATCATCTATGTATGGACTGGATTGGTTCACGAGATGTAGGATAGAGCATGTAGCCGATACCTCTCAAGAGATTAGATGGACGGTGGGGATTAATTCTGCATTTTTTAAATCTTTTCCCACATAGAAACATGGATGCGAGTTATATTTGTTTTAAGAAGAAAGGAGCCTCAAACTTCAACTAGATTAGTCTCTACCCTTCTCTGGTACCACCTCGTACTAGCTTCTTTGGGCGCGCTCTGCGCCCTACCTATGCTCTGCCACCTTACTGCCCCACATGGTAGCATCCTCTCTATTCTCCCATGCACCCTTATGGGCGCACCCCTGTGGCCATTCCATGCCCCATGCTCTCCTTCCGCTTCCCAGGACTTAATGTCCTCACTTTTGCATGGTTGACCTTGTCCCTCATGTGCCTAGGGTTAAGTCTATCGGTTGGTTGGTGGCCTACCAAAATTTTTAAGTAACCCCATGAAACATGCGTGGCCACTTAGTAATTTAAACCAGCATGGAAAACTTTATTCAAATATATTACCAACAAACCACTTATCCATCTATCCTCCTCCCCCAATTCATTTTGAGAATATGAATTTCGGAGGCACTTTCATTCATGTACACAATGTGAAAGCACATTTTTCACATATCTTGAACATATGACATTACCACAATCTTATAAAACTCTTCATCCAATCAGAAACTAGTGGATGGATCTTCCAAGTTCATCATGAAATAAAGTATTTCATAGCCTTCTTCAAATGGTTTAACAAAGTTTCTTTCAGTGGCACATGTCTTGGAACTTAATCTCAGTTCAATCAATCATCTGAATTTGTTATGGAGAATTTCCAAGCATGACATGCAGTGGCATTTCATATTTATTCTCCAAGTAACATAAGCTTTGGAATAACTTTCCCTCTTCAATCATAATCACCACTTCATCACTACCTTGTCAAACATATATTGAAACCTTATTGAAAATAGATGAAAAAACATTCTCTACACATATCAATAGTTTTTAAACCATTCAAAATAGTATAACATACTTATACAATCCAAATAAAAAAATTTATTCATTATACACAATCTAAAAAAATTTCTCATTAATATATACTCAAAAATAGAGGGGATAAATATATACCTCCTCACCACCACTACCATCATAATAATTACTCACCCCTTGGACATCCTCACCGGCATCACCCTCTTCAACATCACCACCACCACCACCACCAAGAGTTTCATCACCTCGACCACCACTAGGACCATCATTTACATCAACCAGTGAATCATTCATAAAGAACATTATTAAAATAAATGAATCATAAAACATAGTAGTATCTATTGGAAGTGATGTATATAAAGCTTCCATAGATTTATGGAATAGATCGTTGAATATTTTAAATCATTCAAGGTCTTGTATAGCTATTTTTTTGGTCTTATATTTATTTACATGATCATTTTTCATCATAGTGTTTCTAGCGCTTTGATAATAACTCAATGATGTCCAATACCTATTGGTAATGATGATTTCCTAGATCAACATTAGACTCTCCCCAAGGGATATTCACCTAATGTAATTTACCAAAATTTATTTATAATTTTTTATTAAATATAATTATATTGGGACTGAAAAATTTCACGGTATTTGATTCTGAGGCCCGGAGTTCATGGAATGATCCGTCGAAAAATGTAAAGCTTTAAATAGCGCACATGAGCATTTTTCCTAAAAAATGTGAATAACTCTTAAACGGGTGCCTGAATCAGAAATCCGAGGGCACTGTTGTGTTCGGGATGACGAGTTTACCCTAGGCACAACTTAAGTTTAGTCAGCGTAGACCTCTAGTGAGAAAACTGGAAAATGGAATTACCATAAAAAAATTATTTTATTTTTCAAATTCTTAGAACTCACAAATGGTGACTTAGATTAAAAATCCAAGACAACTACTGAACTAATGACAGTATGTTTTCCTTAGGCAGATCCTAACATTGGCCAATGCGGGCCAACACTGGAAGTTAGTGTTTGGACGTTAAAAAAATAATTAAGTAACAATAATTTTATTGTCAAATCCTTATAACTCCTAAACGGTAACAAAGATTGGAAATCTGAGTGTACCGTTGAGCTCGTGAGGGTGTGTTCCCCTTAGGAAGAGCCTAACCTCAACCGGCGTGGGTCGAGGGTGACTGTTAATAATTTTTTAACTTTTTTAATTTATGATTAGTAAATGAGCAAGCGAGAATTTCTATATTTTGAACTGGTGCTTGGAATTGAAATCTGAGGACATCATTGAACTCGTAGTGCCAAAATTTTCTTAGTTGAAGCTTAACATTGTTAAAAAAAAGTTGGACAGAAAAGTTATTTTTCAGACTATCAGAAAAAATAATAAAATAACTAAATAAGTTATTTTATTCTTTTTGCAACCGTTGAGAGACGATGGTAGGACCGTAGCATAACATCTTGCTTTGATTGAGAGCAATTTATTGACCCGATCCTTTGGTTGTGTAACCATGATGATCACTGGGTTAATTTAACATTAATTGTGGTTTATTAATGAACCACATTAATGAATACAATGTTTGTGGATCATTTTCATTTATTTAATCATACCTTTGGCATGGGTTTTGGGAGATCTATAAGGGGAAGCTCTGATGGAACACTAACGATGTCTTCCTCCAATGAAAAACAGATATTCGACGATGAAATTAAAGATTCGAACCAGAAATAAACAGGCAACGATGAACATCGACAAACATCTTTGAACAACAGATTATTCTCCTTCATCTTCAGCGAATACAACGTGTTCAAGTTTGGGTGGTTTATGTACTTAATTCCTCCATCTTTCTTGTTCATGAATATTATCAAGAAGATGGACAAACCATCCAATGGGTTGATCCAAATTTCATTATTTAATGTGGGAGGATGACTCAAGTTTTCTTTATGGGGTTTTAATGATTAATATTACTTTCTATGTTATAACTCTAACGCGAAGGGTGCGGGGAAAACCAATTAAGGCCCATACCTCCGCTGAACTAGTTCTTCCTGCACTCTTCATGGGCGACTGAGTAATACAATGGAAATATAAAACTGAGGGACACAAAGTGGAGGTGGAGTCCCGAGAGGCTCATAGGTGCTGATGGGAAAGAAATTAGACCACTGTAACTTCACCGGTGGCCCTCGGAAGCACCGCCAGTGTGGCACCACTAGTGAGGCGACGCCGAAAACTGGTGGCGGAAGCTGGTTCTCACCGGCCACATAAGAGAGCGGCATTTCCCGTAGGTGATGCGGAGGGTAGGGTGTGGTCGGCCAATGATGGCCGCATTGATGGTGGTTGGCTCGCCGCGGCTCTGAGTCGTGGTGGTGGGCGAACCCGCACCCACAGTTCCCGCATTCGACCAGTCTACGCGGACCGTTCAGGTGGAGTGGCACCAACCTGGAGCCGCTGATTGAGAATCCTGAATGGAATCGTCTGTTCAGGGAGGCAGACCATGCCTATCTGATGGTCCGAACCTAGCCAAGTGGGTCTGGTTGGTCCCGTGACCCAACGACCCGAGTCGGGCCCAGCCGGACTGAGGTGGGTCGGGTCGGGTCGGTCCGGACCTAGACCCTTTTGGACACAGTTTCATTTAAAGGGTCATATCTTCTAAACTAGATGTCCATTTGACGAACCTTCTACGAAGCTGGAATCTATAGGATGAGGTGGTCCTTTTGAAATAAACCAATTTGATTTTGGAGAATGTTAAAGTATGACCAGGTTGGATCGAACCCGAATCCAACCGGGCCCTTTGTACAAAAATTCCTAAAACATTCAGACCGGGCATCCGATTGACACGCCATCTATTGCATTGTATCCCTTACGAAATGACAGTTCATTGGGTTACTTCTTCATGGGACTTCGTGGTCGTTGAGGTAAAACCAATGGATTGAGGAGCAGATCCTCCCAGAATAAAGTGTGCTATGTGCGGGAATCCAACAGCTAGCTGTGGCATGTTGAAGCACCTAACGATCCTCTGTGGGTCAGTAGTTAGCGATCCTCTATGGGTCAGCACCTAGTGATCCTCTGTAGGTCAGGAGTTAGAGATCCCTTGGGGGTCAGCACCTAGAGACCCTCTGTGGGTCTGCACTTAGAGATCCTCTGTGGGTCAGTACTTAGCGACCCTCCCCGGGTTAGCACCTAGCGATCCTCTATGGGTCAGCCCCTAGTGATCCTATGTGGGTTAGCACCTAGAGACCTTGTGCGGTCTAGAAGGAAAAGCCTCTCAACAGAATAACGTGATCTAGATTTATAAATAATAATATTTATTCATGTTCTTCAAGTTGTATTCATGGTGTGAGCAGTCTTTCACTTTGTGCTTTGTGATTGAGATCATGCTTTGTGGGTTTTCCTTTGTGGAATTATAGGAGACCTTCAAAGTTCTCAAGGTCCCAACTGGGTATTATTACAATCACCCATTCACGGGCATCACACACACACCTTATTGTTTCTTGTGCATATGACGAGCATCCTTGACCGAGATTTGGGAGCCATGACTAAACGGTTTACAGAGGTGATCGGTTGACCTGGAGAGTCGTAGTGATGAGCTATACCTACCCTACAGATAGGATCATTGATGGATGACCTCAAGAGATATTTTTATCTTTTTATTATATTTACTTTTCTGTTGGGATTGTATTCTAGACCCCTTTTCTTTCGGTACTTACTTTTACTATCAATAGTTCTTTTTGTGGTTTTCTTTCATTATATACGTAGTCTGTGTGTGTATAGGTTTAAAGGAAATGCCTTAAATTTTTGAATTTTTCCTTTCTAGTGCTAGTCACCAACCCCTGGCCTATGGAAGGTGAGCCTCGGGTAGTCATGGGATGGGCCCCGAAGTATGGATTGTGACACCTAACACCCATCTAAAATGATTAATTGGCCTGAATTTGTCATATTCTTTCTCATCAAGGGCCTCCAGGGAACACTATTGAAAATAAAAATAATATATTTAATTATGAATTAGGTATCAATATTTTATATAAGTATAATATGAATTCAAATATTTTCTTTCTTTTTTCTTTATTTATAATAATTTCATATTTTTTCATCCAACTTGAGAAAAAATAGTCCTTCTCGGGGATCACAACCTTTGACGCTCATTGTTGTTTACTGAAAATTAAATTGATTTCCATAAGGCTACATTATTATATAATATGAAATTGATAAACCAAATAAACTCATTTTAATAAATATCGGAAATATTATAACAAAAAAAATTAATTGACCTTCAATGAACTTTCATTACTTTAGTCGAGGTATATTCAGATTAGTTTCACATAATTTTTTAATGAGTAGGGTTAGATTGGATATTTAATTTACTTTTAGTCATTTTTATTCATTATTTATTAATTTTACTAGGTTTGAGTTATACCAATTCAATTAAACATTTGTCAGGATTATTTGTCACCCTTATATTGTTATGAATTAAGTATGGTTCAAACATAATCGGTTTGGTTCAATATAGATCATTTCATGTTATTTTGTTTCATCTTAATTCAATTTAATTCAATTAGATTAGGTTTTCATTGTTTTTGTTTTATTTGTGTTTGTTGGGTTCACATCCCTTCAATTAAATTATATTTTATATGAATAAATTTCAATTATTTTGATCCCAATTGAGTTGGATTTGTATTGTTGTTTTCAGGTTGAGTCTGTTAATTTTCATCTAGTTTCATCTGGTCTGGTGTTGTTTAGATAAATTCATTGTTTTTTTCATGCCTTCAAATCTGTTTTATTCTGTTCATTTTCTATTCATTCATTCCATGATAATTGAATTTAAGAAATTTTTTGTTATTTTAGTTCCAATCTAAATCTATATACATATTTTTTTCATGAATCAAAGACTATATTTAAAATAACATAATCAATTATTATTATTATATAGATATTTGAATTGTTCTAGATTTTTTTGCAGAATATTTTATTATACATGGTGGTATGTCATATATTCACAGTGGAATGATATATTATAAACGTTCATTTTTATATAATCATTGATTACAAGGAAACAATTATTAATTTAGGTGTTTTTGAATGAGGTTTTGGCATTCTGCATTGGGGTCATGAAACTTACTATATATTAGAATTTTCATGAGATTTTTTCAAATAAATTTGGTATTGAGTTACATTTCTTATACCACTTCATAATAGGGTATGTGACACTTAAAATATGAGGATAAATTTGATATAGAGATATACATATGGGAGGTTTTCATCTATACAAGACAATTCCACTTAAGCACTAGTCATGTGAAAACATGCATGGGGGTCCTACTGCTTACTGTAGTTTTTATATTTCCATTAGATTCAACATAGTTAATATATAGTATCTTAAATTATATGTAGAAGATGTTATGTGTTAGTTTTATGAACTTAATTTTGGAAAATTAATAAAGTTTATTTATTGATGGTAATATATAAATTGTAATTAAATATTAGCAGGTTATATTTACCTGTGGTTCTATAATTCTAGTTAGTTCCTAGGGGAATTGAAGAGATTTATTGTAGAAATTGATATGGATACCATTATAGAATTAGATTGGATGAAAATAGATATGTATGTGAATGTGGTTATTTTTATGGATATAGATGTGGATGTAAGATGGGGTTATTAAGAGGGTAGTATTATGGCTTCCAATATAAGATAACTATCAATGATGATTTAATTTAATTATAAATTATGTACGAGTTTAATGATCTATTGTATTTCAAATTAATTTCTGATTATGTTTCCAAGTCATTAGAAATGGATTTTACCAAGTAAATAAAAATAATGATCAATATCATGGTTTTTTTATTTTTCAATGGTTAAATATAAATAATAATATGGGAAAATTATTTTTAGGGAAAATAATGAATTTTTTATTTGAGATGTTATTTCATTCATGTTGATTTTATAAAATTTATAGAAGTAGTTTATTCATACTCACTATTGTTTACATTATTTCACTTTAATTAAATTTACATAAATATAGTTTTTGTCAGTTTTATTTTGTTTGTGGTTGGATCGTTTGTGTTGGATTGGTTAGACATACTTTGGTCATGTTTTAGTCATGTTAATTTCTTCCATTGGGTTTAAGTGGGTGTTGTTCTATTAGGAAAAATATAATATAGTTGTTTACCATTAGTTTGGTTTTTTTGAATTAAATTGAATAAAATATCTTTAGTCTGGTTCAATATTATTTTGATCAATTTGGTTGTTTTGGTCCAATTCATTTTAGGGTCGGTTTCTTTGGATATTATTGGATTAATTTTGATTATATGTGGCTTATTTAGTTTGATTAGGATTGGTTCTATTTGGTTTCATTGGTTATTATTATATTATGTGCATGATGGTTTAATTGGTTATATAATTTTTTATTTTATTTCATTTTATCTGATTAAAATTTTTTAGTTTATTTTAATAAACATTAGGGTTTTTTCAGTTGTGTTAATCCCTAGTAAAACTCAATTAGTAATAAAAAGGTACCCACAATCTATCATACTCTTGTAATATAGTGTGCACCAATGTATTCATCTACTTCATAGATACCATATTCATTTTTTTTATTATGAAGAATACTAAAAAAATTAATACAAATAATAATAACTAAAATACTAATTTAAACCTTTAAATTTGAATAACACCTTAAACTCATAACTCTTATGTTAAGTGATCATTTATTTTTATTGTGTAGTTGGATCATCTTTTAAGATTGGTACACCCTTTAACTCAGTATCAACTATACTATTTTAAACAAAATATAGATCATGTTTATATTATAAAAAAAATTCCCCATGTTCCATCAACTATGCCACCTTTATAGAAAGAATTTCAGGAAAGTTAAATTGATGATGTGGAAAACATGTTAATTCTTATGAATAAAATAATCACGAATATTTAAATTAATTATATTTTCTTATGAATATCTCATTGCATGCATTATTATCAATCTGATTACTGATATTCCTCCCTGATACTAGTTGAACTAGAATGATATCTCTATACTTGGCTAACGTCACCGTGAATCTTCTATATTGTCTACCATTATTACCCATCATTTAGCCAGCTTCCTTTTCATATTCAATGATTTGTGTTTGGAGGTTCTAGGATTCACACATATGGGTGTTCCTTTGCTTCCTATCTGAATATCTTATTGACTAAAATAAAATAAAAAAGTATAATTAATTTATGTAACACCCTAAGTTTTTTTTGAATTTTTTTTGAATAAATTAAAATTCTTTGATGGATTTCATTACGAGTTACACCAAGTTAATCTTGACATATACGCAACACCTATTTAAAATATCACTACATGAAAAAATAGGTTTATATTGTGGTACATACAACTCTATGTTTTTCTTTTGTAACACATAATACCGAGTTTATTTGATATATTTTGTTACACGGAAGACCATATTTTACTGTACTTTAATATATTATTAATATTTTTATATAATAGTACAGTTATAACAAAGTTAATGAAATGGGGGTTATTAAAGGACTATCCAAATTATGAAAATATGATTTAATCATGTTTTTATATTAATTATTTTCTAAAAAATTAATTATAAATTAATGTAATAAATTTTTGAAAATAAAGAAATTCCTCTTCTAAAACACTATCTTTCTATGCAAAAACAAATTTTACTTTAAGAAATAATTTTTTTTGAAGAAATATTTTATTGAATTGTATATATTATATATTCAGTAAAATATTCAACATTCAACTTATGTCTTTTCTAGAAAAGATATAAGAATAAATCTAATTTGATGTATAAAAAGATGTATTTTTCTAAAAGTTAGTTTTTCTTCCTTTTAATGGTAAACATATTTTAAAAATAAATTTGGAAACTTTTATAAATTTTATCGGAAAAAATAAACATAATTTTTGGAATTTTTATGTCAAAATTATCCTATTGTAATTTCTTTGGGATTTTTTTGAGATGTTTCATTTTTTTCAGGAATATTGAAAAATACAGAATCCTAATTGAAAAATAAATTTTCATTTAAATAATTCATAAATTTATAATATATTTTAAATTTATATTAAATTAAACTGAGATAAATTATATATCTATTAATACAATTTAGCTTATTTAAGTCAATTTAACATTGAAATAGTATATAAGAACATCTTAATCTTTTGGTCTTTCTCGCTCTAAACTAACTTTTCTTAACACGTTTGTGGGATTACTTTAAAATTAAAATTTTCTACTTATGTGAATGTAATTTGGGAAAATGGATTCCATATTTGGAATTAGAATAATTTATAATTTATAAAAATAGCGGCATATTTTTTTACGAAAATGATCAGTGAAAATTTTAAAAATTAATCATGAAGATTAAGAGAAAAACAAGTTTACTCGGGGGCTGAATTGTAAACTTAAGGGGAAATATTACTTTGAAACTTTTTTGACACCAATTTTTTGACATATTTAAATTTTAACGGCTAATTTATATAATTTTTTAATTATTAAATCATTTTAAGGTAAAAATATTGGTACATAAGAATTTTTATAAAAAATGAAAAGTGTGTCCTCTCCCCCACTTATAAAAGGCCACTCCCTCTCCCCTATCTTTACACCCTGAAAAAAATTGATTTGATAAATATTGGACCAAATAACTTTGACACTTACATCCCATCATCCTATAAACCATAACTTTTTTATAAATCCAACCAAGGAAGGTCTTTGGTGAAAATCAAACGGAGATACCCGAGGAAGAGGTAACATTCATCAACATACGTTTTTGTTTAATTTCTTCCTCATACCCCTTCAATTATTTTTATATAATTATTATATAATAACAAGAATATATTAAATATGTTTAAATGTTTTTATTTTAAGGTCATTTCCAACAACTACACACAATTCCATCAAACGGGTTACAAAATCATTGTTCGTGTGTACGATGAACTACTGCCTCCAAAATCGATGTGTTTTTATCCATTTCCACCAATAATGGTTGGGAATAATGATAAAAATACTATTTTTATATGATATATATTATATTTATGATTTATTTATACTTATTTAATTATTATATAACACATACCTTCATGATTTCCATTTTTTTGAAATACGATAATGTCATTCATGTGTATGGTGGACTACCGCCTCACAAAATGATGTGTTTCGGTCACACTATAAATGGAATGAATTAAAAATGGATTTAGTAAAAATTTATAATATATATTACATAAATATTATTATTTAATTATAATATATCATTTACTTTTATTTCCTTTAAACTGGAAAGATAATGAAAAATGACATTCATTTATACATACGACCTTCGTATCCATGAACGGTGCATTTATTTTCCTATCACTAAAGTTTATGGATTAGTATAAATGTTTATTTAATTAAAATATAGGATATTTATATCATTTGTTAAATTATGGAGATTATAAAATCATATTCCAAGTAATAGGAAAAAGAACCAAGAGTCAAAATATGTATGGAAAACAAAGTAGTTATTACTCGAAACACAACATTAACATGGAATTATTAATAAATAGGTAATACCAATTCATAATAAAATATTATATTGTATTATAAATTTTATTATAGTTATGTGATATATTTATAATAAACTTATATTTATACATTAGGTTTCAACGAGTATGACGAAAGTCAATACTTAATGTAATGAGATTTCTAGTCTCACTTTTCTTTCTATGAGACTTTTGCAATATTCACCACTCGATTCATTTTTGTGGTGTATATATATCCCTATGAAATAAAATATCTTTAATATATCTCATTTAAAGATAATTATTGTTTTCAATTATGTTATTGTTTCATGGGGATTATGATTTAAAAGTTATTCCAGCAGTAAGGGATCTCCATCACACTTTTTACTTTTGTGAGATGCATGCTATATCCACCACCTCTTTCTTCTATGTGGTGTATATGATACCCATTAATGTATTTTATTATTATTATAATAAAATTATTGGGTATTTTCATATCTATTTTATTATCCCTCTATCACGGGGTTTACGGTTCAAAAGTTAACGAATTGGTAAAGCATTTTGTTTCAATTTTTCTTCCTTGTGATGTATGTTATGATATACACATTTATTATTTTATGAGGTGCATATACAACTCCTTAGACATGAAATATCATGAATTTATCTATCCTCATGATTTTATATTTTATATTTTATGTTATTCCTTCATGGTTGTTATGATTCAATGATACCAAAGTGGTAAATATTTTATGTTACAATCTCATCGTTTCTTGAGATTATTTATGATTAAGTTTAAATGTTGAAATATCATGATCTATCTATAAATAATTATCATGAAATTTATATCAATGTGTTATTTATGATATATTCAGGAAATGATACCATTTTCCCACTCTTTGGTACGTAATATAATTAATATTAAGTTTTATAGAATATATTACTTCATTTATCTCTTCTGTGGTAAATATATTTTCTTCAAAGACAATGTTTTCTATTTTTTTTTAAAATGAAATTTTAATATAATTTTCGATGAAAAATAATTTTAAAATTTTTATCATTTAGAAACTATTTTAAATGATAAATCCCCCTTTATAAATTCCAATATTATTTTCACAGAAAAAGGTTTTTAAAAGTTTATAAATGTTTAAAATATTTTTTTCAATGTGGAATGTATGTTTTCCTTAAGAAATGTTTTAAATGATTTATAAATATTAGATTATATGTTTTCAAATTGGTTTTCATAGAAAATTATTTTTAATTATTTTTATATTTTAAAATGTGAATTTCAAATATGGGTTATTTTCCTTAAGAAATGTTCAAAGTTATCTTTAAAAATCCTTATCCATATAAGAGAAAATCCTTTTATATAATTTATTATTTACCAGGAATATGATCCAAGGAGGCCATTCTTATTCTTTCTTTTAATGTTTTTTCTTTAAAATGAAAACATGTTCATGAAACGTATTTCTCTTCTATGGGATATGCCATATTAAAATGATTACGAAACCTAATTCTTTCATTGTATTATGCTACGTTGAAATGATTATGAAACAAGTCCCTTTTCTATAGGTGATAACATGATAAAATTCTTATGATACCATTTCATGGCTTATGTTATGATGTATGTTTATGATATTGTGGAAAAAATATGTATGATTTAATTATGTGTGGGGTGAGACTTATATTTCCGTCCAATGCATTGGGTAACGATGGGCAAATCATCAGTATACATGTAATTTGTGAACATTATTTCATGTTCACAATATTATGAATGAACCTGGTTACATGTTCAAACTTTTATGAGTGAAATCTATTACAAGTTCACAATTATATGACTAAACCCGATTACATGTATAAAATGTAATGCATAAACCTAATTACATGTTCACAATGTGATACAGGGACTTGATTACATGTTCACAATGTTATGCATAAACATGATTACATGTTCACAATGTTATGGGTGAACATGATTACATGTTCACAATGTTATGCATGAACTTGATTAAATTTTCTAAAAATTATTTATGAACCTAATTACATGTTCAAAATGTTATATGTGAACCCGATTACATGTTCACAATGTAGTAAACGAACCTGATTACTTGTTCACAATGTTATTCATGAACCTGATTACATGTTCACAATGTTGTGTATGAAATTTCCTTTAATGTCCATAAAGATATGAATGGACCTAGTTTTGTGACCATTAGTTTATGTGAGGGAATGATTTCATATCCTTAACTTAATTAGTGAACCTATTTCTATTTATAGATGTTCACAATATTATAAGATAATGTGTATGCCACAAATATATGTCCTATGGAAATGTTATACTCTCTGGGATCATGTTATTTGATTATCATATGATGCATGTCTTATTAATTACCTCTATTTATTCAAGGACTCATGATTATGACCATTGATTTGTAGGGTGTGGGTTTTAACTATTATTATCATGTTCTCACACACTTATTTCCATGTTAAGATTACATATCTCCTTTTTTTACACTTACTGAGCATCAGATATCACACTTTGTTATGTTTTCTTTCCCTATCTTATGAAGAAAGGATTTATATAGGGTATGTCTAATAGGATTACTAAATGGGGAGATAATTTTGGGAAACATAGAATACCATTCAACGTATTAGAAGACTGTTTCCCGAATTTTCAAAGGAACAAAACTATTATCATCCTCAGTCATGAATTTGTGTAATGTATTGAATATTATTATAGAAATATGTAATATCATTGTATGAGAAGCCTGAGTCACTATAGTTGGTATAAAAGGGAAGTTTTAGTTGTCCTTTGGAAACTAGGATGAGAAAACATTTGTGAGTTCCATAGTGGTATTTCTAAGGATATTTTTAGGGTTGTTGCTATGTATAAATCTAGGGATGTGTCAAAGTATAGGAAAATGTCCTAGTATTTTTGGTGAAGGATAAAGAGAGTGGTTTCTGAAAAATACATCCCTATATAGATGCCACAAGTGGACGTGGCTATTGAACTGATGTACCTAGGGGTAACAGCCCCAAAAAAATTTAATTTAAGCTAGACATGATTGTGAACGGGTGAACGATAATGGGACTTGTTTCACACATAGTTTGACATTCTTAGGGGATATTATTTGGAAATTCAAAAACTCTTATGAAACATCATGAAGGATTTTAGTGGAAGATGACTATGATTGGCCTAGTATGAACCTAATGTGTCTTAGATTAAAAAATGTTCCATGATTTAGACATCCTATAAGTTATTTTTAGGATTATTTGGTTTTCAAATATAACTAGTGTTTCTCACACTATGATTTTCTATTTTCGTAAATGGAGAGAAGAATAAAGAACTGGTTTAACACTAAACATGATAGACTATTTTAAAATGAGAAGCCAAAGGAGATAATAACTCAATTAAAAGATGTTGTGATAATGCCTAATAAGTTTTCACATACCATGTTTAACAACATATACCTTAACCAACTCTCAGACTCCCCAAATAAGAGAAGGAAAGAGTTCAATAAGAGGTTGGGTAGTGGTGAACATGGAGGAAAGAGGATTCAATTTACTTTGTGTCAAGAATTTGGGAAGAAATAACCACGTGGATGTATTATAGGGATATGAAGATGTTTTGAATCTTGAAAATAATGACACAATTCAATTAACTATAATGGGAAAATTAAAAGTTCAATTAACACAATGGATACGAATAATTACCTCCCTAAGATATCATTGACTATTGAATTATTTAAATTTGGAAATTATTGCCATTATGAAAATAGATCTCATAGGTGCAAAGACCATGAAGTAAATCATCTATGTGGTGGAAGTAATGGTTATGTTTTTGATGATGGGGAGACTGCAAATGACATGTGAAAGTAAAGAGGTGTTAAGGAAAAATATTATAAAACCTAGATAATGTTTTGAGAAGGAAGTGGAAGAATTTATGTGTTTATGTCTTGTAAATCAATAAGTATAAAATATATTAGGATCTTCCAGTATATGCTTTTCATTAAGGATTTGAAAACATATCTTGAATGGTATTATTGGACTCGAAAAGTAATTTAACATTAAGGTGATATTTTTATTAAGTTAATATAACCCTAAATATGTTTGGGATGTTTAGATAATGATTTTGGGATAAATAGATGTTGGATATGAATAAGTAATGTTGATAGTACAAATTACTTTAATGGTTTTTGGACAAAGTTGTTTATTCTATCATGGATGAAGTTTACAACATTTTTGTATATAAGGAATATATCGAATAATCCATTTTCAATGTAAGGAATGAATAATAATGTATGTTTTCAATATAATATTATTTTAATTTATGTTTTTACCACGTTTCAAGATAATAAAGTATAAATGTATTCAAATTTTTGGTATGTGGTAATCTATATCCACTTTATGATATATTGGAGATTAATGTTAAGTTGATTTATGTGGCCTTCTTTATAAAGTTTTAGAGTTTAATTATATTGATGAATAATATGGATAACTATTTATGGAATGGTTTAAGCTGAACTTTGTATGAAGTTTTAGAGATGAAACATCCAGATCCTGGATGCCATTGAAGGTTACCCAAGCCCAGTTGGCCATATGGCCTCAAGCGTGTCTCCCTGAATGCCAAAGGCTATCGACTAGTATTGAGATCCTAGGGTGTGTCCATGAGGAGACTATTCCATGATTACTAAATCGCAGCATAGAGGATGAATATATAAAAATAAGACATATGTTGTAGAAGTAGTGTAATAATTAACATAACACATAGTAGAAGAAGACTAGAATAATAATACAACTGGTGCATGAAATATAAATATACTGAAGTAAATGATGATGTTTCTTGTATATATAAATATTGAAATCAGGGTATAAAGAATAATATAAAACATTCTATAAAAATTAATAAAAAATAAATCCAAAAACTATCCCAAGCATCCTAAGCTCCAACTTGGTCATCTGCTACTAGATCCATTCAAAGCAGTCAAGTAATCAAGTGTCGAAGGAAAGAAACTTTCCTTTATTAACACCTGTATACATATAGTCTTTCCAGTTACCAATGGTGTATGAATAGGGTGTGAGATAAACTCAGTAGGCTACCACCAAGAGTGTCTATAATATATTGTTCATGTAATATAAATTGAAATAGCATACAAGCATGCATATATAAAAGTAAAGTAGTAAAATAATGTAAATACCCAATTACCCACTTCATCCCTCAACTTGTGTTTGAACATGTAACTAGTTCATTAAATAATTAATTTCTAGCTTATATATTGAAGTCACATGTGGCATAACCATCATGGACATCACCTTGTGATAGCAATCGTTAAGGTTTAAGATGTAATAAGGCAATATGTATAGATAATAATAATGAAAGGGTTCCAATATAATAACCAAGGAAACTAAGTTGACATGGGTCACCATATCAGTAGTAACAACATCCTTGCTTGGGGTTAATAGTGTAAAATAAGGATTATCATACACAAAATTCCACAATAGTAATGATTTAGTCGATTCCAAGGAATAAATCCAAGGTAAAATGGGATAAGATATACTAGGACCAATGACGTATCCAAGGCAACTCATGTCTGTAGAATCCACATTAGATTAAAGGAGTGTATCCAAGAAATCTTTTAATAGTAAAGGATGGATCATGCAGTTTCATATCGTGCATCCACTAATAGATGAGGATCGGGTTCCAAGGTGGGCCTCAACCAAGGCAACCGAAATCCATGAATCAGAATGGCATCCATGGGGGCCCAAGACATTCTATCGGGAATCCAAAATATAACTCAAGTTTGGCCACCCATATAATTATTTCAAAGACCAAATTTCATTACTAACCTTACAATGAATTCATTTTATTAATTAATCCATGTGATAATCATACCATTTCAATAGTCAAGGTTCAAGCCATTTCATTTTATTAGTGTGGCAAGGCCAAGGAAAAAAAACCATTTAATTCATTTAATATAAGTCATAAAAAAATCATTAGTTTCATTCCCTTACCTTCCATATTATGTGTCAAGGGGTACTGAAGACATGAAACCCAATATTCATTTAGATTTTATCAGTCCAGTCGTATACTTAGTATACTAGATAATTTCAATTAAGATAGGTTAAAAATTATTAAGTTCTTACCTTAGGAAGGTCTTATAGAAATAAACATTGTCTAATACAATCATAAATTCACAATTCAGTAGTCATTTAAAGATAGTGGTTTTCCATAAACAAGGTTATGCCGAGGCACACCCGAATGGTGGCTCAGAGAAACAAGTCAAACCATTAAAAAGTTAAATATGTAAATTTACCCTATATGGGGTGGTCTGCATTGTGGATGTAACCACTAATGATAAATGAAATTTATTTCATGATTCTTAGAATACCATTCTAAAAACTTCAATATAGACATATAAATTAAATAGATTATGCTCGATGAAATCGACGTGTCCACATAAAAATTTTAAAAATGAAGAATATTGAGGAGTGAGTTATAGACCACTTACCTCGTACTGATATGAATCTCATCATGCAGTATCATACTAGATTAGAAGTGATCTGAAGAAAAAACCAATGATATGAAATTGGGGAATATGATCCTGAATCTAAATAGCGTCATTCATAGGAAGAATAATAAAGAACGATTTAAAAGGAATCAAGAACGTATCGATGTGGATCCGATGAGATATACGACACTACAATCAGACTCCGAATAGATTATTGGGATCAAATCCAAGATTAGAAGGCTTTTTGGCATCAAAGGACAGATAAGAGGGGTCCTTTTCACTGGAAAATCATATTGGAAGATGGGATGTTTAAAACATTTCATTTAAGGTAAATTTTTTAATTTCACCCCAAAATGGACTTTGCATGGTTTGGCCACAAGGTTTGGCCAAACCATGCATGGTTAGATATAGAGAGGGTCATACCACTTGGTTAGGATACACAATTAGGGAAACTAAGCACAAACGATACAAAATGCCTCTTCAATTTTCTACAATATTTTTCTTGTCCATGTGGCCCAAATTGAATGGTTTGGAAAAAATTTTCACCCCATAACACCACATTATCCAACCTTGCATGGTTAAATATAACCATGTGGTTTTCCTCACATGGTTTCCTATATCCACGTGACATACCTAAAACCTCCACCATCTAGGGTTTTCAGTTATAAAAAAACTCTATACACCCAAAAAACATTCATGAACTCATAGGGCATTCATATTAGGATCATCAAAGAAAATTAGAATGAAATTTAAAGGATCCTTAACTGAGTCAAAAACCGGGTTCTTATAGTCTTCCCACCTAAATGGAAATCTCCCCGATGTTTACCTTCTAAGGGAGGCGAAACACTTTCTAAGAACAACTCTAGCCACTGGGCATGTACATCAACATCCCTCTCCCAAGTCTCATGTTGTACACGACCATGCTACCATAACACACATATTTTAGGGATAAAACATCCTTAAAGATTCCCCATGATCCAATCAATGATGTGTATATAAAAATACTTAATTAAATCAACATAATATAATTCAATGTCATCAGGATCAAAAGTATGACATGGGTTGACATGATACTAGTGAAGTTGTGAAACACAAATGACGTCGTGCATGGAATAGTACCTTTGAGGTAGTAGAAACTGATAGGATAATATCCAAAATCTCTCTAGAATCTAAAATGGACCTATAATGAATGAATACAATATCCCTTTCCTCTATATCCATTTATTCCCTAACTTGGGTGATACCCTTATGAAAACACGATCCCCAACCTTGAACTCAAGAGGTCGTCGAAGTTGACCGACATACCATTTATATGTAGAATGAGTAGTGTACATATAATTCTAGATTAGCTAAACCTACTCCTAAGTCTCCTAAATGAGATGACGACCTAGTAGGTCTACCTCTGCCACCTCTATCTATTGCAGGGGTGAATGACATGAGCTACCATTCAGGGTCCTAATAACCATCAGAACCATCACATGAAAGATATTATTATAGGCGAGCTCAATGAGTGAGATATGATTCTCCAAAGAACTTACTAAATGAAGGACACATTCCTAGAAAATGTCCACCAAAACCTATATAATTCATTCTATCTATCCATTTGTCTGAGGGTGAAAGGCAATGCTCAAAAGTACCTATGCACTCTTATATTTTTGTAACCCCTGCCAGAACCGTGATGTGAAAATGAGAATCCCTATCTAAAATGATAGTATGAGGGACCCCTGTGTAGTCATATGATCTCAAAGACATAAAATCTTCAGATCTTATCAACTAAGAAATTATCTAGGATAGAAATGAAGTGGGATACGTTTCCCGCTCTATTAATGAAAACCCATACAACTTTTCCTCCTCTGAACGACCTCGGTAAAACGAATATGAAGTCCATGAAAAAATATTCTCATTTATATTATGGTACTTGAAGTGGTTATAATTGACCTTTAGGTATTTGTTACTCCTACTTCATCTATTGATAGGTGGAATAACTCATGATAAATCCTCTTATCAGACATATTATCCCAAAACACCAATAACGGTGTTTCATTTCTTGATACATTTTGGAGATACTTAGATGAAATACCCACTGGGAAGTGTAGGACTCAGGAATACACTCTTCTATAATATCTATAAGAACCCATAAACAATCATTTATACACAAGATTTTTTCTCTGTCCAAAAACCAATCTATAGGTGGGTCATGTATTTAAATATTCTCACAGAGAACGAATCTCACAAGATCTAAAACTTTCGCGATCTTATCCTTCTCATGGAGGAATGAGGTAACAGTCAAGGATGAGAGATAAGACCATTTTTTTACTATCTTGAATCTCTATATGAAACTAAAAAAGGAGGGAAATCAATTTTAATTCATCATTGGATTCCCGTAAGGCTTGTGCCTGGGTTTTTCAACTCTGTGCATCAGTTACTGCATTTCCCATTCCAGGAGTATATGAAAGATACAAATTAAAGGAATAAATACACTCCAACCATTTCAATCTCTATGATTCAATTCATGCCATGTAAAGATACATTAATGACTTTTTTGGTTCGTATACACCACAAAGGGATCCCCTAATGGATAACTTCTTCAGTAATGTAAGAAATAGATAACTACTACTAGATAAAGGTTGTGTGTTGGGTAGTTTTTCTCATGAGGCCTCTACTAATGATATCCTCATGTAATGAATCTATCCTCCTACATCAGCACTTCCCCTATGAAAATGCCCGATGCATCACATAACATGGTATAGAATCATCTAGGATCTGCAAGAATCTGAATAGGCATCAAGACAAGACTATTTTCAACTCCTAAAATTATTTTTAGTACTATGATGACCATAATAAAATTACACTATTCCTTATAATACCAGTAATAGGTGAATGAAGGCATGAGAAGTCTTGTATGAAATACCTGTAATATCCAGCTATCCCTAAGAAACCCCATATATCAAACATTTTCTTGGGATTCTCCCACGAAACCATTTTACTATCCTTCTCTAGGATAGTATAGATTTTTGATTCTGTGATCATATGAACCAATAAGTGAACATTGAAGATCAATAAGTGGCACTTATAAATCTTGACATAAATATGATGCTCTCTCAGTGTAATAAAAATGATCTCTTTGAGCTGATCATGGTCAATTAGAGTGTGAGAATACAACAAGATGTCATCTATAAAGTCTATGAAAAAAGAATTCACATAGTGGTTGAACATAGTATTCACTAGATTGATGAAAATGGTGGGCACATTTGTGAGACCAAACAACATAACTAGGTACTCATACATACCCTACCTTCTATAAAAAGTTTTATGAGGTATGTATAATGTTCTATATCACACCTGATGATAGCCCGATCATATCTTGATCCTAGAGAAGAACCTATATATTTATGGATGGTAAAAAAGATCATATATTTGAGGTAGTGGATATGATTTCTTGACTGCAAGTTAGTTCAACTATCTATAATCCATGCATAGATGAAAGATCCCACATGCCTTCATAGAAAAGGCATGGGAAAACCCAATGAGAAAGTACCGAGCCTTATAAAACCATTGGAATCTAAATCCTCTAAATAATTAAAGAGCTCATGGAAGTCTTTAAGTGCCATCCTATATAGAGGAATAGAGACTGGAGATGGTCCTGTAACAATATCAATCATAAACTCCACCTATCAATCAGTTGGTAAGTCATAAAAAGCATCATGAAAAATGTCCCTAAAATGAATTAATTCTGGAGGGAACTCAACATAAACTAAATCCTAATCCTCCATGATGAGATTAGAGATCTAGGTGGTGACTACAACTTTTTAATTATGATTTGGTACAACTCTACTATCCTGGACATCCAACTCACCCATATGGATATAACTACTCTGCTACGGTTATATAAATAGAACATATAAGAAATAGTACTCTAAAAAGGCTTGATACAAAACCAATCAATCCATTCTGATAATGTAATCAAATCCTTTCTTCTTGTTAAGAAAGAGGTCCCATAATAAATGGTAACTACGTACCCCAAGGGGGAAATACCTACAACGGTATATACCCCTAACCTTACCCCCAATGGTGTATCATAGGTCATTACACCATGGTAATACTATATTTCTAGCCCCAGGCTTTCTATGATAGATAAAGAGATGAAGGAGTTTTAAAAAAACTTGTATCAAATAAAGTATATACTATAGTGGGTCTACTAGAATAACACCTTATACTATAGATAGTCATACATCCCAATCCTCGAGTGTCAGATATAATGAATACAACTAATATGATCCATGAACTTGTACAACATCTAGAATACTATGATCAAAACTACTCTGCTAGTGTTCAGGAGTTTAGATACCATGACCACAACATCCTCCTCGGCCATCCCTACAGGTGGTACTCAAAATACCTACCTGACGTGACTTAAAATAACCTTCCCTTGAAGTTGGAGTTGGTTAATATCCTCTTACAATAAAAGATGATGGAAAGTTTCAACATAATCTCCAAATATTACCCATATAGCCTCAAGATCGACACTCTAGAGGGTCTCTATCACACTAAGGCTTCACGTTCCCCTATCAGCCACACTGATGACACACCATAGAGGTACTAGAATAGGTACCATGACTACCACTACCCTAATTAAAATCCTTAATGGGGAATTTTCTACCACCATAGGAACTAATGGATTTCCAAATAAGGACCCGGCCTTATTACATACATAATATTGAATTTATTAAAGAAAACACTTCCTTTTAAACTGAGGATCTTTTTATGTTTATAGCTTTAGATAATTTGTACATAATACATTCATAACATTACACATTATTATAGAGTGGATACCATAAAAACAATTTCCATTTTTTTGAAAATTTAAAACAATAAAACTTATAACATGATTCCATGAAATTTTTCAACATTTAACATGGATTCCTTATTTTTATTACACATCCAGTAACCTATGAAAATCATTTAAAACTTGGGATGAGCACAAAAACTCAGTAAGGGATATAAAAATAAAGAAAGAACACATTAGTCCATGAATACTTATAGCATATGAAATCATATTCAAAAGACATAATTATCACCAGTATATATATACTCAATTTGTGAAACATGAGATTTACACAATACATAAGAACATAAGTAGAACTTTAAAGGTATCTTGGGGAAATAATTACAAAATCTTGTAACCCTCTTGGCTACGTTATAATTTGTAACCCTCACATCTACCTTACTATTTGTGTAACCATCTCAGTTACACTTTGAGTAACCATATGGCCAAACTCCAACTTACACATACCCAATGCATTGGAGGAAAATAAAGGTCCCATCCTTCATCATAAAAAATTCCCATAATCCAGAACTTAATCATAAAACATGAATATTATCATAAAAACATTACTATTGGATTTTGAAAAACCGATTTTTAAAAGAGGATTTTAAAAGAAATGTCCCTTATAAATATCATATAGTTGAAGTGGGACTTAATAGAGTGTTTTTAATATGTATATACTATGTAAATTTACATAATTAAACATAGTATAATTATAAATCACCACAAAAAAAATTTAAATACCACGTAAATAATGGAGAATAAGGTTAACCCAAAGGATGGAAATCAGGTTAAGAATTCCCTTACCTCAGGAAAGCCTTGATTTAAAATTGTTTTAACTTTCTGTATAATTGTTAAAATAGTGTTATTAGTATTTTAAAGAAACATTTTCATGTTTATAACATCTTATATGATCATTTCACAACCTCATTTTACCCCTTATTTGTTATTATTTTGTTTCTTACACTGTTTTGGAGTGAGTTCCTTACATGCTTTCCATGATTGGTTCATGATGGATGTTATTATCGATTGGAAGTGAAACTACAAAATTGGAATGGAAAGGTATTTACATATCTACAGTACCATTATTTATTCCATTTATAATTTTAGTGTTTTATATGAGGATGATTTATAAGTTAAAACATTAATGATGTTCATTAGGATCGTTTTAGTGGTTCTTTGATAATAACAACCTTATTTTGTCTTATAAATTAAGACCATGAGTACAAAAGAATTCCAGAACCATGGATGAAAAATAATACATATATTATATTCTGGTTCAACCATAGAAACGATTTCATGACCATACTTGAAAGAATTAATGGATATTGAAATCACATCATCCACGATGTCGGTAATTTGACACATCATAGACAATGTTTTTTATTCCTTGAATAAGTGGGAGAGGAGAAGAATAATGATGATGAATTTTCCATTAACCTAAGAACATCCAAAATATACATTATTTCTAGATATTTCAGGCCTCTTGGGAAAGAAAATATAAATAAAGAATATGAAAAATAAAGAAACTCAAAATAAAAGAAAAATTGAGAAATCCATTACAAAAATTTGGCATCCAAACGACTATGTTACATGGTTTTAGAAAATATTAAAAATAGAGGGGAAAAGGGTCACCCATCCCAGAATAAATCATAATATTTAATAGATCAAGAATAGTAAGGAAATAAGAACATGGTTTGGAAACTTTAATTTTATACCACATAAAAGAGAACTTGAATGGAAAAAGAATGCAATTGATAATTTTCTTATCTTGTAGAGTAACTCCTAGAACATGAAGGTTTAGACCTTGGGGGCTTTAAGAAACCTTGGGAGGGATACTAGGGAGGTAAGGAGGCCATAACTTTGTTTATTAGGAATTTTGAATGAAGTTAACAAATGAATGGGTTGGTATTTATAGGAAAAGTGATGGATTAATTGAATAATTTCCAAGGGCACCTCATTATTGGTTTTTGAAAAACCATGGGCTTGCCCAAGGTATTTTCCCATGGTATAAGCCACATGGGACACCTCATAAATTATTTTACTGTACAAAAGTTTACCTGATTTATTACATCATTATTACATCATTAATGATGTCATTAACACATCGTAACTCAAAACTGTATTTTTTACTATTCACCGAAAAATCAACCATTTTAGAAAAATATCCAAAATTATCCGTAACCATTTATCAAAGTGTAGAATTAAAAAATTAATTCCTTTAAAAAAAATAATGTTCTAAATATTATTTATTTAATTTTTAAATAAAATCATACTTAATTCAAAAAGTAATAATTTAAAAAGTATAACTACTTTTATATCACATTTAAAAATTAATCAAGATGTGATTATCTTAATGCCTCAAGAAAATAAAATAATAATACGATATACTATTCTTTAGATTCATACAACTATTCATAACGATATGTTACTATTCACCAAAAAAACATGTTGGTTATAAGAGACTCCAAATAACATACTGAACACAATTTTTAATGACCATTTTTTAAAATTCAAAACATAGATGTAGTAAAATTATGTTTAAAGGCTACTTATAATTATCATCACTAAAGAAAATTTCAAGAATTTAAATTTATTTTTAGAAAACCGTGTGGTGTTACATTATCCCCACTTTATAGAAATTGCGTTCTCGCAATTTTATTTAATTTTTAAACAAGTGAGGGTACCTTTCCCTCATTGCATTTTCAGACTCACATGTTTCTTCTTCAACCACGTGGTTTCTCCACAAAACCATTACCTGGTAAATTACCTTATTCCACAATACTAGTTACCTTAGACTAAGAATCTGAACTAGTTTCTCTTTATTTGAAAGTTTCTCCTCTAGCTGAACTGCTTCTAGGCTCAAAACATGAGTCGAATCTGGTACATATTTTCTCAACTTCGAAACATGAAAAACATTGTTTACCTGAGACAAACTTGGAGGCAAAGATACTCAATATGTAACTAGTCCAACTTTCTGTAGGATTTAAAAAGGACCAATGAACAACAGACTTATCTTTCAATTCTAACCAAAACGCATCACGTTTTTCGAAGGATAGATTTTAATGGAAACATGGTCACCTACCTTGCAAGAGAAATCTTTCCTTCTATTATCTGCATAAGTTTTCTCACTGATCTGAGCTGTCCTCATGTCCTGCTGGATCATCTTCACTTTCTCAGACACTTTGTCTACTAATTCTGGCCCCATAAACTTTTTTTCACTGACTTCATCCCAAAACACTGGAGTCTGACACTCCTTTCTGTACAATGCCTCAAAAGGTTCCATCTGAATACTGGAATAAAAACTGTTATTATAAGAAAACTCATCTAAATAATGATGCTGATCCCAACTTCCCTAGTATTCCATTGAACAAGCTCAAAGCATATCCTCTAATTTTTGAATCATTCGTTCTGACTGCCCATATGATTGAGGATAAAAAGTTTTACTGAAATTTAACTCTATGCCCAATGAATTTTGAAGTACCTTCCAAAAGTTATAAGTGTACCTCAGATCCCAGTTAGATTCAATGGAAAGAGAAAATCCATGTAACCTGAAAATCTCATTGTGGTACAATCGAGAAAGTTGATCCAAATACATTGTATCTCAAATAGAAAGAAAATGTGCAGATTTTGTCAGCCGATCCACAATAACCCAAATAAAATTTTTACCTTGAGATGTCTTAGGTAGACCCACCAAAAAGTCCATGGATACATTCTCCCACTTCCACTATGGAACTAGAAAATGATAAATCATCCCCTTCGGTAACTGCCGCTTTTCTTTAACCTGCTGACATGTCAAACATTTGATGGTAAAATCAGCAATATCCCTTTTCATTCCTTCCCACCAGTAATACTCCCGACGGTCTCTATACATCTTAGTACTGCAAGGATGAACCTAAAATAGAGAACTGTGTGCTTCACACTACAAATATTTCTTCAACTGAGAATCACTGGGCACACAAAAACTTTTTCCAAATCTTAAAACACAAACTTTATCAAGGTTAAATTCTGGAAACTTACGCATGTTAACCAATTCTACCTTTTTCCGTAACTCATGGTCTTCCTTCTATGCTCAAATAATTCTTTTCTGACAAGGAAGACTGCACTAAAACCTAAAACAAAATAGATTTATCCTCCACACCAACAAATTTTAAGACAAAATTCATCAAATCATTAATCAAGTGATCATGTTCCAAACGTAACATGGTTAATGATCCCTGATGTTTTCGACTCAAGGCATCCACCACTTTTTTTTGTAAAGACCCGTAAAATTCAAGGGGAATTTTTTCTTAATTTTCTTTGGAATTTTACAAGAGCGCGGTTTCTGACGGCACCTGATTCCGAGGCCCGGAGTGCCCGGACTCAATTTCTGAAGTTTGGCTCGGGTACGTTCAGTGAACGAACGAGCGGGAATTTCTAACTTTTGAACCGGTGCCCGGAATCGAATTTCGAGGGGACCGATGAACTCGCAGCGCCGATATTCTCTTAAGGGGACCTTTTCCTAGGTTGTGTTTTATACGGGTTGAGAGTTAGTTTTTGGGAATTTAAAATGAAGTTAAATAAAATGTGGAAACACATTTTATTTTTTTTATCCAAGTTGGTTATAACCTCCCAAAGGGAGTTAGGGGTGGTACCCACATCCACTTAACTTTCCTTGAGAGGATTAATTGTGGTGGGGCCCACACGAACCCTAACACTTCATCTTCCCTTTAAACTCCCTATAACTCCTCTTTAATTAATCTTGACAACTTGGGTTATTAATTGAGTTGAGTTTTTTTTTAATTTAAATCTTTTGAAATTCAAGTTGTTTAATTGTGTAAATAAAATAAGCTTTAAGCTTATTTTATTTTGGTTGGTATCCATTGCCACCTTGAGAGGATTTGGGAAGTTCTCTCCTTTTTCATCAACCTTGACGAAGAACATGAAGAACACTTAAGCGCCGACGAAGAACGCCGCTTCTCTTCTTCGTAGCCGGTGTGTTTCCGAAGATCGACGATGCCCCTTCTTCGATCTTCTTCTCGTGTCAACGAAAGGAGACGCCGTTTCCTCCTCGGACTTTCTCCGTCAGCTTACGAAGCTTCTCCAGTGACGTACCTCTTCGGACGCACCTCGACGTCAACGGAAACGATGTTCGGTTTCCGCGACGCCCGACCACCGCGACGCTTGTCTTCCGTGGCTTGTTGATGTGCTCCGCACTTGAAACCGAGGTAGGGGTTTATTTTATTCTTTTGTTCATGATTTATACCCGTGAATATTTCTTCGTGAAATTTGTCCAATTTTTAGAAAATAACGCGAGGGGGACGGACCGCACGAACACGGCCGACCCTCCTCCTTTTTCATGTTGATTCTGTTGTGGATTGAAACGGCTGTGTCGCGGTGCCGTCGCACCACGTAGGATCATACGACAAGAAACGCGCGGCGCCGTCGCGCTGCGTTGTAAAATAATGCAAGGACGCGATGCCGTCGCGCCGCGTCGAAGAAAGTCGGAGACACCGCGACCGGAGCGGGGCCGGGGCGGAAGGGCGCGACGCCGTCGCGCCGCGCCGGACAACGAAGGCCGCGGCCGGTTCCGGGCCACGGCGGAACGAGAAGACCAGTGGCCAGCCGGGCCGCCGGTGTCGGAAGCCGGAAGGGGACCGGCCTTTGCCGGTCCCGTTGAGGAAGAACCGGCCGGACAGGTCGGGCTGGCCGGAAGGGAGGCAAACCGGGGGGAATTAATTCCCCCGGCCAACAAATAAACGGCCCCCCATAATGAGTGGGGCCGGTTTCACAAGGGGGGGCATGCGCCCCCCGTTCCAATCAGCTCGGCCTTCGGCCGAGCTGACAGCGCGGCCAGCGTGCTGCCTTGCACCGAACTGGCGCGCCTGGCCGCGCCGGGCCGGGTCGACCCTGTCCGGGGCGGGTCGACCCGGTTCGGGCCAACCGGGGGGTCTCGGGTCGGGATGGCCCGAGCCTGAAACCCCCGTTACCAAGCGGTTTGGATTAAAATGCCCATAACTCGGGATACGGACTTCCAAACGACGCGCCGTCAGCGGCGATGCGATCCTTGGATCGAGACGGTCGTTTCAGTATATCGCACTCAATGTTTCGGATTACTTTGAGTTCGGCCGAGTTGGTTCGTAGACGAAACCAACCGGGCCCTCGGAGCGGAAACACTCATATCTTGAGCTACGGACGTCCGTTTGACGTGCCGTCGATTTTGTTGAGTTCCTCTTAGTGAGGCGGATCTTTTGGAAAACTCCGCCCGAGGTTTGGACGCATGTGGAGTATGGTCAGGTTGGTTTTGCCTTAAAAACCAACTGGGCCCATGGGACGAAAAAGCCAGTAACTCTCAGACCGGGCGTCCGATTGACGCGACGTCTGTTGCGTTGAGTTCCTGTTGACGATACAGAACTTTTGGATACATCAACTCTGTACTTTGTGACAGTTGATGTATCAGCTTCTCGGCTCGTGGAGCGGACCCTCCCGAACGAGCTTGCTGTGTGCGGGAACCCTAGAGCTGGCTGCGACTGCTACTGTGACTGCGGCGACGACAGTGCAGAGATCCTCAGTGGATTCGACGACGACGACTAGAGCACTCAGCGATCCTGTGTGGATCAGTGCTACCGATCCTGTGTGGGTCTGATCCTGTGTGGGTCTGCGCTCAGCGGTCGTGTGTGAACCAGCGCCTAAATATCCTGTGTGGGTCCGATCCTGTGTGGGTCTTTGTGGGGGTTAGTACCTATCGATCTTTTGTGGGTCCGACGACTTAGATGGATCAGTGATCATCTCTATCGTCTTCCGAAGAAGTATACCTGTGTGATCTAAATCCTGTTGCTTTCCTGTGTGGATTGTGTTGTGCTATCCTGTGTGGATTTCGTTTTTCTTTCCTGTGTGGAATACGTATAATTTCCTGTGTGGACTGAGTTGTACTTGGGCTCGGAGGTTAGAGAGTATTGGAATTGATGACTTAGGTATATGTATGGGCATATACCTAAGCAGTGTCGGTTGTTACTTCGTGTTTGTATCTTTCCGTTGTGGTTTATCCTTTGTGGATTTTGGGAGACCTTCGGGGGTCTCGGGGTCCCTACTGAGTAGCTTATACTCACCCCTGCACGGGATATGCCCGCACTACGTTGTGTTGGTTGGCAGACGACGGACAACGTTGATCGTGGTCGAGGCTTGCGGAGCAGGACTGTACCTGGAGGTGGACCACTGGGTGGGACGTGCTCGGACGCGGACGACGGGACTCGAGGAGCAGTGGAGCTTTCTGTACCCACCCTTCAGGTGGGATTTCCAGTGGACAACTCGGTGTAGCAGATTTTACTTTATAGTTGCTGTTTTCCCTTTCGAGTTGTACTTTACTTTCAGTTTGGGTTTGTATACTGGCCCATTTACTTTTCCGCACTTCAGTTGTACTCTGTTTTTACTTAGTGTTTACTTTTCCGCTTGCTTACTCTATGGTTCTTGTTTACTTTACAAAGGCAATGCCTTCCCTTTTTACCGGGATTTATGCCATGGTGCTAGTCGCCAACCCCTGGCCTATGGAAGGCGGGTTTGGGGTAGTCACGGCACGAGCCCCGAGGAAGGGTCGTGACAGATTGGTATCAGAGGAGTTCGGTTCTACCGCGAACTCTGATCTTTTCTATGTGAAGCAATAATGTTGAGTGTATTGAGTGTGGTTATCAGTCCAGGGAGTCCAGTGTTGGTGCGGCGGCCGACGTATCCGTACAACAGGACCCTGACTTCTGATTTCCGACTTAATGCACGAAAACATTGATTGCGTGTGTGTTTCAAGTTTTCTTTGTGATTACTTTGTATCAGCTCACCAGGTATACTGTTCTGACCATGGCACACCTGTTTCCTTTTTAGGATGGCCCCACGACGGCAGCCAGCTAGGGTCTCGAGAGTTGAGCGTGACGACAGCCCACCGAGCGACGAGGCCTCAGTGCAGGGCCCTTTGTCAGCAGTGGCACCAGTAAGTAGCACTACCAGCCGAGCCACCGATGCTTCCAGCACTAGCCGCTGATGATGCACGTCGCCTTGGAGCTCTGCACGAGTTCCAGCACCAACAACTGCCTAGGATTTGTGGGGAGACGGACCCCCAGGCACCAGAGGACTGGCTGGAGGGAGTGGTACGAGTTTTTAGGCTAGTGAGGACACCTGCAGACCTCATGGTGATCCTCGCTGCGAGCCTACTGCACGCCAGCAGTAGGACAATGGTGGAGTATGATGCTCTAGGTTCACTATGAGGCATCTCTACAATGGACGGACTTTGAGAGCCACTTCCGCTCTGAGTTCGTCCCAACCACTCTTCGTGCGGTGCGCATTCAAGAGCTTCTTCAGCTGCGGCAGGGCAGCATGACAGTTGCTCAGTACTCGGTGAGATTTACCGATCTCTCTACTCGACTGACATGGTACGGGACCCATTCTTCCGGGCACGGACCTTCGAGCTGGGATGGAGACACGAGATCAGGGAATCACTGATCTCCCTCAGCATTCCGACTCAGACGGGAGTACTGGAGTGGGCCCTTTTGATCGAGAGCTTTCTTGCTGAGTCTACACCAGCGCCGAGACCCACCGCAGGGTGGCACGTGGTAGAGTCTTCTGCGGCAGGCAGTCGACAGATGACTCAGGGGTCCAGGAAGACCAGACCTTCAGGAAGACGACCTCAGGACACTGGCTCAGCAGTGCGGGGCACACAACGCGGAGCCAGTCTTTTGAGAGGCAGACAGTGCTACTCGTGCGGCGGGCAGGGCCACATGGCTCGTGACTGCCCGACCCGCCGTGCCTAGGAGCAGCAGACGATTGAGGGACCACCGAGGCAGAGGCAAAGGGTCGACCGTGGCGGTCCGCAGGGAGGAGGAGGACGAGGCAGAGGAGCTGGCCGAGCAGCAGGCGGTGGGCGACGCTTTGAGGCTCTACCACCACCACCACCAGGAGGTCCACCCCGACCACAGGGAGCTGGCGGGCAGAGACAGGCACAGCTCCAGGCAGCAGAGGCCTACGACCACGGCGCGCCCGAGATGATTCGAGGTACTATCTGTGTCTATTGCACCCTTGCTGCAGTACTTATAGACACAGGAGCGAGTCACTCTTTCATAGCCGCTGCCCTTGTACGGAGCTCGGAGATTCCGACAGAGCCGTTGGCTCGATCCTTACGGCTAGAGACTCCTACGGGAGTAGACTCGACGATTACGCACTGGTGCCAGCAGTGTGAGCTTACTCTAGGAGGCGAGAGCTTCAACTGGGATCTTCTTGTAGCAGTGTCGAGGCCTTACGATGTCATCTTGGGCATGGATTGGTTATCTATGGTCCATGCCCATATTGACTGTTTTAGGCGCAAGGTGCGATGTGTACGCACCGACGGGAGAAGGTTCACCTTCACCGGCGAGAAGGGAGCCTTCGCAGCACAGGATGGACTTCTGCAGAGGAGAGGACAGCCCATCACTCATCAGTTGGATAGTCTCATCCTAGGATAAGTTGACGTGCAGAGTCCTGGTTTTCCTGCAGTGGTGGATCAGTTTGCGGACGTTTTTCCCGACGACGTTCCAGGGCTACCTCCTCGCAAATAGGTAGACTTTTATATTGACCTGTACCCCGGGACAGCCCCGATATTGACTCCAGCATATCATATGGCCCCCGCCGAGCTTCGAGAGCTACGGGTACAGTTGGAGGACTTGCAGGGCAAGGGGTTCATCCAACCCAGTGTTTCACCCTGGGCTTCCCTGATTTTGTTCGCCAAGAAGGCGGACGGGAGCTTGCGACTGTGTGTCGATTATCGTCACCTGAACCAGGTGACAGTGAGGAAAAAGTATCCGCTACCAAGGATTGATGACCTCTTTGATCAGCTCAAGGGAGCACGATGGTTCTCGAAGATAGACCTCAGGTCAGGCTATCATTAGCTCAGAGTCAGAGATGAGGACGTGCAGAAGATGACCATCAGATGTCGGTATGACCACTATGAGTTCTTGGTTATTCCTTTCGGTGTAACCAATGCTCCAGCAGTGTTCATGGCCCTCATGAACAGGATCTTTCAGCCATACCTCGATCGATTTGTCGTGTTCTTCATCAACGACATTTTGATTTACTCGACGACTGAGGAGGAGCACGCCTACCACTTACGGTTTGTACTAGACACACTCCGAGAGCACCAGCTTTATGGTAAACTCTCAAAGTGCCAGTTCTGGATACGTGAGGTCCACTTCTTGGGACACGTCATCTCTGAGGCGGGAGTTGCAGTGGATCCTGCGAATATTGAGGCGGTGTTAGCTTGGGAGCCACCCAGGAGTGTGACGGAGGTTCGGAGTTTCTTGGGACTACCTGGATACTACTGGAGATTCATGCCAGACTTCTCTAGAGTTGCGGAACCACTCTCAGCTTTGACGAAGAAGGGGAAACCCTTCGTGTGGTCAGACAGATGTCAGTAGTGCTTCCAGGAGCTGAGACAGAGGTTGACCAGCACACCTATCTTGAGGTTGCCTGAGGAGGGAGTAGGGTACGTAGTTTACTGCGATGCATCAGGGACCGGACTCGGATGTGTCCTGATGTAGGAGTGGGCAGTGATCGGCTATGGATCACATCAGTTGAGGCCGCATGAGCAGAACTATGCTACCCATGACCTAGAGTTAGCAGCAGTGGTCTTCGCTCTGAAGACATGGCGACACTACCTGATGGGAGAGCACTTTACAGTCTTTTCTGATCATCAGAGTCTCAGGTATATCTTCTCGTAGAAGGAACTGAACCTGAGACAACGACGATGGCTAGAGTTCCTCCAGGACTATGACTTTGAGATAGTCTATACTCCTGGAAAGGGGAACATGGTAGCCGATGCCCTCAGCAGGAGGACGGGCATTCAGCTACTTGAGGAGGCGACGGAGCAGCTAGCCTCTCTGCTGATATCCTTCATGGATAGAGATGGACCAACCTTCCTTCAGTCTCTCACAGTCACCCCTCCACTACTGCAGCGGGTCAGAGAGGCACAACGTGAGGACGCTGACTGTGAGACATGGCGTGCACAGATATCCTCGGGACAGGCACCTGATGGTTTCTCCCTTGGATCAGAGCACGACATCCTTTTCATAGGATGTACCATGGTACCAGTCGCTTTGCGAGAGGAGGTGCTGAGAGAGTTTCACACTTCTCCTTTGGCGGTACATCCTGGAGTGGCGAAGATGTACCAGGATCTCAGACGACAGCACTGGTGGCCGGGCATGAAGAAGGCTGTGGCTGAGTTCGTTTCCCGATGCCTCACCTGCCAGCAGATGAAGGCAGAGCATCAGGTACCAGCAGGCTTGGTACTTCCCTTGGAGGTCCCGGAGTGGAAGTGGGACGGGATATCTATGGACTTCGTGGCTGGACTTCCACGCATTTCCAGAGGTCATGACTCCATCTGGGTGATTGTCGACCGACTCACCATGTCGGCTCACTTCTTACCCATCTGAGAGCAGGGCTCAGTGGAGAGCTTGGGGCGTCTCTACGTTCAGGAGATTGTGCGGCTTCATGGTGTGCCATCATCTATCATCTCCGATCGAGATTCTCTCTTTACTTCCCGGCTATGGAAGGAATTACAGGAGGCGTTCGGGACGCAGCTACGTCTGAGCACAGCCTTTCACCCTCAGACGGATGGTCAGACGGAGAGGACCATTCAGACTCTCGAGGACATGCTCCGTGCATATGTCCTCGACTTTGGTCGTAACTGGGAGGAACACCTACCCTTGGTGGATTTTGCGTACAACAACAGCTACCACTCCACCATCGGGATGACTCCTTACGAGGCGTTGTACGGCCGACCTTGTAGATCTCCTTTGTGCTGGACAGACCCTGGGGAGTCAGCACTTGTGGGACCGGAGATGGTCTAGGCCATGACAGAGAAGGTCCAGGTCATCCAGGAGCGGATGAGGACAACTCAGAGCCGGTAGAAGTCATATGCTGACAGGAGGCGGAGGCCACTGTAGTTTGAGGATGACGACCACGTCTTCTTGCGGGTCTCACCTCGACGTGGTGTACAGAGATTTGGCCGTGGCGGCAAGTTATCTCTGCGCTTCATCGGACCCTTCCAGGTCCTCAGCAGGATTGGCGAGGTGGCTTATCGCCTGGCTCTACCACCTCAGTTGCACCGGGTGCACGACGTCTTCCACGTGTCTCAGCTGAGGAGATACGTGCACGACCCGACACACATCATTGACCATGGGGAGCTTGATGTTGACGATGAGGCGACTTTTACAGAGGTCTCGGTGGAGATCGAGGATCGACAGGAGCGAGTCCTACGTGGACGGTCGATTCCTCTAGTGCGCATCAGATGGCAGCACAGGAATCTCCAGGAGAGCACTTGGGAGCAGGAGGCTCAGATGCGTGCTCAGCACCCTCATTTGTTTCCCTAGTTTTGATGTATCTTTACGAGGACGTAAAGCCCAGAGGTGGGAGTAATGTAAAGACCCATAAAATTCAAGGGAAATTTTTTCTTAATTTTCTTTGGAATTTTACAAGAGCGCGGTTTCTGACGGCACCTGATTCCGAGGCCCAAAGTGCCCGGAATCAATTTCTGAAGTTTGGCTCGGGTACGTTCAGTGAACGAACGAGCGGGAATTTCTAACTTTTGAACCAGTGCCCGAAATAGAATTCCGAGGGCACCGATGAACTCGCAGCGCCGATATTCACTTAAGGAGACCTTTTCTGAGGTTGCGTTTTATGCGGGTTGAGAGTTAGTTTTTGGGAATTTAAAATGAAGTTAAATAAAATGTGGAAAAACATTTTATTTTTTTTATCCAAGTTGGTTATAACCTCCCAAAGGGAGTTAGGGGTGGGACCCACATCCACTTAACCTCCCTTGAGAGGATTAAGTGTGGTGGGGCACACACGAACCCTAACACATCATCTTCCCTTTAAACTCCCTATAACTCCTCTTTAATTAATCTTGACAACTTGGGTTATTTATTGAGTTGAGTTGTTTTAATTTAAAACTTTTGAAATTCAAGTTGTTTAATTGTGTAAATAAAATAAGCTTTAAGCTTATTTTATTTTGGTTGGTATCCTTTTCCACCTTGAGAGGATTTGGGAAGTTCTCTCCTTTTTCTTCAACCTTGACGAAGAACAAGAAGAACACTTAAGCTCCGACGAAGAACACCACTTCTCTTCTTCGTAGCCGGTGTGTTTCTGAAGATCGACGACGCCGCTTCTTCGATCTTCTTCCCGTGTCAATGAAAGGAGACGCCATTTCCTCCTCGGACTTTCTCCGTCAGCTTACGAATCTTCTCCAGTGACGTACCTCTTCGGACGCACCTCGACGTCAACGGAAACGACGTTCGGTTTCGGTGATGCCCGACCTCTGCGACACTTGTCTTCCATGGCTTGTTGATGTGCTCCGCACTTGAAACCGAGGCAGGGGTTTATTTTATTCTTTTGTTCATGATTTATACCCGTGAATATTTCTTTGTGAAATTTGTCCAATTGTTAGCAAATAACGCGAGGGGGCCGGACCACATGAACACGACCGACCCTCCTCCTTTTTCATGTTGATTCTGTTGTGGATTGAAACGGGTGTGGCGTGGTGCCATCGCACCGCACATGATCATACGGAAAGAAACGCGCGGCGCCGTCACGCCGCGTCGTAAAATAATGCAAGGACGCGATGCCGTCGCGCCGCGTCGAAGAAGGTCAGAGACACCACGGCCGGAGCAGGGCCGTGGTGGAAGGACACGACGTAGTCGCGCCGCGCCGGACAACGAAGGCCGCGGCAGGTTCCGGGCTGCGGCGGAACGAGAAGACCGGCGGCCAGCCGGGCCGCCGGTGTCGGAAGCCGGAAGGGGACCGGCTTTTGCCGGTCCCGTTGAGGAAGAACCGGCTGGCCAGGTCGGGCCGGCCGGAAGGGAGGAAAACTGGGGGGAATTAATTCCCCCGGCCAGAAAATAAACGGCCCCCCCAAAATGAGGGGGGGGGGGCAGTTTCAGAAGGGGGGGGGGGGCAGGCGCCCCCCGTTCCAATCAGCTCTGCCTTCGGCCGAGCTGGCAGCGCGCCCAGCGCGCTGCCTTACGCCGAACCGGCATGCCTGGCCGGTCCGCCAGGCCAGGCCGGGCCGCGCCGGGCAGTGCCGGGCCAGGTCGACACTGTCCGAGGCGGGTCGACCCGGTTCGGGCCAACCGGGGGGTCTCGGGCCGGGACGGCCCGGGCCCGAAACCCCCTTTACCGAGCGGTTTGGATTCAAATGCCCATAACTCGGGCTACGGACTTCCAAACGACGCGCCGTCAGCAGCGATGCGATCCTTGGATCGAGACGGTCGTTTAGGTGTATCACAATCAAAGTTTCGGATTACTTTGAGTTTGGCCGGTTTGGTTCATACACGAAACCAACCGGGCCCTCGGAGCCGAAACACTCATATCTTGAGCTACGGACGTCCGTTTGACGTGCCGTCGACTTTGTTGAGTTCCTCTTAATGAGGAGGATCTTTTGGAATACTCCGCCCAAGGTTTGGACTCAAGTGGAGTACGATCGGGTTGGTTTTTTCTTAAAAACCAACCGGGCCCTTGGGACGAAAAAGCCAATAACTCTTAGACCGGGTGTCCGATTGACGCACCGTCTGTTGCGTTGAGTTTTGTTGACGATACAGAACTTTTGGATACATCAACTCTAGAATTTGTGACAGTTGATGTATCAGCTTCTCAGCTCGTGGAGCGGACCCTCCCGAACGAGCTTGCTGTGTGCGGGAACCCTAGAGCTGGCTGCGACTGCTACTGTGACTGCGACGACGACAATGCAGAGATCCTTATTGGATTCGACGACGACGACTACAGCACTCAGCGATCCTGTGTGGATCAGTGCTACCGATCCTGTGTGGGTTCGATCCTGTGTGGGTCTGTGCTCAGCGGTCCTGTGTGAACCGGCGCCTACAGATCCTATGTGGGTCCGATCCTATGTGGGTCTTTACGGGGGTTAGTACCTATCGATCCTTTGTGGGTCCGACGACTTAGATGGATCAGTGATCATCTCTATCGTCTTCCGAAGAAGTATACCTGTGTGAGCTGAATCCTGTTGCTTTCCTGTGTGGATTGTGCTGTGCTATCCTGTGCGGATTTCGTTTTGCTTTCCTGTGTGGAATACGTATACTTTCCTGTGTGGACTGAGTTGTACTTGAGCTCGGAGGTTGGAGCGTATTGGAATTGATGACTTAGGTATATGTATGGGCATATACCTAAGCAGTGTCGGTTGTTACTTCGTGTTTGTATCTTTCCATTGTGGTTTATCCTTTCTGGATTTTGGGAGACCTTCGGGGGTCTCGGGGTCCCTACTGAGTAGCTTATACTCACCCCTGCACGGGCTATGCCCGCACTACGTTGTGTTGGTTGCAGACGACGGACATCGTTGATCGTGGTCGAGGCTTGCAGAGCAGGACGGTACCTGGAGGTGGACCATTGGGCGGGACGTGCTCGGAGCGGACGGCGGGACCCGAGGAGCAGTGGAGCTATCTGTACCCACCCTTCAGGTGGGATTTCTAGTGGACAGCTCGGTGTAGCGGCTTTTACTTTATAGTTGCTGTTTTCCCTTTCGAGTTGTACTTTACATTCAGTTTGGGTTTGTATACTGGCCCATTTACTTTTCCGCACTTCAGTTGTACTCGGTTTTTACATAGTGTTTACTTTTCCTCTTTCTTACTCTGTGGTGCTTGTTTACTTTACAAAGGCAATGCCTTCCCTTTTTACCGGGATTTACGCCTTGGTGCTAGTCGCCATCCCCTGGCCTATGGAAGGAGGGCTTGGGGTAGTCACGGCACGGGCTCCGAGGACGGGTCGTGACATTTTTTTTCTTTTTTAGGATGATAATTAATCATGAAATCACAATCCTTTATCATTTTAAGCCATCTTATCTACCTCATTATTAATTCCTTCTGAGTGTATATATACATCAGAATTTTATGGTGAGTACATATTTGACATTTGGCTCCGTATAAATGATGCCTCCAAATTTTCCAAGAAAAAACCATAGCTTCCAAATCCAAATATTGTGTGGGATAATTTAACTCTTGAGGTTTTAGTTGTTTTGAAGAGTAAGCAATTACCTGATCATTCTGCATCAAAACACAACCAAGTCCCTTCAATGAAGCATCAATATAGATGAAAAAATCACCATTTCGGGAAGGCAAAGCCAAAACAAGAGCACTTACCAATCTCTTCATCAGTTCCAAAAAACAAACATCACATTCTTATGTCCAAAAAAATTTAAACCATTTTCATGTTAACTTAGTTATTTAGATAGATAACTGTGCAAAGTGCTTAACAAACTATTGATAATAACCAACTAATCTAAGAAAACTATGATTGTCTATATCATTTTTAGGTCTTGAACATTAATCAAAAACTATTTTATTCCGGGATAAACTATTATTACATCATTATTTACAGTGTTCCTGAGAAGTGAAATCTGTTGCAACCAAAAATCACACTGGCTGAATTTTCCATAAAATTTATTTTCTTTTAAGGTTTGAAAAACAACCCTTAGATATTTTTCATGCTTCTCTTTATTTTTAGAAAATACCAGAATGTCATCAATAAACACACCCAAAAACTTATCCGAGAACTCATACAATACTCTATTCATAAGATTCATGAATATAGCAGGTGAATTAGATAACCCAAACGTCATAACAACAAATTCATGATGCCCATATCTAGTATGATAGACTGTTCTGGGGATTTCATCTCCTTTCACCTTTAGCTGATGGTATCCAGATCTTAATTAAATCTTGGAAAAGTACTGAGTTCCCTAGAGCTGATCAAACAAGTCATCAATATGAGGCAAATGATAGTTGTTTTTAATAGTGATGTTATTCAAAGATTTATAATCAATACAAAGTCTCATGGAACCATCTTTCTTTTTAACGAACTAAATTGGGGATCCCCATGGTAAAGTCCTAGGATGAATGAATCCTTTATCAAGATAATCCTACAACTAATTTTTCAATTCAAGAAGTTCTATTTGAGCCATACGATAAGGGGGTTTTGAAATTTGGCTTAGCATCAGGAACTAAGTCAATTGTGAATTCGACTATTCGACCAGGTATGACACCGGGAAACTCATTATAAAAAACATCAAGGTATTCATTTATCACTGGAACATCATTAATCTGAATCGTTCCCTTGTTTTCAGCAATATGAGCAAGATAACTTCCACTTCAATCTTTCAACATTTTCTTAGCTTCCTGATATGTTATCAATTTTATGGGTTAATTATTGTATACAGACTGAAATTATTTCTATAAAACAACTTCTTTATCTCTATAGTCAATCTCAGTAAGATATACAGAAAGCCAATCCATTCCAAGAATAACATAAAACTCGACTAAGGGTAAAACAACAAGGTTTGAAGGTAAGGTATTTTCATAGACCACAATAGAAATATTCTTATAATTCATATTTGCTATAATATTTTCCCTTTGTATTTAAAAAACATGTTCAGGTCTCATTTGTTGAGGTGATATTTCAAATTTATTCAAAAATTTCTCAGAGATGAAGGAATGTGTAGACCCCGTATCGAACAAAACTATAGAAAAATCTGAATGAACAAACAAAGTACCTGATACAACTTCATTGGATGGCCTGAAATCTACTGATGTAGTCGAAAAGAATATCACTACACCTTTTTGCTTATAGTCTAGCTTCTTTGCATCATTCAGATCTCTCTTTGAGAAGCTATTTTCATAATGACCCATCTCACCACATTTAAAACACTTTACAGTTTTCTTACCAGGATTAGTCTTACGATCATTTTCATTTCAATCTCAGGCCATATGTCCAAACTTACCACATTTAAAACACTTCCTAGTTTTTCTAATACAATACCTAGGGTGTTTCTTGCCACCATTTTCACAAAATGGAAACTAGATTTTCATACCATCATATTTCTTTGGTTGATTATTAACCATATCTTTCCAACTATAACTCTTCTTCTCGTTGTTTAAAAAATGTATGTGATCATTATAAAACTCCATATCTACCCTCTCAAGACATAAGACAAGTTTCTCATAACTTTTGAATTCACGAGAGGCCAACACCCTTCGATACCAAGGCTCCAATACTTAGTAAAAGCATTTGATTTTACTATCAAGATCCAAAATAAGATTTGGATCATACCTCGCCAATTAGGTGAAGTTCACTTCATACACAACCACTAAATCTTCCTCTTTTTTCTCCAATTCATGGAATATCTTCTCCATCCTAAGTCGCACCACATTCAGAAAATATTTTTGAAGGAAAAGACTTTTAAATTAATCCCACTCTAAGGAATCAATATCCTCTCTATCCCTGATATTCATTACCATTTTCCACCACAGACTAGCTTCACCTTCAAAATGATTAATGTTAACATATACATTTTGATTATCTGAACAATTTATTACATCAAATATATTTTCAAGGGCTTTAATCCATCCTTTATCCGCTACTGGGTCGGAAGATCTATTGAAAGCAGGAGGGTTTTGTCTCAAAAAGTGTTCCACCACTATCATATTCTGTTGTGGTACCTTTGTTTGTTCTATTGTATGGATGACACCACCATTTATTACTTACGTTAGCTAAGCCATTTCTTTCACAAACTACTCGGTTCCAATCCCTACCATTCCGGGCCGGTGCCTCCCCTCTTCAGATTCCATGTTTTTTCTGTGGACAACAATTTTGAACAAACATATCTTAGATGAAGAAACATGGTAATCTTTAAATGTTATAATATTTCAAATTAATCATAGATTAAAAATCATTTATGGTACTCTTTTAACATCATCCTAACCCCATAAGTTATCTAAACCATCCTCTGATACCAACTATAAGGACCTAGCCTTATTACATAAATAATCATGAATTTATCCAAGAAAAAACATCCTTTAACATTGAGGATTTTTTCATTCTTAGATATTTTGAGAATTGGGACATAATACACACATAACATTACACATTTTCAGAGAGTGGATACCATAAAAAACCGTTTCTATTCTTTTTCAAAATTTTAAACATTAAAACTTAAAACATGATTCCTTGATAATTATTCAACATTTAACATGGATTCTTTCTTTGTCTTACACATCCATTAACCTATGAAAATGATTTAAAACATGGGATGAGCACAAAAACATAGTAAGGGATATAAATAGAAGGGAAGAGCACATTAGTCTAAGAATACTTGTAACGTATGAAATCATTTTCAAAAGACATACTTGTTAAATGTATATATATAATTACTTTAGGAAACATGAGATTTAAAAAATACATAAGAACATAAGTAGAACCATAAAGGTATCTTGTGGAATTATTTACATAATCTTGTAACCCTCTCGGCTACCTTATAATTTGTAACCCCCATGGCTACCTTACTATTTGTGTAACCATCGCCATTACACTTGGAGTCACCATCTGAAAGACCTCCAACTTACACATTACCAATGAATTGGAGGGAAATATAGGTCCAAACCTTCATCATAAAAAATTCCCAATATCAGTTCATAATCATACAACATGAATAATATCATAAAAATATTGATTTTGAATTTTGAAAAACATAATTTTAAAAAAAGTTTTTAAAAGAAAAGTCCCTTATAAATATCATATAATTGAAGTGAGAATTAATAGAGTGGATGGAATATTTATATACTCTATAAATATACATAATTAAAAAAAGTATTATCATAATTAATCACACAAAAAATTTAAATACCACATAAATAATGAAGAATAAGGTTAACCCAAAGGATGGAAATCGGGTCAAGAATTCCATTACCTCAAGCTTGTCATACTTAAAACTTGTTTAAAATTATTGTATAATGGTTAAAACAATGATATTAGTATTTTAAAGAAACATATTTATGTTTATAACAACTTATAAGATCATTTCAGAACCTTATTTTACTCCTTAATTGTTAGTATTTTGTTTCTTGCACTGTTTTGGGTGAGTTCCTTACATGGTTTCCATGATTGGTTTAAGATGGATGTTCTTGTCGATTAAAAGTGAAACTCTATAATTGGAATGGAAAGGTATTTACAAATTTCCAGTACCATTATTTATACCATTTATCATTTTGTTTTTTTATACGAGGATGATTCAAATGTTAAAACATTAATGATGTACGTTAAGATAATTTTAGTGGTTCTTTGATAATAATAACCTTATTTTGTCTTATAAATTAAAACCACGAGTGAAAAAGAATTATAGAACCATGTATGGGACCTAATACATATATTATAACTTTATTTCCACCATAGAAATGGTTTCATGACCCGAATTAAAAGAATAAATTGAAATTGAAATCACAACTTCCACGATGTTGGTAATTAGACACATCACAAACAATGTTTTTTATTCCTTGAATAAGTGGGAGAGGACAAGAATAATGATGATGAATTTTCCATGAACAAGAGAAAATTCAGAATATACATTATTTATTGAGATTTCAAGACTATTTTGTATTAATAGATGAAGAAATAATAAGAAAAGAAAGTAACTCAAAATAAAAGAATAATTGAGAAATCCCTTACAAAAATTCACCAGCCTAACAGCTATGTAACATGGTTTTAGAAAATATTAAAAAGAGAGGGGACATGGATCAAACATCCAAAAATGAATCATAATACCAAATAGATCAATAATAAGAAGTAAATAAGAACATGGTTTGGAAACTTGAAAGTTATACCACATAAAAGAGAACTTGAATGGAAAATGAAAGAAATTGAGAATTTTTTTTACCTAGTATAATAACTCCTAGAACTTGAAATTTGGGACCTTGAGGGCTGGAGGAAACCTTGAGAGGGATACTAGGGCGGTAAGGAGGCTAGAGACTCATTAATGAGGAATTGGGAATGAAGTTAATGATGAAATGGGTTCATATTTATAGCAAAAGTGAGTGATTATTTTAATAATTTCCAAGGGACACTCATTAGTGGTATTTGCAAAACCATGGGCTTGCCCATGATATTTTCCCATGGTATAAGAAACTTGGGACACATCATAACTTATTTTACTATACACAATTCTACCAGATTTATTACATCATTATTACATCATTAATGATGTCATTAACACACTAAAACTCAAAACTGTATTTTTTACTATTCGCCAAAAAATGTACTGTTTTAGAAAAATCCCCAAAATTCACCCTAACAATTTATCGATGTGTAGAATTTAAAAATGACATCCTTTTTTTGAAAATAATTTTTTAAATATTATTAATTTAATTTTTAAATAAAATCATACTTAATTTACAAATTAATAATTTAAAAACCATAACATCTTTTATATCACATTTAAAAATTAATCAAGATGTTATTATCTTAAATCATTAAGAAAATAAAATAATAATACAATTTACCATTCATTAGGGTCATATTACTATTCACATGATTATTTATAAGTGTATGTTACTATTCCCCAAAAAAACAAGTTGGTTCCAATAGACTCCAAATGAAATACTGAATACAATTGCAGATGACCAATTTTCAAAATTAAAAACATAGAAGCATTAAAATTATGTTTAATGGATACTTATAAATATATCCATTAAACAAAATTTCAAGAATTTCAATTTATTTATAGAAAACCCTGGGGTGTTACATGCCATGATGCTAATCCTTTATTCCTGATACTATCACCATACCTCTATTTTTTTCTCATTAATAAGAGATTGATAAACAATATCAAAAAATGTTGGTAGGTGAAATACATTCACCTGAGTAAAAATTGAATACATGATCCCATACTTGAAGAATCTAGCATGTGAATTCTCATCACTAGATATATGTGATGCAAAGTGTTGTAACTCAGTGAAACACACTGAATACTCCATGACTAACATAAAACCCAACTTGAGATACATGAACTCTTTGGATCTGTCATCTCTCAGGGTCTGAGGAAAGTACTGATCATAGAAAGCACTATGGAAATCACGCCATTACATTACTTGATGGAGACTAGCCTGGGTAAGTACATCTCATAAACTCTTGGAAAAATCTCATAGCATGTGTGAAGAAAAATTAACCCTCTACTCTGTAGGTATCTGCAGATGCTCAAAGATGTACATGGTGGACCCATAAAAGACTCTGTAGCCCATGGACCGCTATCCCCTGATAATGTAGGAGGACTCTACTACTATAAATCAAGGGATAGATCAAACATTGTAGGTGAAGAAAATGTGGCGCCACACATGGACTTCATCAGATGTAAGAAACTTTCTCAAAATTTTGTGTTAGAGACCAAGTTAGGTACATCAGGCAGTGACTCAAGTGGAACTCTTGGAGGTAATACTGAATGTTCAGGGCCCACCACATATGGAGCATGGTCGTCACCACCCTCCTGGCACATGACCTGAGGACTTCGTTGCGACATTGGTATACAAATTCTAAGAACACACCACAAAACAAGATATAATCATACATATAGAAACACTAACAGAAGATGAATGTAAGAAAAGAACTCCCAACCCATGGAATACTACACCAAATACCCTTTTTAGAGGCTAGGTAGTTGTATGTTCTCATGTATAAGTCTCAAGGGTTCTAGTATGTGAATTTTCAACTATACCTTTTCTCATCATTTACTGGTAACCATTTCATTTTACAAGTCTTGATTCACATTTCAAGTTTTCATTTTCTTATTTTTGTATATTAATGTTCATCTAAAATGGATTGTTATTCCCAGTGAATCAGATCCCATACTACTTATCAATGAAAATGGAACCCATTTCATTTTCAATAAAATGGATTGACTTGGTACATATCCAATTCCAACCCATGAGGGCCCATAACAACAGATGAATTAAAACAAAAATACTCACAATTATATCCATATAAAATAATATGCATAATATAACTACCACAAAATCACTCAATAATCATAGGAATATCAAGAAATTCAGGCAGTGGAATGAACCTATGTGAAATGGAATTTGCATAGAATGTGAATTCTAGGTGCCTATGATGATGCATGTAACAGTTCCCATTTCATTCATATCATCGGGACAAGGCTATAATAAAATCCTCAATCAGAATAATAATAATAACCACACCACAATATGTGTGTCACCCAGTGGTGAAATGATATCAATAGTAATAGGAATACCTAGAACCAAAATTAAAGTTTCGAAAACTCAATATTTACCCTGAACATGGGTTTGTGATGTCCATGAATGAATTGTGGCCAAGTTACAAGAATTCATAATCTCCAATATATTGTCTCCAAATAGTAAAGGAAGAAAGAAACCAATCTAATACCACTTTGTGATGTCCCAAACTCGGATTCCACTAAAGGTGCCCCGAGTCGGGCTGGACACACGACTTTAAGAAAATATCCCCAAACACTAGAGGCTTCTGACTAGCAGTGAGGGACTAGGGTGTGTATGTGGGGAGACTATAACCTTATTAACATAGGTTAACATAATTCATGATTATATAAAAACAAAATAAATGTAGAGGAAGCAAATTTAATAATAAATAGAACGTACAGTAAAAGAATACATGAATAACAATACAACTAGTGAAACATATATAAATAAAAGAAATCTGATAATGATATATCATGTGTCTATAAAGATGTATAACATGGAACATAGAAGTATAAAACACATTCTATACAAAAGTAGAAAAAATAAATGCAAAAACTATCCTAATCACTAGGAGCACTGGACCGATCATCAGCTATCATATCAATCCTAAGAAATAAATCAATGAAGTGTCTGAAGAGACACTCTTTTTTTTATTAACACTTGTTTACATATAGTCTTCCCAGGTACTAATAGTGTTTGGATAGGGTGTGAGCTAAATCTAAGTTGCCGACAACCAATGATGTCTATAACATGTTTTCTATGTAATATAAACTGAAATAGTGTGTAATAATGAATATATAAATGTAAAGCAGTACAATAATGTAAATACCCAAGTACCTACTTTATCCCTAGGTTAGTGTCTAAAGATATAACTAATTAATTATTGGATTGAGTTAAAATATATATATAAGTCACGTGAGGCATAACCAGTAGATACATCACCTTATGATAGTATTAATGAAGGTTCCAAGATGTAACAAGGCAACCTATATTGTTATTAATAATGAAAGGGTTCCAAGGTAATAACCAAGGCATCTAAGACCTCATGGGTCACCGACTCAGTAATAACTAGAGCCTAGATAGGGGGTAATATTGTAATCCAAGGAGAATCATCCAATGGATTCCACAAATAGTGAAGATCTAACAGATACCAAGGAACACATCCAAGGTAAAATAGGATAAGTAATGGCTAGGCCCAAGGATTTAACCAAGTAACCTTGTGTCCGTAAAAGACATTGTGGATCTAAGGGTTGTATCCAAGTAATCTTGTAATAGTTAAGGAGGGATCCTAAAGTGTCATAGAAAGAATCCAACGATAGAAGAGTATCATGTTCTAAGGTGGGTCTCAACCAAGGCAACCAAAATACTTGAATCAGAATGGAACCCATGAGTTCCCAAGGAATTACCTTTGGAATCCGAATGATAAGATGAGTCTGACCACCCCTATAATGATGTAAATGGCCATATGTAATTAGGTACCTTAAAATGACTTAATTTAATTTATTAATCCCATTGATAATCATACCAATTCAGTAGTTAAGTTTCAATTCATTTAATTTCATTAATATGACGAGGCCAAGGGTAAGGAACCATTTAATTCTTTTCATATAAGTAATGAACAATTCACTATGTTCATTCCATTACCTTAATATTTAGTAGCAAGGGGGTACTGCAAACTTGCAACTAAAAATTCATTTACATTTAATAAGTCCAAGTCATATACTTAGTATACAGTCCAATTTAAAGTGGAAATAAACATGGTCCAATCCATTTATCAATTAAAAATTTAATAGTAATTTAAATAGTGAGTCTTACCATTAACATGTTCAATCCAAAGAACACGCGAATGGTGGATAAAAAAAACAAGTCAAACCACTAAAAACTCAAATATGTAACATCACCCTAAATTGGGTGGCTATGTTAATGATGTATCCACTAACGAATAAATTCGTTTATATCATGAGTCTTAGAGTACATTTCTAAATACTATAAGGAAGGAATATAAATTAAAAAGATGATGAAAAATGAAATTGGAGTGTCCACATGATAATTTATAAAATTAATAATCTCGAGTAGTGAGTTATATACCACTAAAATGACCTTATAATGGCTTGGCCACATAGTTTGGCTAAACCATGCATGAACCGTGCCTGAGCAGCTATAAAGAGACGCATACCGCATGGTTAGGCCGCATAGTTAAGAAAATTATGCGGCAATTGTGAAAAATTCCTATGAAATTTTCCTACAACAATTTTCACAACTATGCAGCCCAAATCACACATATTGTAAGAAATGTATTCCCCATAACACCACACTATCCAATCTTGCATGGTTAAGTCTAACTGTGTGGCCTACCTCACGCAGTTTCCTCTTGCCATGCAAGAGACCTAAATCCTCCACTAACCATGGTTTCGTACTCCGACCAAGATCTAGATATCCACAAAATCTTCACAAACTCATAGTAAATCCATATTAGGACCATAAAAGAAAATTAGACCAAAATTTAAAGGATACATACCTGAGTAAATAAATGGGTTCTTACAAGGGATTACTTAACCATATAAATATTTATGCTTATTTGATAACATGTGCTAAACATTTTGATAGGCATAATCAATTATCATTATATTTATGGTTCTTATAATCCATTAGTGCATCGACCATAAAAAATTATTATAAATTTCCTTGGGTAAGGTATGAAGTGTAAATTGATCAAGTCCCAAAAAATGGGAATGATTATTTTTATAAAATGGATTGAAATCATGTAGGTATATAAAAATTCTTCAACTATAATAAAATGACCTTGAAATTAAATTTTGTCCTATTTTCATAATTTTTTACTATATTAATGACCTTTTTGAAGCCTCTATTGTTTATGGAATTTTGATTATTATATTTTTCCTAATATTATTCACCATTAGTCTCCATTAAGATTTTGGGGTTTCATTTGTCTTCTAGGACCATGTTTTGACTTTCCACCTATGTAATCCAATGCCAAAACCTAGTTATGAGTTACTTTGGGTAACCACTCTATTTGCGACTTTTCATTTTTAAATGAAGTTTAATTATTAATTTTTTTAACATGGGTTTATATAAAATGAAAAATAAAATTTTAAAAAGTATCAAGGCTTAGAATAATTTTGAGGGAAAAAATCATTGGGGGGGGGGGGGGTCGAATGTAACATCATGAGTTTTTATGAATTATTATTTTTGAGTAATTTATAATTATTTTGTGTCTTGAATTGTATGCTACAAAAAGTTAACTCTTATTTTTACAGAACAAAAAATTAGGCTTGTGCTCTATGAAATAATGAGTTTAGATTTTTGTACATGAAATAGTATGTTTGTCTTTTGTTACACACAATACCGAGTTCCTTCTATAGCTTATGTTTCATGCAATATCATGTTCTACCAAACTTCAATATATTATTAATATTATTATTTAACATTATAGTTATCACATAGCCATTGGAATAAAGAGTATAAAAGGAAAAACTAAATCAAGAAACTATTATTTATTCATTTTTATTAAATTAATTATTTGGAATCCAGTTAATTATAGATGAAAGTTTGAACTATTTGTAAATAAATAAGTTCCTTTTAATAAAAACTATTTTATATGAAAAAACGCGTTTTATCTTAATAAATTTCAAAAAACACTTTTGATGAAAGATTTTAATTAAATGTATACATTTTATGTTAAATGAAATATTTAAGAAAAATATTATTTGTATTATAGACAAAAGACAATAATAACTCTAATTTTACACAAAAAATATATTTTTCTAAAAGGTAGTTTTTCCGCCTTTTAATGGAATACATATTTTAAAAATAAAATTTTAAAATTCCATATTTTTTTAAAAAATATAAAAATAAATTTTGAATGTTTAATTTTAAAATTATCTAAGGGATAATTTTTGGTATTCTTATGAGAATTTTTATTTTTTGATGAATAGTGAAAAATACTGAATTTGAATTGAAAATTGCCTTTTAGTTTAAATAATTTATGAGTTTAAACTATATTTGGAATTGGTTTTAAAATAAAATTAATAAAATTATATATCTATTAATACAATATAGGTAATTTTATTCAATTACATATTGAAATAGGTTACAAGAACTTTATAAAATTTGGATATTTTTTACTATAAAAACCCGCTTTCTCAACGCATCTAAAAGACTAATTTTAAACTAATTTTTGTCACTCCTATGATTAAAATTTTGAAAAATGGATTAAATAAATTTAATTATCATAATTTATTATGTATAATAGTGTAAAATTATTTTTTTCCCTAAAGTTTTAGCGAAAAATTTTAAAATTAATCTTGATGATTAATAGAAAGTTGAGTTTACTAAGAGAATAAACTTTAAATAAAAGAAGAAAAAGACCTATAAACTTTTAAAAAACCCATTGTATACCTATTTATAAAAAAACTCCATGTAACTAATTGTTTTAATTATTTAATCCTTTATTGGAAAAAACCTGGGTACACCTAACTACTTTTCAAAAATTCTAAGTGTGTAATCTCTCGCACTTATAAAATACCACCCAATATCCCCCTCTCTTAATACCTTTGAAACTAATTTTTTTTCCAATAAATACCCAAATAAATTATAAAATTACATCCCCTCATCCTATAACCATAAATTGGGCATAAATACATCCAAGGAATTAATTTGGTACAAACCAAAAGGGTATACCCAAAGAAGAGGTAGCATTCATAATAGAACATTTTTGTTTTATTTATTCCTCAAAACACCTAAATTATATTTTATATCATGATAATATAATAGAATTGGTATCTTACACATACTGAGAAGTTTTTATTTGAGGGTTTATACCTACAACCAGACAAGCTTCCATTAAATTTGTTACAAAATCATCGTTCATGTGTATGGTAAACTACCACCTTACGAATTGATGTCTTTAGTTTTTATATAAACACATATAATGGTTGGGAATAATGATTGGGAATAGTATTTATATATTATATATATGATATTAATGATGTATTTATGCTTCTATAATCATTATATAACATACACCTTCATGATTTCCCTTTTGTGGGAATACAATAATGTCATTCGTGTGTGCCGTGGATTACTGTCTCACGAAGCGATATGATTCATTCACACTATACATGGAATATATTAAGGATAATTTTAATAAAAATTAATGATATATATGACATAAATATTATTATTTTATGAAGTTATATCATTTAAGTTTATTTATTTCAAACTAACATGAAAATGAAAAATAACGTTCATATGTTAGTACGACCTACCGTCTCCATAAGCAGTGTATTTTCTTTCCTATCACTAAATTTATAGATTACTATAAATAAATATATAATGAAAATATATGATATTTATATCATGTTTTAAATTATATATATTTTTAAATCTGTATCTAAGAAATAGAAAAAAGAAAAAAAATTCAAAACATGTATGAAAACAAAAGTTTGTTACCCGAAACAAAATTTTTACAAGGATTTCTAGTAAAATGTTAATATATAGTCATAAGAAAATTATATATGGTATTATATATATTAATATTTTTATATGATATATTTTTAACAAAATTATAAATATACTCAAGTTTTTAACAAGTTTGATGAAATTCAAGACATAAGGTAAAAAGATTTCTTTTCTTACTTTTATTTCGGAGAGACTTAGGCCATATTCATCACTACTTTATTTATTTTATGATATATATATTTTCCTATGAAAATAAATGTCATAAGTATACCTTATTTAATAATAATTAATATTTCCACTTATTTTATTAATTCCCAGAGATTACAATTTAAATTTTACTCCAGCAATGATGGATTTTCTGTCTCACTATTAAATTTTAGGTGACACATGCTATATTCACAAACTATTTCATATATGTAGTGTATATAATAAAAATTAATATATTTTATTGTTATTATAATAAAATATATTATTATTTGAATAGCCATTTTAGGATCTATCTTACATGTGGTTTACAGTTCAAAAGTTACCAAATCGGTAAAGGTTTCTTATCTTAATTTTCCTTCTTTGAGACATATGTTATGATATGCACCTATATTATTTGAAGAGAAGTATATGAAACTCCTTTGAAATGTAATATCATTAATTTATAAATAATAATAATATTTTATATTATATTTTATGTTATTTCTTCATGGGGTTTGTGATGAAATGTTATTTAAGTGGTAAAGGTTTTATGTTACAATCACATTATTTATCAGGATTGTTCATGATTAAGCTTCCAATGTTAAAATATCATGATATAACTCTCAATAATTATCATGAATTTTATTCTTCTATAGTTATTAATGATATATTCATGTAATTGTACTATATTCTAACTTTTTGTTACTTAATATAATTAAGAAAATGTTTTTAATAAAATCTGAATTTATTTTTATATTCGATCAGAAATATGTTTTCATAAAAAAAAATATTTTTAAAAAAATATCAAAATTTTAATTGATATTTTAAGATAATTTTCAAGTAATTTTTTTAACTTTTTATTTGGGGTTTAAAAATAATTTTAAATTATTTTTTTGGCTTCCTTTATAGGTTTTCAAGGTTATTTTCAAAGAAAAACATTTTCAAATGGTTTTATGTTCTAAAAATAGTTTTCAAATAAAGAAGTATATTTTTATCTAGAAATATTTTTTTACAGAATAAATTATATATTTTTAAATTTGTTTTAAAATAAAATTATTCTAAAAATGTTGTATGTTTTAAAAAGTTATTTTCTTTAAAAAAATTTCCAAGTGATCTTTCAAAATCGTTCTCTAACTAAGATGTAATTTTTTGATATGGTTTATTATTTACTGGAGATATGATCCAATCAAAACATTATTATTCTTTCTTGGAATGGTTTGTGTTTATGATGAAAAGTTTTTTATAAAATCTTTTTCTCTTCCATGGGCTATACAATGTTAAATTATTTATAAAAACCACTTCCTTTCATGGGTTATGCTGTGATGAAATGATTATAAAACCTATTTTCTTACACATGTTATGATATGATTTATATTTATGATACCCATTTTATGGGTTATGATATGTTGAATATTTATGATATTGTGGAAAACATATGTATGAATTCATTATTTTATGGGTGGGACCTATATCACCCTCTAATGCATTGGGTGATGATGGATAAATTATGAGTATATATGTTATTCATAAACCTGATTACATGTTCACAATGATTTGTGTAAGCGAAATTACATGTTCAAATTGTTTTGTGTAAACTTTATTTCAAGTTCATAATGTTATGCATGAATAAGATAACATGATCATAATGTTATTCGTAAATGTGATTAAAAGTTGAAACTGTTACATGTGAACCATATTACATGTTCCCAATGTTATGTGAGAACCTTATTCCATGTTCCCAATGTTATGTGTGAACCAGATTAAATGTTCACAATTTTTTGATATAACCCGATTATATGTTCACAATGTTATGTGTGAACCTCATTACATGTCAACAATGTTATGTGTGAACCCCATTACATGTTCATAATTCTACCCATGTACCTGATTAAATGTTCACACTATTATGCATGAAATTGATTACATGTTCACAATATTATGCTTTTACCAAATTAAATTTTCATAATGTTATGCATGAACCTGATTACAGATTCATAATGTTATGTGTGAACTTAATTACTTGTGCATATTTTATGAATGAACATGTATTTCATGTCCATAATGGTATATGTAAACAATGTTTCATGTCTATAAGTTTATGCAAGGGATAATTTCATGTACTTAACTTAATAAGTTAAATTTTATCTATTTGTATATGTTCATAATGTTATAAGAATATTTTTATGCAACAAATATATTTATTATTATTATTTCATACTCTCATGACTTGTATTCATTGATTATAATATGATTCATGTATTATGAGCTAATAATCTTTATTCCATGACTCAAGATTATGATATTTGATTTGGAGGGAATGATTTTTAAATGGTATACTCACGTTATCATAAAATTAATTCCATGATTTGATTACATATATCTTTTTTTTACAATTATTAAGCACCTTACCCGACCATTTCTTATGTTTCCTTTCCCCAAGTTATGATGAATGGTTATATGTTTGTTATGTTTGTGAGGATTAATAAATGGAAAGATCATTGTGGGAAATATAGAAAATCATTCCACAGATTAGAATACTATGTTCTAATTTTCTAGAGGAAATAAACTTTTATATTCATTGTACATGTGTTTATGTAATATTTTGAATATTCATCTAAAAAGATGTAATTTCTCTTTATGGGAAGCTTGAGTTGCAAAAATACACATTATAACTGAAAAAGTCAATGTGATATAATTTAACAAACTTATAAAAATAAACCTAATCCACACTGATCATTAGGTTCTGATATACCTATAGGATATTCTAAGTCTACAACATATGAAAGATGTGCTATTCAAATAAAAAGTATGGGATATATAAATTTTGTGGTTTTGAATTTGAAGGAGAAAAATCATTGTATCATATAAGGATATGGGTTAAAGATGGGGGTGGGGTAGACATGGTAGGATAAGGATATAAGGGAGGATGTCAAATCATAGGATATGGAATTTGTAAACGAGAAGTTTAGTATAAATAAAATCATGATGGAGGAATAAGTGAGAAATACCTGTATGCTCAAGTGGAGGATGAAAATGTGTGGTAGATGGGATTCCTTCTAGTGGGTCTAGGAGTGAACTGGTACAAAATGTGTTCTGTGTAGCTATAATATCACCCCTATTGACTAACCATGATGTTGAAACCTAGTAGCAGGCCGAGATGTGGTCAAAAATGATTTAGATAAAATTACAGAAAAGAAATTTTATAAATAACAATAATATTAGGTTAAATGTAATGTAGATGAAAAATATTACAATTATCATACTAGCTAAGGAAAATAGGGGAGGAATCCCTAGGTTATGTAGTTTTTTTATTCTTACCAAATAATATATTCCTTTAAATTTCTTCAATATATTTCATAATCTACATAAAAATTAAATGTATAGTTTTTAAAAATATTTTTATATATTGTAGATTCAAATTAGATGTGAAAAAAAAAATTCAAAAATATCATTATTTCTTATTATTTAAACCCATTTTAAAATAGTTTTAAGAAACCGGTTTAAACCTTTTTAGAAAAAGTTGTCTAAAATATTTTTAAAATATTGTTTCATTGATGTTTATTTAAGAATATGATTTAGAAACTATAATTTAAAACCCATTTTTATCTGTTTTCAAAAATATTTGTAACTTTGTTTTTCAAAATTTAAATAAATATAATTACTGACTGAAAATTAAATTTTTTATTTCAAAAATACTTTTAAGGAAAAAGAGAGAAACCACAGAAGAACCACATATGAGACAACCTGCCCAAGGGGATCCACCATTGCAGACACGAGTCAAAACATACCCATAGATCACTTTTATGGTTGAATGAGAACTGGAAGTTAAACCCATGAATCATCCTCAAACATACCTTTCGAATCATAATGTTCCCTCTCAGAATCAAGAGCTGACTCCGACACGATACCAGATTGGTGGCTGATGGAGCGAGTGCGCATCCTACCCAACCTACCTCCCACCTCCTGGATGCCAATGACTTGTGAGGAAACACCCAAGTTGAAGAGTTCCCTTGACCTCCCCCATAATTTTGGCTTTCTTTTTGGTTGATTGGTGTTCCCAAGGATATCAAACTTGTTATGGACGGCCACCGGGCCATCCAATCCAGCTTGAATCCCCACGCCACCAATCTGCCCATCATTAGGCAAGTGGGTCATAGAGACGGCCGCCACATGTTCCCTAACCGAACCGACAGTAGCAGTGTCACTTCCTTTAGCTCCATCGACCATCGGGATGACCTGAAATGATGGGTCATCCCTTATCCCATCAGGAGTAGTCATCACACCACAAACAACTTTGGCATAAGAAGGACCGACACTTCCAGAAACCACAATAGCGATGCCCTTACCTTTCTTGACTCCCCCTGATTCGATTTCCTTCGACACAAAGGGAGGTGCATGAGCAGCATAACCCAGTAGGCAAGAAGTCGATGTGGATGGTTTTAGAAACCATCATAAAGATAAATTGAATGAACTATAAACATATATTGTAACTTCTATATATTACCCACCACTACTTTAGGTTCAATATCAATTCTGAAAATTGGATGATTTGAGTCAAAAAATATTGTTTCTTGGTCAACAATAATGGTGTCATAAATAGTTTCAATTTAGTCCCTAACATCATTAAAAACATTTATTGAGATTACTTCAATAATGAAACCATAATCAGGTCTCATATGATCTTTCATATAAAACACTTTTTTTCCATTGGTACCAAAATACGTGGTTCATCTATTGCCAAGAAGCAAGACATGTTGAAAACTTTAAATCAAAATTAATCAATAAATGTACCATTTATCATCATTTATTTAAACCATTTTTATTTCATCATAGTGATTTTACTGTGAGAGTAGAAATCTAATAATAATATTGTCACAAAAACACCATAATTAGAAACATTTTAATTTCAAGGCCTAATATTTAATTAACTAGTATAATAACTTGTTGTTTCGGAGCACAAAACACCAGAATGTTGTGTTCTTAGGTTCACCACTTGTTTAGATGTAACAAATATATACCCATTGATTATTAAAAAATTTCATTCGTGAACCAAATAATTGAGAAAAAAATTCAATGATTTTAATTATATAGAAGAAAATCCAATAGGTAAAATCAATACTAGAAATATATATAAATAAAACAATTAAGTAACTTTTTATATTTAATTTTTTTTAAATTAATGGTCATACATTAAATTTAAACCGAGAATAAAACTATTTTATATTCAAAGTTTCTATACTACATAGTGGAACAAAATGAAGAAGCATAATTATAATTTGTTTATGTTGCCTAAATAAAATGATAGTAAAAGTTTACGGTATATTTACAATTGTGTTGTTTAAGAGAACATACCAATATTCAAATTACCTAATTGATATATTCATCGAATAAAACAGCATTAAAAAAGACTGTGTGATGTTCAATATCATTTTCTTCAAGGATAAATTTTTCCAATATATATAACCCATGAATTCATTCTATTTATAAAGTTTATGAAAATTAGGGATTGAGTTCTTGTACTCACATTATAAAAATACATTGAAAAAAATCTATACATTCCCGAGCTAGATTACCATTCATAATGGATCCTTTAATATGTTTCTTATTCTAGACATAAGGCTTCATTTTGAACATATTTCTTTTAGTAGGATACATCTAATAAAAATAAATGGGTCCCACAATAAATATTTTAGTTTGATTTTGGGATGTTAGATGATGTATTCAAGTGAAAAATATTGAGGAAAAAGTTTCTATAAATAAAAAAAATTAATTTCCCCTAATTTAGAATTTTTATTATGAAATACATGGATAATATTATAGAAAAAATTTCTATATAAAAATATCACAACAAATTCACTGTCATGGTTATATTATTCAAAAATTATTGATGGATTTCTATTGGAATCAATTCATGAATAAGCATGTGATAATCATGAGTTTTTTGGGATTTTAGTTTCAAATCTCTTTTGTTGACTCATTTAGATATGTTACTTGAATAACCATTAAAAAACTTGATTTTATCCAATAATTCTATAAATTTATTTTTCTACGAATGTGTCATCTTATAATAAGAACATGAGACATTCCATTTATTTCCCCTGATAACGACAGGATGTAATTCTCCTGTAATAACCCAATCCAACATGTCATTCGAAGATCATAAGTGATATTTGGTATTTCCATTGATATTTAGTGGAATTGAAAGCATCATTTACCATATTTTGTTTGAATTTACATTACATATAAATGATGAAGTAACAAATTGGTTGACTAATATGTTAACTGAAAACATATACTTTTATTTTTCAAATTATATGTGGATTTAGTGTCAATATTCTTCAACTATTTATATTTCATCTGAATTTTACCAAATTAAAAAGTAAATATTTCAATTAATTTAGTACATATATTTCTAATTTATGTTGAGGTGGATTTCCAATGTTAATATTATTGTCAAAACTTCAACAATTCTTCTTGTATGGATGATCCATGGGAAGGAATCACTAGTTATCCATGAAACTGAAACTATGATGACATTTAAGTATTATAGATCATGTATTCTTCATAAAAATATTGAAATATATTAATCACTTCATGTTTCAAGCATACATCCTTACATAAGTAGGGAAATAATTTATAGTCCATAGTAGTGCTACATATTTCTAAAATTTATTTTTCAAAGAATCATAAAATGTGTGCACACCCACAACCCAAAGATGCTTCAACGATTTTATTAAAGGTTGAATGTGTAAATCTATATAATTTATAGTACTATAATGTACATATGTTAGTATAATCATGTAATTGAATTATTTTTTCACACACATCCATGAAGGAAATTATAAATGTGAATAAAAACTAGGCATGTTCTATGAGAAGTAAGCATCTGACCAAGAAGATTTAAACCATTATAGCACTAAACAAACCTAATATTATCCACCTCTTCTAAAAAATTTGGATGTCATGCAAAAATTTCCCCCCATGATAATCCATCTTCTGGATTAAATAACTCATCATTATCTTTAATACTGTAATTATTATTATAAGATCCCTCATTTTCTAGGTATGTATCTCTTTAGGTTTTGGTTTAAACTTCCTTATCCTCGATAATTTTTTTTAACCTTTATAATTATGCATTTATCTCGTATGACTAATATTTATTGAGGTAAAACAAGAGGAGTTAAAAATTATTGGATATATAACATATCCACAAAATAAATTATGAACTTATGATGTAAATTCATTGTGATGACCCCATGAAACCAATTCATGTCGTGAACTAGTTTTTGGAAAGTGGTAAATCATAAATTTATGCAGTGTAAAAAAATTATATTGTAAAATCTATTTATTTCAATTTTATTATGTGGAAATGGATTATTTAAAGTACATAGGAATCAAGTAATTCTTGCTTCACATTCCATATTTACATTTTGATTTATACATTCTTATCTTTTAAAACTATGTCACTTACATTATGAGAAAGGTAAATCTCATTCCTTATGCTGGAAAACATTCTTGGTTGATGTATGAGTGTCCCTTGATGATCTAGAATATCTTCAGGTTATATCTTGTCATTATAGACAAAAAGATAATAGTTCCTTGGTTCCATTTAAAGGAAGTAAGAATCCAGTTATACTGTACACATTGAGGAATTTTATACATCATCTTGATTTTGAGGCAGGTTATCTAGAACAACTCCCAAAAAGTCTGTGTAAATTCTTATAGTTTGTGAAATAATTATAATCATGCCATCATTCCTTGAACATGTAATATATATTTTAATAAATGAAAATGGACAATGATATCCTCATTTAGTCCTCCTTAGTATCCCATTACATTCATTGGAATTCAGACAAAGCATGTGGCCACCAATGAGGAGTTCCAACCATTAAACTTAATTAGACATTGGTTTTGTTAGCTTTAGTCATAAGAGGAGTTGGAAATTTTTTTAACATTGGATTATCATTATGAATTGGCATAGTATATTAGTTTTAGGTATTACTTGAAATAAAATCCCATGGAGTAAAATTTCTATTTTTTCATGTTAATGATTTATAGGATAAAATGAAGAATGAAACAAAAGTTATTGTGAATACAATGATAATCAGGATCCAAACTTTATATGATAAAAGTGGATTGATAAATGGTAATTGGATGAATCAAAAAAATATAGATTATGATGACATTTTTTTTGTTTGGTTCTTGCTCAATTGAATTTATTTCTAGAATTTTGTTTTGATATGACTCTATTATTATTAATGCCTAAGGAATGGTTGATACATGAAATATTAAGATATTGTTTTAAAATAAAATGTTATTGTTTTTTGGGTGAAAGGGAACCATACAGAACACATAAGTTTAATTTTCATGGTATTCTATACCTCATATGGCTAAGATTCATAGGTATTAACCAATTAATGGTAAGTTTCACATTACATGGATACCTAAGGGTGATATTTTTTTTATCCTGTGTAAAAGGACCATTTTTTCAAGAAAATTTCCATGTGATTCATCCTTAGAAGTAGAATATTAAACTATCATGGGTGATCATTCCAACCACCGGAGGATCCCCCTCTTTTTCGAGATCTGAACATAGAGCCCACAAAGGCTTGGTAGACTTCGGTATCATCCAAAATCTTGTTGGTCAGTGGGTTTATTTCATGTGTAGTATTAATTTATTGAATTAAAATCCCCAGTTTATCGATTCATTTCATGAACTATATTCTAAAGTTGATTTTGTTTAGACACTGTTCATTGTGGCCTAGTGAGTTGTACTCACACACTGTTCAGGCCACCGTATGGTACAAGAAAAAATTTCATGGATGTAGGTTTGTGTTAGGGAATGGGGGTTTATATTGATTATTACATGCATGATGGGTTAGATGTTTGATATAGGACTAACATGGGGCTCAAGATCATGGATTTTGGAGTTTTTTTTTAATTTTTATATTTTTCATTTATTTGTATGAATTTTCCCATGTCATTTAGATACATTCATCCTATAACTATATGATTATATTTTAATAATATTATTTAGATTATTTTTTTTTAGTTTCAGTATCATATTTGATAATTTATTTTGTTTCATATTTTCTGATATTCATTTGTATTGATGATTTTGTCTAGTGGGAATAATCCACCCACAACATTCATTACACCCTCACTTATAGTCAACAACCTCTATCACATGGGGAGATGTGCCTAAGATCATGTAGCTAACTTAGCTCGGTCACATGAGGGAGAATTGTTCTGAGGATGTATCAAAGTTATATGAGATATTTATGTTTCTTTTCTATTGATTTACTATTTATGAAATGTAGAAAAGTAAATAGGATATATCATAGCTTGGTAATCAGCTCATTCATGGGAGTCGGTAACCCATGAATTATGGAAAAAACTGAGCATCTAGGGTTGAGATTGTTGTTCACTTTTTTTTCCAATTATTTTCCTGATGATATTTTACCTTGGGTGATTCACTTAATGTGTGATGTTATTGTTGTAGAGATTTTACCCATAGGATGATATGACATATGACGGGTGTTAATACATCACGATAAGCACATAGGGATATATGATGACTTGTATTAATCATTATGGGGACATATTTATTGCATTTGATATATATATAGACAAATAAACTACTAAATTAAAATTCATTGATATTCTTGAAAAATGGAATGAAATAAACTATTATGTTTTTCCAATTTAATTATTAATAAAAGTATAGAGATACCAAGGGTTAGTGGTTCTTTATTTTTTTTCTCACCTTTGGGGTTGATCTCATTATTTATCCAATGTTTCAATGAGTGTGTCAACCTTTGTTCAGAAAATGATTTATCATCGTTTTCAAATTGAGTCCTAAGAGAGTGGAAATCAATACACTCCTAACACACCTCATCCAAAACAGATTGTAACTATTGGGAATATGAAACATGGCCAAATTTACAAAAGTTTCTTATGGGTTTTTCAATCCATGGATAGGGAGAATGTTGACAACTTCTCTTCGATGTCTAAGATGACCAGGGATTTTATAGGTACTTCACCCAACCACTTTAAAAGGGGTGGATGGTCCTCAAGCCACTGATTTATAGATTGAGTCAGTACATATAATCTTTAAGGACTTCAATACACCCATAAAAATAAGGGTGGACCTTGCTTCAAACATGATTTGAAGACCAAAAACACAATTGTTGGAAATTCTAGTGCAATACAGACAACATGAGGTTTTATTCTTGAAAGTCTATGAGGCAACGTTCCTTACCATATTCTATCCACATATGTTGAGGGATGAGAGTGCTCATAAGTTCATGCAATTGAAATAGGAAAGCGTGTCAGTGATGGAATATGAAAGGTGTTTTAGTGACCGGTAGTGATTTTATCCATATTTAGCAGACAATGAGGTCTCTAGGGAGTGAAGTTTCTAGTATGGGAATCACTGTGGGATAAGGTCATCGATGTATGACTTTCACATGAGTTACTTTAAAGCATTATGAACCGGGAAATCCCCACAAATTGAAATATGAGATGCACCCTACGTGTTGGAAGTACTACTTCAGGAGGGTGATTTAGAAGTTCTTCTGGAATTAGGAAGTACTGCTATGATAGTTACCACCTAGGAATTGTTGGGAAGATCATCCTGTGCAATAGGTATCCATCTCAAAACTATGTTCCATTCTAGTGATTTTAGTGTGGAAAATTGGTGCACAAGTTTCTAAAATTTTCTCATTCCATGTTGGTGTTCCATGATTTTAGTGGTTTGGGACATATAATTTTTTTTAGGAACATTCAATAGTATAGAAATGTGTAGGGGATCATGATTGTAACCTGTGTTTAATAAGGACTCAAATACCCAAGCAGATTGATAGCTGGATTTCTAACAGGAATTAAATCAAAGGGAGGGGATGTAGTACCCTAGTGTAGGGGTGGTATTACCAAGAGTAGAGAACAATATATTGGAGTTAAAATAGAGCCCAGGGTAGAGGGGAATATCAGGTACATTCCATTTAGTCCACTCCAACTAGTTTGGATGCATGACCTTATACTGACAGAGGTAATTTTTTTCATCATTTACCCTATCCTATTTTTTTGATACAGGATCATCACATTATTTTTCATCTTGTAATTTTACAATAGACTAGGTTTGGTTGTGGAGAGTATGGATGGTGCTACGATAAAAAAATTCTTTAAGTGGGTTTAGAAGATATCAAATGTTGTTAGGAGTTTTCTCAAAAAATTGGTGGATACCATTATCTTTAAGATGTTTTTGAGAAAGAATTGACTTATTTTGATTTGATACTTGGTATGGATTATAAATTTTTTTCTAGGAAAATATACACTATTATCATAGGTGAGATAAAATTCTATAACCGAAATGTGGAAGCTAAAGTCACTAGGTTGAGTGGGATCTTCTGGATGGTCCTTTATGACCAATTCAGTGTATATTAGATTACATTATAAATCGTATAGTAATCCTTTTTTTGAATATCTGTGGAATAAAATAGGATATTTTTCCACTAGTGGTTTACCTATTTTGATGTTTCATTCTAGAATAGTTTTTCATCTTACCACTTTAGTGGGAAATTGAGTACACGACCATGTTAGTGTGGGGAGCTTAGCTAGTTTCTTACTCACCTTACAGAATGAAACTAGTAGAGCTTCATTAGTTGAAATTTTTGTTGAAGATATTGAAGCTAATGAATTAATATTTCCTAGAAAATATCCATGAATGTTCTCCCATAGTTTTTGACAAGAAGTATGAAAAATATATTCTCTAACATCTGGATTATCAGATATTGAACTAGATGATGGTCAAGAACCGGTATCCCCTTCTATGCATCAACAATTTATTTGATCAACTGAGAGGTTCAATAATTTTATCTAATATCCAATTGAGTTATGGGTACTATATATTTATATTGAGATCATTAGACATCCCACATATTAATTTTAATAGAATTTATGGTAGTGTGAGTTTATGATGATGCCATTTGGTCTAAATAATGCACTGTAGATATTCATGGACTTAATTAATTGTATCATCCATCCTTTAATGGATCAGTTTTTGGTTATTTTTTGAAGAAAATATTAGTGTACTCTCATTAATTAAAAAAATAATTCCCAATATCTTGAAAACAGTTTGAGTACAATAAGAGTGTATTTGATTTATTCCAAGCTTTAGAAATGAATATTCTAGATTGACCGAGTGCACTTATGGGGGAATGTTATCTCAGATTCTAGAGTGTTAGTGGAACCTGAGAAAGTTACATCCTTGGTATCTTGGTAGTGACCCAATAATATTATCGAGATTCTAAGATTTATAGTTCTATCATGCTATTAATGGTTATTTATATAAAACTTCTCCCATTTGGAAGCACTGCTATTTGGGATGACCAAGAAAGAGGTGATGATTGTTTAGTTAGATTGTTATGAGATAGATTTTTAGAAGAAAAAGGTTAGGATAACCTCTACACAGATCCTCAGTTTGAATATGCCAGTAATAGAATATAAATTATACTATGATGAATATGGGGTATGAATTAGAGTAGTTCTATTATAGAAGGACCAAGTGCTTACTCTTGTCTCTAGAATGATGAGACTGCAAGAGAGGAATTATCCTACTCATGATCTAGAGTGAGCTGCGGTGGTACACACACTGAGATACTGGAGGCACTATATATTTGGTGGGAGGTTTTTGGTGTTCTTGGACCACAAGATCCTCAATTACATCTTCTCTCAGTGAGTCCTGATCCTTTATTATAGGAGGGGGTCAAGTATCAAATGTATTTTGACTTTGAGATAGAATAAACTCATGAGATGGAAAATGTAGATGTTGATGTGTTGGGATGGAAAAATTATACAGTGGAATTTTATGAGTCTTGGGATGATTGAAGTATGATATCACTCCTTGAAAGCATGCATTTAGTTGTTTAGAGGTCCCAAGGATGAGTAGTTATAACTTTTAAATTTGTTATACCCTTTATTTTGGAGCATATAAAGATCAATCTTTAATATGATCCGAAGTTATTATCTCCAAGGAAACATTTATATAGAAGGGATCCACTATCCAAATGGTATCTCAGTGGTAGTGACATTCTTATTTTTCATGGCCATGCATATGTTACCATGGGTTTGCATGGGGAACTGATGAGAGAGGTTTTTTCTTTTATAAGGTCTTCACATAGAGGTCTAAAAAAGTTGTATTACAATATTTGCTGATATTACTAGTGACCAAGATTTGAAGAATGATATATTAGGCTTAATGGAATGATTTTCCACCCTTCAGTAAGTGATGATTGAGTGTTGGAGTCCTTCTAGGTGTTTTCAGCCTCTACCCATTTTGTAATGAAAGTGAGATGATGTCATTATGGATTTCATGATTGGGTTACCCAAGAAGCCCTACAAGAATGATATGGTATGGGTGATGATGGATCAATTAAAAAAGGTATCCTGATTATTTTATATTCAGGATACCTTCACTGTTGATAATATGGTTATTTTTTATATGCTCCTAATAGTTATATTTCATAGTCTTATGAAAATCATCATTTCTAATCGAGATCCCCATTTCACATTTTGGTTTTACCATGGAATCCAAAAGGATTTGGGATAATAGGTTCATCTAATTACAACATAACATCCTCAAAATGATGGATAAACTAAATAAATGATTTAGATTCTGGAGGATATGTAATTTTACCATATTTGAAACTTCAATGGTTCTTAGGAGAATTATCTAGTAGTTTTCAAGTATTCTTATAATAACAACTTCCATGAATTGATACGAATTGGTAATTTTTGATGATTTGTATATAAATCCATGATGTTAACCTATTTAATTATTAGAGATATGTGAGTCAATGTTAATTATTCCTAGTCTCATAAATGAGACATATGAGGATGTCTAGTTGACCATAAAGTTGTTGGTGGACGCACAAAGACATAAAAAATAATACACTGATAATGAGAGATGAACTTTGGGGTTTGGAGTTAGTCATCGAGTTTTCCTTAGCGTGAAACCTAGGATATAGAAACACTATATTTGGAAACAAGGGAAGGTATACCATTGGTTATTTCTTCCATTTAATTTAGTGGAAAGGGTCATTCTTGTGGCACACCATTTAGCCCTTCTATAACACTATAGTGCGATGCATGATTTTATTCCCATGGAATAGAGTATGAAATATCATATTCTCCCTTAAAATTTGATAGAATTTGGTGACATAAAGTTGGATGTTGATACCCCATTAAAGGATAATCCAACCTATATCATAGATCATAGTGAGAAGAATATTCAGGGGAATACGATGCCATTAGTACTATTGTAGTGGTAGTAAAGGCATGTTGAAGAGGATTTCTAGTAAATGGAATAGAATGTGTGGATACATTCATCAAACTTGTTTAATAATACCCACCCATATGATTTAGAGCACTTTTTTGGGATGAGGTATTTTATTGTTAGGATGTTTTTTGATCCAACATTTTCCAGGAACATCTCTATTTAGGGTTTGTTTTTAACTTCCTTAATCACAATTTTTTTGGAGAAAATCTTAGAAATAGATCATTGATTTGATAGGATTAAGATTTTCAGAGATACTACATGAATAGGTTGAAACTTATGTCTGAAAAATAAATAAAAATTGAAAATTACCAACCTATAATGTAAATTTATCAGACCAATACCATGAAACAAATTCATGTCATGAACTAGTTATAAGCAAGATATAAATTGTAAATTTACGTTATCCATGGAATTTATGATTTAAAATATTTTTTATTTTGGGTTTTAAGTCAATGTGAAGTATTATTTGGTGTATGTGGGATTCAAGGAATTCATGACCAAAATTCCCCATTTACATCATGAATAAAATGTGCCCAGTATTTTAAACTCAAGTGCTTATGTTCTAAAATTCCATATCTAATTACTTATGCCTGAAGCACTTATGTGAATGATGTTTTAGAGTCCCTCTATGATCCATAATATCTTTGTGTTATATCATGGCATTCAAGACCTAGAAATCATAGTTTATTGGTTCTGTTGAAAGTAAAAAGGAACCTGGCTATACCACATATTTTGAGGAGTTTTCCATATCTAATTTTCATTTGAGGAAGGTGATCTAGAAAAGTTCATAAAACTCTATTTCAATTCTCGTAGTATGTGAATTAATTACGGTCATGAAGGCAGGCTAGGTTTACGAATTTTCTAATTGAATAAATCATGATTTATGGTAATGTCATCATTTATATCTCCCATGGATCTCCTCAGATCCAATAGGAATGACACTGGGATTGTGGACAACAAAGAGGCGTTCCAAAATGTAACCTGAATTATGGATTGGTTAGGTTAAAAATATCCCTAAGGATAATTATAAAGTTTTTCAATATTGGTTTATCCTTATGAATTGGAATAACATGTGAATTTTGGTGATTTCTTGACATAGAATCACATGGACTAAAATTTCTATTTTGTCATGAAAAATACTCTTGGTCTAAAATGATGAATAAATTGAAACTTTTTATGAATAAAATAATAACAAGGATCCTTAATTTATTTAATATAAGTGTCTTGATATATAGTAGTTTGATGAATTAACCATTATAGATTTTGATGAAATGATGTTTTTTTTGGTTCTTGTTCTTGTGAATTTCTTGCTATCATTTTTAGATGAATCTCTTATGATTAATTCAAGAGTGATGGTTGATACATTTCCAATTGAGATATTGTTTTGGCATGAAATGATCTTATGTTGGGTTCATAAGAGCACCATATACGAAGCATAAGGGTAAGGTTCATTGAATTTGATATTTCCTGAGGTTAATATGCATAGGTACAAAGGAGCCAAGGGAAAGTTACATTGTAAATGGATTGTTGAGGGTGTGATTCTTTTTATCATGAGGGAATGAACCACTTTTCCTGATACATAATCGGAAATTCATTATTAATAGGTGAATCTAAAACTAAATTGGGTGTATTATACTAACACATGAGGATCCACTTCCTGATAGAGATTCATTCGTGGAGATGATTTTGGTTTGGCAGACTAGGGTGTCTTCTAAGAGCCTGAGGGTCAACGAGTTTATTTCACACTCAAAATTTCTTTATTTAACTAACTGACCTGAGTATTGAATTACTTCATGGTATATATACCCAGAAAATATTTTTTTGACACCATTGGTGGTGTCCTACCTTGTTATACTCACACCATGTGGCTACTACTTGGAACTTAGAATAATTTCATGGATTGAGGTTTTGATAAGTTCAAGAGGCCCTACTGTTGATTATTGCAAGCTCAATGTGTTGAAGTTTGGATAAATGACTAAAATTGGGCTCAATGATAGGGATTTGGGAGATTTTTTTTATCTTTTTAGATTATTATTTTAATTTTTTTGATTTCTTTACATTAAAACTATCATTAAATGATTCTATTTTTATCGGATTGCTTATTTTGTTCGTTTTTCAACTTCAGTTTCCTATTTTATTATTTATAGTGTATCTTCTACTCTATTGTGATTTCCACTGCTATTTATTCTCTTTTTTAGAGGTTATAGTCTCCCCACTATATTTATTAGACCGAAAATAAAATTTGGAATCCCCTAACACATATAGAGGAATCCCTATGGCCATGTAGAAAACATAGCACTGTAAATTACAGATGAATCATATCGGGGAAATTACAATTATTCCACAAAATATTTTATGACTTTTCACCATAAATTAACATATTTCTAAGCTTAAGAATCAATGGTAATTACCACATGACTTTATATGTCACTCGAGATGATGTTCTATATTTATTTAGAATCTATCGAGATATACGACATTGTTTACAGTCACTTAGTACTGCAGTTTCATCCTAAAATTAGCTGCATTCTTTTTGAAAAGCATGGATTTTATTAGTAAAAAATCCAAGTTCGTTGATTAACATTCATTCCATATAATGATTTGAGTGAATATCTACATTACTAGGATGTTGACACTTTATATTGTTAATGGTATAATCAATGGTATTAAGAATTCTTCTCATATTTTTCCCATGATATAGTTTCATTAAAAATACCAATTTTGTAATTTTAATAAATTCTCAATATACAGGAGTCCTAATAGCATCCAATATTTTCTTCACACTATAATCAAGGTATTCCAATAGAATTATGGCATTAACTACACATAATACCTCCATCAGAAGCATTGATAAATGAAAAATATAAAATAATACAAATTATTCTAAAAGTAGATTGATATATGATCAACATGATACACCCATCTTATATTCATTATATTAAAGAATAAAGTTATATTAATATCAAAATACTAGATAATAATTAAAAAATTCATTAAATCCAATATTATTTTGAATAAACGAAAAAAACTACTAGTACATACTATTATATAAGGTAGGGATAATGAGTGACTATTTAATAGGCATTTATTCATTAGAAAAATATTATTCAAACATTTCATTCCATATTAACATAAAATTAATCATATGAATATTTTTATCATTCAAATATTGAAATAAAACATTGAAATGAATAATTTATTAACCCCTCAATATATTCAAAAATAGTACTAGAATAATAAATTAAATAATTACTGAAAATATATGATATAAAATTATATCTTAATATTAAATCCTAGCATGTTTGAGACCTGAATCATTTCTACCCACTTTTCAAACCTAGTAATTTTATCCTTAATTATGCCATTGAATAATAATATATCCCCCAAAATTAAAACACTTGTCTTTGATACATACAAGTAATGAACCAAACAAAGTATAAGGCATGAAATGTGAACAAACTACTATATAATCTAGTTAAATACATTTTTTAGGAAGTTGTTTTAAAACCACTTCCTTATTTTTAATATCATATAAGCCCAATTAAATAAATATTAATTTATCATGGAGAAACTTTATAAAATAATAAGGATGTTATCACACCCAACATCAAAAATATTTTATTTAGTAAATATTTCTTTATCAGGGAAACATTCATAATAACATCAAGTCATGATTCAGTTTCACATGTATATAGAAAATTTCTTATAATATAATCTACATAACAATTTTAATATGAAATTCATAATACCATACTTTTACTTATCCAAAAATAGAATAAGAGATGCAATATTCTATAATCGATTTATACTAGTAATGACCCTAACAAAGTACATGACATGAAATAGGGAACAACTAATACCTAATATTAGATTGAAATTAATTATGTATAAATTTTAATTATTCAATTATGAAAATGAAATAATTAAATGAATAATTTCATAACCCCCAATACATTAACAAAATAAAAAAATTACTAAAATAAATAATTACATGATTAATTAATATATATCACAAAGAAAATATATATTATATTTATGTAAAAGTGGTTAATAACTAAATTAAAAATCTTAAAGATGTTCTAAAATAACATTTATTATGATATACTATTACATAAACATTCTTAACAGACATTTTTTCAATAAAGTAGGGAGAATCATGACATCAGAATGTCTATATAAGGTTTTGATATGTAGATAAAAATAAAAATGTTTCTTGAAAGAAGAGATGTTGGATTTGGAACTCAAAGATTTGATATTAAAGAAAAAAAATCAGAAAAATAAATGAATGAGGAGAGACCACTAGGGGATAAGAGAGGTGATGCAACCAATCAGGATGAGAAGGATTACAGATCGTGGTTGGGGAGGTGAGGAGTTAAGGGCATGTGTCTAAATTATTATACATATAAAAATGGTTTTTTAAAAACCATTGGTATATGTTATTCTATAACAACTGTTTTTAAAAACCATTAGTTTGTAATATTAGAAATGAAAATATACGAATTATTCTAGAAAATTGTTGGTATAGAGGTATGGGTATAGCCTAGAATTCTAGTAGTGAATACAGATTGCGAATTAGTTTGTCTTAGGGGATCTGTAAATACATCAAGGGGATATCTATAACCTAGAACCATCTATCCCTTCACATACAATGCATTCCACATATATTAAATTATCAATTTCATTGATAAATACTTTTCCTTATCAACCAAGATCTATATTGAGTAAATAATTCATAATATCAATATTTCTATAGTCAATCATAGAACATTCTGAGAAAAATAATTAATATAGAAATGGTATATGGTTTAGGAAATAATGATATAAATGATACAAAATTTTTTATATTTAATAGGAATGTAATTTATAAGGATCATAAGAAGGTGAATATTTCAAGATAATTTTAATGACCACAAAATTTATAAGAGATAAAAGATGACCTTCAATTCATTAGAAATATAAGTTTTTAATAAAATCATGTCTTTTGGAGAAATAATTAAGGTGGAAAAGAGATATTAAAATAACCATTCATTAAAGATATTTATTTATAAAACCATTTATAAGTATTATAATAATATAAATAGAATAAAATTGACATGGTAGTGGTAAAATCCACTAATGTCGTATACATTAAAAACAAACATTCATTTTGACTTTTTTAAAATAAATTTAAAAAAGAACCTTTTGTAAATTCTTAGAAATATTCATTAAAAACATGTAAAAATTAAGATATAACATTAAATTAAATTATTAAATATTTTTTGTGAATAAATTATACTTTTTTAAAACTATTTTTTAAAATATTTACTTGGAAGAAAAATATATCCGATCAAGGGAAAAATAATATTAAATTTTATTTTAAAAATTTTGTTACTTGATTATAGTGTCAAAGAGTGGGATAGTTAGAATAAAATATGAAACTCCTTAAATATCTTGAGTATATGATAATATATGGTTTTTATTAAAGATATAGTATAATATTACATTATTTAAAATAAGAGTAATCCCCAAAAAACAAAATGGTAAAATAAATTCTTAACTCTTTGGTAACATTTAAATTGTAACCCTTCGAAAGAGTAAAATTGAAGTGAAATTTTAATAATAAAAAATAATTATATATTTTTTTAATACATAAACAGAGTATTGTAAACACTATATATATGTAAATTGGTTCATAATAGAAAATATGTCTCAACGTAGAGGAAATTGAGACAAAATCCCTTACCTAAAGTCCGACTTGCTTCAAAAGTGATCTAACTTCCTATATAATAAAATTAATTTCATTATATTTTTATAGAATAGTAATTTATATAATTATAATATCATATATTACCCACTTATATCATTTCATAATCTATTTATTAATACACCATTATTAAAATCATCATTTCTTCTTGTTCACAATTTTGTTTTTCATGAGAATTTTTGTTCAGTATTTCTGGTCCATATACATTAATTATGATTCAATTGTCTTAATAATTCAGATAAAGATATAATTATAATATATATTATTTATATAAACATTTAAATTCATTTATAAAATATATGGATAGTGAAATTAACAACACCATTCATGAAGATGGTAGACCGTACATACATGTGAACACTAGTTTCCCTTTTCGACAAGTGGAAGAAAAGAAAGGTAAATAATAATTGAACTTTTAAGAATAATTTTTATATCATATATATCATATATACTCATTAAATATACCACTATTATAATCAATTTAAATTATATATAAAAAAATATCACTTTGGTTCGTGGAGGAGATTATCCACACGCACACATAAGCTACATTATCATTTTACAAAGGATTAAAATGTAAGCTGAGAGATATGATATTGTAATTATGAAATTATAATTATGTTATAAATATCATATATCAACATTAAATGCATAATACTGAACATCCATGAAATATTATTATAGAAAATGAATTGCATCGTGACGTGGAGGTAGTAGTCCGCACATCCACACGAGCACTACTTTCACTTACCATTTGATGGAAAAAGTTGATAATAGTGGTTAAATTATAATAACAACATTTAAGTATGAATATGATACTTAATTTTTTTTTTTTTTATTAATTATAAAAATTATTATAATAAAAAACAATAAAAAATTTGAAAGTGGCCGGGTTGGAGGATTACCCCTCCTTTGGTTACCCTCCTTACGATCCATTCTTAATGACACTTGGACTGGTATTTTAAGAATATAAGTACATAAATTTCAAGTAATGTAATTATAAAAAATAATTTTCTAGGTTTTTAGTGATCTATTTGGCTCCAAGTGGTGTAATGAAAAATTATAAGTGGTTTCCTTTTATAAGGGAGGGAAATGACACAAATTAAATTTAATAAATGATTAAAATATAATGAAGTCATTCTCAATAAAAATGATTAAAGTGGAAGGATATATGAATTATGGATACCATTATATGTAAATAAATCTATAAATTATTATTTATACATGTTTAATTGGAAAAAATACCCTTATCTCTTGGTTAAACCCCCGAAAACCTATTTAAACATTACCTATAATGACAACCTTTTCAATCTTAAAGGGTTATCATTTTACTTGTAACATAAAATTTTTCTCTAAAATGACCAAGGGATGATATTTTTTATCATTTATGATACTACTTATTCTCTTCGAATAGTTTTGTTATTTTTAAATAAATTAATACTTTAAATTATCATTAATGTCATTTTTTACATTATATATTTAATTTGACATTAAATTTACCAAAAAAGGAGAGAATTAGAGTATAATAATTTTAACGATAATTAAGTTATTATTATTGACTATAAAATTATTTTCCTACAATAATTAATGCCAAAAACATTTGTTTTAATGTTTCTAAAATTATTTATTTTCATTTTTCCCTTGCTTTCACAAACACCATGTCACCGTTGTATAAGGATTTAAATAATTATATTACAAATAAAAAATAAAACGAAATTAACATAATTACAATAGATTAATTATGCACATAATTTAATTTAATATTCACTCACACCTTATTTTTATGCATATGTGAACTTGTAATAGAAATTTAGAGGCAATATATTGACTTTTTGTAAGTTTCTTTACTTAAAATCATATAAATGTCAATATCTACAAAAAATAGCAATGAAATGACTTATATTAGAATTTATGTTGGATATGGTCAAATTTATATCATCCAAAAAAATAAAATTAATCTTTGGATTTATTTTTATTACCTTATCACATTTTTTTATCATTAATTACATGATTTACTATTTTACATGGTGATAAATTTAACCATAAATACTATTCATAATGTCTAAATGTAAAAGGGACTTATTTACCAAATCTAAAAATCATTATTCCAAATATTTATACTTTTTACCAAATTCAAAACCTATATGTTTTAGAAATTAATTTAAAAATAATCCTTCATAATGTGATGAAAAACTGTTTTCTAGAAAAATATATTTTAAGCCTAAAAATTAACTTATATCAAAATTTTGAAAAATGTTGATCATAATGGAATTAATTAGAATATTTTAAATAAAATTGATATTTTATTATTTTAATACCAAATAAAAATTATAATTAAAGATTTAAATTACTTTATTTAATTAAAAGAAATGACACTTTTACAAAAAATCAGTATTTTTTACTATTCACAGAAAAATTAATATATTTAGAAAATCTCAAAAAATAAAATTAATATAATAGTGGAATGATAAAAAAATCATATAATTTTAACATAATAGTATTTCAATATGATTTCTCAGTTCTTTTAAACTCAATGTTGCATTTAAATTAAGCTATCAAAGAAATTAAATTTATTTAATGTGAATCATATCATAAAATATTTGGGTGTTACATTATACCTGCATTATAAGAATTTAAACCTTGTAATTCCATCACTCTGATATAAAAAATAAGTATATTTCTTCTTAATTAAATCCTTGGGTTCCCACATTTTATCCTCAAAATTATTTCTTCACTAAAAAATATTGACTAGATGAGTGGTCTTTTTTCATTTAGTGTTTTCTCTATGATCTAGAAACTCCAGAGGTTATTTATCATAAACAAATATTATACAAATGGTATGTCATTTAATTTTAGTTTATATGAAGTATTAGGTATGCAATTCCTCAGGATAGATACATATAATTCATCGTGAACTTGAGAGAGATTCAACGAAATCTCCATGCAATAAGCTAGCATCGTGATACAATGATGATTTTTGAAGGGACCAATTTATATAGGGATAAACATAAAATTATTTCCCAATATAAAAATAATCTTCCAAGGATATATTAATAGGTATTCCTATTCACAAACTTTAAACTCTATATCTCACCAATGATTGTTGGAATAACGTTTTTTCAACACGGAGATACCCTATTGTGATTTTGAATGGATATTGCCTTCTACACCATTTCTACTATTACACCAGGTTACAATAGATTTATTTCTTCACATTCATCCAAAAACATTGGAGTTATTGACTTCCTTCCATAGAGGGATTCATAAGTATCCATCTGAATTATTGAGTGAAAACTATTGTTGTTAGAAACTTTTTACCAAAGAAAGGAGTTGATCCCAACCACCATTTGAATCCATATTGATAGATATAAAAATGAATTATAAAGTTTGAATAGTACTATTAGAATTACCACATTTATTGAGGATTATAAGAAGTAATGAAACATTACTCTTTATCTTGATCCTGCTGAAGCCTTCTCCAGAACTCTAAGGTAATAATCAGATCTTGATCATATATAATTAAAAATGGTATTATCTAAAATCTAAAAATTTAGTAAATGTATTATTGATTAATCTAATAAAGAGATAAATATTATATAATATTGACTAAATTCAATGATTTCATAATGTGATTGACTACAACCCAAATAAAATTATACCCGTTAGATGATTTGGGGAGTCTAATGATGAAATAAATTGTAATGTTTTCTCACTTCCATTATCAAATAGGTAATGGTTGTAACTCCCCCTTAGAATTATATCTATTAGACATAACTTACTGAAATACTTGGGATAAATACAAATACTATGATATATCCCTTTTGATGTTTTCCCACTAGAAATAATCTTTCATATCTCTATAAATCTTTGTACATTTAGAATTAAAAGAGAATTATGGATTATGAGCTTCGTCCAACATATCCTTCTTCATGTATGTTTTTAATATAACACATACTCAATTTATAAAAATTGTCACTCTAGTATGAACATTGTTGATCTTAAGAAAATTATTCACATACTTTTATAATTCTACATCTTCTTTTTGGGCGTTCTTAATCCTGTCCGAGATAAATGGGTGACCGTTATTATGAAAAATATAATATATGCCCAATTTTCTCAATATTTAAATATCTAAAAGAATAAAATGGACAAATATTGGGTCTATTTAAACCCTCATCATAGCAAAACTAGCACTGTATTTCCAACTCATACAATTAGCCACCTTGTTCACCTTCCTAGGGTGGTAATGTATTGGGATGTAATAATCTTTGATCAACTCCAACCGTCATATATGGCACACATTTAACTATTTATTCATAAATACATACTTAAAGATTTAATGAGTAGTATATAAATCACACCATTCACCATAAAAATTATTCATTAATATATTTAATGAAAAAACTACCACTATGAGCTCCAAATCATGATTCAGTAATTTTTTCTCATGAATTTTAAATTGGTGAGAGGCATAATGTTTCACCATATAATTTTGAATGAGAAATCATCACATTACCATATTTTATGAATAAAAATATATCACTAACCCTTATCCACTATAGGGTAGTTTAGGAACAGGCATGCTAAGAAACCTTTTTTTAGTTCTTTGAAATTATCATCAAATTCATCGGTTCATGAAAACTTAGCTCCCTTCTTGGTCAAAATGATGAGTGAATCAGATAGTAATGAGAAATATCACATAAAAAACGATATTATATCACCATCCCAAGAAATTTATTGATCATGGTAACCTTAGTTGGTCTAAAACTTTACACATTAACTTCCATCTTTGAAGTATCCACTAATATACACTCACTTGAAATTATATGACCTAAAAACAAGATTTTTTTAGAAAACATTGACACCGGTTGAACTTGGAATATATCTTATCCTTCATTAGGATCATTATAAAAATCCAAAAATGTTATTCATGGCCTTCAAAGTTCTTCATACTAAAATAATATTTTCTATAAAGACTACCACACACTGATCAAGGTAATATCTAAATATTATATTCATTAAAACCTTGAGGATAACCAAAGAATTAGTAAGTCCACATAAAATTATAATAAATTCACAATGACCATACCTCCTACAAAAGTCTATCTTGGGTATGTCCAGCTTCTTGAACCTTTACTGATGATATCCAGATCGATGATCAATCTTGTAAAAATATTTAGCTCCCCATATTTATCAAATATATCTATAATGCACCAACCCTAGTTATCCAGAGTTGGTGAATTATTACATAACATTGGATTGTTCTCAAGAGATAATGTATGAAAGAATGATAAATTTAGTAGCCTTGGAAGTATTAGATACAAAAATAAGTTTTACATTACATTATGAAATAAAAAAACAACAGAATTTTGTCCCCATTGAACAAAATCATATCCCTGAGCCTATACCTGAAAGTCAATCATAATATACTTATTTGCATCTTGGAAAAAATAATACCTAATAAAGGGGTGAGCTCAGATTCTTAGTAAGGATAACAATATAGAAGAAACTATCATAAATAAACATAAAAATTTAAGGCAAAAAATAAGACTAAAACATAGGCCATTTAAAATTAAACTTTAGTATAATATGGAGAAGATAAATCAAATAATTCCATTTACTTATTCACATGGATATTATACTAGTGAAAAAATCACATGTAATATCAATAGCTAATTTCATAACTATGGAATGCGTAATGTTGAGCATTATAACCATATAGTCAAGGCCTCGTGCCAAGACTACAAATAATGCTTTTGTTAAGGGATTGTAACGAAACACTAATTTTTCTCATGAGACCTACCAGTGAATCAAGGGGCTATAGCAGGCCCCACCTATCACTTACTAATTCCAATGCATTCCTCATATAAAAAGTTTAAATATAACATCAACATTCGTATTAAAATTATAATAAGAAATGTCATTACTTTAAACATAAACCATGAATGGTATAAAAATATCACATCCATTGTCAAATATATCACAAAAACTTCAATAAAATATGGAATATTGTATCACAATAAATCAACTTCAGAAAAGAGTAAAATCTATCAAAGGATGTTGAAATTGATGAAATAAAAACGACTTGAGAGAAATATCTCTTTCTATATTGAAATCATTTAAAAGTCAGGTAATTATAAATGAAAAAATTTATTTTAAAAATATTCTTATAAGATTTTAAGGGATGTTTTGAAGGTGTTATAACAGCGGAACATAGCCTCACCAACCACATAAGTTAAGAAAAGCATTATTCATATAATTTGTCAAAAATTTCATAAAGTAACATTTTTTGGAAAACGATGGAAAGATTAATTTAATTTTTTTTTAGAAAAAGTCAAACAAAGTTATAAATTAATTTAACCCATACTCTAGGAAATACATAAAATGTTTTGAAATACATTTTTAAGAAACATAGTTGTGGGTGATAAATAAAAAGTCCCAGTAGATACTTACGTATAAACAACCTCAGATACTAAAGAGATTTTAAAGTTAACCCTTACCTTGTAATTTTCCTTAGTTGAGGGTACATTAAACTCTTTTATAATCGTAAAATAATTTTTATTAAATTATAAAAGAAACAAATTCATTAATATTATATGACATATGATCCAATAATATTTCTTTGTTAATAATATTTCAGTATTATCATTGTTTCAAGTGTTAACTGATTAATTTTCCTTTATAACTTTTTTTACTTATGTCATGTTTGTTATTGATAGGATGTATTTTATTCATATATAGAATAATATTCAGTTCTTAATTTTTTTTCATTAAATTTAAATTATTCGTGAAGGGTTATGATGGGGAATGAAATCTCATTGCGTAGGAGAGACGGTAAGACGTACGTACGAATGAGAGAAAATATCATTCTATTAGTTGTGAAATCCTATGTAATTGGATGATATATTATATATAAATAATAATTAACATGTTATATTTATTATTTACATCAATTATACTCATTATCATACCCATCCAAATAATGAAGTGTTGAATAACAAACTACACCACGACGCGGAGACGGTAAGCCGAACGTATGCACGTATGGTGACTTTGAAATTCATAGGATGGATAGAATAATTAATATGATTGTACCATATTTATAGTACCATCCCAGAATATATAAGGTAATAGAATTATTAGTTTGGTATGGAAAAAACAAAGAGAGAGTAAGTGGGGGAAGAAAATAACTATGATAGAGGTGATGAAATAATTACCTCTTCTTTGGGTTCATCCTTTTGATTTGAATAAAAGGAAAACTTAGGTTGGATTTATGATAAAATTAAGGCCTCTACAATTAATTGAGGGTAGTTAAGAAGATATTTTCTCAGGATTTGTCTGAGACAAAAGGCTTTGGATGTGTGAATTTGAGAAAAGGGGAGGTACCCTTTCATAAGAGAGGTGAGTGTATCTTTAGGAAAAGCTTGAAATATTATTTTATTATAAAATAATTTTCTGTTTATAATGGCTCAAAATAGATTTATTTCTAGGATAAGGTGGGTATGGGTGAAAATATTATCAACCAATATGTTTTAGACAAGTTTAGGTCACTATGTTTACCTTATCTTTTAGATTAAACTCTTAGTTAAATAGTTTAACTTTTACTATGTCTTTTTGTATTTCTATATCACATGGTTACTAAACATAGTATAAAATTTCAAGAGAACCAAAATTGGGTCATTAATGATATATCTATAATTATATAAGTGCTTAATCTAAACACTGGATTTTGAGGAATATTATATCATTTAATTAAAGAGTATTGGTTTTAAAAACTCATTTTTGTTAATTTTGACACTATTTAGTATTTGGTTTTTGTGAAAGTCATAAAAACATTTTTACATCAAAATAAATATATTTAATTAACCCTAACATGTCATATTCAACTAGAAAATTCGTGTATTGCATTAAAATTATCAAATTACATTTATTTTAATATATATAATATAAATTATTTAAATCTTTCATTAAAAAGGAAACTGCTGCATCATCATTGCGTTATAGATAAATTTAATTATTTAATGTCTAAAAATTATAAATAATCTACTGTGATGTAGGAAATTTTTTTTATTTCTAATGAATTTTTATAGTTGAATTTATCTAATGTATAACCCTATATTAAAAATGTTTTAGTTATTAAAACATGAATTTAACACTTTTAACTCTCCTTAAAAAAAAATAATAAATGTCCTAATATAATCCAAGCGGACAAAAAATGATAATATTTTATTCCTAAGGTTGATTTTGGTCAAAATACACTTATCCAATTGTATTAGGACATGTGTTAGGGTAATTATAATATCATTTTTACCTTTAATTACCCTATTTAATTTTAATCGTGGTATATAAAATTTAAAAGTTACTATTCATCAACAATTATTTTCATCATATTGAACCAAATTTTAATTACTGATGTCAACTATGTCTCTCAAATTTTTGAAATTCAATTCACAGAGGCAGTACAATTACGTTTTATACAAATTTAAAAATGTGCGAAGAAGGTGGGTAAAAGATGTTAAAACGATCAATAGAATTTTATATATCTAATATTATTATAAAATGACTCCAATGAATTACATTGGAATAATATAGGTATAAATTATTTATTTTTTACATTAAGAAAAATTTAAATAAAAATAATAATTATTAAATAAAAGTTGTTTTTAAACAATAACACAATGTTTTTCCATATTCATCAATAATTGAATGTTTTCAGAAAAAACAAAAAATTCACAGTAAGCTAATTTTGATATTGCGCATCAAAAAAAGATGTCCATTTTAAAAAATAAAATTTATAAAATTTTAAAAAGTGGGTATTACTATTCATAACTGCTTTTTTAAACGGCTAGTTTGACTGGTCGTGGTGTGCTAGAACTCAAAGTTACTTACAACGTAAGTTATTTCATTATTAAAAGAGAAGTGTATTGTGGAATATTAGGGTGTTATATTCCACCCTCCTTCAAATAATTTCATCCTCAAAATTTCTATAATATTAGTACCTAAAAAGATTTGGGTGGTTCTTTTTCATAAGTTCACCAGGTTCCCATATTTTAACTTCCATTTTTTGGTTTCATTAAAAAACTGTTACTAGATGAGTCGTCTGGTTTCGAAATTCTAGTTCTACAGTTTAAATAATCCTGATAGGCTCTTCACAATAAGACTTATTAAGTTCGAGTTCTATTTCTTCATTGGTGTGTACATGCATTGGGTTAGGCATGTATTTTATCAACAGCGATATGTAGAACACATCATGAACTTTGGAGAGACTTGGAGGCATTTCCAAATGGTAAGATTCAAATCCAATTCGTTCTCGAATTTTGATTGGTCCAATGTACCTGAGACTTAATTTACCCTTCTTACCAAATTTTATAAAACCATTCCATGGAGATAGCTTTAAGAAAATATAATCACTTTCCTGAAATTCCAAATACTTCCTTCAGTTATCGACATAACTCTTTTTCCTAATTTGAGATGCTTTGATGTGGGTTTGGGTAATCTTGACATTTCCCATTTTTTCCTCATCTAGTTCTGGGCCTACGAGTATTCTTTCCCCAATATCATCCCAAAAAGTGGGGTGCGAGATCTCTTTCTATATAACACTTCATATGGTGCCATCTAAATACTTGGATGAAAGCTAATGTTATAGAAAAATTCTACCAGAGGTAAATATTGATACCATAAACCTAGAAAGTAATGTGATCAAGATCTCAACATGTCTTCTAAGGTTTGAATAGTTCGTTATGATTGTCCATCAGTTTGAGGGTGGTACACAGTCCTCAAATGAAGTATAGTATCCGTGGATTTTTGAATACCTTTCCAGAATATTGATGTAAAACAAGGATCACAATCAGAAACAATCGATAGGGTTACATCATGAAGTCTTAACTTCATTAATATATAGCCTTTCTAATCATTCAAGTGGTAAATTATCTCTTATAACATGAAAATTTGATGACATGGTAAGATGATCAACAATGACCCATATTGCATCATTTCTTCTAGGAGTCTTTGGTATCCCCATGGTAAAGTGCATCGTAATATCATCACATTTCCACTCAGGTATGGGAAGAGTTTGCATGAATCCTATAGGATGTTACCTTCCATCCTTAACCTATTGACCAACCATACATCTTGAAACATAATTAGCAATATTCATCTTCATGTTGTCCCACAAAAAATGTTCCATAAAATCTCTATACATCTAAGTTCTATGAGGGTGTATAGAGAAATTTGAGATATGAAAATAATCCATAAATTCCCTTTTTATATTAGGTATATGGGGAACACCACGTATTTTTCCAAATTTCAAAATCCCATTTTCATATAGAAAGTCAATCCATCTCCCATCATTCATGGCTTTAATTTTGTTTTGAAACTCCACATCATCAATTTGAGAACTTTTTATCATATCTAGTAAAGATGTTTTGGAAAGCATTTGAAAAAGTGTCGATGTTTAATCTTCCATGATTATTTTCATATCCATATTTGTTAGATCTATGAACATAAGATCCCTTTAAACTCTCAACTTGTTTAGAACTTCATGATCCTTTCTGCTAAAAGCATCTTCCACCCTATTTTCCCTTCCCTAGGTGGTAGTTTATAGTGCAATCATAATACATTTGTGGTTTAAGCTATCTAATTTTCCTCATTGTGAGTTCTTTCTGGGAGAAAATATACTTCAAACTCTTGTGATATGTATAAATCTCATATTTTGACCATATATAGAGTGTCTCCATATATTTAGAACAAATATTATCGCTGCTAACTCAAGATAATTAGTATGGAAGTTTTTTTCATGAATTTTTAGCTTCCGTGATGCGTAGTCAATTAATCTATCATTATGCATAAGGACACAACCAAGTTCTTTCTTTGTTGCATCACTATAAATAAAAAACGCATCATTCCCCTATGGTATATTCAAGCTGGAATCATTGAATAATATTCTCTTCAATTATTCAAAACATTCTTCACACTCTTTTATAAAAAAAATTTAACCCATTTACACATGATCTTGGTTAATGGGTTAGCCAATAGAGAAAAATTCTGGACAAAATGACGATAATAACCTGATAAACCAATAAAACTGCAAACCTAAGTTATACTTGTTAGTGCTTTCCATTCTGGGATTGCACTTATATTTAGAGGATAAATAGAGATTCCATCCTTAGAGACAATATGGACAAGAAAATAAATCTCTGGAATCTTGAATTCACATTTTCTAAACATTCCATATAATTTATTTCTCCTAAGAGTATTTAGAATAGTGCACAAGTGATTTCCATGATCTTCATAGCTTTTGGAGTATACCGACATATCATAAATAAATACCACTACAAAGTCATCAAGATATTTCTTGAAAACTCTATTCATTTGATCCATGAAAACAGAGGGTGCATTAGTCAGTCCAAAATGAATTACTGTAAACTCATAATGGCCATACCTGGTTCGAAATTCAATCATTGGAATGTCTTCCTTTTTCATGCACAACTGATGATATCCAAATTGAAGTTCAATCATTGAAAAATACCGGGCTATAAGAATTTGATCATATAAATATTAAATGCGAGTTTTGGGATACTTGTTCATTATTGTTATAGCATTGATCGCCCAAGATTCAATGCACAGTCTCATAGATCAATTTTTCTTCTTTACAAAAAGAGTAGGGCTCCCCATGGAGAAACACAAGGAAGAATAAATCCCTTTTTAGTCAATTCCTCTACCTGTTACTTTAGTTCCACTAATTCCATAGTGTCCATTCTATAAGGGGTCTCTGATATAGGCTTTGAACAAAGAATTAAGTCCACTAAAAATTCTATTTCCTGTTCTAGATGATGTCTAGGTAAATCCTCTCGAAACACATCAATATATTATTGTTCAATAGGTACATCCTCTATTAAAACATTATTTTCCTCACCCATAGTTATTTCTCTCCCTTACTCCCTAATAATTGAATTTTGTTGAGCTACTGGGGGTGGATCAAGATGAGAATCAAATGGTGATGTTTCTACACTAAAGATAAGGTATTCCTTATCAACATCAAAAATTGTATCCTCTATTTTCTTAAAATAAATTTTTTCATCTTGGTCTGAAATCCAATTAATAACAAGGATTATATCAAATTCAATCATGGGTATGGCCATAAGATCAGAAAATAAAGCACATTTATATGACATAATGGTAACTAATTGAGAAAACATTGTTGCAATGACACTTCCCTTAGTATTTTTGACTAAAAACTCCCTTGTTAAGTCAAATTGAAAATATATAATTTTCTAGGAAAAATTGGATAATATGAAAAAAATGTGATGATCTAGAATAAAATAAAGCATTTCCTAATTTTGAGGAAATGATTAAAGTACCTTCCACCATATCATTTGGATCTTCAAGCTAAACAATAGTGATTGTATAAGCTTATCCTTTCTTCCTTGGCCTTTTCTAATTTAGGTTTTCACGATGCTTAAGAAATTCATTTTCATAATGCCCCATTTCATTAAAATTGTAGCATTCAACATCGACGACCTCTTTATTCCCCTTGCAATCACAATCTTGGTGCCCATTTTCACCCCTCATGTAACAAACTCCAATTCCCTTTAGTCCAGTACTAGGGTTTTTCTTCCCACATTTACTACAAGATGTAAATTCAAGTTTTCCCTTATTCCCCTTATTTCCATTTATGGAGTGTTCAACAGATCTCTTCTTCTCTTGCTTTGCTTTAAAGGCATAAGACTTAGAGGGTTCATTTTTTTCTTGATAACACATGAGACTATATATTTGTACGATTAGAAGGATTGTGGGACTAATTCTTGATGGATAAATGGTTTTATACCATTAAATAATCGATAAATCATACTCCTTGGGTTATGTATATAATTTGAAGCATGACTTGCTAACCTTGTAAAGTTAACATCATAATTTGTGACATTCTCATATTTATTTTTCCATAGACTAAAAAATTGCCTTTTCATATCAGATCAATGTTCACGACACTAGTGCAGAAAACGTTTTTTACGTCACCATTTTTTACGTCGGTTATATAAAATTGACGTCATAATATGTAAAACGAGGTTTTTTACGTCGGTTATTTCTTAACCGACGTAAAAACCTGTGTTCGGTACACATTTAACGTCGGTTATTTTTATAACCGACGTTATTAATCGCGCGGCTTCGTTTTTTACGTCGGTTATTTTTATAACCGACGTAAAAAACGCGGTTTTCGAAGGCCCTTTGACGTCGGTTATTGAATAACCGACGTAACAAACGCGGTTTTTGAAGGCTTTTTTACGTCGGTTATAAAATAACCGACGTAAAAAAAGAATCCGCAGATGTTTTTGACGTCGGTTATTCCATAACCGACGTAAAAAAACGCGGATTTTGAGCCATTTTTTACGTCGGTTATTATATAACCGACGTAAAAAATGAATCGGAGGAAGGTTTTTACGTCGGTTATTGAAATAACCGACGTTATAAATGTTTTTAAAACAATTATCACGTCGGTTATTGAATAACCGACGTGATAACTCATTTAAAAATTTACCCAGACCCGTGGATTGTCATTCGCGAGTTTACCTTCGACAGTCGCGACTCGTCTCTCTCGCGCGTAAACCCGAATCGGCTCATCCATTTCGTTGGTTTAGATTCGTTTCACGATCATCGTTTCTCATATTTAATCTCCTCGGATCAATCATCTAAACTCGCAGCACTCAGGTAATCCTCCCACTCGTTCGTTTTTTTTCGCGGATAGTAAATATATATGTGTTGTGATTTTTTTGTTGAAACTAGCTAAGATTCTTCGATTGCGAACCCTTTTAATTCGTTTTGGCACCATAATCTTATTTATCATCCCTAGATCTATTTGTTCGACTTGCAATATTGAGTAATTTTATGATTTCACTAATTTTTCATCGTTTTCTATAAATCCCCGAGAGGGTTGGGGCGTGTCCATTTGGATGGGTTGCCCTTTTACAGTTGTTACTACTTTATTCACACACAACCATGGCATAGGTGCATGGATTTGGGGTCGGGGGGTGTCCAGGGGGGTTTACAAGGGGGTGGGTGGGTGTGGGGGGCTGTCCAAGGGTGTGGGTGGGTGTTGGGGGGTGTCCAGGGGGGTGTCCAAGGGGGTAGGGGGTGGGGGGTGGTGTCCAGGAGGGGTGGGGGGCTGTCCAGAGGGTTGGGGGGTGTCCAGGGGGGTGTCCAAGAAGGTCGGGGGTGGGGGGTTGTGTCCAGGAGGGGTGGGGGTGCTTTCTAGAGGGGTCGGGGGCTGTCCAGAGGGGTCGGGGGGTGTCCAGGGTGGTGTCCAAGGGGATGGGTGGGTGTGGGGGGCTGTCCAAGGGGGTGGCGGCCTGTCCAGAGGGGTCGGTGGGGGTGTCCAGGGGGGTGTCCAAGGGGGTGGATGGGTGTGGGGGGCTGTCCACGTGGGTGGCGGCCTCTCCAGAGGGTATTTGGGGTTGTCCGGGTGGTTGGGGGGGCTGTCCAGAGGGTTGGGGGATGTCCAAGGGGGTGTCCAAGGGGGTAGTGGGTGGGGGGTGGTGTCCAGGAGGGGCGGGGGGCTGTCCAGAGGGGTCGGGGGTGTCCAGGGGGGTTTACAAGGGGGTGGGTGGGTGTGGGGGGCTGTCCAAGGGCGTGGGTGGGTGTTGGGGGGTGTCCAGGGGGGTGTCCAAGGGGGTAGGGGGTGGGTGGTGGTGTTTAGGAGGGGTGGGGGGGCTGTCCAGAGGGTTGGGGGGTGTCCAGGGGGGTGTCCAAGCAGGTCGGGGGTGGGGGGTTGTGTCCAGGAGGGGTGGGGGGCTGTCCAGAGGGGTCGGGGGGTGTCCAGGGGGGTTTACACATCGATTTGTTTTATATTTCAAAATTGTTATATTCAAATTATGATTTTTTTCATATAAACATATATTTGTCTTATCTAAAATATATATATATTTTTTCTATTTGTTATAGGTAATAATGAGTCGAAGTTGGATTACAGCACATCGAATGAGCAATGAATATGAGGAAGGTGTTGATGCCTTTTTGGAATTTGCTAAACGAAATGTTCCAAGTAGTGACATTTTTTTCTGTCCATGCCTGAAATGTCTGAATATGAAGAAGTTGAAAAGTAGAGAGATAAAAGATCATCTGATTTGTCATGGTTTCAATCCGAGTTACAACCCTTGGATTTGGCATGGCGAAACAGGACAGAATGTCACTGATGATAATGAATCGCAAGATGGTAACTCCGATGGAATTGAAGAAATGATTCGCGATATTGTAGCAGAACAAATTGAGATAGAACCGAGAGTTGCACGTCTATATGGTGATGCCGAAAAACCATTATATCCTGGTTGTACAGATTTTACGGTTTTGTCGGCGGTGTTAAGATTGATTAACCTGAAGGAGAAACATGGATGGAGTGACAGAAGTTTTACAGAGCTGCTACAATTGATGAAAGACATTCTTCCAAAAGATAACGATCTTCCAGATTCACATTATAAGGCCAAAAAAATATTATGCCCGATGGGATTGGGATACAGGAAAATACATGCATGTCCGAATGACTGCATTATATATAGGAAGGAATATGAATTTCTGAAAGAGTGTCCCAAATGTGGGACATCACGGTATAAGGTGAAAGAAAAATCACAAGCTGATGTAGAGATTACAAAGCTCCCTTCATAGGTATTTTGGTATCTTTCTATAATTCCTCGTTTCAAACGTTTATTTGCTAATTCACATGATGCAAAAAGGTTAAGATGGCATGCTGATGAGCGGGTATGTGATGGAAAAATACGTCATCCAGCTGATTGTCCACAATGGAAGAAAATTGATGCCCGGTACCCTACATTTGGAAATGAAATTAGAAATCTGAGACTAGGCTTGTGCACATATGGAATGAATCCATACCGAACCCTCAGTAGCACACATAGTTCATGGACTGTTTTATTGGTAATTTACAACCTCTCTCCTGAAGTTTGTATGAAGCGCAAATATGTCATGTTGAGTATCATGATCTCTGGTCCAAAGCAACCCGGCAATGATATTGATGTATACTTGTCACCGCTGATTGATGATTTGAAACTTTTATGGGCTGATGGTATTAGGGTGTATGATTCTTATAAAATGGAATATTTTCAACTGCATGCAGTGCTTCTATTCACTATAAATGACTTCCCAGCATATGGAAATTTGTCTGGATACAGTGTTAAAGGGCATAAAGCATGTCCAATTTGCGAACAACAGACGTCATATTGTCAATTGCATCATGGGAGGAAAACAGTGTACATGGGTCATCGAAAGTTTTTGCCTATGGATCACCCTTATAGAAGACTAAAAAAGGCATTCAATGGCTCACAAGAATTTGATACTGCTCCTCAACCTTTATCCCCAGAATTGTATTTTGAGAGGGTGAAAAACCTTGATGTGACATTGGGAAAGACACAGAAATCTGGTAATGATAGACATATTTGGAAGAAAAGGTCAATATTTTTTGAGCTACCATATTGGAGGTATCATGAAGTCAAACATAATATTGATGTCATGCACGTGGAGAAGAATATCTGTGATTCTTTGATCGGAACATTGCTAGATATTAAAGGAAAGACAAAAGATGGGTTGAATGCAAGGTTAGACCTACTGTCAATGGGAATACGTTTGGAGTTAGCTCCCACTCCTAAAGGAAGACGAACATTTCTTCCCCCGGCTTGTCATACATTATCGAAGAGGGAGAAAAGTAGCTTCTGTCAGTGTATTCATGATATCAAAGTGCCTCAAGGTTATTATTCAAATGTAAAAAATTTTGTCTCATTGAAAGACTTGAAGTTGATAGGTATGAAATCACATGATTGTCATGTCATGATGCAACAAATTCTACCAGTTGCACTGCGTGGAATATTGCCCATCCGTGTCAGAAAGACTATAATGAGGTTGTGTTATTTTTTCAATTCAATTTGCAACAAGCCGATTGATGTGAATGCTTTGAACATTTTGGAAAAGGATGCAATTATTATACTTTGTCATTTGGAAATGTATTTTCCTCCAACTTTTTTTGATATGATGGTGCATTTACTGATTCATCTGGTTCGAGAAATAAGGCTTTGTGGACCTGTATATCTTCGTTGGATGTATCCTTTTGAAAGGTATATGAAAATATTAAAGGGATATGTTAAAAATCCATATCGACCTGAAGCCTCCATTATTGAAAAGTATATTTCTGAGGAGGTAGCAGAGTTTTGTACGAGTTACTTGGCTACGGCGCAACATATAGGTTTGCCTCCATCTCGCCATGAACTGGTTAATAATGAGGGAAAGGGGATTCGTGGCTTGAAAGTCAAATCACTGTCAGCTGAACATATGAAGAAGTTAGAATCATACATCTTGAATAACATAGCTGATGTTCAACCGTATATCACATTGCATATTAATGAGTTGAAACAATGTCATCCAAAGAAGAAAGAAATGTGGATTTTGAATGAGCACAACAAAACTTTTTTGCCATGGTTTAAAAAGACCTTGCTTGGTAGATCAGATGTATCAGAGACATTAAAATGGATAGTGGGTGGTCCATCTTTAAATGTGATAACATGGTCCGCTTATGACATTAATGGCTATACATTTCATACGAAAGCTCAGGACAACAGAAGTGCAGTTCAGAATAGTGGTGTATTGGTGTTTGCAGAAGCAATGCATTTTTCGAGTGCTAAGGACAGAAACCCAATTTCGGCATCAAGTGCATATTATGGAGTGATTGAAGACATATGGGAGGCTGATTACTTTAAAATTAAAGTTCCCGTTTTTAACTGTAAATGGTTTATCGGTAACAACAGTGTCAGACACGATGAATTTGGAATGACACTTGTTAATCTGAATAGATTGGAAGACACAGCTGATTCTTTTATAATGGCAACACATGCCAAACAAATTTTCTATGTAGTAGATCAATCAGATATGCAGTGGGCTGTTGTTTTACAAGGGAAAAACCAATATGTTGGTGAGGATGAATTTGATGAAGATGCTGATTTATGTGAGATCCCTACTTCCATGGAAAGATTAACAGAACATAATGATGAGTATGTTGAAGACATGGTTTGTGCCATAAGGAACGATCACGACGAAGGAATTTGGGAAAATAATCCAACTGTACATTCCTAAAATTACAGGTAACACAAGTTTATTTCTTGTTTACATTTAGTTTTTTCATATAATGTTAGATACTGTAAATTTTTTACTTATTAAAATATGTATCAAACCAAAAAGATAAAACAATAAAAACCGTAAAGAGGAGAAGTCCTGGGCGCACCGGCAACCGGTCCTCTCTGTCTGAACCACCGGCCGGCCGCTGGCTCACCACCGGCCGACCGGTGGACCAGACAGAGCCTTCCTCTCTGTCTGGATCACCAGCGGCCGACCGGTGCTGAGCCAGCGGCCGACCGGTGGTCCAGACAGAGACAGAGCCTCTCTGTCTGGATCACCAGCGGCCGGCCGGTGTTGAGCCAGCGGCCGGCCGGTGGTTCAGACAGAGAGGAAGGCTCTCTGTCTGGTCCACCGGCCAGCCGCTGGATCACCACCGGCCGCCCGGTGGACCAGACAGAGAGCCTTCCTCTCTGTCTGGATCACCAGCGGCCGGCCGGTGAGGAGCCAGCGGCCGACCGGTGGTTTAGACAGAGAGGAAGGCTCTCTGTCTGGTCCACCGGCCGGCCGATGGTGATCCAGCGGCCGGCCGGTGGTCCAGACAGAGGAAGGCTGTCTGGTCCACCGGCCGGCCGGTGGTGAGCCATCGGCCGGCCGGTGGCATCAGTGATTCCACTTTTCAGCTTTCTTATGCCAACTCCTTGGCAACATTTTGCCTGTGTTTACTATGTTTATCATTGTTTAACATGCTTACCATATTACCGATGTTTACTATTATGTAATTTAGTACACATTTCTATTTGTGAACTAATGTTTGTTTTTTTGATTTGAAGGAAAATGACAGATCAATCAGTTGATCAGCCACATGATTCTGGAGATGAGCATATTGGTCATACATCTGGGGAGGAACATTCACATGCTCCTATTACGAAAAAGAGTTCAAAGGTTGGTAAGCGTGGGTGCACACGTTTACCAAAATTATCACTTGCCCGTACGAAGGAGGAGAGGATAGTCGTGGAGTTTGATGAGGATGATCTTCCTAGAGGTCCAAATGCTAAAGATTTTAAGGGTTTTGTAGCAACTCAGGCTAAGAGCAAAGTAAGCATTCTCTATGATGATTGGAGAAGTGTGGATAAGGCGATAATTTCTCAGCTGTGGGAGACCATTTTGGTAAGATCTTTTGCTATTGTTTGACTGTTCTTTAAATGTTTCTAGTATATATAATATTTTTTACCTCTTTTTTATCAGATGACATTTGATATTCCTGACACTGGAGGAGTCAGGAAGAAATGCTTATCGTTGGCTGCTAGGAGATACAGGGATTTCAAATCTACCCTCTCATCTGATTTCATTTATGGTCATAGGAGTCGTGAGAATCCATGTCGTATATATCCTTTTATAGATGAAGACACATGGAGAGAATTTTTTGAAAGTAGAAGAAAAGAATCATTTTTGGTAAGGGCAATGTAAACTTTTATAAGCTTTCTTATATAAATGATCTTATTATTGTTTTGTTAATGATTACTTATTCTTAATTTACAGCAAACAAGGAAAGCTCATCAAGAGATCCAATCTAAAAATGTATACCCTCATAGTTTATCTCGGGGAGGGTATGCATTATTGGAAGAACAAATGATGGCAGAAAAATTTCAACAACTAAGAGCTGAGTCTTCAAGCTCTAGAGAGGTGGCCCCTCCATCCCCTCCATCTAGACATGAGAAATTGAAAAGAGCTCGGAAGGGCAAAAAAGGACAATATCTTTCGGAAGAATCGAGACTCGTAGTTGAGAGGATTGTAAGATATCTATTTTATTTATTTAAGTTTACTATTTTCGTCATATATTTCCAATCATTATAGAAAAGTTCAATTAATTATTACAGGACTCTCTTGAGGAGCAGAGTTCACAGGGGACATTTACACCATCTGGGAGGGAAGATATTTTATCTGTGGCATTGGGAAAGCCCGAACATCCTGGCCGTGTAAGAGGATATCCGGCAGGTGTATCGGTAAGAAAAGTGTTGCCACGTTCCTCAACTTCTAACGTTGAGGGAGTTTATAAAAAAAATAGAATCGTTGGAGGCTGAAGTCCATAATATTAATGCGACAATGGAGGAAAAGATTAGAGCATCGGCGCAGTTAATGTTTGCAGACTTGCAAAGACAATTTCAGGGTGCAGCTCCCACTCCACCTCTCCCAGTAGCTCCCACTCCCCCACCTCAGCCTGCGGACCCCATTTTTGATCCTCCTCCTCCGCCGCAGCTACCTACTTATTGTGAGTTGTATGTTGATGATCCTCAACATCATATAGTTGCATATGGGATGGTATATTGTATAGGAGATACAGTTCATCATCAACAGTTAGAGGTAGAGAATCAGAGGGTCACTGTACAGGATATTATAGATAGATCAGCTCGGATACCATTACCTACAGATGAGGTGACGACAGTTGGACATAGTATCGGCCATTTTTTACTTTGACCATCCAGACTTCTTTGACTCATTACCATAGAGGTATGGATGTTATATCTTTTATTTTATATTTTTATTAATGTTTTATCATTTGAAAACTAATATATTTTTCAATTTATTTTTACAGGAATACTTCAAAGGTAAAGAAATACTGTATAGACAACAACAAAGACAGATAGCTATGACATCAGATGCAGATACTAGCAATCTTGACAAATTGTCAAGATATTCAAATTTGTTGGCGGATCATTATGACTTTACAATGGAAGCTCATGTCTGTGGACGTGAACTATGTGTGGGGATTATGAAAACTGATATCATGGAGTTTGTCACTGGAGATAAGTTGGGCATCAACGTGGTGCAAATTTTTATCATGTAAGTCTTAACTCCTTTTCCTTGCGTTATATTTATTAAAAATGTATACTTATGTCTGCTTTGTATTAGGTATATGTATAAAATTTGTGAGAGGAATGAGCTGACAGATGTATATGGATTCGTGGACCCACAATTGATTTCCCCTGAAGCATGTGCATTGGATGAGGAACAAATAATGCTTTATATTGCTGATAGATTTGAAAAGAATGTAATCACACAGTGTTGGATGATGCCTTTTTGTGAGAGGTATGAAACACATCCCTCTCAAAGAGTTAATTATCTTTTAACATAAAAAACCACTAACGTTAAATTTCCTTTTCTCAGGGATCATTGGATGTTAGGGGTTTTTTGCCCTAGGGAGAAAACACTTTATTGGATATGCTCTCTCCATGATGATGTGCGAGAAAGTTTTAAGAATATATTGGAAACGTAAGTTTCAATTTCACAATAGTTTTATATATTATAATGAATTTTAAATTTACCCCATTCGTATTATTTTCTAACAGGGCATGGGTCCACTTTCGAAAAAGCGCAAAGAAAAGGAATTACAAGATCAAATATGTACATGCGAAGGTAAATATCCATTTATAATTTGTACATTTTGATTTATTACATAAAAATAATATATTGAATTTACACTCATTCAAACAGAAATGTCATGAGCAACAAGGCATCATCGAATGCGGATATTACATGTTAAGATTTATGTATGAAATAATAACAACTGGGACAGTTCTGAGTTTTGACCTGGTAAGATTTCCTTTTTCTAATAATATTTCAATTTGATTTATTCATTATACACGTTGACTACTATCCTTTTCCTTTGTAGCTTTTTGATGACCCTCAACCCTTTACTGCTGAAGATATCAAACACTTACAAGTGGAGTGGTCAAATTATTTTACAGGTTTGATTGACTTTTAGTTGTTTGTAATGTAAAATGTAATTTTGAATATTGTCAATGTAATTGTGTATTTCGTAGTCGTTTAGGTTGGATTTAGTTTTTTTTGAAGTTGACATTGTAATTTTTTAATGTTATATAAGTGAATGTTTAATTTTTCTCTACTTCTTGTTTTGGTCTACTGTTGATGGTTTTTCTGGTCTGGATTTTGGTATGGGGGGAGAGGTTCCAAGGGGGTGGGTGGGTGTTTGGGGGGTGTCCAAGGGATATGGGAGGGGTGTCCAAGGTGTGTTTGGGGCTGTCCTAGGGGTCGGGGGGGGGGGGGGGGGTGTAAATGAGGGTGGGGGGGTGTCCAAGGGGCGGGGGGTGTCCAAGGGATATGGGAGGGGTGTCCAAGGTGTGTTTGGGGCTGTCCAAGGAGTCGGTTGGGTGTAAATGAGGGTGGGGGGGGGGGGGGGCTGTCCAAGGGGTGGGGGGGTGTCCAAGTGGTGGGGGGGTGTCCAAGGGATATAGGAGGGGTGTCCAAGGGGTGTTTGGGGCTGTCCAAGGGGATGAGGGGTTTCCAAGGGGTAGGGGGGGTTTCCAAGGGGTCGGGGGGGTGTCCAGGGGGTGGGGGGCTGTCCAAGGGGTGGGGGGTGTCTAAGGGGTGGGGGGGGGGGGTGTCCAAGGGATATGGGAGGGGTGTCCAAGGGGTGTTTGGGGCTGTCCTAGTGTTCGGGGGGTGTAAATGAGGGTGGGGGGGCTGTCGAAGGGGTGGGGGGGTGTCCAAGGGGCAGGTTGGGTGTAAATGAGGGGGGGGGGTGTCCAAGGGGTCTGGGAGGGCTGTCAAGGTGTGGGGGGGTGTCCAATGGGTGTTTGAGGCTGTACTAGGGGTCTTGGGGGTGTAAATGAGGGTGGGGGGTGTCCAAGGGGTGGAGGTTGTCCAAGGGATATGGGAGGGGTGTCCAAGGGTTGTGGTGGGGCTCCAATGTGGTGGGGGAGGGCTGGCCAGGTTGTTAGGTGGGTATAGATGAGGGTGGGGTTCAGTTGGGGCTTGGGGGAGGGCTGGCATGGCTATTTTTGTTTGGTTTCTGGTTGCTTTTTGGTGAGAGCAGTGCAATTATTTAAAAAAAAAATAATTTCTTTCACGTCGGTTATAAAATAACCGACGTGGTAAATAAATCGGTAGGGGTTTATCACGTCGGTTTTTTCTAGAACCGACGTGATAAACCGTTCCCGGGGATTTTATCACGTCGGTTCTTAATATAACCGACGTGATAAAAGGCCTGGGAATCGATTTACCACGTCGGTTATTGAATAACCGACGTGCTAAAACGTTTCCCAGGCCTTTTTATCACGTCGGTTTCCTAAATAACCGACGTGATAATAGGCCAGGGGAAGGGTTTATCACGTTGGTTATGACATAACCGACGTGATAAACGATATCCCAGGCGTTTTATCACGTCGGTTTAGGGAATAACCGACGTGATAAAGCCCCCCGCGCATATTTATCACGTCGGTTATTATATGAACCGACGTGATAACCACCGTGATGTTAGGGATATTACGTCGGTTTTAAATAACCGACGTAAAAAACGTTATTTATAACGTCGTCCGTATTAACGTCGCCTAAAAACCGACGTAAATAATAAAAAATAACCGACGTAAAAAACGTTTTCTGCACTAGTGCGAGGAAGGTATTTTTCGATGAAAATCTCTTTTAACTCCCTACATTACATATTTGATACTTCATCATCTAGATTTTTGTTTCAATTAATAACCACTATTGATCGGCATCTCATGTGAGGTGATAAACTTCCATGAAAACATTTTCCCTTTCACTACTCCCCAAAGCATGAAATATTTTCTCTAAAGAACTTATACATTGATCAGATAAAAATAGATTTATAGTCCCATTGAATGTTGGTCGTTGCTGCCGCATGAAATGATCTAACATTGATCCTCCGCATTGTGGACTAGGGTGCTCCATACAGGTAAGGTTATTATTCATAACCTGGGTGAGTTTTCCCGTTATTTCTATAAGATGTTCAGCACTAGTTGCATCACTGGCTCCAAAATAATTATCTTGAGTATGAGGGAAATCCCTATATGGATTAAGTGCCTTAATTTAATTTCCATTCCTTCCAATAGGCACCATTTATAAACAATGGAATACACTAGATTATTTTATGAATCTTAATACATAATTCCAAACTATTAAAATACATAACTTAAATTGAACAGTCTATGCATATAATCAATAATCATATAAAAAATGTTTTCCTTGAGGGATTATTTACTAAAAAATCCATCATATTGGGTTGTAAATAAAATGTGAATTATCTTAAGCATATCCCTGATGAGTGTTGTAACCAAGAGTGCAACAAATACCAGTGTCATGCACCAGTTCCCATTCGAGTCTAGCTTAAAGTGGTGTTTTTTGGTTTTACCCCTTGATATATTTGTTCCAGATCCACCTCTACCTGCTCGTATCCAGATAGAGATGTATTTCTTGGAAAATTCATGAAATCTCTACATTACAAAAATTCTAGTACGTTCTTATATACTAATACTTAAATTTTATCTTATGGCAATGTTCTCTAATCAGAGTTTTTCTAAATCTAGTTTCAAAGGTTTTTACTAAACTTCCTCTGATACCAACTGTAATGCCTCGAAACTAGTTACACAAAGTTGGGGCATTATTACATAACATTGTCATGATCACAAGAGATCATGTTTCTAAATAATGATCAATTTAATAGTCATAGAATTACTAGGTACATACATAAGTTTTACATTACATTATGAAATGAAAAAAAAACAAAATTGTGTCCCATTTTTACAAACACATATCCCTTAGACTATTCCTACAGGTCAATCATAATATAATTCTTCACATCCTGGGAAGAATATAATAAAAGAAAGGGGTGAGATCAGATGCTCCATAAGGACATCAATATAGAAGAAACTATAATAAATAAGAATAAACATATAAAGAAATGTATAAGACTAAAACACAAACCTTTTAAACATAAATTTTTTCATAATATAGCAAACAAAAAATCAAATAGTTCCATTTAATTATTCACATGTATATTCTACTAGTCTAATAATCGCATGTAATATCAATAGCTACTTTTATAATGATGGAATGTATAATTCCATACATTATAACCACATAGTCAAGGCCTCGTGAGAAGACTACAAATAATAATTTCGTTAAGGCATTATGCTAGGACACAAATTTGTCTCATGAGACCTACCGATGCATCAAGGGGCTATAGCAGGCCCCACCCATCACTTACTAAGTTCAATGTATTCCTCATATGAAAAGCTTGAAACATAACGTAAATATTCGTATTGAAACTAGCATACAAAATGTAAATACTTTAACCATAAACCATGAATGATATAAAACTATAACATCCACATTAAGACATATCACAAAACCTTTAATAAAATATGGAAGATTGTATCATAATAAATCAACTTCAAACAAGCGTACAATCCAACAAAGTATGTTGACTTAGATGGAATCAAAACTATTTGAGAGAAATATATATTTTTATTTTGAAATAATTTAAAATCCATGTAATTATAAAAGAAAAAATTTATTTTGAAAATATTTTTATAATCTTGTAAGGGATTCTTTAAAGGTGTTATAATGGCAGAAAATAGATCCACCCGCAATATAAGTTAAAAGAACATTACTTCCTTAATTTTTTGAAAAGGTCTTAAAGTACCTTTTTTGGAAAACGAGAGAAAGATTCCCCTCAAAACATTTTAGAAAAAGTAAAAAGAGGGTATAAATGACTTTAAACCATATTCTAGGAAATAGTAAAAATGTTTTGAAATACATTTTTAAGAAACACAGGTGTAGATGATAAAGAAAAAGTCCCTATAGATACTTACATACAAACATCCTCAGATATTATGTGATTGTAAGGTTAACCCTTACCTTATAATTTTACTTAGTATAAGGTACATTAAAATATTTTATAAATGTAAAATCATTGTTATTAAAGTATAAAAGAACCACATACATAAATATGATATCATATATGATCCTATATTATTTATTTGTTAATAATATTTTAGTAGTATCATTATTTCATGTGTTAACTAATTCATTTTATTTTATATGTTTTGTTATGTAAGTCATGTTTTTAATGGTATTATGTACTTGATTCATATCAAGAATTATATTCATACCTTAAACATTATTATTAATCATCAAATGGAAATTATTTTTGAAAGGTTATGATGGGGAATAAAATCTCATCGCGTCATGGAGATGGTAAGCCGTACGTACGCATAAGTGACAATATCATTCAATTAGTGGTTAAATAGTATGTAATTGGATGGTATATTATATATATAGAATCGTTAACATTTTACATTTAGTTTTTACATCAATTATAATTATTTTTATACCCATGAAAATAATGAAGTGTTGAATAACAGACTTCACCACGATGTGGAGACAGTAAGCTATACGTACGCATGTGTGGTGACTTTGTCATTCATTGGAAGGATATAATAATTAATATGGTGGTAACATATTTATAATAAAATCTCAGTATGTAGGAGTTACTGGAGTTATTTTTTTATGGCAACTACAAAGAAATAGGAAGTGGATGAAGATAAGAACTTTGAAAGATGTGATGAAATAATTACCTCTTCTTCGTGTTCTTCCTTAAAATTTTTACAAAAGGAATCCTTAGGTTAGTTTTATGGTCAAAGTAAGGCATATAGGTTTAAGTGAGGGTAGTTGGGAAGTGATTTTTTAAGGGGTTGGCTGAGCCAAAAGGCTTCGGATGTGTGAATTTTAGAGAAAGGGATGTACCCTTTTTTGATAAAGGTGAAGATTACTTTAGGAAAAGCTTGAAATATTATTTTATTATAATACAATTTTCAGTTTCTAATAGCTCAAAATTTATTTAGTTAGATTATAAGGTGGGAATGGGTCGATATCATTTAAACCAATAGGTTTTAGACAAGTATAGGTCACCAAATTAACCTTATCTTTTAGATTTAAATCTTTGTTAAATAGTTTTACTTTTACCATGTCTTCTTGAAAATTTATATTACATGGTTGATAAGATTACTATAAAATTCCAAGATAACCTCAAGTGGTTACTTAATGATATATATATATATATCATTATATTAGTCATTTGTCTGAAAATTATATTTTTAGTAATATTATATCATTTAGTAAAATATTATTTGTTTTAAAAACTCATTTAAGTCAATTTTGACAGTATTTAGTATTTTGTTTCTGCGAAATAAATAACAACTTTTTGAATTCTAAAAAAGACATTTAATTTACCATAACATGTCATATTCAACTAGAAAATTATTTTATTTCATAAAAAGTTCCAATTTAAATATATTTTATATATTTATAATATCAATTATTTTAATCTTTCATTAATAAGGTAATTACAACACCATCATTGTTTCATTAATAAATTTAATTATTTGAAGTCTAAAATTTTTAAATAAAATACCATGTTGTAGGAAATATTTTTATAATTATGAATAATATTTTTAGTAGAATTTATCTTATGTATAACTTTGTATTAATTTTTTTTAGTTATTAAAATTTGAATTTAACGCTTTTAACTCTTCGGAAAATAAAATTTAATAAATGTCCTAATATAATCAAACTAGATAAAAGGATCACATTTTATTTCTGAGGTTTATTTTAGTCTAAATACACTTATCTAATAAAATTAGGACATGTGTTTGGGTAATTATAAAATCATTTTTATCTTTAATTGCCGTATTTACTTTTAACTATGGTATATAAAATTCAAAAGTTACTATTCAAAAAAAAAATTATTTTCATCCTATTAAACCAAATTTTACTTACTGTTGTCATACACGTCTCTTTTATTTTTAAAATTAAATTAACAAATGTGGTAAAATTATGTTTTATGAAAATTTGCAAATGTTCCTAGAAGGTTGGTAAAAGACGTTAAAAAGTTCAATAAAATTTTATATATATAATATTATTATAAAATGACTCCAATGAATTAAATTATACTAATATAGGTATTATGTCTCTATTTTGAATTTAAAATAAATTTTAATAAAAATAATAATTTTTTTTTTTTTTGGTTTTAAACAATAATGCAATGTTTTTCACTATTCATTAAAATTGAAAGTTTTCAGGAAAATACAAAAAATTTACCCTAAGATAATTTTGATATTACAAATCCAAAAATGAATTCCATTTTAATAAATAAAATTTATAAAATTTCAAAAAGCAGGTATTACGATTCATAACTGCTTTTTTAAACGGCTAGTTTGATTGGTCGTGGTGTGCTAGTACTCGATATTGCATACAATGCAAGTTATTGAATTATTCAAGAGTAGTGTTCCATAGAATATTGGGTTGTTATAATATCAATGATATGGGGTAAGGGATACTTGTTTCTAATAATTATTTTTTAAGTTACCAACAATCTAGGCAAAGAAGTATTGACCCATCTTTCTTCTTAAAAAAAATAATGGGTGCACCCCATGGTGAAGCACTATGCTAAATGGATCCCTTATATCGATTCCCCAAGAGATAATTCTTAAATTCATAAAAATCAATCTGGGACATTCATTATAGATAATTTGAAATACTTGTAGAATAAGGTATGATTTCTATTTAAAACAAAACTTTATAATTCATAAGAAAACAATAAAACACTTTTGTAAATACATAAACAATATCGGTACAATATGAACATATACAATGTTGAGTTTTTCCACCACTTTATGAGATATGTATAACTCATGAATAGGTATTAAAACCCATATTATGGACATAATTTATATTGGGAGTATTGGATTATCCATGCACCAATAAACTATTATAGGTTGATTTACGTTATCGAATTTAACTTTCCAAAGACAAGAATATATTTTTGATAGACTTATTCCATTTTCATCTACCAATGGATTATTAGTTTCATTAAAAGATGGAGTCTTTTCTTGCCCGAAGCAATCCAACATTGGTGTATCACGCTATGGAAGAAAAGGTTGTTCCATAGGGGAAAGGTTTATTTTCATAACCTGAATCAGCTACCATAATATGGTCATGATCTAATCCATGAAAATGTAAGATATATTATAATTCTTTGTTGGGAAGTACCAATATTGACTATGGGTTTTGATTCCTTTTCTTCCATTAGGAACCATCATTAAATAATGACACACACTTAGTAATCTTATAATCATCGTGATTAGTGAGTTATAAAATTAAAATTCATATAATAGTAAAACTTCTTAAATACTATAAGGTATTGTCTTATTTCAAATTATAACCATGTTTTTTAATATATAGCTTCCAAGGATTCCATTAATCTTTCTCTTATACCAAATTTAATAACCCTATACTCAAGTAACCCAGTGCCATTGTTTAATTTATTTCACTTGTATAATATACAAGTGATCTCACCAAGAATGATCAATCTTTTTAAATGTTTTGAAAAAATATTAACATTCATGAATCCCATATTACATTAGAAATATAAAAAATATAGGATAAGAAACATTCTTGCATCATTTATGTTATTCATAATACCCTTCTCCATTAAATGGGCGAAAACAGATAAAGTGTAAGATCAAATACTCAGTAAGTGTTATGTACATCGGAAGGTATCATGAGTAAATAAATCAAAATCAATATGGAAAGGTAAATAATTGAAAAAAATACATTTAATCAATAAATTGACTAGAAAATGAATCCATGGTTAATATCAATGAAGTAATCTCATAGATAATAATTAATTAATTCTCTAGGAAGGAAATGATTAATATTGATTTTCATTATCTCAAACATCCTAATATATTTACATTCAATGCCTTATTCTAATAAATTTTAATTTATGGGTTCGTATATGTAATACATTAATATTTTTGAATATATTTTTGTTAAAATAATATGATTTCTTTGATATCCTATGTTACTTGCAACATCGAGTATAAACGGACTGTGATATACTAATATTATTCAATAGTTATCACATAGACTTTGGATTGGTAGGTATGAAAAGGACAAATTAAATTATAAAAAAATTATACTTATATATGTATAAAATTAATTCATTTATTACCAATTAATTAAATATAAAATCAAGAATGTTTTTTTTCTTTTGATAAATAGTTTTGTGCACATAATGTATTTTTATATTGTCACTATTGGTGAATGATTCTAATGAAATCAATATATAATATTTTTAACCAAAGGTTTTAAAATTAATTTAATATTTTTCTTATCATGGGATAAGAATAAACCATTTATTATGTTTAATTTTTTTTTATAAAAAGAGGTTTTTATCATGTTTTGTGCAGTTATTTATAAAATTAATTTCTTCTAATTATAAAATTTATTATATTAAAATTTATTCCATATTTGGAATCAATAGGTCCAAAACTAGTAAAAATTATTATTTTTTATGTCATCATGAATAATAACTGTAGGAAAATTTATCACCTATGTAAAGAGTAAATCATGTTAATTTAGGTCAAATTTAAATGACAAGGTCATAATTGTTTTTATCATAATTATTATTGGATGAAGTTAATTCTACTGTTATCTAATTTGGATAGAAACTGATTTGTTTAATGGACACTTGTATAAGAAAATGCATTTTATAGTATTTAAAGAAATGAAATTTACAAAGCATGACTCTCTTAGTTTTATATAACTATCATGTGTTTACATAAGAAAAAAAGGAAATATATGAATGATTAAAAATGTCTCTTTTAAGAATAATTATTTTTTTCATGTTTTAAACCTATTTATTATTTTTAGTAATTATATAATTACCTTAAGTTCTTATACAAGGCCAATGAAATATTTTTTCAATTAATAAAAATATATAGTAAATCAATTTAAAAATATTTAAAATATTAAAATTTGAATGATTTATATTTTCTATGAATAATATATATGGATATGAAATATTAGTCATGTTTTGAAGGATTATATTCGAATTCTAACTTTTTTATTTCTGTCTTTTCAGTGAAATTAAATGAATAGAGTCAAAATGACCCTATTGGCACTATATCAAAATAATATTTTGTTAAATAATTTAAAAGTCCTAAAAATCCTAAAATAGTTCATGTAGGATAATATATTGTAAAAAATTTAATCTCTAGTACATTTATAATATAATTTTCACCTTATATATAAAAATTTAACTCTTTAAGAGTGAAAAATATGTTACCACAGTTAATCTTAAAACAGGTTAACTAAGGGGTTAAACCAAAGGATAAGGTTTAAAACAAAACATAATGCTTTAAAAATTTTATTGCTTGATGGTATTTCTACCAATTCATTTCATTTCTTTTAATCCCTGGCCTTTTGGAATAGATAATTATTTTATTATTTTTAATTTGGTAGGAAATATCATGAGTTCCCCTCCCTTTAATTATAATGGACACCTCTACTTTCTCTCTTTTACATCACTTTGAGCCTTCTATCAAAACCAAAACATATAAAATTATCATATACACTCTAATATACATATTCTATTGGTTATATTCTTATAAAAATACTATATAAGGAGACCTTAAGAGGATATCTAAATGAGTTGTTTCAAAGAATAGGTTTTCACCTTAACGGATCACATTCTTTTGAATTATTAGTTTGCTCCTATAAATATATTATAATATTCTTGAAATAATAAATTCAGTATGCTAAATACAATTAAATTTTATTATTATAATTAAAATCCTTTATTTACCCTCTTTACATCAAATGGTGAGTGAAAGTATTGTTTGTGCGTATGTATGACTTACCATATCCATGTAGAAATACAATTAATTTTTCATCAATATATTTCATTGATGGTAATTATAAAGGGTACAATGTTTATATATAATATTTATGACATAATTTTAGTTCAATAATTATAATTTCATATCAACCATCTTACCTTTCATACAATTTTAAAATGATAATGTCACTCTTGTGAATGAGTGGACTTCCACCTCCATGAAGTGATGTAATTAAGTTTTCATTTCTTCTTTACTAGGAAGGTAATATCTATTTGATGTGTGTTGATTCAAAATTTTTTTTAATTTATTTTTTATTTTTATGGTAAAAAATTCCCAAATATATGTTGATAATTCATTTACTTAATATTAATTTCAAGATAATAATCATTTCAATAATTATTTTATTCGAGAATCATTTTAAAACTTTAAACCTATTGAAGGATATTTGGTTTCTTAAAGTATAATGTATTATGGAAATGCTTATTAAGTAGTCTAGAAACACTATTTATACCTTAAATTTTAAGATGAATGTATATTTTGTATACCCAATATTTGTAATTAACATATTGATCAAGAATCATACTTTTTTGGAGAAACACTATGTTTTCAAAAAAATGTATGGTTCATCATCACCCCTTTTGTAATAAAATAAATGTGTAAAACCATACTCTAGAACTATCTCTCAAGATAAAGATAACCGACATTTGACTTGGTCAAATATGGAAATGTGATTTATATATTATTTCTACCATTTTAATAATTCTCTCACCGAAATTAAATGTCACTTAAAATCGGTTCAAACACTGATTCAAAGGCCTACATTCAACTAATTAAATTATTCCTATTTTAATGGAAGATACAACATTCAATTACAATTTCAAATTCAAAAACTCAAAAATTATCAGGCAAAATATCTTGATATTTTTAAGCTAAATAAATTCTACCGAAATTATAAATTCTGCTATTTTCTTTTTCTAAAGATATAGATATTCAGTAAAAAATTAGAATGTTTCATCGCCTCTAGACCTAACATTTTGAGACATCAATGATTCGATTCATATCTGTTTGATTGAATCAAATATTTCTACAATTATATTTATTTTTTATTATTTTTTATATTTTTAAAAATCACTTATTATAGATACCCTTTGGTGACATAAATGTTTGATCATCTACTTGGTGTCTTATTTACTACTATTTAAAGGATTCATTTTTTATTAAATAATATTTTCTTGTTATGATTTATTGAATTTTATTTAAATCTATCAGTAGCTACTATAAATATTATATGGACTAGTATTAAACCAATTCATATTGATGTATGTAATTTTGATGTGTTGGATTCTCAATCTTAGTCATGGTGGAGTGTCAAATTCCACCAAGGATATTTTAGTTCCATATAAAAGAACTAAAAGTCCCTATAAAAATATTGTTTTAAGGGTGTCAAATACTTGCAATTACTTGTAAAGGTCATCGAAAAATTGATCTACTAATGAAAATCATCAAGATCACGAAGAGAGAATCTGTGGAGTAGGCTCTGGGATTCCTATGACCCCAACCAGTATACATCACCATGTAATTTTATGTATTTAGTTTTCACTAATCACTTTTCATTAAGAGATAATGATATTATTTCTTTGTTTTGAGTGGGATGCTTCATTTTTTGTATGTTTTTTAATGGAATAAAAGTAAACCCCTCTTGTTTCTTTGCATTTCCCATTCTTACCCAAAAATTAGTATCAATGGAAGGGATCTATTTCTTTATTTCTCTCTTCCTAAGTTCTTATTGTTTTTACCTAAAACCAAAAAATTGTTATTAGAGGAAGGGTTCCATTGGATGTATTTCACTTTTTGGAAATTCTTGAATAATCTAGTGTTTCCACATGATATTAATAATTAGAATTGATGGTTGGGATCATGTTGTTATATTTATTTTGGCTCTAACAAGACTCAGTTTAAGATCCATAAAATGATATATCATAATGGTTGATATTAGAGAAGGTATGATCATGATACATTCACTTTATTTTAATGGTGATAATTATGGATGTTGTAAAGAAAGAATGATTGTTTTTAATGAAAATAATGGAATAAGAGTTTGTTTAAAGGCAATTAAGAGCTATTAAATTCTTAGAGAAAATTTGAAAAAAATGTAAATATAATCAAGGGAATGAATTTATTTTTAATTTGAGAGTAATCAATTCTATTTTCTATATATTCATAATTGATAAATATAACATTCTCTCAGTGTGATACGACATATGATATGTGGTAGACCATTTCTATTGCCTATTAAGGAACTGATAATATCAAATAACTACATTACAAAATAGAAAAATTAAAATGTGATCCATTCAGGATACATGAATATGAAACCATCACTTAGATGAATGGTAGACTAGAAGAATTTTTAAATGAATTTGCAACCATGGGAGATCCAATTAAATAATAAGATAAAAATTTAAATAAAATCAGATTTTTACCATGTAAGTGGAATGAAATATCTTTTTTATTAATCAATCCACCCAAATTAAATAATTTACAATTAAATAACTGATTAGAACCTTGATGATGGTTGATGGTGAGGTGAAAGTTGGAACTGAATGTCATTTTCTATTAAAAAAGAAGATTATGAACATAAAACTACAATGAAAAATTGTTAGATTAATGTTATATAAATTCATAAGAAGAACTTATAGATATTTCTATAAGATTTGGAAAAATATTAAACACAAAGAAGAAATGGAATAAAGAAGATAAATGCTATGAATGTATGAGGAAAGGTCACAAAAAGTCGTACTTTTCTTTGATTAAAGTTTAAAGAAAATATAATTATAAAAGAAAATCTAAGAATGCCAGGAAGGAAAACTATAACGATACTTATGATTCAAGTAATGAATCCATTAAAAATGTTGAAGTTTGGAATGAAAATAAAAAAGTAAATGTATTTCTTATGGATCATGTTTATATGGTACAATATTCTTACTCTCAAAATTATGATTTATAAATTTTTTTCATTTAATGAACTTAATAAATTTTATTTTATACTTCAATTCTTTATAAATATTTAAATAAAGTGCATAAAAAACTTAGAAAATATCATGATTAAATTTCTATTGATAAATAATGACGATCAAATAAAATTATATATTTAATATCAAATTATTTTAAATTTTATAGTATTTTTCTCGTAAATACAAATTAGAGAACTATTAGATGAAGTTAATACTTTAAAACAAGCCTCTAACAAGCTTATTTAAGGAGAAACTATTTGAATCAAATTATGGGTAAAAATAAAACTAATAATAAAGGTAAAATTTGGATTGAATGTAATGGAGAGAAACCCAAATTATATTGAAATTATTTTTCTCCTCATTCCAAAAGAAATAGAACATATACAGTAAAAGTTGTCACTGTGGAATAAAAAGACATTATTATAATGACTGATATTTTAGAAAACCACAATTTTTTTGTATCAACCATGTTCATTTTTTGAAAGCATTATCCATCCTTAATTACAGTGTCTCTTATAAAATAAAACAGATTTTTTTACCTATGTATTTAGTATCTAACATTGAGAAACCCAAAAGAATATAGTACCAAAAGGCACAAGTATTTGGTATATTGAAGGAACATGCTTCATTGGAATTCATTATTATATCATTAGTTGGATTCTTAAAAAATAGGTAAATTTATTATATTTCTATTTCTCATTCTTTTAAATGGAAACTTAATTAGAGTTGGAACTATTAATCCAAGAAGTATTTAAATCTTATATTAGTATTCAATTTTAATGAACTAACTATTTTATATAGGGAAAGATTTTTTTTTAAATTTTATATCTTTATTTATCTATATATTTAATTATATTTATATTTAAACTAATAAATCATCCCTCAAACTGTTATTTTATTTTATGACTCAATAATTTTAACTCTTTGTATTTACATCATGTGTACTCCTTCAAGATTTTTAATTAAATATTAAGATATGTAACTAAATTTCTAAAGTATTCTAATATGTTTAAACTTTTTATTGTTATTATTTTTTTAAGAATTGTTAAATATATTTATATATATATATTTAAGAATAGTTTTTAGGAGATGTTATAATTCAAGGAGATCATGTAGTACTTTCTAGAACTAATTTAATTTACATGAAGAAAGATAAGTTTATTTAATGAAAACTGCGTTCTTAATATATCTTTTATTTTTTTAACCTTGTTAGATTTCAAAATTTCTTTTCATAATAATGAATATTTAATTATGTGAAGATATTATTTTAAATTAATTTTCTTACATAAAATTGATTTTTAACTAAAAACATGAAATTATTACTTAGTTATTTTTCTCAAGAATCTAAAATGTAATATGAAATCCTGTAGAATAAAACCTTTATTTTTCCTCTTTTAAACCCTAAATTATGAAAGAACCCTCTCAAACATTTTTTATTACTTCTTTATAATTTAAAACTCAAATAATTATGGATAATATAATCCATGAAACATGAAGAGACATATGGATTCAATATCAGAGAAATGTTATTCTCAATAGATAAGCGTTCAAAATTTGAATAGTTTGTATCATTTTAGTTGTTCCATTATTTTGTCAAAAGAATTTTGTATGGAAATTAATTATTTTCTTGATTCTATGATTGATATTTTTGGAGAATAGTGAGTTTCTTTTATTGATTATTATATAGAATAATATTTTAGATTGTTTTATAAATCCATGGTTTAGAATAACCAGAAGTTCGATCTTCTAAAATAGCTAAAGATAGAATGACCTTAGTAGAGTTTTTTCTTGGTTAAATCTTATAAATAAATAATTATTAAAGCTAAATAATGATCTAAAAGGTGTATAAAACCTTATAAATATATGAAATATATAATGTTTGAAAAGGTAGTTTTTGTTACTCCTCAAAGGAAGTGTCAAAATTTGAATGAAAAATCAATTTCTTACGAATATTTTGATGCATTTAATGTGAAAATGATATGTGAAATGGAGAAACCTAGATTCAAATTTGTTACTAAGTTAGATATTAACGAGATAAATGAGTTTTTAGATAAACATTTCCCATCTTCTTGGAAGGATCAATGATATACATATGTTAAAAGTTAAATAGAAATTCTGTTGACGGTTCTTGATTTTTTGAGTAAAAGAGTCTAATGTTTGGAGTGTGAAGATGAACAATTAAACATTTAAAAAATCCTATATTATTTTAATCCACTATATCCTATCCTAAATCAAATACAAAATATATCTTCTATTTTTTTAGTGTTTTAATAGTTTTTATTGTCTCTCTCAATAAAACTATCATTTTTGTGTATATTTCATATATTAAATTAACATTAATATATTTCTTCATTATTTGTTAATGTCACAAAAGGGGAAGAAATGAATGGGTTGAAATTTATATATATGTAAAATTTAGGAAAATTTTGAGTAATTAAAATGATAAAAATATGAAAATAACTATGATAAAAAATATAAAATAAATATGGGATAAATTTCTGTGTAAAAACATTTTCCTTTATAAGTGAGAAATTTACAAAGAATTTATTTATTCTCATATTTTTAAACTCTTATTTCTTCTTATTTTTTATGTTAATATTAGTTTTATGTGTTTTGTGATATTCAAAATAGGGGAGATTGTTGGGTGTATGTGGATGAAAAAATTTCATTAATTTTGTTTTTGATTTGGATGATCACAAAAACCCACTTACTTTGGCTAATGAAGTTATTTAAGATGAGATTTAGGATAATAATCATTCGAATAATTATATTATTCAAGAATAATTCATAAAAATTAAACCCATGGATAGTTATTTTATTTCTCAATGTATATAGTTTTATGGATGTGTTTATTATGTAGTCTTAAAACACTATTTATATGTTATATTTTATGTCGGACATATGCTTTATCTCATCTACATTTGGAATGAATGTATGAATTTGGAACCCTAATTTTAAGAGAAGCTCTACATTTGTGGGACAAATATATGGTTCATCATATCATGTTTTTAAAATAACTATACACCATCAACCATACATTTGATGTTTTTCACTATGCATAGAAACAGTACATTTGACTTGGTAAAATACTTAATTTTGAATTAAGGATAATTATTGTGATTTCTGAAATGGTCTCATTGGAATTAAATTTCTCTTTAAATCTATTTAAATATAGATTCAAAGGTATTTATTAAAAATATTAAATAATTCTTATTTCTTAGGGGAGTTACACCGTTTATTTAATGTTTAAAATTAAAATAATCATGATTTCTCATGAAATATTTATTGAGAAGTTTGATTTGAAGTAATTTTACCATCATGATAAATTCTGAGAGTTTCTTTATATAATGATATAGATGTGCGTTCCAAAATAATAATGCATCATCACTTATAGATAAATACTTTGGAGACAAGCATACTTCAATTCTTATCTGTTTTATCACCTCAACTACTGCTGATGTAGTATTTATTTGTTAATCCTTTGATGCATTTAAAAAAGGCACTTATCATTGCTATTCTTTGGATAAATAAATGTTTGATAATTTCCCTAGTTTCTCTTCTAATATTATTTAAAGGAGTCCTATTTGATTATGAAGAATATTTTTCTGTTTTTCTTTATTGAAGATCATCTAAATTTGTCATTTTCTTCTACAACTATGAGTTCAACTAGTATTCAACTTCTTCATCTGAATCTATTTACAGTTGAACTATCAATTTTTCATATCCCACTTCTTTATCTTTTTATTTCATTACCATAATTTTTACATAAACCCAATATGAATAAGACTTAGTGGGTGATACTTGGATTTTTCTTAGGTTTCCTTTTGTAGGTTTTCATCCTAATAAATTTTGTGCCTATTTCTTATCATTTATAATTTTTTACAAAACCACATAGAGTTTTGGTATGGTGGGATGAAATTTGAATTTTTTTATAGAGTTCCAGATGTGGGTTTTTAATATAGAATTTCTCTTCCCTTTTTATGGGAATTTTAATGTTGTGATAGACGGTATGATGAGGCAGGTGTTTTAAGTCAAAAAAATTTGACCATTAATGTTTAAATTATGGCCAAAACATGGTTTAATGGATATGAATGTTTTAAAACCCTTTAGATACCTCCATAGGAAATTTTGTGCTATGATTTTGTGGTTTGCAATCAAAAAACATGATACTAGGGAATGGAAGAGGTATCTCATGATGTGGAAATTACCAAAGCTAGAAAACCCATTTCTGGGATATTTTATGAAAAGGCAGCTGGGGAGTGTTACTGCATAGTTCGTGGTGTAATATTTTGGATGATAAACCTGTTTTATGGTCTATTTTATTCAAATCCAACTATGGTGTTTTATAGCATAGCCATGAAAAGAAGTTATCAGGGATTTCTACATTCTATTACTAATGGAAAAAGGGAGTTTATGGAGATTAAGATTTCTCCTGACCATGATGGGTAGTTTTTTCAAGGTAAAATGTATGATAATAGAGAGAGAATCTGTGTTGGCATTAGTCATGAATGGAAAACTGCACTTACAAGAATTTTTATTTTGTGAAGGGTAGTGCATTTTGTTATATGACCAATGTCAGTGGGGAAGTCCCATTTATGAAAAGGGATAACGTATCATGTAGTTTAACATCAAGTGTCCAACACAATGAACACATAGTTTAACATCTTATGATAAGTATGTTGTTGAAAAGTTTAACGTCTTGTGATAAGGACATTGACTATGTAGTTTAAATTCATAAAACAAGGACATTATGCTATTCATTTTAATGTTTTATAATATAGACATTAGGATATTTAGTTTTAAGTCATATGACAATTACATTATGCTATTTAGTATAAATTCATACATTAAGAACATTATAGGGGGATGTAATTTAAGGTATCTATCCTTGGCCAAAATAATAATTATTCTCCCATTCTCGCTAATTTTCTTGGGAGTGTGCTTCCATATTCAGTTGTTAAGGGAAAATGTTTTAATCCATGATCTGAGGATCCTTAGATCTAAAAATTTGCATTGGGAAAAGGATTCATGGATTCAGGGGAGGTCTCTCCCAACAAAAAAGTTACCTCTGATTAGAAAACTGATTTTTGGGATATCTTTTGCAAATACAACTATGGAATGTTACAACATAGTCTATATTGGAATTCCTTAGCTAAAAAACCCAATTTATTGGCTACTTTAAAAAAATATATCCTAGTTGTGTTACAATAAAGTCTGGAAAATTGTCCTTAGAAATTCTAACATTGTATTCCTAATAGCCGAAGGAAGATTATGAAGATACATATTTCCCTAGGAATAGATTTTGGTTTGTGGAAGGAGATACCTAAATAAAGGAGGAGAATCTAAAGTTTAATTTCTCATAGAATTGGGTAAAATGTTTCATATGCTAGTCTCAATCAGGATTGAGAAAATAAGATACATGTAGTTTTGGGCCATATTCCTAGAACCATATTATTTGGGAAAATATTTGTGATATGTTCCCTACCAAACCAAGATCATTATTACATACTTCAGATATGAGGGAGGAAATTGTAAACAATTTTATTGGTGGTTCTTGGATCATGAGAAAGGATATGAGACACATTTTTGGGAGATGACCACATACCAAATTTGAATCATGGGTTTCCAAATAATGTCATCAAGGTGGACAAAGACAAAAGTGTCTCCTCCTAATGATGAAGTTACCACTGGATGAAAAAACCATTTTTGTTGGTTGTTTTAGACCAATCTAGCTTGGGCATGTTACAACCTAGTCAATAGTATAATTCATTGATAGAAAAACTAATTTTGTGGGATAATTTTTGCAAAGCCTTTGGGGAGTGTTAGAACATAGTCATTAAAGGGATTCCTTAGAAATGATACATTCTATCATCGAGTGCTAGAAAAATATTATGAAGATTTGGAAGTTTCCAAGATTAGGAGTACGATGTGTTTAAAAGACATATATGAGTACAAAGGAAATGTTTGGATTTATATTTTCTATGAAGTGTAGAGTCTCTTGAATAGATCTTACTCATATATAGAAGGGGGAATCTCTATTTCCTCAGTGGAATCCCTAATAAGGGAACTAAAATTAAGAGATCCTTTATATATCTTTTTTTATACATAGGAGAGGAGGTTCTCTTCCTTTTCCTATGAATTTTATCATCATGTAGTACGAATAATGACATCTCAACTTGAATAGGAATAGTATATAGATGCTGGGCTTGGTTATAAGACCCGTACATATCTACATATCTTGTTATAATAATAATCAATAAACATTTAGTTATAGAATAAAATTTTCCCAAATTGATTGAATACATCGTGGGTAAAAATGGTGGGTTTCTGAATATGGGCTCATTCATCGTGTGAGAAATAATACTGGGTCCTCTCATGTAGATCTGACCCATACATGGGAGTGTGGGGACATTTTCTATATTATTATCTAAATGGGTATATAAATGAATACCTGAACATTAATACATATCTCATTGAAATGTGAATCAAGCAACATATATTTCTTTGAGAAAATCATACAGTTTATTATCATGAAATGAGGAAATCAAGAGTTCCTTTTATGGTCTTGTATCTAGGACCATGTTAAATCCAATGTGAATTGACTTTCATTGCTTATGTGGGTAATCCGTTTACTGAACCTCTTAATCCCACTTGAGCTATGGTCGATGTGAAAAACATGGATTGAAAACTGTTATTTCCATGGAATAAAAAACAATTTAAGGATAGGGACATTTAGTTTCTTTGGTGGTTGGACCAAGATATATGAGCTAGTAATTGTAATATATCTAATTAGGATGACAATAAAGACCTACGTAGTTCTTGAGGTACCTCACATGTTAAAGTCACGCAGTCAATACATCATCCGTTTAGATTATTATCATGTGGTAAAGATAAAGGTGAACTGACATGAATGAATTGAAATGTTGTGGCTGGGCCTGAGAATTGGAATATGGGCATCACTAATTATCTCATAGAAAGTGAATCACTCCATGCATTATTCTTTGAAGGTTACTTGTGTAGCTCTGATCCATACACAGGGGGTCATTGATTTTTTGATGGGTAGCAGGACTCAAGACCATTGATTTGGGTGTTACTACACATTTCATGGGAATGATAATCAAGCTACACATAGTTCTAAAAAAGTGGAATTCCTTATGTAGGGCTAATCCATGCACAGAGAGAGAGGGGGAGATTTTTTCGTATTTTGTTGCAGTTGTTCCTAGGAATAGAGATTCTAGCATTACTTGGTATCTAATTGTAATGTGAATCAATGCACACATTGTTATTTAATGATTTTTTCCCACATAAAATAGGCTTCAATGCATGTAAAGGGAATTTTTTATTTTCCTGGATGATGGTTGGGAAAAAACATAAGGTTTAGGCATCATTACACATCTAGTTGTATTGTGAATCAAGCCATGTTTCATGGAAAGGTTTCTTATGTAGATCTTAATCATAGGTAGGGAAAAAGTAGGGGATTTGCCTATAATTAATCATTGTTGGACCGAGGAAGGAAGGTCCAGGTGTCACTTTGTATCTCATTGGAATGAGAATCTAGCCATACATAGTTCTAAATAAATCATTCTGTTTACCTATCCTATGATAAATATATGATAATGTTGGTATATATGCCCATAATAGTGGACCAAGTACCACCATTGGGTGTTGATGAAATAAGACGGTATTTTGCATTGGGGCTACCTGTCCTCTATTCTTCATGTTTGACAAGGTGGGAATCTCGAACCACTGAGGTGTTAGATAGATATGGTTGGGTATTACATCAAAGATGAATGCCTATTTTAAGGGACTATTAAGATTGTCTCAACTCATGATTCTTTGGGGGTTTCTCAATGTCGAATGATAGGTACACTATAGATACCCGGACTATTATAATTGAAATCTTCTTTTTAATTTAATTAAACATATTATTTTTTAAAATGGATATAGAAAACCCATGCACATTTTTTTTAATTTATCCAATTAGATTTAAAATATTGTTAAGTATCATTAACATTGATAACGTATCCATTGAACAGTGATCACATGACTAGTATAAATATAGAATTTTAACAAATACATTTGACATAGAAAAAGGATGTGATGGCCTCAACTAGTAGGATAGTTCCCTATGAAGCCCATATATCAGAGCTTCTAAGAGAGATATCATTTATAGGATTTTACCTATACCATTCCTAAGTAGAGATCCAATAACTTAATCATGACCAAAACCATTTACAGGAGAAGTTCAAATTCATCAAGATCCCAACCCAAACCATGTTCACCTAACAACCCCATGAAATACCCTCTATTGCATACAATAATCTTAGGGAATATGCTGGTGTAATAAAGGGATATGTATCAAGACACTTGCATTATTTTTATGTACATTATTATTTATATAACAATGAATATAATTGGGATTATTATTATTTTTGAAGTGAAATATTATTTTTGGTTAATATTCAAATTGAATTAAGAAATATAATTTTATCAATTAATAAATATTATTCTAATAAAATATTATTATTAAATTAAATTTATATATGATCATATAATTTTTATGAATCCAAATTTAAGTTTTTATAATAGTTTATCCATCAATTTCAATAAATGTTAGTTTCTATTTAAAATGTGAAAATCGACATATTTATAAAATTATTTGGACAAAATGAATATAATTTTTGGAATTAGGAATTCAAAATTATCCAATAGTGAATTTTTTATAATTTTCTGAGACTGTCAAATTTTTGGATAAAAATTAAATACCATATAAATATAGTGTGTTTTATGGCATCATAATGTCCATATAGTGATGTAATAAACACAATAAAAGGTATATTCGGGAAAATATAAGTTTTACCATTAAAAAAATGTTATTTTATATTTGTTTGAATTATTTTATAAATCCTTAGTAAATCCCCCAAAATGTATAATATATTTTAGGATGTTATGTTCATTTCTTAAAAAATACGACACATCTCTAAATAATAAAGGATTATATTTTAATATCATATGTCCATGGACTTATAAAATAATGTTTTCTAGTCCTATTTTTTAAAAACCGTGAGCAAAAACCATGGGAAGGTTTTTGGTTTTGAATATTTAATTATATAGATTCCAAAACCTAAGTTTGTGAAATATTAAAGAATTCCTCTCTCATTTCTTATATATTCCCACCCACGATCCCATTTATCTTCACTAAAAATTCCTGGATCACGTCCTTAATTGGTACTCCCATTTTTATAATCCTCCCAATGTGCCCCAAGCTCACAAGAATCCCCTTTTAAATCTTTTGAATTCACACACTCAAGTAAGGGTTCCTTTCTTTCTCATTTTTTATCCAAGTTTCCTTATATTTTTACACTCTTTTATTTTCAGTTTCAAATGATGGGATATATTTTCACACCAACACCATAAATCCATTATTATTCTTTAATGTTGAGATACCCAATTCTCTTTAGTTAATCCCTCCCACATACACCTGTTACCATGATAAAATCTCATAAGAGTTATCCCATTTCTCCTTTTTCTTCATGTTTCTTTATTATGTTATGCCTTCTATTTTTAGATTCATTATATTGGGAGATGTATTTACATGGCCCTATTAATTAATATTTCATGTATATATGATGAGATACCTCTTTAACTCTCATCAATCGTTTTTAGGAATATTTATGCCGCACTGTTATGTTGCCAAAATTACACAGTGATTTTCCAGCCCAAAATTATCTTGTAGAGAATACCATACCCATTCCTCAATCAAGGGCGTTCACTCTTATAAAAATATTCCTTTTAAATTTAAGACTTACATGTATTTCTTCCACACCCCTTGATCATGGATTAAATTATGATGATGAATGAATCGATGCTTTATGATCTATGTGGCACACTTAATTATGAAAATGAAATGAAAGTGACGGGTGCACAGATAATTATATAGTGCTTCAATGCATTGAGAAATGTTTAGTATCATGATAAATCATTTTGGGAAAGATATTTTTCGGATTCCTTTATTGGAATTTTTCCACTATGATTTATTGTATGTTTATCCTAGACCTATGATGAAATGTTTTATATTGTTACCAAATTTCCATGTTACAATTATCATGTTGTATCATGCCTTTATGTTCATGTCTTTTTTATGGTCCGTTGATATGCCTATTGTCTAAGATTTATTGTCTTCCTTGTAATATTATTTGTTTATTCCCTTACTGGGCTTTATAGATCAACCCTTTCTTATGCATGGCCTCAGGTTATCCCATGCAATGTTAAGTACGAAGAAATGTTGTGGTCATGTAAAGGATGTTTAGAATAATAATGTGTAAATTCATGTTTTAAGTTGTTATTTAATGTTCCTAATTCCCCATGTCACTATACCTATAGATATTTTGGGTTGTATTAAATGTAATTTTATGTATTTAAATCATGAATGAATGTAATAAAAATAATAGGGTTGTTATTGTTGGTATTATAGGAAAGGTTAGTTATTTTTGGGTTTTAGATTAAAAAACTCTATTAAAAGCCTTAGGGAGAAGACTAAGTATAAAAAAACCATAAACTTGGTGAGTATAGAGTAAGTTTTTTATAAAGAAAATATATCTTTGTATGGATACAAACAAGTGGATGTGGATTAGGCACAAATGTATCTAGGGGTAAAACCCAAAAACACCGTATTGTGCTAGACACGAATGGAAACCGGTGCATGAAAACAGGGCCTGATTCACTCCTGGTTTGACACTTTTAGGGGATATAATTTTATAAATTCATAATCATAGTACAAACTGTTATTAAGGAAAAAAAATACAATAAGAATATATGTTAGGAAATAGATCAAAAAAAATTTAGATTGAATCCAAGAAACTCATAAGTTAAGGATATAAATGTAATTTAAAAGTTATTCCTTTAATTTAATTGTATTTTTCATTATGTGTTTAATATTTTAAATTACTTCCCCCTAATTTTACTCTTATTCTATCCAATGGTCGGTAATATGAGTAATTGGGATAGAAACCAATGTGAGGATCAATGTAATGACTGCCTTATATGATATTCCCAATCCAATGGGAGTGGGAATCAAATTTTTTTTCATGATACTCTCTATGTTAGCTCAAGTTATTAGTTGAATCCAAGATGAAGCGGAATGACCCCCCCAGAAAGAAAAAGTTACAATCAAAATCTTCACAAGACAAAGGACCCATAATTTCAATGGATCATCCGATATCTAAATCACCGAACAATAGATCAACTCCATGGAGAATTTCTTCTCCATACTTAAATGCTAAAAAAAGAGAAGGTTATTATAGACTCTTATTATATGGACGGTGAAAATGATCAATGGTGGAAATTGATAAAAAATATGAATCCTGAGTAAGAGATCGAGGTGATGGGATGGAAGAATATATGGAAAATGTTTTTTGATAAATATTTTTCTCGCAATCTTTGACTTAAGATGGAAAGGGAATTACTTTCCCTTAAGCAAAAGGATGATGACTCCATCAGAAAGTATGAGGAAAACTACACATTTCTTGCATGATATATCTCCATATTTTTTATTACCCCAAAACTCAAGGTCGAACTCTTTTATTGTGGGATAAAACCTAGCCTATAGAAATATCGGGAGATCTGTGATTTTGATAGCTATGTGGAAATTGTCCAATGTTCCCTCAAAGTCAGAATAGAGATAGGAGAATCTCAAGGGTGTCATAGGTATAATATGTAGAAGGTGGAGTCAGATTCGGGTGGTCTGATAGAGAGATATAATTTTGAAAAGAAATTTCAACACCATACTTTCCAAAGGTGTATAAATAAGAACCCTGGAAACTACCTAAAGTGGATGCTGAAATGATTTATGTGCGGGAAGGAAGGGAACCTAGCTTGAAATAGTCAACAAGAAAAGTGTTCTACTATGATGGAGAAAAAGATTTATCTGATAAACCCTCAGTGCATTATTTATTACTATAACTGCAAGGAAACATGGAATTTCTCAAATAAATGCACTAAGACGAGGGTTTTTTGGATGAAACTAACAACCTCCAAGGAAAAAATGGAGAGCTTTTGCCATCAAAACTGCTGAAGAGAATCCCAAAAAAGAAGTGGTGATAGGTACGCTAGTTATTCATTTAATAATAGAGAACATACTTTTTGAATCTAGTTCTTTAAAATCTTTTATATCCCAAATGTTTAGTATGGAAATCCAAACAACACCAAAATTTATGAAAGTAGAGATATCTATGAAAACAAAAAATGAGGAAATTATATCATCCCATGAAAATAACTCCTCCCCTGTCCCAATTTTTGGACTGAACATCCCATAGAAAATTATCATACTTCCCTTGGTGGAACTTGATTCAATTCTTGGAATGGATTGGCTTTCCCTATATAGATCCAACATAAATATCCATGAGAAGGAAATCACTCTCTACATGGAAAATCATCCCTCGATTCTTTACAAGTGAAAGGAGGAGGATGAATATTCATTGGAACCATCATTCCAAGTATGGATATTATTTACATATGTGAATATATATATTAATCACATGATCGAGCCTAAACAAGGATACATCCTTGAAGACATTCCTATTATGAGTGAATTCACTGATGTGTTTCTTGATGAATTATCTGACCTTCCTCCAGGATGAGATGTTTAATTCTTAATAGATCTTATACCTAGGGTGTTTCCAATATACACGACTTAGTATAGAATGTTTTTTGAGGAAATTTTAAAGAAAAAACTAAGGGAGATTCTAGATAAAGGGTTCATAAGCCCAAATTCTTCACCATGGGGTGCACTAGTCCTCTTCGTCAAGAAGAAAGATGGGTAAATGAACTTTTTTATTGATTATCATTAGCTCAAAAAAATAATGATAAAGAACAAGTATCATTTTACATGAATTGATGACTTGTTCGATCAACTACATGGAGCAAAATACTTCTCCAAGGATGATCTATGATCAGGATATTGCTAAGTATGGGTGAAGAGGGAAGATATATCCAAGACTAATTTTTGTACAAGTTATGGGCACTATGAATTCATAGTAATGCCTTTTGGAAACACTAATTCTCCAGTAATAATCATGGAATTTATGAATAGTGTCTTTAGAGATTACCTCAACAAATATTTGGCAGACTTTAATGATGATATTATAATATACTCAAAAATTAATAAGGAGTTGGAGGAACATTTTAGTATTATGCTAAAAAATTATGAAAGGTAACGATTTATGCCAAGTATAGATAATGTGATTTCTGTTTGAAGTAAGTCTTTTTATTTTGTCATATCATCAAAAGTAGTGGGATATCTATGGACCCTTCAATGAATGAGGCAATTAAAGGATGGATGAGGCCAATATATGTGATAGATATTCATAGTTTCCCTATATTAGCAAGGTATTATCCTCTATTTGTGAGAAACATGTCATGATTGTGAATCAATTTAACCAAGCTAACTTGGAATGGATTAAAGTTTCCTTGGAATTGTGAATGCAAAGAGAGCTTCAAGGATTTGAAAAGAAGTCTTATCACTGTGCCTATGCTCACACGACCCAGAAGTGGTGTGATTTTTTTGGTATTCAGTGTTTCTTAAATAAGAGCCTAGGTTGTATTTTTATGAAAAATAACAAATTCATTGCCTTTGATTCTAGGCAGTTGAAAGTTTATGAGAAGAGTTGTCCATCACACAATTTGGAGTTAGCTTCAGTGATCTTTGATTTGAAAATTTGGTGAAATTATCTATTTTGGGAGAAGTGTGAACTATATATGGATCAAAAGAGCCTCAAGTATATATACACATAGAAATAGTTGAATATACTCCAATGATGATGTTTATAGCTGATCAAAGACTATGACTGCTCAATTCACTACCAACTAGTGAAAGACAATAAATTGGTGTATTTTCTAAGTAGAAAGGAATTAAAGAATATTTTATTGATGATAATTTAGAAGGATCCAATCTTCTTAAACTAGAAGAGGATGGACATTGGAATCACAAAATAATGAACATCATAAATCATTTCAGAAATTATTTCCCGACCATCTTTTCATGGGAGGTTAAAGGATGGTCAAATAGATGATGCAAGAATTCAGAAGAAAGTGGAAACTGTAAGAAAACGAAAATCCTCAAAGGTAAATGTTAATTAATAAGGTGTAGTAATATTTGGTTCAAGACTATGTGTACCATCAAATCTTGAATTAACGTAGGAAATGATGGATGATGCAAATAGATCAACCTTTTATATCCACCCTAGAAGCACAATGTTTTATCGAGATCTCTAGGAACCCTATATGTGGGACAATATGAAGAAGGTTGTCACAAAATATATATCAATATGTCTTGTATGACTGCAAGTAAAGGCAGGAAGGGAAAAATCTAAGGGGATGATGCAATCATTACCCATACCTATATGGAATTGGGAAAACATCACCCTGGAATTTATCAACGAGCTTCCAAAGACACTTAGAGAAAACAATCCTATCTTGGTTGCGTTGGATCATCTTACAAGGACTGCACATTTCATTACGATTCTAGAGGATTGTTCATTGGATTAACTTGTACAGATATACATCAGAGAAGTGTTGAGGTTGAATGGTGTACCACTATTGATTGTATCTGATAGAGATCCAAGATTCACCTATATGTTATAGAAGAGTCTCCAACATGATCTGAATACTGAGTTAAACTTCACCATGACCTATCACCCTCAAACTAATGTCCAATCTGAGTAGAATATCCAGAAAATTGTTGACATGTTGAGATCAAGATCAATGCACTTCAAATGATGATGGGGTCAACATCTTCCTCTAGTTGTGTTCTCTTACAAAAATAGTTTCCACTCAAGAATCAAAATGTCTCTATGTGAATCCATTTATGGGAAGAGGTATAGAACACTTGAATGATGGGATGGATTTGGGGAATGAAAACTGCTAGGTTCGAAAATTGTTGAGGAAATGGTGGAGACGGTTAATAGAATTCAACAACACATCAAGGATGATCAGATTTGAGTGAAAATCTATGTTGGAAATAGTCGATAATACATAGAGTTTGATGTAGGATACATGGTATTCCTCCACAAATCTCCATTGAAGAGATTAATGTGATTTAAGAATTAGAGAAGTCTTATTTCAAGGTACATCAGCCTTTTTATGGTCTGTGATCACATCAGAGTAGTGGCCAACCAACTATCACTCCCACCCAACCTATATAAATTACATTATATATTCCCTGAATCCCTATTGAGAAAGTACATAACGGACCCCTCACATGTACTCAATATATAGGTGGTGACATTGAATAATGACCACTCTTATGAGGAGAATCCAGTTAGGATCTTCGATTGTAGAGAAAAATTTCTACGGAATAAGATAATTTACCTGGTCAAAAATATGTGAAGAAACCAAAAGTTTAAAGAATAAATGTAGGGACCAGAGGAGGCGATGAAACAAAGTTACACTCATATGTTTAAATGTGGGAAATTAAAATTTCGATAGAGACATTTATTAATGGGGAAGATTGTAACGACCAAATCTATTATAGGTGAAAATTCAATTTTTATTTAATTAAATGTCATATTTTGTAAAATGGATATATAAAACAAATGCATTTTATTTGTTTTATTATATCCAATTGGATTTAAATGAACGTTAAGGATCATTATCATTGATAATTTAGCCATTGAATAGTGATCACAGGACCTGTATAAATAAAGTGTTTTAACAAATCCTTTTGACACAGAAAATGGAGGTGATGAACTCAACCAAAAGGATCATTCCGTATGAAGCCCATTTATCATAGATTTTATGGGAGATACCATTTCTGGGATTTTACCTAGACAGATACCACACAAAGATCTAAAAACTTAAGCATGAGCGAAACCGTTTACGGGAGAAGTTCAAGCTCCTCGAGCTCGTGATCCAAATTATGTTCTTCGAACGACCCCATGGAATCCCAACCATAAAAAACCTTACTCTTAGGGAATATAATGGTGTAATAAAGAGATATGTATCAATACCCTTGCATTATGATTATGTAGATTATTTTTATATAGAATAATGAATATACTTTAACTTTTTTATTATTTTTTAAGGAAATTTTTTTTGGTTAATATTAAAATTGAATTAAGAATTATATTTTGAGGATTTAACAAATAAAATTTTAAAAAAATATTATTATTAAATTACTTTTATATATGATCATATAATTTTTATGTGTCCGAATGGAGTTTTTCTTGAGGTCTATTTTTCTCTAAAACCGTCAATTTTAAATAAATGTTGGTTTCTGTTTTTAAAGTGAAAATTGATATATTTAAAAAATTATTTGGAAAAAATGATTATTATTTTTGGAATTAGGATGTTAAAATTATCCAATGGTGATTTTTCACGATTTTATGTGAGAGTTGAATTTTTGGGTAAAAATTAAATATCATTTAAATATATAGTGTGTTTTATGACATCATAATGGCCCAATAGTGATGTAATATACACTATAAAAAGGATATTGAGACAAATATAACTTTTACATTTAAAATAATGTGATTTTAGATTTTATTGACTTATTTTTTAAATCCTTAGTGAATTCTCCAAAATTTATAATATATTTTATGATTTTAAGTTCATTTCTTTAATAATGCGACTCACCTCTACATGAGAAAGGATAATATTTTAATATATTCAGACCATGGAATTATTAAATAATTTTTTACATTCATATTCAGAAAAAACATTGTAAAAAACCATGGTATGGTTTGTGGTTTTGTTTATTTAATTATATTGATTCCAAAACCTTAATTTGTTTAATATTAATGAAATCCCCTCTCATTTACTATATAAAATCCCCTAAGATACTACTCATCTTCACTAAAAATAATTTTATTAGGTATTTACTCTTTACTTCCCTCTCTAGAATCCTCTCAAGGCACCCTAAGCTCTCCATAATCCCCAATTCATGTTTTTTAAGTCAAACACTCAAGTAAGGGTTCATTCATTTATTATTTTTATCCATGTTTCCTTATATTGTTACATACTATTATTTTAAATTGAAAATTATGGGTTATGTTTTATCAAATCCCCCATACTTCCCTTTTTTATGTTTTAATGATGAGATATCACTTTCTCTGTCATTAATTCCTCCCACATACACCCGTTTCCATTCCAAAATTCTATAGGAGTTATTCCATTTCTCATCTAAATTCAAGTTTCTTTATTATGTTATGCCTTCTATTTAAAAATTACATATACTGGTAAATGTATTTATTTTACCATATTACTTTAAATTTCATTTATATATGATGATAAACCTATTTCTTTTTCATCAACCCTTTTTAGGAATTTTATGTCACGCTATCATGCTGCTAAAATTGCACCATGATTTTCAAGCCAAAATCATATTGTAGTGAATACCATACCCATTAATCTATCAAGTTTTTTCACTTTTATAAACATATAACTCTTTATTTAGGGATTATATTTATTTATTCCACACCCATTTATCATGTAATAAATTGTGATGATGAATGAATTGAGCTTTATGATCTACACATAAGCATGAGAATGAAATAGAAGTGACAGGTGAGCTCAGAATTATATATCGCTCAAATGTATTGGGTAATGTTTAGTATCATGATACGTCTTGTTAGGATTGGGGTTTACCTGATTAAATTATGTGACTTTGTCCATGATGTTGTCTAGGTAATTTTTCCTAGACCAATGATGCAATGTCTTAAGTTGTTTCCACATTTCCATGTTATGACTATCATGTTATAGCATGCCTTTATGTTCATGTGTCAATTATGCCCCATTGATATTACTATTTTCTTACATGTACAATATTCCTCATGCAATTAAATATTTATTCACTTACTGTGCATTATATCTCACCCCTTTCTTATGTATGTCATCCGGTTATCCCATGGAATGTTAATTATGAAGGAATATTGTGGTCGTATAATAGAAACTTTCAATAATAATGTGGAATTTCATGTTTTATGTTTTTATATAATGTTCATAATTTCCCATGAAACTATAATTCATGATCTTTAGGGTTGTATTTGGTGTAATTTATGTCTTTAAATCATTTATGAATGTAATAAAAAGAACAGGGTTGTTATATACAATTACAATCCATCTTAATATCATGCGGTGTATATGAATGGTATGTTGTAGTTTTAAGTCATAAAAATCTGACATACATCATGTAGTTTGTGATAATGAGAAAATGATGATGATGAAACACAGTTTAATTATATGCATATTTGACATTATGTCATGTCTTTTAAGGTCATGTGACAAATACCCACAACACATTTTAACATCTTATAGCTAGGACATGCCCTGCGTGATTAAATGAAGATTTTCTTCAGTTTCCTTGAATTGGTTGGTGTTGTAATGATATATAAATACATTGAGATCAAGTTGTAAGATCCATCAAAATGGACCTTATTTAGGGAGTAAGGCCATTCCAACTTTGGTTCAAGTTTCAGTGACTTCCTTCCTGGTATTATTGGGGTTCTAAGGACCAAGACGAGTTGTTCTGGTAGGAATGAGAGGAGGTGAACTTTTTTTTAAAATATCATGATATCTGATTTTGATAAATCTCTTAGTGATAAATTGTACGAAATATTTACTCATCCAATCACCCCAGTTCATAAAATCATTTCTAGGATTTCTCATACAAGGATAATTGGTCATAAATGGAAACATGGAGTGAGGGAAACCGGACCTCAATGGGAAGATGAATTATGTTCCATATACCTACGATTATGGTTTCACCTGTGTGGTAGTAAAGGTTGTGTCCTGATAAGCCTATATTGGATGAAAGATATTTTCAAGAAAACACTATAATGACCAAATATTTACATACATGGATATTGTATAACATTTGAGGTATACTTAGTATGTTACACAAACAGACGCCCAGAGACCGTATTTGTTTAGTGCCTTTAGAAACATGGAATACAAAGTTTAGTTCTGTAGAAATATGCAGAATGTTTTCCACAAAGATCTTACCCTTTAATAACCCTAACTAAAACATTTCATTATAACACAGGGAAAATAAAACATAATAAAAATGGAGATATCAGATGCTCAATAAGAGTTAACAAGGTAGACATGTAAACATAATAATGAGAATAAGTGTATGAGAACATGATAATGAAAATAAATTATAATAACATGTGTATCAATGATGATAAACATCAATCATGGAATAAATATTAGAAGTTTATAGGACATGAATCATAATAAAATAAAGAACCCAATCAATGAAATCACAACATAAGAAATAAGAAATGGAATTTGTAGAAGAGAAAAAAATATAATATGACTTCCATAGTAGTCAATAAATAACTACCAAGACATATTAGTAATATGGTTTCACTCACCATACCATCTTGGTAGTCATGGTTTACTCCCATGACCATCTTAGTAGTCAAGATTCACTCCAAAGACTACCTTAGTGGAAAAAGTTCTTTACTGAACCAATTTCACACCCTGTTCCAGCCATATCTATCCCATTAGATATAAATCATTAACCAATTAATTATATGGAGATATAGGTCCCACAAATCATAATATGAAATCAATACATATGTGTTCCACAATAACATAAATCATTCATCATATCAGAACCCACAAAATGAAATGGTTTTAATAAACTTCATTCAATCATAACATAACCCATGTAAAAAAATGGGTTTCATAAATATAATTCCATCATAATAATAAACCATTATTAGAAAGAATAAGAATGATAAAATTGAATAATAGGCCTAGAAAAATATAAGCACATCAAATAATTTTATCTTGGAAGGAAAGAATCTTGAGAGATCACTTGTATATAATTCTTATAGATAACATCCTTTCATCTTTAAAAACATTTTATTTTCTTAAAATGACACACAATTTTAAAAGAAATTGTTTTATTTGAAAATAAACCTTGAATATGGAAAATTAAACTTCACCTCATTAAGATGTTATGATGTTGGAAAAATATCCTGATACTGTATAAGTTAAAAAACATTGCTTTCATACTTTTTCTCTAAAATTCACAAAGTCCCCCATTTGAAATACGCCAAAAATATTTATTTCAAACCATGTAATAAAAATTTAAAAATTGGTAAAAATGACTTTAAACATCTATATGATAATAGTAAACCCATTTACGATAAATTTTTTAGAAAACATGGACAAGAAATATAAATATTTCCCAAGAGATACTTAAAATGAAACAATCCCAAATGATAATGAGATTGTGAAATAAATACTAATAACTTTATAATAGGTAGAATCATATTCCTCAAGAAAGAAATATAATTTTAAGAATATGAAAATTACATAATATTCTAGATAGGATTCATAAAACACATTCATGGGAATTATTTACACCACATATAAGAAACAATTAGTGTATATGTAATTTATCCCACATAAATAAAAGTTATACTTGTATCCCTAACCTTAGTATGAGTTCCTTCATACATATATTAAACTATTGTATAATGGATTAAATAACTTTATTAACATATTCCAGAACAATATTTATATTTATGAAATTATATATGATTATCTTATCATTCCTTTGTTAATAATATTTCATTATTTCTATTACACCCCGAGATTTTATGAGGTAGATTATTTTTAATTTATTTGATGTCTTATGTTGTATGCTTCACCGAGATTAGCTTCCTCTATATGAAACACAAAATTAGATATGTTACACACAATTTAAAGTTATTTTGATAGAATTAATTTCATGGAAGACCAAGTATAAGTGAAAAACTAAATATTATGACCTAGTCATTAAATTGACTGGTATGTATTGTATAAATTTGATTATGAAAAACTATTTAAATGAAAATAAGTGTGTATATAAAATATTAAGAGAAATAATTTTGGATTTTATTAGTGAACAATTTATATAATATATTTTATATAATGTTTAAAATTCATCTTATATGTTTCATAGACATTATATAACTAAAAAATTCATTTTTTATATAAAAGAGTTAGTTTTAAAATAATATACTTTTTCCACCTTATGGGGGAGAACCCATTATAAAAAGTGTTTTTGACACTTTTTTATTTTCAATTTTACAAAATAAACTTTCTATCTTGAATCGGGATATAATATTTTTCTTTGGATGAATTTTTGATATTTTTCTCACAAGTTTTAAATATTGATGAATTGTAAAATTATACTGAATTTATATTGAGAACAACTTTTTTCATCAAAATAATTTATGTAATTAAAATTTATTATTTAATGGTCTTAAAGTATAAATATAATATATTTTTATCATTCAATATAATTTATTCAATTTTCTTTAATTTTATATGAATTGAGATGTAAAAACATTTCAATATTTTACAATGTTTTATCTTTTTAAAATCCCATTCTCTCTTTCTGACAACAAGAATAATTTTAAATTAATTACTGAAACTACAGTGTCTTGAGTTTTTGAAAATAGATTCTGTATTTTTAATCATTATATCCAAATTATATAAATCTCTTTATTTTATTTTTGGGCACTATGAATAGTAACATTGGTAATTTTTATGAATACTGTAAAAGGTTAAAATAAGTAATTAAGGGTAAGAATACTACTATAAAATTACATGAACACTTGTCTTAATATCATTGGATTAATGAGTTTTGAACTAAGTCATCCTTGGGTAAAAATGGTGTCCTTTTGAATCCACTTGGATGAGATTAAGACATTTAATTTATTTTTTTAAGGAAAAGTTAAATATATCTCAGACAAATTGAATAACTAAAACATTTTTTATATATGATTATAAAGAAGATAAATTCGATTATAAATACTTATTTTAAATCTAAAATGTTTTTATTTATCATGTTAATTTATTTTTAATTTATAGAAAATATATAATTACCTTAAAAACATATAATTCACTTGTGTACAAATTAATTAATTGATGACAAATCAATAAAAAAATTACCATTAAAATGATAATAACCATCAAAAGACCCAAAAAATTTCCCAATTCTTTTTGGTTAAGTATATATCGACCATAATCATCAAAGGGTCAAGTTATTAACCATTTTGATACATATGAAAGACATTGCAACACTTATATTATTTTATTTAAAGTGATGTTAAAGTCGAGAAATTCATAATTTAATAAGTATATCATTTTTAAAGATGAATTTTCCAAAAGATAAATTCGACAAAAAGTATTCATATGAGAAATAGTATATTTATATTCATGATAGTATTTTATTTTTAAATTTTATCAAAAAAATTAATATATTAAATAATTACCCAAAACTGTTGTAGTAATTATTTTATTAATGAAAATATCAAATAAATGTTTTTATAAATATTCAAAAAAATATATTTTTAGCCAATTAATATTTCTCCTTATTTTTATAGATTACCTAGACCCTATAGGGATATAATAAAATAATATTTTCTATGATAACGCCTTATCTTGATATTTTAAAAAATCCATGAATTGAATAGTTTCAAAATTTACACTATTGTTGTTTAGTGAAAACAATGGATTATTAAATTATTTAAAAAACATAAAATATTTTTAAAGAATATATAATAATTATGATATGGTCCAAAAATATCTAAGGTATTTATTTCTGGTCTAATTGATGTAAATAAATCACCCTTTTAATATTGAAATATTTGTTACCTTAATTAAAATTAAATAGAATAATTAAGTGTTTATTAAAATGATAATGTTTAAATTGACATAAAGACTTATCTAGAAACAATTGGTTGATGAGATTACAAACTCATCTCATAAAAAAAAATACAAATTGGGAAATTTTGGTGGTTTTTGATGTGGGTTTCGATTTTATTATAAATTAATATTTTTGAGGTTTCCAAAAGTTCCCCTCCCCAATATTATAACATGGAACCTCCTCCCTCACCTCTTCACTTCAATTTGAGCTTTCAAGCATAGCAATATTTTCCTTCTCAAATTCCCTATTTTTATTATATAGGTTATGGTAATCTTAAAATACTAACTCTAGTGCTCTAAGAAGAGATTTAGAGGAAGCACATCGAGGAAGATGAGGATCAGATACACACAAAGGATATTAGACCAATGGTAAGGGATTATTTTGTCTCACTTTTATTTCTATGGGAAATATGCCTTATACACCACCTATTTATTTTGTTTGGTGTTTATGCTTCCAATTACTATTTTATGATTCTTATTATGATGGTTATGGTATTTACATATTCATATAATTTTCATTATTTTATGAGGCATGTGATTCGACTGATTATAATTGGTAAGGGATAATTTTTCAGTCTCATTATTATGTAATATTTTTTATACCTATTTATTTAATGGGGTATATATATATCATCCATGTCAATTTTTATATAAGATGTTTTATTAAAATTTTTACTATTCTACTACGGGTGTTTAAATTCAATTTTATGAATTTTTTACTTTCACTACATGTTTTGGAAAGAATATTTCTTTCTTTTTCTGTACGAGGTAATTTTTATAGACTTTTTTAGAAAAATTATGAGAAGAATGTTTTTTGACTTATACGACATCAATAGATTCTTATGATTTGATAATTCCTTATTTCGATGAAGCTTTATTTATAATATTTCAAGTTTATTTTAAATTAAATTATTTTCTTTTAAAATTGTGTGGCATTTTGAAAAAATAAAACATTTTTGAAGAAGAAAGGGTATTTTCCTCAATAATTAATTTCAAGTGTTTTATCAAAATTATTTTCCACCTAAGATGATGCTATTTTAATAAGGTTATGTTTCTATTCCAGTTATTACTATTATTTGATTGTGTTGATGATGGAATGATATTTTATATGTATTAAGTTATGATTAAATGATGTTTAAGAAACCCATTTTATTCCTTAGGCTATGCCATGATGAAGGATTTATGTTTTGTGAGCACACATATGAATGACTTCATTATGAGATGGGTGAGACCTATATCTCCCTCCAATGCATTAGGTAAAAATTTATATCTCCTGAGATAAACATTAATGGAATGGAAAGTAAATACAGTTCAGTAATACAAGGTTGGAACATAAAATAAATCAAATTCAGTAATACAAGGCTGGAATGACAAGTAAATCTGATTCAGTAATACAGGGATGAAACGACAAGTAAACCTGGTTCAGTAATATATATTTTCCACTGTGATGGTCTTGTTAATGATACTTGACTAATATAGAAATTATTTTCTATGCTTATGTGTTTTCCAGAAGTTCATGTTTTATTTTAATGTTATGTTATCATGGTTAATGTTCCGTTACAGTTTATGCCTTATGTAATTCCAAGATTTATTTTATGACTATTGATTTTTGTATTCAATATATATGTTCATGTTTTTACATTATTATATTTATATTTTCCATGTTTTCAATTACTAAGAATTTTAGCTAACCCTATTTATATTTTTCCTCTCCCCAAGAAATAAATAAAGGGTTTATGTAGGAAAACTAAAGGTGAGTATATTTATGGGAGCTGTGGAAGATCTTTCACTAAGCTAGAATAATGTGTTTAGAGTTTAAAAAGTCACTAAAATAATAAGGTCTTTTGTCATATTTTTGGGTAATGTATTAAGTATTCTGCAAAATAACTATAATGTCCATGTATGTTAGGCTTAGGTCGTTAGGGTCGGTATCAGAGCGAAGGTTTTGTTAATATTTAGAAATGAGTATGCGAAAACTTTAGTGAGATCCATAGATATATTTCTAAGGATAGTTCTTGGGATGTCCTAAGGATAAGTCTAAGTATAGGTTCAAATCTGAGGTGTTTTCCAAAAATCATGACTAACCTAGGGTTAAATTGATGATATCATAGATTGAAATATTATAACTAATTTACCTTACTTACCTATTTCTAATATCTGATATACATTTTTAACACTTTCCTTTTTGGTATTTTTCAATAGCCAAACTACATTGAACATAGTGAACCATTGAATGCCTCAGATGTGGAAATAATGGGAATTATGAAGATCTATTTCCTTAGTGGAAATATGTTGAACCAAATCATTACAATGGTATGAGTATTAGTCATACTACTGAGGATAAAGATATTTTAAATGACTTGTGAAATGTATGTGATGTTCTTACAGAATTATTTACGTTGAACTTAAGAAGCTAGAGGTTGAGAAACAATAATACAAAATTCCTATTTTATGAAAGATGAAGATATTGGATCCTGAGTAATGGTTTAAGAATAAAGTTGGGGGTGTATGTATTTTAGAATTCAAAATTATGTTATCTGAATCATGAAATATGTTAGTGTTTTCAGTATAAGTTTTTCATTAAGGATTCAAAAGTATATATTGAATATTTATAAGGAACATAAATTAGATTTAATGGTAAGGTGATATACTTTTAGAATACATGATTAATGTAAATATCTTCTTTAATATGCACCTTATGTTAAGGTATTTGTTCTTGGATAAAGATTTGTTTTATTTGAATAAGTAAATTAGATGGTTATAATTTTTTGGGAACTAATTATAGAGTTGTTGAAAAGAGAGTTATTTTACTTGGATAAAGTATTCCACTTTTTAGGACTTAAGGAATATAAAAAATTAGTTTTTCAAAAAGGAAATATGCATGTTTTCAATAAGGATATCTGATATTTCAGGTTGTTACCATGACTCAAGAGATTACATGATGTAGGTATTCACATTTTTGGAATGTGACCATCCAAAGATATCTTGTGATACATGGGTGATAAATGTTTGGCTGATTTTGTGAAACTTTTTCTATAGTGTTGTATTTTCATCTTTCAAAAGGATTGTAAGGTTATCAAATGCTTTTAAAGATTGAGTTAAACATCAGATGAAGTTTTTTAGAATAAAGTATTATCTCACCATATATGGACTTTTGAATATTTTATAACTCATGCTAACTTTTATGTTATAAAGATAGATGGAATAACCTATCTTCCAATTTATGTATCACATGATCATATAACACTTTAGGAATGAAAAAATCAACTTCATTTCTTTGAATAAGATACGAAGTGGGAATTGTTCACGAAACGAACAATGTTGAAATTGTACTGAAATCAGGTAAGTATTTCTTCTCATGTTCTTCAACTATAGGAAAATGATCTTGAAAACCTAAAATATTATCCTAGTACCTTCTTATCTGATGAATCAGCTGATCCCTTAAATCATCACAGATTTATGGTTTTCTGATTAATAACTTTCTCCAAACCATGTTCTCTATGACTCTCCATTGGAACATGACTGTTTTATTTTTTCATCCATATCAATGTTTTTGCTTCCCAATTATGTTCTCTTATGTGGAAACCTTGTGATGAGTTAATTTGGGTAAATTTTATTTCTTTAACTTTCCTTTTTAATGTTATGTTTTAGTATTCCTTTTTACAATGTGGGTATCTATGAAAGAAACTTATAAATAGTAAACCTTTTATAACCCCAATATAGTTTGAGGGTGAAAATAATTTTAAGTGGTAGAATTTAACACCCCAAATATTTTATGAGGTAGATTCTTTAAATTTCTTTGATGTCTTCAATTGTATGCTACTCCAAGATAAACTTTTTCTATACACAACACAGGCTTAGCATGCGGTATACGTAATGATATGCTTGGCTTGTGTTACACACAATTTTAAGTTCTTTTATTAGAATTCATTTAAATCAATACCATGTATAAGTAAAAAACTAGATATTATAACATATTAATGAAAATGGAGGGTATGTACATGTTTTTGATGCTTTGGTCGGGGCACGTGCATCCATCTGTTTTGAGGACGATGAGGATGTGATAGCTGTTTCACCGCATTCATGTTTTCCTAAGGCGGGTGACATCCATTTCTTATTTAAAGACATTTACTCCATGATCGAAATGTGATTATGGGATACCAGCTCTTCTTTCCATGGATTCCTCCTCTTAACTCATCACATAATCCGAGTCTCCCTTAAAGAATATGACTTTATTCGTAAAACTTTTCCCAGTGCCATATCTTCATGGACAGCAGTTAATTATACTACTTCTTTCAGGAAATTCCATGGGGTCTGGTCAGGACAACAACCTTTAGTTGGGGGAGTATTCACGTTGGAAATTAATGGCGTGTCTGAATGGTGGAACACTAGCATGTCAAGGTTTCTTTTCCTTATTGTAGGTCTTCTTGAGGGCACCGATGCCCGGGGCGTCCCATGTTGAATGCGGGGAATTATATTCCGTAGGCATGTCTTTGAGGTTTTCCTTAGATTCCCATGTTTAACATAGGGTATGTTTTGAGTTTAACATCTAGTGGAGATGGATTAGACTGATTAGAACACTAACTAGAGTGGATCAGATGGGTGTGACCCCAGGAGGACACAGTGATATTGGGGCTAAGACATGGTTAGTTACCCGATTGTTGCTAAAGGGAATGAGAAATGAGGTGGAATGATCCCAAATGTATGTGGTGGCCTGGGTAAGAATCAAGATGGATAATGTATGGTTAAGTTATGTGGATGGGGACTGATATGGAGATGACTCATGGGTGAAAATGATGTTGGGATGGAGCTTTGAAGAGACCTCATACGTATCCCCATTGTGGGGAATCAAAGTCCACATAGTTCGAAATGGGGTATAGGATTGGGGTGTGTGTAGAGGACAACGTCCTGATGATATACTAAGGATTATTCATGGCTTGCAGACCAAGGTTGATCTGATGCCAATGGGACAGACCATCGATATGGTTCCCAACAAAAGGGATGATAACAGATTACTACAGGTTTTTGGGTTTAAAATGGCTTAACACTGAATGGGGTTCACTACAGCTTACCATTGGATGGGGGAACACTGACTTATCGATGGATAGTGAACAATTTAGTGTCATGCAGAAATAAAAGGGTGTAAATTTTAACACCATGTAGGACGGGGGTTGACCGACATGAAGTGGTTCGGACCAATGGTTGTTGGGATTGAACCTCAGGGAGGTCTCCTATGTACCCTGCCTTGGCAAGGATCAAAGTCCACGTAGTTCGGAAAGGGTGTTGGTGAACCAATGTGAAGATGGTCGGGACTAATAGTTTTTGGGCTCAAACCTCTGGGAGGATTTCTACATACCTGTCCTTGGCAAGGATTAATGTCTAAATTATTCAAGAGGGGTTGGTAACTGATGTGAAGGGGTGTTGGAACCAATGGTTGTTGGGAATGAACCTTAGGGAGGCATCCTACTTACCTTACCATGGAAAGGATCAAAGTCCACGTAGTTTTGGTTGGTGTTGGGTCTTACACTCTATGGTGGCCCAGTAAGTGGGATTGAACCGTAGGGAGGTTTCCTACAAACCCTACCTTGTCAAGGATCAATGTCCACATAGTTCAGGATGGTGTTTAGGGATTACACTCTAGGATACCCTAAGAGGATGTCATGGTCATGCTTACTCTAAGCCCATGTGAGTCAGTCTCGGTGTGAGAAATAATAGGCAGTAAAGAACTAAAGATCATGTTGTGAAAGGTGCATCTGTGGGAAGTGGAATGGTGTTGACATGTAGTTTGTGGCCCAAAATGGAAACAGAGCCTTACATGGGGTCCGAAGCCTAGGGAGTTAGAGAGTAGGACTTACTCTAAGGTGGAGGCCCGATGGTGATAACGCCCAAAGGGATAGGGATTTGGAACCGAAGAAAGGAGGGATCCGGTTCACATCCCCTCTCTTAGTCCTTGGATAAAGAGAAGATAGGAGGATTAGGGATGATACCTCTTGCAATAAAGGCTAGGGGCTTACACCAAGGTGGTTTCCCTTTCCTTGTGGATAAACGCTGCTCCAATAAAGAGGATCTCATTCTATGTGAGGAATGATTTTATATCCATGGAGACTAGTGGGCTTAGAGAAAGTCTGAGATTGGGAACCTTGTTTGTGATGCATGGGGTGGGGTCACAGTTTAACGTCCTTTCCTAAGGACAATGGTGCTAAGCAGTTTAACATCCTGCAGTTCGGGTGAGGTGGGTTTACTCCGCACCCCTAGGACTTACATAACTGATACCCAACCACACTTGAGTAAGGGAAGGAATCAACAATTTCATAGAGAGGAGGTGTTATGGATTGATCCCTTGTGGGGTCCACGTTAGCATGGATACGTGAAGAAGCAATATTCATTATGTGCCTATGCAAAGAAGCATGAGGAGAAGCAACACAATAGGAAGTACCACCCAAGGGATCATGAAATCACTTCATGAAAACCTGGAATGTCCCATAAGAAAAGGAGTTTTGTATCAAAGGGGTTCATATGTAGAAGCCTTGTGAAGATCTGGTGCTCCATATAGTGGAGGGGATTTGTGAATGGGTATGATTCACGAAGTGAAGTGGCCTTGCAAAGGTGTAGGGCATAGGTGAATATGGAAGGGGATTTGTGAAGTGGAAAGGCATTTTTAGAGGAGTGCTTCACAAATCAAGGGTGCCCTGTGAAGTGTAGCATTGTGAATCAATGGGATTTGCAAAGCATAGTGACCCTTAATTAGAATGTGGATCACATGTGCATGGAAGGCATCGCGCGAAGCCTAAGTGCTCCGCGAAGACCCGTGTCCCTTTGGGGATCCCCTTCCTTGGCGGAGGCCCGAGGGCTCCGTGAAGGGCATCCCTCTTTGAAGAGGGGATGAATTCAAACCAAGGGAGAAGAAATTTTCGATGCTAAAGAACCTTGAGGACCTCATGGTTCGCAGAGCAAAATTTGCTTCAATATTTGAGAGATAAGAAGGTGAAAGGTCAGAGAATCAGTCCTTTGGGATCGATTGGTGCCCATTATTTATAGGCAAGAGGCACCGCGAAGTAGATCTTGCGTGGTGGGAAGACACGTGGAATGTTTTTGTAATCATGGATCCTCCCACCTCCTTTCTCCACAGCGGGTTCATGAACGTCAAATGGGATTGAGAAGCCTCCCTCCTCCTTGCACCATGGCAGGTTTGCCGACGTCAACGGGGCTCACGGAGCTTGCCACCTCCTGGCTCTATGGCGGGTTCACAAACATAAAATGGGATCACAGAGCCTTCCTCCTCCTTGCTCTGCAGTGGGTTCACAAACATTAAATGGGGCCGCAAAGCCTCTCACCTCTTTGATCTGGGATAGGTTCGCAAACATCAATGGTGCTCGCAGAGCATCCCACATCCTTTCTTTGCGATGGGTTCAAAAATGTCAAATGGGTTCATGTAGCCTCCTACCTCCTTGAGCCGTGGTGGATTTGTGAATGTCAAGTGGGTTCATGGAGACTCTTTCTTCCTTGCTCCATGATGCCTTTGTGGATGGGATGCTTTGTGCTGGCTAGGGGGATGTGAGGGCTCATTGAAAAATTTCACGTGACAGCCCTTTAGGCTCTCCATTTGTTCTTTCTCTTCACAAATTTGGCACCAAAAAATTCCCCCTAATAATGGGAGTTGAGGAGAAATAGAGGGTCAAAGTCTGAGGGTCAATCGCCCAAATTCCTCATCCAATCATGAAGCTGACTCGTAAAGGAGGCTTCAAAAGCAGAGGGGCGACGCACAGGTTGAGTGCGCCACGAAGCTCGCCTCGGTTTGACACACCATGAAGCATCAAAGGTACTCAACTATAAATAGGGGAGGCTGAACTCTCTTTTTTTCCTTTCACATTAACGTGATTTTATCTTTTATCACTCTCGATTCACGAAGCTCCGCGTACTTGGTGATTGATCTCCATGAATCGGGCCTTCTGCTTCACGATGCACATCGAGTTTTTTTGACTTCACAATGGTGTGCTCTATTGATTGTGTCTAAAGGACAGGGCAGGGCTCTGCGAATAGTCTTCATGAATGACCTCCGTGAACGAGATCCGCGAATTTGCTTTGCGAACCAAAACCAAAGAACCCCCAATCTAAAAAACAGAATGGATCACTAAGAGGCTTCCAGGGGGTACTTGTGGATTCTTCATGGAGGGAGGAGATAACATATAACTTAGGTATAAGGGAGTTTGTGCGGAGCCATTAGGACCATAATTCACTGGTGGAGATATTGTCAAAAATCCAAAAAAACTATCTACTGTGTAAGAGGCTGCCTCTGTATGGATTTGTATTGAGGGATGACGTCTTTATCCCTATAGCGAGCAGGGATAAGCCCACTTATTGGTTCAAGAGTGCGTATTTCCAGAACTAGTGGTTCAGGGCAGGTGACAGCCATGCCCAAGAGGACATCATGCCTGTCAATGATGACTTCATGTAGAATCACATGAACAATGTTGATGGGAAGGAATTTTAGTCAGAGACATCTCCCCCCTGTATCATACTATCTTGAAGGAAACCCTAAGGATCCCAGGAAAGGGGTGGTCTAATGAGTGAGATCTGTTCCAGGGTGACAACTTCACAAATGACTGGGCTTGGGCCTACTGGGTAGGTTCCTCGTGTGAGGAATTCAGGGCCGAGCTGAGAAGAATGGGCCTATATGAGGAATCTGGAGCCTCCCAATTCAATGTCTATAACCCGAGGTAGCTAATGTTGGAGTTATTGATCTGATGGTTATCGAGGACCAATACCTTCCATTTCCACCATGGAGTGGTCAACATCAGTTTATGGGACCTGCATCAGATCTCGAGGGTCCCAATAGTGGGGGTGATGTATGACGAGTTCCTCCATGTTATGGGTGCGTGGGAGGATCTAAAGAAAATTCCACCGCTGTTGATGGTGTTAATGAACCTAGTAATGGGAGAGGACTAGGATTCGGGGAGGGATGTCCACTTAAAATGATTTTTTAACCAGTTTGTGAACTTTATGGAATATAGGAAGTTTCCGGTGAGGCCTCGAACTTTCCCAAAGGGGGCCCAATGGGGCAAGGAGCGCTCATACTAGCTGCTCTTGGAGGATAGCCAGTGGAAAACCTGAGGATTTAGTATCAGCACCAAGCAGAAACCGATAGTCAGGTTGGCTGCATTCAGTGCGACACTCAAATGCGGTTGGATCCTGCTGGTGAGAGATATGAAAAAGGGCGTGAATCCAAGAACGTTTATCCTGACATCCATGCTGGTGACAGGATGATGGATCAAACTCGTGATCCCGATGCTCGCCAAACTGTACAAGATCCTGTGGCATATCATTGAGGGAAAAATCCACATAGAATAAGTAGGCCACTCCACCTTCGGTATGGGTGGATAGCGGCACATGTCAGGGGGATCTATGAATATCCGAACCCCATCTCCCCTCCAGAATCAAACTTCCACCCGTCTATTCTGAATTTCATAGGGAGCTTTCGGCCAAGATGACCATGCAGACGGTACTGAACCAGGTGTGTAAGGTAGAGGAGTTATATTTTCACCTTTACCCATTTACAATGGGCATATTCAACGATAATGGCCCGGGAATGAAAGAGAATTGGTCTTACATCCTGGCCTTTCGAGGTGGAGTCTTGGTGGCATGGGTGGACCACCAGCCCCTATGTGTGCGGTACACCCCGCACTGATTCTCCAAGCACTTTCAGTGCATGCAGTGACTAACCCCATAGGTCTATTTAGGGGTGCGCTATGAGGATCACCCATGCGTGATGAGGCATATGTGGATCATGTTCACATGGTAAGGTGGGAAGATGAGGAATGAGCTACCTCCACCCACAACTGTATTTAGGTTGGTGGAGGAGTACGCCAAAATTTGGGAGGCGGGCTACCCAGGGGAGATGTTAAAGAAAAAAATCCGTTCAGGATGGTGATGGTGTGCCTCCCCATCCTCAGTGTCAAGGCTGGAATGTGGCACAAACATCCTGTGGTGGAAGGGTTGCTGTCTTCCCAGAGGCCTGGGACATCGGGGTTGTCAACATTCAATTCCTTGGCTCATCCGAGAAGTGGAAACACTTGAACTGTCTTAGGATGGATTTGTTGGGAATTCGCCCCATTAGGGTTAGCTTTGCAGTATTCCAAGTGGAGGAGGTGCAATACCAGACATAGCTGGAGGAATTCATGCACTCCCTAGGTACCCCACATCCAATGACAAACCGGGTGAAGGTGTTTTTGGATCAAACGACCCTCTACAGTTGTCAGATAACATTTTTTAGGGAGTTCTTCTCTTTGTAAGAATAATTAGATGAGTCCTCATGGGGAGAGGAGTCCTGTAGAGGGATCCCATTGGAGGAGGGTGAAGTTGGTGACTCAGATATATAGCTTTAAGAGTTTGTAGAGGCTCTCAAGGTAAAACCTAGAGTCCCTTCCACAGGACATGCTTCTAGGGTACTTTAGACCCTTTCAATAATATTTAAATTGTGCAAGAGGGCCTCATATAGAGAACCCATTCTCATTCATCAATAAATATAGATGCTAGGACTTCAGGATCTACACTCACAACTACGACGATTACTGCATCTAGCGGCACCAGGATATCTGATGTGGTTCCCCTAGAGTCTTCATACTTTCCTACAATATATGGAGGGCCATGCCTAGGGGTCCCAATGGAAACAAATCAAGAGAGAGATCGACAATTTGATCTCTGTAATTTCCCTTGAAAAATAATTCAAGCCTGCCACCCTTTGATCATATTTATTAACATCAGTGAACTTCTTGGTATGTATTGTTCATCAAATGGCATGGGATGCCTTAGCGAGGCTGGTTGGTACTCCCAGCAGCACCTTTTCTAGGGGAATGCTTGTGGTCATTGAAGTAGATATTCAGAATGACCAAGCTACGACACTTACAATAATTGGAGGGACCATTAGAGGGGATGAGCCTTAGATTATTGAGGTGGGATTTGATGATGAAGATCGATCGGACAATGTGGGTCCTACCATACCCGATCAGACACTGTATGCGGACCCTGATGACAAGTTCTTGGGGGCGTTTTCTGTGTATAAACCTTCGGATCCTACATACTGGGATGAGATGACCTCTGATGAGGAGGAAAACAATATATCCTACCACCGTTCATTGAAGCTGATCAAGCACTTTATCAATGAAACCCCTCAAGCACAACGGATAGACTGGAAGGAGAGACTTTGTTCGCAATTGTGTGAACTGTGCGCTGGGGGAGTGGATGCTCAGCGTCCACACAAGCTTGTCCGAGATCTTATGGCGGAGAAGATATCGGAGGATGACCGCGACCTTGGTGTGGGTTAGTAGTGGAGAAAATCAGTGAAAATCAAGAGGCTCCTGGAGGCTGAAAATGAGATTTAGTAGCTGCACATCTAGGAAGATGAAAATTCTGCTTCCCTCATCACGCAGTCGGAGATTTTATCACGGATGAAGGACTTGCTGGCGGTGGCCGAAGAGCACATGAGGCAATCCTCCGAGGAGATGACTATTATCCAAACCAATGAAGAGCGGGCCTAGATTGTAGCTGATGAACTGCGCCCCATCACTTCCAAGGTGGAGCGGGAACTGAATAGGCAACATAAAATCTTGGATTCCATAAGCTAGAGGGCGGAAGAGCTGCAACGTTCTTTTTATGAGGTCAACCCATCCAGGGGAGGGGACGACACTCGGGTACTATGATGTAATTAACTTTTAACACACCTTAATGTTTTAAATATCTCAGTCTAGATGAATGCATGAGTTCAATTATCCTTTTTTGGACTATTGCATTTTCGCTACATTCATGGAACATCCAGCGATCAGTCCCTAAGCTAACATGGGTCGGGCCCATGTGAGAAACAAGGGATGACAACCTTTCCATTCCACCTGAATATGATAATGAAAATCAAGATCTGGACAACCAAGGATTGAATAACCAATCTGAATTTCTGGGAAAAAATGGAGTGGCCTGACTAGAGGAAGAGGAGCTCAGAACAATCAACATTCCATCCTACCAATGTGCTCTAGTGCACGAGAGGGGTAATTCTAGAGGCATTTTGAATAAACACGAACACAAGGGAGTGGAATGTTTGAATCACGATACCACAGATTCAGAACACTATGGGGGTGGCGTGACAATGAAGGACACCCACTAACCGTGTTCGAGACAGAGTACCCTTATTGCGTTATCATGAAATGGAGATAACAAAAAAGGGCTGACTATTGACCATATTCGAAACATGGGGCCCGACTCGAAATTTCATCCATTAGTCTTCCAGAACATTGTCCCAGGATAGAGGTGAGCCATAGGCCAAGCATCCATACTGTTAGGGGGTTCCTTTAGACATGAAAGAGTACCATGGTCCAAACAAAGGGTACAAAAAGCATGGATTGTGGAGTGATGGGTTATTTGAATGGAGTCCAACACTCTTGAAATCATTCCATTATAGTGGAAACACATTAGGTGGTAGTATCTATCTGATCAGGGATCAAACGTACTTATGAACCTGACCTATCGGTAAAGGAACTTGAATGCTCTGTAGTTTTACATTATACCAATAAAGATGATTAATGTGTAGTTTAAACATTGTATGGTGAGGACGATGAACATTGTTTGAAGGTTACACTACCTAGACTAGGATCGGGCCTGAGGGGCCAGAAGGGTGAATGACCCTAGGGCTGGGCCCAAGGTGAAATTCTTGGGCATCACTATGTATTCCATATAGATGGGAATCAAGACAACCATAGTTCTTAATCATGACATGACAGAAGGATAATGCTGGTAGGGGAAATCCTATCCGGTAAGGGATCTCGTGCATCCCATGACTAACATGTGGAATCTTGAACTTGTTCATGGTAGAACCATAGTTTACTGTCTTGCGTCGAGGAAATATAGAATCACGAAATTAACGTCATACGATAGGATGGGTAGTGTATGGGAAGATCCCAATATGGGAGTATGCAGTACAATAGCTATAAACCCAATGGTAATGAGGACATAAGGAGTCCGCACCATGACATGTATCCCCGGGGGAAGTTCTTTTGGTCAAGGGACAAAAAGTGAAAGTTAGGTTGGGCCCAAAGAAAAGTGCCCAGGTGTTTCTACGTACCCCATTAGGATTTGAATCAAGTCTTACATAGTTATGATAGCATATTTTTACATCATGCGGGATGAAGAAAGGAATGTGTGGCCTTTCTGCACCAGTACACATCCTACCAGAACTACTAAGCCCACATGAGTCATGATTGATGTTGGAAACAAGGAGTAGTGATGGGACTTCCATAATACAGGAAGGCACATGTTAGGGTAGACATGATGCTCAGTGAATGACGTCCCAATAATTCTAACCCGCCTACTTGACTCACCTAGATGCACGAATGGGTAAAGATGAGTAGGTTGGAATTGCACTTGAACATAAGGAAGTGGAAATAAGTGAATCATGATGCTCGAGATCTGAACCACAATGATGGTGGCGTGATGATAGGGAATAACAGTTGAATATGTTTGAAACACAATATCTATTTTTCATTAGCCTGGAATGTCAACATATAAATGAGGGTCAACCACTGACCATGTTCGAAACACGGGGACTGTCACAAATGTCATCTGAGGTCCTCAGGGACGTTGGCCCAAGACGGTAGGTACGCCAAAGTGGCATGATACCATGTTGTAAAGGGTATCCCTTTCAGACATAGAAGAGGATGAGGATCCAAATAACGAGATCACAATGCTTGGACATAGAAAGAGGGGAATGTCCCCGTGAAAATCCACACTTCGGGCTCTTTGTCCCAACACATCTGAGTATGACAAAAAGGAATATCAGATAGAGGGGGATAGGTCCCTTTGTAAGGAAATGGGTCCTGGGGTCGCATGCTTCCAACTTAATGGTCATTGGATGGTCTATAAAGGGGGACCTGATTTAATAGATTGTGCACAGGGCAACGAAGTATCCAAAACCAACACGTAGTTCCTATAGGGATATCGTAGTATAGGTATAACACCCCAACCATTTTATGGTATGTTGCTCTTAAATAATTTCTATTCATTAGATAACTTCTATTGCATGAAGACCTAAGTATTTTGTGGAACAAAAAATTATAGGAGAAAGTTATATGCTATCCATTAAACATAAAATTTTCATTTCTATGTTGTGAATTTCAAAAAACAGTCATCTAGAGTTGTGACCAGTAATTCATTTGGAGGTTGCAAAAACCAACTTGATTTTTTGGATGAATAGTAACATACCCTTATAAATAGTAATATGACCCTTATGAATAGTAAATAATGAAAATATTTTAATTTTTAAGGTAATATGTTAATGAGAACTTAATTGATTTTTTAATGTGATATTGAACTAATAATACCTTTAAAAATTGTTTTTTTGGATTAATTATGATTTTATATAAAAATTAAATTAAAAATACATATAAAATTATTTTCTAAATAAGGTGCTCATTTTTGAACTCTACATGTCGAAAAATGGTTTGGGTGATTTTTTGGGATTTTTCTAAAATACATGATTTTTTCATGAATAGTAAAAATACAGTTTTGAGTTTTCGGTAGTTTAATGACATCATTATGATGTAATAATTAAATATAAAAGTGTGGTCAAATATTTTAAAGTAACATATTACATGAGGTGTCCCAGGTGGCTAAAATAATGGGGAAATACATTGGGAAAGCCCATGGTTTTGCAAAAATGACTAATGAGGTGTCCCTTTTAATTAATAAAAAACTCTCTCTTAATTACTATAAATTCCCACTCAGCTCCTTTGTTTAATTTCTTTCAAAACTCTATATACTCAAAGATATAGTGGTATTACCTCCCTAGGAGTCATCACAAGGTCTCCTCAAACCCCCATAGTCCCAACCTTCATGTTTTGGGAGTTACTCTACAAGGTAAGAGAATCAACCACCCTTCTCTTTTCCTAAAGATTTCATTTTATGTTTTCTCTTTTATTTTGAATTTTATTATGTGGGGATATTTCATTACATATTAACCTTACTTCCCATATTATTTATGATTGATGAGATAACCCTTTTCTCTCATCAAAACATTTTATTAAATTTTAAGTAACGTCGTTAGGCTGCCAAATTTTCATAAGAGATTTCTCAAATTTTCTCTTATTTTGAGTTCCTTTCATTTACACATCTTAACTCACATCACTTAATCCAAATGATATGATAATTAAATTAAATTAAATGAAATGGAATTATATTATTCTAATGGAATATTTCATCATCATCCCTCTTTTCCCCTCTTCTTATACTAAAAAAAATGAAAACACAGTCCGAGATGTGTTAATTGATCACACTCAAGGACGACAGGTTCTCAATTTTCATTACCATGCCCAATTATGGACATGATACCATTTTTATGGTTTAACCAGATCAGAATATATGTATTTCATCTCATTAATGGCCTGGAATCCCAATACCCTCATAATATGGGATAATAATATAAAACTAGTTCATTGTATACAAAACTACCAAGCTAAATCCAAGCGTTTATCAAAAACTTTTAACTAATGATTCATCCCAAATTATATAACCTAGAATCATTATAATATCATTTATATATATTTAATGTAAATAATAATATATATGAACAATTCTGGATGTTTAACCACATTTCAAACAAACGTCCATTCATGAATGCAAGTAAACGAACCCTGAAAACCAAGGAAGAAAATGCTTCCGAAACAATAAAACTGAACCTCTTAAACCCATAAAAGGGCCATGAATGAACCTAATAAGGTTATAATAAAAATATTACATGTATATTAGGTTCGGTAATTATTAATTAATTTAGAAAAATTTTATTATTCAGGTCATTAAAACAATCTAAGAACACACTTGAGCATAATGTAAGGGGTTTCTCATCTCACTTTCATTTCCCTGAGATTTCCACTGTTCACCAATTATTTATTGTATGTGGTATATGTGTACTTACACATGATATATAATAAAATTATTCTCATTATATTCATGGTATTAAATTACTCATTCTAATGTTATTAAGTTCTATTTATATGATTCGACCGATTATATTGTGGTAAGGGACTTTGTCTCAACTACAATTTTGTTGTGACTAACTTTGTATTGTGAACCTAATAATCCTTATGTGGTGTGCCTACTATCCAATTGTGATCATTTTTTATTTGAAATTATATTTTATTACATATCCATAATCTCATATCATTGATTTGTTTGTCTTCTAAACCATATACCATTTTACATATGGTATTTATTTGGAAAGTTATTTTAACTATGTAAATATTGATGAATTTGTATACTCTACTCTATACGGATATGGAAAAGGAATATTTCTCTTATATTAAATCAATTTATAAATAATTATTTGGACATGCATTGGTGGGTGGGGCCTTCTATAACCCCTTTATGCATCGGTAGGTCTCATGAGGTAAATCAGTTGGTGACCAACCCTTCGAGTTTTTTCCAAAAATCAAACGGGTTTCTACCCACAAAACTAAACTATTTTTATGGGATTATGGTATCATCTGCCAGATACATGATGTCCAATTAATAAGAATCCTCTTTATTCATTATTAGTTATTACTATCTATGAGGTTTTTCTCTATGATAAAATCTATGTATGCAGTTTCATTCTCAGTTTATTAATGGTGTGAGTTTTTCATTTATTCACCATGACATATTGATTATGTCAAATTGATTACAATTAAGTTATTATCGATTCATGATTCCACCATTTGTATCCCTTAATGAGCATTTAATCTCACCTATTTCACTATTTACCTTCAATAGGTGATGTAACAGAGATCATTTATTTAGTTCCTATGGGCGTAGTTTTTAATTTTTGTTATATATTGTATTTTTTAACCTTTTCCAATGTAATTTGGGTTACATTTATGTATCTAGTATCTTCAAGACTACTAAATAGATCATTCCTTTGGTATTTTCATTCCTTCTAACCATGATTATATAACAATTAATGCACCGGCTCCGGTCTAGAGGGGTTGGGATGTTACATTTGGTTCATAGAACACAGACCATGATGGGAAAAGAAATGGCAGGCACATGGTGCGACTATTGAAAAACCCGACTTGAATGAGAATCCATGAGGTACTCACCACACCACATGTTCCCAAAAGGGTTCAGGTCTAGGTTCTGAAAGAGAGAGGACATGATTTTAGATTCCTTAGGCTTGACTCAGAGACAAGATGTCTGGGCATTCCTACATATCCCATAATGATGAGAATTAATCCATACATAGTTCTTGGAGATGTTGTGAAGTTTAACATCTTGCAGCAATGATGTGGAGTGGTCTTAGTTTATAGTCCTATAGCTCAGACCATGATATAAATATATAAGGGATACATGTTGTGAAATAATTACTAAACCCTACATGAGTGAGGACAATAGGATTCTGTATCACCACAATGTGTTCCCTGGTAAACTTATAAGTTAAGGGACCAAAAGTGAAAGTTAGGATGGCCCCATGGAAACGTTCTCGAGCATTCCAATGTACCCCATGAGGATGGGAATCATTCCATAAATAGTTTTTAAGGTGGAATGGTAAGATACTAGTGCCAGAGAAAATAAGTTCATGCGAGTATGGCCCTCACACCAAAAGAAGCTACATTTGAATGATATTGTTTATCCTTCAGGATGAATGTGTGTTTTTTTGTGAAGCGAGGGACCTAGGATAGAATGTACAGGAATCAACACAGGAATCAATCCATATGAAGGCATTGAAAAATGGTATGGTGGGTGACCGATACCACCATGATGTACCCTCGAGTGAGGACACCGTGATGCACTCCCATTTTTCATCGTGCGGCCAAGAAAATAATGTCACAGTTTTGGGTCATGTGATTGGACCAACCATGAAATTTGAAATCGTTCTGTGTTGACGTAACAATTTAAAGTCATGTGGGACTAGGATTCATAGTTTAAGTCATATTTCTTAGACATAAACAGGAGAGATGAGGTTCAAGAGGGAATGCACATGGCGTGATAAATCATACCCGACGTGAATGAGGACGAGGTCCACATCACATCATGAATGATTCCTAGAAAGAAAACTTAGGCTGAGGGGCCAGAAAAGGTTTAGATAATATGGGGAAGGAGATACTAGCTTTCAGTTAAGCTAGAACCTAAGTGGAGATGTCGGGGCATTCTTATGTATCCAATGAGAATGGGAATCAATCTAGACGTAGTTATAGAAGATGACTTAAAAGGAGGTATTAGTTTAAGGTCTTAGAGCTTGGACCATGGAAGATGTGGCACTATTCCAAGAAAGTTCAGACCTTGATCCAGCCCCTAAGACCACGTTAGTCAAACTCTGTGTGGGAAATAAGGGAAGGAGAGGTATTTGAAACACACAAGACACATGTAAAGGAGAAGTCGGGGAGGGGCCCCAAATGATTCCCTAGCGTAGCTTTGTCCTTATAACGTGCAACTACACGCTGAGGGATAGTACCAAGCATGTCAAAATTCCACTTGGACATGCTGGGGTGGAAAATGATTTGAATCATGTAATCGACATTTGAAGCTTGAAGGGTTTTGCGTCACAATGGAGGACAACTGTTGATCATGTTTGAAACACAACATCAATATTGTGTAACCTGAAATGGGAACTAAAAATGAGTTTCGACCACTGAATATCTTCTCAACACATGAATTGTATCAATCTGTTGTTCGAAACCCTTGAGGAAATTGACCTCTAATGGTAGGAGAGCCCTTGGTCTGAGCATCCATGGCATTTGGGGCTCCCTTCAGATGTGAAAGATAATGAAATCCCACTATAAGGGGAACACGAAGCCTAAAAAATGGGTGAAATCATGTCTAGGTAGAATTCGATACTCCAAGGCCCAAACTAGAGTACTCCTAGGAACATTGGAGAATCACCGAAGAGGGTCAAGAGACACAACTTAAGAGAACCCGAGTTGAGAAGATGAGTGTTGGGAAATGGAGAAAAGGATGATCAGGAGAGAGAGGGAGGTATGTGGCGTGGTTGTTATAAACCCGATGTGAATGGGGATATAAGACCATACCACACCATATACCCCCTCCTGGAAGAATTCAAAGCAAGGGGCCAAGATGATAGGGGGGTTTATATGAGATGATGACTAACCCAAATAATAGACGTTTGGGTGGTCCTACGTATCCCATAAGGATGGGAATCAAGCCATACATAGTTCTGGGAGAAGGATGCTATGCAGTTTCATCATCATGCAGTGAGGAAGGTGGTGCTCTTAGTTTAAGTTCATAAGGATCATACCGTATGCCTATCTTAATTTCATATTACTCAGACAACTGAGTAAATGGGGATAATAATTTTACATATGGAAAAACACAAAACGGGAACAATGATAGAGGATAACTATTGACCATGTTCGTAACACAGTATCAGCATTTGTGTGACTGGAGGTCGGGGAAAACAATTGAGTGTCGACCATTGACCATATCCTTGACACATGACTTGTATAAATTTTTTGTTTGAAATCCACAAAAACATTGCCTCATAATGGTAGGATAGCCTTTGGGCCGAGTATCCATGCTATTCGGGGTTCCTTTTGGATATAGTAGATGATAGAAACCCAAATGATGGGCTTCCCATAGCATAGTAGGGCCTGTGCTTGTAGAAATGATGATAAATGAAGGAATTTCTCAAATGGGGTACGTATGGTGTGAAAAAATAACCCAAAATGAATAAGTATGTGAGTCAATTACACACCACCCACACCTAGATGAGATCTCAAGCCAGGGGGCTGAAAATTTTGAGGGACCCGAGGCTAGGTCTCCCAACCAACTGTGAACAGATGACCTCTCATGCGCATATTACATTACCTCAGCTCCTAATCCCACATGAGAAATGCTCTATGTGTAAAAAAAGGAGTAGGACTAGGCTATTCCCATCATATAAGGTTTCAAAAGATGGAATCACACTCCTCCCCAAGGCAGTTTAAAGCTTGAAGAGACAACAAGGGAAAATAAGCCAGTACACTCAATTTTTGGGACATATGAGGGTTTTGACAATGACAAAGGATGGTGGTTGAACAGGATTGAAACACATCATCCAAATCATGTAACTTGAAATCAGAACCAAAATGATCATCGACCGCTGACCATATTCACAACGCAGGACTTGTATCATTTTTTCATTCAAAATCATCTAGGGTGTTGGCCCGAAATGGCTGGAGATCCCTTAGGCTAATTATCCATGTCATTCGAGGGCCCTTTTGGAGGTGAATGATAATGGAAACCCAAATGATGGAGTGTGTGGAGCATAAATGTGCTTGTGAAACTTAAATTCATGATGGGAAGTAGAAGAGATGGGGATATTATGGCGGGAGAGATACATAGTATGTTCATGATGAGATCTACATAATCCAGTTAAAAATCCTGTACCAAACCATGTTTTTCGACCCAATGGGAGATCCTAATTTTTGTGGATGGGCCTAGGAATGAAATGTCTGGGCATTTTTACGTATCCCGTAAGGATGGGTATAAAGCCATACGTAGTTCTGAAGGCCATGAATTTTAAAATCATTTGGTGAGGATGTGGGAGGATAGAAGAATGAGGGATGGAACATGGTGCAATCATCATAATCCTGCCATGGGTGGGGCCAAAGAATCCTACACGACACCATGTGTGATTCTCCACGGGAGAAATTCCTAGGGGGGATAATCAAAGAGGAAACATGGGGTTAGACTCGAGACGAAGCGTCCGAGCATTCCTACGTATCCCATGAGGATGAGAATCAATCCATACGTAGATCTTGAAGTTTAAAATATTTTAGGATGACAAACAGTTTAGCATCTTGCAGGACGACTTACATTTTAATGTTATGAGGGACATGGGATAGTTTAGACTCATGTGGGAGAACATACAATTTAACATCATGAGTGATGACATACAATTTAATGTCATGTGGGATGACATTTTGTAGTTTAAAATTATTTATGACCGGACATTTTAAAGTCATGTAGGACCATAATGCAGTTTATGTTTGTGTGGGACCGTGTAGTTTGAGGTCATGCAAGACCATTTGACTCAGGAAATGTATTTGTTAAGGAATTTGGCACTAACAGGATGTGTTATACCCTCACCATCAATGGTAACCAGAGAGTATGCACCATTAGATTAACTTTGTGAATTATGTAAGTTCCTTCCCATTTGGGCTCCAACTTGGGTGGTTTCATGCCAGGTATCATTGGTGTCCTCATGGCTAGTATGAAATTGCCTTGCAAGAAGGAGAAGAGAAGAATTTTCATGTTGAAAGCTCTATCTCTCTTATTCTGACGCCTTTCCAGATTGTGCAGGGCACGAAGCCTGTTCCTATCGAGTACTTCCAACTCAGGTAGAAAAATTTCATCTACATTATCTGGTGCTTTCTAATAATTGGAAACTGTGTGAAATGAGGGAAACTGAATCTCGATGGGAAGGACGACCTCTATTCCATACACTAGGGAATATGGGGTCACCTGGGTGGAATTACAAGTCATCCCGTGATAATCCCAGAGTGCGTTGGTGAGCATGTCCGACCAAATCTTATTGTTCTAACCAATTTTTTTTACAGAATGCTAGAGAGGGTTTTTGGAATTCCACAATCTATCCATTTTCTTGAGCATGATAGCAGGTGGTATGGTTAGAATTGATGTTGTACTTAGCGTACAATTTCTTCATCTCAACTACCCAAAAGTTCATGCCATTATAGGGGAGGACGGTGTGAGGGACTCCAAATCGATAGATGATTTTGGAGCTTACAAAGTTATTGATAGAATGATCCTTGACCTCCTTGAGTGGAACTACATATTCCCACTTGAAGAAGAAATTTGTAGTAGTCAGGATAAACCTGCACTAGTGAGCTATCACCGGTGGATGTGGTCCCACGACATTGAGTCCCCATACTGCAAATGGCCAAGAGTACTTGGTAGTGTGGAGAGGCTGCAACGGCTGATGCATAATGTTGTCATGAATTGGTCAGGCATGGCACCTTTTGGAGAACTCGATGTAGTCATGGATCATGGAGGGCTAAAAATATCCCAGTCTATGGATCTGGTTAGATAGTTTTCGCCCGGTTTGTTGAGAACCTCAAGAACCAGCCGGAACCTCCTGCATAACTTGTGAAATCTTGACCCCTTGAATGCAACAGAGGAGAACCTCATAAAACTCACACTTTTAGAGGATATGCTCATGACTAGGACTGTCCTGGAGGGTAAAATATAATGCACGATGTCAAATTCATTCACTCTCGGCCCGATCTGCTAGGAGATTACAACCTTTGAGGTACTCGATAAAGGAGGTTCTCCAGTTAGGAGTCACTTCAATCACTACATTTGGAGAACCTGGGGGTCCTAACATGGAGGTGTCAGCGGTAAGGTGGCTTACCTCCGGGCTGTCGTTGTCATTTGGAGTAATGAGAGAAATAAATATCTAGTGTGCCACATGGATAATCATATCATTCTGTTCGGCCTCTGCAAGTGATGTATCTAGGCTAGCCAGGGCGTCAGCTCGACCTTTCTGAGATCGAGGGACATGAGTAACTTCTAGATGAGATGGGTACTTGGCCATTAGTTAGAGGATGCATTCCAACAATGGTATGAGCTCTGGATTTATGAAAACATAGTCACCATTGATTTTCTTAATGACTAGTTCAGAGTCCCCTTTCACATGAAAATGAGGAATGTCAATCTCAAGGGCCTACTTGAGGCTAGTAATGTGAGCCTGATACTCCACCTCATTGTTGGTGCAACCTTCTGACAACATGAATGTATATGAAAGAATGGATTGTGCTGGGGTAATAAAGACAATACCCAGGCCTACCCTGTTGATCCTAGGGTCATTGAGCCTTCTGCTGGTGGGGATCTGGGAAACACTATTAAAGTGCATTTACCAGCATGACATGGCTTGGTCCACTGAGAGGATAACTTCATCGAGAAAATAAAGGTCCAGAGACTGGTCCACAGGAGCTAGATGGGAAGTAAGGAAGTCTTCCAACACTTTCCCATTAATAGCTTTCTGAGGGACAAAACTGATGTTGAACTTCTAGAGAATCACTACCCACCAGTAAAGACGACCTATCAACATGGGGTGGTTTAGGATGTACTTTAATGGATCTACCCAAGACACCAATTGTACCTCAAGATGCTGAAGGTAATGCCGTACTTTCTGTACCACAAATACCTGCTCAAGGCATCACTTCTCTATAGGGGAGTATCTGGTCTCCGTATCGAGGAGCATGTTAATGAGGCAGTAGTGGTTGTTCTCCATCCCTTTATTGTTCTCTGGGGTGATAAGGGTGCTAAGAGACAATTCCAGGGCGGTCACATAATGGACCAACGACTTTTCAAAGATAGGTGTCATTAAGACTGTAGGCTGGAGCAGGTAATGCTTGATTTCCTCAAAAGAATTCTGACAATCTTCATCCCACTGATAGGAAATGCCTTTCTTCTTGAGCCATGAAAGGGTCTAAAACATACCGGCTAGATTCACGATAAATCGGCATATATAGTCTATGTAGCCTTAGAAGCCTTGAAGCTACTGAATATTACCAAGGGGAGACATCTGGATGATGGCATTAATCTTCTCCAAGGCTATCATGATTCCCTTTTATTTGACAATGAATCTGATAAGATTTCTTGAGGTGACCCCGAAGGCTCACTTCAATAGATTCATCTTCAAGTGGTGGGAACTAAAGAAGCCAAACACTTTCTCAAGGTCTCTCAGATAGTCCTAATGCTGGAGAGATTTGACCACCAGATCATTCACATAACATTCCACCAACATCTCGAGGATCAACTTAAATATGCGATGCATAGCCCGCTGATAGGTGGAACATGCAATATTTAAACCGAAGGGCATGACTTGGTAACAAAAAGTACCTTGTGGTGCCTTGAAGGCATTATAATCCTCATCATCATGGGAAATTCGGATCTGGTTATACCCAGTGTACCCATCCATGAAAGAGAGGGCTTGGAACCAAACTATAACATCGATCAAAAATTCCTTCACAGAAAGGGGAAAATAATCCTTCCGACAATGATGGTTTAGATCCCGGTCGTCGAAGATGAATCTGTTCTGTCCGTTATTCTTCCGAATCGGTACATTGTTGGCTAGCCATTTGGGGTACTAGACCTCCTTAATGAAATTGGATCTAATGATCTTATCAACTTCGGCCTCAACCATGGCACTGTGAGAAGGGTGCATCTTTCTTGGAGACTGCTTGAACTCGTGATGATTTACCAGGAGATCGAGGCACTGGATGGATACTTGAGAATCTAGTCCTAGAAACTCATCATAAATCTAGGATAATAAATCATGGGGTTGTTTAAGGAAGTATATGTACTGATATTACTCCTCGAGGGGCACGACGACACTGATTAATGTGGGTTTCAGGTCTACCTCTCTACCAACGTTCACCTATACTAATTCATCGATCATTGAAGAGACACCCTCTTCAATGGTGGGGGGAGCATACTCTAAATCATCTTCTTCACTTATAGAGGGGTGATCCTTAGTGGGATGAGTTTCCTCTAAGTGAACAGATCCTGATTGGAGGCTGGTACCAGCCTGAGTGGTAGTAGACACCACATTGGGGAACTCTTGTGCTGCCGAAACCATAGCGATGAAGGATTTTGATCCGATTCCTTCTGGTCTATGGCCGAAGGGGCCACGCTAGACGATATCAAAGAAATATTGGTGCATTATCTTGATCTGGTTAATGCCTTCCCAGGAAAAAAAGAAAGTATGATGTATCTCTATTTCTATGGGGCGGACATCCCAATAACTTATGGGGGTAGGGAGCTCTGGGATTACCTAAGCCTGATTTTTGTAGGAGTATAAGGTGATCCTACAACATTGATTAGACTTGAAAATGTGTCCCCCATTCATTCCAGAAATAATGAATCATTTTCCCATGTCCAGAGTTGTAGCCTCTAATTTATGGATTGGAAAGATTTAGGCACCATCTAGATCCATTAACATGCTGTTTGTGGTTGTGGAATGCTTAGCCTCATTAGACTAAATCGTCTTGTATTTGCTCTTATAATAGTTGACATCCTTATTGTGGGATTCACAAGATGCAAAGGGAGATTAATCACCTTGGATAATTCCCACTTGACCATTAAGGCAGTACTTCAGGAACTGGTGATACGATGAAGGAACCACTGCTTGCAAGAGGAGCCATGGCCTTCCCATTAATGAATTGTAGGAAGTGTCCTAAGAGACCTCCATAAACTCATTGCTAGAAACTGGACCACCGAACTGGTTCTTGAAATGGATCTTTCCAACCGGTGTCTGCTTCATCCTATCTTAAACTTGGATTTTTTTGGTCAGAGGGACTCAGATCATACTCAGGGAACACCATTTTTCGTAGTAACCGAGTCAGGATTAAGTTGATTATAAAGCCTGTGTCGACAAGATTGCATAGAACCTCAAAACCATTAAACTTGATGGTGATGTACAGTGGGAGAATGTGCCCCTATATGGGAGAGCCTTCATCTTCTCCAGAGAATGAGATGATGGATTGGTATTCAGCATGCTCGACCACCTCAGCAGGGAAGGCTTCTGCGGTTACTACCACCATCTCAAATTGGAGGGGTCTTCTTAAAGCCTCGGCGAGGGCCTTGCGCATATCCAATGAAAAGATAAGGGAATAAAGGATAGATATATTTTCTGTAAATTTAGGAAGATTCTTGAGAACACCATACTTCTATTCCAGGAATGAACTTATTCTTACAGGAGGTCTGTTGATGACAGGAGGTATGGTGGGCCCTTCCAGCTGGACTGACAACTGACTGGTGCTACGGATAACCCGTTTCTCACTAGTCGAGGCCTACGAAGTTACTACTAGATAATGAACCACTAGTCCGTAGAAAATTGTGGCTGGTCACGATGCGGTTGAGGTGGGTCTGCCTGATCCACCAACATGAACAATGGAGAATGCGAACTTGATATCCCCAGATGAGAAGGTTGTGCTTGCGGAGCTCTCCATTGGAAATGCTACCTAGTTTTGGTAGCATGAACTGCCTAGCTGGAAGTACTAACTGAGGTACTCTGACGACCCACATAGCCACGAATCCATCGATACTGGTGATAGCTGAGGACGTTGGGAGGACCCACCTGGCACTTCTCATCATCTGAAATCATGTAGGGGTTTACTATCTCTACGGTATTAACTGAGGAATACCCTATACTGTCACACGAAGAGTCATACACTATTGGAAAGATTCTGGGAGGAATCACCATCTCTAGGGGCATGATGTTGCCTAGAGTATGAGATGATGATGGAATTGGTGGGGACATTATTTTCTTTTATGCCACCAGTTTCTGGTCTTTTGGGAAGAGGATGGATGAGACGACGATACCGAAGTAGTATCTACGACTTCTGAAGGATCTGGCCGATTCAGGCATGCACAAATAACACAATGTGAACATTCGACTATTTTACGAGCCATCCAGTAGTCATACATTTGGGACCCATAGTTAGAAACCTGATTCCATTCGCCTTCAATATCACTTCTGATGTCTGGACTCACAAAGACACATTCCACCTCTTCCAGAGCTGGGCCTAACCAGACTATGTGGTAATCCACCTGGTTTAGAAACTAGTTTTTGAACACATATCACTCTTTGAGGGTGTTCGCCATGATCTGGTGCTAGGGGAAGTAATTTGGGAGATTAGTGAGGTTTTCCCCTTTTGGCCTCCTGTATTTTGGTAGACGTACAATCCCATATTTTAAGGAACTACAAAAGTTACTGGGGACCTGGTCCTTATTAAATGATTAGGTTATATTCCTCCTGTCTGGAAAGGGAACCCTTAGATCATGACATTGACGAGGGGATGGAGGAGTCTGATGAGGAGGTAGAGCATTGTTATATCGCATTTGCAGTGGTGGCACATTGTTCGGGGGCACCTGCTGATGATGAGGTGGGCGCTGGTGGGTCGGTGGATGGGCCTGAGGCGGAGGGCCTCTACGATGCTATGGAGGTGGCTCCACTGGTAGAAACTATAGTGGCCTGGGAGCTTCAATTTAGACCACTATAGCTATCTAGGACCTGGAAGCCCTTCTCGTGGTGTTTTCAGGAGGCAATGGACGTGCCTACTTAGCTCGCTATAAAGATTCTTCTAGGCACTAGGTCTTATCAGAGAAATATCAGAATCCCCCAGGGTTGTCCTGAGTGACCAATGAGGGGACCAGTTATGTATTGAAATTCCTTATGCACATTGTCAATTTTTTATCTTGAGTTAATGGAATGTCAAAGGAGTACGTGAGCCCTTTCCACCAAGTGACAAAGTCTGCAACGTGCTCGTCATGACACTTCTTTCACTTGATGAGATCTATGATACTCGTCTTTCGAGTGGTGGAACTGAACTGGTAGAGAAATTTCCTACGGAGGTCTACCTAGCCAGCTACTAATCTGATGGGGAGCTGGTGGTACTATACAAACGCTGACCCCTCCATGGTCTATATTAAGCATTAGAGTTTGGGTTCCTCCTACAACACTTGAGTTCCCAACATGGTCCCACACCTTGAGATAAAGTGGGCTAAGTGATGCGGAGGGTCCCCTGTCTTGTTGAAGGGGGAAAAGTGGTATTTCCAAAACCCAGGGGCACTAGGATATCATCCAACATTCCAGATATATCTTGACATCAGGAGGGAATTCCATCGGTCATATTTCCAATGCATTGAGATGGGAAATGAGTGCTTCCATTAGTTCATCTGGGTGAGGGTTCTTTTCTTGACGGGGATCCCTGACCACCAGTGCATTGACAAGATCTTCAACATGATAAGTGGGTCCAGTTTCTCATGATGTGGCTAGAAGAATGATCTGAGGATTAGCTGGGATAACCTGAGATGGGTCCTGAGGATTTTCATGCCGTTTAGAAGGATTTGGTGACACATACCACACCCTCTTTCCGTATATTCCAGCTTCAACCCTGTCTGCAGGGGCAGGATGATTAGGGTCACCTAGAGGCAATTCACCGAGGGGAAGTTGTGCCTGCCTCTAATGCCCCAGATGAGGATCCCCATAGTCTACCTATTTCTCTGAAACAAAATCATCAAAGAGTTCATCCACTATTTTATTATGTTCGGTGAGTTGCTGATGCAACAAAACTTTTTCATGATCTTCTTCCGCCTTCTTGTACTGGGCCGGATGATTTGGAGGGTTTGAAATCTCAGAGGTGCTCCTTACCTTTTTTGGGATTTCGACTAAAGAAAAATGCCTCGGTGGGCATGGGAATACCCAATATATTCCTCTTTTGATGAGTAATCCCCCCAATGGATCGAAGAGGTGTGAAAATGCCTCAGGGGGTATGTACTCTCCAAGAATCTCCAACTTGTTCTCACCCCTGGAAGGTCATCAATGTTAACCATGACCCTGCCTAGAGGAATATCCTCTATGTCTCTTGGTGAATAAGGATGACTCCAGATGGAATTTAAATGGAGGAACATGTACAAACCCCAACCATAGATTTATACTTGAGGATAATCCTCCTTGATTATACTGCGGAGCATTTTAAAGCTCTGGAAATGTCTTTGTTGGAGGGTCCTATTAAGACTTGGTGGCTCAGGGTGTTGGGACACATGGAGTGCATCCAAATTAACCAAACAAAATGGTTGGATGATGTCTTTGATGTGTGCCTGACTCTTGGGGTATGCCACCCATCGATGCCGAAGACTAAAATGAGTCACCAAGGGGGTCTGGAAGAAACACTCAACCTCTTCCTGGGTGAGAGATTCCAGTGTACTAAAATTCAATGCGGAAATTGGGAAAAACATCTTAGGGAAATGGTACACTGTAAAAATATCCCACAAACTCCTTGGTTCAGATTCAGGGTCTATCCCTTCACTGCCCCACTCATTAACTATAGGCGGCTAGGGAACCGGTAGTGGTACTGATCAGACCGCTGAGATTATTGGCGGCTGGGAGAGAATACGACGAGTAGTCTGAAAAACCAACACACCTCGAGCTATCCTCTGAATAGATTAGTTACTTAGAAACCACATCGTGGTAAGCTGGGCCGACGACCATAGATTCTGATATAGGGACTACAACTACTATGGATGGACCACACTGCTGCTCGTCTACCATTGGTCCCTAGAATAGATCATTATGATATATTATCAAGCTAGAGAGTGTTTGTGGTGACGATGGTGCCGATTTCACGGCCGTAACCTGTGGAGTTTCCAAATATAATCCTCATGGATATATCTGCGGAGGGAGGTGGTAATCTGATGGGCCTCACATTCTAGATGTATGAGGCTAATATTCCTTGTTCCTTCCTCACCCATGACATAGAGGATCTAGGTGAGGGTCCCATCACTGAGTCGTATTCCGCCTCAGAATCTGAGAAGCTGACTGATTAAATATCAGGCTGTATCTTCTCAGTATTGTAACGCCCCGACCCCAGCTACCCAGAGCCGGTGCATTACTTCGTAACATTGGCATGATCCCAAAAGATCAAGTCTCGAAAGACCGATTAGTTTAGTAGCCTTGGAAACACTAGATACATTCATAAGTCTTTCATTACATCAAAATTAAACAAACTACAAAAAAAAACATGGTCTTCATATTCCACACTCATATCTTCACTGATTATTCTTGCAAGTCAGTCATAAAATACTTCTTCACAACCTGGAAAATTTTTAAACATTGAAAGGGGTGAGCTTAAATGCTCAGTAAGGATAACAATAATGCGGAAGCTTTCATAAATAAACATTAACATTTAAGGCAATGTATAACTAAAACAAAAGCCTCTTAAACATGAACTTCAACATAATATGGCAAAAGTAAAATGAGATAATGCCATTTACTTCTTCACATGGATATTCTACTGGTCGAATAATCACATGTAATATCAATAACCACTTTCATAATGATGGAATGCATAATGCCAGACTATCATAACCACATAGCCAAGGCCTCGTGCCAAGACTACAAATAAGATTTTGTCAAGGCCTTGTGCCAAGACACTAGTTTGTCTCATGAGACCTGCCGATGCATCGAGGAGCTATAGCGGGCTCCACCCGTCACTTATTAAGTCCAATGCATTCCTCATATGAATAGGTTTAAACATATCATAAACCATAACATAATCATATCACATAAAACATGCATAAAGGAAACATAACATTTCCACATTTCAATCACAAGATATCAATACAACACATTGATATAGTAAAAATTCTTTCAAAACCATTTTCAATACCAAAATAAAAGAATGTTAAAACTTTGTATTTATTTTTCATAAAAAAAAAGTGATGGATTGTAAAGGAAGCCGAAACTCAAATAATGGTCACGGCGGCGGAGAAGTCATTGTCGCCGCATAAGTACGGAAAGAAAAACATTCCCTTTTGTCGTTTAGCAAAACGCTTCGTATAAAAAGATTCCTTTTGTACAAACGTAAAAGTCAAAGGGGTTTATACACCGTATAAATGAAAATTGTGTATAAAACCAAATATGCCTCAATGAAAGGAGATTGAGACGAAGTACTTTAAAAGATAATTTTTAAATAAAATATATATATTATGTGTATTCACTATAGGTACACATAAAGAATGTAAAAATACAAGATAGGACATAATAATATCATGACATAATTTGAAAGTAGGAGATTAACCCAAAGAATGGAAGTTGGGTTAAGAAGTTCCCTTACCTCGTGTCTGACTTGACTCAACCGTTCTTTAACCTCCTGAATAATAAACTAGAGTTAATATCTACCTTATTAAGAACCATTTTCAATTTCATTATCCTTATTATATCACTTATTACAATGATATGAACATTATGTAATTATTTAAGTTAATAACGGTCGTTTTGTCGATCTTTGGTACTTGAGTCAAAAATAAACTTCTTATAATTACAAGTTGTTCATGTGGTGAAATATCCATTATATCCGGAATTATATTCATGATGTAGATATCATATATATCATATATACAGTATATACATTCATTTATAATATTACGTAACATTTAGAGGTAAGAAATGAAATGCACCGTTCATGGAGACGGTAAGCCGTACGTACGCATGAACGCTACTTTCATTTCAATTTCATATTTAATGGAAGTAAATCATAATGATATAAATGTATAATATAATTCCAGTATAATATAGTGTATAATACCATTTACTCCATCCTTTATACATCCCACATATGGCATTTACGATTCAAATCACTTTGAGGGGGCGGTAGTCCGCACTTCCTAAAATGAAATTATCGCGTTTTACCCATAATGGAAATCATAAAGTATGCCATAAATGAGAAATACAGAAGCATAAGTAAAACAAAAACATATTATATATCATATATAAAAATAGTGACATCTTAATGGCCACCTTTGAAGGTGTTATATGAGTGTTGAACAATCATCGCTTCGTGAGGCAGAAATTCGCCATCCACAGAAACCGTATGTTCTTTAACCATTAGATGTAGGTGTGTGTAAGTGTAGCTAGAATCCTTCTTATAACAACATCCTAGTATATTGAGGATACTGGTGTTGTTACAAAAGAAATGAATAAAAAGAGTTTAGGGGGTTGGAGAAGAAAAATAAAACAAAACAACATTATAAAAGACATTACCTCAAAATCGGGTAACTCTTTTTGATTTGAGCCAAAGGCTTCCTTGGGAAGAGTTCTGCCCAAAGTGAGGATTCTAGGAGTAAGGTAGGAATGTTGGGAGAGTATTTGGGCAGAGGTTGGCCGAGCCAAATGGCTTGAAAGTGTGAATAAGGTGGGAGAGGTGGGGGCCTTTTATAAGTGGAGAGGAGGGGCACTTTTGGAAAGTAATGAAATGTTACATTATTTCAAAATGCTTTTCGGATTCTAAAGGTCCCACATCTATATAATTCGAGGCTAAGGTGATAAGGTTTCGAAATATCTTCATCCAATAGGCTTTGGACAAGTGTAAGCCTCGGATTTTGCATTATCTTCTCATTTTATTTAAATCGTCAAATAATGATGTCATCGCTGCATCATTATTATGTCATAAATACTTTAATTTATTTAATGTCTAAAAATTATAAAACAAATACTATGATGTAGGAAATCTTTTTAGCTTTCCAATGACTATTTATAATCAAAATTTGGACTTGTATAACCTCAATTAAAAATTGTTTTAGTAGAACAATTTATGTTAGTGTCATTTTCACTTTAACATTAAATAAAAACTAATTTATGTCATTTCCCAACAAAAGTGGATCCATGGGGTCCCCAAGTTAGGCCATGGCTTGTCTTGGTCGGCCATGACTCATCCAATGAGGTTGGGACATGTGTCTAGGTCATTTAATATTATTAAAGTATTATCTATACCTTAAACTACACTAATTACCACTAATCGCGATTAAGAACTTAATAAGTTACTATTCACCAAAAAATTATTATAATCTCATTGAACCACATTTTACTTCTTAATGACAACCATGTATGTCGGATTTTTGAAAATCAAATCACAGAAGTGGTAATATTTCATTTAAACGAAAAATCAGTTATTTAACTACCACTTAGTGGTTTCACTATTCATCAAAAATTGAAGTTTCTCAGAACAATGCCAAAATTTCATCCTAAGCTATAATTGATATTCCGAATTCAAAAATGATGTCTATTTTACAAAATTCCAAACATATAAGTTGCATTAATTAATTTTATAATTAATTCCCGCTGTTACGACAAATAGCGTGTTTTCAAGAAACAATTTATATCAAAAGATTGGCAATTGTTTATGTCCAAATTCAATGTTAAATTAATTCTAATGACCACCATTGGATAAAATGGTAAAAATATATTCTAATTATACTCTAAAACCACTCAATAGTATAATTTATCACTATGAATTATTTTGATTAATAAAGTTGTTTTAAGTATTTTTCACTATTCATAAAAATTTAGAAGTTCTCAGAAAAATACCAAAAACTCAACATAGGCTAATTTCAATATTAGGAATACAAAAATGAAGTCCATTTTGAAATATAAAATTTATAATATTTCAAAAAGAAGGTATTACTATTCATAACGGCTACTTTGATTAGTCGCGGTGTTTTAGAACTCGAAGTTGCGTACAATGCAAGCTATTTCATTATTGAATGAGAAGCGTATCGTGGAAGCTCGGGGTGTTACATTCTCCCCTCCTTCAATAAATTGCGTCCTCGCAATTTGAAATTTTTCTTTGATAATAAAAGGCTGAAAATAGAAAATACCTTTGTGGAAAACCCACATCGGAAATAAGGTTAATAAATATATAACATTAAAAGAAAGCAGGATAAGTACAAAGGTCACCTGATATAGCCCATTCTAGGATTCTATGAAAATATGGATATGGAGGAGAAACAAACCATCAAGGTCTGATGGAGAGTTATAGAAAACAGGATTAGGAGAATGATTAACCACAAGAAAATCACAAACTTGTGATTGGTTAAACGGTCATTGAATCCCCAGTTGGAAAAGTTAACCGACAACATTTTTGTTTTAAGTTACCTTTTATAATGTTGAGGAATTTATTTATGAGATTTACTAAGAACGTAGGGGAATATACATACTTGTTATGTATACTTTCATTCGTTAATAAATTTTTACCACAAACCCAACTTTTACTCCAAATGGTAACGGAACTCAAAAATATTCTATTTATCCTAATTGTATAAGGTTCCAAATGTTAACACATACCATTTAGATTAGTAAAATTATTTTGTAATAACCAGGGACTTCCTGTAGGCTAGTGGTAGGAAATAAAGGCCTGTCGCACTATGATTGTGGGTTCGATTCCTGCAGCTTTGTCCGACGCGACGGGTTATGCCCCACCCTGCAGGTTGTCCTTTTCCTAAAACTATAGTATCATAATATTCCAAAAATAATCTTCATAAATTTTTTAACCTTAAAAAATACTATCCATGGTTCAACTTAATCCATTCCAACCTTAATAGTTATCCAAAATACATCTGTCCAACTCACAGTCCAAATTTTATAAGGAAGGTAAACATAATGAAGATCCTTTATCCCACGTAACAACATGTGAGCACCTTCATCATGTATTCTTTTTAAACATACTGAATTACCATGATCCCTTATTCCTTATAGAATACTAGATATACTCCTTCTATCCAAAAATGTATACAAAACATCAATCAGTTTCAAGGAAGTTAAGTATATCCAATATAATTTATCCAAATCAATCACGTCTTATTCCAAAATCACAATCTCAGTATCAAAACCATATTATGGTTTATCTTTCTCTCAACCATATATTTTCCAAAAATTTAACCTACTGTGGAGTCACTTTTCTTGGTTCCACACAATCTCAAGTCCTTGATGAAATAGTACTGCAGTACAATCCTTATATACTCCATAATTATTATAACCAGTACATCATTGATACAACACTCAAATTAAAAAAAAATCTTTAATAACAACATAAGAACTCTAATCATTACTCCTCATCTGTGGTAGTATCATAACTTGATTATTATCCAATAACATCATTTGGGGCATGCTCTGATGATTTGGACATTGGTTTGCGTAGTGTCCCCAATCCTTGCAGAAGAAGCATTGTACATTTGAAACCATTTTCTTACCCTTGCAGTCACGCACTTTGTGTCCTTTTTCTCTACACTTATAACAAACTCCCATTCCCTTTAGGCAAGTTCCATGATGTTTCTTCCCACAATTACCACATATTGGAAAATTCTTCTTTCCCCTCATCCCTTTATCCATCATTCTCTCTTCCATCCCTTTCATCTCTTGCTTCGCTTCAAAGCCATAGGACTCAGAGAATTCTTTACTTATCCTATTAACACATGATACTATTTCTTCATATGTTGAGAACACATGGGAGACTATTTCCCTTCGAAATGTTGGCTTAATACCGTGAAAGATACTATCCTTCTTACTCTTTGGATCATACGTACCGCTGGAGTTCACATTCCTTCTACTGGGCGCCATTTCTATACAACGGCATAAACTAGGTTAGTTTATGAATCAAAATACATAATTCCATACTTGTAAAACACTTTACATAAATTGAACTATTTATGGATATAATCCATAATCATAAAAAGAAATGTTTTCTTTGAGGAAGTATGTACTCATAACCCTTCATAGTGGTTTGTAAGTAAAATGAGAATTATCCTAAGCATATCCCCCGGGAGTGTCATAACCAAGAGTGCAGCAAGGCCCGTTGTCGTGCACCAGTTCCCGTTTGAGTCTAGCTCAAAGCGGTGTTTTCGGGTTTTACCCCTAGGTACATCTGTGCCAGAGCCACCTCTACCTGCTCGTATCCAGACAGGGATGTATTGCTCGGAAAACTCACAACATCTCTACAATACTAAAATTCTAGGAAGTTCTTCTATACTAATCCTCAAAGTCTATCTTTGGGCTATGTTCTCTAATCAGAGTTTATCTAAATCTAGCTTCCAAGGTTAGTACTAAACTGCCTCTGATACCAACTGTAACGCCCCGACCCCAGCTACCCAGAGCCGGTGCATTACTTCGTAACATTGGCATGATCCCAAAAGATCAAGTCTCGAAAGACCGATTAGTTTAGTAGCCTTGGAAACACTAGATACATTCATAAGTCTTTCATTACATCAAAATTAAACAAACTACAAAAAAAAACATGGTCTTCATATTCCACACTCATATCTTCACTGATTATTCTTGCAAGTCAGTCATAAAATACTTCTTCACAACCTGGAAAATTTTTAAACATTGAAAGGGGTGAGCTCAAATGCTCAGTAAGGATAACAATAATGCGGAAGCTTTCATAAATAAACATTAACATTTAAGGCAATGTATAACTAAAACAAAAGCCTCTTAAACATGAACTTCAACATAATATGGCAAAAGTAAAATGAGATAATGCCATTTACTTCTTCACATGGATATTCTACTGGTCGAATAATCACATGTAATATCAATAACCACTTTCATAATGATGGAATGCATAATGCCAGACTATCATAACCACATAGCCAAGGCCTCGTGCCAAGACTACAAATAAGATTTTGTCAAGGCCTTGTGCCAAGACACTAGTTTGTCTCATGAGACCTGCCGATGCATCGAGGAGCTATAGCGGGCTCCACCCGTCACTTATTAAGTCCAATTCATTCCTCATATGAATAGGTTTAAACATATCATAAACCATAACATAATCATATCACATAAAACATGCATAAAGGAAACATAACATTTCCACATTTCAATCACAAGATATCAATACAACACATTGATATAGTAAAAATTCTTTCAAAACCATTTTCAATACCAAAATAAAAGAATGTTAAAACTTTGTATTTATTTTTCATAAAAAAAAAAGTGATGGATTGTAAAGGAAGCCGAAACTCAAATAATGGTCACGGCGGCGGAGAAGTCATTGTCGCCGCATAAGTACGGAAAGAAAAACATTCCCTTTTGTCGTTTAGCAAAACGCTTCGTATAAAAAGATTCCTTTTGTACAAACGTAAAAGTCAAAGGGTTTTATACACCGTATAAATGAAAATTGTGTATAAAACCAAATATGCCTCAATGAAAGGAGATTGAGACGAAGTACTTTAAAAGATAATTTTTAAATAAAATATATATATTATGTGTATTCACTATAGGTACACATAAAGAATGTAAAAATACAAGATAGGACATAATAATATCATGACATAATTTGAAAGTAGGAGATTAACCCAAAGAATGGAAGTTGGGTTAAGAAGTTCCCTTACCTCGTGTCTGACTTGACTCAACCGTTCTTTAACCTCCTGAATAATAAACTAGAGTTAATATCTACCTTATTAAGAACCATTTTCAATTTCATTATCCTTATTATATCACTTATTACAATGATATGAACATTATGTAATTATTTAAGTTAATAACGGTCGTTTTGTCGATCTTTGGTACTTGAGTCAAAAATAAACTTCTTATAATTACAAGTTGTTCATGTGGTGAAATATCCATTATATCCGGAATTATATTCATGATGTAGATATCATATATATCATATATACAGTATATACATTCATTTATAATATTACGTAACATTTAGAGGTAAGAAATGAAATGCACCGTTCATGGAGACGGTAAGCCGTACGTACGCATGAACGCTACTTTCATTTCAATTTCATATTTAATGGAAGTAAATCATAATGATATAAATGTATAATATAATTCCAGTATAATATAGTGTATAATACCATTTACTCCATCCTTTATACATCCCACATATGGCATTTACGATTCAAATCACTTTGAGGGGGCGGTAGTCCGCACTTCCTAAAATGAAATTATCGCGTTTTACCCATAATGGAAATCATAAAGTATGCCATAAATGAGAAATACAGAAGCATAAGTAAAACAAAAACATATTATATATCATATATAAAAATAGTGACATCTTAATGGCCACCTTTGAAGGTGTTATATGAGTGTTGAACAATCATCGCTTCGTGAGGCAGAAATTCGCCATCCACAGAAACCGTATGTTCTTTAACCATTAGATGTAGGTGTGTGTAAGTGTAGCTCGAATCCTTCTTATAACAACATCCTAGTATATTGAGGATACTGGTGTTGTTACAAAAGAAATGAATAAAAAGAGTTTAGGGGGTTGGAGAAGAAAAATAAAACAAAACAACATTATAAAAGACATTACCTCAAAATCGGGTAACTCTTTTTGATTTGAGCCAAAGGCTTCCTTGGGAAGAGTTCTGCCCAAAGTGAGGATTCTAGGAGTAAGGTAGGAATGTTGGGAGAGTATTTGGGCAGAGGTTGGCCGAGCCAAATGGCTTGAAAGTGTGAATAAGGTGGGAGAGGTGGGGGCCTTTTATAAGTGGAGAGGAGGGGCACTTTTGGAAAGTAATGAAATGTTACATTATTTCAAAATGCTTTTCGGATTCTAAAGGTCCCACATCTATATAATTCGAGGCTAAGGTGATAAGGTTTCGAAATATCTTCATCCAATAGGCTTTGGACAAGTGTAAGCCTCGGATTTTGCATTATCTTCTCATTTTATTTAAATCGTCAAATAATGATGTCATCGCTGCATCATTATTATGTCATAAATACTTTAATTTATTTAATGTCTAAAAATTATAAAACAAATACTATGATGTAGGAAATCTTTTTAGCTTTCCAATGACTATTTATAATCAAAATTTGGACTTGTATAACCCCAATTAAAAATTGTTTTAGTAGAACAATTTATGTTAGTGTCATTTTCACTTTAACATTAAATAAAAACTAATTTATGTCATTTCCCAACAAAAGTGGATCCATGGGGTCCCCAAGTTAGGCCATGGCTTGTCTTGGTCGGCCATGACTCAACCAATGAGGTTGGGACATGTGTCTAGGTCATTTAATATTATTAAAGTATTATCTATACCTTAAACTACACTAATTACCACTAATCGCGATTAAGAACTTAATAAGTTACTATTCACCAAAAAATTATTATAATCTCATTGAACCACATTTTACTTCTTAATGACAACCATGTATGTCGGATTTTTGAAAATCAAATCACAGAAGTGGTAATATTTCATTTAAACGAAAAATCAGTTATTTAACTACCACTTAGTGGTTTCACTATTCATCAAAAATTGAAGTTTCTCAGAACAATGCCAAAATTTCATCCTAAGCTATAATTGATATTCCGAATTCAAAAATGATGTCTATTTTACAAAATTCCAAACATATAAGTTGCATTAATTAATTTTATAATTAATTCCCGCTGTTACGACAAATAGCGTGTTTTCAAGAAACAATTTATATCAAAAGATTGGCAATTGTTTATGTCCAAATTCAATGTTAAATTAATTCTAATGACCACCATTGGATAAAATGGTAAAAATATATTCTAATTATACTCTAAAACCACTCAATAGTATAATTTATCACTATGAATTATTTTGATTAATAAAGTTGTTTTAAGTATTTTTCACTATTCATAAAAATTTAGAAGTTCTCAGAAAAACACCAAAAACTCAACATAGGCTAATTTCAATATTAGGAATACAAAAATGAAGTCCATTTTGAAATATAAAATTTATTATATTTCAAAAAGAAGGTATTACTATTCATAACGGCTACTTTGATTAGTCGCGGTGTTTTAGAACTCGAAGTTGCGTACAATGCAAGCTATTTCATTATTGAATGAGAAGCGTATCGTGGAAGCTCGGGGTGTTACAAGTATGCTTTTTATAGTAGTGATGACCCTACCTCCTACCCTGGGATGGTTCTTCAGGACAAGGTATATTTTCATCACGAGGAGGACCTTCAGCCGTACTTGTACTAGGGCGGAGAGGATTTCTTCCTGAGTGAGTTGGGGTGCGAGGAGCACCGGGATAGATATAAAAGGGAACATGGGGAGGACCTCTGTGGGAATTTCTAGAGTGGGTAGGACCTCCTCTATAGATGATAGGGTCATGGTTAGGACCTTTATGCTTGTTTCCCTTACAACATCATCATGAGGAGGGTCCTCATAATGGTGAAGCCAAGCACGGGTAGGACCTCCGTGCTGGGTGCTGGTGAAGTGAAGTTGGCCATCACTCCTATAATTTTTTAGGGTGGGGGGAACTTTTCCAGACGCTGTAAGGACTTGGGAAGATACCCCATGCTGGATATTGACATAATGTTCAACATCCCCACACTAGTGGTTTGTGGCAGGAGGAATGACTCTATACCCGATTTAATGAGCACAAGTGATGCTTATGTACTGAGTGTCACTACCATGGGAGGGAGCCTTGTTCGGTTTAAGGGTAGTACATGGAATACCTTCATGATGAGATTAGAATTTTAGAGGACCTGAGTTCTCTATGGTGGAGGTATGAGGAGGACATCCGTACAGTTTTTCATTGCTGCGGGTTGACCCGAGGAGGGCACTCCCTGCACCGACGACCAAGAGAGTCGACCCATCCTGCCAATGGGGTGGTTGGGGACTTGATCTGGGTCAGGTATATAAGTTTCCCTACTCATAATACATAGGGGGTTGATGATATACATCAGTAGTGGCCCAAGCCACATGATTTGTTGATGTTGACACCCCTTGGCGGGCATCCTCCTAACCCTGTGCCTAACGCTGGAATGAGGTCAACCTGACTGGGGCCAGTGGTGTATGCATATGGCTTACCTACTCCTTGAATTGTGAGATAGGGTGGCGGTGCTGGCGAAACCTAGTTGGATCCCACCTTGGGAGAACCTGAAACGGGATCTTGGCTGGGCTGGCCCAGACATCCCCTACCTCGTTGGCGTAGGGGAAGGAATCATTGAGGCGTTCCAAGGAGAGGCTCCAGAAATGGTTGTATGTTGGAGTGTGGAGTAGTGGCTCCATGTGTGGACCTTAGGGGAGGTGGTGGTGATGAGGTGCATACACGTCTAAATCCAGGTGGGTGGGTGGTGATCAGATTCATGATGTAGCAACTTGGTTCCTAGCAAGGTAGTAGATTATTCCATTAGCAATGAAACAAAGAAATCGATGTCTAGTGCCCCAGAACCATTTCGTATTCCATGGATGTTAAGAGGGATCCACACTGACAATGTCGCATACTGAGACGCCGAACGTTTTGACTGCCCTGACTTCTGGTGAGTTTGACGTCAAATCCACTATTTTCTTGCTAAGACCCGATGCCAGATAACTAGATCCGGTGACACGTTAATCCACTAATGTATTGAACACTACTAATCTCTACATTAAGAAGAAGAACTTCACGTCAGGTTCACCATTTCCATTTCCTATGCTTTCACTGGGACACACACATCCGTCTATTTTGAGGATGACGAGAATGTGATGGTCGTTTCCCTGCATTTCTGATTTTCATAGGTGGGAAGCATATATTCCTTATTCAACGATGTTTGCTCCTTGATCAAAACAAGATGACGGGATGTCAATTATTCCTTACTTGGATTGAACCTTGGAACTCGTTACCTATTTCAGGTGTCCCTTATATAATAAGACGTTGTTCATGAAAATTTTCCAAGTGCCATATCTTCTTGGATTCCAGTTAATTACATTTCTTCTATTAGGATAGTCCATGGGGTCCAATCAGGGAAGAAACCATCAGTCTGGAGGGTAGTCACTTTGGACATCACCGGCATCTCTGGATTCTAAAACACCAGTGTATTTGGGGTTTTCCCTTTATTATAGGACTTCTCGAGGGTGCAGAATCCTAAGGCATCCCACATCGAATGCGGGGAATTATATTCCATAGGTATGACTCTGGGTTTTTCCTCATCTTCCCATTTCTAAAAAAGGGTATTTCGTGAGTTTAACGTCTAGAGGAGATGGATCTGACTGATCAGAACACTGACTGGAGTGGATCAGGTGGGCATGACCCTTGGAGGACACACTGATATTGGGGATAAACCATGGTTAGTTACCAGATTGTAGCTAAATGGAATGGTAAATGAGGTGGTAGGATGCCACCAGGATGTGGTAGTCCGGGTAAGAATCAAGATGGATAATGGATGGTTAAGTGAAGTGGATGGGGAATGAGATGGAGTCGACTCAAGGGTAACAGTGTTGTTGGGCTTGAGCCTCGAAAAGACCACCTACGTATCCCTGTGGAAGTTCATAAAAGTCCATGTAGTTTGAAATGGGGTATAGGATTTGGGTGTGCATAGAGGATAGTTACCCGATTATATACTAAGGATTATGCATGGATAATAGCCCGAGGTTGATCTGAAGCCACTGGGACAGACCAGTGATATGGGTCCCAATAGAAAGGACAACAACAACTTATCTCTAGGTTTTTGTTGACATTGACTTACCACTGAATGGGGTTCACAATGACTTAACATTGGATGGGGGCACAATGACTTACTTATGGATAGGGGATAGTTTAGTGTCATTTGGGTTGAAAGGGGTGTATAGTTTAATGCCATGCAGGACGGGGGTGGACCGACGTAATGTAGTCGGGACCAATGGTTGTTAGGCTTGAAAATCAGGGAGGTCTCCTACGTACCATGCCTTGGAAAGGATCGTAGTCCATATATTTCAGACAGTGTCTTGGTGAACTGGTGTGAAGATGGTTGGGACTAATTGTTGTTGGGATTGATCCTCAGGGAGGCTGCCTACGTACTTTTCCTTGGCAAGGATCAAAGTCCACGTAGTTTAGGAGGAGTTGGTGACCGACATGTAGGGGGGTCGAAACCAATTGTTGTTGGGCTTCTACCTGAGGGAGGCTTCCTATGAACCTTACCATGGCACATATCAAATTCCACGTAGTTCAGGATAGTGTTGGGGATTACACTCTTTGGCAGCCCAGTAGGTGGGCTTGAACCTTAGGGAGATTTCATACATACCTTACCTTGTCAAGGATCAACGACCACGCAGTTCAGGATGGTGTTTGAGGCTTACACTCTAGGCTTCCCTGAGAGGATGTCAAGGTCAACGATTACTCTAAGCCCATGTGAGTAATGCTCGGTGTGAGAAACAGGAGGCAACAAAGACCTGAGGATCACATTGTAAAAGGTGCGTCTGTGGGGAGTAGAATGGGTTTGAGACGTTGTTAGTAGCCCAAAATGGAAATCGGGGATTATGTGTGGTCCACAACCCAGGGAGATGGAGACTGGGTCATACTCCTAGGTGGATGCCTGGTGGTGATAATGCCCAAAGGGAGAGGGATTTGGCACCGAATAAAGGAGGGATCCAGTTCCCATCCCCACTTTTAGTCCTTGGTGAGGAAGAAGATAGGAAAATCAGGGATGATGTCTCCCACAAGAAAGGATAAGGGCTTACACCAAGGTGGTTTTCCATTCCCCGTGGTTAGATGCTGCTCCGATAAAGAGGATATCATTCAATGTGAGGAATGATATCACTTTTGTAGAGACTAGTGGGCATAGGGAATGTTTGAGATGGGGCACCCCACATATGATGGATGGGGAATGGTCATAGTTTAATGTCATGTGCTAAGGACAATGGTGTTAGGTAGTTTAACATCATGTAGCTCGGACGAGGTGGGTTCACACCACACCCCTAAGACATACATAACTGATAGCCAACCTCCCTTGAGGAAGGGAAGGCATCAACAATGCTGTGGGGAGGGGGTGTTATAAAGTGTCCCATTGAGGGCTCCTTGTTAGCATGGATATGTGAAGAAGCAATAGACATGAGAATGCCTATGTGAAGAAGTGTGAGGAGAAGAAACGCAATAGGAATTACCGCCCAAGGGATCTTGAAATCACTTCATGCAAACCTAGAGGGTCTCACGGGAAAAAGAGTTGCAGAGAAAAGGGGTTCATACATAGAAGCCTCATGAAACCCTGGCGATCCATGTCGTGGAGGGGATTCGTGAAGTGTTATGATTCACGAAGTGAAGTTTCCTAGCCTAGGCCTAGGACATAGGTGCATATGGAAATGGCTTCGCGAAGTGGAAAGGCATTCTCGGAGCAGTGCTTCGTGAAGCAAGGGTGCCCTGCGATGCATTGCATTGCGAAGTAATGTGCTTTGCAAAGCATAGTGACCCTGCCTTAGCAAGTGAGTCACATTTGCGTGGAGGGTATCTCGTGAAGAATAAGTGTTTGGTGAAGACCAAAGTCACCTTTGGGATCCCCTTTCATCGCGGAGGATCGGGTACTCCGTGAAGGGCATCCCTCTTTGAAGAGGGGCTGAATTTAGACCAAGTGAGAGGCACTTTGCGATGCTAAAGTACCTTGTAGAGCTCATGGTTTGAAGAGCAGAATTTGTTTCATGAATTGAGAGCTAAGAAGGTTAAAGGCTATAGGATCCATCCTTTGGGCCCGAGGGGAGAATGGTATTTTATAGGCAATTTCCACCGTGAAGAAGAGCTTGCATGGCGAGAAGACACATGGAACTTTGTCGTAATCATAGACCCTACCACCTACTTGCTCCGCGGTGGGTTCGCGAATGTCAAATGGGTTTGTGGAGCCTCCCGCCTCCTTGATCCACGGTGGGATTGCAAATGTCAAAGGGGATCTCAGAGCGTCCCACATCCTTTCCCCACGGTGGGTTTGAAAATATCAAATGGGTTTGCGGAGCCTCCCACCTTCTTGCTCCATGGAATGTTCACGGACATCAAATATGGTCACAGAGCCTCCTACCTCCTTACTGTGCGATGGGATAGAAAACGTTAAAGGGGCTCGCGAAGTGTCCGACCTTCTAGCTCCGGGGCGGGTTCGCGAATGTCAAATGGGTTCACGGAGCCTCTTGCCTCCTTGCTCCGTGGTGAGTTCACGAATGTCAAATGGGGTTGTAGAGCCTCCCACCTCCTTGCTCCGAGGAGCCTTCATGGAGGAGAAGCATTGCGTCAGCCTTCAGGCTGCAGGCCTCCCCTAATAATCTTTGTGTGGAAGCCCTTAAGGCTCTCTATTTTTTTCTTGTTCTTCCCTAATTTTTGCGCCAATAGAATAATATTAACTTTCTTTTGAAAAACTATTTAAATGAAAATAAGTGAATCTAGAAAATATTAAAATGACTATTTATGGATTTTATTAATGAAAAAATTATGTAATATATAATTTGTAATGTTTAAAATTCATCTTTTATGTTTTATAGACATTATATAAGAACAAAATTCAATTTTTTCAATTTTTTTTTTCAAAAAAAGTATAGTTTTGAAACCTTTTGATGGCACACCAATTTTAAATTTTATTTTCACTATTTTTTATATTGAATTTTACAAAATAAAATTCTTATTTGTAAGCTGGATATAAAAAATTTTCTTGGGATGATTTTTTTATATTTTTATGATAAGTTTTAAATTTTGATGAATACTAAAATTACACTAAATTTTAATTGAAAATAACTTTTTTCATCGAAATATTTTATGTAATTAAATTATATTACTGAATGAGTTTAAAGTATAAATAAAAAATAATTTTATTATTCAATATAATGTATGTTATTATCATTAATTTTACATTGAATTCAAATGTAAAAGCCTTTGAATCTTTTTCAAAATTTCAACTTAAAAAAAATACAATATCTCTTTCCAACAACGAGAAAATTTTTGAATTAATTTATGAAAATTATTTGTTTTTTATTTTTAAAAATAGATTCCATATTTGGAATCAGTAGGCCTAAATTATGTAAATATATTTATTTTATTTTTGGGCATTATGAATAGTAACTTATGTTATTTTTATTAATACGGTAAATGGGTAAAACGAGTAATTAAGTGTAAGAATACTATTATAAAATTTCCCTAACACTTTTATTAATATAATTGGATGAGTTTATTTTTACCTAAATCATCCTTAGGTTGAAATGGGGTCCTTTGGAAGCCACTTGGATGAGATTAGGAAATTTAATTAATTTTGTTTAAGAAAAGTAAAATATGTCTCACTCAAATTTTATTAATTAAATAATTTTTAGATAAGGTTATACAGAAGATAAATTCTATTATAAATACCTATTTGAAAGATAAATGGTTTTATTTATCATTGTAATTTATTTTAAATTTTTATAAAATATATAATTACATTAAAAATTTATACTTTGATGGTGTAGAAATTAATTAATTGATGAGAAATCAATAAAACAATTATTATAAAAATTATAATAAACATAAAAAGATCCAAAAACTTTACGAAATGTTATTGGTTGAGTATATCTCGACCATAATCATCCAAGGGTCTAGTTATTGACCATTTGGATATATATGAAAGATATTGTGACACTTATATTGTTTTATTTATAGTTATATTAAAGTTATAACATTTATAATTTAATAAGTATAATATTTTTAATGATTATTTTTCTAGAAGATAAATTCAACTAAAAGTTTTCATATAAAATATAGCATATTTATATTAATCATATTTTTTTTATTTTTTACCCAAAAAATAAGTATATTAAATAATTACAAAAAAACTTATGTAGTAGTTATTTTATTATTGGAAATATCAGATTAATGTCCTTAAAAATATTAAAATGAATTAAATTTTAGATAATTAATATGTGCAATGATTTTTCTAGATAACCTACACCCCATATTAGGATTTATAGCTCACCCATTTCTTATGTATGTCCTTATATTATCCTATGAAATGTTAAGTACGAAAGAATGTTGTGGTCATGTAACGGATGATTGGAATAAAAATGTGGAATTTCATGTTTTTAGTTGTTATATATTATTCTTAATTTTACAAGACACTAGACTTATCAATAATTCAGGTTTTATTAAGTGTAATTTTATTTCTTTAAATCATGTATAAATGTAATAAAAAAGAACTGGGTTTTTATAGTTGGTATCAAATAAATGTTTAGTAATTTTTGGGATTTGGATTATAAAACTCTAGTGAAAGCCTTAGGGAACAATATAAGTATTATAAAAAACCCATAATCTTGGTGAGTATACAGTAAGTGTTCTATCAAGAAAATACATCATTGTATGGATATGAACAAGTGGATGTGGATCTAGTACAAATGTATCGAGGGGTAAAATCCAAAAACACTGCTTGGATCTAGACACGAACAGTAACTGGTGCATGACAATGGGTCATGATACACTCCTAATTTGACCCTCCCTGGGGATATGCTTTGATATATTCATAATATTATTAAAAACCATTTTTAAGGGAACAAAAAAAATCCCATAAGAATATATGTTAAGAAATAGATTATTGATAATTTAGATTGAATCCTAGAAATTCATAAGTTAAGGAAATAAATGTAATTTATAAGTCATACCTTTAAGTTCCTTGGATTTCCCATTATGTGTTTAATAGTTTAAATTAACTACCCGCAAGTTTTCTTTTATTCTATCCAATGGCCGGTAATAGGAGGAATCAAGGTAAAAACTAATGCGAAGATCAATGTAATGACTACCCTATATGAGATTCCCAATGCAATGGGAGTGGGAATTGAAAAAATTTTCGTGATACTCTCTAAGATAACTCATGTTTTGAATGGAAACTGAGATCAAGAGAAAATTCCACCCTCCCTAAGAAATAACAAGTCACAATCGAGAGCTTCACGAGAAAAAGGCCTCCTACTTTCAGTGGATCATCTGATCTCTTAATCATCGGACAATGGATCAACTCCCTGGATTATTTCTTCTCCATTATTTAATGCTTTGAACAAGGGAATGTAATTATGGATTCTTATCATATGGAGCGTGAAGCTGATCAATGGTGCACATTGATAAAAAATATGAATCCTGAGGAAGATATAGAGGTTTTGCGAAGGAAGGATTTTTGTAAAATGTTTTTCAAAAAATATTTTCCTCACATCCTCCAACAAAAGATGGAAATGGACTTCCTTTACCTTATGAAAAAAGACTATGACTCCATTAGAGCATATGAGGAAAACTTTACAAGGCTTGTATGATACACCATTGGATTTTTTATTACACACAAATTCAAGGTTTCCCACTTCTTTGGTGGGAGAAAACCTAGCCTCTATAAATCCCTGGTGATCCATGACATTGATAGCTATGAGGATATTTTTTTTATGTTCCCCCAAAGTCATAATAGAGATAGGTGAAACTCATGGGAATCAAAGGGATAGGAAGTAGAAGGTGGAGTCAAATTCTGGCAGTCTGATATAGAGATCTTATTTTTCAATGAAATTTCAACTCTTCACTTCCAAAGGTGCCAAAAGATGCACCTTGTAATCTACCTAAATGCGACAAAAAAATGATTTAGGTGCAGGAGAGAAGGGAACCTAACCAAAATTTTCCATAATGAAAATCATTCTACTATAATGGAGAAAAGGAATGATCCGATAAACCTTAAAAACAATATCCATAGCTACAACTACAAGGAAAAATGATATTTTCTCAAACTAATGCACCAAGACAAGAGTTTTTGGAGGTAACCAAGAACCTCCAAAGAAAAAAGGTAGAGCTTTAGCCATCATAACTGATGAAGAGAATCCCGACAATAAAGTGGTGACAAGTACTCTAGTTATTCATTCAAGTATAGAGATCATACTTTTTGAATATATTTATACACATTAATTTATATCTCAAAATCTTATTAGAACAATACAAACACCACCACAAATAATAGAAGTAGAGATATCTGTGAAAATGACTAATGATGAAATTACATAAAGTCTGATCAGATTCATTAGAAAATCTACACTAGAAATCGTCGACAATACCTAGAGTTTGATTTAAGAGATAAGGTATTCCTCCTAACATATATATGGAAGAGAGAAATTAGATTTAGGAAGAAAGTAAAGCTTTTTCCAAGGTACATGGGCCATTTTGAGGTACTTGATCACATTAGAGAGGTGGCCTATAGACTATCACTCGCACCTAACCTATCTAAAGTAGATTATGTATTCTATAATTCCTTTCCTGAGAATGTACATACCAAAACCCTCATTTGAACTCAATCTAGAGGTGGTACCATTGGAGAATGACCTCTCTTATGAGGAGAATCCAATGAAGATATTAAATCAGAGAGAAAAATTTCTATGGAATAAGACAATGAACCTAGTGAAAGTGTTATGGTGAGACCACAAGTTTGAAGAAGAAATATGGGAACCAAAGGAGGTGATGAAAACAAGTTACGCTCATGTATTTTAATGTGGTAAATGAAAGTTTCTAGGGAGACAATTCTTAAGGGGGAATATTGTAACAACCCAATCTATTATAGGCGATATTTCAATTTTGATTTAATTAAATGTTTTATTTTGTAAAATGGATATAGAAAACACATGAACTTCATTTATTTTATTATATCCAATTGGTTCTAAGTGACCATTAAGGATAATTACCATTGATAATGTTACCATTTAATAATGATGACATGACTAGTATAAATATAGAGTTTTAACAAATCTTTTCGACACAGGAAAAGGTGATGATGACCTCAATGAGTAGAATCATTTCCTATGATTCCCATTTATCATAGCTTCCAGGAGAGATTGTATTTCTGAAATTTTCTCTAGACAAAGACCAAGATAAGATCCAACAACTTAAGAATGAGTGAAACTAATTACGGTAGAAGTTCAAGTTCGCCGAGATCACGACCCAAACTATGTTATCCAAAGGACCCCATGAAAGCCCCACCATCGCAAACCTTAATCTTAGGGATTATGATAGTGTAATAAAGGTATATATATCTAGAACCTATCATTATGATTATGTACATTTTTTTATATATTAATGAGTATACATTTATTTTTTTTAAAGTAGAAATAGTATTTCTGGATAATATTAAAATTGAATTAAGTAAAATAGTTTGTTGAATTAATAAATTAAATTTTTATAAAATATTATTATTAAATTAATTTTATATATGGTCAAATAATTTTTATGAGTCAAAGTGGATTTTTTATTAAGGTTTATAAATTCTTATTGTCAAAACCCACCAATTTTGAGTAAAGGTCGATTTCATATTTTAAAGTCAAAATTGAAATATTTAGAATTTTATTTGGATTAAATGAATTTTAGTTTTGGAATCATGATGTCAAAATTATCCAACAGTGAATTTTCATGATTTTATGAGAGAGAAGAATTTTTGGGTAAAAATTAAATATCATATAAATATATATTGTGGTTTATGGAATTATAATGGACCAATAGTGATGTAACGAACACTATAAAAGGGATATTAGGCCTAATATAATTTTTAAATTTAAAATAATTTAATTTTATATTTTTTTGACCTATTTTATAAATCTTTTGTGAATCCTCCAAAATGTTTAATAAATTTTATGATTTTAAGTTCATTTCTTTAATAATGTGACTCAGCTCCACTTGCAAAAGGATAATATATTAATATCTTTGGACCATGGAATTTTAAAATAATGTTTTCCACTCATATTTGAAAAAAACATGGTCAAAAAAACGGGTAGGTTTGTGGTTTTGAATATTTAATTATATAGATTTCAAAACCTAAGTTTGTGTAATATTAAAGAATTACCATCTCATTTCCTATATAGAATCACCAAATATCCTAATTATCGTCACTCAAAATACATGTATCAGGTTCTTACTCTTTCATCCCCTCTCTATAAGCCTCTCAAGTCACCCCAATCTCCCATGAATCCCATTTTCAAGCTTTTGAAGTCCCACACTCAGGTAAGGGTTCATTCCTTTCTCATTTTTTATCCATGTTTAATTATATTGTTACATCATTTTATTCTAAATTAAAACTGATGGGTTATGTTTCATCCCCTCCCCATAATACGATTATTATTTTTTAATGATGATATACCACTTTCTCTCTCATTAATCCCTCCAATGTACACCCGTTACCATGCCTAATTTTCATAAGAGTTGTTAAATTTCTCATCTTTCTTCAAGTTTCTTTATTATGTTTATCCTTCTATATAAAAATTATTTATGTTGATACATTTATTTATATGACCATATTACTTTAAATTTCATGTATATATGATGAGATACCTATTTTTCTCTCATCAACGCTTTTTATGATTTTTATGCCATGCTGTCATGATGCCAAAATGGCATCATGATTTTCCATACCAAAATCATATTGTAGTGAATACCATACCCATTCCTCTATCAAGGGGTTTCTCTTTTATGAACATATAAATTTTTATTTAGGTCTTACAAGTATGTATTCCACACCCATTTATTGGGGAATAAATTGTGATGATGAATGAATCCATGCTTTATGATCTATGTGGCACACTTAAGAATGAGAATGAAATGGAAGTGACAGTTGATCTTAGAATTATATAGTACTCCAATTTATTGGGTAATGTTTAGTGTCATTATATATCATGTTGGTATTGGGATTTACCATATTTCTTTTTGGGACATTTTCTACTATGATGTCTTGGTAGTTTTTCCTTGACCTATTAAAGAATGTTTTACATTGTTGCCACATTTTCCACTATGATGTCTTGGTAGTTTTTCCTTGTGTATGTCATCGGGTTATCCCATGCAATGTTAAGTATGAAGGAATATTGTGGTCATGTAATGGATGTTTTCAATAATGATGTTGAATTTTATTTTTTAAGTTGTTATGTAATGTTCCCAATTTACCAAGAAACTATAATTCTTGATCATTTGAGATGTATTTTGTGTAATTTTATCTCTTTAAGTCATTCATGAATGTAATAAAAATAACAGGGTTGTTATAAACAATAACCATGTATCTTAATGTCATGAGGTGAAGATGAATGGTATGTTGTAGATTTAAGTCATAAAAATCGGAATTTGCATCATATAGATTATGATAAAGAGAAAAGGATAATGATTCCACATAGTTTAAAATAATGCAGATTTGACATTATTTCATGTCTTTTATGGTCATGTGACAAATACCCACTGCACATTTTATCATCTTATATCTGGTATGTGCCCCGCGTGATTACACAAATAATTTTTTTAAGAACAATGCATTGGTTGGTGTTGCAATGATATATACATCACTTAAGATCATAGAATAATATCCATTAAATAGAACTTATTTGTGGTGTAAGTTCCTTCCCATTTCGGTTCCATTTTCACTGGCTTCCTTCCTGGTATTATTGTGGTTCTAAGGAACAAGATGATTTCTTCATGTTGGAAGGAGAGGAGGCGGACCTTATTTTTAAAATATCATGAAATTTTATTTTTATAGACCTATAAGTGATTAAAGGTATAAAATAATTACTCATCCAACCACTCCAGTTCATCCAATCATTTCTAGGATTTCTCATACACTGATAGTTGGTCACAAATGGAAACACAGAGTGAGGGAAACTGGACCTTAGATGGTTTACTCCCATGACCAACTAAAATGTTTCTCATAAATATCTTAGCCTTTAGTAACACTAAATTAAAATTTTATTTATAACATGGGGAAAATAAAACATGACAAAAAGGGTGAGACCAGATTCTCAGTAAGAGTAAAAAAGGGAGACATGTGAACTTAATCATGAGCATAAGGGTATTACAATATGATAATGAAAAGAAAAGTTCAAACATTGTGTATCAATGATCATAGACATAAATCATGGAATATAGATTGGTAGTTTGTAGGACTTGAATCATAATAAAATAAATAACATAATCAATGAAATCATAACATAAGAAATATGAAATGGAATTTTTGGGAGAAAAAAAATATAATATGACTTACATAGTAGTCTTGGAATCACTGCCAAGGCATATTAGAAATATGGTTTCACTCACCATACCATATTGCTAGTCATGGTTTACTCCCATGACCATCATAGTAGTCAAGGTTCACTCTAAAGGCCATCTTAGCGGACAAATTCCTTTACTGAATCGATTTCAGTCCTCATTCCAGCCATCTCTATCTCATTAGATATAAATCATTACCCAATGAATTTGAGGGAGATATAGGTCCCAACTATCATATAATGAAATCCATAGATAGGTGTTCTAAAAGAACATATATAATTCATCATATCATAACCCATTGACTGAAATGGTTTTTATAAACATAATTCAATCATAACATAACCCATGTAAAGGAAATTATTTTCATAAATTCAATTCCATCATAAACATAAACCTTTATTAGAAATAATAAAAATGATAACATTGAATCACACACCTAGAAAAATATAATAACATAAAATAATTTTATTTTAGATAGAAAAAATTTTGAGAGATCACTTGAACATAATTCTTGTGGAAAGTATACTTTTGTCATTAAAAGCATTTTATTTTCTTTAAATTAATCACATTTTTAAAAGAAATAATTTTATTTGAAAATAAACCTAGAATATTGAAAATTAAACATTAAATTAATAACGTATTATGATGGTGGAAAACTCTGATCATGCTGAATAGGTTAAAAAACATTCCTTGTGTACTTTTCCTAGAAAATCCATGAAGTAAATCATTTGGAATATGCCAAAAAGATTTATTTCAAACCATTTAACAAAAATTAAAAAATGGGTAAAAATGACTTTAAACATCCATATGATAATAGTAAAAACATTTTTGAGAACAATTTTAGAAAACATAGACCTGAAATATAAATATTCCTCAACAGATACTTAAAATGAAATAATCCCAAATGATAATGAGATTGTGAAATAAATACTCATCACTTAATTATTGGTAGAATTATTTGCCTCATGAAAGAAAGATAATTTTAAGAATATGAAAATAACATAATACTCTGAATAGTATTCATAAAATTCATTCATGGGAAATAATTATGGAGTTATTGAAAAGAGAGTTATTCTATCATTGATGAAGAATTAAACTTTTTAGGACTTAAGGAATATATAAAATAAGTTTTTAAATATGGAAACATGCATGTTTTCAATAAGGATATCTGATAATTCAGGTTATTACTATGACTGAAAAGAATACATGATGTAGGTGTTCATATTTTGGTAATGTGACCATCCAGATATATCGTGTGATATATGGGTGATAGATGTTAAGTTGATTTTGTGATCCTTTTTCTGTAGTTTTATATTTTCATCTTTAATAATGATTGTATGGTTATCAAATTTTTGTTATGTTTGAGTGAAACATCAGTTGATTTTTTTTGTAATAAAGTATTATCTCACCATATATGGACTTATGCATGTTTTATAACCCATGATAATGTTTTTGTGGTGAAGATATATAGAATGACCTATCGTTCAATTTATAGATCACTCGATCTTCTAACACTTTAGGAATGAAAAATTCAACTTCATTTTATTGAATAATATATGAAGTGGGAATTGTTCAAGGAATGAACAATAGTGAGATTGTACCAAAATTAGGTAAGTATTTCTTCTAATGTTCTTAATCTTTAGGAAAAGGATCTTGAAAACCAAAAATTTTATCCTAGTACCTTCTTATCTAATGAATTAGATGACCCCTTAAATAATCACAGATTTATGGATTTCTGATTAATAACTTTCTCCGAACCTTGTTCTTTATGACTGTCCATCAGAACATGATGGTTAGAATTTTTCATATATATCAATGTTTTCTCTTCCCAACTATGTTCTCTTATGTGGGAACCCAGTGATGAGTTACTTTGGGAAACTGTTATGTCTCTAACTTTCCTTTTTAAAATTATGTTTTAGTATTCCTTTTTACGATGTGGGTTTCAAGGAAAGAAACTTATACATAGTAAACCTTTTATAAACCCAATGAATTTGGAGGTTGAAATTAATTTCTTGGGGGTAGAATTCAATACCCCAGTATTTTATGAGGTAGATTTTTTTAATTTCATTTATGTCTTGTGTTGTACGCTACTCTAAGATTATCTTGTGCTATACACAAGACTTGCTTAGCATGCAATATACATAACGATATGCTTGGATTTTTTTGTACAAAATTTTAATTTCTTTTGATAGAATTAATTTGATGAAAGGAAAAGTATAAGTGAGAAACTAAATATCATAACATATTAATGAAAATGGCTGGTATTAATATTATTAAATTTCTTCTGAAAAAACTAATTAAATGCAAATAATTGAGTCTATAAAATAATAAAATCACCATTTATGGATTTTATTAATGAAAAAATTTAGTAATATATTCTATATAATGTTTAAAATTCATCCTTTATGTTTTTTAGTGATTATATAAGAAAAAAATTAATTTTTTTTGATAAAAATGTATTCTTCAAAAAAAAATACAGTTTTCCACCTTTTGATGGAACACCCATTTTAAATCTAGTTTACACTCATTTTTATATTGAATTATACAAAATAAATTCTTATTTTTAAGCAGGATATATAATTTTTCTTAGGATAAATTGTTATATATTTTTATGATAAGTTTTAAATTTTGATGAATAGTAAAATTATACTAAATTTTAATTGAATTTTTTTTTTCAAAAATATAATTTATAAAATTAAATTATATTATTTAATAGGTTTAAAGTATAAATAAAATATTTTTTTATAATTCAGTATAATGTATGTCATTAGCATTAATTTTACATTGAATTCAGATGTGATATCATTTCAATCTTTTGCAATGTTTTTTATTTTAAAAAAATCATTCTCTCTTTCTGACAACAAAAATAATTTTAAATTAATTTCTTTAACTTCTTTGTTTTGAATTTTAAAAAATGGATTTCATAATAGGAATAAATAGTCCCAAATTATGTAAATATATTTATATTACTTTTGGGCATCATGAATAGTAACTTCTGTAATTTTTATTAATACGATAAAAGGGTAATACGAGCAATTAAGTGTAAGAATACTATTATAAAATTACCCTAACACTTGTATTATTATCATTGGATTAGTTTATTTGTATGTAAATCACCCTTGTATAGAAATGGTGTCCTTTGGAATCCACATAGATGAGATTAAGACATTTAATTTATTTTATTTAAAGAAAAGTTAAATATGTCTCACTAAAATCTTAATAATTAAATCTTTTTTTATATAACATCATATGGAAGATAAATAAAATTATAAATACCAATTTTAACGATAAAACGGGTTTCTTTATCATGGTAATTTATTTTTTATTTTTAAGAAATATATAATTACCTAAAAGACTTATACTTTTATGGTGTACAAATTAATTAATTGATGATAAATCAATAAAAAAATTACAATTAAAATTATAATAAACATAAAAAGATCCAAAAACATCACCCATTCTTATTGGTTTATTATTACTCGACCTTAATCATACAAGGCTCTAGTTGTTGACTATTTGGCTACATATAGAATATATTGTGACATTTATATTTCTTTATTTAAAGTGATGTTAAAGTTGTCACATCCATAATTTAATATGTATAGTATTTTTAATGATTAATTTTCTAGTATATAAATTCAACTAAAAATATTTTTATAAAATATATTATATTTATAATAATCCTAGTATTTTATTTTTAATTTTTACCCAAAATATAATTATATTAAATAATTACACAAAACCGATGTAGTAATTATTTTGTTAACAAAAATATCAGATTAATGTCATTAAAAATATTAAAATAAATAAAATATTAGATAATTAATATGTCTAGTGATTTTTATAGGTAACCTAGAACTTATATAGATATAATAAAATATCTCTTTCTATGATTAAAATTTATCTTGATATTTTTAAAAATCCTTGTATTAAATAGTTTCAAAATTGACACTATTATCGTTTCGTCAAAAAAATGTTTTATTAAATTATATAAAAATCATAAAGAAATTTTTTAGAATCATATATGAAAATTAATATATGGTCTAAAATTATTTTATGTACTTATTTATGGTCTAATATAATTCAAATAAATAAATATTTCAGCCTCTTAATATTGAAATATTTTTTATCTTAATTAAAATTAAATAGAATAAATAAGTGTTTATAAAAATGATAATGTTTAAATTGACATAAAAACTTTTATAAAATTTATTTGGTGATGATATTACAACCATATCTCATCTGAAATTTTAAATTGGTTTATTTTTGTATTTTTGAGTGGGGTTTGATTTTATTTTAAATTAATATTTTTGACGTTTTCAAAAGTTCCCCTCACCTCAATTATAAATGGGAACCTCCTCCCTCACTACTTCACTTAAATTTTAACCTCCAAATATGGACGTCCACATCAATTTTTCCTTCTCAACTTCCGTATTTACATTCTAGAGGTTTTGGTCATATTCAAAGTCCAACTCTATTTCTCTAATAAGAGATTTAGAGGAATAATGTCGAAGGGGAGGAGGTTCAGATACACTCAAAGGATAGAAAACCTATCGTAAGGGATTATTTTTTCCCAATTTTATTTCTATGGGAAATATGCCTTAAACACCACCTATTTATTTAGCGTGGTTTTTATGATTCCCATAAATATTTTATGATCATTATTATGAAAGTTATGATATTTACATATTCATATAATTTTATTTATTTAATGAGGCATACTATCTAGCCGATTAAAATTTGTAAGGTATATTTTTTCAATCACATTATTATCCAATAGTGTTTATATGTAATTATTTACTAAGGAATATTTATCTTCTATATACATGTTTTCTAAAATGTATTCATAAAATATTTCCAATTATCCTAAGGATGTTTAATGTTTTTTTACCCATTTTGACTTTTACTACTTGGTTTGGATGGGATGTTTCTTTCGTTTTCCATACAAGTTACTTTTTTAATTTTCAGGAAAAAGTATGAGAATAATTTTTTTTATCTTGTAAAACATCAATAAATTATTACTCTTTAATAACTCCTTATTTACATGAATCTTTATTTATAATATTTCAAGTGTATTTACAATTAAATTATTCTCTTTTCAAATTTCTGAGCATTTTGAGAAAAAAACATTTTTACTAAGAAAAGATATTTTCCTCAAGAATTAATTTGAAGAATTTTATCAAAATTATTTTCCATATAATATGACACTATTTAAATAGGGTTGTGTTTCTATACCTATTATTACTACGATTTTATTGTGTACATGATGGAATTATATTTTATATTGGTTATGTTATGATGGAATGATATTTAATAAACCCCATTTTCCATGGGTTATTCCATGAGGAAGGATTTATGTTTTTGTATAACACTTAAGATTGATTTTATTATGATATGGGTGGGACTTATATCTCCCTCCAAAATAAGGGGTGAATATTTATATCTCAAGAGATAGACATTACTGGAATGAAAAGTAATTCTGGTTCAGTAATACACGGCTTTAATGGAATGTAAATCCAGTTTAGTAATATACGGATGGAATGAAAAGTAAATCTAGTTCAATAATACAGGGCTAAAATGGTAAGTAAACCTAGTCCAACAATGGTATTTATGACAATGACGTGTTATCTTGTTAAATGTTTCATTATGATATATGACTTACGTAATACAAAGGTTTATTTTAAGACTCAATATTTTGATATTCAAAATATATGTTCATGTTTTTAAATTATGGTTTTTATGTTTTCCATGTTTTCTTTTACTAATAATTTGAGCTCACCCAATTTTTGTGTTTCCTTCCTTGAGGATAAAAATAAAGGTTTTAGGTAAGAAAATTAAAGGTAAGATTATTTATAGGTGATGCTGAAGATCATTGACAAAGATAGAATAATGGGTTTAGTGTTTTCAATGACACTAAAATAATATGAACTTTAAGAATATTATTTTTAACGCATTAATTTTTTGGCAAAATAATTTTCATGTCCATGTATGTCAATCTTGGGTTGCTAGAATTACTCTTCTTTCAGGTGTTAACTGCATAATTTTCAGATGAATATTTTGTCCTATAAGTCTCAATTCATGCACATATTATATAATTAGGTCATTTAATGAATGATTTTATGTTATTAGATAAAAAATTTCTTAGTTATGTAGATTTATGTAATAATTCTTTAATTGTGATCAAGGAATATGAATCACATCACATCATGGAGATGGTTGGCCATAGGTAGGCCTGAGCAACTATATCTTTACCTTAATTGTGAAATGGTAAGGAAGTGGATGGAATATGTTTTATTACATAATAAATAAAATGTTATAATAATCATATATAATTATTATTTTCATTATTATACTCATCCAAGTATTGTGGTGGTGAGAAACATATTACACCATGACATGGAGACAGTAGGCCATACGTACGCATGCATAGTAATTTCATTTTTAATAGAATGGATAAAAGGTGGAATATTGATGTTATATATTCATAATAACATCATATAATACATTTTATACTGGATTTATTACTTTATAATTAAAAAAACACATGAAGAGGATGTAGAAGAAGAAATACTCATTAGAGAATCGGTAAAGATGATTACCTCTTCCTTAGAGAATCTCCATTGAATATCCTCTCAGGGACACTATGGTTGGTCTTGTGATTATAACAGAACATATAGGATTTGTATAGAGAATTTTATAATGTAGATAGGCTTAGTATGGCTGATATTTAAGTCTCAAAGTGATGTGAAGTAGTGAGGGAGGAGGTACCCTTTTATAATTTAGGCAATGGTCACTTTGGGAATTTAAAAAAAATATTAATTTATAATAAATTCAATATCAATCCAAATACATAAAAATAAAATTTATTTGAAGATATGAAGATATAGAGTTGTAATATCCTTATCCAATAAATTTTAGACTGGTTTGGATATAAATTTATTCTTATCTTTTTTAGTACCCTTCATTAACCTATTTTTATTTCAACTATGGTAAATAAGTTTTTAATTTTAAGAGAATGTAATTTTTACATATAAGGTGTCAATTAGACCATAAATGGTCAATTTATGATATTTTAGACTATATATCATACCCTTTTATGTTTGTAATATCATTTTTATTTTTAAATAATTTAATAAAATATTACCACTATAAAAAATCATTCACGTCAATTTTGAAAATATTCATTATTTTTCTTCTAAAAAATATCTTAACAGCCTGATATATTCTAAACAACTATATTCACTCATCCATAGAATGTCAATGTAATCTATTAAATTATTTTTTTACATTAATAAATTATAATTATATTTATTTTAATATTTTAAATATCATTTATTATTTATTTCCATTTATTAAACAATTATTGTATCATCATTGTAGATGGCTTTAATGTATATATTTATTTCTTAAAAATTTAAAATAATTATCCATGATAAATAAAAATTGTTTATTTTTAAAATTAATATTTATAATCGAATTTATATTCTATATTACCCTATATTAAAAATGATATACTAATTAAAAATGTGAGTATGGCATCTTTAACTTTTCTTTAAATAAAATATATTAAATTTATTACTATAATTAAAGTGTCTTTAAAAAGAAAATAATTTATGCCCTAGGATGCTTTTGGTGTACACCCACTCATGTAATTAAATTAGGACACGTGTTAAGGAAATTTCCTATTATTCATAATATTAATTTACCCCATTAATAACTTGATTTACCTTTTATTGTGTTAATAAAAAATTACATAGTTACTATTCATAATGACAAAAAAAAAAGAAATGTATTTAGATAATTTAGACTAACTAATTAAAAATATGGACTCAATTTTTGGAAAATTGAAAAAAAAGTTTCAATTATTAATTCAAAAGTAATCCCATTTAATGGGTTTGAAAACTGGTTATTAAAGTTAAAACATTCAAAATATTAAATCATTGTTATATCTATGTTCAATGTAAAATTGACACTAATTACCTAAATTATATTAAATTGTAAAAATTTGTTCAAATTATAATTTAAAACCAATCAATATGTAATATAACTATATAAATTATTTCTATGAAAGAGTTGTTCTCAATTATAATTTAGTATTTTTTTACTATTCATTAAAACATGAAACTTATTAAAAAAGTACCAAAAATTAAACCAAAGTAAAATTTTATAATATTCATTAAAATATTAAGTATAATTTTTTGAATATAATATATAAAAGTGTCAAAAATTGTATTTAAAATATGTTCACTATTAAAAGTTGATAAAATTGCGCTTTTGAAAAATATAGGTTTTTATTCATAAGATTGGGTTGGTTATTATCTAAGGCTTATAAAATCTATGGGGTGAATATTAAAAATATATGAATGAATATGTAACATAAATATATTTCATTAGTATCATTCAAAATTTTTGATTAATTTAATATATTAAGACAAAATTCTTTTAGGAGCATAAAAATAAAACTATTTCCTTTGTAATTAATTGGAATATATTTTCATTTATTATTTATATTTAACCAATGATTACATATTTTAAACCATATATTTTTATAATTTAGTTAATAATACTCATAACCAATAATTTATCTTTTAATTTATATAATTATATTAAATAATAATATTTATTAATATTTTATAGTTTGGTAAAACATGGTTTTTCATGTAATGAAATCTTTCAAAAGAACTCAACGTTGTGTAAAAAAATCGAAGAATATTTTTTCTTATAACACAATAGTATATAACTGTTTCATTTATCACAATATCTACTTGGTTTTTCATATAATTCAATCCAAACATTGTGTTTTTTTGTATAACAAAATCTATATAAAATATTGTTTGAAATAAAAAATAATGAAAAGATTAAATTAATTTGAATTTTTTTTTTCACAAAATCTCTCGGTGTTAGATTTTATCACCATTAAAATGATTTTTCCTTAAAAACTCTTCTGGTTTATCAAATTATTAATACTTGAATGTTTCATTTATGGAAACCCACATTGTAAAAACATAATATTAAATCTTCCATTTGAAAATTAATATTGTGAAACATAATGTTAACCAAAGTAACTCATTATTAGGTTTCCACATAGAAGAACATAAATTGAATGTAAAAAAGGAGTTATAGTAAAAGAGTAAATATTTGTAGGGAGTGATTAATATCATCAACAAAATACAGTTTAATAATCAATGGAATGTTGAGGGACTCAAATTAATAAATACCTAATGATTTTAAAGGTTATATTTTCATTAGAAATTAAGGTTTTGGATGAAATTTTCATTCTACATTATTTTCCTAATGTTGAATAATTTTCAGGAAAAGATATACTTACATGATTTCAGGAAAACATGCCCATTATTTTCCCTTAATCAAGTTCCACTTTTTCTCTCATTCCATGAAATGAAGGTGAAATTTTTATTCCTAAAGAATTAATATATCATGAGATCTAAAAATAGAATGATATATAACTCCATTTATTTTTTAACATAACAAAAGATTAGCACATGTTATACAATATTCCTGAATCCTCATATGGTGAGATGATACTTTAATCTCTGAAACATCATATGTATTTAAATACTAAACATTCCATAAATGGTTAACATTATATCCATTTTTAAAGTTGATGGTCAATTGTTTTTTGAAAAAGGTCACTAAATTTCATCAAAACAACTTAGGTTTGATTCCCCATATATCATAATTTAGGTCTCGGTTGTCGCTTACCAAACATGTGAATACCTATATAATGTATTCCCTTGGAACATAATAATAACCTAAATTAAAACAATTCATTACTGAAAACATTATAGTTTCTTTTTCCCAAAGTATATTGTATATAATCTGTAAATCCAAAAATGTTGTAAACTTCATTAATGACAGCATAACGACTTGTCAACTAGTCCTTAATTAGTTCCATGGTGACCAATACCATCTAATTTAATTTTTCATAACCAATATATATTTAACCAAAAAACATAATGTTAACATAAGGGACATATTAAGGGCTATATTTCCTTGTTCAAAATGTCACCTTTAAAATAAATCACTTTCCCTGACCATCAGAATCATTCAACATAACCTTGTAAATATTGTGTGAAAAACATTAACATAATAATACTTGTATATTTCACCATTCATATAAAATATTTATTGAATCCAAATACATAAAAACATCAATTATTACTCTTCATTCATAATCCATAAGAAGAATACCTCATCCTATTACATAATTCCTATTTCATTTCAAATTTAATTTGTAGTCTCATAAGAATCTAAAATAGAACCATTACTTATACAACCTTTCTTATTTAATTTTCTAGATTTTAACTTGGGAGATATATTTTTATAAGGACCATTAATTAGACACTTAAATAATATAAACTTTGATGATGTCTTATATAGGCCAATATTTTCATCCATTTAATTGACCAAAAACATCATTTTTCCATTGTATTTACTTTCATTGTGTCATTATTTTTCACAGTCAAAACATATTATTGTTTATCTAAGACATTCACATAGGTGATTATTTCAACATTCTTGAAATAAGTGAAACTGAATATTCTATCCTTCATGGTCTCTATTACTCAAAATCTCAGTGAAATCCTTCCTTCTCTTCCTGGGTGAGTCTATGAATTGGTTATGGTACACATTGTAAATCATGATATGTGAAAAATGACAAGGAATGATCACAACACCCTTTAATATATTGACTATACCATTTGACTTCTCATCATAAATTTTCAATCATATACCAATTAAACCTAGTTCCTTCTGGTTCCTACCATAAATTAAAACCATAAATCATTGGGTAAGGAATAATTATAATAGTGAGGAACCAAATAATCATAAAAAAACTTATATTATTTCTAAATTATTACACCTTAAATAATATATGACAACTTAGGTTTGTCATAGTTTATTTAGAGAGAACTTATATTTAAATTCTTCATTATGGTTTGTGAAGATTTTATGAATTACCAATGCATACCCCTCGAGATTGTACAATGTGGCCTGCAACAAGGCCCGTTTTCTTGTACCAAGTTATGATCGAGTCAGGACCTACACACATTTTCAATGTTTTTACCCCTAGGAACATCTATTCCAGATTTATATTCACTTTTAGTATCTATACTAGGATTTATTTCCAAGAAACCAGTCACCCTTCCCTTTACAAAAATTCCAAGACATTTTTATTATCCTTATAATTATCTTTAAACATATACATAGGGTTATCAAAAAGGTTTTATCATAATAGTTTCAAAATGATAACTAAAATTTTACTTTTATATGAACTATAATGACACAAGCATGATGTACATCGATATTACATCACTTATTCAGAATACGTAAAGCATTATACAAATAGATTCCCAAAGGCTGTATTAAATATGTTCCTTTGAAAATATAGATAAAAAATTCTAATCTAGAGAAAGATATTCAATGTTTCAATGACAGATATTCCCCCTTAGTACCCCTAATGATAACCATTATTTATAACATGGATAAAATAAAACATAATAAAAAGGGTGATCTTAGATTCTTAGTAAGGGTAAACAAGGGAGACATGAAAAACATAATCATAAACATAAGGTTATGATAAAATGATCATCAACATAGATGATCATAATCAACATATTAATGACCCTAAGTAGCAATCATGTCATAAAGATTAGCAGTTTGTAAGATATTAATCATAATAAAATAAATAATATAATCTGGGAAATCATATCATCAGAAATAAGACAAAGAATTTGTGGCAAACACATATACATATAATATGATTTCCATAGTAGTCAAGGAATCAATTAATGAGCCATATTAGTAGTATGGGTACACTCCCATACCATCTTGGTTGTCATGGTTTACTCCCATGACCATCCTAGTAGTCAAGGTTCACTCATAATCCCATCTTAGGGGTTAAAGTCCTTTATTAAAATGAGTTCATTCCCTATTCTAGACATATCTATCTCATGAGATATAAATCATTACCCAATGCATTAGAGGGAGATATAGGTCCCTCCCATCACAAAATAAAATTCGTACATATGTGTTCCACACGGATAGAAATCATTCATGATATTAGAACCCACATAATGAAATGTGTTTCATAAACATCATTCAATCATAACATAACCCATGGAAAATAAATGCGTCTCATAAACATCATTTCCTAAAAAACATAAAATATTATTAAAAATAATGATAAATATAACATTGTATCATATCCATAGTAAAGCATAAGTACATCAAATAATGTTATCTTAGATGAAAATCTTTATGAGTGATTACTTGAAGAAAAATTCTTGATGAAAATATCCTTCTCGGAATTAAAAATGTTTTATTTTATTAAAATCATGCACAATTTTAAATGAAATTTTTTTATTGAAAATATCCATATAAAATTTTAAAGTAAACTTAAAATCATTAAGGTGTTGTAGAGGTGGAAAATTTTCTTCATTCCATATAAGTTAAAAAAATATTCAAATCATACTTTTGCCAAAAAATTCACAAAGTACATCATTTGGAATATGAAAAAAAGATACCTTTTAAACCGTGGAGTAAAAAAAGTAAAAAAAACTATAAAAACGAATTTAAACATCCATAGGAGAATAGTAAAAACATTTTTGATTTTTTCAGAAAACATGGTTATGAAAGATAAATATTTCCCAATCGAAACTTAAAACAAAACAATTCAGAATAGTTATGATATTTTTAAAAAAGTACACATAACTTTATAATTGGTATAAGCGCATTCCTCATGAAATAAAAAAATTATAATTAAATGAAAATAACATAATATTATAGATTAAAAATATAAAATCCATTCGTAAGAATTATATATACTTTGTATAAGAAATAAGTAGTTTATAAGGAATGTGTTCCAAATAAATAAAAGTGAGACATGAATCCATTAACATAGATATTATTTCCTTCTCACGTATCCAAAAATCCTTTATAATTGATTAAAGAATATTATTAATTTATTATAGAACCATATATATAATTAGAACATCATGTATGATTATCTTATCACTAATTTTTCAATAAAATTTCATTATTACTCTTTTTTTGGGTGTTATCAAGTTCATTTTACAATGCATATTTTGTCATATGAGTCCCAATTCACTTGAATATGATATAGTTATTTCAGTTACAGAATGATATATCAGTTTTAGATAATATATATATTAATTATGTAAATTTATATCATCATTATTTAATGGTGATCATGGAAAATGAATCACATCGCGTCATGGAGATGGTAAACCGTACGTACACACGAGCGATGATATCATTCCCTTAACTGTGAAAAGGTAAGGAAGTGGATGGTATATATTTTGTTCTAGAATATATATAATTTTATAATCATCATATATAATTTTTATTTCAATCATTATACCCATCCTAGTAAAGTGGTTATGGAAACAATATTACTCCACTGCGTAGAGACGGTAGGTCGTACGTATGCACATGTGGGGATTTCATTTTTCATAGGATGGATAAAAGGAGTAATATGGTTGTTTCTTAATCATAATAACATCACATTATATCGGTATTACTGGATTTATTACTTTATTATTTAAACAACAAATTAAGGGGAAGTAGAAGAAGAAATACTATTGAGAGAATCGATAAAGATGATTACCTCTTACTTAGTGAACCTCCTTTGGATCTCCTATTAGAGACACTAGGGTTGGTATGGTTAGAAGGCCATAACCTGTGGTATTTTTATAGGGATGTTTATAAGATAAATGGGTTGGTATGGTTTCTATGTAAGGACCAATGAGTTGTAAGGAAGTGAGGGAGGATGCTCTCTTTTATGATTACTGTGAGGGGAACTTTTGGAATATCAAAAAATGTTAATTTATAATATATTCAGTATCAATAAAAATACATAAATAATTAAATTTATTGTAATATAACATGATATAGGGATGTAATAACATCATAGAATAAATTTTATATAGGATTTGATGTAATTTTAAACCTTATCTTTTCGATTAACCCTTAGTTAACCTATTTTAATTTTAACTATACTGATAGGGGTTTTAATGTTACGAGAATGGAATTTTCACATATATAGTGTCAATTGGACCATAAGTGATAAATTTTTATATTTTCGACCATATCTCATCCCCTTGTTCTTATTTAATATTTTTATGATTTTTAAATAGTTTAATAAAATATTAATTTCATAAAATATCATTAGTGTCAATTCTGATGCTATTTGTTATTTTTCTTTTTAAAAATATCATAACACCAAGATATATGAAAACCATATATATTAACTAATCCATAAAATTTCAAATTATTCCATAAAATTCATGTATTAAATTAATTATGTAAAATTATATTTGTTTTATTATTCCGAATAACATTTATTTGGTATTTCCTTAAATTAAACAATTACGGCATCATCATTGTTCAAGCCTTTATGGATTTTATTAATTCCGTAAAAATTAAACATAAATTACCATGATATATAAAAAATTTAATATTTATAATTATTATTTATAGTTGAATTTATATTCTATATAACCTTATATGAAAAATGATATAATTATTAAAAATATGAGTATGATATCTTTATCTTTTCATTAAATATAATATAATAATTATCTTAATCCCATCCATGTGGCTTAAAAAGGTTATAATTTCGGCTCAAGTAAGATTTTGGTTGGAAAAAATCATCTAATGAAATCAGGAGAAGTGTTAGGGTAGTTTCATTTACTTTGTTATATTGTTTTTTACGCATAATTACCCGATTTTCCTTTTACCATGTTGATAATATATTAATAATGATACTATTCGTAGTGACCAAAAATAAAATAAAAATATTTATATAACTTATACAAACTAATTAAAAATATAGAATCCATTTTTCAAAATTCAGAATATATAAGTTGCAGTAATTAATTTAAAATTAACCCTATTGACGGGTTGACAAAACATATTATTAATGTCAAAACATGCAAATGGATGAAACATTTTTATGACTAAGTTCAGTGGAAAATTATTTCTAATGACCTAAATAAATATTAAATGATAAATTATTTTACTGATTATACTTCAAAAAAAATCAAAAATAAAATTTAACACTATAAATTATTTCAATGAGAAAAGTTTTTTTAAATTAAAATTGTGTATTTTTCTATTATGCATCAAAAGATGAAACTTAGCTAGAAAATATAAAAAATTCATCCAAAATTAATTTTTATATCAAACTTGAAAATAATATGTTTATTTTCTCAAATATAGTATATTTATATTTAAAAATCGGATTTAAAATTGGTTTTCCATTAAAAGCCGATAAAATTACCCCTTTGAAAAATATAAGATTTTATGCGTAAGGTTGAGTTGGTTTCTATCTTATGCCTATAAAATCTATTGTATGAATATAAAAAATATTTAACTGAATAATTAACATGTATATTTCATTAATATCATTCATTATTTTTAATTCATTTAATATATTAAAGAAAAAATTCTTTTAAGAGCATAAAAATAAAACCATTTCCTTTAAAATAAATTGTTATATATTTTCTTTTATGATTAATTGGTAAAAAATGAATTTATATTGTAAACCTCATATTTTCCTAAGTTAGTAAATACTATTCATAACCACTATTTTAACATCTTGATTATATCTCTTTATATTAAATAATAATATTTTAATAATATACTAGTGTTTGTTAAAACTTAGTATTGTAAGTAATGTAAGATATCAAAATTATACAACATTCTGTAACACAATCCACGAATAGTGTTGCAAATAACACAACCAAATCAAAGTGTTGCATGTAGAGAATGAAAAACATAGTGTTCTTACTATAACAAAAGATTTATTCAATACTGTCTGAGATGAAAAATATAAAAAAGAGTAAATTAGTTTGAAAAAACATATTTCACAAAATCTCATGGTGTTTTGAATACCATTTTTTTTGTCCACCATATTTTTAGTATATTTTATAGGGTATTTTGGATGGCTTATATTTCTTCATTATCCACTACACGAGTGCGGGATGAGTTGTTGGACTTGATATTGTACTTCTAATATAGATTTTCCACTTCTACCAAACAAAAATTGGTGTCATTGTTTCTTAGTATTGTCTGAGAGACACCAAATCTGGTAATAATATTTTCTTATATGAAGATGAAAATTATTTTGGCCTCAAATTATTTGAAGTTTATTTCCACATATATGTTGAAGAAGAGGTTGGCAATAGTTAAAATTTATTTTAACTACTTAGTTGTAGTAGGAGGGTACTACCCCACAAAATCCATTCCTCATATAGAAAATGGCCTTAGGATTTTGGATATATGTAGAAAATATATGGGTTGATTGATAAAGATGGCATGCACTTGATATGAATGACATTTCATGGTGAATTCCATGTAATCATTTTTCCTTGATGGCCAGAAGTATCCATGTATTTGGATTTGATTGGAAAGACCGTACCCTGACTAGTGGGAACTATAGGCTCATACATTTACATCTTCCACAATAGCTGCAATATCTTCTCCATCAATACGTATAAAGACTCCGTAAAATTATCATTTTAGAGGAATTTTTGTTGGTTTAAGTCATTATAAAGGATTAAATTTACAAATTTCTTATAAATTTTCTCCTTCCTAGATTTGTACGATGGGAGTACTCTGTCTTGGATATATTCAATGATGGGAATTATCATTCCCATGGTAGGACCATATGGTTTAGAAATAGGGATAAATTAATAGATATCATTTATTAAATCCTGAAAAAATTTGATACTGTTTTGATATGGGCAACGATTGACGACTGTTTCATCCCGTTTAAGATCCATTAGAGTTGTAGATTCATTAACTAATGAATCGACCTAGACATTCTCTAGTCGCAATAAGGGATTCATTGTTGGCTCTAAGGGGAACTATTCCACTATCCTTTGGGAATATTCAAGAATGGGGATAAAATCTTCCTTTCTAATGGTGCCATCCCCATTTTTTTTATTACCAACTTCAAGTGTCTTTTTAACTCTTGGTGACCCACCATTATTTTGAGTTTCAATTCTTGTACTGCAATGAGGCCTTCTATTTAGCCTCATTATTGGTACAACCTTCTAATAATATGATGGAGTATGCTAAGAATGATCTTACAGGGGAAATAAGCACAATCTTTAACCCAACATTTTTTTCATCTTAGGGTCTTCTATTCTCTTCCCCATTAGGCTCTTGGATGAAAATTCAAAATACATTTTCCAATTTTGGGATCCATATTGAATATAAAATGTATATTCATTAGGAAGATCTATATTTAATGAAATTTCTTCTGTAGATGGATGTTCTCTATGAAAATTTTCCAAGGATTTAACTTTCACTTATTTCTGAGGCACAAATTGTATAAAAAATTTCTATAGAAAGGAAATCCACCATTCTAGATGTAGGGTGGATAAGGATATATTTGAGAGGCTTTTTTCAAGAGACCAGTTTTACTTCATGGTGTTGAATGTAGTGACTCAATTTATGGATAAAAAATATTAATTCCAATTAGCTATTATCGATATCAGAATAATTTGTCTCAGCATTGATCATGGTTCGACTAAGATAATAAAGATTTATTTAATTACCAACATCGTTCTTTTGTTAAAGGTAGGTTCTTAATGATATCTCTAGGGATTTCACATATAGAATTGGTGAGTTTTCCTCAAGAGGTGTAATTAACACCTATGGGCTCAAGAGGAATTTTTTGAGGGTGTCACATTCTTCTAGGTAATCATTGGACTACTGATATGTGAACCCCTTTTTCATTTGTCTAGTGAAGGGAAAACAATTTCCTGCAAGGTTGGAAATGAAGCGATGTATATAATTCAAGTGTCCTAGAAGTCATATCAATTCATTAATACATTGATGAGGTGAAATGAAATGGATGGAATTTTTTTTATAAGGGTCATATATGATGTCATGATGGAAAATACTAAGGCCAAGAGACTTCCATTAGGTTATACTGGAATCACATTTAAGGGGTTCATCTTGAGGCTATGCTATCGTAGATTGTTGAAAATTTCCTCCAGTTTGGAAAAGTGGTTATAAGGTTTTTGGTAATTGACCACCTGGTCATCAACATAACATTATAAAAAAATCCCTAAGAAGGATTTAAAGATGATATGCATGGAATGTTAGTATGTGGCACCAAAATTCATCAAACTAAGGAAAAATTATTGTTTGAAAATATCCCCCTAAGGGGATATGAAGGTGGTGGATTCTTTATCTTCCGTGGAAATTAAAATTTGGTTTCATCCTAAATATACATCCATGAAAGGGAGGGAATGATAACTAGTGGATGAATCAATCAAGAGTTTTGTGATTTCTACTCAGAAGTCATCCTTCCGACATTCCTAGTTGAGATCTCCAAAGTCAATACAAACCCTGATTTTCCCATTATTCTTTTTTATTGGGACGATTTTGGAATTCAATTTTAGATAATATATCTCTTGGATGAAGTTGGATTTTATGGCTTTATCCACTTCAACCACAATTTTAGAGGTATAAGTCGGATGTTTCCTTCAGGCTACCTGCTTGTACCCCTGATGGTCTTTTGAAAATCCTGAGTGACTGGTGGCAACTTTAGGGTCAAGACCGAGAATCTATTTGTTATTCTAGGAAAAATAATCCTGTTTTTTCTTTTGTAAAGAATTATACTGTTTATTTTTTTTGAGAGTTATGGCATCACTAATCAAATCTTGCTGTGGATATTCTTAGTTAATTGGTTTTATCTCATTAAGAACATCAAAAGTGGTGGAGAAACATTAGTCAAATGCTGGAGGGATATCCTTGAGATCTTCCACTAATTCATCTTCATCACTCTTTACCTCCTTTTATTGTTCGAAGGATTTAGGTGATGAAACATGTTCCTTAGGTGGAGGAGTGAAATCACCATTTGGGCATCTAGAAGAAGAAGTAACCATTTCAGGATGATTTTCCTGAATGCGTCCCAGTTAGAGCTCCAAATGGAAAATGAGGGACTGAGAATGAGCCTATTCATTTTATCCCTTTTCCCTGAATAATTGTTCTAGTATAGCTAAAAGAACCAATATTTTTTAGAGCTTAAGGGATGGTAATTAAGTAACTTTTATCCAGACTATTGATATTTCTTGGAGAGGAGACATCTTCTGCAATATTGTCGGTCTCACCTGCCACGATTGACATAATGGAGATCGATGGACATGTGATTTAATTTGAACCCACCTCTTATATTTGGTTAATGGGGAGAATATACTACACAATGAACTATTTGAATATATTGGATGTAATAATCTCCAAACCTTTTAGGGCATTAATCCAAGGGACATTATCTACCATGGACTACTTCCCTTCCATGTGGTAGAAACCCACATCAATTTATTTTGAATAAATTGTTCTTAATTGGGCCTTATCACCATGAAATCTCCAAAATTTTCCATTGATACAATATTTTCAGTATTTTTGGTGTGACAAGGGGATAACTACATGCTGATGTAGATAAGGTCTTCCTAGTAGAACATTGAAGGCTGTATCATATCTAAAAAACATAAATTACGAATCAAACATGAGATCCTCGAACAAAGCCATGATTTTGATTTAACTAAGATGTTTTTATCATTATTTTGATAACCCTATAAAATTAGGCCAGATGGGGATAAGTGAGAGTCATTGAATCCCAGTAGATAAAGTGTTCGGACTGGGATGAGTCTGAATCCCGATTTGTTGTTAATGAAATCTCATCAGATAGCAATGTCAATTATCCCTATAGATATACACAAAGGTTTGTTGTATCCTTGAATATGAATTACTCATCCTGGTCTATGAAGGAGATAACTGTGTGTAATTATGCATGATTATTCTCTAAATGATGCACTTCAGTAGTAGCAACCACAGTTCCAAATTTTCAAGGCCTTGATAATGCTTTGATGAGTTCTTCCTAGAGATATTTTAACAGACTCATGGAATATAGAATGGAAATACTTGGTTGTAACTAAGACCAATTGATTTAATACATCATATTTCAATTTTAAAGGTCTCTGCTTCATATAATGGAAAATTTGGGGAGCTAGGTGCCTTCAAGATGCAGATTCTGGGGAGGGACTATTTCATGTGTGTATGCTCATGGTACTTTGAGGTAATGTATTGAGTCATTTATAGTTGTTGTGCCTTGGGCCTATGGGTCATTTAAGGGTTCCCCTTCAACCCATAAAAGGGGGATTATCCAAAAATCAAATAAAAAGATGGCCTTCGAGAAATTAATTAGGTAGTCTATCCCGTAGAATAAGAGAAAAATGTGATTCCACTCTTGATGGATTAGGCGAGAGTGACCTAGCTACATGAAATGGTTGATTAGGCGGTGTCATATCCTCTAACGAATCGTCCAGGATGATCATATCAGTGTGATATTTGTCATGTGTGGGGGATATTCCTTGCTCCTAGTGGGAATTCTAGAGATCTCACACACATGTTTTGGTTGTAATGATAGTTCAATCAGGGGTATGGTTAAAGTAGCGATTCATGGAATGACTGCGTCTTCCCCTATATCACCATCCTAGACTGCCTATTACCCCAATTACCCAATAAAATTTAGGGAATTAAGGTTCACATTCATGATCATTAATTTCTAATCGATCCACTAGGTGAATAAAGACATTGTAACCAAAGGTCAACTCATCATTTGGTTAATATTCTGTTTGATGGGTGGACCCCTATTGTACAGTTTTAAATGTCAATGTTCGTGCTTGTGAAATTGTTGTAATCAAGTACACTAATTTCATTTGTAAATTTCAACTTTAAATGATCCCATATTAGTGTATTTTCTTCTTAACCTACAAGACATGTTGCTTTTTGGACAGTTGGATTTCAAAGGGCTGAGCTATGGATGAAGTTGGGTGTGTTTTAGCGGAAGTGGAAGGAGGCATAGTTACTTACTACAGTTGTGGTCAGAGGACAACGTGAGTTTAAATTATCATTTTTCTTTCCATCCAGTCACTGAAATTATTTATACCATTTCCATTAAGTTCTTTCTATTTGTTCTCCTCCTCTCTCTCAATGGTAGAGACACACGCTACTTGGGCCGGTGAATTTTTCATCTTCACTTTCCAAGAGTGCGCCATTTTTAGGAGGAATTTCAAAACTAAACACTCATATATTTTTTGCAGTAATACTATATAAAGGGGAAATAATTTGGTATATCTTAGTTACCATATTTTCTAAGATTCATGGGAATTGGTAACTTTATTTTATTTTTTTCCCATCCAAATTTTCATTAGCTGGGGACTTTTCCATTTCAGAAATAATAGATCTCTCTTTTCATCTCCTCAAATTATTTTTCCATATTCTATATTCGATCATTGTGAAGAGTTATGAAATGTTTATAGTACTCAGAAGGTAGGGTTAAATGATGTAGTATAGGATTTTGAGTTTGAGTTGGTACATTGGCCTTCTTAAGTGTGACTATAGTGGTTTCTACTCATCTCTTTGTATTTCATTGAGGTAATGGAATTACTCAAGAATTGGATATTATATACATGACAGAATCTTCCACTCATTGATCTATTGCAGAAAGGTATGAAAACTACCTTGAGTATTTCACATGGATATGCAACAAGAACAGCTCTTCACAAATATTCTCTATACAGATGGGAAATAACTATTCTTGAGGGAGTGGTAGGTTGAAGGAGCATGACAACATTTTCCACTGAGAAATAAAATATGAGACTATTTAATTTTACCATTAATTATAGTTTGAGAGGTTGAATTTGTTTTTATCTTGCAGCTTTGAGCATAAATATAAGATATACTTCTCACATAGTCCTTCACACTCTGTGATTGACTATGCCAACAAACATTTGTACTACACAAAGGATATTTCTTGCAGTGATTGCATAAAGAAACTACGTTTCAATGCCTCTTATTGTTCACGGTCCACATCATGGGACCACAATAAGTGATGAAATCCATGAAATGATACTCTGGGTCACTCAATCCATTGTAAATGGGAAATGTAGGTTTCACATAGTTTGGTGTTGGAGGATTGAGATCTACTCATTCTAGGTAAGGCCTCTCTTCTAGTTGTATTTGTGCTCACCAATATTCCATGGCTTTTAATCAAGACTTGAGTGTTTCAAGAGAGTTCATGAGCCCTTAAGGAATGTTTTGATGGGATAGACCTTGAGCAGATACAATAGTTTGTAAATCCATGGGTGGCTATACCACTGGTATTTTTCATGGGTAGCATATAGGGGAAGGCCTATAAGGATATACTTTTCCATGTTCTGGTTGTGAACCCAACATAGGTATTTATGGTTCTACTAATGTGGGATCCATGTATATTGGGGGTTGGTACCCTATGTTGATCAGGGGTTTTAGATCCCCTTCAGTTTCTAAGATGATTACTATTTGATGAGTTACTATGATTGGGGGTGTGAGTCAATGATATTCTTGCAATGTATATCCAATAACCAGGATACCTTTGAGTTGTTCTTCATTGATTTTTTTCAATTATTTCATCTCTTTCTTCAGTTGAAAAAAAGTTCTTCTATATAAAGAGGCATAACCTCTCCAAGAGGTAGGTGAGGAACAATATAAACCTTTCCCTTTTCGTTTTTGAACCCCTTTTGAGGAGGTATGGATGAATTATTTGGAAAAATTATATGATTTAGGGAAATATTTTGGATCCAAGTACGCACACCTACATAAATTGTTTTGATGTGGACCACATTATGATCTAAAACTTCATCCTCTAAACTAGCCTCATGTTCCATATAATCCACATGGTTGGCATTGATGACATTCACTGATGCATGACACATTGATGGCATTTTATGAGTTTTTTATAAGACTATCTTTTTAATCCCGCACAATTCCTTATCCTATATATTACTTATTATCTATGATATATATAAGGGAAAATGGTACCAAGGGAAACTGAAGACATTTCAATCGTGATCATTCGTAGTGAGAAAACCAAGTCATGAGATGAGATGAACTGGGAGGATCCATTCAATGATATTTCTTATAATTGGGGGAAGACTGATTTCACATGATGAGGATGTTGTTGTGGTGAAAAATCTCCAAACCATATGGGACGGTTCTGTTCCTCTATTTCTTTTTCAAACCATTGGTTATGGTTTTCTAACCTTGAGGGTTGGATTATAAAATCCCCTATCCTTGAGGGCTTGGGTTTCTCTTGAGATTTTGCGAATCTCGCTATCTCAATTTCCCTTATGATATTATTGAGTTTTTTTATTAATATGGGCTAGCTGCGTCATCTGGTATGCACAAGGATCACATGTTTTGGAAGTCCATTTCACTATTTATGAAATTTTAAACATATGATGATTTTTTTCTCTAAAATGGGATGCTTTCTCAAATGTTTCAGATGTTTGGTGCGAAAGTATCTCAATAGAATTATCTCTTCTAACATGAGTTGGTCAAAAATTATTATTATTTGAATATATCTAGTTGTGAACTTGGTCCGCATTCTTGATGCCAACCTAGGGCTTTGACATTTCAGGATACAACCTTTGGTGTGCTTTACTGGTTGGGTATCTCAGTGAAAAGTAACACTCCAGGTTCTCTTCATCCTCTGATATGAATATCATATGTAGAATCTATGGTCATATATCATAATACTTTTAAAAAACTTAGGAAAGCACATTGACGAGATAATTTCTATTTCTTTGGATATCATGCAGCTAGGTGATCTGCCAAGTCAATTTGGTGTTGCATCCCTTTTATTACATTACCCTAATTTTGATACTCTTCATAGGGTAATAATTTAACATTAAAGTGTCATAGATCATTCCATATGTTGAGTTGAATGTTGTGCACAAAATCTTATGCCAATTCATCCGAAATTCTTTATCAAGTGGTGGATAAAGTCTAGAACAAGACTAGTATGTCATCGTCTTCTAACTACTTTATCATGTTTCACCCATATTCATCATATTTTTCCAGATGTTCTTTTAACTTATGAAACTAGAGTGGATTTTTTTAGATTCTTTATAACATGCGATGATATTGGTTGGTACTTCCTCTATAATTTTGTAATATAGTATATCCAAAAAAGGTTCAGAAAATAATCAACACTTTTGTTTCTTTTTTGGTTGAGAAATAATTTCAATATCCAATGAAAATTAATGAAAATTCACTAGCCTCTTTTCCCATGTTCCACTCATTATATGTAATTTCTCAACACTAAATCACTAAGGGTAGGACCCATTTTATGACATGAAATATTAGTGTGGAGAGAAAATTCACAACGAGTTCCATTATGTGGAGGAAAACCATGGTGGATTAAAAAGGGGAAATCCCACTTTTTCCTTGATCTTATAGCCACTCAGAAGGATACCATGTCTCTCATCAGGATTTTTGATCTCTATATCAATCATATAGTGATCATAAAGGAAGAATTCATGGTGAATTTCCTAAGGAGGACCTTCAAAATTACTATTACTACTTCCATAATTTGGAAATAAGAGAGTAAGTTCTTGAGATACTATAAAAAAACCTCTATGTGATTTAATAACTCCATCATTAAGTATAGTGGGATCATAAATCATATCTTTATTTTCTATTTTTTTATTGAATATTATTCTAGGATTCATTCTTATGAGCGATTGAGGACACTTACTAAGGTAAGTGGTTATCATTGGATCCAAGAGTGGATGTTGGGATATGTCAATTTCATCCTATTGTAATGGGTGTATATTACAAATTGGGTTATTTTTACATTATAAAAGATTTTCCCCATGACCATCATAGACATAAGAAGAGGTTTTTGTCTTCTCTGGGGTGAATTTTCTATGATCCAACTCATTGGTGGGGATAAAGTATTGTATTTTTACCTTTGAAACAATTTTTGTTGCTGTAATGATGTACTGATAGGTCCATCGGATGTGGGAAGGAATTTAAATCTTCCATTTCACCATTTCTCAGTTATAATTTGTGACTTCAGTGATTGGAATGAGGATATATGACCATTTAATATCTGGATCATGTTTATATGATTGCTTCTTTCCTCAATTTTTTGTATGTGGATACTAATAGTACACATGTTTTTTGGAAGTGAGTTGGGTATCCCCCATATTTTTTGCTGGGAATTTCCAATTGACTTCTTCAAATGCTACCAAATAAAACCATTGGATGAATTGATGACTATAGGCAGGTGTGTGTGCCTACTTGTGGCTAGTCACAACATTTGGTTGGAAGGATTCTTTAGGTGTTTCCAAGTGAGTATGATGGAATTCTTGGTAAATGTAGATAGGCATGTGTTCTTATTTTCCTTGTGTCACTAGATTTTAATGGTGGTATTTGTTAGATGTGGACAGATGAGGATTTTGGTAGGTTGAATTAATGTGGGAGGGAGTATGTTCTAGCTCACATTTGGACACCAAATTATATCCAAGGGCTTCTCATTAGGGGACCAGTGTTTTGTCCTTCTCCTTACAAATCGGTAGTAGGCCCTAGAAAACCATCTTACATACTTGGTTTCGGGTGACTTGGGTTGGTCAGTCGAAGAGGGAACCCTAATAATGTTGAAGGATCAAGACCTTTCGGTGTTGGCCATGATGATTAATAGAAGGAGGCCTTTTCAAGGACCCATGTTTCTTCTGGATGTGGTCATATACAGAGTTTTGATCCACTTACCTGATATATGTTAGGGAATGGTTGTCCCATTGTGGGGACAATCTCTAGAAATTGTTGAAGATGGTGGGAATTGTCGTCTACTTCTTTACCACCGGGCTTCACTGTCCAGACAAGAAGTGTTTCTTGGTGAGATAGAGGGCCATTTTAGGTAGCCTATAGGGTCAGGATGGTATAATGTGGGCGATATTCTTGGACCAGTGCATTAGATATGCAGTGTTGAAGACGTTGTGTTGGTCATGGAATCCTCTACTTGGATGAAGACCCGACCTAATCAATAGCCCGGATGTACTTTTGCAGTTGTCAAAAGGAAACCATTAGATCGATGAGAGTTCTGATAGAAAGTGAATGAAAATATAACAAACAAAAACAAGGAAATCCAATCACATAAGCATATCATTTAAATGAAAGGATGCATAATTTACTGTCATGTTGAACCCTATTTCATTTGTTAAAGAGAAAGAGGAATGAAATATGGGTGTTAATTTTATCTTGGTTATGGATTCATATTGAGTTAATTTTTTTTTCTGATGGAAATATGGTTGGTTCAACAAATGGTCGATTTCAGGGATTGGGAAATAATTTAGGCTAGGTTCACTATCTCCGAACTATATCCAATATATTTTTTTGTGTAACTGAAAACACCCAAAAAGTTTGTATCCATGGGGACCTTCCTTCCCAAGAAAATTCCTCATTGGGATGGTTGGACAATGAGGCTTAAGAACTCACATTAGTCAATGAGAGTAGTGGTCGGGATCATCACACCCTTTTGGGATGAATCATTTCATACTCCGGGACACTCTTATAGATTTATGTTATGTTTTGAAATCCTCCCTTAATTCCCAAGTACGATATGGGTCACCCTTTAATTAACATAAAACTATTAAAATATATATAATTTAGAATCATCTACATGTATATTAGGTTATTCATCCATGGAAATATCTATATATATCCAAGGCTACCGATATATTGTATCATCTTATATACTAATTGTAGATTATTTGGTCTTTATTACAATGATGATGATTTTCTAACCACACAGCGGGGTGCTTTGGAGTGTGCTATCATCTACAGAGATGATAATTGATTTAATGTTGGGATCAAATCCATGTATGGGATTCCAACTTATCCTTATGAAATGAATCAGATCCCACATTTTTCAGTGCCTCTTAAGGGGGAACATAATACCTTTTATGTAAATGTAATAATAACCTAACCATATAGCTATACTTCTTGTGGAAATGACATCCAAGAAAATGGTACATAGTCAATGATTGGTGTGAGAATTATACCAAAGATGAATAGGGAACCTGGAAGGGATACAAAATTTTTGGTTGAATTAGAACCTTCTGGGAATATGGTCCAAAGAGAACAAGGTTGATTTGTGGAATTGAGCCTGAAACTTTGGGAGGCTTCTTATATATCCTCTTTTCATGGGAATCAAATCCCACATAGTTCAGTTATGGGGGCTCACATTTATGGATTCCCTAAAGAGTATTCCATAATGAATAAGTTTGAGTCCATGAGAAGTGTCTTAAATTATGGATATTTGGAGTTCTGGCTTGTGGATTACTCTTGAAGAGGATTCTTCGGTGAATGAGTTTTATGATTGGGTCTTACTTATGAGAAGAATTCCCATGTTTGTGAAAGGTTTGGGCATATACCAAGTTAGATGCTTATATTTTTTGGGGATAACACTTGGAACGTTGTCCCAAAGGGTAGTGTGACTAACGATTACTCCTAAAAAGGATTCCCATTAATTATATTTTAGGGGTTAACCCTAAAGAGGATTCCCTTAAGGCTTGGGATCACATGAATGTGATGCCTACCATCAAAATATAAGTCCACGTGATTCATGATAGGTGTGATAAACTATACAAAAATAAAGATCCCAGAAACCACACAATCATCTTTTCCCTGAAGTTAGATACATGGCCATAATGACCCATTCCCATGGGGGTAATCCAAAAGAAGCTGAGAGGAAGATTCAACGGATGATATCCTACCAAAATGTGCCTCTAATTGTGTGGATTCCACAATCATGGATTTCACGTAAATCGAAATGTGTCAAGATGATTCATTGTTGAATGTTATAGAAAAGAGAGATAAAACAATCTAGAAAACTACATGCTTCTCTTTATCCACTAGTGGAAGAGGCTGAGGGTTTGAGGGAGGGAGAGAGAGGATAGGACTGCCGATCCCATCCATCTCAGATGTAGTAAACAAGGGGGAAAGGACGAGGAGGAGTGTTACCTATCACAAGAAATGGTAGGGGATTACTCCAGGAGGTATGACTTAAAATTGTTTCCATAATGAGGGATAAGAATCTAATTCCATATTGAATCGAATGGAATGCTTGATCCTCACCCTCCCTACCTAGAACTGGAGGCTCCATGTCATAGTGACAAAATGGGAAGGATATGGTCTGAGCCCTTGTATCTGAGAATGAGAACTTCCTTACACCATCCCTGGGGTTGGGTTGCTTATGACCATCAGAATAAAAATCCAAACTCCCCTTGAAGATCCTAACCCTATGGAAGGACAAGTGATGGAAACCTATGACCATAGGAATACAAATCCAAATGGAAGACATCTTAGTGTATATTTTCCCATGGTTTTGGAAATCTATAGGTTTGTTTAAAATTTTAAAATTAGTTCATGTTTGGTGAGGGATCAAGAGGAACCCTTCCATTTGTGACATGGAAGAGGGATCAAAGATAGGCCCACACAATTCCTAGCTTAGAAGGAATAGGTTCCCCGCACAAGGCCTAGTAAAAACTAGAGGATCTTCAACCTAGAAGGATAGGACTATGCGAGCAAGAAATGCATTAGGAAATGGATCACCTTGGAAAAAACCATGGGCATGGATTTATTATAGTCACCACATGTCTCCTCAGTTGTATGGGTATCTCATGGGTCCTTGATTCGGGAGATGGGCCTTATGTAGGTTTTTATTCACTAGGTTAGAATGAGTCCTCATATAGGCATCTTGTGTTATAGACCCTAATGGGAATTTGATCTTACTTATCACTTTTAATTATCTATGCTCTCAGGTTTTGGTGAGAGACCAGAGTAAATTTTGGAGACCAAGGTGATGGGGCCACAAGACCAAATCCTGGAGATTCACATGATTTTCCATTTGGAAAAATTAGTAGACAAGGGTCCTATATATGAGGAAATAGAGGACCCTAGTCAAAAAATGTTTATAACATAGGACCTGAGTATAGGTTCTCAGTATAGGTCCCTCATATATGGGTGATATTACTTTTTGTGAGGCACAAGTGGTGGGTTTAAGTGCCTCATACATTGGTGGTTCCACCTTCTGGACTATTCAAGTGGTGTGCATTTGTGGTGTGCTCAAGTTCCATGGAAAACCCTCTACTCCATACCATAGGTTTTCACCCCCAAACACCTGGTCAGGTTCATTGTCAGGATGTGGTCTTGACCCTTCAGGCCGGTCCCTTCCATACTGTCACTACCTTATGAATATTATAGAGTTTCACCATGAACTTTTCAGGTCAGTTCAAGCTTGCTTTCGATCGCAGCACATAGATATCCAATAATCTCTTTCCTTCAACATAAATATTCATTTCTACTGAACTAAAAATTTGGTGACTAATTTAGGTTGACATGTTTAATTCTAAGGAAAAGTGAATGAAACACATTTTGTGAAGTCAACACCAACCATAAAGTAAATATCTTTAAAGATTAAATTCTTTTTAATCAAAATAGAATTAAAAAATTGGAACACACACAAGCCAAACTAAAACATAGGATGATCCCCTAAACCTTTCCATGCGATTAGTGAAAAACTTTCCCTCTCTCTAAAAAAATGAATAAATAATGGTCCAAACCTAAAGTCTAAAAATAATTATCATCTGAAATGCATCCCAAATATGTTTAGACAATTTTTCAGCAAATAACCAAAGAGAAAAGAGAGAGAAATTAAATATAAAATAAAATTGAACCACCCATGATCCTATATAAATATAAAACCAAAAAAAATAGTAACATATGAATCTAATTTTGGAAAACATTTAACAGTAAATAATTGACGTAGAGAGGCCAAAACATTGTAAGATGAATCATGAGAAAAAAATACAAAAATCTACCCAAGAATATTCAAATATAAAGACATCCAATTTGATATTAATATCACCATATGTAGGAAAATAATAATTCATAACATGAACTTGTGATTGGAGAAAATTACCTTTAGACCCATTAATATTAAATATATCAATAAATCCCATGAATATACAAGACATCAATCAAAATAGAGGAAATTTAAATCCAATAGTCATCTGGGTACCTTCTATGATTAAAAATAATTTCATTTAAAAATATATTTATGAACCAAATAATTTTGAAAAACTCTTGAAATATCATAGAATCAAGTGTATTAAAAATTTATGAATACTATATGGAGTGAGAAGACTATTGGACGCAGCTCGAAGACCATTGGACATAGCTTGAAGAACCATGTTCCGCTGTTTTCCCATGATTGGTGTGAAATTAATATAGCAAACTATATAATACACCTTAGACTCCATTAATAAACTATTGAGAGGGCATGTATTATCTGTAGTGAAAAACCTCCTCTGTAAAACATCCCTCATTATTAGTGAATTGGGCACAAAACTCCACCAAATGGCTTGAACCTTTTCCAATAGGTTAGATGCCCAAATCATCAACCAAATATTAGTAGGGTCATGCTCATGCCTTTATATAGACAACCAATACACGGACTTTATAGAAATACACTATCCAAAGTATGGTTATAGAAAATATCTTCTCTACCCTCCATTAAATAGACTGGAACCCACAATCAATGAATATTCCTTTCACTAATCAACCCATTGAGTTTATCAACACAATAACCAAAAAATGATATTCAATTAAATCCCTAACAACCACATTCTTTATACTATGTGGAATAATCAATTAAATGAGACTGTTATCATCACCCCACAACCAGGGATCCATCCCGATATTCACAAGCATTCCATATGAATTTCTCCAAAATATCTCCTCTATTAATTGTACTTTTTCCGAAAATACAGTACAATATAGAAAAAACAGTCATTTATCAAGAGTAGTATGGACAAAAGCCTCCTTGAGAAAGAATTTTATAGGTAAAAAAAAATAAGGAATAGAAGTAGGACATTGCATAACCCTCTAACAACACTTCATAAGGATAGAATACACAAATGGAAGATATTGGTATATGATATTGAAGTTTAATATTTATAATATCATAATTAATATTTGAAATTTTACAATAAGTCCCTCATATAAATAAATATTAAACTTTGAAAATTTTTTAGTTTGATATTCAATTAGATAAAAATATATTCAACAGTTTTCAAAATCATTAATTACCAAAATATATTATTTATTTTTAAGTTCCCTCCATTTTTAATTCCCCAATATCATACTTCATTTTTGAAAGAAATCATTTCATTTAATTAAATTTATCATCCAAAAAAATTATTCAATTATTTATATTTTGTTAAATGTAATTTTATAAATCAACATTAATATATTTAAATTTAGTAAAGTTTTTATCAATATAAAATCATAGGATTTTTAATATATTTATTTTTCAAAGCTTGATTTAGGGAAAAATTCATATCATATCTTGTATTTGTTTAGAAATTTATTTTTCAACAACATTTCTGAATATTTAAAAATATGTTATATGAAATAATTAATATAATGTTTTTCATGAAATCTGGAAATAAATGTATAACATAAAAAATTTATTGTTTATGATTTATTATATGAAAAATATCATTCAAATCATCAGGTGTATAAGTGGGACTCATTTATTATTTTGAGCGGGAATTTTATTTTATTGAATAATGATTTTTCTGAGATGGATCTTTTTTAAATTTAATGTCTTGGACTCTACATGTTTTTCAAATTTTATGCTATGAAGGTTTAACAGAGTACTACATCAAATTTTGAATAAGAATATGAAAATTGAAATTTCCAAAAAGGACTCCCTAGAAAAAATGAAAATATATTTAAAATTATCACTGAGATTGAAAATAAATTAGCATATTATTTCCCAAACTAACACATTTAAAAATGAGGTTGAATTTAGAGATTTTTGTTTAGAAATATATAATGAGAAAATTTTATATATAAATATTAAGGAGACCAAATTTAAACATACATTATCATGAATTTTGGGTAAATAAGGGAAGGATCCAAGGAATTGTAGGTCGTCCACTTGAGGCACGATTGTTGGATTCCATAATCAACATTTGATCGGGGTGGGTGGGAGTGAGGTGAGACTCATTATGGTATAAAATGTCAAGGGTTGATATTTATAAATCATATTTAATTTTATTATAATAAAAATATTTTTCAATATGTGGATAATAAAAATATTTAAAATATTTTTAGTATGTTATTTAATTAGATAACGATATATTGAATGATTTTTTAAAAATTTAATTAATAAAATATATTTATTAATTTAATCATACCTCTATTATTTTTTTCTTCACATTATCATTATCATTTTTTTAAAATTATTTCATTTAATTAATCTCACCATTAATATAAATGTTTTAATTATTTATAATATATCTATGTTTTATAATAATCATTAATTTATATAAACTGATTAAATTTTATATCTGTAAGAAATAATATAATTTTAACTATATTATATATGCTTTAGAGAAGTAAAAACATTATGTCAGTCATCAAGAAGTGTGTTTTTGAAACCAACCAATAATGTTATCTCATTAAAAAATCAAACCCTTGGAAGAATGTATATATCTGAAACAAGGACACACACAATATAAATTGAAACATTGGATGAGTCCCAAAACCTTTCCCTTGATGGGTCTATTCTTCATTACAAAAGTTAATAAACAATAGTTAAAAACTGAATTTTCACTCCAAATCTACCCAAAAAGGAGTTCTAAATACGTTAAGATTGCTGGTCGAACATTAAACAATGAAATTTGAGGGTGATAATTTGGATCTGATATAATATTTCACCACCCTTGATGACATGAAAATTGGAAACCAACACTAATAAAAATATAATTAGTTACATATAGAAACAATAAAGCTGTAATGAAATGATGTTGAGAGTATAAAACACTGTAAGACGAATCATGATAAACAAAAACAATACCATCCAAATAATCTTCAAAGACAAAACACCCATGTTGATCTTAATAAAACCTTCTTGAAACAAAGACTAAGTTATAAAATGCACATGTGGTTGATGAAAAGTTACATTACACACATGATTATTCCATATTTCAATTAGACTACAGGATTTCTGAATACAAGCCTCATCCAAAAAAATGTTATGATTAAAGAGAAATTAAAATAACCACATTGAAATAAACCAAAAAACTGTTAAAAAACTCTTGAAATATTACATAATCAAGAGTATAAAAAAATTTGTTAACACTACCAGCAATGAAAGATATCTTTCCACAATTGGAAGTTGCATATTCTACTATATATCTCAAACTGGTTTGACATTGAATATTTGAAATATTTAATTCACATCTGTCGCTATGGATGAACTATAGAGTGTACATGTATAATCTATAGTGACCAAAATTTTCTATAGAACATCCATTTCTGGAAGTTAATTATCAACAATCCTATAGAAAATGTCCAAAACCTTTGACAATAGGTTTGTAGCCCAAATATTTAAACAATAATAATTAGAGTCTTTCTCATACCTTAACAAAGACAACCCGTGCCCTGGAATGATGGAAAATACTCTATCCTGAATAAAGTTCCCAAAAATATCATATCTACCCACCCATCTATAACCTCAAATCTTCAAGATCTAACTCATATCCCTTCATTGATCAACTTATTGAGTTTATCAACACAAAAAAGAAGATATCATGTTAAATAATATCCCTAAAAACCATATCATTCATAGTAGAAGGAATAATAGATTAAATAAAACCATCACCAGCATCCCAAAACTATAGATCCATCCAAATATTCTTGGAAAACCCTTATGACACAATCCAATAGACTCCCTCTACAATTACTTCCTTAACTCCCCAAAACTATTCCATATAAATTTCAATTTTGAACCATGTATATCTTGAATAAAATCATATCATGTAAATTATTTTATAGATTAAATTTGACCACTAAGAGAATGATGACATTACAACAATTTGTAGCACTACTTAATAAGGATAGCCTACACAACTGGATCTTTTAGGGATAAATTATTGAGGTTATATATTTATAAAATCATAATTGATATTTTAATTAATAACTATGTTATATTTATGAATAAATCTAAAACTTTTAATTATTTTTAATACGATATTCAATTAGATAAAAATATACTAACAAATATTCAAGAAAATTAATTACCTTAATATATTTATCATTTTAATCCCACATATATTATTATTTAATTCTCATTATCATTCTTTATTTTATAAAAAAATAATTTCATTTAATTAAATTTACTGCCAATAAAAAATATTTAATTATTATATTGCTTTTAATTTTTTTTTAATTATCATTATTTTAATTATTCTTAGTAATGTTTTTATCAATTTGAAATAGTAATATTTATACTATATTTTGTATTAGACACATTAATGAGTAATAATTTCATATCATATCATGTATTTATTTAGAAATTTAAAATTTTAAACACATTTATAAATTTCATTAAATATGTTACATGAAATAAATAATATAATTTTATGTCACGAAATTAGGAAATAAATTAATTACTTAAACAACTTCATTATATATGGTTTATAGAAGAAAAAAATCCATTCCGATCATAAAACAATATATGTGTATCTCATTGAGTATTTTGAGAAAAAAAATTCCTCTTTTAGTGAATAATGATAATTCTAAGATGTCTCTTTTCAGAATGTATTGTCATGGATTCTTTATGATAGTAAATTTAATAATATTGATAATTTTATTTTTGTTTTGATTTTATTGGATTCATTGGTATCCATGTTTTTTACGGTTTAGTAGAGTGCAAATATATGTTTGGAAGAAGAATATGAAAACTGAAATATTCACGAACAAGGAAAACATGAAAAAATTAAAATATATAGTAAATATTTTCTCCGATTGAAAATAATTTAGCACAGTATTTCTCTGACTAAAGAGTTTCACTTATGGGTTGAATTTTATTATTTTAGATTATGAATCTTTAATATAACAATTTTTATTGTAATAGAAAGTCTCCACATTTGAAACACAATTTAGAAAAAAATTTAGGTGGCCTGAAAATGATTTAAGGAATTGTAAGTGCCCTACTAAGATAGGATTGTTGAATTCTACAATCTATTCATTTAATGGGGTAGAAGGCGGGTGTCATTTGAGGATAATTTATTATTTACTAATATTTAGATAGTGATAATTGATCGATTAATTATTAAAATATGTTTTATATATGAAGAACCCTAAAAACATAATATATACTTTGTATTCGATTCAATGAGTTAAAAATATATTGAATGTTTTGCGAAGAATTTAATTACAAAAATAGATTTTTCATTTTCATCTTTTCTCACTCATAATTCCTTTATATATGAGGATACATTTTGAAATAAATAATTTTATTTAATTATATTTTTATAAATATAATGTATTTAATTATTTATAATTTATTTCATTAATTTTTTTAAATCATAATTAATTTATATAGATTTAAAAAAATTTCTTGTCAATATAGAATAATATTATTTTTAATATATTTAATATTGGATGCATTATTTTAAGAAAATTGAATATTGTATCATGTATTTAATTAGAAATTTAATTTAGTAAGCACATTTTTAAACACTCATATAATATTTCTAATGAAATAATTTATATTAATTTATTTCATGGAATTAGAAAATAGTTGAACTGCTTAAACTATTTCATTATATGTGATATAGAGAAGGAAAAACATTACTACCATCACCAAAAAGTATATTTTTGAAACCAAATATCTATGTCCTATCATTAAATATTCAAGTAATTATTGAAAAGTAATTTAGAAAATACAAATACACCAAAACCAAACCAAAACATTAGTTGATTCCATACACAATGTCATATTATGGGAAACCAAAATTACATAACTCTTCACAAATGTGATGCAACATTGGTAATGCACACCAAGTCTCATAAAGAAGGTGTCTGAAATAACATTAGATAGTTGGTCAGGAATTAATTAAAGAAATGATAGAGAGACAGACGAAATATAATATAATTTTGTACAACCCTTGATTCAACAAAAATCACCAGTAAAAATAAATAACAAAAATCATATAAACCTGTAGACACTATCTAGTGGAAAATAATTTATACAAAGAGGAAATAAATACTACAAGAATCATGAGAAAAAATTATAGTACTGACCCAAGAATCATCAAATAAAACACTATCCACTTCAATCTTAACAATATCAATTAGTGGAAATTATTTGGTTAAAAATCACCTGTAATTGGTGAAAAACCCCCTTTGACAATAAATTATTCTTGAAATTAATCAAACTCTAGGATTAAAAGATTTAAATTGTATTCATAAAACTGTTACATTTAAAATGAAAATAATTTGATGATATCCAAAGAAACCAAGAAATAAGAAAAAAATCATAAAATATTTTAGAATCAAGTGTTTCAAAAGATTTGGTAACCCTGTTAGCAGTGAATAAAACCTCCACAAAAGCTTGAAAATCCATATTACTGTATTTCCTATTAGCTAGTGTGATATTAAAGGATTGAAATATTTAATGAACTTTTTTTCTATGGGTCTAAACTGAATAAAATATATGTATCATCTTCAGTGAACTACCTCCATAAAATATATCTCACTAGATTTTGATTGGCATGAAGCCTCATTCAGAAGGCATGATCCTTTGGTACTACATTTTTTTCAACAAAATACACCCTGAGAGGGTATTGATAAATTAGGGTGTCAAATATTTCTTTGGATTTATTAGGATCTTGTCCCCAAAATGGTAGGAATGTGTTAATCTTATTCCCTTCAATCACACATCCACAAAAAATACATACATTGGAAAAAATTCAATAAAATCCATAACATTTACTTGGATTTCTACAATGGTTTACACAAAATACGATATTCCAAAAATGTGTCGGTTGTACCAAATGATGATATGATTTAATAGTTTCAATGGTTTACAAATATTCATCCATTTTCACTCCATGTTAGGTGCACTTGCTTTACATGGGATTTAGGGAGATTTCACTACCTACCTAAGATAATCTTTGTGGACTCTTTTTTACTCACTGAATTAGATGATGAAATCCTTATTTTAATGACTTAAAGTTCAAATTAATATCATCATGAATGTGTAATTTTATTTTCCTAAAGAGAGGCAGGGTATGTTGCTTAATTATGATTATTGGTATCTGAAAATACATTATTATGATATTCATATGAAAATGCATCCATCATTATTCCTTGCATGTTTTAAACTTGAGGAACCCTATTCACTGACTACACAATATCATGAAATTCAGAGTTCCATTCAAAAACCTTGTACACCTCTTCAATGACCACTATATAAAGCTTCCTTTATACTCTTTGAATAAAACTCAGTGGACCATATACTCCACCCATAGACAATATACTCAACACATAAGACCATATACACTACTAGGAGGACCCCTATTGCTAGCCAACATTTTCCACCAAATAAGTGCTTAGTGAAGTGCATACAAAACCTCATTGAACACATACTATATTTTTTGTTTTAACTACACAGATGAATCCTTACTTCATTGATATTCAAAAAATATCTAGATCCACATTATGTTTTGATTGATCCTTATTGAAAGGATTAGTGGGTTTTTATAGGAAAAGTTATCTGATAAACTTCTTAACCATAGAAATTATTATTCAACTGTTTTCTATATATCCTTAGCGTACTCTATATATAAAATAAAAACTAACATGTCACTTTCCTATAAAACAATTCCTTATTATTTTATGGTTCATTAATGTTCCTTGTTCTTAAATTATAAGATGATTAAACAAACCAGTCCAACATTGCATAAGCACATTTTTATATAATGGAATCTCAAAGAAAATTCTTAACATAAACCTAGAGAAAAATGTGATCAACTATGAGGACCACTTTCTTGGAAGTGAAGGATGTGTGGTTGACTATATGAGAGAGCACTTTCACCTTAAAAACATCAAAAAATAACCAAAACTATCAAATTTTCCCCGAAAAAAATTGGAGGACACTCAAAAATGTCTCTATTAAAAAATTATATTCTTGCAACTATGATTCCCCAGTGATAAAATTCCATGAACATACCACAAATGATGGATAGAAAAATAAAAAACGATCAATATCTAACCAGAATCCCCATGTTTCTAACATTTCTCCTATTCGATTTTGTTAGAAATCCAAAGTATAATTAAATTTTTCACAAAAATAAGAAAGCACACTTATATCCCATTCATCACTCTAAGCCTATGAGAAAAAAGATCAATATATAAAAAATGAGTTAATGTAAGTATTCCACACCATATTTTAGAACATAATACCCTTTTCTACATACCATGTACCTCCTAATTACATTGCCTCATTAATAGAAACAATATATGAAAAACAAAAAAACATTAAATATTTTACATTGAATTTCATCTCTATTTATCCCCCTTTAACAATAAATCCAAAAAGAAAAATGCATAATATATTATTTTAGGAATACACAATGCATGGATTTTTTCACACCTTATCCCAACATCACTTCATAAACAGTTATATATTGTTTAATATAAGGGGAGAGGAGTACTTGAAAATATCCTCACGTTGAGGTAGGTGGATAAACACTGAGTTTAAACTAATTATTCTCACACATTGGAGTGTCTAAGGGACTAGTCCTTATAATGACCACTTGGTTGTTAATTCTGACAGACTGTAGTTTGAACTATACTTATTATAAATTTTATTTAATATATTGATTCCATGTTTTGATATGTTTGGTACATGAGTGTTTAAAGGGATTCTCTATGGTACTAATAACACCCTTTTGTCATAATATATAATAATATTATAAATACAATTCCCCTAGTAACCAAGAGCTAGTGGATACTTCATTATATTGTTACTAGAAACAAGTGACCATATCCTAAAGGAACGAATAGTTTAGTTTCCTTGGATTACTAAATATATACTTGAATCTCATACTCAATTTGAAAATTTAAATAAAATATAGTATTTTCATAGAGAACACCATTATTCCCTTTTAATATGCATACATATTAATCATAATACAATTAATAACATACTGTGTAAAGGAAAAATTGTAAAGGACTAATAGAAGATACTCAGTAATGGCATGCATACAACTAAAGATATCCTGAATTAATAAGGAATCATAAATATGGTAGGGTAAATAACTGCAAACACATAAAATTTATTCAATAACTTGACCGTGAAGAATAATATGGTATGAGTTAATGATGATCAAATAATTCCATAAATTAATAACAATAGATTGAAACATATCAAGGGATAACATAACTAATAAAAAACACATGGATATCAATAACTAATCTCAAAATTTTGTAATGTATAATACTAAATAAAACAACCTAATTGTAAAGTAAATGTGCCAATAAATCATATATAAAATAGGTATGACCTATAAAAAAATATACTTTCTCTCATGATACCTAATGACACTTCAATGGGTTATAACAATCCTTTCCTAACACTAAGTTCAATTCATTCCTCATTTGAAAGGGGTGAAATATTGTAAATTTAACTATTCAGATTAAAAAAATAGAGTAATTTTTTTAATAATATTTACATTGAACAATACTAATCATAAACCATTTATAGTAATATGGTGAAGGGTATAAAAATACTACATCCTTTATAAATTACAATTATTACAAAATAATGTTGACATAGATGAATATACATTAAAATCAAAACACTAAGATTTATTAAGGAAAATCAACATTTCATCTTGAAATTATATTTTCCCAAATATTTGGAAAAAAATATTCTTTCAGAGGAACCTTTGAAACTTATAAACTAAGCTTCAATTCATTGGGTGTTTATGATGGTAGAAAATTGTGTTCTTCCTGTATTTTAAAAATAATATTTCTTTCACATTTTTTTAAAAAGTAAAAAATTACCTCATTTTGAAAATGCCAGGAAGATTTATTTTGATATATTTTGAAAAAATAAAGCATGAGTAAGAAAAATTCTTTGATAAATAATTGGATAATGGTAAAAATAATACTAAATTTTTTAAGGAAAATACAGATATGTAAGAAAACAAATCCCAACTGATTAAAGAAACAATGTCGATTATTATTAAAAACATGGATTTGGTATATTTATTAATTAAATACTGAAAAATTAAATGAAAAAATTAAATTAATAACAAGGAAATAAGAATATTTTTTTTGATATAGAAATATCAAATAATTCCCCTAGTTGAGACTTTGGCGTAATGAATCCTGAATAATGATGCGATTATTAAATAAATCCTTTCCTCAGGTTCGAATTTCTTTACATATGTATGAGACTACTATATAATAAATATATAAATATTTTTAATATATTTCAAAATCATAGTCTTATTTATTATACAGTACAATATTTTCTTATAATCTTTTATCACCCATTTATTATCCATTCTTTGTTTAAATCACTAATCCAGGTAATAACTACTTAGTTTTTCATGAATGTTTTTGTTTGGATGTTTTGATCCTTGTACATTGATCATGGTTAAATCATACCTATTAGTATAATAATGATATTAATATCTTATAAATTTACTATATATGTATTTAGATAAATCCAAAAAAGTTAGATATAAGTAAATGAATTACACTGTTAATGGAGATGTTAGGTTATACATACACAAGAACGCTATTTTCATTTTTTTAAGGACAAAAAAATTGGTTTATTAAAATTTAAAAAATAATTATTATATAAAATATATAAAATATATTCATTAAATATATCTTTATTGTCATCCACATAAATATAAAATTAAAAACAAATCACATCCCTTCGTGAGGGTAATAATCGACACGTACACAAGGGTGACATTATCACTTTTCTATAAATTGGAAGGTAAAAAGGTAGATGTTATGTTGTAACTAACAAAGTATAATTATTAAATATATAATATATATTCTTTAAATATATCGTTATACCTATCCATGAGAGACGATGATGGAAAATGAAATACATCAGTTCAATATGCGACAGTCTGCCGTACAGACAATCGACTATTTCGTTTCCTATTTGATGGAAGGGGAGAAAGTTACAGGTTTGAAATAAGAATAATAATATCAAAGAATATTTTATATATTTTTTATATTATGTTTTAATTATTAATACATAATTTATGTTCCAAAAATAAGTAGTAAATAAGAAGGATTTTGGCAGAGACACTTACATACTCTAAGAAAAATCTCATTTGGATTTCGTATTAATGAACCTAAGGATCATATTTTTGGAATAAAAGATGCTATATAATGTGGATAATTTTGTTTGGAATATATTTTCTTAGGATCAGGACGAATTATATGTCATAATATGTGTGAATAAGTGAGGGAAGGAGGTACTCTTTTATAATTGAGGTGAGTGGTGCACTTGTAATTTTTCAATGTTTTATAATAATTTCAAGACAATTTCTTAAAAAATGGATACCAAATGAACCATTACAGAATATTAGATGATATAATATCAAATTAAATACATAAAATATAAAATAAAAATTTAATTACGTAATTTAAACCCATATCTTCTTAGTTTAAACCTTTAGCAAACCCATTTTAACAGTAACAATGAAAATAAGTTTTTATTGTTTTTACTATTAAATATGACAAAAAAGGAGTTGAATTTTTTAAAAAATAGTATTAATTATGAATAAAAATATGTAATTTATTTTATCAAACTCAATTTAAAAAAATTTATAGAATTTTATTTAAATTCATACCCTCATTCACGACGAAAAATGGGTTTTCGAAGAAAAAGTTTTCTTTAGTAGAAATTTTTTTATATAAAAAATAAATATAAAATGAATTTCAGAAAATTAAATTAAATTAATAAGAATATAATTGTACTAATTTTACTTTAAAAAAAATTAAAATAAAATGAAACTTCCTAAATTCTTTAAATGGTAAGTCATTTTTTAATCAAAATATGTATTTATTATTATTCATCAAAAAATTAATCTTTTTTTTAGAAAATTATACAATATTCACTCTAAGATAATATATATATTATGATTTAAAAAAATTAAGGTCATTTTTTCCAATATATTTCATTGAATTTGAAAAAAAATTAATTTTAAAATAAGCACGCAAAAATTGACAAAAACGTTTTTAATAAAAATTAAAATTTTAAGTATAAATCCATATTTTTCCTTATCTCGTGCCTTGATAAAATATAGAATGAATTGTATAAAATATTATTGAAAATATATTTTATATATTTTATGAAAATATTAAATTAATAAGGATTAATATAATTTATTATGATAAAACCACATTGGGTTCATATAAAAAGATTTTTCATAAAAACGTTTATTTTACTTTGAAATGTTTTTTATTTTCATTTTAGTCAATTGATAATTGATGAATTTATATTATACATGTTTAAACCATATAATTTTTACAATTTAGTTATTACTACTCATACCCTCCAATTTAATGGATAAGTTATGAATTTATTATCTATCTTGTTTTATTTACACTCGTTGTCGCATTAATCACGAGTTATCGAAGTGATTAAATTTATTTACAAAGAAATATATCGTAAATACTCTGTGTGATACATTATTACCACTTAAATAATTTATTACCTCAAAATTATATTTCTTTCATTAAATTTAAAACCTTTATTTAAAACTGACATCGTATACAGGGATATAAAAACATCTAAAGAAAAATATACAAATCATAAAGTTGGCCTGTAATATCACATATTTTTGTTCCTAAATATTGATTTTTTGGGAAGTTTAAATATATAAATGAAATAAAATACTAACCTCTAAATTAATCTTTCTATATATACACGAAAGAAAATACTAACCTCAAAGGTAACACCCACATGTCAATTTAATCCATTACATAAGTTTTTATCCTTAGAAACATTCAAAAATGCATTTGAGTATATTAAAAATTCCAAAGAAGTAGAAATTAGGTCACTAAATTTCAAAAAAAACCTAAAATTAATCCCATGAACACTATATGTACCACCAAAATATATTAAAAGAGGAATATTTTTGTTAGATAGGATATTTGACCCACACCAAACAGTTTGAAAGACCCAGAAACAATATATGAACATTATAACCCATCCATTAAATTAGAGAAAATAAATAGTATTAAATAATTTAAGTAATATATGTATATATATATATATATTCTATTCATTATAAATTTATTGTTAAATTCTTACTTAATAATAAATAATGTTTTTAGTAAAGTAATTTTATTCATAAAAACATGATTTTTTCAAAAGAATGATTTTTATTGTTTTTTGTGAGAAAAAATATGATGAAATTTATAGAATTGATAGAAATTTTATATGATAATACAAAATTAAATTTTTTAAATTAAAATATTAAAATTAACATAGATTGAAAATTTTGGATGTTTTCTGAAAATTTTAATTTTTATGTGAATATCGAAAAATACAGATTTTTTTGTAAAACTATGATTTATTTTCAATAAAATTTTAATTTAAAAGTACCATTATGGTTTTAGATATAATCTAAATTAAAATTTTTTATTTATATTTAATTAGATTAATTAAATTTAAATTATATTTCATAGTCAATTTTATTATAAATTTGAATATCGGTTTAAAAACCCATTTTTCTGAAGAATATTTTATAGTTCATTATGTTTCTCTATTTTAAATAATTAAAAAAACCCCTAATGGGGAATTTTTAAATTTTCTAAATATATTATATATATATATATATTAATTCAAATTAATATAATGACGGTTAATGGTAACAGAGTTTATATTAAGTCATTTTATTCTCTAAAAAGTAGTTTCTTGAAAAACTGAATTTTCATCACTTCTATAGGATTGATTTAAATTTAAATTCAACCATTTATATTAATTTAATTTGAAAAAATGGATTCCATATTTTTAATAATAATAATTAATATTATTTAATAAGGTTAACACAATTTTTTGTCAAAATGAATTGTACAAATATTAAAAATGAATTTTACTAATTAAAGTAAAAAAATGGTTATTGTGGGTTAAATTAAAAAGTTAAAAATTTAAATGAACAAAAAACTTATATAATTTATTTTTAAAAACCATTTTTATACCCTTATTATATAAGTGTTTATTTTTATGTACCTGTGGTACACTTTTCCCTAAAATTGACCAATTTTATAATTTATGTTATGAAAAAGACAAAATGTCACCATCTTGATTTTAATTTTTTGTTATGTGTTCACATCGGGTGAAAACTGAGACGTGAATTAATACTAATTATAGTTTTTAAAATAATTTATTTAGTTTTCTATGGGTTATTTATTATTAATTTTACGTAATTATATAATGAATTTAAATACTTACTTAACAATAAAATAATAATTATTTAATTAGTAGAAAAATTAAATAAATGATACTGGAAAATCTAGCAACAATATAAAATGAATGAATTGTTGTAATAAATAAATAATCTAGATATATATAATATTAATGACTTTTTTGAAAATAATATACTCAAATTAAACATTTTTATTAATGTATTTAAAGTGAAATTAAATTAATAGTTTCAAAATTGACATTATTATTATTTTATAATCAATAATATATTGAAAAATATTTTAAAATTTTAAAAAAATTTATACTCTTCCAATTTATTGGTGGATTTTTAAAATACCAACCATATTCAATTATGGATCCAATGATTATTTTATAATAATTTTATTAGCCCTTAAATATATAAAAACGTCTTTACCTTGGTAAAGGGTAAAACGTGGGTTTTCATGTTACATGTGCTTATTTTAAAATTACTTTTCCACACACAAATAATAATAATTTTTTTATATTTTATATCATATTTATAGAATGTGTGTAAAAATATATAATAATAATTATTTTATTTCTATTTTTAAATGAAAAATTACCTAGATAAAAAATGATTTTTACCAGAGAGAAATATAATATGGTAAAAGTTAGGAAATATATAAGTTTTAGAAATAAATGTTTAAAACATGTGATTTTTTCTCTCAGTGGTATGTATCAACCATAAATTACCTAATCTAGTTTAATTATAAATTTTAGAGGAACTTGGTATGAGTGTGGCCTTCCATTATTGAATAGTTTTGGGTATTAAAAAAAATACCACACCTCTTCTATAATAAAACGACACCTTCTCTCCACACTTATTAAAACATCATAAAAAATTTGTATAAAAAGATACCTGTGAAAATCCATCCCCAACATCATTATCCAATATATAGAGCTTCTAGACATCCAAAAAGAAGAAACTTGAGGTCCTTAATAAGAAATCCACATGGCGTTGTTCTAAGCGTTGGTAATTATCATCACTGAACTCCTTCGTTCTTACTTTTTCTCTAACCAAATTCATTATTTTTCTTATAATTAAAATATAATATAACTGGTATATAAACTAAAATAATTTGTTTTTTTTTAATTTTTTAAACCACATCCCCCTCCTTCTTCATCAATTGGGAAACAAAACCATCGCTCATGTGTACAACGGATTGCTACCTCACAGACTGATCTAATTAATTTTCTATCATCACCTCTTAGGGATGTCAATAATGATGTATTTAAAGTATTTATTTTATATTTTTAACATAATTAAACATATGTAATTTTTACGTCAGATATAATTTCTAAATTTTTATTCCATGGGGGATATAATAATGTCACTCATGTGTACGAAATACTACCACCTCATGAAGTGATGTGATTTTTTTCACTAATGATTTACATAGAAGGTAATAAGGATAAGATTAATGAATATATATCATATACACGAATTAATTATGATATTAATTTGAAATTTATGATTCTTAAAATATAATATTTCATTTTCATTTTGGCTCTAAAACAATATAACGTCGTTCTTGCAAACGTGTGGACTACCACCCTCACAAAGCGTTGTGATTCCTTTTTCATCCCCACATCACATGGATGATATATATATTTATATATGTATATTTAAAGGGAAAATTTTTATTTATGATATAATTATCATTATTTAATGATATAATAATACTTACATTCTTTCTATAAGGAACATTTAAAAACCGAAATGTTACTCATGCTTAGGTACGTCCTACCGTATCCATGATCGTAACATTGTTCATATTTAAAAAATATATTTAATTATTTTCTTAAAAAAAATAATTTATGTATAATAATTATATTTATTTACCTATTATTATTATGGAAATGATGTAACAATGACCTCTTCAACCTCAGTCTACACACCAAACATGTTTTGAAACAATGAACCAAACTTCCTCAAAACACACAACATAGAATTAATGAATTAATTATTTAAATATTTCATTAAAACAAATAAGTAAAATTATTTTGGTATATGGTGCAAAACCTAGAAAATTTTATTAGGAAATAACTTAATATATATATATATATATATATGTTTATTATACAGAAGTAAAAGGACATAAAATGAATGTGTTGACTCATAGTAATAGACATCCTCTTAACTCCCCTTAATTAAGGAATATTTTAATGTTACACACCTACTTAATTTTATATGGTTTTTATAATACAAATTTTTCATTTAATATCAGGAATAATTCATACTTAAGGGTATTTAATGTTTTAATTAGAATTATTTCATCCAATCCAATTTGACATTAAAGTTACCATATGGTAAAGAATTTCATAACTCAATTTATTTTCGATGTTTCATATTACTACTTCATTACATTTCATATTATTTCATTATGTGTGTAAGGAATTATTATTATCTTATGTTGTATTTAATTTTTTTTAATGTGATTTAATTTTTAAATGCATAATTTATTCAATGATTAATTCTCACTTCAATGTTATGACCACTCTAAAGGTTTCTCATCTCAATTTATCATCATTGGGAAATATATTATGTTATACACCTATCTTATTTTATGAGATGATTAACAACTTACATGTTATATTGTGAAACTAATTAATTTCATGATATTTTATGCATCACTTGAATTTATTATTTGATGGAGATTACGATTGAAATGTTACCAAAATTGAAAAGGATTTATGTTACAATCTTGTTTCATTTGGGATTGTTTTTGTTCAGGGTCCCTTTAGAGGAAATCATATGATATTATTTTATTAAACCACATATATTTTATTCTAATATTTTTATCAATTTGGTTTATAAGTTTAGTTTCCATTTACTCAATTAATGATTAAATAAAGATCAATAATGTTTTTTGTATGAGATACTGGTCATGTATGTTATTTTAGATTGGGAATATTTATCTTTTTTATCCATATTTTCTAAATATTTTTCAAAAATATAAAATATTTACTAAATAAATTTTATGTTATCATTTACAATATTTTAAATGGGTTTTAAAAAATAAATTTTATTTATGTTTTCTAAATGGGTTACTTTTGACTCACAGAACAAAATATTTGAAATGAATGTTTATTTTAATATTTAAAACCTGAATGTATTTTCCCTATATAATGTAGCTTATTTTCAATAAAATTTACTTTAGTTATTTCAATGATTTTTTTAACATGAAATGTATTTCAATTTTTTTAGGAATTTTTTATTTTAAAAAGTGATTTTCAAAGTTAAATGTTTTTTCCTCAAAAATGGTTTTAATGATATTTTAAAGGTATTTCCATTCATCAACAAAATAACCCTTTATGTTTCATAGACATCACTTGGAATATGTGGTTTTTATGCCATCTATTTCATTCACTAGCTAGATAATGAGATTGTCATGGAACCTGTTTCTTTTCCATGGTTTAATCCAATTTCAATGTGATTATCATTGAACACATTTCATTTCCATGGGTTAATCAAGTAATGAAACAAAATTTTTATTTTTTGTGGGTTTATTATATGATTAAAATTATATTTACTTTATTCATATTATGGTTCTTGGACCTTTTATATGAAGGGTTGATCCCAATTATAGCTTTCAGGTGAGATAGATATAGCTTATACGATGGTTGGGTCCAGACAACACTCCAATATATTGGGTATAAATGTTGTTTGTATGATTATTCCAATTTTTAGGGTTCTATAGTTGATCTGTAATGGTTAAGTGAAGTTAATTTTCTAAAATACAATTTTTTTTTGTTTTCTATAGGTTTTAAATGTCTTCTGGTATGATTATTAAGAACCCATGGCTCATGATTTTTAATTCTCACCATTGTTTGATTTGTTAAATATTTATTCCATGCCAAACGTTTAATTATCTTGGTTTGATGGGTATAATCTACCTTATTTTATTCTCATTAACTTTGACTATGTCATCATACCATAATGCTCATCTTATTCTCACAGGGTAAATTTAGTTGTTAATTCTTATCATCACCCTTACCGAGCATTTTAGATCACCATTATTGTGTTTAATTTCCCCAAATTTATCAAGAATTTTGTTAAAGATTTTTTTACAATGGTTTCATATGGATAATGATGATTAAAAATTGTGAATTATAAAAATATGGGTTTCATGAGGGGAACTTTCATGTCAATACATGTTAAATATTTTTCTATAATTTTGTCCCAATGATCTAAACCTATATACCTAAAAGGTATTTGGGTGTGTAAGTGAAAAAATATTTCCTTTTGATAATGTATGGGTTGGATGGAAAAAATTGAATCACAGTTATCATTATTAAATCCATAAAAAGATAAATTTTTTTGTATAGGATCCTAACGTGTGGGTTTAGGGCTATTATAATTTGTATTAGAGAAGTGCTTAGATAAATTTAGAGATTACAAATTTTTATTGGAGGTCATCTAAAGATATGATGATGAAATATAATGTTTATGAGATTATGTTTTATTATATGTTTATAGTCATGCACAATACGTTTTAGGTTTTATGTAATGAGATAGTAATGTAATTAATGAATCTTTTGGATATGTTTTATCGGATTAAACTACCTGAAAATATTTTGTTTAAAATGAAGTATGACTTTAAATTTTGTTGAAAAATGTTTTAAGTATTTGATAACCTTTAGGGTTTATAAGATGATAGATATTTAAGTAATTATTAGAATATGTTTTTTACCATGTAGTTATCCATCAGATATATGGTTTTTTATTTATGGAATTATTTAGTTTGAAATTTGGGTATTACTATTGACCTTTGGATATTAATGTATTTTTTCATCATGTGAATATTTATTCATTTTGGGAATCATCATACCCTGTGATAACCATTTTAGAGTCAGTAAATTTATAAATTCATATAGAGTAGATTTATTATCGCTTTTTTTGTTATGCGATCCATTATAAGTTGAGTTCAGTCTTCCGAGAATGAAAAATTAATCTTGAATAAGCATCGTTTGGGAAAAATATGAGATTATGGTGGATATTGATTAAAGGTTAAAATTAAACTTATGAAGTAAATATTTTTACCTATTTTATTAGTATAGATGTAAAAATATTCACTAAATTGAGGAAATGGGTCTTTAAAATAAAAATTTTATCTTATTATGTTCATTTTTTGATGAAATGATAATATTTTCTTAACCTCTTTGGTTTAAGATTTTGTGGTTGTCTAATTTTTCAAGATCATTAAATTTATTATGATTAATAATTTATTTCAATCTAAATCATTGTTTTGTAAATATTTTTCTCTTCACTGTCCATATATTCAATTCTTACTAATGTTTTCCTACCAAGAAGCTTAATAATGCCTTCTTCCATATTACCTTCATACTCCCCTCACTCTCTTTTCAATTAGATGTTTTATGACACCTTACTATATGTGGATTTTCAACAAAAATATTTTAAAATTTCAAAACCATAATTACAGAGATAACGTTAAAATTGAAGTTATGAAATTTATTAAAGGGGTATGATGTAACACCTTTATATTTTAAAATTGGAACAATATGTTCTATAACATATTCGATATGTAACATCGAGCACAAATAACCCACAAAATATATGACCCTTATATCCCAGGAATTAATTTTTTTGGTATGAATAGTATTAACTAATTTATGATATATATATATATAAATGTATTAGTCAATAATAATATATTGATAAATTCTTATTAAATAATCAATATTTTTTCGTAAAGTAATTTTATTTATCAAAAATATGTTTTCTCCAAAAAAATGTTTTGATTGTTTTTTGTGTAAAAATATTTTAATTAAATTTCTATAAATTTCATAAAATTTATTTTTTAAAATTAATCTTAAATTTAAATCAGAATTTCAAAATTCATTTTGGGTGAAATTTTTGGATTTTTTGAAAAAAAATAATTTTATAGTGACTAGTGAAAGATACTGATTTTTGTAAAATTACCCTTTGATTTAAATATGTATACAATTTATGGAATCATTATGATTTTAATATTATTTAGGGTAATTTTTTTAATATTTGATCTATTTATTGAAATTTAAATCATCTTTATAATGGAATTTATTTTAAGTTTATTTTTTGGGTTAAAAGACACATTTTTTCTGAAAACTGTTTTAATGTGCATAAGGTTTCTCTAGTTTTGTTAATTAAAAAACCACTAATGAGGTATATTTTAAATAATATATAAATATATATATTACATATCTAAAAAAATTAATTCATAGTCATATATTGATGGTTACTATTCTTGTCGCCAATATAAAATCATCTTATTCTTAAAAAATATGTTTCTTAGAAACTCATTTTTTCATAGCATATTCGAGTTTAATTTTATTTTATATCCTACCACTTCCAGGAAAGGAATTTTTAATAATGGATTGAATATTTTTAATTATAATAATTAATATTATATAATAAGGTAAGCTTAATTTCTAGTCATAAATAATAGCAAAATGGAAAAAATAATTATCATAATTAATGTTAAAACACGTTTAATAGGGGGTTAAAATAAACATATAAGGGTTTAAATGACATTAAAACCTGTCCAGTTACCTTTTTTAGAAATATTTTATCTCTTATTACCTTAGGATTTATTTTTATGTGCCTATGGGACATTTTTTTTATGAAAGGGACCAATTTAAAAATTTTGGTGAAGAAAAAGACAAAATATCACCCTCTAGCTTTTAAATTTGAATTATATGTCCACGAAGGGATAAAATAAATATGTGAGTAAATATTTATATAAATTTTGAGAATAATTAATATATTTATATAAGGTTAATTTATTTTTAATTTTTAGTTGTAAAATAATTACTTTATATTCATAAGCAAAGATAACACAATAATTATTTAAATAATAGAAATATAAAATTAACGATGCTAAAAATGTATAAATTAAAATAAAATTAATAAATTATTAAACTCCATGATTATTTTATATAAATATAATTTTGTATAAAGGATTAAGAATATTTTATTCGAATTATATCTTTGTATTTAGGTTATTAATGTCAAATTAAATGAATATTTCCAAAATTGATATTAATGTTATTTTATATATAAATTAATTTTTCTTAAACGGTTTTAAATTCATAAAAATCCTATTCTCAGCCTATTTATTGGTATATGTTTAAAAATATAAAAAAATATTACATTAATGGAACAATGGTCCTTTTATGAAACTTTTATTGTCCGCTAAATAAGTAAACAATTCATTATCATGGTAAAGGGTTAAAGGGTGTTTGGCTTGTGACATGTGTTTGTGATAAAATTAATTTACCTCACTCAAAATATTATTATTTTATAAATTGGAGTTCATGTTTATTATTTTGGGGTAATAATTATATATTATGTCTAATTTTATTTATTTTCTTAAAAGACATATTACTATGTTAATAAGGCTAGTTATTATAGTGCAAAATAAAATAGTAAAGGTAAGGAAACATAGATGTTAAAGAAAAATATTTTTAAGACTTGTTTTTTTAGATGTGTAGATAAAAAATAAAATTCCTTACACCATTTTATAATCAATTTTTAAGGAACATGGTGTGAGAGTGACTTTCCATTATTGAATATTTTTGGTTATTAAGAAAAAATTCCACTCCTCTTAAATTATAAAAGGCCACCTCCTCCCTCCACTTATTCACTCCTCATAAGAAATTTGGATATACAAAAAAATGAAAAAAAAAGAAAAAAAAATAATTAAATATTATTTATAGTTATATATCATCACAAAATACAAACCCCAATATCCTCATTAAGAGATCTAAAGGGCATTGTTCTAAGAGAAGGTAATTGTCATTACTAAATTTTTTTTTTCTTATTTTATTTACCCTATCATTATTTTGTTAATAATTACAATTTATTAACACAACTATCTAATTTTTACTGATATGTTTTTATGATAGCGGCATAAACCACATCCATCTTCTCTTCCATCAAATAGGGAATGAAACCATTATTCGTCTGTGTGGATGACTACTGCCTCACGAACTGATGTAATTCATTTTCCAAAATATCCACCCAAGGACATATATAATAATGTATTTGAATTATATATGTGATATTTTTAACATAATTACACGTTTCTAATTATGATATCACTTATACAATCTTACTTTTCATTCCATAGGGGATATGATAACGTTGCTCATTTGTACAGAGGGCTGTAGCATCCTGAAATGATGTGATTCATTTTCTACTAACGGTATACATGGAAGGTAATAAGTATAAAGTTCATGAACATATGTGATAAAAAAATAATTATGATATTTATAACCTAATTATAATTTATAAAATAAAATAAATTATTTTCTTTTTGATACTGGAAAATGATAACATCGTTCGTGGGTACGTGAGGACTACCACCTCCGAGTAGGCATATTTAAAGAAATAATATGTTATTAATTATATTATTATCATTTTTAATGGTAAAATAATACTTACCTTCTTTCGATAATGATCATTTTAATATAGAAATGATACTCATCCGTACATACGACTTAGTGTCTCCATGATTGTAGCGTAGTTCATTTTTTCATAACAATATTTATTTATTGGAAGTAAAAGTTTAAATTATTTATAAAAATATAATTTTCTAGTGACTATTATTCAAAATATTATGTAATAATTCCCACTTTGACCATGGTCAACACAGAGAGGCTATTTTGAAATAATAAACCGAACATCCTCAAAACACATGACATGGACTTAAATAATTAATTATTTAGTTATGAAATTAAAATAAATTAAAATAAATTAAAAAAATGACTTAATTATACAGTATTAAACCAATAAATGGTTTTTACGAATTCAAATAATTCATCTAAGTTTATTATATTTGAGCTAAAGGACATACATGGAACGACTCAACTCGAGGTAAAGGACTTCATCTCAACTTCCCTTTACTAAGGAATATTATATTGTTATTCACATAATTTATTTTATATAATGTATATAATTACCCTTTTACATGTAAATAATTTTATAATTAAATTTATTTTCATTAGGTTATATTACTTATTCATTATCTTAAATATTCTATTATTATATGTGTAATTAAGTTTTACTATGTTGTGTTTTATTTCAAATGTTATTATTTTTAATTATATTTGACTCACATAATCAATTATATGAAAAATTCTCACTTTAATGTTATGATCATTGTAAAGGTTTATCATCTCTAATTTTCTTCTTTGGGACAAATTCTATGTTTTACAACTATATTATTTTACGAGGTGTATCTACTACCCCTTTTTTATTTCATATCATGCAACTTATTATGTTCATTATTTATAAATTATCATTTGAAATTTTTATTTCACGGTGCTTAAAATTGAAGAGTTACTTTAGTTTAAAAGTATTTATGTTACAATCTCATTTATTTTGGGATTGTTTATGTTAAAGTTTAATTTAGAGGAAATAAAATGGTATTGTTTTATTACACCACATATTATTATTTATATTATTTTTATGAATATGGATTATATGTTTCATTTTTTATTTCTTCAATTATTTATTAAAGAAACATCAAGAATGTTTTTTGTAAGTGATACTAGTCTTATACCATATTTTAGATCGAGAATATTTTTATTCCATATCCATTTTTTATAATATTTTATAATTTTTATCACAAACATAAAATATTTCCAAAATCCATTTAACATGATATTGGACATTTGATTAAAAGGATTTAAAAAAAATGATATTTAGTAATGTCTTCTAAATTGGTCACCTTTCACTACCATTACGAAATGTTTAAAAATAATTTTATTTTAATGTATACAACATGGATAGATTTTAATTCGATAATTTACATTATTTCACATAATGATTCCTTAATATGTTTTCTATTCTTTTTCATAAAAAATGGGAATCACAATATTTAGTGATTTTTTTTTGTTTTTAAAAGTTATTTTCAAAGTGAAAAGTTTATTTTCCTCATGAATGGTTTTGAGGATCTTTATATTGTATTTCCATTCATCAATTTCAAAAACCCTTGATGTTACATTAACTACACTAGAAATATATGGTATTGATACTATCATTTTAATTCTATGGATAGATTATGGGATTTTTATGAAATCCTTTTCTTTACCAAGGGTTAATCTTGTTTCAATGAGGTTTTCATCAAAAACATTTATCTTCCATGTGTTTTCAAGTTATGAAATGCACATTGCACGTTTTTTTCAGTATTATGACAAGAATTGTGTCCTATTTAATTTACTCATGTTATGAATCTTAGAAACTATTAATGAAGTTTTGAGCTTCATTATATCTTAGAGGTGAGCCCAATATTCCTTATATGATGGGTGATCCCAAATAAAACTCCTATGAATTTTTTATGGAATTCAATTATATGATTATTATATTTGTAAGAGCTATGTTGGGGCTCTGTAAGGGATCTATGAGGATAATATTCCAAGATACTGAAATGTTTTCTTTATTTATGATATGAGTTTTAAAATATTTATTTGATCAAGATTAACTTCACATGGAACATGATTATTGAATCTCATGGCTCTTAAATTTAATAAATATTATAACATACAATATTTTTAATGATCTATGATTGATGGTTATGAGTAATCTTATGAATGTTCATGAACTATGATTATTTCATCATACCCATATTATCATCTTATTTTCACTAATGATATTCAATTGTTAATGCTTATGTTTACCCTTACCGAGTATTTTAACAAACCTTTCTTATTCCTCCTTTCCCCAGGTAATCAAGAATGATTTAAATGAAATACGTTTTTATGGTTTTATATGGATTATGATGTTGAATTAATGTTGAATAAGAAAATATGGTTTTAGTGGGATGAGCACTCAATAGAATACATGGGTATTTTTTTGAAAGTTTTTTTTTCTAAAAAGATAAAACTCTAAACCTAAATATCATTAGGTATCCAAGTGATCTAGTAGTCAATTTTTATGTTTTAAGGTTTGGATTTAAGAAATTGAGTCCCATTTATTGGTGTCAAAGATAATAACATAACGTTCATGTTTTATAACAAGATTAGAGAGTGTGGGTTCAAGGATGTTATATTATAAATTAACTCTTAATGTAACATACAAAATATTTGAATTCCTTGATCATCGTAGAACCTCAAAAAAACCCAACTAGTTCCAAAATTAACTATATCCTTTTTCCTAAAATTAAATAACAGATTATCCAATGTATTCCATGAGTCCAAAAATGAAATAAAATCCATATTAATTTAAATTGTCACAAAATCACCAATACTTTTTAATTTTACAAATAATATCTTTTTTACTTCCTCAATTTCAACCAACTCTTAAACTATACATTTTACATAATTATTAGTCATATATTAAGGTTTATCTTCCTCCCAATCATGTGTTTTCCATATAATACCCACTACCATTCAAATCAATATTCTAGGTCATTAAAACCATTCAATTTATGCTTTCAAACCCTTAAATAAAACTATTGTGAAAATATTCTTTGATGTTTTTTGTTTTGTATTACCAAAATATCATTTATGTAACACTTCTACCACATAATCATCGTATTCCATTGAATAATCAATTTAATTATTCCACATGAACGATTTTCATGGAATATGTCACTCTTTAGTATCTTATTTGAACCTTGGATTAGGGAATTAACTCGAATAATGCCCATGTTCCCCAGTCATGATACATCAAACTCCTTATAAACTTATTTCCTTCAATCCATTATTTTTGTACAAAAAACATCTTCACCTTACTTTGAGACATTGCTTGGGGAGTATCTTTCCGAATTTTTGACATGAATATATTTTAATCTTCTTTACTCAATGGGTTCAACTATACGATCTATCAGTATACACTATCCTTATCTTTTATGGAGAGATATTGGGATGGTTAAGGGGGAAGTTGTTAATCATATATCATGATAACTCATTACACATAATCATAATATTTTATCTATAGTCATCATCGAATTTGGTTGATCATAATCATTGTATTTTCCATCAAATTTAGTGCTCACATGATTCCACATAGTTATATCTATTTATAATAACCAATAATCATAGTATCAATAATAAAAATATTATTGGGAAACCACATAATCAATTTTTTGATGTCAAAATTATGACACCCAATTTTCATTATAAGACACCTTAGGTTTAACCTATGTAACTAATTTCCATCATATACTAAAATAAATAATAATATTTCATAAATAATATGTTAATTAACATAGGTATATCCCCTGGGAGTTTAAAACCTAATGCCAAGTCAGGTAACACTCACAACGCACTCGTATGATGGTCGAAATAAACTCAAACCAAATCTTGTCCTAGTTATTATGCCTAGAATCATCTATAACAAAACCAAATACACTTGTAGTATCTAGAAAGGGATGTATTAAAAGGAATGAAATATAATCTATATCTTATAAAAACTATAGTATGTTTTCATATTCAATACTTTATCCTAAAATTCAATCATTGGGTTCTATTCACAAATATATGTTTCTGTAAATCTAGATCCCAAGGTTTCTATTAAAATTTATCTAATACCAACTATTAATACCTTGAAACAGTAAACCTGTTAGATCCCGGATCTCTTTTAAGGTATTTTGTTCTCATATTTCAGTTTAAGTCCTTCATTTGGGTTAATTAAGTGTTTCCCAAGTCATTATAAAGTCTCAAAGTTGTTCTGGGGGTTTGGAACATGAAAAGGGGGGAAACAGAGTTTTCTAGGTAAGCTGAACAGTCTGTGCATGGTTAGATCTAACCTTAAGGACAACCTAGGTAAAATATTTAGAAGGAGGATTTGTATATAGTATCCTCTGGATGGTTTGAGAACAGTTTTTAAAACCATATGGGTAGTCTGTGCAGTGTAGAATCTTTTAAAAAAAAACAGAAATTCCATCAAGGGGAATTAAGTGCCAACTCAATATTTTCTTCATCCTCCCCTATTGAAACCCGATGAACTAAAAAAATCTCCCAAGATCTCCCAAGAGAAATTCTATTTCAATCCTAGTCCATTAGGAGTATTTTTGATTACGAAACAAAGATCTAGGAAAGGCCAAATCCCTAATTGCATTCTTTTATTTTTTAGAGTTGGAATCTTTCTATTCTCTCTATACGAAGCTCTAAAACCTTCTTTCCCAGTGAGATCTAGGTTGAGGCTGTAAAGGTGTGTTGAATCAGTATCTAAGGGCTTGATTAAGGTTTAGTTCATCAACAGATTCAAGGTTGGTGGTCTATAAGTCACATACCTTGGTTTTCCTGTAGATTTTTGCATGCAGGGTTTCATTCTTGTTTTTATTATTTATGTGGTCTTGATTCCATTAATTAGATGTGGTCTATTTTTTGTCTAAATAATTAATTTTACCCCTCTTGATCTCTAAGGGATGTAAGGATTATGACCTGACCAAATTAGGGCCACCCATGTGGTGTGTCGGCCCTCCCGTTTGGGCAAACAGAAATGTAAGGTGTGAAATTGAATCATAATAATATAGATACTTATCGAGTCAGCTAATTGGTTTATGTAATGGGTTATAATAGAGGGTGTCTAGTTGTGTCTAATATTGTTAAAGGCTAAGGGATTGTTTGGTTGGAATTGAAATGGGTTTAATTGGGAAAATGGGAATTTGATAAAGAATCATGTTTACAATTGTATATGCATAGTGATATTGGAATGGAAAATTGGAATGGGGATAAAGTGTTAATTAATATAAATAATAAATGTGTTAATGGGTTGAGGAAGTATATTAATTTCTCATCTACAGACATTGTTCTAATTTTGCAAATGATATTGGCTATGCCTGTTGTGATATGGTTAATTATGGTGATTGATAAATAATCATGTTCACATGGCTTGGTAGAGTGGGGTATAGAATTGAGGTTCAATGACCAAGGTTTGAGATAGACTGTGGTTCTAGATCCACCCTTAAATACACGGGTTAGGGAAGGATATAGAGTTCTATTCTCATAACAGTTTTATTACATCTGGACTAAGGCTTCAAGGTTATGACTATGAAGATGTTATAATATGATACCTACTATGATAGTAGATTATTTTATTTTCATATTATTGAGAATATTTAACATTCCTAATCAATTGAACTCTTGAAAAGGGTATATTAAACCATTAAATTTCTAAGTAGTGATCATGGATTCAAAGGTAGTATAATTTAAAGTAGTAGAGTCTTGAATGTCTTATTGATCTGTTTACATTTATATTACATTATTTATCACTTGCATGAACTATCTTCTTTTGTTGGATATTTTTTAGACACCATTGGTGATGGCCTACTAAGTTATACTCACATCCTACTCGGACTGTAATTGGGTAGCCGATCAGATTTTATACTTGCATGTCAGGACAAGGTCAAGGGACCAATTCCAAGGAGTTGAGTTAGACATGTGGTATGCAGGTGAGATTCTAGACATAGATTCCATACCGTTTTGGTGATATTTCATTTTTATTTCTTTTGGGGTTTTGTTCACTTGGCATTATAGCATGGCATGGAATATTTACTGTTGTATATTGTTGTACCCAGTTTGGGAATTCGTTATTTATGCTTGTTATTGATTATTATCAACTTTTTTCTATATTTAAACTATTTTCTACTATGCAATGCTCTAGTAGAGTGGGTATAGTCTCCAAACACATCCTATTGGACCCTCGCTGCTAGTAGGAAACGTCTGGCATATGGGGAGGCAAACTTGAAGTCATGTGGAGATCCATCTCGGGCACCAGTTTAGTGGATTTTGGTTCAGGGACATTGAAAAGTGGTATCAGATGGTTTATTTTCTCTTTCTTACTATTTGGTATGGTAGAAATGATGTTAGGAATGTGCTGGGCCTTGGTAATGAGCTCATTCTTGTGATTAGCTAACCCATGTATGAGGGAAAACCCAAGTTACCCTAGGTGGGGATTGTGGTTCTTGTTGTGTGTTGATATATTCGATGATATTTCACCATCAGTGACACAATTATTGTGTGAGTTGAGGTTTTTTTATATTTATCTCTTGGATGGAAGGGTATGAGGATTTTAATTCATGCATCATTCTCGGAATCTATGTAGGTATGTGACATGCATGATCGTAGGCACACACGAGTGATGGGTGTGTGGGATATAAAGGGTTGGATGCATTGGTTTTTTCTAAAAAATTAATGAAATTGTGCCTAATAAAATGTTATAAATAGGTGGAAGGGGAAGTGAAAAATTCATGTTGTAATTATAAAATAGTTCCTGATCAAGAAGTAAAAATATATTAACTTATTGTAAGAGTAAATTGTGATATAGAAATAGTTTTGAATGAGTGTAAACGATAAGGCTTGTATCCTTGTGAAATATAAACCGTTTTTAGCCATGAACTTAGGAGAGATAAAGAAGGGTAGTGATCTAGTTGTGAGTGGGATCGTTTTAGTAGAATATACGAACTATTTTGGTTATGATGCATTATGAGCCTACCAATAACTTTTTTCTTTCTTGTAAGAGCATTATAGCTTCATTCCAAAGAATATGTTTGGCATTGTTGAGAAATTCCACCTTGAAGACTTGTTCCTTTTGGGCGATATGAGGATGTTTCCAAGAACATTCCTCCAATTATAGAGAAGGAAAATGTGTAGTTCCGAGAAGATATGGAAGAACAGTTCCAGGAGAACTTAGCTCATTTTATGTAGATGATAGAACGAGACCTAGGGCGGGTAACACCGAGTATGTTAGAGCTAACCAGGGAATTTTAGCTGCAACACCCTCCGAACTTTACTAGAGAGGGTGGGCCAGAGGCATCCGAGTTTTTCATAGAGTCCATCCAAACTATTCTTGACCATCTAGAGACACCTATTGAGAATCGAGTCAATTTGGTGGGTTTTATTCTAAGTGGTCAGGTAAAATGTTGATGGTACATCATGGTCAAAATGGAGTAGGTTGATGGAATGTTGTGGAAGTATTTTTAGTAGAAGTTCCTTGAGCACTTCTACCTAGAAACCTTGAGGAAAGAGAAGTATGAAAATTTTACGAGGTTAACTTTGGGGAAAATGTATGTAATGGACCATGCTAGTTGTTGAACCTATCCGAGACACGTATTTCTAACACAGACAACAGACGAGGCATCCATAGTGAAACTCTACCAGGATAGGCCAAGACACAATATTAGATATGAGTTGAATATATTTCCTCTGAAAATATTTGTTGATGTGGTGGATCAAGACCTTATCTCAGAGGGGAAATTTAATAGAGATTCAAGTAGTGAACTTGTGGTTCTATTAGGGAGAGAATGTGGCACATCTTTTGATAGTAGGAAGCGCCGCTTTGGAATCTTTTAGCAGGATAAAAGTGCACAGAGTAGTCCAAAGAAGGGGTTAGGTTCTCAGGGTGGCAACCAGGTCTTTTTTTATCTGTGTGGAATTCCAGGGAACAAGTGTGTCAAGTGACTCCCCCCTTCGGCTAAGTTCCAAGCATGTCGAAGGTTAGGCCCCGTGCAGAGGTTCTACACAAACCCACGATAGTGAAGGAAGGAGGAAGGTCATATGAAGATGACGAGTGTACCTATGGGTCTGTTACCCCATATCAGGAAGGAAACTGGAGATCCATGGGTCGTAATGGTAGAGGTGGTGGATGTGGAAGTCTAGAAATATTTCATCCTTACAAACAGAGTAGTGCAGTGTAGGGTACTCAGGCTAGAGCCTAGGGTAAAGGGGTAGGTCATCTACATGCAGTTTAGGCTACACCTGAAGGTGGTTAGGCATGACCATTTACTGTTTGAGGTAAAATTCTTGTAAATTCCATGCTTTCTCATGCGTTATTTGATACAAGTTCTACACATTACTTTTTTAAGGTCTGTTTATAGTTTTTTTGGGCTAAACCATGGAGGCTACATGTTAGGTAATGTCACTCGAAACTCTGCTTGGGGTACGAGTTGAGGACATCTGGTAATGTAAAGATTTTGATCTTGAGATTAGTGGGTATCATTTTCTATGGGATGTATTTATCATTGAGAAATCAGGTTTTGAACCTAACTTTGGAATGCTCTAGTTGGTGTTATATCAAGCTCATATTGGCTGTTACCTATGTCAGGTAGCATTTATGTCTCTCGGTGGAAGCAATCATGTTTTTCGTGGTGAGTGGGATACTCGAGCGGGCTGCCCAGGGATGCTACACCAGTGGTTGGGGGAACACACAAACCAAGTGGCTTTCCTTATGTTAGATGATGGGGAGAAAGGACAGATGGTCTCCCCTTGGGTGGTGGAACAATTTTAGGCTGTTTTTCTGATCACTTGTGAGGGTTACCAACTGAGAGAGATGTTGAGATTACGATCGAATTGTTTCTAGGAGAAAAGCCAGATTTCATACCACCATATAGAATAACACTGACATATATCCATGAAGTGATGGTTAAGTTAGAGGAATGGGTGTGTAAGGGGTTTATATGTCCTAGTATGTCACCTTGGGTATATTTGGTGTTGTTTTCTAAGAAATATGATAGATCACAGAGTCTATGTGTCGCTATAGGAAGATGAACTAGATGTGGGTTAAGAACTGATACCCTCTTCATAGAATTGAGTACCTATTTGATTAGCTCAGAGGCCCCTCAGTGTTTTCCAAGATTGATTTGAGAATATGGTACACTCATTTGAGGGTGAGACCTTCTGGCATACCCTACACAACATTCCAAATTAGGAACATGTTGAATGATTTTCGGGTGATGCTATTTGGATTGTCCAATGCACCGGTGATGATCATGTCTTTGATAAACCATATATTTCACCCGCATCTAGATCAGTTTTTAGTTGTCTTCATTAATTACATCATGGTGTACTTCTGAACTCATTATGATCATGCCAAATATCTTGACATCGTCATGGGTATACTAAGAAAATATAGGCTTTATGCCAAGCTATCAAAATGTCAATTTTGGATTTATGAAGTTAAATTTTTGGGACAGATCATTTCAAAGTTAGGGGTGTTGGTGGATCCAGAGAAGGTGTAGGCCGTGGTGTCTTGGGAGCAGCCCAAGAATGTCTCTGATGTTCTGAGTTTTCTTGGTTAGGACAGTTATTCTCAAGTGTTTTTTTGATATTTATCTAATTTTTTAGTGCCAATCACTTTCCAAACTATGAAGGGGGTTGAGTTTGATTATTCAGAGGCTTGTGAGAATGATTTTTAGGAGCTGAAGAAGATGTTGACTAAAACACCGATTTTGATCTTACTCGAACTAGGTTAGATGCACACCTTGTTCTGAAATGCATATAGCATTGGACTTGGGGTAGTGTTGATGAAGGATGATTGGATTATTGTTTATGGGTCAAGATAGTTGAGGCCATACAAAAGGAATTAACATACTCCAGACCTGGAGAAAGCTGTGGTGTTTCATGAATTAAAGTGTTGGAGGCATTATTTTTTGGGAGAACCTTTCATGGTGATCACCAACCATAAAAGTCTCAAAAACATATTCTCTCAGTAGAATTTGAATCTTCTATATTAACACTAGGTTGAGTAACTACAGTCTTTTGATTTTGAGCTGGTGTACACCATAGGGAAATGGAATAGTGTCATCAATGCTTTGAGACGGAAAATTGAGAATCAGGTAGTTCAAGAATCTAGTTCAGAGTGGATGGTGATGTATTTGTTTTCTTAGATGCATTTGGAGTTACGGGATGGACACGGGTAGACGACCCGTGCTTCTATAGCAGCTGAGTCCGCTCTTTTGAGCCGAGTATAAGATAGTCAGTTGGTAAACCCTGAGTGATTGTCTATGAATGAAAGTCTAAAAGGTTGGGAGTCACCTTTTTGTCAGACTTTTGGTGCTGATGGATTTTCTTACAGTCATGGTCGTGTTGTGGTGCCGATAGATGTATGAGAGGAGTTGATGCATGAGTTTCACCTGTTAAAGTGGGAAATGTATCCAAGCTTGACTAATATGTACCGTGACCTTCATAGGTAGTTTTGGTTTTCATTAATGAAGAATGATGTTGCGAGTTTTGTGGAATGATGCCTTACCTTTCAGCAGGTGAAGGTCGAACATCAACGCCTAGGTGGGTTATTGCTGTCATTTCCTATTTTAGAGTGGAAGTGGAATGACATCATGAGGGAATTTATAGTAGGTCTTATGAGGACACGTCAGAATAATTTTTCAATTTGGGTGGTGGTAGATCAATTAAAAAAAGAGGCTAATTTGTTGCTGATCCAGGATACCTATACAGTCGAATAGTTGGGGGAAATTATTGTTCAAGAAATAGTATGGTTGCATGGAGTGATGAGAATCGTAGTATTAGATCGTGATCCAAATTTCACCTCACACTTTTAGAGTGGAATATAGAAAGAAATTGGTACCCATGTGTTTTTGAGTATGACTTACCACCCACACACTGATGGGTAGTCAGAGCATACAATTCATGTTTTGGAAGACATATAGAGAGCATGTGTTTTAGATTTTCATGGTTCATGGAAAAATTACTTGTCACTTGGTGAGTTTTATTAGAACAAAAAAAATTAAGGCTATAGTTCATATAAAACCTTTGAGGCACTTTATGGGAGACTGTGTATATCTCAGATATTCTAGTTAGGGACCGGGGAGTCTAATCTCTTAGGGTGGGTCATGTGTAGGTGACATCAGAGAAGGATCATTTGATTCAAAAGAATATGGAAATAGGTCGGAGTGGGAAGAAGCCCTATGAATATCGGTTTCATAGAACTCATTATTTCATGGTGGTTGATATTGTGTTTCTTCAGGTGTCTCCATAGTTGGGTCACCATCGAATTTGGAAGCAGGGAATGTTTTCACTTATATATGTGGGGCCATTTGAGATTGTAGAGATGGTCAGACCCGTGGAATACTGATTTGCTCTCCCATAATGGTATAGTCAGATGTAGTATGCTTTCCATGTTTCAAAACTCTAAGAGTATCATCCAAATCCATCCCATCTGTTAAATGCTGAGGATGTCGGGCTTAAGGATAATGTGTCCAATGAGGAGCACCTGGTACTTATTGTGGATCATAGTGAGAATGTTTTTCGAGGAATGGTTATACCCTTGGTTTTTGTTCTATGTTAGCATGGAAATGATCAGGAAGAAAAGTGGGTGTGGGAAATAGATATGCGAGCCTAGTGGACCTATTTTCTTCAGAAACTAGACGTTGCTCAGGAAGAGCGGCTTGGGGATGATCCGTTATAAGGTGGGGAGGTTGTAAGATCCAAAATATCTATTAAGGTTTGTTTTTCTTTCGGGTTTATTTTTAAATCCATCCTTTTGGTCAATTAAATGTTTCCCAAGTCATTAAGAAGGCTTGGGGGTGTTCTGGGGATTCAGGACATGAAAAAGGACAAAAAGGGTTTTTTAGGGAAAGCCGCATGGTAGCGCATGGTTTGTCCTAACCATACAGACAGCCCATGTAAACCATGGAGAACAAGGATTTTTGGATAGTCTCTTCTACAAGGTTTGTGCATAGTTTGGAAAACCATGTGGGTAAACCATGTGGCCCAGAAACTTTTAAAAAATTACAAAAATTCCATTATAGGGAATTAAGTTCCAACTCGATATTTACCTCCTCCTCCCCTCTTGCAACCCTAGGAACAAACCAAAGATCCCAAGATCTCAAAAGGGAGATTCTTCTTCAATCCAAGTCCATTTTTAGTGCCTTCAATTGCGAAACGAAGATACAGGTAAGGCTAAATCCCTCTTTGCTTTCTTTTCTTGTTTAGGGTTGGTATATTTCTCTTCTCTCCATTTGAAGCTCTAAAACCATTATTTTCCAATGAGATCTAGGTTGAGGCTTAAAAGGTGTGTGGAATCAGGATACAAGGCCTTAATTAAAGGTTATTTCATCAAAAGATTCACTGTAGGTGGTCTAAAAGTCACATCCCTTGGTTTTCCTATAGATTTATGCATGCATGGTTTCATTCTTATTACTCTTCTTGATTTGTTCATGATTTCATCAATGAGATGGGGTTTATTTGGTGTCTAAATAATTAGTTTAACTCCTCTTGATATTTAAGGTATGAAAATAGAATTAGTTGAAGAAATTAGGGCCACCCATGGGGTGTGTCAGACCTCCTGTTTCGGATAACAGAAATGTAAGGTGTGAAATTTACTCATAATAATATAGAGACTTATAGAGTAGGATAATTGGTTCATGTATTGAGTTGTAATGGAGGGTGTATAGTTGTGTCAAAAGTGGCTAATGGTTAAGGGACTATTTTTTTGAAATTTAAATGGGTTAAATGGGAGAAATGGGTATATGATAACGAATCATGTTTACAAATGAACATGCCTTGTGATATAGGCATAATAAATTAGAATTAGGTTAAAGGTTTATGTAATATAAATAATGAATGTGTTAATGTAATGAAGAAAATTGATAATCTCTTATTTATTTATATTGTTGTGATGATGTAAATGATAATGTATATGCTTGTTGTGATATGGTTAATTGTGGTGAATGATAAACAAGGATGTGCACATGGCTTGGTAGAGTGGGGTATATACATGTGGTTATACACCCATGGGTCGAGTTAGAACGTGGTTCTAGATCCACCCCCAAATGAATGGGTTAGGGAAGGGGATAGATTTATATTCCCCTAGTGTTTTCATTCCACCAGGACTACATCTTTTAGGTGAGGATTATGAGGTTGTTATAATGTGATGCCTAGTGAGACAAGACTTGATTTTATTTCCATATGCTTCAAAATATTAAACATGTCCAATCCATTGAACACATGAAAAGGGTATATTAATCCATGAAATGTATAAGTAGTGAACCTAGATTCATTGGCAGTATAATTTAAAGGATAATATTCTAGAATGTACTATTCAACTGTTTACCTTTATTTTTGACTATTTATCACTTGAAAGAACTATCTTATTTTTTGTATATTTTGTTGACACCATTGGTGGTGGCCTACTGAGTTATACTCACACCCTGCTCTGGCCTCCATTGGGTACCCGAGTAGATTTCAAACTTATAGGTCAGGACAATGACATGGGTACTATATTAGGGAGTTGAGTTGGACATGGGATATGCAGGTGAGGTTCCAAACTTAGAGCCCTGACCATTTTGGGGATATTGTATTTCATCTTTTTTTTGTGGGTTTGTTTACTTTTTACTGTACTGTGGCATGATATATTTACTATTATATACGGTTGATCCCAGTTTTGGAATTGGTTATTTATGCATGTTATTGATTATTCTATATTATTTCAACTATTTAAACTATTTTTGGTTGTGTATAACTCTGGTAGAGAGGGTATTGTCTCTCCATATAACCTATTTTACCCTCACTGCTAGTTGGTAACCTTTGGAATATGGGGAGGAACACTTGAGGTCATGTGCTGACCTGGCATGGGCACCAGTTTAGCGGCTTCTGGGTTGGGGACAAAAAAACTCAAAGCTGGTGGTAACATTACTAAATTGGTATTAAATATAAGGGATTTCATCTCAATGGATTGAATATTTTATTATTATTGAAAAAATAGATACAAATTTGAATCTCACATTACATCATAATATTTAAAATACAACATAGTTTTTTCTTTTAGTACACTATTATTTCCATTTTCATATCTCTATATATTTTTAATAATAAACATCCTACTATACTGGGTAATGGAAACATAATTAACTGATGGGATCAGAAGCCTATTAAGGGTATGCATAAAATAAAATCTATCATTAATAAATAATGTATAATCAATATGGAATGGTATATAATTGAGAACATATTATATTTAATAAAAAACCTAATAATAAAGAATAACATGTCATGATTAAATGATGAATAAATAATTATAGTTAAATAATAACACGATCTTGAATCTTATTTATATATATCAAAATTATTCAAATAATCAAATGGACATCAAAAAATATTATTATAATGATGCATTACATAATGTCAGACATTATAACCTAACCATCAAGGACATGTTCTAAGAAATCCCAAAAAAAGTAAGGGATTATCCTAATAGAAAAAATATTTTATCTCATAATACATATCGATGAATCAATGGGATATAGATTCCCCTTACATTCACATACTAATTCCAATACAATCCAAATATGAAAGGGGAGAATCAAAATCAACAGTAGAATTCGTATTGAAAATTAGGATAAATAATGTCAATAATTTCCCCAATTAATAAACATTATCAGAATCCATCCAGAGTAATTTTTGGAATGATATCAAAAAATTACATCCTTAGTAGAGTGTAATTTTCCAATAGTATATTGACATATATGAAAATACTTTAGAAAGATCACTATATATTTCATAAGGAAAATAAATATTTCATTTTGAAATAAAAATTTACCAAATATCAAAAAAAAAAAAATTCAATGGAATTTTTCAAACATATTAAAGGAATATTTAATTCATCGGTTGATCATGATGGTGGATTTTTTTATCATTTCATATAAGAAGAAAAAACATTCCCTTCACACTTTTGTAAAACATCAGAATTTACCTAATTTAGAAAATGACAAGAAGAATATTTTTAAACCATTTTTAAAAAATATAAAATGGGACAAAATATCCTTGATAATTATTTTTAGAGTAGTAAAACTATTATTAAATTTTTTTTTAGGAAAATATGGATAAGGAATAAACATATTCCAGGTCATGTATAAAAACAACATCAACTTTCCTTAAAACCATGGTTTCAGTATATTGTGTAATTAAATTTATAAAATGAAAGGAAAAAACTAAAATTTATATAGATAAACATATTTGAAGAAAAAATATTGGGTTTAATATAGAACTATAAAATAATTCCACAAGATGATACTTTAATAAAAAAATCTTGAATAATGATGAAGTTGTGAAATAAACCTTACCTCGGGTTTGACTTATATCATCCTACCCCATCCCATTAGATTGAGAGGGAGGAGGAATGATACATTTCCATTAGGTATGTTCCCAAGGGTCTAAAGTCTGGAAATAAATGAAAAGGGATTCAAGAATCATTTGGGAATGATTTTCCCTTGCGATAAAATCAACCAATCAAACAATCCATTATAAAAAAACTACATGATGCATGTCAAAAAAGAAACCCAACCCATACATTACCAAAATAAAACAAAACTAATCCATAACAAGTACCCAATTCCAATACAACCGAAAAAATATCAGAGTACCAGAAGGGAGACAACACAACAAGACCTTAAAGAATTAGTACACCAACCATAGCTTCAAAATAGGCTCCATGCTCCAAGAACCACAACATCACCAAACCGTCATGTCGAACTGCATGAAAATTGAGATGCTTTACTCTTACACATGTCCCAGAATACAACATCCACAAAAGTTTTCAAGTGCCAAAGAAAGGGTGAGTAATAATACTCAAGAGGATTTCACCAAATGACTTCTCTACACACACCACTAAGAAAGAACTGTTAGGAAATTAATATAAAGAAGTTTATATAAAACATTAAATTGAACAACCATTACCACAAGCTAAACATACCCTTATAAATCCATGTCAAACAAGAGATAACCACAACAATTCCATAAGACAAAGAACCATCACACATTATCCAATCAAATTCCATTGTGTAAAGTGACACACAACAAGGCAACCAAACAGAGGAACTTCTGTCCAGCCCATTCAATATATTTCCAACTAGTTGTGCTTCCCCACCACTAACCATAATGGTGGATATTCTATCCACTATCCATTACCTTTTATAGTGAGACTTCCCATACACTTCCACTCTTTCAACACAAGCCTTAACACTTAATCAGCCAACAAGCATAAACCACAAAGTCCACATAATAAGAACACTACCATTTCCAACCCATGACAATTCACTTAAATAAATCACCCATTTATTATCGACACCTTCAACCATTTTCCACGCCAAACCACATTTAAAAAAAAAACATATTTTTATTGAAAAGTATTTTCACAAACCATTTTCATAATCCATATGATTTATTTACTATATACATTTTAAAATCAGACACCAAAACTCATCTTTAAATAATATCCCATTTCACCCAAATATCCCCAAATCATCACCAATGGGTTTACAGCATGATTTATCACATCATATTCAAAATTTATTTCAATAAAATAAAATTAATTACAACCCAAACCACTAGTTATGACCACGTGGAGTTGAGAGAGAAGCCACCTAACTTTAGGGTTTCAGCGAAATCAACCCACCAACAACTGCAACACAAATTCGGAGAACACACCACCAAAACTGCTCTAGATCCTATTACCTATCATAAACAAGACATAAAATCATCACTTTTAGCTTCAAAATCCCTATATAAACACACAAATGATATAGATCTAGAAAATGAGGGAGAGGTAAGAGTAGATCTAGAGAAAACCAAAGAGAAACCAAGAATAGAGAATTACCTAGGAGAAACCAACTTAAAACAACCTTAAAACACCTTCATGTCCCTTCCAAAATGGGTGGGAGAGCCGCTCAAACACTTGAGAACTAAAAATACTGATGCAGTCTTAAGTGGGAGGAAGCTTGGAGTGATTTAGTTCAGTCCTGAGTGTTCTCATTTTTAAAATACCCCAACATTAATGGGTTTCACGGTTAGCTCACAGAGTTTAACAAATCGTGCGCTAACAGTGTGGATGATATGACTTCAAAGGCATCTTGAATGGTTAGAGAAACTATGAGAAAACTCCACGGGAACTCACTGCCTTGAGTTTCATGGTTTTCCTTGGATTCTTGCATGGTTTCCCTTAATCATTCTCAAACCGTGATCCTATAAAAAGACCTCCAAACTTTTCCAAAACAATTCCAAACTCTCCCAAACTCTTCCAAAATCATCCCAAGAACATTAAACACATAAAAAGTCATAGAAAAAGGCTGATTAAATCAAAATGGGAGTGATAAATTCTCCCCACCATTGGACTTCTCGTCCTTAGAATGTAGAGAAACACCAGCATGCCAAAAGTGCTCGGGCCATTCCTCAGCCATCTCTTTCACCTATTCCATAGTCTCCTCCTGAATTTTTCCATCTGGCCAAAAAACAAAAACTAAACCAATGATTTTACCATGAATGAACTTCTCTTTCCTATCCATAATCCTCATTTGAATGGGAACCAATGAAGCATCCAATTCTAGCTCAACATGATCCAAACGAATCACGTGGTCACAATCCACCTGAAATTTTTTCAAGTGCCACACATGAAACACACTGTGCACTACACTAGAACATTGTGGCTAAGCCAACCAATAATACACCCCTCCAATCCACTCATGTATATCAAAATTCCCAATATAAAACGAATACAACTTACCCTTCATTCTAAACTGAAGATGTCCTAACCTAGGAGAGATCTTCAAAAACACATAATCACCTACCTCAAATGACAACCGTTATCAAGAATGGCCTTTATACAATTTTAGATTACATTGAGCCTTCTATATCATATTTATTATTAGCTTGATCTTCTCTATAGTCTGTTAGACAAGGTTCGGCCAAATCATTGAAGTCTCACTTGTTTCCCCCCAACATAGTGGGGAATGACATGGAAGCCCATATAATTCTTCAAAAAGATCCATATGTACTGAATTTTGATAATTATTATTATAAGATAATTTTACCAACAATATGTTCTATTACCATGACCACCAAAATCCATCACACAAGATCGTATAATTTCCTCCAAAGTTTATATCATTATCTAAAATTAGCCATTCATTTGAGGATCATATACTATGCTCATCATCAATTGTTTCCAAATGGATTACTGTAAGAATTTTGAAAGATGCGATGTGAACCTCAGATATCTATATAATACAATCAAAATTGGAATTCCATGCCTCTTTTCAACATATGAGAAATAGATTTTGGATAGATCATTCACCGTATGGGATTTACGAATTGGGATGAAATGGGCTGACTTAGTTAGTCGATCTACAATAACCCATATGACATCATGTTTCATGACCGATATCAAGAGACATGTCCCAAAATTCATTACTATTTTCTCCTACAAACAAATTGGAATAAGCAAATATTGCAACATTCCTGTAGGCTGCTGGTGCTCTGGGTTGACATTCTAACAAGTCCAAAATCTCGAGGAAAACTCAGCCACATCCTTTATCATACCATCCCAAAAAAATGAACTTTCAACTATTTATACATATTTGGAATTCTAGGAATGAAATACCACCTCTAATAATGATAAGCTCTGAGAGGTTCCTCCTAAATATCCACTGGTACCACAATCTGATTTTGAAAATACAAAACTGATTTTTCTTTCAGTTCCCAGCCCTGAATGGTCCCCACACCATTGATTTTTGACCTCATCTCCATAGATTTGGAGTCAAGTTCCTGTTCCTCTTTAACCAAACAAACCAGTCCAGTAACCAATGAAACTGGAAAGAAGACCGCACTATCAACTTGTTCTTCATAGTCCAACTACATGTCAGCTAGGAACGACATGAACTTCCATTGATCCAATGTCTGTTTCCACACATGAGCATATGATTTTCTACATAATTCAACCTCCACCAAATTTCCCTTACCCAGTGTGTACATTAAGTTGAAATAAAACATATGAAGATATTCCATCCATATCCATTAACATAAATTCAAATCACTCTATGAGAAAATATGATTTAAGCCCTTGTGATTAGTAAACATAGTAAACTTCTCACCGAAGAGATAATGATGCCTCATTTTCAAAGCATAAAACCCAACCGCCAACTCTAAATATTGTGTTGGTTCATTCTTCTCAGGAAACCTAAAATATAATGAGCCAAATGCAACCACCCATTCCACCTACATGAGAATAAAACACAACTCTAATCCTGATGTAACACAATACACAATGTACCATTTCTATGTTTTGGAAAAACCAAGATTTGTTTTTATGTAAGGCGACTCTTCATATCTTAAAAACATTTCTACCCCTAATCATTCCATTAAAATGGGATATTCTTCCTTGTCAATGCTATAATTGGTGAAGCAAATCTTGAGAAATAATGAAAAAAATTCGATAATAGCTAGCTAGACCAAGAAATCTTTGTATTTCAAAAACTTTCATTGGAGGATTCCATGAGATAAAAGCCTTTATCTTTTCAAGATCGACTAAAAACCTCTCTCAGAAATAACATGGCCAAGGAAGTGAACCTTATATATCCAATAGATACACATTGAAGATTTTTAATAAAACTAATGATCCCCCAAGACTCTTTAAAATATATGATTCATCAATTCCATGGACACCGCTAGTTTATTCATTAGACCAAAGGTTTTATCCACATACTCGTAATAGATATATCTTCTTATGAAATCTATTTTTGGGATATCTTCCTTTCGTAAAAGAAATTGATGATATCCCATCCTCAATTAAATGTTCGAGAACTACTGAGCTCCTCTTAACTGGTGAAAAAATGAATAAGGCATGGAAGTGGATATCAGTTCTTTATCGTAACCTAATTAAGTGTAAAATGATCCACACATATTAGCAATGTTTTATCCACCTTTTTATCAAACAAATTGGTGCTTCCCATAGATATGTGGTAGGCCGGATGAACCCTTTGTTCTCTAACTCTTCCAACTGCACCTTTAATTTCCAGAACATTGCTGGTGCCATACAGTAAGATGGAAGTGAGATAAGACTGGTCCCCAGAAACAGATCAATCATAAACTCCACTTCTCTCATGGGTGGCCAACCTAAGAATTATTTTTGAAATACATCCATTAACTGATCCACAACTGCTGGAAGAACACTTTTCTCAACACCTTACATTGATTCTAATGAAAACACTGCAAACTGAAACTAGATCATGAAAACAACTGGATCCAACAAATCTACTACACCTACCATTTCATTATTTTCCCCTCTAAATAGATGTTCAATGTTTCCCTACATCAAAAAACTAATCATTCCCACATAGCAATCTCTGTGGGCCTTAAACATCTCCAACCAAATGATTCCCATGATTATGTCATAAGCATACATATCAATAACTGATAAATCCCACAACAAGTCAATTCCATCCACAACTAAGCAACACACTTTACATAGAATGTCTAAACACTCTCTTTGACCTTGATAAGTTCAATGATTCCAAATATATGGCATCATTTCCACATGTAAATCCCACAAATCAACAATTCCAGAAGAAATAAAAGAATGTGAAGCTCCCATATCAAACAATACTTACATCATGTAGAATTTAAAATAATCTTATGTCACACCATGGATGGTCCCGACTGATCATAATCCACAACTTGTTCAAATCCGAACAATTTCTTAATTTCCACACTATACTATTTATTGCCCTACTGATGAGTCAGGTTGTTCCTCAAATCATTGTGACTAACTTTACTATGCTATTTTGGGGTATTCTACTACCCCCATCCCATTGAGTCATAAGACCCCTATGACACTTGGGGCGTGTTGTGGACACCAGACCTAGGATCATTCCAAAAAAATAACAGTAAAGATGACCCATATTCTTAAAATTATGGCTTTGTTGACGTTTTGTCATAAAATACAGCTTGAAGTGACCCCTAGAGACACACTATAAATATCCCATCTTACTCTAGGGAATCAAAGGATGATTCACCGATACTTTCATTGAATCCAAATCCATAATCCAATAATTGAAATAAGTGTCCCACTTCCACTTGAACCCAACATTTGAGTTCCCACTATTTCCAAAGGATACCAATTTTATTAATGTACCTGCAGCCCCCAAAAGGTCCCACTCTGTCACCGTAGCTATATTCACCATTTTTGTGTAACAATTTAGACACGACACCACTATCTTGGAATGAATTTACTTGTTCAACACATCTTAAAAAATTTGTTCCATCAATGATGTACTACGTGAAACCTCACCTGAAAACCACACTAACTTCATAAAAATATCCTCATATTTTATTACAGAAAAGTTATTCTTCCTCAAATAGAATACATTCTTCATGCACTAAATATTGAATGTATGGGGGTAGAATAGTTTGTGAAACAATAACTCAAAACTCTCTCATGTCACACATTTGTTTGTCCCAGCTTGGAATTCTTGATCCTACCACTGAAAGGAAATATAATCCAACATATATGTAGATAATTTCACTTTCATCTCTTCCGGTGTTCCCAATAATTCTAAATATCCTATTCATTCTATTCAGCCAAGATTCTATGGTTTAACGTTCCGAATCACCCCCAAAGTTGGGTGGATTTAGATTTTAAAATTAAATTGAACTATTCACATGCTTCAATACATCCACTTTATTTTCACTTTTCAAATCTTGGAATGCTTTCATTATTCTCTGCACTAGCTGCTGGTTCACCTGAGGCATAGGTGCAACAACATTTTCAGTAGCTTTTTTTTGTTGATCTCTACGACACCTACTCAATGACATTTCTATATATATAATAACAACAATATGTCCCACTACCTTAACAATAAAGTGTATACAATTTTAAAATTCAATACATTATAACTATCACTTATAAGATTTCCACAAGTTCATATTTCCAAAACACCCCAAGATTACATATTTCAAATCCTTTTGTTTTGAAACCCAGTTCAGATTTTTCAAAACCCACACATTCGTATCCCCCCATAAATCATTATACCCAAATGAAATATGAATCTGAGTGGGAAGTCATTTCTACCATGGATTCCATGGTAATATCATTTTCTACACCCATGAAAATGAGATTTCCATTTCCTATAAGTGTCTCCAAAACATTTATGTACCCAATCCCTAGTAAATTGAAGTACATCATAAAATTGTTAGGTATGTAATTTTATGCTATACATTCCAAGTTCCTAAAATCCTACACCTTTATACCATCTCAACTCAAAGAATAGACAAAGAGAAAATGTCAACAGCAAGACAAACAATCAATGCCAAACAACCAAATAATTGAATTTAATCAAAATCCAAGGACTGAATAAACTGATACCACTTGTAACGTCCCACCCCATCCCATTGGCCACAGGGGGCGGTGGAATGCTACTTGGCCTTAACCGATGTTTCCAAGGAACCGAAGGATTGAAATAAATTCCAAGGTATTCAATAATCAATGTGGAACATTTTTTTCTTGAGATAAAATCAACCAACCAAACAATCCATTATCAACAAACTACATGACACATGTCAACAAAGTAAACAAACCCATACATTACCAAAATACAAAAAAAAAACTATTCCTTAACAATTCCCAAATGAAAATACAACAAAAAAAATATCAGAGTACCAAGTGGAAGACTACACTACAAGACCCTAAATAACTAGGACACCAACCATATCTCTACACCAAGCTCCATGCTCTAAGCACCACAACATCACCAAAGAATCATGTCAAAATGCTAGAAAATTGAGATGATTTTCTCTTACATATGTCCCAAAATAAAACATTTTAAAAATCACCCAAGTGCCAAAGCAGGGGTTGGAAATAATACATAGTAGTATTTCCCCAAATGACTTCCCTTCCTTTACCACTAGGAAAGATCCGTTAGCACATTTATATAAAGAAGTTTATGTAAAACATTAAATAATAAAACCATTTCCACATGCCAAACAAACCCATACCAAGCCATGTAAAATAAGGAATAACCATAAATATTCCATAATACATAGAACCCTGACACATTAGCACAACAAATTCCATCTTGTAAAGCAACACACAACAAGGCAACCAAACAGCGAAACTTCTGTCCAACATGTTCACTACATTTCCAACTAGTGGTGCTTCCCGAAAACTAACCATAATGGTGGCTCTTCTATCCACTATCAATAAACATTTATAGTGATAATTCCTACCCACTTACACTCAATCAACACAATCCATAATACTTAATCAATAAACAATCATAAATCACCATGGCCAATAATAAGAACACAACCATTTCTAACACATGCCAATTAACTTCAATAAATCACCAAATGATTGTAGAAACCTTCTACCATTTTCTAATCTAAACCGAGTTTCATTAAAAAAATATTTTTATTGAAAACCATTTTCGAAAAAAAATTTCATAATCCAAACCAAATAACAAATTTTAAATGCTACATTTAAAATCACACAACAAAACACCACTTTCAACAATATCCCATTTCACCCAAAAATCCCCAAATATTCACCCAATAGGTTTCCACCAAGTCTTCAAAAATAATATTCAATATTAATTTCCAGAAAAAAATTTATTTTTTATTGAAACTAATAGTTCTAACCTAGTGTAGTCAAGAGTGAATCCACCTACCTTTAGGGTTTTAGTGTAATCGACCCACAAGAAAAAACACCAAAAATCTAGAGAATGCACCACCAAAACCGCTCAATATACTCTTCCCTGTTATCAACATGCCCTAAAATTATCACTTTATGCAATAAAAACACTATATCTAAAGACAAAAGTTATATCTCCAGAAAACTGAGGGAAACAGAAGAGTAGATCTAGAGAAAACCAATTAGAAACAAAGATAAGAGAATTTCTCGAAAAAAACAACCTTCAAACGACCTTGAAAACCCTTCAAATATATTAAAATACAAGTGGGAGATCCCCTAAAAACCTTGAGAATTTAAAATACTAAGTGAAGCTTGAGTGGAAGAAATTTTGGAGTGATTTAGGTCAATCCTGACTGGTTTAATTTTTAAAAACCCAAACATTAAAGGGTCACAAAGTTAGATCGCATGGTATGAAAATTCATGAACTAATTTTGTAGATGCTACTACCTCAATGTAATCTCACACAACCACCCAACATGGTTAGAAAAACTGTGTACAAACCACACAGGACCCCGCTACCTCATGTTACACGATTTTCCTGTGATTCTTAATTGGTTTCCACACACCGTTCTGAAATCGTGCCCCCTTAAAAAGGCCTCCAAACTATTCAAAAACCATTCGAAACACTCCCAACCTCTTCCAAACTCATCCCATGAAATTTGAACACATTAAAAGGAATAAAAAGGCAACTTACCTCAAACCAGGGTGCTATATAACATCATTTATATGTGTCTGAACGTGTAATATAATTGTTGAACTCCTGATTTTAATGATAAAAAATCAGGATTCTAATAATACTAATGAGATTCATTTATTACTATAAGAAATATGTATTTTAAGAACATGTTTTAAATCACATAAAATATTTTATCCTCTGATATCTTATTCCCCTTTCAGAAGATGCATTTCACCACTCCATTTCTTTCATGAATTAATATCTCCAATGGGATAAGAAAGGAAAATTTTATATATGACCCATTAATTTCATATTCATTGGTTCGAAATAGGAAATCCATAATCATAGAATTAAAAACAATACAATGCCTCATACCTGCCAAATATTCAAATAACTCATTAATGATTTTATAAAATAGTGGAACTACCATAATTTTGTTAATATCTTTCGAAACCAATAGTTAAAACTTATTCTCCCTTACTTTTTGAAATAGTAAACACATCAACATTCAATGGAGGCCCAAAAATTATAACATATGGACTATCATTATTTTGGACATCACTTATAAACTAAATGACATTAAGATTAAATATATCTATATCATTAATAGATCTATAGATAAAGGAACAACCACTATTTCTTTCCCACAACTACGTTCCATATTATAGAACTACTTTTCTATTAATATTTCCATCCTTAAGAACACAATTATTCTATACATGAAATAATGTTTGTAAAAATTCCAGAAAATATGAAAAACAATCATCTAAAAAGATAGAATTTTATTAGATCCATAAAAATTTGGAGATAACACCCTTGAAAATGTAATATTCACATAAACCCAATCTGTCACAAAACAACACCAAACAATAAGATATGATATGTAACACACCACTTAATAAAACCTCCCAAAATGAATCCAATTTATTGAACCATCAACTTCACCCACCTTATAAAGCGTATTTATTTAATATTTGCACAATTTTTTCTGATAATTCTATATTCAAAGGACCAATGGAATTTTAAATTTCAATGAATAATGAGTATATAGTTGTCAAAACAACCATAGATTCCATTAATGATCCTTTTTTATCATCATTATGGAATAATTGACATAAAATAACCTCAGGTTCCAATTATTGTATGAAAAAATGCATCTCAATAATACAAATTAATTCCATAGTGTTTTAAAATGTAGGAAAATTATAGTTTCCAACCCCAATAAATTTTTATACTAGAAAAACATATGATTAATTGGTTAAGTCATCAGTATTTTCAAAATTATATTCATCCATTATAAAAAAAATTATTTATATCAAAGACAAGTTACCCTATAGATTTATAATAACAATAAATATATATAATATAAGTATATATCCCTTAATACAACCCTCCAATAGTCACAAAGCACAACATTATCCAAAAAATGAGAAAATCATCGTACCAAATTCAGTTGAAACTGATAAATGAAATCTGATAAAATAAAATCAACGATCCGTATTTAGTGTTTTAAAAAACATAGTCTAAATTCTAATATGTAGTTCTATACTAAACCCCATATACTTTGGACTAAACTGTCATAGTGTGATAGGATATTTGTCTGTTTATTGAAGAACTATTTTCCCATGATATGAATTTTTTAATATAGTTTCCCAGGTTCTCATTGATAATTAATTTTTTATATTAAAAATTAAATTTATAATTTGATTCATCTTTCTTATTTAGTATCATCTTTTTTCATGTTAAACTCTTTTATGGTTTAATAGAGTAGTGAGATAAGTTTGGAAAAGAATATAGAAACTGAAATTTTCACGAACAAGACTGCCCAAAGATAAAAATTAAAATATAATACATGTTTTTTTCTCAAATTGAAATTAATTCAATGTAATATTTCTAAAATAAGGTGATAAATTTAGTTATTTTAGATTACGGATCACTAATGAGGTCACTTTGTGTATAAATATGAAGAAAACCAACTCTAAACATACAGTACTTGAAAATTTGATGTTATCAGGCATCATAGGATCTAAGGAACTATCAATGGTATTCTCAATATAGTATGTATGAATTAAATAATCAATTAATTCCATGTATGGTAATTATTTGTTATGTTTTATACAATGTCGTATATATGTAAAATATTTTAATAATTATATAATAATATTTTTTTTATTGTAAATCTACCTCATCGTTTTACCAGCAATGTTTAATGTTTCTAAATTTCCCTAAAATGACCCTAAATGGCCATGAAATCCCTTGATTTCAGTGAACTAAAATTGGGTGGTCCACCCATCGATAAATATTAGAAATTTGGTTTTTAGAGGAGGAATAAACTCTGCAAGTGTGTTTGGTGACTACCAATAGTGGATGCAAAATCTCTTTAAATTATTTAGTCATAAGAACTATATCCTATTATTTCCTCCATCCTAATTTTTGACAAATGTCACATACACCATGTAATCTTCTACACCAATCACCAATCACCCATTTCTATTTGTTATCATGTATGAATCTTCCCTCCACTCTCATATGTTGGAAGCAGTCATTTTTTCCACATATGGGAGCACTACCAAATTATTAAGGGGGAAGGCCAAAATGATTTTTGGGTAGCTAAACCCAATGAAATAAAATTAAAATATTTAGAAGATATAGGAAGATATAGGATGAAAACATCTTTTAAAAGGAGAGTTCCACTGATGGTTTCTGCATCCCATCAGCTCTTAAAGAAGAAATCCCTTTGATATTTGAGTGGTATTTTGTGAGTTCTTTTTATCTATTATTCAAGATATATATTTACAAGGGTGTTTACTATTAATATTTAGAGTGTTTATACCCACATTTTACCATATTGTGTTATTTTTTCATGTGGTTTTTTTCAACTTTCATTTTGGTGTTTTTTTCCATATTACCTCCAGTGTCCTTTTATTTCTATATTTTTACTTTATTTTTACTCAAAATTATCACCACACTAGTGGGACTATGATTTGAAGTCCTAAGATGTTGTATCGTAGAATGGTTTTGTTTTTATGCTCTTCACTTTTTAGGTGTAAATAATTATCAGAAATTTTAGTATACACTGTGATTATGAATGTGTTTGATCTTTCACATCAAAAAAATATTGATATTATTAAATAAATTTCTTGGAAATATTGGATGCTTTGGATTAATGACATATCTAGTTTGTGTTGAGATTTAATATCATCAAATTCAACCAAAATATTTTAACATTTCGGAAACTGTATATTAAAACTGTGATCGGTATATAAAATTTCCTATTTATGATGGATCAAAGAATGATTTGGGTAACAGATGAGAAATGGATTGAAATGGATGATAATTTTATTTAAAACTCTTGTTTGGATTTATCAAATGAGTTCCAATAAATAGTTACCTAGAAAAATATGATAAAATAAATATGTAATAATATGATGAAGCAATATGAGTCTTGGACACTACATATTTTTTTCCAAAATTAGAAATTATAATCTTTTGTGAAAGAGAAGTAATCATCAGTGATTGACCACATCCACACATTGAATACTATGTTTTTTTGAATTATAATTTTGGTATTCATAATTTTGGATACTAAACATATGGATATTCTACTCTCCTATTTTCAAAATTCATATGATCATTCCATCATCAACCTGAAGAGGAATATTCTGATAGATATATTTCTATTTAATGACATTGAAGTTAAAATTACTGAATACTAAATTCAATGATATAATAAGGAGGATACAAAGAATATTTACCAACTATAAATTCTATGTCAATGGAGAGAGGAAGGATGATGAAGCTTGGTTACAGTCAGAATCAAAATCATGTAATTTCCAAATCATGGTGTAATAAGAAAAATATCACATGTTATAACTATGGGAAAATGGATAATGTCAAAGTGGACTATTGGAATAGGATGTGTGGTGGAAATAACACTATTATAAATGTGGTGAGTAATTTTTGAAATGGAGAAATTGTAATTTGGGAAGTTACAATGAATGTTGGTGAAAGAAATCATCTCAACATTGAAAAGATCATTGAAAATGGAAAAACATGGAAAATAATGACTTTAAGGAAATGGTTTGATCAACATAAACAAATCCTAGAATGACTTGTGTAGACAGGGAATTATCACACCTTGAATATTATTGGACTTGGTATGTTGAAACTAAATATGTACGATAATATATTTTGAACCATCTGAGGAGTTTTACATGTGATGGTTTTGAAGAATAACATATATTATTTTGGAAAATTAGATGATATTAGATATAGGACTCACATCAGGAAAATAGTGATGAATTCTATTTAGGGTGAGACAAATATGCTGAATGTTGAAAATGTCCCCATGAATTTGTATGTTGTTATGTGTGAAATAGACAAAGAGGTTGACATAGCTATCTCATAACAATCATTATAGAAGCATTGGATGTGTTATGAACTCGGAAGCTTTGACATATGTTTGAATATAGCCCAGATATTAATTCTAATCAATATTTAATTGCTGGGCTTATGACAGTATCTATACCATTTTGTGAGAATTATCTTCTGAGAAAGAAGCTCTGGTTGAACGATGGAATTTTGATGATGGGTAGCAAGGAGTTATTAGAGTAGATCCATTCCAATGTTTAGAAAGCATCAGTTATATTCCTAGGAGGGGAATGAAATTTTTTATTATTCAATGATGATTATTCTCATTGATGTTTAGTGTACCATATCAAGATAAAAGATTAATTATTTTATGTCTTCAATACAGTTAAATAATGTATGTCCTTGAATTTGGAAATTAGATTAATATTTTAGGATTGATAATGGTGGATAATATTAAAGTCATGAGTTTGATTATTTTTTTAAAATAATATGAAATCAAGAGATTGTTCATGGTGGAGTAAACTCCTTCATAAATTGATTTTTTAGAGAGGATGAATAGAACCATGATGGATAGAAAAATGGAAATGTTGAAGACCACCATTGTTTCTAAAACATTAATGGTAGAAAAATCGAGGACTTCCTCTTATGTGAACCATTGATCTACTTTAGTGGAGATTGATCTAAATACACCAATGGAGATGTGTACTGGTATTTCCACTACCTATTATTGGATGAATATAGTTTTAAGTACCACATATATATAATTTTAATGACCCAGAAAGTGCGATTTTGGATTTTTGATCCAAGAATGGAAGTTTATTAGGATTTAATGATAGTGTGAAAGGGTAATATTTGTGGGAACACATAGACCACCAACATATAACAACCAGGGATTTAAATTTTTTTTTGAATAAAAGGTGTAAAAGATAATATTTATACACAATAGAGAATTATAATACTAAAAAATACAACAGTCGAGGTGGAGGATGAATCCATTGATGAACAATTTTTTTTTCAAAAGCATTACCCGAGCCTGATGAGTGTGTACCAATTTAGTGTGTCCCACAATGGTCAACTAAGAATAAAATCCCACCAATATGTTTCTCTGAGTATAAATGTGAGAAAAATATTGAATACTACTTATTGATAGAGTATGGAGAGACATAATCTTTTATGGAGGTTACCTAGAGTGAAAACATATATTCTTATGTTTAAGTGTTTCTGGAAGAACTTAAATACCTACACAATAAAAATACTTAAGATCATATTCCATAAAATTGTTTAAATAAGGATATAAAGAACTAATGGGTCTTTAATATAATGTTATACTGAATATACAAGGTTGAAATATATCCCATGACACTGGTGTTCATATGATATTCTTATTTGGAGGGTATTGATTTTAATGAATTTTTTTCTCCCATTGTTAAACTCAAAATTATTCGGGTTGTTTAAGTATTGTGTACAATATAAGTTTTATATATGGATCATCTATATGTGAAGATCTATTTGAAAATAAATGATCTTGTTGATGAAATATATGTGATTCAATGGGAAGTTTTTTCATAAGAACTTAATGATAACTTGTTTTTTAGGTTGAAAAAAGCTTTGTATGGTCTAAGTAGGTATTGATGTGTTATTTAGACATTGTTTTTCCCAATAACATGAGACATGGATAATTCAACCTTTTTTCAGTTCCTTGGGAATATTTTTGGGGTTCATGTGGTAATAATTATATCATTATTTTTTTTGTAAGTGGATGACATGTTGGTTTTCTTCTCCGATAATGATCACATCCAAGGGATTATGTCACAATTTTCTAGGGAGTTTTATATGAAGTACATGGGAACAAAAAAATATAATTATGGGAGAAATATTTATTGAGATATAGATAATGTAATTATTTGGAAATCATAGAATTATTAAATGAGGTGAATCTTGAAATGATTAAATATGAAGGAATATAAGGCTATCTTTACCACTCTCCCTATTGATTTAAATTTATCCTCTATGATGAGTCCTAGTAGTTATGCAAAGAGAATTGAGATGACTCAATTATGATATACATTAGTAGTGGGGAGTATGATATTCTGTATGGTTTATAGGATACCTAAAATTGAACATGTTTTAAGAGAATTTAGTTTTTTCATGGATAAGCTCATATGGTTTCATTGAAGCAAAGTGAAGAGGGTCCTGAGATATATCAAGAAGACCTCAGATTTTGTATTATGTGGTTATTGATCAAAATTTAATATCACATGGTATATTTATTCTGATTTTTTAGTAGTTTTTTATTGGAGGAAAACTTGTAATGGTTATTTTTCAACTCTTATAAGAGAATATTTGATCATAATTTCAAATTTATAGTCATAGGTGGATTTATCCATGACTAGGGTATAGAACATGGTAGCTACATGGGATTGAAAAGAGGCCATTTGGATGAGAATATATTTGGAGGATATCAAGCCTAAAAATGATAAGATTCCATTGTTTTGTGATAGGCATATATTTTTAATAATTTCATGAAATCTATATTTTCAATCTAGGCCATTGTATATAGGGGTACTATATCACTTTGTTTAAGATATTTCATAAGAATAAAGTGTAGACATGCATAAAATTCATATTGAAGAAAATTTACCAAATATCCCAATGAATGGGATCAAATTAGATAATTATGGTAGATTTTATCCAAATGTAGTATCACATATACATGAGTATCACTATTAGGTATTTAGAAACAATGTGTATAGGTGTGATTGGATCTCAAAAATATCTCTATGTGAAAGATGTGTTTGTAGCATATATTTTTTCAATGAATAGATGTTGCCTCCCCAAAATTTTCAATGGGGGAAAGCAAGGATAATTGGTGGGTGGATTAAACCCACCAATGGAGTCTATAATATGGAAGATGTGATTGGATGATACACGCCAACAAAAGGAGAGTTATCTTAATGGTTCTAATATCTCATCAGCTCCAATAGAATCAATGTAATTGATATTTGAGTTGTATCTTGTGATATATTGTGCTCTTTTATTGAAGGGAGATATTTATGATGGCTTTCTACTTTTAATAGTGATAGATTCTATACCCAAATTTTATAATAGTGAGATAATAATATTTTCCCGTGGTCTTTTACCTATTTAATTTTGTGGGTTTTCCATATTATTTTTTATGTCTATTTATTATGGTAATTTTCAATTTAATTTTAATTGCAATTATCTAAACACCAGTGTGCCAACATTTTTTAGTCCCAACAACAAATGTTTTCCATAAATTGAACATGGAACACTCTTCTCACTAGTGATAGACACTACTATCCTATCAATCAAGCCATTATATCCCATCTCCCTACTAGAACTACTGCCTTCTGTGTTTACTCATTCATTCCATCATCCACCATCAACTCCATCACTAACCCACATTGTATTTCTCTTTGATCATGATATTCTTAACTGTGATATTCCATTAAATTCACTCTTACATAGAATCCCATTTCCATCCTATTGTTCACATAATCCATTATATAATATCCCCTCACTCTTATCACTAGCTATTCTCTTGCCTTTTCATCCTTCACCCACATTACCACCTTGATCACTACTATTTTCTAACCATTGAACTTATATAATCCATCCTTTACTAATGGGTGTCTCTTTGTCATAACCAACCCACATGTGTGATTAGTTTTTACATATATCAAAAGTATACTTTTAACCTCATCTACCACTACCAACAAATACAATCCCATATTAGTAAGACACTATATGAAATCCCATTTTCTACAAATTTTTGGAGTAAATGAATGATTATTTATCTACTCATGTCTACAAATAAAAATTTTAAAAATATATTTTTTGAAAAAGGTTTTGAGGGAGGGGGTTTCATTAGATGATTTTTTTAGATCAGTTGGAGAGTTATTTTTCAGACATTAATTATGGAGACCTTCACTTTTCGTATACCAATATTACTTCACTTTTGTGGAATACTTAATACATTACACAAAAAGACATTAAAATACCATATTAGTTGATTTCCAATGGAAAATAGGAACATAAAATCATAGTCTGGTGAAATGTCTTCAACATCTCCCATAAATATCTCCCTCTTCATCATCCCTGACTAAAATTTTTCTTTATAACATGGGGAAAAGAAAACATATGAGAACAAATTACCTCAAATTCCCATTAAGGGTAAACATGGGAGATATTTAAGAATATAAATGAGTAAAAGGGTTTGATAACATGATCATGAAAATTGAAAATGGTACCCTACAAATCAAATATCAATAACAAGAATCATGGGAAAATGAATGGAAGTTCATAAGACGTAAATTAAAAGTAAATAAAGAACCTAATATATGAAATAATAACATATAAATAATACTTGGAATTGTGAAATACACATACAAATACAAAAATATTTCCATATTGGTCAACGAATCTATATTTAGGTTGTCTTAGTAGTATGAGATCACTTCCCATACTAACATGGTAGTCATGGTTCACTCCCATAACCATCATAGTGGGAAATGACATTTATATATATCTCAAGAGATTTAAATCATTACCCAATGCATTGGAGAGAGATACTGGTCCCACCGATATCATAATGAAATCATTCATATGCGTACCATAAGAAAATAAATCATTTATCATATTAAAACCCATGGAAAGAAATAGGTTTTATAAACCTCATGCAACTATAGCATACCCCCAACAAAATGGGTTTCGTAAATATCATTACATGATAGACATATACCATTCATAGAAATAATAATAATCAAAAAAATATATAATATACCATGTATAACACAACTATAATCCCAAAATGTTTTCTTTGATGGAAAGTAATTCTGAGGGAACTCTTGAAAACAATAATTATGGAAAATATCATTTCTCCTTTGGAAATATTTTTTTTAATGAAATGTTTCACAATATTAAAAGAAAAATTTATATTTGAAAATAAAATTTTAATAAAGTAAGGGAGGATAAAATAAAATATAAAGTCATGAAATTGTAAAAGTATGTTCAATTAATATAAGTTAAAAAATTCTTCTCATCCTTTTGGTAGAATCGTGAAAAAGTACATCTTTAGGAAAACGATAAAACCATTCTTTCTAAAAAATTAATAAAAATTCATACATCGGTAAAAATGAATTTATATAATTATATATGAATATTAAAAATATTTTGGAATGATTTTTTAAAAAACATGGACGTGGAAGATAAATATTTCCTATCAGATACATATGTATAAAAAATCCTGATAATAATGAGATTGTGAAATTAGCCACTAAAACATTAAAATCAGTAGAATCATATTCCCCATGAAATAATGGAAATTATATGGATATGAATATACCATAATATTTTGTTTAATACTAATAAAATATATTCATGGGAATAATATACACCATGAAGAAGAAACAAGTTGTGTCTGAGGCATGTTTCTCAAAGAAGTAAAGGTGATAAAGAAACCAATACCTTAGGTCTGATTCCCTTTATACATGTCATAAACTGATGTATATCGGTTATAAACATGTTATTAAAGTATAATAGAATAATAATAGTATTTAACATATCACATATGATCTATTTATGACTTTATATTACCCATTTATCAATAATTCAAACTTTAAACAATGTTTTGGTTGAGAACTGCTTTTTTTATCACACATGTTTTGACTTGTTACTCCTGATCCTATTATATTGATCATGATTTAATTACTAATAGAATTTACAAAAAAATTTATATATCATAAATATTTATTACATAAATATATATAATATATATATATATGAAATTGAATATACCATTCATGGATACGGAAAGCCGTATGTATGCATGAAAGCTGTTTCTATTTTCTTATAATACTTAATAGAAGAAGGTACATAAAAAATATGTATATATATAATTTATTAAATTAGAATTATTATTTAATATAATTCATATTTATTCATTATATATATTTTTAAAACAATTATTTTAATGGTTAGAATGGAAGATGAATCACATCGTTTCATGGAGACAATAGGTCATACATACACACGAGCGATGATATAATTATCTCAATTGCAAGAGGGTGAGGGATTAGATGGTATATTCATTATAAAAAATCAGTATCATGTCATAATTATAATTTATATCCATTTATCCATCATTATATTGATCCAAATAAAGTCTTTTTGAACACTAGATTACACCACGGGGTGGAGACTATCATCCATACATATGCACATGTGGTACATTCATTTTTCATATGATGAATAAAATGTTGAATATGGTTGTTAAATAATCTTAAAAATATCTCATAACATATGTGATACTAGAGTTCTTAAATTTTAGTGGAATCAAACCATGAAGAGGATATATAAGAAGAAACAATTTTGAATGAGTTAGTAAGGATATTAAATCTTCTTCAACAGTCTTCTTCACGATCTTCTCTTTGGGACACTAGAGTTAGTCTTTTAAGAATAAAAAACCTATATAATGTTACTTTTGAAGTTTATAATGGACCTTTTCTAGGTATTTTCAATATATAAGGTTCAAAGTAATGTGAATAATTGAGGGAGGATTTTTCCTTTTATAATTGAGGCGAGGGGAACTTCATGAAAATCATAAAATATTAAATTAATATAAATATATTTTAAATTTAAAATAGCTCCTATGTGAGTTATTTAGAATATTAGATGAGTATGTGTCTTAATACCGTCAAAAACATATTTTTAGACATGTTTATGACAAAATATTAACCATATATTTTGGCATCAACCCTTAATTAAACACTCTAACTTTAACCATGAAAACTTGTTTTTTTACTCTTTAGGTTTAATGTAACAAGTATAAAATGAAAAAATTGTTTGGTTAGAAAAATACAAAGTAACACAAGATGTGGGGGGGGGGGGTGTGAAATGCGACTTTTAAAAAATATTCCACAAATATATGTTTTGACACCCACTATGATTTATGTGGATAAGCAATGTTTTATTCTATATAAAACAAGACTAGTTGTTAAAAAAAAATTAAATAAAACATATTTTTATAGTTGTTCAGGGTAAAAATCACCCATAGTCATCTTAACCAATCACTCACTATACGAGCTTGGTGATTTCACTAGAACGACCCTCTTGTCATAATTCCAATATTCCAAAAATCTATGTTTTGACACCCACTATGATTTATGTGGACAAGTAATGTTTTATTCTATATAAAACATGACCAGTGGTTAAAAACAAATTAAATAAAACATATTTTTATAGTTGTTCTGGGTAAAAATCACCCCTAGTCATCTTAACCAACCACTCTCTCTATGATCTTGGTGATTTCACTAGAACGACCCTCTTATCATAATGCCATTAGTTCACCACGGAGTATAGGTTGTTGACACCTTTATTGACAAGACTAATAAAAAGGCCTTCTAGTTCTATAAAAGAGAACCAATTATCCAAAAATTAGATCAAGAAGCTGATACTCCACCGTAACTAAGTCAGGGTAGTTGAAACACAAATATATCAAAAGAGTTTGATTTGTTAATTCAGGTTTTTATTCACAGTTGCAGTAGTAGTAACTAATAATAGATGGATCTTATTCTTAAAAAATGAAATTCTTGAACAAGGCATACTTATGAAGTGACCACAGTTGCATATGATCATCTAAAATAAGAGAAAAAATAGCAGTTGTAATCTTATAGCACTACGAGGTATAACATATATGTCTCCAAAGTGTTGTCTCATTTTCAAAGTTGATCATTCATCACAACAACACTTATTAAATAGTATTCACCCAAAATTAATCTAATATTAAAATTTTTAAATTGAATATACTGTTTCTTGACATAATACACTGTAAAAATATATTGAGTAGAAGGATTTCTTCAATATTGTAGATTGAAAAAAATTGATTGATTGATCGTAGAAATGAAAATTTCAATAGATCATGGGAGTCATAACATCCATTAAGAACATGAGGGATTTTCTCTAATTAACGTGGTTATTTTAAATAATCATAACAATACTCAAAGCGGCCTATAATTCTAACCGAATAGATTCCACAATACCAAATTGAAAACTCATCTTAAAAAAAATCATCATTAAAAACACCACGTAGGGTTTAACTACGTAGTGCAGTGTTTCTTTTCATAGTATTTGTCACATACATGACATATTTTAAAGGTATTTTTTATTTAATTTACATTATTGCTTTTTTTGGGGGGTTTTCAATGCATTTTTGAAGGAAATGGTGGGTTTCCATAATTTGGGTCAACTCGAGAGCCCATTTCCAGTTTTGACAATAAATTTTGTTTGTTTAATAACTCCCTCGTTTTTCAACATTTTTAACTCATTAAACTTCCAAAATGACCTTAATTTAACTATTAAAACCACCAATGAATTTTGGCCCCCTTAAAAATTCATTTGCATCTTGGATTTGGGTGATCAAGTTGGGTATTGGGCCAACCCGAAAGCCCATTTCCAGTTTTAAATTGTTTTTGTAATTATTTCATAAAATATTCAATTTTTATTCTTTTTCGGTGATTCCACCTCTCACCTTCTCCCACTGTACCTGGCCGCACCCCCAGCTTCGTTTCCCCCTCTTTGGAGATCGCATCTGTCGTGAATTAGGGCCTAACTTCTCTGGTTTCTAAAAACGTCCAGTTTTCTCAAGTAAGTGACTATCCTTCTAGTTCTCTCCTTTTCCTTGAGATTTATCTTTTTTTTTCTTGAATCCCCAAATGTCCAGAAGCTAGGGCTTCGTACCTAGGGTTTCATTTTGGGTTTCATGGTTCAATCCCCTGGTTTTAGGTTTGATATCACTTCCTTGTGGCGCGGTGGTCGTGCAGTTGAAGTTCCGCACTAGGATTTGCGGTTCTTGAATCTTTTGGTAGGTGATTCCATTGTGTGTGCAATTTTTTGGGAATTTGCTTGATGTGTTGAGGGTGAATTAATTATTATTGAATTTTAATGTTTCTGTAAAAATTTGTTTTAGTTTCATTTACAATGCAAATGAATTGTATGTTACAATTTTTGGTGAAATTGAGGGTTTTTCATGCAAGTCTTTTATTGGTTCATTTTGGGATGAACTCTAATTACATAGTTGATTTTATTGAACTGTATTAGGAATTAAAATAATGTTTTAAATATTTATTATTTTTGGTTGTGGCTGCAAAAGTTTGTTTAAATTGTGTTTGAGAAGCAAATGGGCATTAAGTGCCATGTTGGTGTGAAAATGGTGGTTTTTAAAATATATAATTTCTTGGTTCACATTGGGCTGCCCCATAACTGAATTTTTGGTCTTATTAAATTGTGTTGAACTGAAATTTTGTTTTTATGACTTACAAGTGTTCACATACTATGAAAAGTGGATATTTTAAAGAGTTTTGGGTGCAAAACAATGTGATGTTTTGAAAGGTTGTTTTATTGAAGATCAAAATATTTTATTGACTATTTCAAATGATATAAAATGTGTGTAGCTACTGTACTATTTGTTTGTGACCAGTAGTGATACTTTACATGAAAAAGTATGTGTGTTGTTTGCTGAAATTGTTTGAGCACAAAAGGGGGAATCCCGGGTACTTAGGTGGGCGGATATGTACTAGTACGGCTAGTGGATCGGATGGGTTGTGTCCCTGTTTCACTGAGCAAATGGAAAACGACAACACTAACTGAACTATGTGGATGTTATTTGGGGACCACTAGGTTATGGGTTTGTTCCCTACTAGTGGCTCGTGCACGGGAAAGGATTGTGACTTGGATACTTTACACCGAGGTACGAGGTACATAGGGCCCGAGACTATCTAGTTGCCTAGGGGTGTTCCCAATTTTTGTGCTCATTAGAATTGTAGTATTTACCCTTGTTGTGGGATATTTTGGCAGTACTTTACAGTAGCTCACATGTTTATTTAATGTGTTATCATTCTGAAATTCTTGGATTGAAAACTGTTTTCATTTGAAAGTTGCTTTTCTTGAAATTTTTAACATTGTTTCACCTTGTGTGTTAAAATTGCTAGTTTTGTTCCCATTGTATTGCATCCTCTTTGGAATCTTCTGGTGGTATCCTATTGGGCTTAGGCTCACACCCTACTTACACCCCTTGGGTGTAAGTAGACCTGCTCATGCATGACTCAGGTAAAGGGAAGGCTAAGGGTGATGGCGGTTCGGGATGTTAGTCCCCATCGTTGGGGCGGAGTTGCGGGGACGGCTTGCGGGTGATGATCCCCTTGTCGTGTGGAGTCCATGGGGATGTCTTTATGTTGTCATTATTTGTATTTGGACCACTTGTAGTGTCTTTAAACATATGTATTCAGATCTGGTTTTGTTAAGAATGGTTTAGCCTGGAAATTTCAGATTCTTATTATTGATTGTTTTATTTGTTTTATGCTTTCATACTCGGGTAAATCGTTCCCAAATCATATTGTTTTATACCCGGGCACTTGTGCCAGCCCGTGGGGATAGGGAATGCCCTTCGGTCCTTGCCACGGGCCAGGTTTGGTGCCGTTAATGGTGGCGACCAGATCCGGTTCGTGACAAAATGGTATCAGAGCAGGTTAATGTTTTTGGGTTATATTGTTATTTTGACATGAGTCGGGATAGACAGGAGCTAGGACTGTCGGGGCTCGGGGTATTGGTTGTGAGTAGGGTGCCTGGCCCAGACCTCTCATGGAAGACCTTGAGTCACCAGAGGATGTTGGAATTTACTGATTTACTTCACTTCCAGGTGAGACGTGTGGGCTGCAGACCACATGTGGACATCAGGCAGATGTGGAGTAGTTGTTTCTTTTATTACAAGAATGTGTTTAGTTTGTTTATATTTGATGTATTTGATTACAATTTTCAGAATTGTGGTATTGACTATTTGTTTTGTGACTGTTGCATTTTGTAGCAACATGCCTCCACGGAAAGCTCCCACGCACCCACAGGAGGAAGCTGGAGAGAGTTCTCCCACGCCGATTGATCAGAGGCTAGTCGAGGCCATGGTCCGGGCTGTCCAGGCTCTAGGATATGGACCAGCACCAGCTCCAGCTGCTGTTAGAGAGGATTATACTGGTCCTAGAAAGGACAAGGCCCAGGAGTTCCTGAAAAATAAGCCTCCAACCATCCGAGGCAGCTCAGAACCCCAGGAAGCAGAAGAATGGCTCGAGAAGATCGAGCGTATGTTTGAGTTCCTGGAAACACCCGAGGAGCTCAGGGTGAAGTGTGCCTCCTTTCTGTTGGAGGGTCCCAGCCGTAAATGGTGGGAGTCAGTGCTTCAGTCTGGGAAGAATGAGCAGATGCGCTGGGGAGATTTCAAGGCTGTCTTCAATGAACAGTATTGCCCTGAGGTGTTGGCTTATGCCAGGTCTAGAGAGTTCATGGAACTTGTTCAGGGGAATCTATCTGTGATGGATTATGCCAACCGTTTCGCTGAATTGGTTCGATATGCTCTAGAAATTGTCTCTAATGAAAAATCGAAGGCCCAGAGGTTTGAGAAAGGCTTGCGACCAGAGATATACTCACAGGTGTTCTTGTTTAAGCTGAGGACCTATGCTGAAGTTGTTGATCGGGCGTGCATGGTGGAGATTGATAGGAAAGGCAGGGCAGGTTTCTATAGTTCAGTATCAGTAGTGGGTAGTGGCAGCTCCTCAGAGAAGAAAAGGAAGCGGGAGGATCATGTGAAGAGAGGAGGGGGCAGTTCAGGCCACTCTTCTAGGCAGTTTTCTTCTGCGGCTTCTGATGCGAGATCGGTCGTGTGCCACCAATGTGGGAGGCCTGGGCATATCCGACCAGCATGTCCTCTTCCTCCGAAGCCTTGTTACCAGTGTGGAGGTATAGGGCATTTGCAGCGCTTCTGCGGTGTGGCACGTCCACTCCCAAGTGAGGCAGGGTCAGTGGCTTCAAAAGGAGTGCCAGCACAGTCCGAGCCGTCGAGGACTGGGGGATCTCGATTTGGTGGTCGTGGTGGTAGGGCTGGATCATCTTCTGGGCAGAGCCAGTTCAGGGCACAACCACATACTAGTGGTCGTCCTCAGGCAGATACTGGACATCTCCATGCAGTGGATCAGTCACCAGTAGGATCAGAGGCGGGACCGTCGACAGTTCGAGGTACCGTTCTGATCGCATCTTCTATAGCTACTGCTCTTTTTGATACTGGTGCCTCTGTTTCATTCATTTCTGGACATTTTGTGGAGATGCTTAATTTGCCAACTGAGTTGATGTCTTTTGCGATGGAGTTGGTGACACCATTGGGAAAGAAGAAGGAGCAGGGCCTGAGGTGCCCCTCGTGTGCACTTTCTGTGTCAGGGGTCGAGATGGAGTGGGACCTCTTGGTCTTAGATATGGACCTTTTTGATGTCATACTTGGGATGGATTGGCTAGTAAACTTCCAGGCACACATCGATTGCTACAGACGGCGGGTGAGTTTCACATCACCTGATGGGAGTCGTCAGGTTTTTCATGGAGAATGGGATCCACGATCAAGTCGCGCAGGGCCTCCACTCCCAGAGTTGGGAAGTGTTATCTTCCAGTTATCTTCGATTGTGCTAGAGGATGGTCTTTCCCCTGAAGGTGCACTACCTCATGTAGTGAATGAGTTTCCCGAGGTATTCCTTGATGATTTTTCTGGTTTGCCCCCAGAGCGGGATGTGGAGTTTTCGATTGATCCGGCGCCGGGAACACAGCCGATATCTCTTCCCTCCTATCGCATGGCCCCCATCGAGTTGAGGGAATTAAAGATACATCTGGATGACTTAGAATCCAAAGGATTCATTCGCCCGAGCGTCTCTCCTTGGGCCGCTCCTGTGTTGTTTTCAAAAAAGGCCGATGGATCCATCCGGTTGTGCGTTGACTACTGGAAGCTGAATAAGGTAACAATTAAAAACAAATACCCTTTGCCCAGAATAGATGATTTGTTTGATCAGTTGAAGGGGGCAAAGTGGTTCTCAAAGATAGACCTGCGTTCAGGGTATCATCAACTCAGGGTGAAGGAGTCAGATATCCCCAAGACAGCCTTCCGAAGCAGGTATGGCCACTTTGAGTATTTGGTCATGCCCTTCGGATTGACCAATGCTCCAGCGGTATTTATGGCACTAATGAATAGGGTGTTCCATCAGTATCTCGATTCCTTTGTTGTGGTGTTCGTGGATGATATTCTGGTATACTCTAGCTCTGAGGAGGAACACGAACATCACTTGAGGATCGTTTTAGATACATTACGGGATCACCGCCTCTATGCAAAGTTGTCAAAGTGCACCTTCTGGATCAGAGAGGTGAGATTTCTAGGGCATGTGATCTCAGAGCACGGAGTTTCAGTGGACCCTGAGAAAATTAGTGCGGTTATGTCATGGGAGCAGCCGAAGAATGTGTTCGAGATCAGGAGTTTCCTTGGCCTGGCTGGTTACTACAGGCGATTCGTTCGGGATTTCTCTCGGCTTGCATCACCAATGACTGCGCTCACCCGGAAAGGGGTGAAGTTTGTATGGGGTCCAGAATGTCAAGCATCATTCGAGGAGCTGAAGAGACGGTTGACTACCGCCCCTGTGCTGATTTTGCCTGAGACCGGGAAGGGTTATGTGGTTTATTGTGATGCTTCAGGTATGGGTCTTGGGTGCGTGCTTATGCAGGATGATCACGTGGTGGCTTATGGCTCTCGCCAACTCCGACCACATGAATAGAACTACCCTACCCATGACTTGGAGTTGGCAGCGGTGATGCATGCTTTGAAGACATGGCGTCACTACCTCTTTGGAGAGAAGTTTGTGGTCTAATCTGATCACAAAAGCTTGGCTTATATCTTCACGCAGAAGGACCTCAACTTGAGGCAACGTCGCTGGATCGAGTACTTGCAGGGGTTCGACTTTGACATTTTCTATACCCCAGGCAAGGGTAATGTGGTGGCCGACGCTTTGAGCAGAAGAGTTCCAGTGCAGGCTTTGAGGAAGTCTAGTGATGAGTGGACATTGATGGGGCTCTTTTCTCAAATGCATGTGGAGGCTAGGGAACACAGTGGAGGGGCATTCTTGGCGAGTGTCCAGTTGACTCCTTCTCTGTTGGAGTTGATTCAGCGGGAACAACCTAGTGATGAGCTTTGTCAGCGATCTAGGCAGTTTCTTCATGGTGGGGAGACATCCTCTGATTGGTCGTCGTCTCCCGAGGGCATCTTGTGCTTCAAGGGCCGTTCAGTAGTACCGTTATCTCTACGGAAGGCAGTGATGCATGATAGCCACCAGTCTCAGTGGGCTGTCCATCCAGGTGCCACTAAGATGTATTATGATGTCCGTCGGCATTTTTGGTGGCCTGGTATGAGACGAGACATAGCAGAATTTGTTTCGAGATGCTACACATGCCAGCAGGTGAAAGCAGAGCACCAAAGGCCCTCCGGTTTTCTCCAGCCATTACCCATTCCTACCTGGAAGTGGGACGAGGTTGCCATGGACTTCATTGTTGGCTTACCTCGTACACCTCGGGGTAAGAATTCCATTTGGGTGGTGATTGATCGTCTGACCAAATCAGCCCACTTCATTCCGATCAGAGATACATCTAAAGTGGATGAGTTGGGCCATTTGTATCTTCAAGAGGTGGTGAGACTCCATGGTGTACCATCAGCTATTGTCTCGGATAGAGACCCCCGCTTCACTTCTCGATTTTGGGAAGGCCTTCAGAAGGCCTTGGGCTCTCAGATTAAGATGAGCACGTCGTACCACCCTCAGACGGATGGTCAGACAGAGCGGGCGAATCAGATTTTGGAGGACATGCTTCGTGCATGTGTCTTGGACTTTGGAGGTTCTTGGGATAGCCATTTGGGATTGGTTGAGTTTGCTTATAATAATAGTTACCAATCCTCAATTCGAATGGCCCCTTTTGAGGCGCTCTATGGTCGGCCATGTCGGTCCCCCCTATGTTGGGCTGAGGTAGGAGAGACTTCACTATTGGGGCCGAGCCTTGTGCAGGAGACTTCTGAGAAGGTCAAATTGATCAGGAAGCGCTTATTGACAGCTCAGAGTCGTCATAAATCTTATGCTGATCGGAGGCGTCGAGACCTAGAGTTTACTGTGGGTGATAGGGTATTCTTAAAAGTGGCCCCTCGTTTGGGCCATCGTCGATTGGGGAAGCAAGGTAAGTTAATGCCACGGTATGTCGGGCCATTTGAGATCACCGAGCGTATTGGAAAGGTGGCATACAGGTTGGCCTTACCTTCTCAGCTGACGTCCATCCATGATGTCTTCCACGTCTCTCAATTGAAGAAATACAACCCGGATCCGTCCCATGTGTTGAATTGGGAAGAATTGGAGATAGAGCCTGACTTGTCTGTTGTTGAGAGGCCAGTAAAAATTGTGGACTCCCAAGAGAAGATACTTCGAGGGAATTCTATTCCATTAGTTCGGGTTCTATGGCGGCATGGGAATGATACACATGAGACTTGGGAGCGAAAGTCATGGGTCGAGGAAGAGTACCCATTCTTGTTTACCAACCAAGAATCATGTTGACTTTCCGGGGCGGAAAGTCCTTCATGGTGGGGAGAATTTTCACATACATGACATATTTTAAAGGTATTTTTTATTTAATTTACATTTTTGCTTTTTTTGGGGGTTTTCAATGCATTTTTGAAGGAAATGGTGGGTTTCCATAATTTGGGTCAACTCGAGAGCCCATTTCCAGTTTTGACAATAAATTTTGTTTGTTTAATAACTCCCTCGTTTTTCAACATTTTTAACTCATTCAACTTCCAAAATGACCTTAATTTAACTATTAAAACCACCAATGAATTTTGGCCCCCTTAAAAATTCATTTGCATCTTGGATTTGGGTGATCAAGTTGGGTATTGGGCCAACCCGAAAGCCCATTTCCAGTTTTAAATTGTTTTTGTAATTATTTCATAAAATATTCAATTTTTATTCTTTTTCGGTGATTCCACCTCTCACCTTCTCCCACTGTACCTGGACGCACCCCCAGCTTCGTTTCCCCCTCTTTGGAGATCGCATATGTCGTGAATTAGGGCCAAACTTCTCTGGTTTCTAAAAACGTCCAGTTTTCTCAAGTAAGTGACTATCCTTCTAGTTCTCTCCTTTTCCTTGAGATTTATCTTTTTTTTTCTTGAATCCCCAAATGTCCAGAAGCTAGGGCTTCGTACCTAGGGTTTCATTTTGGGTTTCATGGTTCAATCCTCTGGTTTTAGGTTTGATATCACTTCCTTGTGGCGCGATGGTCGTGCGGTTGAAGTTCCGCACTAGGATTTGTGGTTCTTGAATCTTTTGGTAGGTGATTCCATTGTGTGTGCAATTTTTTGGGAATTTGCTTGCTGTGTTGAGGGTGAATTAATGATTATTAAATTTAATGTTTCTGTAAAAATTTGTTTTAGTTTCATTTACAATGCAAATGAATTGTATGTTACAATTTTTGGTGAAATTGAGGGTTTTCATGCAAGTCTTTTATTGGTTCATTTTGGGATGAACTCTAATTACATAGTTTATTTTATTGAACTGTATTAGGAATTAAAATAATGTTTTAAATATTTATTATTTTTGGTTGTGGCTGCAAAAGTTTGTTTAAATTGTGTTTGAGAAGCAAATGGGCATTAAGTGCCATGTTGGTGTGAAAATGGTGGTTTTTAAAATATATAATTTCTTGGTTCACATTGGGCTGCCCCATAACTGAATTTTTGGTTTTATTAAATTGTGTTGAACTGAAATTTTGTTTTTATGACTTAAAAGTGTTCACATACTATGAAAAGTGGATATTTTAAAGAGTTTTGGGTGCAAAACAATGTGATGTTTTGAGAGGTTGTTTTATTGAAGATCAAAATATTTTATTGACTATTTCAAATGATATAAAATGTGTGTAGCTACTGTACTATTTGTTTGTGACCAGTAGTGATACTTTACATGAAAAAGTATGTGTGTTGTTTGCTGAAATTGTTTGAGCACAAAAGGGGGAATCCCGGGTACTTAGGTGGGCGGATATGTACTAGTACGGCTAGTGGATCGGATGGGTTGTGTCCCAGTTTCACTGAGCAAATGGAAAACGACAACACTAACTGAACTATGTGGATGTTATTTGGGGACCACTAGGTTATGGGTTTGTTCCCTACTAGTGGCTAGTGCACGGGAAAGGATTGTGACTTGGATACTTTACACTGAGGTACGAGGTACATAGGGCCCGAGACTATCTAGTTGCCTAGGGGTGTTCCCAATTTTTGTGCTCATTAGAATTGTAGTATTTACCCTTGTTGTGGGATCTTTTGGCAGTACTTTACAGTAGCTCACATGTTTATTTAATGTGTTATCATTCTGAAATTCTTGGATTGAAAACTGTTTTCATTTGAAAGTTGCTTTTCTTGAAATTTTTAACATTGTTTCACCTTGTGTGTTAAAATTGCTAGTTTTGTTCCCATTGTATTGCATCCTCTTTGGAATCTTCTGGTGGTATCCTATTGGGCTTAGGCTCACACCCTACTTACACCCCTTGGGTGTAAGTAGACCTGCTCATGCATGACTCAGGTAAAGGGAAGGCTAAGGGTGATGGCGGTTCGGGATGTTAGTCCCCATCGTTGGGGCGGAGTTGCGGGGACGGCTTGCGGGTGATGATCCCCTTGTCGTGTGGAGTCCATGGGGATGTCTTTATGTTGTCATTATTTGTATTTAGACCACTTGTAGTGTCTTTAAACATATGTATTCAGATCTGGTTTTGTTAAGAATGGTTTAGCATGGAAATTTCAGATTCTTATTATTGATTGTTTTATTTGTTTTATGCTTTCATACTCGGGTAAATTGTTCCCAAATCATATTGTTTTATACTCGGGCACTTGTGCCAGCCCGTGGGGATAGGGAATGCCCTTCGGGCCTTGCCACGGGCCAGGTTTGGTGCCGTTAATGGTGGCGACCAGATCCGGTTCGTGACAGTATTGGGTTCCGTTACGAAGCGTAGGGTTTTTTAATATAGTGTAGGGTTCCTTTGAATAGAATAGGGTTCCATTGTATAGTGTAGGGCTCCTTTACATAGTGTAGGGTTCTTACCAATGTATGGTTCCTTAACCATATATTCATTTCCATGCAACATAGGGAAACAATTAGCATATGGACGATAATCCAAACGTCCAAATTTGTATCACAAGATCCCAAAATACTATTGATAAACCAAACGTTAAATTTCCCAATTGAAATTTATAAATAGAAATTCTAGACTCCAACATAGGGTTTCAGATTTATACGCTTGTCGATTCTCCAAATGTAAGGATTCCATTCAAAAAAAATTGTTTAGAAAAGATTAGGGTTGATATCATAATCAAGCATTAACTTCATAATGTCATATAGGGATAACAAACCTTGTGTTTATTTATAAAATTTAATGTTTAGAACTAGATTTATTGATTAAATCTCAAATCTCTAAATATCTTTTATCTTGGAAAAATAATTCCTGCAAAATCACTCTAGAAAAAACCATTAAAAAAAAGAGTATTTGGGAGTATAAAAATCATCATAAGTTATTTAGTATTGTTTGGACAATAAATTCCCAAAAATATTCATCTTTTTGACGATCACAAAACACATAACGCAATCCATCACAAAATTGAAGGAAAACAAAGGATTTTTAAACAATAAAATAGATATGAAAGACATCTATTACACAGTATGATTTCAATAAAAGCAAATAAATAATTATAAATTAAAAAAATACTTTCTCATTGAAATATTTTGGTTTTTAAATATTCTCCCCCATAGATATTCTCTATAGACATTTACACCCATTTTGTGAAATAAAAAATGTGGTTTGAAATAATAAATGATTTAAACCATAGTTAATGTAGTATGAAACTATAAATGAATAGTTATAAACACTGGTATAAGAGACATAAATTGAGTATTAGTAATTAAATATTGAACATAAAAAAAATAAATCTAAATCTTTATAAAAATTTTAAATGAAATTAAAACAAATTAAAATATTTTGATAGTAGAGTACAATCCATGAACAATAAAGTGATTCTTCAAAATGAAGGGCTATGATCAGAATCACCTGTGAAAGAGGGTTCATAATGAAGAGGCATGGCTTAAAACACAATTAATATAACTGAGCTTCACCAACAGGCTCTGAAAATAGTTGTTTAAGACTTAATGACCACTATTGAAGAAGCTTATTTGGATCTTAACCAATTTTTGGATTCTCAACCAAATTAACCTTCATGAACTCATTCACATATTCTTTTAACTAAATGAATGATGTTAACTTATAGTTATATTTATTAAGCACTAACATGAAAAAACACATACATAGACTATAACTAAAATTATCCAACACATAAGTAATAGATATAAACCTTCTGATTAGGTGTGGTGGTGCCTTTTGAGAGGAGGTTGATTCATGATTTCTTTCCCTAAGAGACTAAAATTCTCTCTCTATTACCAGTTTCGACTCATCAATATCTAACTTCTTGACATATTCATCATTCAAAAAACTGATCTCTATTTTTTTTTTGATAAACTCTTGTAGTTCTCCAATAGAAATACTATTTTCATTGAATTACATTTCATGGAGGTTCTATTCCTAAAAATCAGATATTGACTCTAATGAACTTTACATATCTTCAAAAATATTTTTCTCAAATTCCTATTCGTGTTATTGAGACAAGTTATTATCTTACAATATATCCATATTTCCTATGAATGTTTCAACATGAGATTCAGAATATTATACATATTGAGCTCTTGTTTGACCAATATCTGTTAAAGGAAAAATTATCTCTTCATTTACTTCCATGTTGTTTCTTAAGATATAACCTCACCTTGAATTAGAATCACAAATAATGAGAGAAAGATTTTTAGGATTAGTTACATATTCCCTGTGATTATCTTGACTCTGAGGCCCTTTCAAAAACATGCTCAAACATAGGAGTCTACTATTCAGATCCACCAATAGCTTCAACCACAGTTTCTGGAATGTCGACTAAAAATATTCTTCTCTAAACAAGAGTTTCTTGCAGCCTTGATTCTCCATCGTCATCAAGCCTCTGTCTTATATAATGAACTGAAGTAATCACGCTTTCCCCCCTTAAGTAGTTGTTAAAAACATTTTTTATTGTTCCACACTAACAAGAATGATATTTTTTGCAAGAGTTTATAAAAATAAATCCTAACTTCTTTATAGGAACATCATTCAAAATGTTTTTTGATGCCATGTTTTACCAAAAATTATATTTATTTTTTCCCTATTCTTTGAAACAAAAACAATTATTCATCCCTTGGTATAATATCACATCTTAGAACCCTTTCGAAATAAATGGTTTAAATACCTTTTTGGTAACCGATAGAAATTAAAAATGATGTGGTCTAATAAAAAAAGACATAATTTTACTGCTAAATAACTTTTTATAAATTCTCAATACTTGGTAAAATTATAAGTTGAATGAATTTCATCATTAACTAGCTATCAAGAGAATGCACTTTTTTCATTACATTCTTGATAGTTTTCATTCAATACAATAAAAACATAATGTTCTCTGACAAATTTATTCCTTTATATATATTCCTAAAATCAAAATGAACCCCCACCTCATGGGGACAACACAAAAACTAAGATATTTCCATAAAAGAAATAGAAAATTCAGAATCATTAATCATAGAGATAATAATATCTTCATCAAATGAAATATTGAACAAAGCATTCCAACTGTATTCTTTTACATCAATGTCATATACTACTGGCATGTTTCCGTATCCAAAAGCATAACAAAGACCTTGAAATATTATTTCTTCATATTGTGAAATATTTTTTGAATCTAAATAATCGAGATCAATTACCTTATGTTGGAACAATTTGCAGTGAAACCCTGATGGATAAGTAGCTGCATCCCACTCAACATCTTTAGATATTCGCGAAGTTTCCATATTTGAAGGTTTTTAGATTTAAGGTATTGATGGTTTAGGTTTTGGAAAACTGGAATCGAGATAGATAGAGGGAGAGGGAAAGGTGCAATGTAAACTGAAGATATGTGAAGGTAAAGAGCGGGATACGATAAATTTTTTTCCCACACTGATTGAGGATGCACTCATTCTGTTTTTAATTTGAAAATAAAAGTAAAATAAAATAATTTTAAAATATAACTAACACATAACTAAATAAAAGAAATAATGTTAAAAATTATATACATCATATACAATACTAACGACATAAATAGATAGATTAAAATAAAATAATTAAAATAAAACATTCATTTAAAATTAAATAATCATATCCCCTTAATAAAATAAAAACATGCATTGGGGGGTAGTTCATTAAAAATATTTTCTAATTGATGTATTGTGTTAATAAATTCTAATGATATATATTTTTTAAGGACATGATCTCTTAAAAAATGATACTTTATAACAATGTACTGAGTCCAAGAATGACGTATATGATTTTTTGAAATATTTATAAAACATGTATTTTCTCATTAAATAGGTATTATTTTAAAATTTAGACTAAATCATAGTAGGGTTTTCTCAACCAAAAAATATTTGCACAACAATTTCTAGAAGACACATATTATTCTTTAGTGGTTGATAAGGAAAATGAGTGTTGTTTATTACTAGACTATCATACTAATGTTTTTCCTAAAAAGTGATAGGTATCTAAGGAAATATTTTTATCTAATAAAAAACAACCAAAATTAGTATATGAATATGAAATTAAATTATAATAAACTGTATTTCGGTAATGAATAGATTGAAAAAAAGTTCTTTTTAAATATCAAACAATTATTTTAAAAGTAGTATTATGTGATTCTTTTTTATTTGATTGAATGATACCACATAAAAAAACAACATATTGTCTGGTCTCCTAGTAGTATGATATAAAAAACAACTAATCAAACAATTATATAACTAATTTTCCACTGGTTTTCCAACTTCAATCAAATCAATTTTTATATTACTCACATGGGAGTTGTATATGTATTGATGTTTTGAAGTCCAAACTTTTCCAGTAAATCAATAATATGTTAACTTTGATTTAAAAAATTTCCATAATCTTTTTGATAAATCTAAAATTCTAAAAATTAATTTAGTTCTCCCATCGTACTCATTTCAAGTTCTATCATCTTCAATTTTGAAAAATCATTACAAATAATTTTATTTGTTAAACCATAAATAACATAATGAACATAAATTTGAACTAATAAAATCTTAGAGAAAACCATTTAATTTACAAGTGTTGGATCTTACAATCCAACTGTAAAACCATTTTTCGAAAGAAAAGATCTTATTATTTTATACTAAGATCTAGGTGCTTTTTTAAGGCCCTAGAGAGCTTATTATGTTTAAAAATAGATTTATGTTTTTAAGGAATTTCAAAATCATATGGTTTTTCAACATAAATTCCCCCCATTAAATAACCATTTAAAAAGGAATATTTAACATAAATGTGATGTAATTTAAAAATCTCATAAGATGCATAGGCTAAAATGATTTTATGGATTCAAGTATAGAAATAGGGGAAAGTGACTCATCATAATCAATACCTTCATCATAATTATATCCTTGAGCTACAAATATGGATTAATTTCTGGTAAAGATCCCTTGATCATCCTTTTTATTTGTAAAGCCCCTCTTAGTTCCTATAACTAGATAGTTGGTTGGTCTATATACTAATTTCGAAACATTATTCTTCTAAAAAAATTATCACTTCTTGCATTTATTATATCCATCCTCCATCTCTTATGTATTTCTTTATAAAATTAGTTTCTAACTATGATATAAAGGCATATTATTATTTTATGTTTCCTATAATTCTTATTGTTCTAATTCCTACATCTAGGTCTCCAATTATAGTTGGGATTGTAATGTAGAGACTAAGACTATCTAGGAAAGAAACTTTTAGGTTCTTCAATATTATGTTCTTATGAAATGGATTTTTTTTTATTTTTACCAGTTTCAAAATCGGTATTAGGAGTTTCATGTCTCATATTGTCAAACGAGTCTGCATGTTCATCATTTTGATATGTCTCTTTAATAAAAGGGTCAATTTACTCAAACATCATGTGAACCGATTCTTTAAAAATACTTGTCAATTTAATAAACACTATATTATTTTTTTAGGTAGGACAATATAACATAAATGTTCCTTCATCAGATTTTGGATCGAACTTACCAAGGTTTTACATAGTATTCCATATATAAAATTTTTATCCAAATACTTTAATGTACTTAACTTTAGGTTTTCTATTATTTCAAAGTTCATAGGCTGTCCTTTTGAACATAGGTCTTTTTATAACTTTATTCATAATATTAAAGGATATTCATACAGATTCTTTATAAAAATAGGTAGAAAGACTGTATTCATTCAGAATAGTACTTTCCATTTATTGAATATATTATTTCTCCTTTCAACAACTATATTTTTTAGGTGTTGTTGGTGCCAAGAATTTTGTTTAATACCTATATTTGAGAAAAAAAATTAAATTCTTGAGTCTAAAATTCTCTACATAGATCAATTATCTATAAAATTATTTAACTTTTTTTATTTGGAACAATTTTATAGAAACTTTCAAAAATAGTTATAACATCACTTTTGAGTTTTAGAAAATATATTCACATAAATCTAGAATAATCATTAAACAATACATAGACATATATTTTACTAGCCAAAATTTCTACTCTTAATGGTCCAAAAAAAATATGGATATGTTCTAAAGGATTAGATGCAGAAATATTGTTAATATATTAGAAAGAATATTTGTGCTTTTTATCAAATTGGCATGCATCACAGAATCTATCATCGTCAAACATAAGATTAGGAAAATTTAAAACTAGCTATTTCTCACATAATTTATGTAAATAATAAATATAATAGTGTCTAATTATTCTATTCCAAATTCATGACTCATTTGTCTTTTTAGTTAAAAAATTCACTTTTTGTTTACACAAGGTATTAAAATCCAAAGTATAAACATAATCAATTATCAGTGCTCTAAATTTATGAAAATAACCTTTAATGATAGAGCATGAATTCATAGGACAATAAAAATAGAAACCATCATCACAATGTTGAGAAATAATTATCATATTTTTTTATATCACTTCACATATAATACTTTGTTGATTGATATAGTCTTTGGATATCCAACAGGTCTAACTCCTATAATTTTTTCCATTAGCATTGTCACAAAAAATGATAAGATCTCCATCAAATTGAGTCAAAGTGTGAAGGTTTTATAGATATACACTCATGTTCCGTGAAAAATCACTAACCATATATAATATATCATTTTTATTACTTTTTAATGTTACCTAAAAAATATTTAATTTTTTTTGTTTTGTTACCCATAGTTTCCTGGGTCCTATAGTGTCAGATAACAGTGATCCAAGAATCTATATTTGCTTTATTTTTTCCATAGTTTATATCACATTCTCTATAGAAAATTAATAAATAAAATCTATTTTATTACAAATAGTTTTATGATTTCACCATTAACACTTATAAGTGACATGACCTTATATTCCCCAAAAATAACAGGTCTCAATTTTCAAATTGGGTACAAAATAATTTTTATATAATTTTTATATTTCACCTATGCTTTCTATTCCAAATATTTCTATTTTAATTACATAATTTCCAAGAATTTAATTTAACATGTTTTCTCCTTTGGTAAAAGTGATTGTAGTAATTTTATAGGATTTCACTTCACCCCGAAAGTCTTCAATCCATTTATATGATCAATACAATTTGAGGTAGATGAGTTGAATTTTTTAATCAAATATTGATGTTGTTTTAGTAGGTTATATCATTAACCTAAAATTGTATTGTGAATGTTTTTCAATTATTTTTCCTTCTTTAATAAAGAATCATATTTTCAGTCTAATATATAAAAATAGGCCACAACTTAATCATTGGAGCAATTAATATTATCAAAATCAGTGGAGTAATAAGTTTTTAAATTTTACTCTTCATCCATGTAGCACATGATTGATTTTAGAATTGATATCTCCTTCTCTGGATTAGACTTTGAAGGGATTATGGTGTCTTCAGATATACTCCATGCATATTTAATTTCTATTTTTTCCATTGTCCTCTTCATTTGTATTTTTATGATACTTATTTTTTGGACTATTACTTTCATCTTTTCGTTGAAAGAAATCATGTATAATATTAAAAAATTTCTTTCATTCATTGCATCAAACTTATCTTGACTATCTTTCATGTTTTTGAAGTAATTTCTGAATCCTATTTTCATTCTATAATAATTTATGAACTTTATGGCTGGCTTATCTAGTTCCATTTTAGAATATGGGGAATTTGAATTTTTCTGTTCTTTGACTTCTTGATTTTTTCTTCTGTTATGCTTACGATATGTCATATACAGAGTAATATTTTCCTTCTTTACTATAATTTTTTAATCCTTATCTTTATCCTCCATTACCTCATCATAAATCATCTGTTTTCCAATTATTTATTTCATTAACAAATCCCTTACAAGTGATGATTTCAGAAAAAATTAGATATCCCATTCTATTTCAAAGGTAGTACTCTGATTACTTTAAATCCTTGATCATATTATCTTATAGGTTCTCCTCAGGAAGTTATATTGTTGACCATTTCTTTAATCGTTCCATACATACGCCATATTCATTCTCCATAAAAAATCATAATGGTGTCAAATTTTGCTTTGTTGTAGCATTCCTCGTCTATTGGACATTATTCATTCTTTCAAAACCAACTTCTATAGTTTCCACATTCCATAAGTTGTTGGAAAATTTTGATATATGGATGAATTCATCTAGTCCAATAATGAAAATAATAACATTCATTTATTTTGAATAGATATCATAATCGATTTCTATTTCAACATTCCATGTTTCTGGTTTCTCAGGAATCATATAAGGTGTAATGATTTTTAGTATACATAGAATCCAAGATTTTTCATAAAGATAACCATTTGATATCTCTAGAATCCATAATTTTCACCATTAAAATATATAGCTCGTACCATAGAAATTCCTCCACTTAGACGATCCATTTACATTATTAGAGAGGCCTACTAATTTCACGTTTTTATATGTTTAACCAAAACACTCTCATTTGATACTAATTTTTATGTCTAAATAATACAAAGTAACACAAGGGGGGGGTGTGATTTAATTATTTTCAAAAATCATCCATAATTATAGATTTTGACACCCACTATGATTTATATAGATAATTTGTGTTATATTATTTATGAAAAAGAGCAGTTGATAAAAAAGAAATAGGGAACACAACTCTTTATATTGGTTTCAGGCACAAATATTCCCTACTCCACTCCACCAATCACTCTCTCGGCGAGCTTAGCTACTTCACTAGAATGGTTCTCTTATAAAAATACCATGAATTCACAACTATGTGTAGGCAATTGACACCCTTATAAAAAATACTAATAACAAATCTTTTTGGTTCTATAATGGAGAACTGGTTATCCACATCTTATATTGAAAATATGATATACCACCAAAACCGAGTCTAAGCAGTTGAAACTCCAAAAATTCAGAAGAGTTTGATTTTTGGATTTGTGTTGTTTTTCATAGTTGTAGGAGAAAAAAATTATTGTTGATGGATCTTCTTATTCAGAAATGAAATTCATCAATTAGGTATAGTTCTAATGCGTTCCTGGTTGTAAATGATCATCAATAATAAAAACAACAAATAGAAGTAGTAATATTACAATAGTATGAGGTATAACATGTATGTATCCAAAGTTTATCCTCTTTTGAAGAGTTGATCCTTCGTCACATCAACACAAATGAAAATGCATTCACTAGAAATTAATTGAATATAAAAATATAATACTAAAATATCCCATATATTGAAATGATAAACTAGAAAAATATATAGAGAATAAGGTTTTATTTGATATTCTAGATCCAAAAGAATATCCTAATTGATCACAGATATTCAAATTTCAATTGAATATGGGGAGTCATCACTTCCCTTAAGAACATGAGACATTTTCTTTTATGAACATGTTTATTTGAAACAATAATATCAATCCTCTAGTTGTTCTTTTATTCTGACTTGATCATTGCGGGAATCTCAGATTTAAAATGTGCATTGAAAGCATCACCATTAAAAACACAACATAGGGATGAACTGAATAACATAGGGTTTATTTGTGTAGGGTAGGGTTCCTTTTCATAACATAGGTTTCATTTCCATAGATTAGGGTTCCTTTTCATATTATAGGGTTCCTTTTCATATCATTGGGTTCCTTTTCATAGCATACAGTTCATACCTGCATATGGATACTTAACCATACTTTTGTCTTCACATAATGTTGATAACTAAAGTAGTATATGGATGATAATATATACATTTAGCTTTTGAGCACAAGATCCTGAACATAGTACTGATTAGCCATACGTTCAATTTCATAATCATAGGGTATGAATTGTAATTTAGGACTTTAACAGAGGGTTTCTGATCCATACGCATGTCGATTATCCAAACATAAGGATGTCTATCTAAAGACAAATTGTTTAGTGTAGTGTAGGTTTGATACCATATGAAAACGTTAAATTTATATAATAACATAGGGATAATGACCCATATGTACTTTTATAAAATGTCTGGTATGAAACAATGTTTCCAAATCAATTCCCATAAAGCTAAATTTCTATTAACTAGGATTTAATTTCCTCCAAACAATCTCAAGATAACTTAATTAGAAAAAAAATATGGGTATTTTTGAGCATCAAAATCATAATAAATTTATCAGTATCTTTGAGACAATACATGCACAACAAAAAGAACCCTAAATGGATCATTGATGACATTTTTAACCATATCATAGTTATTTTTCTAAAGTATATATTTTTATGATTTTTAAGTCATTTAATAAATTATTATTAATTTTAAATTATAATTTATGTCAGTTTTTATTCTCTTCAATATTTGTCTTTTAAAAAATGTAATATTAACTAGACTACTTCTAAAAACACTTATAATATCTCTCTAATATTTCAAATTTATCTATAAAACTCATGTAGGTCACTAATTATGTTAAATTATATTTATTTTAATATTTTTAATATCATGTGTCTAAAATTTCCATTAATTCAACAATTACTGCATTATCATTATGAAATCCATTAATAAGGTTATTTTTCACTACAAATCTAAAAAATATCATGATTGAAATAAATTTATTAGATTTAAAATTATTATTTATAGTAGAATTTATATTCCATATATCCCTATAAGAAAAATGATATACTTATTAAAATTATGAGTGTGAAAATTTTAACATATCTTTAAATAAAATATAATAAAGGTCATATTCTTACCAAAGCATCATAAATTTTTTTTCATTTTAGAATAAGGTTTTATATGGAAAAAATCACTGATTAAATGATATTGGGACATGTGTTATTTTAATTTAATAATTTTAAAATATTTTTTTTCAACTTTAATAATCCAATTTACCATGAATAATGGTAAATAAAAATGTACTAATGTTATTTTTCATAATGTATCATCCTGACCTGGGTTCCATAAATGGAGCCCTGAGCTGATTGGTCACATTCCCTCACACACACCTCCGTGTATACTAGATGGATCTAACTTCCAGCGAGGTTCCAGTAAGTCAGTCATGGGGAGAATATACTTACTTTTATAAGAGAAAAACACCAATGGAAGCCAACAATAATAAACAAGTGAGGATACATATAAAAAACCAAAATAATACCAAGTCACATGATTGTCAAAACATGAAATACAATACTCAAATAAAAAGGGAAAGCATGCTATGAAAATGAAAGTTTCTAGTCTCTATAATGAAACTTAATATAAAGATACAACGAGTCCAAAGTGGTCCGCGAACCACATCTGGTTCCCTTACCCATGCTCGAATCCCAAACATCAATCTATCCTAGGGCCTTTCCCTTATCCTGTCCTGCAACAATAAAGTTTGTCTGACTACCGATCTAGAGACCCAAATAGGGTGTGAGTAAAATTCAGTATTACACAACCAATGATTTCTAAAACAACTCGAGTCAAAATATTGTGTATGCAATTAAATTAAGTAATAAATACGGTACATAATAAAACATTTATCACATCAGTATTTATTATTTAATCATCACTTTAGACCCAGTTTCATTTCACATCTCCAATTTAAATAATAATTCATTATTATCATTCATTTGGTGTTGAACTCCATGTAATGTACCGAAAATATCATTCGGTATTGAATACCGTGTCATCCACCCCAAATCTCATTCAGTGTTGATCTCTATGTCTAACAAACCACAAAACAAGAATTTGGTTAACTATTGGGAAGTAGAGCCCTACCGAAGTCCCAAATTCTCAATCGATTTAGAATTCCATGTCTTGAACAAACATTATCAACCATTTAAATCATTTAGAATTCATAAAAATTAACCACATTATTCAATTAGTAATTCAACGATTAGTTAATCATATCAAATTCAATTATTTAACCCATAAATTAACTAATTACACAACCCATTAATTAATTTTTCAATTAAATTGATCAATCAACACAAATTGTATTCCATAATTAATTATTCACAATTTATTATCTTGGCCAAATATAAAATTTTCATAATTTCTTTCACAAGTAATTTTCTCTAATCAACATCATGGAACACAATTAATTCACAGTGTAGTACTTTTAAAGAAGCTCATAGTTCCCCTTAGATTCACCTATGCTGAACAAGTTCACATTATATGGAGGATCAGGAATGAAAATATCCACAAAAAGGAACACATCAAGGCTGATCTTGCAATGGGATGTATATATGCTACTGTGAAGTCTTCTAATATTCTGCATACTGAAAAATTATTTAACTCAGTTGCTGATCTCTTGATCCTTAGACAGATTCATGTTTCAGGTAATTTCCCAACACCCCGTGGAACTTTGGATGTTTTTTGGATACCCCCAATTACTGGTTGGATAAAATGAAATACAGACGTGGCCTCTAGGGGAAACACAAACCCATTTGGTTATGGTGCAATTTTCTGAGACCAAAATGGAGATGTTATTGAATATTTGTATAGTCCATGTGGCATTACAACTTCATAGTAAGTAAAGATGATGGGATTGAACATGGAAGTTAATCTTTCCCATAAAAGAGCATGGAGTGTCATATGTCTAGAATGTTACTCATCCACTCTTGGTCAAGCAGTAAGAGGAGGAAAGATGTACTTATCTTGGAAGCTGACTACAAAATAGGTGAAATTCATGGAAAGAATTTCTTAGATGCACTACATCATTACTCATTCCTTCAGAGAAGCCAACAAAATTGCTGAAGGACATTCCAACAATGGGGTCAATTATGAAGTAAGCCTTTATTTGTCCAATCTTCCTGGTAACATACCCCCCTTTTACTCTATAGAAAATTTAAAATTACCTCATTTAGACATGTTTAATATTTCATTAAATTAATACAAGATCACCATAGGTCAATTTTCACAAAAAATATCTAAAAAAATATCTCTACCCATAAAAAAATTACCTAAATAAATTATCTATTTTGGTATCCCCTTAGTTCCATGATTAAATCATAAATTAATCGTTTTTATATCCAAAGCATCAACAGGTCATAGGATATTCTTAATTAGCCCAATTTAAGAAATAAATTATTAAGGGATGCTAGAAATTCAACAATCTCATATAAAAATAAAAAAATCTATGACAATGGGAGTTTTATTTAGACCACCTATATGGTTTTTTGATGGATTTTTTCGCAATAGAAATATCCAAAAATCCGAGTAGCACTGCTAAGTAGATCAAGATCCAGATCTAAATCCATAAATCGAAAATTAAGATTAAAATCATCAAGATCTTGAAAATATAGATCTAGATACACATTCCTAGATCTATATCTCAACTCATAGGTTCAGATAGATAGAAAAAGTGTAGATCTTCCATGATAATATCTAATAATGACAGAGTAAAGAATTGGAGAAGCATCTGGATGAAATCCACTTACCTGGAAGAGAGTGGATCTTCAATCCGGGCACTAGATGATAAAGAACTGTGTTTCAATCACCATAGAATAACTCTAGATGGCTCTGGGATCACCAATAAATTTTAAATCCTAATAATAGGTCAAAATAGAATAATTTCATGAGTTATGGTGATTTAAAAACTAATTTTCAGTTAATTGAAACTTATGTGCATTCTTTCAAGGGTAGGGGTGTACAGTTTGGGTAAACCGTGTGCCAACCATGCATACCTATCTATCTTGGATTTCATGGTTACCTGGGCATAGACACACATTTTTTCAAACCATGCACAAACCATGCACATTACTTTTTCCATTATGTTTTTGTAAAACTCACTCAAACAAACCTCAAACCGCAACTCCAGATTAAAGGTACATAAAAACATCAATAAGTACCTAAAAACTGGAATGAGATGACTTCATAGAAAGTCCAGGGTCTTACAAACTCCCCTCCTTAAATCACCCTTTAGCTACACTACTATACATAACTAATATTCTGATCAAAAAGATTGGTCCATTGATCCCTCATGTCTTCTTCCCATTCCAAAGTTTCATCTTGAACATGTCCATGTTTCCATAACACCTGAACTATCCGCACGGTCTTTCCATGGAACAATTTCTCACTATGATCCAGTGCACATATTGGTTTCTCCTCAAAGGATTCATCTTTCCAGAGTTCATCCTCATTCACATTGATTGCATGAGAAGGGTCAGGGTGATATGGGCACAGTTGTGAAAAAGGAAAATGCCATGCATTGTGCTGTATTTTAGTTGAAGAGCCAATCATTATGCCACTATCCTGATTATATAATCTACCTTCAATGGTCCTTCAAATGTGGGAACCATATTTCCCTACCTCGGTATCCTGTGGTGACCCATCCTAGGTGACACTCGAAGGAATACATGAAAGACCTATTTATGCTCTTGGGGACATCTCCGTCTATCATCATACGACTTCTGCCTACTCTGAGATGTAGCCATACGTTTTCAAATCAACTTCACCAAATCCAACATCTCCTACACAAGACACGACACCAATATCTCTGATTCACCTACCTCTATTCATCATAGCGGCGATCTACAAGTTCTACCATAAGGTACCTCATACGGTTCCATCTGTATAGTTGCATGATAACTATTATTTTTGGAAAACTACACTAAAGCCAAGTGATTCTACCAAGAACCACTGATGTCGGGCACAATTTCACACAAAATATCCTCAAGAACCTGTATGGTACACTCTAAATTCCCAAATTTCTGTTGGTGGAAATCCATAAATAAGAAAACCTATTTTTCGAGCACCTTCTGTAAGGCCTTCTAGAAGCCTGAAATAAAGAACATATCACGATCTAAAACTATACTCTGTGGAACCACATGTAAATGAAATATCTCTTGAACATATATTTCGCCAAATTTTTTAATTTCATGTTTTCCTAGATAGGCAGGAAATATGATACCTTAGTTTTTCAATCCATAATTACCCAAATGGCATCATTCTTTTCAATGCGTCTTTGGAATACCAACCACAAAATCCATAGTTATGTCATCCCACTTCCATTCCGGAATAGGAAACAACTACAATAGATTTCCAGGTTGTTGATGCTCTACATTCACCTATTGAGAGGTAAAACTACTTGTTACTAGCCCTATTATATCCTTTTTAAGGACTGGACACCAAAACTATCATCACAGGTCATGGTAAATTTTTTCACCCTATGATGTACTGACCACTTCATGGAATGTAATTCTTGCATGAGTTCTTCAAACATACTCATTGGCACAACAACCAGATTCATTACCTAGATGACCTCAACCTCATCCATCAACCATTCTGAAGGTTTCTATCCACATTCAAATCTTTCCATTAAGGATAAACACTCTTAATCTTTGTACTTGTTGTACCGGAACCATCTCAAGAGGGTAGACACCAATTGTATTGAAACAAGTGTCATATTTTCCTAACTCTCATAAAATAGTATATGTATTTCATCCAACAGAGTCTTCATCTTCCTCTCTGCACTCGACTAATGTACCAACTGAGTCTGAGTTTTCCTACTCAAGGAATCAGCCACACTATTCCCCTTTCCAGGTGTATAATCCAGTTCCAAATCAAAGGAAAACTTATACTCTGCTGATCTTCACTATTGATGATTCAAGTCACACTATTAAGAGATGTACATTAACCTTTTTTTATCCATAAAAATTATAAACTATTCACCCAAAAGATAATCTATCTAACACTTAAGATCATAAACCACCACTACCAATTTGAGATTGGGTGTAGGGTAATTCTATTCATGTTTCCTCAACAACAGAGACCCATAATCTACAAATCATTCCCCTTACATCAACACAACCCTTGTCAAATCCCAGAAGTGTCACAATACACATTGTACTCCTCACCTGACTCAGGTTAGATTAAAATTGGTGTCAATGTCATGGACATCTTGAACTACTATAAATAATTCTCATTTTCTTCCATCCATTCATAATTTTCCCCTTTCGTTTTCTAACTTGAAAGTGGATCTACCAATCAGAAAAAGTCCTGAATGAACCTAATGTAATTTCTAGCTAATCCCAAAATTATTTGGATTTTAAAAAAAATCTTGGGAAACTCCCAAGAAACCACTTTCTGAACATTCTTTGGGTCCGCTATCCCACCTTATTCCAAGGTTATTTTCGCCAAAACATTTACCCTTTAAATCCAAAACTTACACATAGACAACATGGTGGATAACTTATGATATCTCAATGTATTCAGAAAAATTCCAAGATATTGGGAATGATTGTCATATGTCTTAGAGTACACCGAGATGTCATCCAAGAATTCCACTACAAACTAATTTAGGTAAAGATGAATGATCCTATTTATCGAGGCCATAAACACTTCTTGAGCATTTTTTTACCCAAAGGACATTATAAAAAACTCATATTGGCCATACCTTATTCTCAAAGGAGTTCTTGGTATATCCGAATTCTGAACTCATATTTGATGATACCATGATCTCAAATCGATCATTGACAACACACCAGCCCTCTTCACCTAGTCAAATAGATCATCCATAGGCGGAATAGGATATCCATTCTTCACAGTCATTTTTTTCTTCTTCTGATAATCGAGACACAAATGTAAACAATCATCATCCTTCTTTGAAAACAACATAGGTGATCCCCAAGGAGATATATTAGGACGGATAAACCCCTTATACTTAAATTACTTTAATTGAGCCTTGAGCACTTGATGCTTAGTCAATGACATTCTGTAAGGTGGAATAGACACTGGCTCAGCACCCGACATGATCTCAATAGTGAATTCCACATATCTCTTAGGTTTAAACCCTAAGAATCCTTCATGATTGGTATCTTGGAACTATTCTATAATGGGTGGGAGGATGTATTGCCTACCGCCCACATCATCCAGCAAAAGACTAGAAACTTGGGTTGTGATCTCCCTTATTTACTGAGTAATTAGACTGGAATGGAACACCAATATATCCCACTATCCATGCTGAATATACTATTCACCCATAGGATATAAAAAGTTCACCCTCATGTGGTAAAAATCGATGTGGGATCAGTATGTGACTAGCTATTCCATACCGATAATCAGATTGAAAACTATCATATCAAGGAATTAGAGATCCCAACGAAATGGAAAATCTCTGATCTCTAGTGAACATATCTTTCATAAACAGATATCTCTAGACCATGTTCCAAATGATGTATCTATATTCATTAATTCGTTTACAAACTGCAACTCAGGGATCAAATCCTTGAAAATATTTGTATATATAAAGGAATGAGAGGCACCTGTATTAAATAAGGAACTAGCTAAAGTAGAAGATTATAGAATATCACATCTCACTTTCAATGGCCCATCCTTGCTTTACACAAGAGTAGGCTCCACCCCTTGTAATTGTCTTTACCCTCTCCCATGTGGTGCCCTTTGACTCACATGGGTAGTACCACTCGGCTGATACTGGTGCTCATACCCTGATGCACCACATCCACTTCCTCTATCACCTCTTCTAGTAGAACTCCAGCATCCATAACTATAAGGTGTAGAATACCAACTTCCCACATTATGACTCTTCATAGCTTCTCCCTCAGCTCCAGCCTTTCGTTGCATCCTGAAAAACTTCTATAGGTGCCCCATCTTACTGTAAAACCCGCACTACACAGGTGGTCAAGGACAATGTGTTCTATAGTGTCTGGACATACCAAATTTCTGGCAAAACAGATGAGAAAGATCATGTGAAATTATTACTCCTAACTGTCCACCTTGATTTCCACTATCCGGACTAAGGTTCTCATAATTTCACTTCCTTCTATTGGAAGGCACACTCCAAGATCATCCAGTGACAACTACCTGTCCTGTATTGGAAGCCTATTTTAGGTTCCCCTATAAAATGAGAGCCTGATTCACTACTTTTGAGAATTTTTTCTACATAATGATGTTCACCAGGGACATAATTTTACAGTTAAGTCCATCTTGAAATTGTTTTTCTAAAGAAGCCTCACCTGCTGCAAATGTTAGAGAAAAACACTATAAATTTGTGATACGTTCAACATAATCCATTATGGACTTACTTCCATGGGTTAGAAGCATAAAATATGATGCCTTTTCTTATGTCAGTGTCTCAGGAAAGATGCCCTCCAAGAACATCCCAAGAAATTCCTTCCATAACATATCATCAGTCGGTCCATATTGTATATGAATGTCAGACTAGTGCTTCAATGGCACTCATAGTACATAAGAAGCCAACTTCACCCTCCTCTCAGCTGGAGTCTCCAAATGGTCATGTATCATCTTAATGAATTCATTTCAGAATTCAGATATCTCAGGTCCACCCTATCCTGTAAAATTCAGAGGGTTTTGGAGCTGAAACTCCCTTGTCAACTCAAAAATACTATTCAGAACCTGCCTTGGGCCTCCCTCCATGAATTAAATGAAACGAGAAAAGTACTCATTGAAATTCTCCCAAACCTCTTCTAATTGCACCAAGGGTTCCTCAAGTACCATCTCTTCAGGTTAGTTTCAAGCCGTACCCCTCGGTCGTCGCCTCAAAAATTAGCATGGAGGCATAATATCTATAGTTTCAAACATACAACTTAGGCCTCATAAAGAAACTTTATAACATTCAAATAAGATGGTAATGAAACAAAACAAGTTTCAAAATGGAATTTCCCTCTTTCTCGCCACACAGTCATCATTAAGGCCTTCGTCACTACCCTTAAAAATCCAACTCCTCGGTCTTGGTTAACAAGGGTACGTACATTCTCATTAATTAGTTCCCTCAATTAATTGATTACATCATTTAAAATTAATTAATTCATCAATTAACTAATCAAACCCATATTAGTATTCATGTTTCTCATTAGACACCTTTTTTTGTTATTTTTCATCATTATTTCAGTCTCACAATGAGGAAAAACAATTCAATTTCAATAACTTACCCACAACCTATTTTATTGGGGGGTGCCTAAAATGATGTTTGTCCTAGTAAGCCTGAGTTCCTAGAATGATTCTTTCATACTCAACTCTTGTGCCTCTTTAGGGAACAAATCAATGTTCATGAATTGTTAAAACAAATCTCACATCACACCACAATTGTCTCACCCAAGGCGAAATAATATCCAACTGTGACAACATACGACAATCACAAAAATCACACCCAATGTACTCAGATTTTCCCTCGTACATGTGTTTGAAACTCCCATACATGAGATCATTACCATGCACCTATTCTTATTAGTCTCTTATCTACCATTCCTGAAATATTAAGACAAATTAAGTAGAAATAAAAGAAAACTCCTTTGATACAACTTTGTAACATCCCGGCTAGGGTGCCACTAAACGGTTCCCTGAGCCAGTTGGTCACATGACCTCAAGCACACAACCTTATAAAATAGAGGGATATGACAAGAAGTGAGGGTTTGGTAAGTCAATAATGGGGAGACTATATCCTCTTTTATCATAAAAAAACATGAAAATAATAAAAAAAAATTAAGAAGTGTGAAATCATATAAATAACCAGAAAAATACTAAGTCACATGATAGTGAAAACAAGAAACACAATACTCAACTAAAAAGGGAATGCATGCTATGACAATGGCAGTGTCAAGTGTATACAATGAAACAGAAAATAAGGAACTAATGACTCTAATGTGGGTCCTGAACAACATCTAATTCTCTCACCCATGCTCTAATAGCAAAAAATATCTATCTCGGTGCCTTTCCATTATCCTATATTGCAACACCAAAGTTTGATTGGGTTTCGATCGTGTGGCCTGAATAGGGCGTGGGTACAACTTAGTAGGCCACCACCAATAGTGTCTAAAAAATTCCAGTCAAAAGATAAGGTTTTCACTTATATTAAGTAATAAATAGATTACATAATTAAAAAGTTACCACATTGTCATTTATTCTTTAATCATCACATTAAACCCAATTTCAATTCAAGTCTCCCTTTTAAATCATAATTCTTTATTGTCATTCATTTGGTGTTGAAGGCATTATCCAACACCCCAAATCACATTAGAAGATGAAAAACATGTCGTGAATCACAAATCTCATTTAGAGTAAATCACCATGTCTAACACCCCACAATAGAAGCACTTGGTTAACTATTAGAGAGGAACGCCATGTCCATGTCCCGGCTTCTCAGTCAGTCTAGAATTACATGTCTAGAAACCACATTTTCTACCATTTAAATCATTCATTAATTCTAATGAATTGACCAAATCATTCCCTAACCAATAAAATTATTATTCAAACATATCAAAGTACATTATTTAACCCAACAATTAACTAAGTACATAACCCTTTAAATAATTCCCCAATTAATTAATTAATAAACAAAAATATGTTTCCAAAATTAATTCTACACAATTAATTATCCAGAACAGATCTCAACATGTCATAATTAATCTCACAATTAATTATCTTTAATCGACATCATGGAACATAATTAATTCACTATTAAGTACCTCTTATATCCAAACATCATCTCATATTTGTTTCCCCCAAATTAATAGTCTCAAACACAACCAAATCCAATTACTCAAATACAATATCTCAACCCATAAAAAAATTCCCCAAATCAATTTCATATTTGAGAAGACCCTTTAGTTCCAATATTAGTTCACTATTTAAACATCTATTTCACCAAAGCATCAACAACTCAAAGGACCTTCCTAGTTAGCCCAATTTTGGAAATCAACTATTAAGGGATCCTAGAAAATAATCAATTTCACATACACATATAAAATCCATGACAATGTGAGTGTGATTTATACAACATGCAAGGATTTTATCGATTTTTCCCAAAATAATCCCAAAAAATTTGAGTGGCACAATGAAATCAATTAAGATCCAAATATAAATTTATAAACCCAAAATTAAGATAAAAAACTAACATGATCTTGAAAATATTGATCTAGAACCATAATGTTAGACCAAGATCTCAAATCATAGGTTTGGATACATGGAAACATTGTAGATCTTCCATGAAAATATCAATGAAATATATAGGAAAGAATAGGAGAAGCATCAGGACGAAAGATACTTACATGGAAGAGTGTATATCTTCAATATAGCATTTAGATATCAAATAATGACATTCGAATCAGATTGGAATCCCTCCGAAAGGCTATGGGATCACCTATAATTTTTCAAGGCCAATACGAGGTTGAAATAGAGGGGTTTTAGGGGTTTATGTTATTTAAAAATGAATTATCAAATAATTTAAAAATGATGGAATGGTTTCTTGGGCAGGAGCGGATAGTTTGGGTAAACCATGCACCAACCGTGCAGACCTCTCTGTCCAGAATCACATGGTTACCTCGGTTTAAACCCACAATTTTTCAAACCATGCATATCTCCCTTTCTATTAATTTTTCTTAAAAACTCACCCAAACTCACCTCAATCCACAACTCCAAAAAATGGTTCTTAAACACAATAAATGCACTTGAAAGCGGGCCTGAGATGAATTCCTAAAAAGGTTAGTATCCTACACATAATATAAAAAATATTAAGTAGATCTGGATTTACTCTAAATATCAAAATTATTAAAACCATTCTATTACATTTTTCTTAATTCAAATCAAATAAATAGGAAAATTATGTATAATGATTATCCTGCAGTCATTGTTAAAAGGTGAGTTAAAAGAAGGTTCAAAAGTTAAATAATATTTTATAACTAATTTTAATATAAAAATAATTCAAATGACATAATATTTATTAATATATTTATAATTTTCTTATTCTCACATAATAAATTAATTTAAAATATAAAAATTATTTAATAGAAAAGTCTATTTTAACTATAATGCAGTATTTTTCACTATTCATTATAAAAATTAAACTTCTATGAAAAATTAAAAAAATCACCCTATGTTAATATCGTAATTAAAAATTAAAAAATGATTTTTATCTTATAAATTTAAATTTCTATGGGTGTCTAAAATTAATTTTATTATTGTTTCGAAATGGACATAAAAAGAAGTCCAATTAAGAAAATAGAATTTCTAAATAAATAAAGGCTTTAACAAAAATTTATTTTTTCATTATAAATATGTTTTATATAAAACCATGATAAATAATATTTAAAAAATTATCCGTTAATATTCAAATTAATAAGTATATTGATCGTGAAATAACCATATTATATAAATAAATATGACAAAAAAATGATATTTTGTGGAAAATCGATGTTTTGTATAACGTACGATATATTGGTTTTGCGTGTAGCACAAGACAAGTTGGTTCCTCATGAAAGTATAGTTTCATTTTTGAATTTAAATAAATAAATGAAAATTGAGTTATTTAGAAAAAAATTCACAAAAACTTAGGGTGTAACATTGATGACGGTGGTGAGTGGTGATGCAGTCTGGTTGGTGTGACAACACATGTTTGGCTACTATGGGAGGTTTCATAATAGTTTCTAATGTATATATATATAAGGTAACATAATATTAATAATGGGGTACTTGTTTGAGTTGTTGTGATAGAGGGAGGCTAACCCTAAGAAAAATAATTAGGCAGAGCCTGGGATACCTAGTTATGCACAAGGTTGCTAGATCGCACCATCCTGAGCCCTGTGGAACTTGTACCAATATGAATCTCTTTGAGTACCAGGCTAAAATATGCCACTTTCATTATCCACTAAGAATACATGGGAACCATGAATTTGTATCCCATGTTCCATGAGTTTCTATTACATGGCAATATAGGGCACACATGGAGGTCACCACATTGATCTTTTATATCCTGTAATTAAATTGATATATATTTAATATTTGGATTCCATTTAACACCAATGAAGAGTACATTTTACCCATTTTATAGTTGTATTACAATGATGATAATATTAAATCTACTTGGGACTATCTAAAGTTGTAATTGGTCATTTTAAGTATTTTTTACATTAAAAAGTGAATGCCCAGTCTAAGAAGATTTACACCATGTATATGTGTTTATTTTAATGAGTAAAACTCTATAATATAAAGCATTTGATCATATGAGGAAATTGTTTTTTATAAGAATATCTTATATGTGGGAGTGTGAGAGTGTAATTCGACGTCAGTGAAAATAAAAATAATTAATGAGAATCTCCCAATGAGACCATAACTTTTTCTCAATGAGATATACCAATATACCCAAAATGCATTAAAATCTTCCATGATATATAGATATGGGTGAAGGGTGTATTACAATATAAATTCCATTTATATTCCACCACTGTACAAATTTGTTTCTTATTAAAGTGAATTACAAGATTACTTTTACAAAAGCCTCTCTTTATCACTGTTGAATTTTAATGATGTTTATTACTAGAACAAACAGCCAAAGAAAAAAAATACAACAATCATTGAGAGAATATTAAATTTATGAGTCGATCCATTCAAAATTAATTGACACATCCATGAAAGTAACCATAAAAACCTGAGACCACATGTTTCATTGGAATTACCATCAAGGATTATAATGAGAAGAAATTATATTTGTACTCATGTTATATAAAATTATCTCCAAACTGATGTAACATAATCTAAAAAATGAAAAAATTGTACATAAAAGATACAATAATAAGAATCATCAATCAGCACCAAGAGATTTCACTTTTCTATAGAATAGTTTCAACTCCTATTTTATTATTCCAACGGTGATCCTATTATAAAGTAGTATATAGACTCATTATTTGACCTCACAATATTGTTATTAGTTTACCACTATTTAATATTAATTAAAATTCTATTTTTGAAATTCAATCAATAAGAAACTCTAAAAATGACCATACTAAATCCCTTTTAATTCACTTCTATTTTATGATAATATTTTGAATTTAGATCCCCATTTTTTCTATTTTAAGAATAGAATTGATGTATATTTTCCCCACTTGATGGTTATCTTATTATTATTATTCTTCCTTTAACACAGTTATCAAATTCATACAACTCAAATATTTTATGTATACACCCCAAATTTTCATAGTAGTATCTAAATAAAATTTAATAGAAATTTAAATTTCAAAATCAAATTGAAAAAACACCATTACAAAACTCTTTCACTAATTTTAATGTAGTGGATTAAATATATAAATTTTGATCACCTTTAATATATCTTGTGGAATTTTTTTTCGAATTTGTCCTTAAACCATTCACCAGTTCATATCATCAAAAAACTCTAAAAATGAAATTCTATATGTATTATGATAGGATGATATACTTCATGGTGAATCCAATGTGTTTTCCATGAATGATAAAAAAAATCCATGTGTATTGTGATATGAAATCTTACAACTGTGGAGTAATATATTACCCTATAATTCCCAAGAAGTACTAAAATTTCATCTCCACATGCTTTGCATCCCGATCCTCATAACCATGGATTAATAAAAACCATGATTAAGCAATCTAATTACCAAACAAAACAAGTGTTGACATGAAAAACCATGGTATAGAAATTGTTACTTGATATCCATATAAAGAATAATTAGATCAAAAACATTATAAAATTTCAGATGCAAATCATAACTTGATCCACTATATTATGAAATGATATATTTTTCCTTAACTATAAATTAACCTTCACAGAATTTATTTTGGATTTATTACTAATAATGTAGGATCATCTGATATGCTTTAATAAAAACACCATTCATATTTGAATTTAAAAATACAGTCATCTTTCATGACCAAAAATATATATATGCTTAGAAATGGTCTATACCTAATGAAAAATAATTTGAATTTATCTGATTTTGAATGTGATTCATATGATGACTCACTATAAGAAATTATATTAGTAGAGAAGGATGTTAAAACCGTCGTGAATCATTAAGAGAATTGAATTTTTTGAATGGTGATCTTGAGAACCACCACTAATTTTTTTTGAAAAAAAATAAAGGGATCCACCTTTCCCGTCCCCCACTATATTGAAAATTTCTACACCCTAACTTTCTCATTAAGTCACACCATTTACCCCCTCTCATGTTGTCCATCATCAGTCTCTACCCTCCACTAGTAAACTATCATCAATCACTTTACTCCTCCTTCGACCAGATCCATCTATCCCTATTGTTTCATCCTCTACTTCTATTATTATGTATGTTTGTTTTTTCATTATATATCCCCATTTTATAAACTTATATTTGTGAAGTCTATGTTCTTTTGGGTTGAAAAAGATGGCTTTTACACTCTAAATTTAGTTCACAATTAATTCCAATTCATTGAGTTGGTTTTCAATACCCCTAAATTAGAAAGTCTTTATTTTTGTATAGATTAATCAAACATGATAATGGTTGCATATAAATTTTTATAGAAATTTAAGAAAATAATTTCTTATGTCACTATCTTTGATTTTATATTTTTTTTTGTTTTTTGATATTTCCTAACATTTGATACTAGGCTTTAAATATCCATGTTTTATAAGAGATTTGTTTTTTAGGGATATGAATTAGCTTTATTAATCTAGAATACATTAAAAAATATTGTTGAATTGAGGTTGATAAATAACACTCTCCTATACAATATTTCCTAAAAAATCTTAATAAATTATTCATTGAGATGAATATTTTTTTATCTTATTGAGTTTGGTCCCCTTATCTAGCCCATTTTTACAACTTATTTACAGATAACTCTAATAATAATCTTTTAAATGATGAAAAATTATTGTTTTTCCAATTTTATTGAATTTTTTAATTAAAATATATTATAATTTTCTGATCTATTTTATAAATATTTTATCTGTTAACTCAAATATTTTGTAATTAATATTTGTTTTCTCATACGTTTTTTGGAAGTAATTGTTTTCTTTATATTGTTTTTCTGTAATTCCATGCTCATGTAGATTTAGAGATGTTATTAACACTAAAACCCATGATTTATATTATAATATTGATATAAAGATAATAAAAATGGTATAATATTGTCTTTTTTTACTTGTGATACTAAACCTACAATAGATGATAATCATTGTACTAATCTAACACATAGTGCATTGGAAACATCAGATATCCATTCTACCACAACTATATGGGGAACATGTTTTCACATTCCATTTGTTTTTATTTTGGTACTATTTTGATTTATCATAATGTTTTTTCATTTATAGGGTTTTCTTCTATAAAGGAGGCTGGGGAATTATGCGGGCCATCATTGGTGTTACCGTATAATAGTCAGATCATTTCTGTGTTTCCATTGACAAGATATTAGCATGTTACCATTATTGATATATACGTTAATCTGGTAAAAATAACTATTTGAATGTTTATAATTATTATTTATATTATATCTTATCGAGATTAATAAAAGAAATGAAATAAACATCAATAATTATGATGTTTTTAATTTTACTGACTTAAAGATTATTTTCCCATTTGACAAAATTTGGCTACATGTTGTCGATGCAGGGGGCCTATATTGGCAGATATATATGAAATTAGAATATGGGGTGAGGTCCCTACCCATTAATTATATTTAATAGAAGAACATTTTATTTTCATGGTACAATTAGTTTCTCGATATCAAAGTAATGATATTATTCTATTTATGTATTAATATAGGATTAAATTGATCAGCAGTACTTTCTAATTTAATAATGTAATGAATTTTATTTTTAGTTTTTGTAATATTTTAATGAGTCATGTGACATTTCTTTTCATTGGACCTTATAAATATTGTAAATAAATGAAAATATTTGAAGTGGTCTTTTTGGAATGAATTTAAAGAAAAATATCCACTAGTGTGACAAATGTTTGTGAAGCTCTGTATAGAATACTTAGAGAGTAATAGAATGAATTTTTTTATCAAAATCATGTCAAATCACATTAATAATTTTCTAACACATTATTTGTTAAAGATACATGTATTATAAAAATTTAATGTTTCACTGACATGTAATTTATAAGGCCCTAATTTTTCAGAATCCCTTCTTTTTATGTTTTGGGTGTGGGAGGTTTCTGAGGAAAGGGTGTATAAATTGGGTTTTTTGGGATCTAGTATTGCAGTTGGAGTGGGAGTCTCAGTACATAGAAGGATATAATTCACTATAATGTTTTTCCAAGGGTTTTTAATATTTATAATAATTTATCATTTTGAGGCATTATAAAGGTCTCCATGATGTGACCCTCAATTGGTTATTTTAGTGATTCTTACATTTCAAATACCCATAAAGCATAGTATCTAGGGATAAATCAGCGAAATTTGGGTCAGAGTTATTATCTTTCTTTTCTAGAGACCCACTAACATAAAGTTTTTAGTGGTTTCACAATAGATATCAATAAGTTGAGACTATTTCACTATTGATTTAGGGGAAGCAACATCATATTTTCATAGGTTACAATGAAAACAAATATTATGTTTATAATAGTAGTGCTTGGAAAAGGTTCTAAATTCATAGTTACATGTAAATTTTATCATGTTTTAAAGAGGTAGGTTAATCCAATACTATGTTAAAATATGTCCTCTTATGTTTCCTTGTGTTTTTACGAAAGCATTAATAACTCTGGTTTGGATAAGGGTGTTGCACCCTTATATTGTTAAATATTTTTCTAATATAAATTCAACCATTCCTTAAAATTTATGTTTGTTATTATATTATCCTCCAAAACTAAGGAGATCCAAGAAGCCCTTTATGAGATTTTTGGGCTCTATTTTATAGGCTTTAAACCCCAAATTCTATAGTTTTTTTCATAGTGAATTGATGTTCGTGAAAGATTATTTCAGATTCATTTTTTTCTTGACATTAGTTACTTTGAAGTATAATTTCATCAGTTTATTGATCTATGGGATTTATGAATTTAATTTATCTTCTAAAATTACTCGTTCTTGATATACTGTGGAATCATTTGATTTTCCATTTTTGTACCTAAAACCTGTTTATTTCCACCCATTTGAATTGAATGGATGATCACCATCAATCCATATTTATTGTTATCCCTTTGCATAAATTTTTTATTTTCTATTACTATATTTAATGGAACCACCTATTATATATTATAATCCATAATTGTTTTTACACTTGGAACATTGATTATCATAAATCACCAGAATTTTAATTTAGACACAATATGTCTGTACTCTCTCCATGGACTTGGTAGGATATATATAGTCTAGGGAGGGGTTTAAATTTACTTATGAATTTCAATAAAACTCTTATTTCATTCCTTTCATTGGTATAGGGTAGTGGTACATGTATACTTTAATATATTAAATAATTTAAGCCATTCCCTTAGGCCAGGTGTGGTGGGTTTTGTCTCTATGGATGGGGATATTGTATGCTTTTTTTATTTTATATTACTTGATATTAGTTAATCATTCCTTGGTTTTGAATCCCCTTCTTTCATAATTTAATTCATGTACTAGTAATATTTTGTTATGATATTATATATGAAAAATATGGAAGATAATTAAAAATATAAATTAATTAGTTTACAAAATGGTTATGGAAGGGTGATCAGGTTGGTTAACCCATCTTTATTTTATGATTGATAATATATATTTCAATACTGTTGGCTTTTTTTATGGATTGTGATAAGACATATATTAGAAAAGGGAGTAGTAATGAGATTGAAAATTTGATATTTAGATCTAGTGATGAGTGAAATATTATAAATGGAATTATATAATGAAGGTGTAACATTCAATTAATATTATATAATGATGACATATTGTTTTGTGATAATTATAGTTTAATATTTTTCTTGAGTTATAGGGGTTACAATATCTTGGTGGTTTATATTTCATGGTAGGTTTTAGTGGTTGTTATGATTAGTATCACGGTCTATTCCATAATACTTTGGTTGGTTAGTGATTGATGTATTATATAAAGTGAGGGAATAATGTTGGTCATCCTTTTATGTAGGTGGTTGCATTATAAGTTTTAATTTCTAAATAGAGATTCTTTTAATTTTGGGATGTGTAATGAAAATCAGTTGGTTCCTCCAAGGTATGTTGTTTATTGATTATTTCCTAGATGGTGATATTTTTTAGGTAATTAGAGAGAGTTTCTATCCTTGTAAATAGATATTTTGGTGTGTATTTATGAATGTTTATATGTCATAAGAAGGATAGTTTAATGGTAGGAAATTTGGTGGGGTTGTTTCATAGTATATATTAATTTGTATGGGCTGGCAGAGTACTATAGAAATTTGTTTGTATTGTGTTTTCCTTAGTAATTGCGGGATAAGGTGTTGGTATCATTTTTAGTAATGTAGATGAATGTAATTAGGCTTATGTTAATTTAACAAACAAAAATCATATAATGAATAAAAAAATGGACTAATAATATGAATTAACTATTGAAAGTTACACCATGTAAAAAATTAAATGATGTTTTAGTTAGTGGTTAGTACATAATTGGTGTCATCCTGGGATACTTATGTGTGGGGTTATGTTCATGTTATGTCTTAGTTAATCATATTTAAGAAGTTATGTTTAATTAACTGAATAATTCAATGGTGAGTTAAGAATTTATCCTGGCTATTTAATAGTAGTATCTCAGGAGTTAAGATTATTTACATGACTATTTTATTAGATTGTAATTACTATAAATATATTAATAAAGTGTTAATTAATTGGGTTGTTACATTGACATTTACTATTTATTTCAACTCTAGATTGACTACGTGTGGGATTCTCATCTTCATTCTGGTGATTTATTTGTTATTGTTGTTGTCATTGATTCTATGATGTTGTAAACTTGGTCTGTATGAAGGAATGCATGGCTTCATGGGGTGAAGAAAAATGGAATTTTAAACAATTTGGATCTATTTTTATGTCGAAACATCAAATCTTATGGACCGCTCCATAATTAAACCACTGATCACATGTAAATTAATTAAATCATGAAGAAAGAAAACAAAAAGTTGCATAAGAATTATATGTCATCCTATTTCTATAAGAAACAAGGTTCTATCACCTTCAGTGAACATATATCAATGGATCCAATCCCAAAACCCTGAAATCATCCATAATCATTCTTAAATCTTTATTTAACATAATCTTATAAAATATAGGTTTTAGGATCTAAAAAAATCGACCCAAATAGCTGAGTTCCAGTGGTCACTTTTTTACATTGACATAGATACAAGGGGTTAATCCCAGAAGAAAATATCTTCTTAGTGGTTTTGGAGAACCATATACAGCCACAATATGCATTTAATATAGTGAGATAAAATACAACACATAGTAATGTAAAACATTTTCCATCCTTGAACTCATTCCAAGAATTCATTTTCATATCCTTGGGAAAAGAAACCAAATTAGGTTGAGATAAAATTCTAAGTAAGGGTTACATATAATATAGGTTATCATGAATAAATACAAATAATAAAAAATAGAATGGTAAAAAATAAACAAACATTCAATTATATAGTTGGACTCTCATGATTAAATAAGTAATAACCAAAATGGAATGGAAAATAATTGAAAATAAATTCTATTTAGTCAATAAACTAAGAATTAAGTGAACATAGAGTTAATATCACTATCAAAATATAATAGATAATAATAATATAAATTGAATTTAATATGAAAGAAATTATAATTTATTATATTTCATGATTTTAGGCAACATGATAACTCTATTTTCAAGAAATTTCATAATATTGTTGAAAACTTCTAGTAAAAACCATTCTGATTTGGAAAAATAATTTTTCACACAATATTTTTCGATAGATCAATGGGATATATAATTTTGGGCCCCACCCATCACAGAATTTCTATAATTACTTATATATATATATAATAATTTATTAAATTAATAAATCAACATGACTTATCTATAAATGTCAATTTTAAGTAAATGATATAAATTTATCAGCATTTCCCCTCTAAATAAAATAACCTTAAAAGTATAAAAATATGTAAAATATGGTATATAATTTATAAAAAAATAATATCCATGATAAAATAATGTTTATATTTAATTTATTAGATATTATAATGTATATATGGTAGGATTCCATCAATAATTGTAAACACAATCCCAAAATAAAGTGAGTTTGTATAAAAAATTCTTACCTCCTTGGTAACTTTCAAATTATAACCCATTAAAAGGATAAAATTGAATTATAATATTAAAAATCATGAATAAATAGTTATTCATGTTAAATATATCAAGTCTGAATTATACATACCACATAAAAGTGAATATGGGCATATTAACAAACAAGTCTTGATGGAATTGAAATTCAGAAAAAATCCCTTACCAAATAGTAACTTTGATGTCAAATACCCTAGGAATAAATAATTAGAATTGAATAAAATACCATTATGTATAATGTATTCCTAATATAATATATTAAAGGGATATTATGTACACTTTAAAATAAATTATGTTCACAGTAACAAAATACGCCTCAATGAATGGGAAATTGAGACGAAGTCCCTTACATCCCCATTCCATTTTGTGGAACAAACTTTATCCTATTGTATAGTGTCCTAAAACAAGTTAATAACATATAATAGAATAATATTAATATTTATAAAAGCATATATGATATTTTTATATCTTTTTATCACCCTTTTTTAACAATCTTACATTATCACAATTGTTCCGGGTGTTAATTTCCTTGTTTTCACATGCATATTTTGTCATTAATGTTATAGTTATTTTACATTTTATATATATCCATCATCTAAAGATTAAATATTATTTTATAAATATCATATTTACTCATTATATACATCATTATAACATTTATTGAATGTTGTAAATGAAAAATGAAGCACATCGCTTTGTGGAGAAGTTAGGTTATACACATGCTTGAATGAAGATATCATTCCCTTAACGAGTAAAATTGAAAAGAAGTGGTTGGTATATTATTTTTAAAAATAAAGGTCATATCATATATATCAAACATATTAATTTAATTCAAACATTATTACCATTCATTTGATGATATAGTGAAAAATGAATAACATCACTTTGTATGGCGGAAGTCTACTATACACAGGAGCAACATTATAATATTTTATACTGAATGGAAATTAATAAGGAATATATGATTTAATAATTCCAAAAGTATAATTATATCATAAATTATATATATATATATATTAAAATCATTTTTATATCAAACTGATATATGGTTTGATGGAAAATGAGTTACATCTGTTCGCGAAGAGGTAGTTCACCGTATGCATGATCAATGATTTTGTTTACCATTTTATGGAACAAAAGATGGATATAGGTTATTAAATTAACATAATAAAAAAATATTCGATTTATTAGTTTTACTATAAAATAACTTTTAATACATGGTTTAATTTTGTAAAAGAAGAATGAAAAATAATGAGCTTCATTAAGATGATTACCTTTTCTTTGAGAATCCTTCTCTCGATCTCCTCTTAAGGACTCTAGGGTAGGTATTTACGATAAACAAAAAATTCTATAGCTTTCCTTAGTATTTTTGGGAGATATTTCTTATGGTATGTTCATTCCAATTGGTTTGACTGGTGTGAATAAGTGAGGGGAGTGAGTTCCCTAAAATGATTAAGGAGGAGTGGGATCTTTGTAAATAGCAAAAAAATATTCAATAGTGAGAATTCACTCAACCAAAAGTGCCTAAAAAATTAATAAATAATAGATTTGTTGGATGATATGGTTGATACATACCCCCATCATAGAAAACAAATATTTTTAACATGTAACTAACTAATATTTATGTTCACTTAGTTTTATCATTTTGGTTTTCAATATAGTAACAAAACTATTTAACATAGTTAATTATCTCATTAATCATAAAATAAAAATGACCCTTATTAGAAAATTTGGACCTGATTATTATAAATTTTAAATCGAAATTTTTAAATAATAGTTATAGGGTTTTTGATACTTAATAATAATATAGGCACATGTAACCCACAAAACCTTGTTTTAACCTCAACCACATTAATTAATTTAGTGTTGTATTTACTAATTACAATGAAAATAAATAAATTGAAATAATTTCATAATATTAGTTTATATTATTAAATATATGTAATCCATTTTATCAAATTTATCTCACATAATATGAATATGGTAATTTAAAATTTAACCTACAGATGTAATGAAATGTAATTTACCAAAGTGAAAATTATCATAAGTATAGAAAGTTTTAACATAATAATTAAATATTAAATTTATTCTTGTAAGATAAATTATATTTATTATAATATAATTGAACTAATTTTACTTTTAAAATATCCCAGACCCTAGTAGAATGGAGCTAGTGTTCACTTTATTACATTGGCATAGATACAAGTTATATAATCTCAAAGGATTGATTAGTTTATCAGTTTTGTAGCAGATACATAAATGATACCCATTTTTTATTGGGAAATAAAATAAAAAACATCATAATGGAAAAAAATTTGCATGTTCGAAGTCATTCCAGGAATTAATCTTTATATCCTAGAGAAATTAAAAAAAATAATGGTGATCTTAAATGATCAATATGGGCTACATACAATAGAAGCTATTATGAATCAGTAACCATAATAAACATGTAAATGTAAACAAATAAAAAAACATGACATTTAAATTTTTTTTCTATCATGATTTTATAAGGAATAATCAACATGGAAAAGTAAATAACTGAAGAACATGTTGTTTAATCAATATAATAAGAATGCAGTTCATGAAAATATAATATCAATGTGAAAATCCCATGGATAATAATAATAACTAAAATCTATATGATATTAATTCTTAATTATTATATTTCATGATCTCAGGAATCATGACACCACTACTATCATGACCATTCATATAATAATTTAAAAACTATGATAAAACTCCATCTCATTAGGATAATTAATTTTTCTCTTAATACCTATCGATACATCAAGGGGATATATATTTCACTTCCTGAAATTTCAAAGAATGCCCAAATCATTTATCATATATTGAATAATTTATTTAATTCATGAATCAATATTCCTTTCCAATAAATATCCATATTGAATAAAGGATACAAATCTATCAATATTTCTCTAGTTATTAAAATAAATTTCAAAGGAAACACCATTTTTAAAAACTGGTATAGAATTTATGAAATAATAATATCCATGATATAATATCATGGATATTTAAATTATTTGATCCTATGAAGTACGACATTTAATATTCCTTCAATAATTGTAAAATAAATTTGAAATGAAAGTTATATTATAAAATAGATTCTTAAATTTATGGGAAAATTAATATTATAACCCCTTTAAAAAATAAACTTGAATTGAAACAATAAAAATCATTAATAAATAGTTATTCATGGTAAATAAGATAAATGGGTAGTATATACACCACTTAAAAGTTAATAGGTTCATATTAACGAATATGTCTCAATAAAATGGAAATTGAGACCAAATCCTTTACCACCTGTTAACATTGAATTTAAATTCTATTGAATGAAATAATTCATATTGAAACTTAATGTACCATTATATATGAATGAGTTTTGATTTAATTTTTAAAAGGGGAAGTATATACACCATGTAAAAGAAACTAGGTGCACAAGAAGGAAATATTCCTCAATTAAGGAAAATTTAAATTATGTCTCATACCCCAAGATTCTATTTAGTAAATCACTCATTAAACCCATGTATAGTGGTATAAAAACCATTACTAACTGATAATAGAACCATATTACTATTTATAATGTCATAATGGATCCTTTATAACAACTTATTTCCTATTCCTTAACAATATTTCATTATCACTATTGTTTTGGGTGGTAATTTCCTTGGTTTCTCATTCATGTTTTATCATGAATGTTATGGTTCTTGTATAGTGGATATATATCCATAATATCCAAAATGATTATAAATTTCTAAATAATATATGTAATTATTAGAAAAATACTTAGAACAAGTCATGAAAGTTGTATATGGAAAATGGATCACATCACTTGATGGAGACGGTAGGTTGTATATATGCACGAGCGATGATATAATTACCTTAATGATTGATAGGGTTAGTAAGTTGATGGTATATTGATTTTATAGAATCTATATCATGTCATATTTATCAAATTTATTCTGTTAGCATTTAATTTCTTACCTCACATGTAAATAGTTAATGAAAAATTAGTCAAATCACTTCATAAGACTGTAGTTTTTCACATACACGAGCAACATTATCATATTTTAAATGTAATGAAAATTAAAAAGTTATATATGATATTATATATATTTGGTTATTAAGGGGAATATTACATTTAACCCACACACACTGAACACACATGCCATAATGACAGGCCATATCCCCCCTAAGGGAAACCCCACCCTTTAAGCCTTATTTGTTAAGTACATGGCCCAAAGGACCAATGGGAATGAAGCCCATTTAATTGCTCAAAGGCCCATTGTTGCATCATGCTTATGTCACCACTTTCCTACGTCATGCGTCATACCTACATCACCACCTACTTGTGGAAATTATCTCCCACCAGGATTTGAACTCGGGTCTGATGCTTGATTTTGGGAAACCATTAATAAATAATATATATATAGATACACATTAAACCAGTCATTATATCTCTCTATGAGAAGTGTTGATTGAAAATCAAGTTAGATCAGTTCAGGAGGATGTATTCTATCATAGAAATGATTGATGATTTTTCCCATTTTATAGAAGAGGATATGGATATAGGTGATGACATTAAAATTATAACATCTAATTATATTGTATATTATTGTGTTATTACATGTTACATATTAATATATAATTGAATGTTTTATAAGAATAAATAAAATAAAATAACATCATTAAGATGATTTCCTTCACATAGGGAAATATCCTTTGGATATCCTCTTAAATTATATAGGTTTGGTATTTTTGGAAAACTAGAATCTCTAGAATGCAGCTAATGATTTCGGGGATAGTGTTTTCTAAGGGTTGGTTGTGACAATGGGATTGAAAGATTTCAATAAATGATATGTTTCAGTGCCCTTTTATAATCGAGGAGTGGAATTTTGGTAAATACACAAAACTATTCAATAATGGGAATTCACCCTCACTCCAAGTTCCTCCAATATTTATAAATAATGGTGTGGAGTTATTATATGTTTAATACACACCTTCAACCCCAAAAAACATGTTTTTTACATGTTATTCAAGAGCCTTAAATTTTACATAAGTTTAATTTTTTTTACTAGATTAACTAGTATTTTTAAACAACATAATTTATTCTTTAACCAGAAAAATTTAGAAAATATGAAACCACTAATTCTAAATAATAAATAAATTTATCAAATAAAAATTAAATCTATGTAAAAAATTAATTTTAAGTCAAATTTACTTAACATGTAGAACCTAATTTTAATCTTAATCATGTAGGTAAATTTATTATTGTTTTTCAAATTAATATGACCACCAATTATGTTGAACATATTAACTCATAATAGTTACTATTATTAAAAATTTATAAACCATTTTATAAAATTAAACTCACATAATTAGTAACATTTAATTTAAAAATAAACCTGTAGACATGATGAAAATAATTTTCCCAAAAAGAATGTTCCCATATGTTTAAAAAGGATAAATATTATAATTTCAACATTAAATTTTTATAAACGACCTAAATTGTATTTACTATAACCTAAATTAACTAATTTTACTTTAAAATAATTTTAAAACAAAATATAACCTTTAAATTATATAAATGAAAAGGAAGTATTCAATAAAAACTAGTATTTTTACTATTGATTGAAAAATTAACCATTGTAGAAAAATTTGAAAAATTCACTGTAAAATAATTTTTAAATGCCAATTTTTAAAATTAAGTTCATTTTTTTAAGAAAAAATTATCTAAAATTGTTTAAAAATAATTTCAATTTATGATCCCAAAGTGCAATGAAACCACCTTTTAGAAAATTGATGTTTTTTTCAAAAAATGTTCCTCTTTCATTCCAGTGATTCTTATTTTATTTATGATCAATATATTTCCATTTAATTTATTTTTTAAATGTTCGAACCATATCACATAAATAATTTAGGTTTCCCTATTATTATGCACCGAATTAATTGCTAAGTCATAATGGTCATGTTTAAATAATTATATCTTAATAGAGTACAATGTTTTATTTAAACATGGTGTTGTATACACCATATACTATCTAAGAGATCGAATTTATTTATAAAAAATATCATAAATTATTTGGGAGTTACATAGAAAGGCTAATCGAAGTTTCTTCATCATCATCAAAATCTTGCAAGATCAAACTATTGATCCATGAACTTGGATCGAATGATTCTCGTTCTTCCCTTAACTTTAACTATTTTTAGCTTCATAGAAAGATTTATAATAGAGATAATTTTAGAATAAAAGTTTATCCCAAAATTTTGGCTTTAAAAATTATTTAATAATTATGTTATAAGTTCAATAAATTGTATTTAGGTCTCAATAAAATTTAACACCATAAACATACCAAAAAATAACTCATACGATAATTATTGTTTTTCAGAAAATGTCAAAAATATTTTATCACACACTTTTAATAAATAAGATATATTAAGTGATATAATATGATTCATTTACTTATCTCACCTATCACATAAATATTAAATGAACCATGAATTTTAAATAATTTATATATGTTCAATTTTTAGTTATATTCACTAAATAACATATGAATATAGTAAATAAATAAATACCATGGTTATTACACTTTTTTTATAGTATAGAATTTATTTATTTCCATTAGGATTGTAAAAACATGGAAATTATCGGACAACCACCATGGGGCCCACCATTGTAGTGGCCTGATTTTTCCTTGTACGACTTTTAAATATTTATAAATATTTCACTAGAGTTGGTTGCTGTGACAACATGCAATTATAAGGCTTGATGTTCCAAAAATTAACTTAATAATAACATTAAATATATTTTATATTGCACGCTTGTGGTTACATAATGAAATTGGGATGACTCTTACCTAGTGACAAACAACAAACAAAGAAAAATGACGAAACGTTTGATCATGACAGATCATGATGCGTCAGATGAAATAGATCCTCCTCCTTGGTTGGGGAACATGTTCTTCGCCAACAATTAAACCAAATATAAGGTAGGACTCTTATTTTGTGTTTTTATTACATGGATTAAACTCTGATCATGTTCATAATAATTTATTGATTTTTCAAAATTGATTTCAAACATTTCTAATGGCCAAGTACATATATTTTATATTGTTTATCCCATGCTCTAACCTTGGTGACCCAATATCGATAATTTACCAAGAAAACCAAGCTGGAGATGGTTAAAACATTGGATTTTGTTGCATCTCTACCATATTTTTTGGCATCCTCACAAAAGAATCCCTTTGAATCCCTGTTCAACAATTGTCGAGTGACCCTCACTCGATCGGGCACTCAAATTCCGATGGAACTTATGGAATGGAAATTGAATTATTTGTGAGGTACATATATTGAAACAACACGATGTGAGGATGAAGAATCCCTAGGAATCATGAAAGTACGACGTGAAACGAAGACACGAAAACGTATAGAATATCTCACCGAACTATTGTATTTTAATGAGGCCGATTCATGATGAAAAATTAAGAGATTCTACATTCTTCATCCAGATCCAATGATTTTAGAGTGAAATCATAAGAATCTGACCGCAAATGAATAAAATTCAGAAGTGGTGGCTAGAATCAAATAAAATTATTTGGTTTTTGAAAAAATCCCAACTACACACCTTGTTCCATTAAGAACACACGACGTATAGCCTTCCACAATGGCGGTGATAGTGTTTTAGAAGATAGAAGTATGGAATGGTGTGTACTCTTCTTGACACAACATGTTCCACATTTATATGTGAGGTGATCCAGGTGAAGGAACACCCAACCAGTAACATGAGTTATTTGAAGCACAAAGACATGGGTTGGCCACACTAGTAGAATCCCATGTAGACTGACATGTCATGAACTGAAGGACACATACATTGGGCCCGAGTAGAAGGACATGACTAGAAGACATGATCCCAATCCAAGATAGCTAGAAAATGGTATGTATTCTACCTACACACCATGATCAACTATATGAGATGGGACCCATGTACTGGTCTCAAACATGATCAGGAGACGAAGTGGGGCTACATGCTATGTGGAACCACTCATAGGCCATATACTGTTTGATATCATCCAATCCATATTCATTCCTCAAAATATCCTTAGTTTGAGAACATATTTCAGACTATGAGATGCCTATCATGAGTGTTTTTTATGTGTAATGTGAGGGTTCCCTCATAAGGGGAAACTGATATATGAAATGAATGTTATAGGTTGGCATGCACAAAGATGATGTTTGATGACAGTAGAGATCCAACATTCTTATCTGGGAAGTTACAGGATAAACCTTTATTTGGGCTGGGTAGCATAGTTCCTGATGAACTTTTGAGATGACCCTCTAGGTGGGCTGGGTAGTGTAGTCCCCGACGAACTTTTGGGATGACCCTCTATCTGAGCTGGATATTGTAGTCCCCAATGACCTTTCAAGATGACCCTCTAGCTGTGCTGGGTAGTGTAGTCCTCAAAGACCTTATGGGCAGACCCTCCAACTGGGATGGTCAATTTAGACCCCAAACACCTTCAAAGGGAGTCCCTTTACTATGTGACATAATGTCAAGGTAGGGTTTTACAGACCCTTGGACTCTTGAGAAAGAGGGGAGATTTTCACAATGGACACACATCCTTGTGAGATAGCTTAATACTGTGTGGAAGAGTCACTGCACCCAAAGAGGATAGTATCCAGGTGTGGTGACTTGAGCCCCTTTGACTTGTGTCTCTTAGGCAGATGCTTGAGGTTCTAGATATCCCATATAGAATTACCCTGGAACTATTGGCTAATCATCTTCGCGGGCTAAGCTATGAGATGGAGATCTCCTTAATCACTATTTTGGGATTCTTTGACTGGGAATATATATATATATATATCTTTCAAGTTATAGTACCCACTTCTAGGGACTTGGTTACTCTACTTCCATAAGAGATGAAGATGTGTGGGGTATGCCACATGCTTTTCATGTCTAGATTCTCATTGTTGGACGGGTCTACTATCCTGCTATTGGAAGAAATGACTCAACAATGTATGTATATACTCACCCCTACATTGGATCTTCCCAACATGGGTCGTGTCTTGGGAAGATAGAGGACAAGTCAATCATGAATATAGAAGAGCATGGGGATACAATATGCTTGGACCATGTACGGTGGTCATAGTGGGGATTTAGGTGTGGGGATCTCTCAATTGTTACTCTATTTTAGTTTCTTCTAGGTTTGGATAGGTTTTTGTTTGGAGAGTGTGCTTTTTTCCTTTTATTTTTTAGTTAACACAACCATACTCCTATACCATATATATTTTCATTAATGTTCATTTTACCTTTTATAAGTTTCACATTTTTTTTCTAATTTCCTCAGAACCTTTTCATTGAGTTGGTTGTGTGTGTGTACAGGTTTTAAGAAAAGGCCTCATTGAGTATAGTAGTACCTTTGGTGCTTTTTTCCACACCCTAGCATATGGAGATGGGATTGGGGTAGTCACGGATCGAGCCCCAGCATGGGTTAGGTCAAGATAGGGTGGTATCAGAGCTGGTTTGTCCCTTGGTATGATGTTTGGAAATTTCCCTAAAATTATAATGGTTGGGTTTAGGAAACAATGTCAAATTGTCTTGATAGAGGCTCTCAGGATAGAAAGTATAGTAATGGTGCAATGGTCGAGGTATCCATTTAACACGACCCTAATTACCTTCTTGTTGACTAGGTAACTTGAGACATTTACTATAGTAAACAACAAAACATGCATCTTATAGAATCATGTATTTGACTATCCATATTCTATCAGCTCCCCATTTTTTGATATATATATATATATATATTTATTTTCTCTTCTGATCATGGTACTCCTTGAATATTTTCAGGATGCCTATGTGAAGATAGATTTCCATGATACCAGCTTTGGTTCATGAAGATGACCCCATGAGTGACAAGGCCTAAATTCAGGGCCCATCTTGTGATACCATTAATCCCGATTAATAGGTAGTAGAACCACACCTATTGATTATAAGATAGTATTAACGTAGAAGGATGAAGACGGGCGCATGATCAGTTACCTCTACATGTTGTAGCACCAGACACTACTGAGGATCCATGGTTAGCCAGATTCTTATTTAGAAGAGGATTGGTTGGAGTTGGTGGACCATATTTTCAGGGTAGTTCACAAATGGGATGTTCAGAAGGTGTCTTACATAGATAATATTTTATATTGTTCTATTGGTACCTGGTGGTGCTTAGTTACCCTGATGAACGATGACTCTAAACTCTCATGGGGTGACTTTTAGATGCTATTTCATGAGGAGTACTACCCCATTTTCTAGTGCTCTGTTCTAATTCAGGATATTATGGAGCTTAGGTAGGGAGGGTTGACAGTGGAGGGGTATACGATGTGGTTCATATAACTTACATGCTACTCCATTGACTTGATCAGAGATGATGACTTCTGAGGATGAAAGACCAAGCAAGGACTCCACAAAGAGATCTAGGCCAATGTGGTGCCCTTATGCATCCCCACATGTGTTGGGGTTATAGAACGAGAACTTGTTATAGTGAGATTCCTAATAGAGGGATGTCAGATAGATGGAGAAGGTAGTAGGAGCAGTAGAGATGTGACATCTGCAACATCAGGTAGGCACATGAGATCTCAGAATAGGAGGCATTATTGAGTTGAGACGTCTGCAATAGAAAGAATACACCAAAGATCTCGGAACAAGAGCCCCTTTCATGAGAAGAACCGGTGACATGGTTATTCCATGGAGAAGTAGCATAGATCATCTGGGAATCCTATAGAGGGTCTATGTTATACTTGTGATGGCTAAGGTCACATTGTGTAGGATTTCTTGAAATGTCATGATGAGTATCCCAGACAAGCAACAGGAGGACCGCCAAGGCATAGGTAGTGTTGTGATCAAGGATCTCCCAAGATGGGATAGGGTGGTCCCTAGGGAGGTGGAGATGGAAGAGGATCATGAGGAGCTATATGTGGATGATTAATGTATGTGGTTCTACCCCCACCACCACCAGGGTCCCCACAACTTTCTTAGTGAGCTAGTGGTAGGGGTCGCGGGCAGCTAGAGGCTTTGTACGTCTATACGATCATACGACCCATGAGATTATCCAAGTTAAGACATATGTTTACTCTACTCATGACTGAGTATTGGATGAAATAGGTGCTAGCCATACTTTTATAACATGAATCATGATGTGGGAGGCATAGATGCCCCTGGAGATGCTAGTACAACATGTAGGCCTCTAAGATCCCACATTTAACACTTCCTATGTATCTTTCATCTATCAGTAGAATGACTTATCTCTTAGACGAGAGAGGTTCACATGGGACCTATTGGTTATCACAATGGGAACCTATGACGTTATAATGGTCATGTATTGGATTTCCATTGTTCAATATTGAATTTGATGTAACCACATATTAGTCAGATGTCTACATACTGAGGGGACAGTGTTCTCCTTTTCCTATGAGTCAGACCTAATAGTGAGATGAGTGGGTGTTGTGAAAAATAGGTTTCAACCTATCACCCCTCAGCTAGTGAGTATGACCCTTGGTGAAGCACACTCTTTATGAATAAGGATCACTTCATTTATAGATTATTATATGAATATATTATTCAAAGGCGTTCTTGGACTACCACCAAGTTGGGAGTCAGTGTTTTTTCATTGAATTGAATTTGGGGACTACCCCAATATCTTCTTCGGCATATCGTATAGATCACACTATAATCCCAGAGCTATGGTTGCAGTTGGAGGATCTTTGTGAGAAAGGTTTCATCAGACCCAGTATGTCCCCTTAGGCAAGTCTTATTGTTTTTATGAAGAAGCAAGACATGAGATTATGACTTTTTTGGATTGTTGTCACTTGTACCATGCCCAGATAATGAACAAGTAACCCTGTCAAAGGATTGAAACCCTATTTGATCTATTTTTCAGTGTGATATGGTTCTCAAAAAATGATCTTAGGTCTAGCTATGATCATTTGTGTGTTTTTGAGGAAGATATTCTGAATTTGGCCTTTCAATATCTCTATGGACACTATGAGTTCGTAGTGATTCCTTTCTGTGTGACAAATGCCCTCTCCATTTTCATGACTGTGATGAACCAGGTCTTCCATCCTCACATGGACCAGATTTTCATTGTCATCATTTATGATATACTCATCTAATCTATGATAGAGGTAGAGTATGTAGATAATTTTAGGAGAGACTTTGATATACTTAGAGAGAACCAACTTTATGGAAAGCTATGGAAATGCTAGTTTCTGATAAAAGAGGTTCAATTTCTAGGAAATGTATTCTCTAGACAAGGTCCATCATGTTTATAAAAAATATTGAGACAATTCTTTCATGGGAGCCTCCCAATAATTTGTTAGAGGTGTAGAGTTTTCTTGGAATGGACAAGTACTACCAACTATTTGTGATAGAATATTCTAGGATCGCTACCCCCTTGACTATTCTGACATTGAAGGGACACCGGTTTTCCTAGTATGAGTAGTTCCTATAGGCCTTTGAGGAGTTGAGGTAGAGTCTGACGAGCACTCCAATTTTGAGGCTACCAGAGGAAGGAGATGAATTCATAGTATAATGCAATGACTTTGGAGTCGGGATCAGTTGTGTGGTAATGAAATAAAAGGTGATAATCACATATGGGTCAAGGAATTTGAGATACCATGGGAATAATTATGTGAATCATGACTTTGATATGGTACTAGTGTTCTTCACATGAGTATGTGGATGCACTACCTTCCAAGGGGGTGTTTTTTGGTCTCCTTGGACCACCAACATCTTAGGTACGTCTCCAATTAGGGAGAAATGAACCTGAGGTAGTGACACTGATTATACTTCATGAAGGACTAAGTCTTAGAGATAGTTTATACTATAGCGAAGGAAAATGTTGACGCAAATTTCCTTAGTAGGAAGTCCCAGAATCACCTAGTGTAGGAAGCTTTAGAGAAGTTGTGTTCCCTACTGCTGAACTTGATAGAACAAGAGGGCATAGTTTTCCTAAAATCAATGGCGATGAATCCATTTCTCCTTGAGAATGTGATAGAGTCCTAGTTGGGATACATTGACTGATAGGTTCTTCATGATCATATTTCCATCGGCGACTCACGAGAGGGATTTTCTGAAGGAGGGAATCAAATGATCTTGTTCTTGGGTAAAATCGTGGTTCCAGTTGCACTGTAGGAGGATGTGAGGCTAGAGTTACACAATTCTCATCTAGATATACATCCCAGTGTGGGGAAGATGTAAATAGATATTCATCATCAATTTTGGTGGTCCGAGGTGAGATATTTTAATTGTGTTTATCTCCCGATGCCTTACCTCTCAACAGGTGAAGGATGAGCACCAGGTCTCGGTGGGGTTTTAGCCACCTCTTAATATCATAGAGTGGATGTGGGATGAAATATCAATGGAAATTGACACAGGGATTCCACACACAGATAATATCAATTATTCCATCTGGGTGATAGTTGACCTACTCATGAAGTCGATGAACTTTCTGACTATTATGGAGTAGAGTTCATTAGAGAGTCTGGGGTATCTATACGTACAAGAGATCATCCACATTCATGGGGGGACCCTCGATAATTGTCTCTAATCATGATGCTTGGTTTACATCACGATTGTGGAGAGGCCTACTGGAGGTATTCGGGACCCAGATATAGATATGTAATTCCTTTCACCACTATACCGATGGGAAAATAGAGTGCACTATCCTTGTTCAAGAGGATGTGCTGAGGGCTTGTGCGTTGGATTTTTTATGGAGCTTGGAGGATCACCTATCATTAGTAGAGTTCATGTGAAACAATAGATACCACTCCACCATCAACATTAAATATTTTAGGTCCTTCTATGGTAGAACCTGTAGGTCACCCTTATGCGGGATGAAGATGGGTGATTCCCCTCTTGTGGGCCTTGAGTTTGTTCATGATATTATAGAAAAATTACAGATCATCAATGAATGGATGAAGACGGGATAGTGCAGACATAATTCAAACACAGATCACTGTCTTAGGTCCTTGGAGTTAGAGCCTGGAGACCATATCTACTTGAGAGTCTCCCCATGATGTGGAATGAAGAGGTTTATCTAGGGAGGCCATATATCCCTGAGGTTTTTGGGAAATGAGATATCATTTAGAGGTTAGGTGAGGTATCATATCACCCCATTTTACCCCAACGATTGGGGAGGGTGCAAGATGTTTTCCATGTGTCATAGCTGTGGAGATAAATGTATGACCCCATGCATTTCATTGACTAGAGATAGATAGATATAAAGGATATAGCCACATTTTTAGAGAACCTAATGGCAATCCAAGACAGACAAGAGAATACCTTGTGAGGATAAACCATCCCTCTCGTTCAAGTGTTGTGGAAACACAAAAACATGTAGGGGAGTTTCTTGGAGAGGGATAGCTAGGTGGGGGATCATTATCCTGGTATATTTAATTAGTTTTTCTGTTCAAGGATGAAAAACATAAATTAGGTAATGATTTAGAAGCTTATTTATTTCCTTGTAACACTTTAAAATATTTATAAATATTTCTCTAGATCAAGGTGATGATACGACGTGTGATTCTGAAGCTCGATTTGCCCAAAATTAACTTTATAAAAGTATTAAATATATTTTCTATTTCTAGTGTGTGGTTACTTAAAAAACCAAGATGACTCTTAATTGTATGATTTGATTAGAAATAAGATACCATAGTTGAGTCTAGAACATGGTGTTTTCCTTAGGCGCAACATAAAACGAGGTGGCGTAGGTTATTCAGAGCCCTCAATCATTGGAAGTGCATGTAAGAGATTTAATTAATTAAATAAAATACATTTAAACTTAATAAATCATTATAAATTCATGGATTAGAGGAGTTGTTCTTGTAATCATCTTTTTTCCAACATACACTCCTATGTTCCTCTCCATACCCATTGGTAGAAAAAATATAGAATGATGAGGAAACATTGGATCTAGATGAATCAAGATGTGACGAATGCAACAAATCATCCTCCTTCATTGGCGAATATGTTATTCACCAAAAATTGAACAAAAGAAGAGGTATGAATCATATTTTTTGTTTTTATTCCATGGATTAATCATTGAGCATGTTCATAACTAGTTTGTTAATTTTCACCCTTGATTTAAAACTTTGAATGAGCCCACATACCTGTATTTCATATTATATATCCCATGTTTTAACACCGGTTCCCCAATCTCGATCGCCAGTAAAGAAAGCCTGGATGGGTATGTTTTTATCTTTGGATATTGGTTTGTTTCTCCCATATTTATTCATGTCTTAACCAAGGAATCCATTTGAATCTCAAACTAGAAATTTTTGGGTGACCCATGCTTGATCAAGAACCTAAATTCAGAATGAACTTGTGGAACGATAACAAAATTTCATGTAAGGAAAATAACTAGAATAGAAATGATGCAAGGATTAAAAATCCATAGTTTTCACTTCAATATGACATGAAATAAATTTGTGTATGTGTATTGAATATTCATGTAACAACCCATGATTTTATAGTATGTTATATCTTTAAATTAATTAAATAGGTTATAATGCACACAACCAAAACTTGACTTGCGTTGTATGCATGATTGAGTTTCTGTGAGACAACACGTTAGTATTATAATTTTTTAAACAATATATATATTTATCAATTTAATAATGTAATATAATTAGTAAAAAATAAATTTTAAATTTTATTAATTGGTATTTCACATAGATAAAACATATTTATAATGAAATGTATATGTTTAGTTAAAATAGTTATATATTTAGAAAAAATATTTTATTAAAAGAACTAGTTTATATGTCTTTTTTTGAACATTAATTAAATTAATATTAGACTCTTATAAGAATATAATATGGTAAAATAGACTTCATTTTTTGATTCAGAAAATCAAAATTATATTAGGGTGAATTTTTCATATTTTTCTGAAAACATTCAATTTTAATGAATAGTGAAAATTACAGCACGGTACATTAAAACCGACTTTTTCATTTAAATAATTTTTTTAATTAAAATTTATCTTAATGTAATAATAGATACATAATACATATATTAGTCAAATATATGTAATTATAGTCATTTAATAATAAGATAGTTATATAAAACTTTATTGAACCTTTTAACGTCTTTTACACACCATATATGCACATTTTCAAATTTACATAAAACATAATTTTACCGCTTCTGTGAATTGAATTTCAAAAATCCGACAGACAAGGTTTTCATTGATAATTATAATTTGGTTCAATAGGATGAAAATATTATTTTGGGAATGTTATCTTATGAATTTTATTTATTACTGTTAAAATTAAATAGGGTAATTAAAGGTAAAAATACTATTATAATTACATCAACAAATTTACTAATTCTATTAGATAAGTGTTTTTTGAAAAAAATAAATCATAGGACAAAAATTTTATCCTTTTTAATCGTCTTGAATTATATTAAGACATTTATTATATTTTATTTAAAGAAGTGTTAAAAGTGTTAAATTCAAATTTTATTAACTAAACCATTTTTAATATAGGGTTATACATAAGATAAATTCAACTATAAATATTCATTAGAAATATAAAAATATTTCCTACATCATGATATTTTATTTATAAAATTTTGAAATTAAATAATTAAATTAATATACGACACAATGATGATGCATTAATTCCCTTATTAATGAATGATTACAATAATTGATGTCATAAATAATAAGATAAATGTAAATTGAAGATTTTGATGCCAAACATTAATTTTATAGTTTAATATGACATGTTATAGCATATGAAATAAATTTTGTAAAATTAATAATGATTTATGACAATAAAAAAACCCTATACTAAACAGTGTCAAAATTGACATAAATGAGTTTTGAAATTAAAAAATATTTTATTAAATGTTAAAATATTCCTAAAAATATAATATTTGTCCAAAAGACATATATAATTATATATATTTTATTAATGAAGCACTTGAGGTTCTCTTGGAATTTTATTGTATCTATATTAACCATGTAATATAAAAAATACAATAAGACTTAGTAAAAATTAAACTATTTAACTAAGAATTAAATCTAATAGATAAGTTTAATATGGTGATATAAAATTGTCTAAAATATATTGGTTCAGAGTATTTAGAACCTTAACCACTTTATCCTCAATATAAATAAATATTGAGCTATTATAAACCAAAAATTATTTTATAATAAATTAATATTTCAAGATTTCTAAAGTCCCCTCACCTCTCTAATAAAAGGTCACTTCCCCTTCACTCAAATTAACACATACAAATCATTTTGGATCGGCCTATACAGGCTCAAATATCCTCCCATATACCTTCAATTCATCTTAGAGTCCTTACTTTGTTCATAAAACAGACCAAATGGGTCCTTTTGTTTAAATCAAAAAAAGCACCCGAAGAAGAGGTAATTATTTAATCACCTCTTTCAAATTTATTTTCTTCTTCCACTTCTTCTTTCTATGTTGTTTCAATAATAAATAATAACTCCAGTAACTTCTACTTACATAGATGTTATTATAAATATGTTACAACCATATTCATTATTCTATCCATCTTATGAATGACAAAGTCACCATTATTGTGTACATACGACCTACCGTCTCCACGTCGTAGTGTAGTTTGTTATTCAACATTCCATTATTTGGATGGGTATATTAATGAATATAATTGATTTAAATAATAAATATAACATATCAATTATTATTTATTTATAATATATCATCCAATTACAAATGACTTCACCATCAATAGAATGATATTGTTGCTCATGCGTACACACGACTTACCGTCTCCACGATGCAATGAGACTTCATTTCCCATCATAACCATTCAAGAATAATTTTCATTTGATGATTAAAAAATAATTTTTTAGAACATAATATAAATCTGGATATGAATAAAACACATCCTATCCATAACAATCATGACTTGTGTAAAAAAATATATAAAGGAAAACAAATCAGTTTACACTTGAAACAATGATACTACTGAAATATTATTAACAAAGAAATAATAAAGGATCATATATGATATAATATTAATGTATTTGGTTCTTTTGTATTTTAATAAAAATTATTTAACCGTTATTCAAGAGTTTTAACATAACCTCTACTAAAGGAATGTATAAAGTAAAGTGTTTTCATCTCACTTTTTATTCTCGAGAGATTCATGCAATATTTTCCACTATTTCCTTTTGTGTGGTGTATATACTGCCCATGATTGTATTATTTACGCAATATACATTAATTTATGGGTATTCACATAATCATTGTATGATCCTTCTTTCATGGGTTGTATGTTTCGAATGTTACCAAATCCATAAGGGAATTTCTAATTTCAATTTCCAGTCATTGGGTTTTATGCATACCTCATTTATTATTTTACTCCAAGATTATGTGTAAAATAACTATTAATTTATTTATGCCGTAATTTCCACTCCACTTTGTGTGTATATACTTTTGATACGCATAATCACTCCATTTATAAATTCTCAAGTCATCGATATGAACTTGATAAGGGTAATGTTAACCCAATTTCCATTCAGTGAGTTAAACATCCAACGTATTGGTTTTGTTTTTACAAGAATATGATTAAATATCCTCTAAATAATTTAAACTAAATATCCAATAATATTGAGTGTATTTATATTTTTCACAAGTAATTATTTCATTGATTAATACTTAATCCAAGAATACAATCTTAATAAGGGATTTCATCTCTATTTACATTCTGTTTAGACTTCATTGTTGTTATGCGCCAATTCACTTTTATATAGTGTACATACTATCCTTTGACATATTATCTTAGTAATACCTATGTTCACATGATATTATAATGTTTAGATTAATTTTATTCCTCAATTATTTGTTTTCAAGTGTCTCTCATTTGGATAGGAACTCTTTAACTAAAATATCGTTTTAAATGTTTTAAATATTTATTTTTTTATAAATCTATCTCATTAATGTCCATGTTTTAAAAATGGTTTTAAGGAATTATTTATATGGAAATGAATTTTTAAAATTAAAATTAATTTCAAATATTTCAAAGTGGTATGTGAAAATTTGATTCAATTACTTCTTTTAAATGACTTCTTTGATAAATAGTGCAACATTAAAATGTTTTCAAGAAAAAAAAGGATATTTCTGTCAAATAGTTTTACTGATTATTTTCATATATGTAAATATCATTAATTTATTTTAATTTTTTATTGAAGTTTATTTATTATGATATAATCTTCCATATTGTATTAAATGAGTTATGTTTGAAAATGGATGTGCTATGTTTATATTATTCATGGTTTGTGGTTAAGGTATTGATATTTCATATGCTTGTTTTAATACAAATCGTTAGATTATGTTTCACCCTTTTAATAGGAGGAATGTATTGTAATTAGTAAGTGATGGTCATGGCTCCCAATATCCCCTCGAGGCATTGACATGTCTCTTGAGAAAAAATACTGTCTTGGCATAAGGCGATGAAAATTGTTTTATTTGTAATCTTGGAATGAGGCCTTAACTTTGTGGTTATGATATCTAGAATTATGCATTACATCATTATGAAATTATCCATTGATATTACATTGTATTATTCCACTAGTAGAATACCCATGTGAATTAGTAAATAGAATTATTTGATTTATCTTTTCTATATTATTATGATGTTTAGGTTTAAAAGGTCTGTGTTTTCGTCTCATACATTGCCTTAAATGTTTATGATTATTTTTGGTAAGTTTCCTCTATATTAATCATTTTACTAAGCATTTGAGATCACCGCTTTCTTATGTTTTATTTTTCCTAGTATGTGAAGAAATATATTATTATTGACCTCTAGGGATATGCTAATGGGATATGAGTGTGTTCAAAGGAGACATAATGTAGGTTTTTTTTCATTTCATAATGTAAGGTAAAACTAATGTATGTTTCAAGTTCTTCTATGGAAAATAAACTGATATGTCCTATAGTACTTGATCTCTTTTGATCATGATAATGTTATGTAATAATGAATCGAATATGGGTAACTAGGGTCAGGGCATTACAATTCAACAAAACCATCATCATTGAATGAGGCTGATTAGTGATGAATGATGAAGAGATTATTCATACTTCATCCAAATCTAAATATTTGTAGAAAAACATTGAGGCTATGATTATGGTTGAATAAGATTCAGAATTGGTCGTTGGAATAAAAGAAACACATAGTTTTTTTGAAAAATCCTGACTACACACCTTGTTTAGCGAATAATACATGATGTGTAGCCTCCCTCAACGATGATGTTAGGATTTGGGAAGAGATAAGGATGGAATAAACATGTAAACCCCCTGAAATTATGCGTACAACCATTCTGTGTGAGGAAAGCCATGTTATGGAACACCTGGACCTGGAAAAACCCTGTTTAAATCACATAGACAAGGGTTGGACACACATGTAGAATACCACGTGAACCGATTGGTTTTGTGCCGAAGTACACAAACAAGATGCCCATATACAAGGACATAGATAGTGGGCGTGGTCTCGGTCCCTAATAGTTAGAACACGCTATGTATTCCACATACACGACATACTCTAATACACGATACTTGACCCGTATATAAGTCTCAGACACAACTAAGAGATAAAGAGGGCCCACTTTCCGTGTGGGACCCTCACACATTGTGTACTGTTTGAGCTCATCCAAGCAACCCTCAATCCTCCATATCTCCTTCATTTGGACTCAGATTTCAGCCCCTGAGATGCCTATCCTAAGTTCTTTTCACGAAAAATGTGATATTTACCTCTTAAGTGACTATCGAGATATGAAATTAATGTTATATGTTGGCACACATGATGACGACACAAGATGACGACAATGATCAGGTAGGCTTATGAGAGAAGTTCTAGGCTGACCCTCCAGCGGGGCTATGTTGTGTAGTCCTTGATGACCTTCCAAGCTAACCATCGAGCTGGGATGGGTATTGTTGTTCCCTAGAACCTTCCAATATGGCCCTCTAGCTAGTTTCAGTAGTGTTGATATTGGAGACCTTCCAGATGAACCCTCAATCCAGAATTGATAATGTAGCCCCCGGTAAACTTTTGGGATAACCCTCTAGTTGGGATGGGTAGTGTTGTCCCTTTCGACCTTCTATAGAAGACCATAAGCTATGAAACACAGTGGTGATTCATGGTTCTAATTACCATTGGAATCATGAGATATAGGGGTTCTTTCCCTATAGAGAACACATCCTTGTGATGCGACATATAATCGTGTGGGAAAGTCAGTGCCACCCAAAGAGGATAGTATCATGGTGTGGTGATTTTATCCACATTGACTTGTGTTTCCAAGGTATACGCATGATGTGTTGGGCATCCTGGATAGATTTACATTGTAATTTTTTCTTACTCATCTTCTAATGCTGATCTGTGAGATGGATACCCACTTACTCTCTTGTTTGGGATTCTTTGACTGGATATATATATATATCCTGTTATAGTACCCATTCCTTGGGTCTTGGTTACTCTCCTTCTAGGAGAGGCGAAGACGCGCATGGTATTCAATATGATTTTGGTTTCTAGCTTGACATTTTTGGACGAGTCTTATCTCTAGATATTGGAATCAGAGACCCAATGAGGAGCTCATCTCATCACCTTTTCGAGCTACTTGTGTTTCAATGAGTCTACTCTCCCACTTTTCTGGGTTGAGCGGTAATTTTTCAATTACCCATTATAGTAACTTTTTCCATAAAATACTTCTCTTCAATTGCATCTTTTACTGATCCCCATTTACATTTTTTGGGAATTATACTAGGAATGTATATACTCACCCTTTCATGGGATATTCCCAACAAGGGTTGTGTATTTTACATATAGCAGAAGGCTGATCATGATGACATAGGTGCATAGGGATACGGGCTTGATAGACCATGCACGGTGGTCATAGTTGGGATTCAGGAGAGAGTCTATCATGGTTTTTACTATCTTTTAGTTTCCTCCAGGTTGGGACTTGTTTATGGATTGGGCATGTGTTTTTCCCCTTTACATTTCATTAATAACAAATTTAATCTTGTACCATATAGAGGTTAAAGCATGTTCATTTTAACTTATAGTAGTTTCAACATTTTTTTCTACTTTCCTTTGAACTTTTTCCTTTACTGGGCTGGGATTGAGTGTAAAGGTTTTAATAAATTTCCTCTCCATGTATAGTTATGACTTTAGTGATTTTCTTCACCTCTAGCGCATGGAGGTGGGCTTGGGGTAGTCGCGGCTTGAGCCTCCACTTGGTTCAGGTCATGACAACCATGTACTAAGCTACAATTCATAAGAAAATGTGAATATTATAAATATTAATTATATGTGACCATCTTGGACATTATCGAATTAGTAGTCCATGATACTCATGGACGAATATCATAGTAAAACAAACCATCAAGTCCCTTAAGGATATATTGGTTAGTTGTAACAACAAAGACCTTTTATAAACACATGTTGTGTAATATAATTACATTCTCTCATTATATCTCATAAATTAGGTTTCACACTTTGTGTCATCATATTTTATTACTTGATTGATCCATGAACTTACTAGATATACATACCTTCAATCACAATGTCCATGAATTTATAAAGGGTACTACTATCCTGGTTAATAAGGCTGACGATATTTCTTCCTTTATGAAGTGTAAAAATATTTAATCAATATTCAATCCATTTCATACCATTAATGAAACACTCAACACAATATACTTTACCACAACATATGTGTCATTTTTTTCATCAAGAATTAATATAAGAGATAATGTAGTACACATTGATAATTATCTCTAGTAACTATACCAATACACATTACCATAAATAAGAATAACCAATGACACATAAAACATGTAGGGTTCTCATTGGATGGTTAGTCCTCATGATAAACTCTACTTGAGATTACCTTGTGTGAACATAATGTTAAGTCTCAATGCTTATGATCCACTAACACTTGATAGTAAGATATTATAAATTTTAAATTAAAATATTTTATCTAAACTATAGGATAATTGTTTAAGATTTATTTCATACTATCCCACGGTTCTAAATACAGGTGGGAACTAAAACACCTATTGATATAAAATATAATAAAAGGGGAATATTATGGAAATAATGGATGTAGATGTGTCGACACAATTAATGTAAGTATAAATATAACATATCTCTCTGTATACATGATTTATTTTCCAAAAATTAATTTTCATCTTAGTTCTAGGGGACCCGCATTAAGAACATTCGCACATTCAATATAACTAAATTAATAACATTAAACCTATTATGTCTCACATGATAAAATCATTATTATAATAATTTGTGGCATTTGTGATTTAGTCTGTCATATTTCTAACATGGATACTCTATTATCTGTTACTTTAGCACATTATGTAAAACTCTTCATTATATGATATCAACGATTATAACCCTTTTTCCACTATCATAATCATGGAATTATAAATAGTGTATAAGGTTTTATTTTATGTATTGGAATAAATTTTATTGTATGTTTGGAAGATTTCACTACACTAGAATCCACAATGTGCTAAATATTAATATATATGGATTCCACTAACTTGAATGATCTTATATTACTCATTAATATCCAAACTACGATATAAGATAATGATGATCTTATATAATACAAGTTTTATCCCCAAATAACTAATGTTCTATTCTCTCCAATTACCAGCTAGATATCCCATATACTTTAATTTTGTTTTTCAATATCACATCTATTATATAGCATGATATATGTAAAATATAAATTCTTATAGCCTTTGGAGTTATAATAATAAATTTAATTCCCTCATATGACTTATAAATCTATTCAGGGAGATATTTATTCCATTACACTTTGGAAATAATTCCCCCTTTTATTATTTTAACTTTTATATATATGTAATTTGGTTTTCACCATGAAACCCACTAGATGAACCTTAATAGATGTTTTCACCAATAACTTAGGCTGGTACATTAATAAGATATTTGGAGCGTTATGTTCAACCCTATTATAACTAACTGTAATGCCAATAACTATTTTCCATATGTTATGAACAAATTTTTCTTGGAAAACCATGGAGCTCCCACTAACCTCTCATATAACCTTAACATACATCAATTCTAATCAATGTTTTTTATGATTATATAATGTTTTATTGATAAGTGAAATTCTAACTGATATATGATTGATGACATTTATAATGAAACATGCCTTATTAGTGTGAAAAAAACACCAATAAGGCATCTCACCTAGTTTTCATTATTCTAAAAATTATGTGACCATGGAACAATTATATTTCCATGAGATGTTGTGGATCTTGAATTAATTCCAATTATTTGTGTATCTAAAAAATTAACATAGTCTTGGTAAATATTTCTCCCACTACCTCAAATAGAGATCATTATGTATTTTTTTAACATTCAAAAAACCCTTTAGGATAATTACTTAAGATGCAATTTGTGTTATTTTTTTTCATTTTTTTAATAATTGATTCATTACAAACTTTTTCCATCAAATCACATGATTTATAAAAACATTATTTTAATTCATATTATAAATCTTATTACATCCATTATTCACTATTGTTAGAATATGGTTATGGTTTTACGATTTTACTTGAGAAGTATTTCTTGGAAATATAATGGAAGACTTTTCATAATTTATAAAACTCATCATTGATTCTCCTCCTACCTACATCATAGATTTGATTTTTTTCAAGGAAATGTGATTTTAAATATTATCCCACTATATATTTCAATGATAAATGTATGATTCAAATACTCATCATTGATCCACCTTTCATTGACATCATGGATCTATTTCGAAATATAAAAAATGAGTTTTGGGATTAATTGACTCTATATTAATAATGATCAACAAATACTTGGTTATGTTTTACTCTGAAAAGCCTAGATAAATGACCCAATATATTTTCCATGAATAATAATTTATTTACTTTAATAATCCTTAAATATCATAAAGTTATCAAATAAAGTAAGTTAATTTATATATATCTTATACCTAAAATAATAGACAATATATAGATGAACTAATCCAGGAAGGTATGTTCAAGTCCTTTATTTTTAAAATATGATAAGTAATAATGATAATTTTAAGGTTATTAGATCTAAAGAGTATAAATATTGTACTATGTATATCCTTGAGAATTACTTATAATTTAACTTATAAAGATTTATCATTCTACAACTGGGTCTTAATCTAATATTCCATTCCTAATTTATTACTAATTATTATTGTATCTCTAAACTAATAGTTATGTATAAAATTATATAAACAACATTTGTTATTAATTGTTTTGGTAGTATTCAACACACAATTATAGTTTGACAATAACTATACACCTGACAACAAAAAATCACATGATTCTCTGCACTATTTTTGGTTTCATCATTTCTTAGTTTCTTAGAGAATGGACCTTGACTTCTAATAATGTTTCTAGACATACCCAGTTACTATATTCATACATGATTTTGTAAGTTAAATATTGAATCTAATTCCTAAATATTATAACTGAAATATTGTGTTTAATTACATATATACCTAAATTATAATCTCTTTCTTTCTTCTTCCATAATAAATTATAATTATTCTTATAGTGACCTATAATTCCCCCTAAGAATCAGATTTCCTCTAGTTCAATGATATAATTTTTTATCTTGGTTTTCTAAGAATGAAATTATGAAGGATCCTTTGGTGGTTTACTTGTAGTTTGTATTTTTCAATTGTATTTATTATTGTACACCTTATGAATTGAAGAGTTAGATATCTTTATTTTATCATATTTAGGGAAATCATCACTTGAAATTTGTAGAAGTGGTTTCTCTATAATATTTATTTTATAACTTGCAAAAAAACTATAGGAATTTGGAAGTAATGCCTATAGAATAAGATAAATTGAAATTTCATAATTTGATTTGAGTCCCAATTATTATATTCAATAAGTGTAATCTATCATCCTACATACATAAGGAATAACATTATTTACATATTTAAATCTATATGTGATTAGTGGGACCACAATATCATTAATATATTATTTTACTATATCCTCAAAATTTTCTTTTAGATGAGACAAAATTGTATATCCATCTCTATCTTCATGTTTTTAAAAATTTTAAGAAATTATATATAAAATTATGATATAGAACTAAAATGAATAATTTGAGATTCTATTGTAATCATCCTTATCATCTCAAATTTGTTTCTAAAGGGTATGATCAGGTTGTGGGGACTCTATGACATATACTTTCCTTTCATACTATATTATAATGCCCAAATGACCCTTATACTATTAGAAATTTGTGTGAGTAAGGGAATATTATTTTTATAGTATTGATCATAGTGAAACTATAGTATTACATTTGATGTTCTAAAAAATAAAAACTGAATATACTGTAAATTTTAACTTGATTAATGATTAACATAGAAAATAATATTTTTTAAATATCTCCATCTATTTTATTGAATTCTAGTATCCCTTAGTCATCATATAAGAAATAATCATTACATTGAATTTACAATAGAAAGGATACCTACAACTCCCCTTGTAGAATAAGATAAATATATTCCACAACATGGAGAGTATCAAGTTAATATTTTGGTTGTACAAATGCATTTACCCATGAACCCTTTATCTATTGAGTGGATTTTTATCTCTTTCAAATTATAGCATTGTGTTACCCAAAACCATACCTCTAATGTTGAAACTATATGGATATAGAAACATCATTTTTTCTAACCATTGTTAGGTAATCCAACCACTCCCTTTTCAACACCCTATTAGTATGAGGCACCCAAAGTTATGCCCAGTGATCAACTCATACATCTCGTTTTGTCCAAATTTAATCGATTAATGGTGTTTATGGACTTAGTATTTACTTTGAGGTATTTTAGTTTTTCTTTATTAATAATCCATTTATATTTTCCCATACATGTTATATATGATGAAACTCACATGTTTATAACTCTATATATAGAAAAATATTATCCATACACATTAATTTTACCTTTTCATGTTTACTTATTATATTTGGTGATTATGCATGAAAATAAACCAAATATAAAATAATTGACTCTGCATAAATAAAATTAACGGATGTGATCACGATCTGATTTTGATTTTTGATTCATTTCAAGATTAATGGATCAACCTATACCCCAAGGGAAAATCTTTAATATGTGACATGTACTAATCGAGTTGTAGTACTCACCTTTTCCTATGCGTCAAAGTCCCATCCGATATCTCTCCAAGTCTTCATGAGAAATAAATCAATTTTCATTTTCCCCATTTTAGAATAATACTCTCATGTTGGAGAGAAGATATCATGTATTTATGATACATATAAGTAATATTTATTGGTGATTCGCATTCCCCTATAATATTTAAATAAAAATTAAATCTATAGAACACAATTTATTAAATAATTACTATAAATAAACCCATTGCAATAAATAAATAAATAAATGGGGATAATAATTGGTCGGTATACAAATCATTAAATTTTGATAAACATTAAATTCATGTAAAATAATTAATTTTTTAATAAACTCTACATGAGGATAATTTTTTGAAATAAAAAAATTATTGGAATACATTGAAAATTATCGCACCATCCAATTTTTTTTAATTAACCACTCATGTAGGGATTATAGATTATATTTTAAAACTAGGAAGGTATGGATTGGACAAGAATAACCCAACTCATCGTTACTATTGATGGACCGTTCCACTGTGGTTAATGATTTTTTCTTATCACACAATCAAGGGAAATGTGGCCCTCAAAGGGCGGTACGTATAAGAATAATTTTCATAAATGGACCAAGTAGGTTGCACACTTTGTGTTATCATATTTTATTAGTTTATTGATCCCTGAACATACTAGATATACATACCTTCAATCACAATTTCCATGATTTTAAAAAAGTACTACTATCCTGTTCAATAAGGCTGAAGATATTTCTTCTTTTAAGAAATGTAAAAATATTTCATCAATATTCAATCAATTTCATATGACCACCCATGGGAAGCCTAACCACAATACAAAATGATAAGTTTTAAATATTTTAGAACACCATGAAATTAAATTTGGACTAATTTTTTTTAATTTCTAACTTCACATAACCATCACATGGTCATCTGATCTTTGTTTAGTGCACTGATGGTAGATCCTTGAGCATGTTGACTCCCTCTTCCAAAATAAATTCATATTTTAATTTTAATTTGGATTAATAAAATCACACTCTCTCAAACATTAATTGAAGGAACTCGAGGTTTCATAGAATTAAGAAAAATGGTATTTCACATTTTAGACCAGAATTTATATTGAGTTATAGGATTTGATATATCCAATCCCATATTCAACCACTAATATTTTGTAAATAAATTAAATCATCGGAAAAATAATAATAATTAAATTGAAATAATACATATCTTGATTTTAAATAGAATCATTTTTCAATTTTCATTGATGATCATCACATGGGAGAAATATACCCAAAACCCTGGAGATTATCCACAAACATTATAGAATCTGGATCTATTGTTATCCTTTTAAATTCAGGTTCTAGAGTAGATAATCATAAGTTCTTTGACATTAGAATGATCTTGGGAGATTAAAAAATCTATCATAGAACATGGATTGAACATTTACTGGTCTTCCATTCAAATTTTCTCTCTATGATTTTGATAGAGAGTTAGAGAGGAGGAAAAATTTAAAGAAACACTTATACCCCTTATTTCGTGTCTTACATGTTATTAAATACATTGGTTATAGATTCCATAAAATTCATTCAAGTCCAGATGAAAGAAAACCCTTTAAATGTACTAAAAAACCAAATGAAACTTCAAATTTTCAAAAAAATGCGACAATTTTTTTATCACATTATTGAAACACTTAGAATATATTAAATTATAAAATGTGAATCATTAAATCGACTAATATCTTCCCTAAATATTAAATAATCATTTAATAAAAAATATTTAATATTCATTTGAAAAATATTTTCTATTATACTCACTAAATAACTTGTGAATATAATAAATAAATAAATTTTATGGTTATTATTCGAAACCCAAGTAATATTTAATTTATTTAATTTCATTTTGTTAAAATATATTCGGACATAAATCATCCCCTGTTGAAGGGCCCACTATTTATTAAGTTCTAATTATTTTGAATTGGTCACCATTTTGAATATTATTTGTTTGTCACCCTTTAAAACATTAACTGTATAATAGGGAGTGGTACTAATAGAAGATAAAAAGTGTATAACAACCCATGAATTCCCCTAATGAAATAATGGTTAAACATAGGAATGAAAACCTCCTATGAAAACATTACTTGTAATATAATCTCTTTGTGTCATGATATCTCGAAAAACAAGATGCACTCTTTACAACATCATCCTTTATGGATTTATTTATTTACAGATTTACTAGATAGACTTACCTTCAATCACATTGGTCATGTATTTGATAATGTTGTAATATTCTCATAAATTATGCCCAATATATCTCTTCCTTTTTGAAGTGGGAAAAATATTTCTCAAATATTATACAAATTTCATACCATAATTGATATAGGCAACACAAGATACCTCACCTCAATATAAATTTCCTTGTTTTTTATATAGAATTAATTTACATGAACAAATGATATTTATATTTATTATGATCCAAAGTTATTATACCTCTACAAGCTATTTTAAACAGGCATAACTAATGACACATGGAACATGTGTTGTTTTTTTGGTGGGTTAGGTATAATGATATCCTTTACTTGATGTCCCCATTTATGAACTTCATAAGAAGATGTTTCAATCCTTACGGACCTCGAAAACATAATAATCAAATATAATCAGTTTCTAGTGAGTATGATGTATCTAGACCAGAAGAGAAATATTTAAGATTAATTTCATAGTATATCAATATTGTCATTATATCTAGGAACTTGACAACCCTATTGATATGATAAATATTATAAGGAAATTTCAATTAAAAAAATAGAAACATAAGTATAAATATTGTTACAGTAAGAATAAATAATATATCACTCACGGAATACATGATTTTTTTACCAAAAAATTAATTTTAATGTTAGGTCTATGGAGCCCTATTTTACAAATTTTTAACGCCCCAAGGTAATGAATCATTCACTAATCATGGGTTGTAATGGATTTAGGTTACATCAAGAACACATTTACCTCCAGTGAAAATGGATGAGGAATTTTTTATTGTTTTGGGATGTGATGGAACAAAGGATTATTGATGTGGTGATGTTGATATGAGATGCATGGAATGTAAGATGTGATGATGGTGTTATAAGAGGGAATAAAATGTGACGATGATGTGACGAGATGAAGTGGTTGGAGGGGGTGATGGATGATCAGTTTTCTGATGCAAAAAAGAGAATGTTGGGGCTTACGGATGGTAGGGGTAGGTAGGGATGAGGCTCCAACTACATCTGATGAGTCTTGGTATATCATTTGGATGGATTAACTGTGGTTAAGGTATGATACATCTCCTTTTATTTTGATCATTGGACATAACATAATCTTATTTCCAACATATCTTACTTCTTTATTCCTATAAAAATCTATCCCAACAAATTTATTTCATATATATGAAAAAATTATTTGTGATATTACCCTACTATGTACTCTATAGTATTCAAACCTATATAGTGTTTCTAATTTTTTTGCAAGATAATTAAATCATTATTGGGGGATGATTAGATTTGGGTAAAGGGAGTGGATATTAAGAGATTGATCTTACATTATCCTAGTTTTTATTTCACTTTTTTTCATGTAATCAAAGTTAGAATTAATAAATGTTAACTATTCAATTTTTATATTCCATGTTTATGGGGGAATTTTTTTATATTTTCATCGGAACTAAGAGGTAAATTACTCCCATTGTTGTGATAAATACTCTTGGTTCTAATATTCAAATTGTGTAATATTAGAGGAGGGTTTTAAGGGGCACCCCCTATCCAATGCTAACCTAGTTTTGATTTAAAATGGGGAGGGTCTTGGAAGGATGATATAAAAGATTTTTCTTATGTGATATGATTGGTTTTTTAATTTAGGATCAAGTAATATTTATAAGTTTTTTGTAGGGAAACAATGTCATTTATCCATAACTAATGATAAAGGTGGGGAACTAGCTTTGACATAAATATTTAGGGACCCTTTGGAATGATTAAAGAACCCTATTAGCAAGGATATTGATGAGGACATTGTTATCATGTCCTCCATGATCCAATATAAAGACTATGATATCTATATATTATTGTTTAGGAGAGAATACACTGATTTCTAGGTAAAAAACTATTGAATGGTTCTTGGATCATTATCATAGGTTTTGTGTTATTTGAAATTATTTTTAGTATAATTATTATTTTTATCCAATAATGACTTGGAATAATATTTATATATATATGTTTCATCACTTATTATAAATTAATTCATGATAGCTTAAAAAATATTTTGACTTAATCATGACATAATATGATGCTTAATTATTCTTATCATGAAATGAATGTTTTAATTTTTTGAATATAAGTTCGATGCATGTTAATTAAGAAACATAAATGATAATTTCAGAAATTAAAAGTGTTCTTTTAAATTCATAACATGGTATGTTGTTGTGATTTTTTATGATAACCCATGTCTATAATTCTATAAATTTTAATATCTATATATATATATATATATTTATTAATAATTCTTTGATAACTCAATATTTATGGAGTTATAATGTTTGTAGAGAATGTTTTTTGTAATAAAACCAACAAATTATATCCTATTTGTCGGAATAGTTTATTACTCTTTAGAGACTATATAAAAACATGATTATTATATTTCATTCTAATAATAAAATAAAACATAATTTTCTAATGATAAATTTATTATTCCTTATTCCATGTCCTTTAAATTATTCGAACATCACTTCTTGGAACCTTATGGAAAGGAAAACAAATTATAGGGTGAAGTAAAATTCTCTATAATAGAATGTATATGACATAATATATCATATAATTAATAAAAAAAGAATTATATTGATGATAATAACAATGATTCATTATTATCTAAAAATAATATCATGAAATGGTTATATATCCATAGATTCAATAACAAAAAAATCCTATAAATAACAAATAACTAGTCTCATAATGATAGACTGTATAATACTGGACATTATCTTTATACCATCAAGCCCTTGTTCAAATAAATCACATAGAAAAAGTTAAGGAATATGCCAAATTCCAAAGCTTGATTATCTCATAATGGCTATAAATTCGTTGATGGGTTATCTAATATGTATAACCACCAATAAATTACCAATTCTAATTCATTTATCATTTGAAAATATGAATAAACATTAATATACATATCCAATATAAATATGAATATTTTTATTTGAATATTAACATACAAAAGATAAAATTATTTCCCAGTTGAAAAATAATAAAACATTATAATAATACATACCTAGAAACAATTTGTATGTTTTTATTTATTTGTATCCCAAGTAATGCATAATAAAACATAAATGTTTTTTAGATAGATGAAAAACTCCTTTATAAATACATTAACATGTATAATTAAAAAATAATGTAATATTCTATTTATTAAAAGACTTTTTAAAACAAAAGATTCTTATGATAATTTGAATTTAGTTTTCATTGTGAAAACATAGAAAGTTGTACTAGATTCATGGAAATTAACAATGACTATGATGTTGATAAAATGTGGCCATGTATTAAATATTAAAGAAACATTGTTTTCCTATTTTTGTAAAAATTCTAAAATGACATACATAAAATGATAAGAATATTTCTAGAAAGAAACTTTGATAAAGTAAATAATTGAATAATAAATACATTATAACTCATTTAATATTGTTTTGAACTTATATAAATTTTTTTTAATTACCTACACATGGTGGGTAAAATTCTCAATCAAAAGAAGAGAAATAAGGTCAAATTTTCTTAATAATTACTTCAACACTTTTGAATAAAAAACATGTGTACAATAGAAATAAAAAATAAAAGATATAACCAATTTCTAAGAAATTTTTTTTGGGGAGAAATGTTATAAAATTTCACCAACATATACATGTACATAGAAAATCTTGAATAATAATGAGATTGTGAAATAAAACCTTACCCTATATTTAAGTTAGGTTAGATAAATTCTAACCTTTTATATAATTAATTTATATTTACATTAAAAAATAATATGAACCAAATTTTTATTTATTTTAATATATACTATTAAGTTATAATTTATTGATACTCACTTATCAATATTATTTAGTTAAAATTAATATTTGAGTGTTAATCATTCTTTTTACCATACATGTTTGATATCGATAGTTTAGATCCTTGAACATTGGTTATAATTTAAAAATATTCTTAATATTAAACATTTTATAATTACTAATATAATGCATTAAATATATGTCTATAAAAATTTGATAATATGGTAATTAAAAAAGAAATATTTAATTCTAGGGGGATGATATCATGTATGTAAGCATGAGTGGTGTTTTTATTTTTAAAATGGATGAAATGGAAATAAAATAGTTAAACATTTATTTTTATATAATAATAATAATAATAATATAAAGATTATATTTATTCAATAAATCCATCCTTATGTACATCCATATTGGGAGGAAATTAATAATGGATCAGATTACATCATGAAGGTGGTAGTCCACACATATGCCAATAAAAGATATCATTTTACAAAAGATGAAAGGGGATATAAGTAGATGATATATTATATTTCAATAACAATAAATATTCCATTAATTTCATATATATTTATTAATTTTATAATTATAAATATCCATGTGAGATGGTGAAGAAGAATTAATTACATCGATATATGGAGATGATAACCTGTATGTACGAACACACGATGATTTTATTTTCCAAATGATGAAAATAAGATATATAATATCTTCACATTAAAATAAAATAATTTACATATATTAAAGATATTTTTTTATTTTTTATAATGGTAATATAATACAAGGTAGAGTTTTTAGAAGAAAGTAACCTTAAAAATCACCGCAAGAACATATACCTCTTAAATGGAAAACCTCTTTTGGCTTACAACTCAATCCCTCTAGGATACAACTTTTGGAAATAACATGAAATATTGGTAGAGTAAATTATTGATTTGAGGATATTTAGGTATTTTTTTCATGTTAGGGTGATCAAGAACTATGAATATGTGAGGAGATGAGGTTCCCTTTTATAAGTGTGGTTGGTGGTTAACTTGTAAACACCTGAAAATTTATTATATAATGTGTGGTTTAATAAAGTCAAGTGTCTCTAAAGTAGGATATTTTATAATATAAAATGGTATTTTTGAAATAAAACCATCGAATAAAATTTAATAAAGTGTATTTTTGATAATTTAATCTTTATTTATAAGCTTAACCCCCTCATTAACACCTATTTAACCCTCACCTTAGTGATAAATTTTTACCATGGTCACTATTCATTATAAAGAAAAATGATATTAAAATCATTAATAAATTACAAAATACTAATTACAATATGTAATATTGGTTCTATGATTCAATATAACTATGTAATAAAAAAATTTAAATTAAGTTCAGAATATGTAACTTGTTTTTCATAAATACATGTTATAAACCATGAAAATGATTTTACACCAAAACCGAGTATTGTTTTTATTCCCATGGAATTAATTGAATTTTATAAAAATAATTTATACTTATTTTAAATTAAATCCAAATTAAAAAATACCTTTAAATTACCTAATTAAATATAAATAGCTAAAAACTTTTCTTATTAAATTAAAAACTATATTTAGATTTTCACACTACGAAAGAAATATTTCTAAGATACAAATTTTATTTTTAAATGAATTATAATAATTATTGAATATATATTTGGCTTATAAATTTGTTAATATTATTTCAAGTAATTCTTATAAATTCATAATGTCATAAAAGTGACATTATTTGTAATATTGATATTTTCACTATTCCCCCAAAAATTTTATATTAATAAAAAATGAAAAGAAATCAAAAGAAGATGAATTTTTCTATATGAAGTTAAAAGTTATATCCATTTTATAAAAATAAAATTAAAACATTCAATAAATTTAGTTTTAAAAATTTCCATTACCAAATTCTTCTATAATGATAAAATAATAGGATGTTAATTGTGAAATAATCTAGAGATATAGTCTTCACCTATTGTAGCACAATATTGGGTATTATATTGTCCATAAATTAAAAGTTTATATCCTAAAAATACTAATATATCTCATTTATTAGTCAAATTTGGCTAATACTTCCTCATATCTTCTTCAAGACCCCATACTGCCTCCTCTGGTTGGTGAGCTATCAAAATAACATCCACCAACCTTGTTGTCTAATTCTATGACACATTATCTCTAGTAACACGAATTTTGGAAGCCACACCATTATAATATAATTTATCACTAACTTCATTCACTCTTATGTTGAAACATGCATTGGATCTGACATGTATTTACTTTAAAAAGAAAAATGAAAGGCGTCATGTACATTAGAGTGGTTGGGTGGAATAGCCAATCGTTATGCCATAACACAAATTCTCTCTAAAATTTTAAAAGGAACAATTTACATACAGATTAAATTTCCCTTTTCTAAATAATATAACTCCCTTTCAACAAGACACCATAAAGAATACATGATCCCCTACTTGAAATTCCATTTCCTTTCCCCAATTACTAACATAATTTTTTTTTCTACTTTGAGCTCCTTTAATATATTTTTTAGTATAAAACACTTTCATAGTATTATCCTCAAATATTTGTTATCCTACTATATTCTTGTTTCCTACATCTTTCCGAAATGTTATAGTATGAAATATCTTATCTTAAATTACTTCATATTTTTCCATCTTGACTATTAAATACTAGTTATTAATGTATGTATATTTTATAAGAATTAGACATTAATCACACATACCTTGAAAGTATAGTGAGAATCATATTAGAATGTATTATAGTTTTTTAATAGCCCTTAATATTTCCCATCATATTGGGGGAGATAGTCATTTCTAAAATGTATCTTAGTATTGAGATCCTTTTGATGACTCTTCAGGAATTTCATTGTGAATTGAGGACTATGATCAACTACTATTGGAAGTGGAACATTGTGAAGTATCACAACATCATTAATATAGAGCTGAGAAATGTGACCAAGGGGTAGATATCACATTAACACTATGAAATTTTAGGACATATTAAGGTGATTAATAGTGAGCCATAAAACATCATTCTTCAGTGGACTGTTCATAATTTTAGTGACCATGTCATTTATAACATTGTACCATCTTAGTATTTTTATAGGTGGAGGTTACATTAATCTTGTTCAAATCTTTCACCCATCCATTACCTAATATAATACTATCCATTAGGAAATATATTCTTTACATTCCCACTTTTTACCATCCCACCATAAATTGTCTCTTAAGTCCCAATACACATTTTTAGAACCATAGTGTAAAATGAAATTTGATATATGTAGTTCATCAGGTTGCCCAAACATCATCTATGTTATTGGTGGAACTCATAACATCTTCCCAACCTTCAATAATCTATATTTATAAATAATTTTAGAAATTTTACCGTCATTCATTTCATTAATCATTCCTTACCAATCTATACCATCCAGTGGAGAATTATCTATCTTTTATAATAAATATGGTTAAAAAAGTTTTTAGAAAAAGAATTATGTTTCCCATTTCATAATAATTACTATATATAAATTTAGTAAATCTATTAATATTATATCCTTCATAATGCAGTTCATTGATATAATTCTATGGTCCCTCCTACTTTAGTAATTGACTGCCTTGTTTATCTTCGGGGGGTGGTAGTGTATTGAGAAATCATATATCTTGAGTAATTTTAACAATCTTCTTTGTCTATAGTTGAGATATTTCTGAGAGAATTTATATTTATTACATTTTTGGGTTGTCTATATGTCACATATTTGACCTCCATGTTCTTTCCTATATATCTTCAAGGAAAATATTATAGATTCTTACTCAATATAATGAGTTATATAGTTCCACTCCTAAATATTCAATTACCATTAGGTATAATAAACCAGCATATCGTTTTTATATGGAAGCAACCTATTTATTTATTTTATGCATAATTATATATTACAAACCCTTCCTTTCCCATTAGTAAATTCAATCCCTATTCATTAAACAACATCCTCTTTAGATATTCAGAAATTTATTCACATTCACTTAAACATTTGAATTTAACACATTTACATGTCAACATAGTTATTGGTTTTGACAATTGCTCACCATTTTCAACATATATATGATTGTAAATTTCTATATTAAGGAAAATATATATATATCAGTTATATTATTTGGTAATTCCATTCTATGGTTGCATTTTTGTTTGAGGGATAAATAGATTTTCCATCACTGGATACAATTTGAAAATAAAAGAAACTTCTTAGAGGAAAAATTCATACTAATGAATTTATTATACATTTATTTTTCTTTGAGAGTCTTAAGATATTTCCAAAAATTATTCTCATGATATTTATTTATATTATATTATATTTGGATATCACTAACAAAAACCACTATAAAGTTATCATGATGATATCTTTACACTTTCTTCATGAATTCCATAGATACAGAATACATATTAGTCAATCCAAAAGAAATTACAATAAATTAACAAATTTTACACTTCATATTAAATGTTGTGTTTTGTATATTATCCTTATTTACACTTAATTGATGATAAACATAGTGAAGTGTGATCATTGAAAAACATTGATCTCTTTTAAGTAGATCAAATAAGTCATAAATACTTGAAAATGAAACTTATTATTTATAACTATGGAATGATATCCTTATAATAAACCCATAACCTCATAATCCCATCATTAATTTTCATAAATAGTACAAGGGATCCTCAATTTGAGTCCCAAGGAACAAAAATACATTTTCATGTAACTATTGTATTTGTTTAATGAACTCTACCAATTACAATGGTTCAATTAAATAATGGGTTGTAGAGAAATGATTTTTCCATTACGAATGATTTTAATAGAAAATTAAATTTTATGCTCAGGTGGAGGTATGTGTTTATAATTTGGAAATACATCAATGTATTCCTTTATAATTGGAATATCCTATATTCCTAGAATTTCATACCCAACCATAGATAGTGATTTGTATTCATCTTCACATATAATTTTATTATTATGAGATACTAGAGGATGATCTATAAAAAATGATATAATGAAGTATCTCACTTAGAAATGGGATTCTCTACCCCTTAATATATTTTATTCCCATTCACTTGGAAATAAATTATTATTTCTTATTAGAAATATAATCCATACATAGGATTATTTCAAAGTCAATAATATGTATGATAATGAAGTCTATAATTAAAGAATATATATTTATATGAATAATGATTTCTTGATATATCCTTCTTGTAATAAGATTCACACAAGGTGTTTGGTTTGAAAATATTATATTTAAAGTTTTAGGTTATGATTTACCATTCTTGGTAAACATATAATATAAAAAGGAATGAAAAGATCCCAAATCAAATAATGTATTATCTAAAATTAGTGTTATTATTGAGTTACATGATATCATGTCATTTTGGAATTCCACATTAGATGCTGTGATAAAATATTTTTTACTCAATCCCTTGGCCTTTTTGGGGAATATTCCCTTGATTCTTAAGGAATTTGTTCAGATAGTGCCCTATCTATTTACAATCGAATAAATTGACATCAGTGAATTCATTATTTCCCATAAAATCATGATACTTATTGATATTATCTACACACTCAAAGTAAACTACGATTCTCTTTAAACATGTTCCATTATTTTTATTTCTATAACAATTACATGTTAGAAGTCACCACCATCCCTTTTTTCCATTTTTCTGTGTTTATTTTTATAGAGCGCCAAGTCTCCCAATTATTTTATTTATTTACATAAAAAATTAATGTATTTTAGAATTATTTCTTATTTATGATGGAACTTGATTTCATATATTTATATACTGAAAAACATTGATTGAAATATCCCATTTTAAGGCTATGTTTTATCACATCAAATATGAGATCAATATTATATATTGGATTATATACATAATTTAAAATATTATTTTCCAACCATGTAATGATATCTCCATATTCAACAATATTTTCCTCCAATGTTTACCCTGTATTGAATAATTTTTGACCTAGGGAAGATCATTTGCTTGGATGAAATTATTTTTCACAGAATATCTCCTTAATATTCATCAGTTATATACTATATATATATATCTAATGCATATTTAATGTTCTGGTTTAATTTCCACCATTGAACAATACCACCAATTAGGAACTAAACTACTATGATGACTTTATCCCCTTCACTACTTTCAAATGTGAAAAATATGTTTTCTAACGAGTTAATACATTTATTATATACTAATGGGTAAATAATTTCATGGAATAATAAAGGATGTTGATGCTTGAAATGATTTGACATTTTCATAACATTTTGGGTATCAAAAAGTTTCTCTAACAGTGAGAGATTATTGGTAATGACCTGAGTAAACTCACCCAATATAGTTATTATTTTCCAACCTCTATCACTAGCCTCATTGAATTAATTGTTGTCATCATGAGGTAAATCCCTATATTGCTTACATATAAAAATACAGTTTTCAATCCTTTTCCAATGTGCTATTTTTAAATTATTGAATATACAACATAAACTAATAGAAACATAAATATTGGGTCATAAAATATGAAACATTGTTTGTAAAATAATCTTTAATATTTTCATGAATAAATTAATTGTTTATCTTAATGTTCTCATTTTTTTGTACAATGTTCATATATATTTAGTCCCCAAGGCATTTATTAATCATTCCCTAATATCATGTACAACTAACTAATTAATTTAACCAGAAGATTATGGATACCCTTCAATATTGGAATAGAATACAAGAGATAACATACCAAGGTATAAATTAGTTTAGTAGAATTGGGAGACTAAATACATATATAATTCTCACATTACATCTAAAAATATAATATAAAAATCAAAATTATAGTTATAATTTATTCTCTCATCAAGTATATAATTTAAGTTATTTAGATCTCACTTTTTCGTAACCTAGGGAAATGAAGAAGTAGTATAGGGTGAGATAAGATGATTTGTAATGAAAAGCATGCAACATAAGATATCATAAAATTAATAACAAATAAGTAATACGGTAGAGATAAACAATTGTGAAATATTCCTTATAAAAACATTATGAAATTATAATATATGAATCGATTAAATAACAACATATATAAACAAATATATACAAAATAACAAGTTTTATAATTATAGAAGGTGTATTTTTAGGTATTATAATCTTACCACCGAAGCCTCATGCTAAGAAGTCATACATAAATAGTTAAGACATATGAAAAATAACCAACCTATTATATCTTATGAGATCTAATAATGGATCAAAAAGATATCTAATATCAATACTTACATGCAACTTAATAAATCCAATGTAATAATCTTATAAAAATATTGAATAAACATTACAACAAAAAATCATTATAAAAATCAAAATTTAAAAACCAGCACATGGAATGTTAATATTATCCCCGTAAATAAATTAAAAACATGATCATTATCCAACCATTGAAATAATATGGATGATATTATTATATTATATCCCTATTAAAGTATAATAATCATTAAAGGATGTTGATATAGATAAAAAACTACTTTATTAATACATTAGAATGTATCATTGATACAACTAAGAAATATCTTATAATTTTTAAGAAAATAAAAGAAAACATTCCTAAAAAAATTTGAATTAGTTCTTCTCTGAATAAATATTGAATATTTTTGACTGTTCATGATAATTATTGATGGCTATGAATATAGAATTTTTTTTTCCTGTGGTAAATGATAAAAATATTCATTTTACAATTTCATTAAAAGTACAAAATATCTTGTATTGGAAATGAAAATAACATTACATTAAATCATTTGTAAATAAATTATATTATTTTATAAAATACCGTTATAAATTATTTAAAATATTGTACGAAATTTTAGAAAACAATTTTATGAATATATATATAGAGGAGAACGACCCCAAACAAATTAAATATACATAAATTTGAATTTAAAAAAAATATTTTGTGGGGGTTTTTGAATAAAAAAGAGGGGAAAATAGAAACAATAGAATAAAAACCAAAAAATAAACATAATAGAATAAAATAGGTGTGGTGTAAGAGTGAAATATCATATAATTACCCCAATATAATCCTAAACACAAACAATCCCTAATAAGAATGTGACTATGAAGTAAACCCTTACTTTATATTCCAACATAGTAAAACGTGTTCACAAATATTATGTAATAAATTTATATTTATTTTTAATGTATATTATTACCATATTTGTATTTTTTTACTATATTTTATTCCTTTATAATGTCTTATATCCCATTTATAGATAATTTGTTGTTAAAATCAATATTGGAGTGTTAACATTTCCAATTTTCACTTATGTTTCGATGCAATGGTTTTGATCCTTATACCTTGGTTATAGTTTAATAATACCTTTAATCATAAAATTTTATAATTATCATGTTTATAAATTTAATATTATTTTATAACAATCAATTAAAATTGTACCTCAAATAATGAAATATACTATTTTTTGGAGACGGTAGTTTGAACGTACAAATGCGTGAAATTTTCATTTTTCTAATGGACATTATGGATATAATGTTGAAAAGGAATAATTTTATATAATAATAATAATAATAATATAAATATTATATTTTTTTCTCTAAATATATCCTTATGATTGTTCATATAGGGTGAAAATGAAAAACTAACCACATCACTTCATGAAGGTGGTAGTACACCTGTACACACATGATATGATATCATATTACAAGGAATGGAAGGGTAAAAATGTAAATGAAATTTTGTATTATAAGAATAATAATTATGTACTTAATATCTTATTTATTTATTAATATTATCTTTATAACCATCTATGTGAGTTAGTGAGGAAAAAACAAATTACACAATTACAATGAGATGATTGTTTGATTGTGCAAATGAATTATGTTTCCATATAAATATATTATATATGAATCATAACATAGTTAAATAATTATATTTAATATAATTATATATTTTTATAACCATCTATGTGAGTTAGTGAGGAAAAATCAAATTATACAGTTATGAAGAGATGGTTGTTTGATTGTGCGAATGAATGATGTTTCCATTTTACATAGGATAAAAAATATTTATTAAAGGGTTTTACCATTAACATAAAAATATATTATTATATTAAATATAATTATTTAACTAATTTATGATTCATGTATAATATTTTTATATGGATTAAGAATAAATGAACATGAAAAATCTCGGTAAGAACATATTACTATTCCTTAGAAAACCACTTTTGCATGACACCTTCAGACCTCTAGGATTAGTATTTTGGTGAGACCAGATCATCTAGGTTGAGGATAACATATTTAGAGACATATTTTGGTATATTTAAATCATTATTATTTTCTCTGGTATTGTTAATAAGAGAATGGAGGTCGTTCACTTTTATAAGTGAGGTTGGTGGAAAACATTTAAATACTTGAAAATATAATATGTAACATATATATTAATGAATTAAAGTGGATCAAGATTTTAATAGTTTAAAATATAATAGGGAAAAGGAAAAATAAAAAATATATAATTAAATCATGTTTTTTGTCACAATTTAAACATCATCTCTTAGAATAGACCCCTCTTTATCAGCGTTTTAACATTTACTACTATGATAGATTTTTTCCATGGTTACTTTTAATAAGGAGAAAAAAAATATAATATTAATAGTTAATAAATTAGGAAATTATAAGCCCAAATATTAAATCCATTTTCTACAATTTAACTTCCAAAATTGGTAAAAATTAATAATAATGTATGTTTGGAACATGCAATGAAAAACCATTTTTCAGAAAATACATGTTTTAAAGCCTAAGAATAATTTTACACCATAATAATGTATAAATTTTAACACCATAGAATTTTAAATATTATATTGAACTAAATGAGGCCAATTTTACTTTCAAACCAATCCAAAATGGAATGTTTCCTTGAAATTAATTAATTAAAAGAAAAAATAGTTTTTATTTGAATAAAAACATTACTTAGGTTCTCAAAATGACAAATATATATTTATAAATTCAAAAATATATTTTTAAATGAATAATAATTCTTATTAGTGATATATTGGGTCTATTAAATGTTTCATAAAATCTTAATTCGTTCTTATATAATGATAATTTAATAAAAGTGGCATTATTTTTAATATCAATATTTTTCATTATTCACCAAAAATAAACTAAATCCGAAAAATATCAAAACTTAAACTAAGCTAAATTAGACTTTATTAAATATAATAATTCTATCCATTTTATAAATTTAAAATTATAAAATTTTTAAATTTTACTTTTAAATATAACCACAACCAATTTCTCTAATAATTATATAATAATAAGATTTCCATTGGGAAATAGTATAGTGATGTAGTGTTTACTTAATATAAAGTGACATTAAGTAATGATATTTTGACATCAAATTTTAGATACTAATAGCTATAATAATTTATATTCTATATGTTAATCTTAATTAATAATTTATAAATTAGAGAGAATTAATTTCATATTTTAACTATTGGTGAGTTATCATACTAAAAATTATGTAGTTATAAATTACAATTGAATAACATGTAATAGTAAATAAAATTTGGTAATGATTTTTCCCCTATTTTAACAGAAAATAAATTAATCATTCATGAATTAAATTGAGATGTAAGGTAATTATCATAAACTAATTTTTATATACAAGATATATAGGGATATAAAATTCGATACATAATTTCTTACTTAAGCATGATAATGTTTGTTACATGTTAATAATTATCTAATACATGATGTGAGGAATGAGTATCAGCTATTATAAATGATGTTATTTTTTTTCTTGATGTATCATGGTATGTTTTTATTAAGCACAAGGAATGAAATCATTACATGAGGAAACTCTTTCTAGAATTAAAATCTTTTTTATATTTAAATAAACTAATTATTATGATTTGAGTATTGTAATAATATAATGAGGAAATAATACATCAAATTTCATGAAAATATGAGTATGAATAATCTATGTGCACTACCCATGATATATTATTTTGAAATTATATAATATTAAATGAAATTTATTGAGTTAATATTTGTATTCCATGTTGTTGAAAAGGTATCTTAAAGGTCCATGATTTATTTTGAGGATTTTTTTTGATATCAATTGGGGGATTTGGTATGAAATTAGTTGAATGATTTGATTTATGTTAAAAAGATTTGGGAATTCTGTAATTCATTGGACAATGTGATGGTTGTATTCCGATGGATGTGGTAGTTTGTTTATTCTGGATCATGTACTCATAGCTATTTATTTATTTTATTATAATATTTTACATTTCTAATTATGGCCTTCATGATTTATAGAATCTTTCACTAAATTTATTTATGTGATTTTATGTTTCCTATTGAAGTTTAATTGGGTTTTTATATTCTACCAGTGTTGAGATACTGATACATTATAATTTGGCATATGGATCTGTTGTTTTGATTTAAAGTTGGAACCCAATTTTGGGTTATTTAAAAGGATTTGATTCCTTTAATATTATTTTTATGATATATGAAATATGTGTTAACTTGAATGTTTGATTATGGTTGAATGATAGATTACATACGGATTATTAAGAAATTTGGGGATTGAAGAGGAATATAGAACCTTAAGATGATGTTTTTGTGATGATATAATGGGTGAATGTTCCAGAGTTCCATGGTGGAACATATATATAGGGGGAGGAGGAATATATAGAATAGTATGAGATTATATTTGAGTAATTGTGGACTAGTGAATGTTTTTTGAGCCACATTGGTGGTGGTTTTTCATCTGAAGGTTTCTCAAAGATGGTTGAAGATTAATCATGGTAATTAAAATGGGATGTCCTGGATAAAATTTATTTAGGCATTAATTAATTTTTTATCACTCCAATGATAAAATATTTAATAAGTGGTCAGCATCAACATACTGGAAGGTGGAGAGAGTGATGATATTCTAGGGATCAATCGAGGCTCTCAGCCATTGTCTTGAGTAGATTTTGGTGTCCTTTATGTGGTGAGTTGATCATTTTTTAATTGTAATTTTATATGTCATTAGCAATATGAAAACCATTTATATTATTAAATTCCATGGATTAGAATTTTTTTGATATGTATGAAGCTCTAGTTTTAGTAGTTATTTTGTTGATTTGGAGTGTATTGTATCTGGTGATTTATATGTGAGTACATCTTGTAATGGTAACCTTATTTTAATAAAAAATAAATTATTTTATCTTTATTGAATATTCTAATAAGATTTTATTTCACTAAAAATAATTGACATTAATTCTCCTTAAATCAATACGAAATATAAATATTATTTTTGATTAATTGAGTGGGTTCACCTTCTTTTTATAATTATTTAAAAAAACTTTAAATTTTTTAAAAAGTAAAATTGTCTTCATGAAATTTAAATAGGTTTTAATGTCACATGGATAATTATAAGAGATATAAATGGTGTTACATATTTTCCATTTTATTAGTTATTGGATTTATTATTATAGGGAATCCATGTCTTTTATGTATCTTGTGATGTATTTTTTGGTGACACTGCTTCCTATTTTATATTCCAAGAGTTATTTTTTTTAATTTTAAAGAGCGGAATTTTTTATTGTTAGCGCCTTTAAGATCCTAATTTTTTATGAGACCTTTAGTTTCATATTGGGTATTGAAGTTATTTGAGGTAAGAGTGGATTAGTGAGAATGGTTTTGGAGATGTAATTATAGCGGGAGGATGAGGTTTGAGACATAGAGCGATATATTTTGGCATAAAGATGTTTTTAGGGCTAGTTTTATTTCTGAATGTGCATCATTTTATTTTGTATCAATGTTATTTGAGTTAATAAATAATGGTTAGATATTTTTGTGGTTATAGATTTTCAAATCCCCCTAGAGTGTAGTGTCATGGGGTAAATCATGGAACCCAGGGTTAAGGTTCTTATCTCTATCATTTGGTGATCCTTTGTGAAGTAGTTCATAGAGGTCATACTATAGATATTAGTGGTTTGGGACATTGTGTCTACCACTATAGGATAGCTACAACATGGTGTCTTAGATTACACCACAACTCTATCTTGAGGTTTTATTATTAGATTTTGATTGAGGGTTCAATGTGGGTGATACGTGAGGATTTTTAGTGCATTTTGAAAGGAGGATAGACTGGGACTCTCTAGAGAGATATTTTTTAGTGTTTTAAAATATTTTTTTATGAAATTAGTTGATTTAGTGATGTAGATAAGGGTCTTGCATGATGGTCATATTAAATATTCTTCCTGCATAATTTTGGTCTTTTCATCAAATATCATTCATTTCCTCCCCTCTTTTGACCACTAGATGACATGGGGACCCCATTAAGAGACATATGACCCCATTTATAGGATTTATCCCCCATCATCTAAGATTTATTGAATCTTAAATAATGGTTCATCGAAGCTTGTTTATAATTCATTGGTTCCTAAATTTGGTTCTCTAGTTGTGGAAAGACCTCTCTTTATTGAGGTAGGGAATTTATGTATGTCTTCTATAGTTTTATGTTACATGTTTTTTATATGTTCCATAATCATATATTTTAACTTCATTGAACCTAGATCCATTCATTTTTTATCCCACTTTAATAAAACATTAAATTATTTCGATTCCCTTTTTAATATTATCCACACCCCATTAATTCATGGAATATTTGTCATTGTATTGATTAATCAAACTTATCAAATCATATAATCCATAATTTTTGGAAACACTTCAACCATTGATGATTAACCCAGACTGAAAATTTCCTTCAAACACGATAATTATGTCCTATCTCATTAGGATTATTGAGGATGATATTATTTTGGGAGCGGGGTTGAAATATACTTACGTGTTTCTATCAAAAAATTATCACATGTATTTTCTTTGCTAAGACCCATCATGGAGGGGCCCATGTCGTGACTACCCCAAGAATGCCTCCGATAGGATTGGGGATAGAGACTAACATTGAGAAGACATATCCCACAAATGGGAGGCATTTTCCTAAGTACCCGTACACATGCAAACATCTCTAAGCCCGAAATGATGAAATTTAAAAACACTAAGTAGATAATGCTTGCATAAACTAAAATATCAACCAAAGGGTATAACAGTAGGAAAACTAGAAAGTAAACTGGGCTAGAATACCATCCCACCAAAATATAGAGTTTATCCAGTGAATGCACAATTTCACGAAACTCATCTAAAGAAAAACCTACCTAATGTGTTGGTGAAGGAAATCTACCTAAAGTCAAAGGAGCACAACACATCCATTTGATCCCTTTAAGAAACACTTTCTCTTGGTACACCTAGAACTTCATCAAATAATCGATCATCTACACAAGACATGACACATGCATGCAAATCCCATGCAGAGGTGAGTAAAAAATACTCAATAGGACACACCAATACTACAGTGGAAATACCACTAAGAAAAACAAGAAGTATTCCAAAAAGGGAACACCAGAAGTTCACCCAAAGTAATCACCAGAAGTATAGTCAATACGATTGGATCACACTGGTTTATGTCTAAATTATAAAGAGAAGGATTTTCAGTTGTAGTCCCTAGATCTCCCAGTTTCCTTGACTCAAGAAGTGAATATGGTGCATGTAGCATCGATGTTGCATTGAATGTTGATGGAGCATGGATTATTGATGGTTCATGAAGATTCAATGGTGTACGGAGTGTTGGTGTAACATAGAGCATTGATGGAGCACAGATCATAGATGGTATAAAGAGCATCGATGGTGTGCTAAGAGTCTATGGAAGATAGAGCATCGATGGCGCATGTAGCATCGTTGGTGGCCTGAGCATCGAGGGTGCATGGAGAATTTATTGCATATGAAGCATTGATGGAGCACGAAGAGAAGTTGGCACATGGAGCATTGATGGTGCAGGGAGGGCCGATGGCGTATGGAGCATCAATGGTGCACAAAGTATTGATGGCGCTTGATGTATCAATGGAGCCCATATCATCGATGGTACATAGATCATTGATGGCACATGAAGCATCGATGGAACCTGTAGCTTCAATGGAATATGATGTATAGATGATGAACATAACATTAATTCCCCATGGAGAACTGATGGAGCATGGTGCATCGATGGTGCATAGAGTATCGATGGGTGATACCGCCCCTAGTCACGTAGATACAAATTCATGTAGTCACCAAGTCACATCTAGCTGCACGATTTTGCTTATAGCATGCTTTTTTTCAAGAGAATGTACACCTCAGTCAATTAGGTCACATTCAGACTTCCCTAAAGACTCGTATAAAGTATCTCAAAAGGGTTTTCTCATCGTAAGGATTCCAATGCCACTAATGTCTTGTCAAACTGACACACTGTTTGAATGCTACAACAATGTTTTCTGAAAATTACAGAACCGAGTCCGATGTGGCTACAATCCTACCCACCGGACCTGACCTAACTTTTCAGACCTGTCGAACAACCCAACATGGTCTAGATGACCCAACCTGACCCGGTTCAACTGACCCGATGTGGTCCAATCCTATTCGGCTCATCCCGAACCGGTTCACCCCACATAGCCTGACTAGAGCCACCCACTATGCCGCTAGGTCCTCCCCTCTGAACCATTGGGTCTAGCCAGCTAGAATTCTAGAGTGGTCATGATCCTCTTTCATGGACCACCATATGTGGGGTGATTGGTGTGTGCTAGATTTGGACTGCCCTAGCCACATCACTCTAGAAAAATTGGAGCCATGTTGTGTGTCACCTGATCAGACCACCTCTTTTGCATAGTCCCACAACATTACCGCCACAGAAGGCTTCCTCCGACCTGGCTCAAAACCATGTCCTGATGTTTCCTCCACGGTGTTTCTCCGATGAAGTCCCACCTAGACCGTGTCATACATCCACTACTGGTCGACCTGCCAGCGGCCCGTCCTACTGCACTCCCCCTGGCCGATACCCGCTGGGGTGCTACTCTCTCTTCTACTTGGAGCCCTACCTATGGTATTTCATGTGCCTTCATATGCCTTCCCCTCCCTAGAACCATGCCAACCTCCCATCACACCACTTTTATTCCATCGTTGAGTCAAAAATTTAATCTCAAACCATTTCACCATGGACTGAGGGTGCAACAATCAATAGTTCACATAGGGATTTCAAGGGAGATGAACGTACAAAGAACATAATAGATTGAGCAGGGATAGATAAATCACATGAAGCCCCAATGGAAGGATTTTATCAATCTTCATTTTGGCCTTAATCTGATCATGTTAGAAAGATTAAGGAAGAATGAATGGACACAAATATCTAAATTCCCATTAAAAAATTTTAAGAAATTACAGACCCCATAAGAACTGATGAACCAGGGATCAACCTATTCATTGGTTGGTCAGAATTCCTCATTATATCTAATAAGGTAAAATAAATCACAATGATATCAAACACCCTACCTTGTGGTTGTATCAATTGTTGATGAAGAACAGAGGTCTCTGTCATCATCGATCCTCGATCCGCTGGTGTTCGTCGTTGAGTGAGTTTCCTTCCACACCATAGTGGAATTCTAGGGTTATGGTGAAAACATTAAATTCATGAAAATGGGTTCCTTAAAAAAAACTCTGACGTGTCCAATAAAATATTTTAATTAAAATATTTTAATGATTGTTACATCAAATTTCTAACTTTCATAGTCGACCTTTCCCGATTGATGTTAGGCCCTGCCTAAGGTAAATTCACTGCTATGAACACAATAAATCCCTTATATTTCTGATTTGGTAACTCATTTAGAGTTTATTCCTATTTCAAAGAGAAACCACCCATGTGATTAATTAAAATCATGAAATTTTTCATCGAATCATTATGGGTACACCGTGCATCAAAATCTCATGTCATCTCAACACCACGTCTTAGAATTATCCTAATTAATTCATAATAATAAAGCCAGAGAAAATACAAGTCAATATAGTCTCCCCACCATAGGTCTTTACACCCCTAAAAGCAAGGAAAAGGGATAATACAAAAAAATATTAGGGTACTGAGCACAAATATGTGCCTCCTACACCCAAGTGATCTCCTAGAGATTCCCATGCCACCATTGAACGCGCGCCATTGGAATTGACCGCTCACTAAGGAACCGCTCTTATCGGTACTAGATCTTCATAGGGTACTTAGCATAAGTTTCCCCATCATAAATGGGAATATCTTCCCCATAAATTATGTGTGATGGATCATGAATGTAACTCCTTTTCTACAACGTGTGGAAGACATCATGCACATAGTGGTACTGCGGGGGTAGAGGTATGCATACTTCCAGCACAAAAACTGAACAAAGAATGTAAAAAGAGTCTATGTATCTCAGTCATATGTTTCCTCCCTGGCTAAATTCCTGCAATTTATATCGATGTGAGACCCAAAAGAACACATGGTATCCCTTATCAAAATCTAGAGGCCTCTTTATCCTATGAGCATATGCCTTTTGTGTGCTATGTGCATTCTTTATCATCTATTCAATGATCCACACCTTGTTAGTGGTAGCCCACAATTACTATGGGTGCATCAGTGTTGACTTCCATGGATCTATATGGTATAGAGTCGGTCATAAAAGGCCTTTAATGGTGTCATACCACTGGAGGAGAGGTAGTTGTTATTGTATGCAAACTCCACCAGTGGTAGGTGAACCTGCCAACTACGATCAAAGACTTGGATGTAAGCTTGTTGAATGTGCTCTAGAACAAGGATGTTCCTCTCTGTCTATACAAACATCATGGGATGAAATTCCATTCTCAAGTCCAAATGATTCCCAAATGCCTCCTGAAATCCCTTCCACAACCGGGATGTGAAACAAGCATCACAGTATGAAACAATCATTGACGGAAATCCATGAAGTCGAACTATATACTTCATGTAGGGGGATCTCAATCTCTCTATTGACCTCTTATCATAGACTAGTAAGAAGTGTGATGACTTGCTGAGTTGTTTAGTGATCAAACAGATGGTATCTTTTCCCTTGGATGTGCATTGTAAACTTGATAAGTATTCCATCGATATCTCATCCCACTTCCACATTATATCCATAAGTTGTTGGGTCAAGCCCATTAGAACCTGGTGCTCAACCTTCGATTTCTCACTAGTGAGGCTTCGAGAAATGAACTCTTCCACTACTTTCGTCATCCCCATCCATCAGAACTAACATCGGAGGTCCTGGTAGATATTTTGTACTCCTAAATGTTCCACCAATGGTGATGTATGGAACCCCCCCTCAAGATATCATACCACAACATCACTGGTACTATAGTTCCTCCTCTAAAGAGAAGGACTTCCACCCATCCTTCTAAATACCCATTAGGGGCATTCCCTATGGACATCTAAGTATGTATAATCTCATAGTCGGTGTCTCTAATATATTCTTCCATGACTCACAATAAGAGTGGAGGGATTACAACAATAGACATGAGGTGAGGTACTCCAGATCCATTTAAAAATGATATCTATAATGCAGCCAACTCCTCCAATGCCTATCTAAATAACTACAAGAGGGAGATCTTTTTGAGAGATTTTGTAACTACGTTCCCCATAACAAGAGTATAAACAATATCAAATTCATAGACCAGGATGAACTATAGCCATCGTATCTATATTAGGTTTAGATCCTTATGATAGAAGATATACTTGAGACTCTTGTGGTCAAAGTAGATGGTTAATTAGTTTCCCATAAGGTAGTACCTCCACATATTCAATGCGAAGACTAACACAACATGATCACGATCATGAGTTGCGTAGTTCTTCTCATGAAACCTCAACTGGCGTGAACTATACGTAGGTACCACTCTCCCCTACATCAGGAAAAAACCAATCCCAATCCCTAACACATCACAGAACACCACATACTCAACAACCAATTCTGGTAATCTTATGACATGAGGGATCTTCAAACTTTACCTCCACTCTTGAAATCACTACCGAAACATATCTATCCACATGAAAGGACCCCCGTTAAATGTCAAGGCTCTCAAGGGTGATGAAACTCTAGGAAAGTCTGGTACAAATCTCTATTAGAACCCAACCAAACATAGGAAACTATAGACCTTAGTAACACTCTAGGGTTGTTGCTAAGAAAGAACTACTTCAAAATTCATCAGACCCACTTCAACTGCGACCTCTGAAATGATGTGTCCCATAAATTGGACCCCCAAAATCTAGAACTGACACTTTGATAGCTTCTCATAATGATAATGCGATTGAAGTGTGTCCATGCCCATCCTAAATTGTATAACATTCTCCTCCTCGGATGTAGAGTACACTATAATGTTTTTAATGAAGACCACGAGGCATCGGTCTATGTAAGGCTAGAATATTAATTTCATGAGTCTCATGAACTTTATCATTGAATTTGTCACACCAAACTTCATCACTATGTACTCTAAGTGGCATTACTAATATCTAAAGGTTGTATTCGACATGTCCTCATCTTGTACCTGATAATTTTGATAGAATGATCTATGGGTTATCCCCTAGAACCACCTCACTCTAGCTAATCGAAGAGGTCATAAATCCTAATTAGGGGAAACTTATTATTCGAGGTCCCCTAGTTTAGGTGAGGAATTCCACACATACTCTCAAGATCCCATTTGGCTTCTTGAAAAAATAAATTGGTGCCGCATAAGGTGCAACACTGGTTCTTACAATTCCCTTCCACTACATGTCCTCCAGCAGTACCCTCAATTTATGATGCTCTGTGAGATCCATCCGATATGTAGGTATTTATATTAGTGATGTCCTATAGTACATGTCAATGCATAATTCTACCTCATTGTAGGAGGTAATTGAGGGACATCATCATGAAAGACATCCTCATACTCTGCCACCACTACAAAAAACTACATACACCATTAATCCAACACACTGTGGGTGGGGATCGCCAACTGGTTAGTAATAGGACTTACCCACCTTTGTGTAACTATGTTCTATGCTGCATGTGTTTAATTTTCATTGACACATGAAATAATGGCCCCAATAATATGGAAACATCACACTCTATTCCTAAAATAGTCAATCTGGGCATGAACTATGGATAACCAGTCCATACCAAGAATGATGTCATATGTCCTCGATGCTTAAACCAAGAGATCCCAACTGAGACTCTCACCCCTAGAGTAAGGTAACACTATTAGAACCATTGTGTGATCATCAGATACCCCAGTAAGAGTCTCTAAGTATAGGGATGGAGATAATGGTTCCACTAGACTCTCTAAGTGCCGAACAAGTGTCATGGAGAGAAAAGAGTAATGAAAAACCATGTCTATAAAAATGGAAAATAGGTAGAAAAAGACATAGATCAAAACTATAATCATATTTGGAGCACTGGGGTCATAATCCTCTGTCACCAGAAGTAGGAATCATCCCCATCCACCAGCTCCCTGAGCCCATGCTGGACCACAAGGGGGTGATTGTGGTAGCACGTCGAACCTATGCCGATAAACCAATGATCTAACTACGCCTCTACCATTCCCAATTCCCAAAGGTCCACTCTTCTCCTACCTACACCTCTACCTCAAGGGTTACTTGACAATTTTATGATCATCTACATGAAAAGTCAGACAATCTCGAGCTAGATGTCCATGACCGATGCACGAGTAACACTACATGTCCTTAGTCATAACTTCTCTACCCATATATCCCAACACAACTCATCCTATATCATGGGTTCATCCCCTAATGTGCATGAAAATCTCCAAAACTTTTGTCTTTCTTGGCCACTTACATATGAAGATTCCACTATCTGGTGCTTGATGGTAGCTCCCCCTACTGGTGTCTACTCCACCAGAAATCTCCCCACTAGTAGGGCTCGCTCTAGTACCCCAGAATATGCAAGGATTTTTACGGATACAATGGATACATGGATCTCTCATTGTAGCCCATACTCAAAGGTCTTGGACCTAAAGAATGGGTCATACACCATAACCGTGAATTACGGAGAAAGATCCATAAATCCCACCGTGTAATCTGCTTCTATCTGACTACCCTACTGCAGATGCATGAGCTTCTGTTTGCATGATAATAATAAAATATATGAATAGAACTCCTCCCTAAAGATAATTGAAATTTCTATCCAAGAGAGAGTTGTCTCTTCAGGCATCTAGATCACTATGCTCCACCATCGCCCCCATGATCTCTAAATAATGCTCGTAGATTGAAATTAAATCTAGTCGGAAGGCATCGTCACAAGGAATAAGACATGTGTAATTGCCTCCATCCAATCTTCAACCATGTAGGGGTCTATCTCAACTAGAAAACTATTCAGTCGCTGTCACTAGAACTCGTGCAACACAGTCAACCGACATGCATCCTCTACCTTTATCGCTGGCAGTAACTGCTTATTTCGAGTGGTGGTATCACTGGTACACCACGAGGTGGTTATATATATTTTACTAGTCCCTATAATTATGCCCCATCACTAGGTGGATCATCTTCTTGATCACACATTAGAATACATGCTGTCTATCTGTGTGGAGGAATCCTGAAACAATAGTCAATATAGAATTCCTATTTAGCTGAATCAATATGGACATGAGAACATTGTCAAATTATTATATGATGCATGTTACTTTTATCTTAATTTCATCTAATATTCTCATGTACCATGTCAAAAAGCATAATTCAGAGTCATGGTGTATAAATATGTCAGTCATCGCACCAAAAATGGATTCCCTGGTCTGAAATCCAAACTCAAAACACATAACACTGTTTTGCCAAAGTAATATAATAGTCTCTTGATTCTTTTTCGGGAACCGGCCTACCTTTGATACCACTATATCACAACCCACCCTAGAGGGCCCCATGTTGTGACTACCGCAAGACTAAATTTGATTGGAAAGTGGCTGGTGAATAACACCTGGTAGACATTCCCCACAAATGGGAGGCATTTCCCTAAGTACCTGTACGCATGTACATATCCCCAATCTGAAAATGTTGAAATGTAAAAACCCAATGTATACAATTCATGCATAAACTAAGAAATCAATCATAGGGTATGACAGTAAAAAATGTAAAGTAAACAGGGCCAGGATAAAAGTCCACCAAAATAAAGAGTCTATCACATAAATTTACAAGTTATTGATACTCATCTGTAGAAAACCCTACATGAAGGGCATGTTTAGGAAAACTTCCTGATGTCATAGGACCACACCAATTCCTTTTTTTCTATATAAGAACCACCAGGCCCTTGCCAATCTAGATCTTTTTTAAAAGCATTGATTTTCTTCACAAGACCTGATATGTGTGGGATATTTCGGTATAGGTGTGAGTAAAACAATACTCAATAGGAAACCCTTAAAACGAAAAGGAAATAACACTAATAAATACCAAAAGTATACCACAAAGTAATCACACAAATTAAACCACAAAGGAAACACACGAAGTACAGTCAATATGGTTTGGTCACATGGGTATAATTATAATGAATGAAGAGATGGATTTTCATTTTTAGTATAGAGATATCCTTGTTTCCATGACTCATAGAGTGTCAATGGAGCACAAAGTATCAATGGAGCACAAATAATAGATGGCGCAAAGTGGATCGATTGTGCATAGAGCGTCAACAACACATGGAGAATCAATGGTACTCGTAGCATTCAAGCCACCTAAAACATCAATAGCCCCTAGAGAATCGATGGAACATAGATCATCGATGGAACACAGAGAGTACATGGTGAATAGAGTGTCAATTCTGAACTGAGAATCGATGGAGAAACGATCTTCGATAGAGCACCGAGCATCAATGGAGTACCGAGCATTGATAGTGCGCCATGGGTTGATGGCTCATAAAGCATCGATTCCGCATCAAGGATTTATGGTACATAGAGTGTGGATGGGGCAAGGAGGATCGAGGAATCATAGAGAATCATGGAGTCAGGCATCCCCCCATGTCACGTAGTCACCAAGTCATGTAGTTAGCAAGTCACAACCAGTTGTATGATTCTTCTCATATGGTGCTTCTTAAGTAAGAACCTACGCATCAAGATATTACGTCACATGACAAGAACCATAAAAACTCAATTATAGATTCTCAATAACACCATCACATCACAATGGTCTCAATTCCACAAACAGATCATCAAATAAACACATGATTTAAACATTAATACTATTTTTCATAAAAGGTCTGACCCAGTTTCAGACTGACCTGCTGGACTCGACCTAGGTTCTGGCCAACCTGATGGACCCGACCCAACCCAGACAAATTGACCTGACCCTACTTAGTTCGACCAACTAGACCCTATTTTCCTTGGTCTGAATTGGATCGGCCTGCTGGGTCGACTGGACCCAACCAGCGGCATGCAGGCTGATTGGTGTGTGCCGAAAGCGTCTCCCCTAGACACATCCCTCTAGTGAATGCAGAGTCATGCCGCCTTTCTAACGGCCAACACCCTCATCAACCTGGTCTTGTTTCCTCACTACAGCTATGGGATCCCTATGAAATAGCTCCAAGCCAAATCCAGATTCCATCATCATGACCCCTTTGTTGGCACATGTGGCTATCGCCACTATGGGCTCCCTATAACGCAGTAATGCCTAGACTGCATCATGATTCCACCGCCGACCACCTTTCAAGTGTCCTATCCTGCTGCACTCCACCCAGGTCATCCCCAACATGTTCAGTGGTACTTTCACCCATGGACGCTCTTCTGGTAGTCTACCTTGCACCTTTGTAATCTACCACCTCTCACGAACCGTACCATGCTCCACTTTCACCTCTATTATTCCATCGTAGGGTCAAACCTTCACTCTTGAACCATTACACCATGGATCGAGGGAACAACAGCTGTTCCTTCATATATGGGTTTCAAAGGAAAAGAATATATGAAGAACACAATAGATTTATTGGGGAGAGATAAATTACATGAACTCCCAATAAATAGATCTTGTACTTATTCATACCATGCTTGATACATTCAAGTTAGAAGGTTTAACGATGAATAAATTGACTCACAAATATAAATCCCCATTCAAAACCCATAAAAAGTTATCAATATCACAAGAATAGATGAACGATGGATCAACCTATTCATGGGTTGGTCTGTGTTTATCGTTGTATCTGTCTAGGGAAAGCAAATCACCAAGAGATCATACACCCTACCTCATGGTTGAATCATTCTTTGTTCAATAAATGTGGTTTGTGTCATCATCAATCCATGATACACTAGAGTTCTTTATTGAGCGAGTTTCCATCTATGCCTCAGAGGAATTACAGGGTTATGGTGATAACCCCAAATTTATAAAAATGGTTTCATTATAAGTGAAACTATGCTTCGCACAATAAAATATTTTTATTAATATATTTTATTTACAGTTACGTCCAATTTCCGACATTCACAGTCGAACCATGCCGATCGATGTTGGGAACCACATAAGGAAATTTAATTTCACTAAACGCAATAATTCCCTTATATTTCTGATCTTGGTACCAGTTTAGTGGTTATTCCCATTTTAAAGGAAAAATTCCCACACACTTTATTAAAAACATAACATTTTTCATTGTATTTTTCTGGGCACATCGGGCCTCAAAATCTTACACCGTCTTAGCACATTATCTTAGAACATTCACAATTAATTTATAAAAAAAACCAAATAAAATCCGTGTCATTACATTTTTTGGTTTAGGGGGAGGGGACCTTATTTGATTTCATTTATTCAATAATATTCTCCATTTCCTTAGGCATGGTTTGTTTTCTTTTATCCCATAGGGAAGTGAATAAATAATGCTTATATATTTTATAATTCATGATATTATATGTGGTTTATTTTTTTATAAATCCATTACTTATCTACCTTAATTTACACACATCTAATATGCCAAAATATGATGTAATCTATGAATTATATTGAAGATGATTGGGAGGAGAGATATGTTAGTTAATGAAATAATAATTGATGTTTGATCAAGATGGTTGGCCCATTATTATTCCATGACTGATAATTTATATTTAAATTATTCTACATTGATATTGATGTATTTTTTTTGAAATCTATTATATATGGGAATAAATATGAGAATTTAGGCCATAAATTTAATTTTTATCATTGGATGAACCTTGTAGAATTAATTATATAATTAAAAGGTAATCTAGAATTAATATTATATAATAAAAATTTAATGTTATGGGGTAATTATACTTTAGGATGTTTCTAGAGTTTTCTAGGTTCCTGTCTCTTGGTGGATCTGGTTTCTCGGTATGTCCTAGTTATATTTAAAAATATTATCACAGACATTTCCTTTTCACTTTAGTTTGATATTAATATATGTATTATAGTTGGTGAGGTAATAGTGTTGGTAATCCTTTTAGAAATTTTGACAGTTTATAAGTTTTACATTTCATTGATATAATCCTTAAACCATTGGATATATAGTGAGAATCTATATGTTCTACTAGTAGAGGTTGTATAATTTTTTATTCTAGGATTGTAAAACTAGATTAGGCCTATAGAGGGAGTTTCAAGATTATTAATGTAATGTGATGGTGTGCTATTTTGAGGGATTAAGTGAATGATTTAGGTTAGTATATTTTTTGGACAAGGTTTTGTGTTGTTTCCTAATATATGTCCGGTTATGTGGGATTATAGTGTCAGTTATATATAAGATTAGTTTGGGGTTTCCTTATTAATAGTGTAATGAGTATGTAGTGTGTGTCTTATTCATTCAAAGTATGGGATGATACTTAAATTAATTTTATGGAAATAAATCATTGATTGAAATTGAAAATGGAATAATACCATGACTTAATCACTTAATTATATACCTAGTAAATTAATAAATGATGTTTTAGGTAGTGGTTTTTTACAGATTAGTTCTATCTTGTGAAAGTGTTGTGTGGGGTTAACTCATGATTTTGTCTCTAGTAATCATATTTATGAGATTATGTTTATCTAACTAAATAATTAAATGGAATGTGGTTACTAAAAAATTTATTGTCATGTTAAGAATATAACCTTCTAGTTTAGAAGTGGTATCATATGAGTTTAGAGTATTTATATGATGATGTAATTATCTTATCAGCTATAATATTTCATTTAATAATAAGTTATAAAATACTTTGGGTTGTTTCATTTACAATAAACATCATGTTAATTTCATGATTGATTACATGTTTGATTTCTCACTTGATTTGTATGATTAACCTTTTTTTATTTTTTTCTATGATTCTATGATGATATAAAGATGGGTTTTATTTTATTAAGGTTATGACTTGTAAAAAATTAATGGGTAATAATAAATTAAGGTTATATCATGAAGTCATCTACCTCAGGTCGTGTTGGCTGAGGTTTAAGTGCTGTTTTGGGCCATGATTTCTTTAAGTTATAGAACGAGATGATGAGATACATGATGTTTTAAAGATGTGATGTGATAAAGGATATGTTGGATGTGCTGATGATGTGATGATGCTCACATGTTATAATACATGATTACGAAGTGATGAGATGATTGGGGTAAAGGATGTGATAGTGGATCAATTAGATGATGCCAATGAGATAATGTTCTGTCATTTGGGGGGATACGGTAGGCATGGATGAGGACCAACCCACAGAAGAGGTGTCTTAGTATACCAGTTGGGGGGTTGGTTTCTATTGAGGTATGGTACATTAATTATGATTAAATAATTATACTTATTCTTGTTTCCAACTTATCATGAAAGGTTTTTCCCACACATATTTATCACAAAAAAACTGATTTCACATGGATTTTGTTATGATTTGAGATATTATATTACAAATTACTTATTTTAAGTCACCCCTTTTCAGTTGTTATAGTTTTGTTTTAGTTTAATTTAGAGAATATTGGGAAATATTGATTTTTAAGTATTATGATTGGAGCTTATGAGATAAAACTTTTTTTTATCTTGGGGCATACTGAATTTTGTTTCATTAAGTCATTGTTAGGATTTTGAAATGTTACTCTTTTATTTATATTTATGGATTTCAATAGTGGATTGTTTATATTTTCCTCACAATTAACCTAGTAATCCCTCCCATGCTTATGATAAATACCCTTGGTGCTAGTCTCCTACACATAACCTACTATAGGTGGCCTTTAGAGTTAACTTCTATATATTTAGTCAATATAGGTGGGGTTTTAGAGGATTGGTTCATTGAAGAATATCTTCAGAAATTTTATCTATGAAATTGTACTATTTAAGGGAATCATATAATCCCTTACACTTCTTCTTGAAATAGACATACATGGAAATTAGATTGAATGGTATGAACCATTTAATTTCATATAATTCTAATCTATTATACTAATTTTAACATAGTTTAGGATTGTGGTAGTTACTTAATTGTTTAATTCTAGAGATGTAAGAAGGTCCTGATGTTGGTATAATGAATTTGCGATTTGATTCCCATAATAAAATCACGATTTTTTATGTGAATTAACCTATATGAAGACTTATACTAAAAATAATAAATTACTAGGTTGTGTTCTTAAATCACTTAATAAATTAATATTATTCCATTTGAAGAATAAAATTAGAGAATAATGACATTTCAATGATACATTTTCATCTATTATATTCATGGATGATGTTATTGCTCAAGTTTTAGTGAAAGATGATTTCAGTTAGCAGGTCTCATGTTATTGGAAGTTATTGGGAATCTTTTTTGATGGTATCATCTAAAATAGGGTTTACAAGTTTTGGTAATCCAAAATCATTGAATGAAATTCATGAACTAAAATTTCAATTGAATATTTGGATTCATGGCTTAAAACATTGATTGATCAGTGGAATGATTTGGAGAGCGCATAATAGTTTTTGCTTATATGGATGAAAAAACAATATTAGAAAATAAATAATAGCACAACATGGGAAATAATGAAGAATAAATTTCATAAATTTACTTTTTTAATTTTAAATTTCATTATAATATATTGGTTATCATAACAAATAAATTCATTGCAAACAAAAAAAATCACAACACTAGAGAATTCTATTTGGGAAGTACATATATATAATTATTTGAGAATTATTTATTTCATTAGATAAATTTTTCCCACATTATGAAATATATTATTAATTTCATAAAAAAATTTAGTTATATTTTTTAACACCAAATATTTAACAATTAAAATTATTATATTTACATAATTATTAAACAACCCCGAAATTACCCCCTTAAATATTAGAATGCTCTAATTTTTATCTTTTGTGTCTATTATGAAACTATAAGATTGATAAAATTTGTTTTTTTTATAAAGTTCAATGATTGGTTCATAGTTTAGGTCTATATCTCGTCATTGAGGTCCTAAACCCATTTCATTCAATCCATTACTTCATGGACACAAATAATAATATAAATCTCTAATTCAATTTTATGGGTGGTGATTCTATTGTTTATTATTATTTATTTTTTGAATATCAATGTTACTAAGGTGTAGTAAATTATTTTAAATATGGGAACCGAAGGTATAAAAAATATGATTAGCATGACCCATCTAGAAAGTGTGAAGGATATGAAATGAAGTTATAGAGACACAATCTTCTCATACATGTGTATTTTATCTTTTTAGATTAATATTTATTAAAATACAAAATCACATGCTTGAAAACCATGAATATTTAGTGAAGTTCGAAACATGGAATGAAACCTTTAAATTCGGTGAATGATCTTCATTGTTTTCCAAAATTATATTAAAATTTAGTACTCTTCATAGACATACCCTACATAAAACCAGTCTTCATAACCTAGGGAATGAAAACATAAGAAAGACAGAGCTCATATTATCCGTAAGGGTAAACATAATATATATCCATGTATGATCATATGAATGAATATGATAAGAATAAGTGTACATAATAATGGACATAAATTATGAAGTTCGTACCTAGATGTCATTGATCCGAAACATGTTTCATGTTATAAATAGTTTTAGTTCATACGACATAAATCCAAAGGGTATCAAAGAACAAGAGTCATGTGATCAAAGCACGTTCATAAGACACATAAACCCTTCATATTATAACATTGTGAACATTTATAAATATAACAACATTCACTTATTAAGGTAAGGAATTGAAATCGGTCCCTCACATATACTTATGGACATGAAACCCAGTTCACACATAACATTTTTATCCATGACGTTATGTTCATGAATAAAATTGTGAACATGTAATTGGGTTTATGAATAACATTGTGAACATGTAATATGGTTCATGAATAACATTGTGAACATGTGATCAGGTTCACTCAAAAACTTCAGACCTGATATATAGTTACACACATAATATCATTGTAGTCAAGGTTCACTCCCAAGACCATCATATCAGGAAAAGTCTCTTGAAATGTAGGGTTCACTCTCTATTCCAGTCGTGTCAATCTCATGAGATATAAATCATTACTCAATGTATTGGTGGGAGATATAGGGCCCAATTTTCTTTTTTTATTTCATAAAAATCATCATCGGTTATAATATAACAACTATCACATAATGAAATGAATACATATATATTCCAAAACATCATAAATCATTCATTATAAAACATGATATGAAATGAGTTTTATAACCATTTCATCATAAAATAACATGTGGAAAATAAATAGGTTTCATAATCATTTCACCATTTCATAAAAGCATAATTTAGGGGAAAAGAGGTGAGTTTCTGATTAAATTTATCATGGTATAACCCATGGAAGAGAATTGGGGTTCATAAATATATTTTCATCATAAAGATAAACCATTTATAGAATTAATAATGATGGTATCCTTGGATCATATCCCTATTAAAGCATAAGTGAACTCAATTTAATTCATCTTTGATGGAAAATAATTATAGAAGACTACTTGGACCATTTAATGAAGAAAATTTCTTTTATTTGATTTATTATTAAATCAAACAATATTACAAAAATATTTTTCAATTAATAGATAATTATAAACATATAATTTTTTTAAAAAACCAATAAAACTATTATTTTAAGAAGATATACTTTTCTCATTGAAAATTCTATTTAAATTATAAAACACTTTTAAAATCAATTAAAATTCGAAATAATTTATTTAGAATATAAATGTTAAAAAATATTTAAGAAATAATATTCATTAAAAAAAATTTACAACATTTAAATGATTATTTAAATTATTTAGTGGTCATGATAATGGAAAATACTATTAATGTCATGCGTGTAAAAAATAACATCTTTTTTACAGTTTCCATAAATAAAAAATGGGAATTGTTTGAAAAATAACAAGAATATTATTTTAAATAATTTTTTAAAAACTAAAAAGTGGGTAAAAAATTATTTTAAAAATCATAATAGAGTAATTAAACTTTTTTTATAAAACATGGTTTTGGAAGAAACATATTTCTACCGAAGAATGTCATAAAAATTTATTTTCCTAAAAATATTTTGTTAATTATTTGAGTGAATAAATATTGGAAAATGGTTACATCATTTGAAGATATCATGAATAACTAGTAGATTATAAAAATCATGAGAATTATTAAGAGTTAGATCATATAGTTTCAATATTTGATACTTAATCATAAACAATCCCGACAAACGGTGAAATTATAATGTGAAATCTTTAGTACTTTGGTAACATTCAATCATAATGCCAATGAAGTATAAAAAGAATGTAAAAATAAATATAAAATAAGGATGAATAGATGAATTTTATTACATGTCAAAGAATATATGTATAAACCTCGCGAATGAATATAGCTTCATAATATACCATATGTCTCAATGAAGGAAAATTGATACAAATATTCCTTACCGATTTTGGATCTTTTGAACTGTAAACCCCATGAAATATAGATCATGTAATGGATATGAAAATACAAATAATTTTATTTTAAACCATCATAAGATAAATTCACACACTTTATATAGACCATATAAAATAATCATGTGTATAATATGGCTTATGTCTCATATAAAATAAACATGAGATAAAAATATCTTATCTTAAGTCTTGAATTCCATCATACTAATTAAAACCACAAGTATAAAAGTTATAAGTTTATTAAAAATATATTAAATAACCCTATGAATATATATATATATATATATAAATCATACCACATATTATTTTAGTTTCACTATTTATTACCATTTTATTATCAATCCCATGTTAGAGTTACGTTTTAGGTAATTACTTCTTTGTTGTTATATATTTTTATTTGTCATAAATTGGGTACTCTTAGATTGATAATAGATGAATAATATACAGAATTATAAACATGATATAAATATAATATATATTCATTATATATTTATTTATATTAATCCATAAAATTTGGTGATAGAAAATGAAATATATCGTTTATGGAGACGATAGGTCATACGTATGCCAGAGCACTACTTTTTCAATTTATTATCGATTTGATGGAAAGAAATTTAAATTATATATATTATAATTCTAAAATAATTTTTATGTTATATATATCACATGTTTTTATTAAACTCATCTTTAATACATCCCATGTAAACAATGAACGAATCACATCACTTTTTGAGGCAATAGTCCTCCATACACACAAGTGAAGTTTACGTATTCTCATAAAATGTAAAACATGAAGGTATGTGTGATATAAAAATTTATATAATAATAATAAATTAATAAATATTTTTTATAAATAATAAATCTATCATTAATTCCAACTACTATATGGGGAAATGGATAAAAAATGACTTCAGTTTGCGATTTAGTTGTCCGCTGTATACACAAATGATGATGTTGGTAACACATTTAATAGAAGTGTAGATAGATTTAATTCATAAAAAAATGTAAAAACATATCAGTATATATAATATAATAATTTATTATATAATCATGTTGAAATAATAAGAATTTAGGGAAGTGGAGAAAGAAATGAAATAAAGACACTAATTAAAGAACACTACCTCTCCTTGGGGGATTCTCCTTTGGATTTCACTAAATCCTTATGAGGATGAATTTTTTATGAAAATGAAGCTTGTATGATTAGTTGAGTTAAATTATTAATTTTTTTGGGAATTTATTGGCCTAAATAAATATGTGTGAAGGTATAAACAAGGGATGAGAGTGGGTTGTGTTTTATAAGTGGCTGAGAGGACACACATGATATTATGAAATGAAATAAATGTTACCTCATTTTTCATATGTCAGAGGTGTCCAAATTTGATTAATCTATAAATTAAGAGGTTTAATGGTTGAATAACTTATATATAATAGCTTTAGACATGTTTATATTTCAATTATAGTCTTATTTGTTTAGTTTAACACTTTGGTAAACCCTTTTTTACCTTAAACGTAATAATTATTTTTACAATATTCAAAATAATTTTTTTTGAAAATTAATTTTAACATTTTTAAATTATAAGTTTTTTTTATCAACATGTAATCCATTTTAATTATTTTTATTCATAGAAATTAAAAATTTTAAATTAAAATTAATCTCGTCGATGCAATGAGAAAGCATGGTTTTGAAGAGAAAAAGTTTAAAAGTACGAATTATTTTCATATCAAAACTAAATATGAAATTGAATCCAATAACATAAAATAAATTAATTTATATAATATTAAACTAATTTTAAATTAAATACTATCAATATACAATTTAAACTTTTAGATAATATAAAAAAAGGCATTTTTCAATTACAATTCAGTATTTTTAATTATTCATGTAAAAAATGCAACGTTTCATAAAGACTCAAAAAATTAAACCTAAGATAATCTTTAAATTAAAATTTAACATGTTATGTTTATTTAATAAAATTAATTTACTAAAAATGTTAAATATTTATTTTATTAAATGTGCATTAAAAGGTGATGAAACTTATTTTGAGAAAAATACAATTTTTATGCATAAAACTAGATTTATTATTATTTTTTATCAAGAAAACATATAAGATTAAGGTTAAAATTTTATTGATTATATAATATATAATTTTCATTGAAATTAATTATCCAACGTTATTTTTTTTATTTTATTGATATAAAATACACATGTGTGCCTAAACCATGTTTCTTCATAGAATGATTTACTTTTATTTTCAAAACAGTTTACATTAATTTATAACTAATGGGTCACCAAAGAATTTATTATATATAAACGTGTTTACCATTTTTTCATAATTTAGTTATTTTTATTAATAAACATTATTCATATGGGTTGGTGAAAAATATAATATTATTTCATTAATATGCCACATTTCATTTAAACTCAGTGTTGTGTGTAATGAAATCTAACAACTGTGTTTTGTATAGTGCAAGTAAAACTCATTGTTTCAAGGAACATATGTTAAATATAATTTAATATATAAAAAAATATTTAAATTTTTAAATTATATTTTAATAAAAATATTTTAGAAAATATCTTATTTCCACATTCAGCCCCTCATAAAAAGAATTTATCCATTGAAATTTCTTAATTTTTGAATAAACAATAGATGACAATTCAACCTCATTACTTCCTCAGGTTCCCACATAGCTTCCCCAATATTGTGTTTTTTTTTCAGAAAACATTGATCCGGTTAGTTTTTTTTAGAACCTCAATTATTTAATCCACAATATCTAATGATCATTCCTTATATGAAATATCATGCTCCAGTAGTAATACCTCTGAGTTTAGTACATGTGATGGATTAGGTGTGTTCTTCTCTAGACCGATTCGTGGAATACATCGTGAACTTGAGAGGTGTTTGGTGGAAGAACCAAATAATAATCTATTTTCTCAATAAAATTAAGTATTTTAATGGGACCGACATACCTAGTGTATAGTTTTTACCTCTTTTATTAGATGGACAAATTTATAGAATGATATCACCAAATTCAAATTATAGATCATTTCGATGAATATCATCATAAAATATCAGTGAACTTTATGTAGTCCTTACATGATTCTCAATATATTTAACATTTTATTACATCTTTCCAGATTTCCTAGGCATCAATTTCTTCTTCCTACAAGTTCATTCCAGTACGTTGGAGTTCTGCACTTCCATCCACAATGGGTTTCGTAAAGAGCCATTTTAATGCTCAAGTGAAAGTTATCATTGTATGAAAACTATACTTGCGGAATGTTTTGATCCCATCCACCATTGAAATCCATTTGAAAAGATCTTAGAGTATCCTTTAATCATATTTCCAAATTTTTTATAGGCATTCATTCTAAAATATCATAACCACACATATAAAAACCAATGGTTTCATTACAATAAATTTATCTTAAAATATCATCAGTCTTTATAAACTCCCATCACATAAATCCTTAAAATAGGGTGTTAATAACTCTAAAATTATTATAAAACTTATAGTGATTATCCCATGATGTAATAAAAACTATTAAATTTATCATACTTAGAGACATATTTTATTCCAAAATATAATTCATAATTTATTACTTAAATAAATTCTTATCTTATACAAAAATATAGTCATTGGAATATTGGGTCCATCCATGTACTGATAGAATATAAAAAGTGATTTTATTATTCCTTAAACTATATAGAGGGTTATAATAAAAAGGACTTTCACTAAAGGATGGACAATAATCTTTACACATGGCTCATTCATACAAAATCCAATAGGAAATTCCCAACTAAAGAGGGGAGTATAAGTCCTCTATAATTATCATGATTGATTTCATTCACTATGATTGAATAAATTTTTCCATTTTCCATTTTCTTTAGAGGTTTGGGGCCTATATTACATATTAAACTTTAGATTAGGGAATTTATTCCCAAAATTACAAGACACCTTACTCTTGAAAAACTGAAGTGTGGGTGGTTCATTTATTTGAGATCTCTCTCCATTAATTTCATTTACTGAACTTTTCCCATAACATCTACATACTTCTTCTTTATATCTAGGCTTACCACACCCTAAAAACCTTATTATTTTATTTAGAGACTCACCTAACTTCTAATTCCCACTTTTTTGGAAATTAGGAGTTTGAAACTTGTATTTACCTCAATGTGACTTTTCAGTGGATTTTACATAGAAACCCATTTTTAATATTGATCCCCAGAAACAAGAGGGTTTCCAATTTCAATTTCCAATTTTAGTGCACATTTAATGACTTATTCATTGAATCCGAAGTCTCTAATGGAAAATGAACGTTGGATATTTGGTTTCGATCCACTAAGGAATCGATCAACCCTACTTTTAAAATGAATTAAAATACTAGAAGAGTACCTCACATGTCTTGTAAAAGTTACTGTATTGGCAGCAACACATTCAAAATCCTTCTCCTTAAGCACTAATAATTCCTTCCCAGTTTTTTTTTAAAATAATATGAAGGAAGAAATTATTGAAAATTAATATTTTAAACTCATCACAAACATAGATATAATTTCATCCCATTGAATCATATTGTTAATTAGATTCCAAAATTGATCTGCCTCACCGATCTTACTTTAGATATATAGGTTGACGTTTTTTGTGCTCTAAACAATGGATAATGAAAAATTTGTTTTCAGTGGTACTAGTACATTTATGAAAAACTAATGTATCTTCGTAAAAAAATAAATAATGTGGTTGTTAACTCATGAAGGAATCAATAGAACATTGTTCCCTCCACAACTCATTTGGTTATTCACCTTGATTTGTGGTTTGAGAAATTTATGTGAAAAAAGTAATGTGGTTTTTCATTTAATATCCCATACCATTTAATTTGATTAGATAATAATCATTTAATTATCCATTTTGTTCCCCGTTAACTTAGTTCCTACATATTCTAGCCACTGACTAATACCAGAAAGCATAGTGTGAGAAACACTATTCATAATGAAAAATCAAATTGTCTGAAAAAAAATTAGGAGGTCAAAATTAATACACCTTCTTTTTATGATATGACACCTTTGGATTATCCTCTATCATTAATAGTCTTCATCTATTTAAATCCTTCATGATGGTTCATAATGAAAATGCACATAACAACATTATTTAATTTTATAATTTTATATTAATAAAATTAAGATGCATTATGTTCCAAAATGTTGTAGTCCTTTATCTATATGCATTTTCCAATATGTTGTAGTATATTATCAATATGTATTTTCAGTATCCAATATGTTATAGATTGTTATCAATATGTATGTGTATTATACAATATGTTATACACTGTTATAAATTGGTGAATACCAAGGCATATCCCTCAGAAGTGTAAAACTATGTACGTATCAAGGTCCATTTTCAGGCACATATTCTCAGTTGAGTCTATCCCAATACAATGTTTCTGGGTTTTTTACCCCTAGGTACCTCTGTTCAAGAGACAGATCCACTATTAGTATCTAGACATGGATGTAATTTATTTTAAACTACTCACTCGTTCCTTTACAAACGTCCCATGAAATTTTCCTATAATTTAATGCATATTTAGTCTTATTATTTGATATGTACCTATACATATACTTAAATTTTAACAAGCGAAATAATTAATTTTTTCTCATCCTTTTTTCCTAATGTTATCTAAACCTTCACTTTGATACTAAAAATAGTGACCCAGGATTCTAAAAAATTGATATTACATCTTTTTAGATGAATATTCATTACAACACACAATAATATGACTAAAGAAGATACTATTTTACTATATATTGAATCTTGGAAAACAATATTTTAATTTGGTGAATTATCTTCAATTTTTCCACTAAATATCTTCCAATTTAGTACTCTTCATAGACATACCCTTTATAAAACATTCTTTCCTAACATTTGTAAAGAAAACATACCAAAGGGTTAAATCCAATGATCAATAAGGCTAAAAATAAGAGATATCAATCTATAACCATATAAAATAATATGGTGACCACAAGGGTATGTGATATTGAACATAAATTCGAAAGTTCATAATCCACCTATCACATATCATAAACAAGAATAATAATATACAGAGTGGAAATTCATAAGACATGAATCATAAGGGAACAAAATAAAATGATCTATGATAGAATAAAATTCATATAAGACATAGTTACACATAATCTTATAATTTTGTGAACAGGTTTAAATTGAATTAGGTTCACTAATTTAGTTAAGGACATGAAATCAAGCCCACACATTAACTTATGGACATGAAACCAGTTCCATGTATAATAATATAGACATTAAATACATTCCCCTAGATGCCAACATAAACATGTAATCTTGTTCACACATTACATTGTAGACATTTGATCAAGTTCACACCTAACATTGTGAACATGTAATAAGGTTCATGCATAACATTATGGAAATGAAAGATAGGTCCACATAGAACATTAGAGTTTTCATGGTTCACTCCCATGACCATCATAGTGGAACAATTCCCTTTCTGAACTAGGTCCACACTCCATTATAGTCTTGTCAATATCAGGATATAGATATATTTACCCAATTAATTTTAGGGACACATAAGTACCACCTGTCTTTGTTTATAACATAACCACTGTACATGGTTATAACATTAGCATCATCACAAAACAAAAATCCTACATATATATTCCACAAGATCAAAAAACATTCATTATAACAGAACCTTTGAAATGAAATGAGATTCATAAATATTAAATTATAACACAACTTGCGGAAAATAAATAGTTTTCATTAATAATTACATCATTTTATCAAAGCATAACCAATGGAAAAAGAATTGGGTTTCATAAGTATTATATCGTGGTATAACATGCTGAAGAGAAATCGTTTTAAGAAAAATATTTTAATTATAAAAAAACTATATAGAGAAATAATAATTATGGTATCTATAACACCCCAATCATCCATGGTATGTTTTTATTTTAATAATACAATACAATGTGTTATATGAAACTTCGAGTTCTAACACACCAAAACCAATCAAACTAGCCATTATGAATAGCAAACCCCAATTTTTGAAATTTTATAAAATTTATCCTTTAAAATGGTCTTTATTTTGGGATTTGGAGTATCGAAATTAGCTGAGGGTGAATTTTTGTTATTTTCTAAAAACATTTAATTATTGATGAATAGTAAAAAACACTGAGTTATAGTTTAAAAAAGAATTATTTATTTTATTTAATTTTTTTTTGGTAAAAATAGATACATAATACCTATATAAGTTCAATTTAATTCATTGGAGTAAATTTATAATAATTTTAGATATAAATAAATACATTATTGAACTTTTTACCGCCTTTTACCCACCTCTTAAATGCATTGGAAAATTTACATAAAACATAATTTTACCGCTTCTCTTTGTTTAATTTAAAAAATCATAGATACTCAATTGATATCAGTAAGTAAAATTTGGTTCAATAAGATGAAAATAATTTTTGGTGAATATTAACTTTTTTCTTTTATTTACCATTGGTAAAAGTAAATAGGGTAATTAAGGGTAAAAATGATATTATCATTACCCTAACACATGTACTAATTCTATTGGATAAGTGTAATTCTTCCAAAAACAACCTTATGAAAAAAATATTATTCTTTAGGTCCCCATGGATTAGATTAGGACATTTATTATTATTTAATTCAAAGAAGAGTTAAAAGTGTTAAATTCAAAGTTTAATAACTAAACCATTTTAATATAGGGTTACACATAAGATAAATTCAACTATAAATATTCATTATAAAGCTAAAACAATTTCCTACATAATTCGATTTTATTTATAATTTTTAGACACTAAATAATTAAATTTTTTTATGACATAATGATGATCCACTAATTACTTAATAAATAAAATATTAAAATAATTGATATTATAAATATCCAAATAAATATAATTTTAGAGTTTTTATAGATTAAAAAAATTTTATAGGTTAATATGACATGTTAGGGTTTGGTTAGATGAATTTTTTTGATGTAATAATGCTGTTATGAAATTAACAAAAACAAAATACCAAATTTTGTCAAAATTGAAATAAAAGAGTTTTTTAAAACAAATATTATATTATTAATTTATATTATATTCCTAAAAATCTAAGTATTGGCCAGAAGACATTTATTATGATAGGTGTATCGTTAATTAACCACTTGGGGTTCATTTGGAAGTTTTTATTATGTTCATTAACCATATAATATAAAAATACAATGAGACAAGGTAAATGCCAAACTATTTAACTAAGAGTTAAATCTAAAAGATAAAGTTTATATATTGACCCAAACCTGTATAAAACTTATTGGTTGAGTGGTTTTATACCCATACCCACCTTATAATTTAAATAATTCATTTTGGGGACATTAGAAATCAAAAATGATTTTAGTATAAAATAATATTTATAGCATTTCCTAAGGTGCCCCTCACCCCTCTTATAAAAGCGAACTTCGCCTTATCCCTAATTCACACATTCAAAGACATTTAGATCATCCAAAATCTACCCAAATAACCTCTAAAATGTCTTCCATTAATCATATAAGACATTATTTAGTCATAAAGACAACCAAAGGAGCCCTTTTGATCAAATGAAAAGGAAGAACCCCAAGAAGAGGTAAATATTTCATCACCTCTTTCAAGTTCCCATTCTTCTTCGACTTCCTCTTTCATTGTTTCTTATATACTAAAATAATATGTCCAGTATCATCTATGTAATGTGATGTTATTATAAATATGGTACAACCATATTCATTATTCTATCCATCCTTTGAATTACATGTCACCATCCGTGCGTACGTACGGCTTACCGTCTCCACGTCATGGTGTAGTTGTTATTCAATACATTATTATTTGGATGTGTATAATAATGATGCATACTTGAAATAAATCATAAATATAATATGATATTGACTCTATATATGTGATATACCATCCAATTATCTATTATTTTAAAATCAAAAGAATGATATTGTCGCTCATGCGTACGTACGGATTACCATCTCCACGAACGCGATGAGATTAATTCCCCATTGTATCCATTCAAGAATAATTTTCATTTGATGATTAAAAATAATTTTTAAATACTTAATATCATTCTGAATATGAATAAGATACATCATATCCATAACAAACATTACTTACGTAATTAATCATATAATAGAAAACAAATCAGTTAACATCCGATACGATGATAATACTAAAATATTTTTAACAAAGCAATAATAAAAGATCACATATGACATCATATTAATATATTTGATTCTTTTATAATTTAATAAAAATTATTTCACCATTATACAAAAGGTTAACCTACCATCGACCAAGGAAAAGTACACGGTAAGGGTTAATTTCACAATCTCTTCATTATGCGAGGTTGTTTATACGTAATTATGTATTGGGACCTCTTTATCATCCACATCCATGATTCATAAAAATGTATTGCAAAACATTTTTAATATTTACTAGACAATGGTTTAAAGTAATTTATAAACTTATTTTACCTTATATGTTTTTAAAGGAATCTTTCTGTCGTTTTCCAAACAAGGTACTTTATGACTATTTCGACAAAAAACAAGGTAAGAATGTTTTTTAACTTATATGGTAGGTGTGGCTATTTTCCATCATTATAACATCGTCGAAGCTTCCCTTACAAGCTTATTAGAATATTTTCCAAATAAATGTTTTCTTAAATGATCTCAAAATAGAAAGAGATATTTCTCTAAAAATTGTTTTTGATTTCATCTATGTAAACATCCTTTGATGTATTTTAAGTTTATTTGAAGTTGACTTATTATGATTTAAAACATCCATTTTTTATTGAAGGTTTTGTGATTTTTTTTACTATGGATGTGTTATTTTTACACCATTCATGGTTTATGGATAAAGTATTGACATTTCTTATACTAGTTTTAATACGAATGTTTATGTTATGTTTAAACCTTTTGATAAGAGGAATGCATTGGACTTAGTATGTGACGGGTGGAGCCCACTATAGCTCCTCGATGCATTGGTAGGTCCCATGAGACAAAATAATGTCTTGGAACAAGGTCTTGACAAAATCATATTTGTAGTCTTGGCACAAAGCCTTGACTATTTGGTTAGGAAGTCTTTCATTATGCATTCCATCATTATGAAAGTGACTATTGATGTTGCATGTGATTATTCGACTAGTAGAATATCTATGTTATTAAGTAAATGGTATTAGTTTGATTTATATTTTTCATATTATGATGAAGTTTATGTTGAAATGTCTTTTGTTTTATTTTTATACATTGCCTTAAATATTTATGCTTATTTATGAATGTTTCCACTACATTGCTATCCTTACTGAGAATCTATGCTCACCCCATTATATGTTTTATTTTTCCTAGGATGCGAAGAAGTATGATATGATAGACCTATAGGGATAGTATATGGGATGTCCGTGTTGTCTATGGAAACAATTTTGTTGTCCTTTTACATTTTATGATTTAATGTAAACCTTATAAATGTATCTAGGACTTCCAAGGACAAAAAACTAATTTTTCTTTAGAGAATTGATCTTTTGTGATCATGCCAATGTTATGTAATAATGCACCGACTCTGGGTAACTATGGTCGGGGCGTTACAGTTTGTATTAGAAGAAGTTTAGTTCAAATCTTTGAATCTAGATTTAGGTAAACTCTGATTAGAGCACATTACCCTAAGATATAATTTGAGGATTAGTATAGAATAACTTCCTTGAATTTTGGTATTGTAAATATTTTGTGATTTTTCCATGCAATACATCCCAGTATGGATATGAGTAGGTAGAGGTGACTCTGGCACATATGTACCTATGGGTAATACCTGAAAACATCACTTTGAGCTAGACTCGAATGGGAATTGGTGCATGACAACGGGTCTTGCTGCACTCTTGGTTACGCCACACTTGGGGTATATGCATAGGATAATTATTATTTTTGATACAAACAATTATGAAGGGTTTATGAGTATATACTTCCTAGAAAAACATCTTTTTTTTATTATGGATTAGATCCATAAACTGTTCAATTTACGTTAAGTGGTTTACAAGTTTGGAATTATGTATTTCGATTCATAAGCTAATCTTGTTTATGCCATTGTTTAGAAATGGAAACTAGTGGAAGGAATGGAAATATTATCAATGCATGAACTCCATGTAGGAATTTCACTCATACTGAAGATAATTATAGTGTAGATGGTGAAGAAATAGGAGCTGATCAACTTATCACCATACTGGGACAACTCACCAAGGTTATGAATAATAACCTTACCCGTAATCAGAACTCTGATCCACAGCGTGGAAGATCAATGTTATATCTCTTCATGAGTAAAAAACCACCAACATTAAATTGGTGTAAAAATCTATTAGTATCTGAGAAATGGATAAATTCCTTAGAGATAATATTCCATGCCTTAGGGATTGGTGAAAGGGAAAATGTTTTCATGGAAGTTTACCGCCTCACTCGAGATGTTGATCAATGGTGGTCATTGATTCAAAACCCAAAGAAATATTATGATGTATCAAATATGGAATAAAGGTATTTTAAAGAAATTTTATTAGAAAAATACTTTCCTCATGACCATCGAGTAGATATGGAAAGATAATTTCTGAGTCTGAGGAAAAAGGAGGATGAGAATGTCACTAAGTATGAAGCTAACATTACAAGGTTAGCGAGGCGTGATGCTGATTATATAAATAACCCAAGAAGTAAGATTGATCATTTAATTGATAGATTAAAATCATTTCTCTATTGAGCCTTAGTCTCACAATCCTTCTCGTCGTATGAAGATACTGTCTCATGTGCTATCAATACAGAAAAAGAATTCGCTAAGTCTTAAGACTTTAATGCAAAGCAAGATAAGAAGAGATCTGCAGAACCCTCTTGAAATAGAAATAAGGAAAAGAAGCGAAAATTTGAAAATCCATCCTGTAGTAAATGTGGGAAGACACACCTGGGTACTTGCCTAAAAGAAAAATGAGAGTCTATTACAAGTGTGATGAAAAAGGCCACTAGGCTCATGATTGCAAGTTGAAGAAAGAGGTTGCCACTATTGAATTCTACAATTATAGAGAAAGGGGGCATTATGAAAATGAATTTCCTAAGTACCAAGGGAACTTACCTCAGAAAAGGCCAAGGGATCAAGGCCAAGCTTATGTTATCTGTACTACTGAGGTTGAAGTTCCTAAATTCATGGTGGCAGGTAATTTAATGGTTTGACCAAGTTTATAAAATGTTTTAATTGATTTAGGATCATTGCATTATTTCATATCATCCTAGTTTTCAAAGAAAATTAGATATTTTCAGTTTGATTTAACAATGGAGTTTTTAGTCAAAACTTTTAAGGGAAGTTTCATTGCAATAAAGTTTTGTCAATTAGATCCCATAAGGGGATATAAATTTTCTTTATCTGTTGATCTCATCGCCATACCCATGATTGAATACGATATAATCCTCGGTATGGATTGGATTTCGGACCATGATGTGAAAATTTATTGTATGAAGATGGAGGTTACAATTTTTGATGATGATAAAGAGTACCTTATCTTTAGATAAGAAACATCACCACCTAATTATTATATAAATCCACCCCCATTAGCACAACAAAATTTAATTATGGGGGAGGAAGAGAATGAAATAATTGTGGGTGAGGAAAGGAATATTCAAATAGAAGATGTACCTATTGTGAAAGAATATGTTGATATGTTTCTAGAGGATTTACCTGGACATCCTCTAGAATGAGAAATTGAGTTTTCCATTGATTTAATTCCTGGTTCATCGATCATATCGAATACACCATATAGAATGTCCATTGTGGAATTAGTGGAACTAAAGGAACAAATAGAGGAATTGAGTAATAAGGGACTTGTTCACCCTACTGTTTCTCCATGGGGTGCCCATATCCTTTTTGTTATGAAGAAAGATAGATCGATGAGGTTGTTCATTTACTACAAGGAGATCAATGCTGAAAAAATAATGAAAAAGTATCCCCTACCACTCATTGATGATTTATTTGACCAACTTCATAGAGCTCAATAATTTTAAAATATTGACCTTCGATCCAGATATCATCAGTTGTGTGTGAAGAAAGAAGACATTCCAAAAAAAGCATTTCGAACCAGGTATGAGCAATACGAGTCTACAGTAATGCCTTTTGGGATGACTAATTCACCCTCTCTTTTCATGGATCTAATGAACACAGTTTTCAGGGAAAATCTTGATGAATTTTTAGTGGTATTTATTGATGATATATTTGTATTCTCTAAAAGCTATGAAGATCCTGAAAATCACTTGAGGATTATTCTAAATACTCTTACGAAGTCATGAATTATATCGGAAGTTTAGGAAGTGTGGATTCTAGCTTCAGGAGATTTGTTTTCTTGGCCATACCATCCCTAATGATGGAATCTCCATTGATCCTTCTAAGACAAGAGAGATCTGAGAATGGATAGCACCAAAAAGTATAACTGAGGTACACAGTTTTATTGGTTTAGAAGGTTATTATCGGCGTTTCGTCCAGACTTTTTCCCGATTGGCTTAGCCATTAACAAAGATCACACATAAAGGTGTGAAATTTGTTTGTAAAAAAGAATGTGAAGAATGTTTTGAAGAATTTAAGAGAATATCAGTCAATTCTTCTATATTGACTCTACCATTGGGGAATGATGGGTTTGTTATTTATAGTGATTCATTAAATAAAGGACTTGGTTGTGTCCTTATGCAGAATGATAGGGTTATTGAATATGCATCAAGACAACTAAAAATTCATGAGAAAAAACTATCCTACTCATGATCTTTAGTTAGCAGTTGTAATAATTTCTTTGAATATTTGGAGACACTATCTCTATGGTGAAAAATGTGAGATTTATACTGATCACAAGAGTTTTAAGTATATATTCACACAGAAAGAACTCAACATGAGGCAAAAAAGATGGCTTGAACTAATCAAAGACTATGGTTTCACAAGACACTACCACCCAGGGAGAGAAAATAAGGTGGAAGATGATTTGAGCAGAAAATATTATGGAGTTTTGAAAAAGATGATAGTTGAAAGATATCATATTTTCATTGATCTAGTAAAGATGGATATGGGAATAAACTTGGAAGGTGATAAATTAATGCTTTTTCAAATGGTTGCCAGACCATATTTACTAGAAAGGATAAAACGTTATTGGGTTGATGATGAGGAGTTTTAAAATAAGATTAAAGATATGAATGATCGGAGATTGAGTGAATTCGTATATGAAGATGGAATTTTGAAATTCGGGAAGTGAATTTGTGTTCATGATATACCTGATCTAAAAAAGAGAACTGTTGAATGATGCTCATAGTTCCAACTTCTCTATACACTCTAGGAGCACCAAAATTTATATATATTTGAAGGAACATTTTTGGAGGGACAACATGAAGAGGGAGATTTCTGATTTTGTGTCATGATATATGGTTTATCAACAAGTGAAAGATTAAAGGAAACAGCCTGGATGAATCTCACAACCTCTTCCCATACCTGAGTGGAAATGGGATTATATTATGATGGAATTTTTCATGGGACAACCATAGACTCCTAGAAGGAATGATGCAATATGGGTCATTTTTGATCATCTTACTAGGTCATCACATTTTCTTTCTATAAGAGAAGATTTACCACTTGAATGTCTAGAAAGACTATATATTAATGAAGTTGTGAGACTTCATGGAGTACCCCTATAGATTGTTTTTGATCGTGATCGACGTCGTACATCTAGATTCTGGAAAAGTCGTCAGAATGCCATGGATACTAAACTTCGTTTGAGCACTACCTACAAACCCCAAATAGATGAAAAATCAGAACAGATTATTCAAACATTTGAAGACATGTTGAGATAATTTTCACTTGACTTTTATGGTATGTGAGATCAATATTTTACTATTGTATAATTTTCCTATAACAATTGCTTTCATTCAAATATTCAGATGGCACCATATGAAGTGTTATACGGAAAGAGATGTCACACACCAACTAGTTAGGATGATGTTGGTGAAAGAGAACTCGTAGTCCCAGAACTTGTGGAGGAAACAATGAAAAAGGAGATGGTAATTCAAACCCACTTCAAAGTATCTCAATGTAGGTTGAAGATCTATGCCGATAACCGATTGGAAAATTTTGAATTTCAGGTAGGAGATCATGTTTTCTTGAAGGTATCTCCATGGAAGGGTGTTATATGTTTCGGTAAGAAAGGAAAATTATGTCCCAGGTTCATCAGACGTTTCGAAATTCTAGGACGAATTGAGGTTGTAGCTTACCATTTGGAAATGCCACCGAGTCTCTCCCATGTTCATGATGTATTCCACATATCACCATTGAGAAAATACATGCCTGTCCCAATGCATGTACTCACCTGTGAGGAATTATAACCGGAACTCGATCTACCTTATTGCGAAGATCTTGTCCAGATTCTTGATACAAGAGAACAAGTGCTGAGAAACCAGACGACTCGTTTGGTAAACTTTCTGTGAAGAAACCATAAGATGGAAGAAGAAATGTGGGAAATCGAGGAACTTATAATGAAGTACCACCTGAGGCTTTTTATGCAGTAATATTCTTGAAATTTTGATGATGAAATTATTTGAAGGAAGGAAGAATGTTACACCCCAAGCTTCCACGATATGATTCTCTTTGAATAATGCAATAGCGTGTGTTGTACACAACTTCGAGTTCTAACACACCACAACAAATCAAACAAGAAGTTATGAATAGTAATACCATATTTTTGAAAATTTATAAATTTTATCCTTCAAAATGGACTTCAATTTTGGATTCACAGTATTAAAATTAGCTTCAGGTGAATTTTTTGTATTTTTCTGAAAACTATCAATTTTCAGTGAATAGTGAAAGACACTTAGTTGTAGTCTAAAACCAAATTTTTATTTAAATAATTAATTATTTTATTTAAATTCCTTTTAGGTCAAAATAGATTCACTATACCTATATAAGTTCAATGTAATTCATTAGAGTTAGTTTATAATAATTTTAGATATCTATAAATTTTATTGAAATTTTTACCGTCTTCTACCCACTTCTTAGGAGAATTTAAAAATTTATATAAAAAATAATTTTACCACTTCTATGAATTGAATTTGAAAAATCCGAGAGTCACGGTTGATATCATTAAGTAAAATGTTGTTCAATAAGAAGAAAATTATTTTTTGTGAATAGTAACTTTGTTACTTTTATTTACCAGGGTTAAAACTAAATAGGGTAATTAAGGGTAAAAATGATATTATTATTACCCTAACACATGTCCTAATTCTCTTGGATAAGTGTAAATAGTCCAAAAAAACATTAGGAATAAAATATGTTCCTTTACGTCCACTTGAATTAGGTTAGGACATTTATTATTATTTAATTCAAAGAAGAGTTAAAGGTTTTAAATTCGAAGTTTAATAATTAAACCATTTTTAATATAGGGTCACACATAAGATAAATTCGACTATAAGTATTAATGATAAATCTAAAATTATGTCATACATAATTCTAGTTTATTTATAATTTTCAGTCACTAAATAATTAAATTTATTTATGACATAATGATGATGTAGTAATTACCGTATTAATGAAATATTAAAATAATTGATAATATAAATATCCAAATAAATGTAATTTGAGACTTTTTATAAATTCAAATAATTTTCTAGGATAATATGACATGTTAGGGTTGGTTATATGATTATTAATCGAAATAATAACGCTGTTATGAATTTATCAAAAACAAAATACTAAATAGTGTCAAAATTGACATAAAGTGTTTTTAAAACAATTATTATATTATTAATTGATATTATATTCTTAAAAATCTAATGTTCTACCAAAATACTTGTATAATGATAGTTTTATCATTAATTAATCAGTTGGGGTTATCTTGGATGCATGTAGAAAGTTTATTAACCATATAATATAAAAATACAAAGAGACATGGTAAATGTCAAACTATTTTACTAAAAGTTAAATCTGAAAGATAAAGTTAATATAGTTACCCAAACCTGTCTAGAACCTGTTGTTTGAGTTATTTTAGACCCATAAACACCTCAAACTTTAATTAATTCATTTTTGAGCCATTAGAAACTGAAAATGATTTTATTATATAATAATATTTCTAGCTTTTCCTAAGGTTCTCCTCACACCTCTTATAAAAGGGCACTCCCCCTTATCTCTAATTTACACCTTCAAATCCATTTGGCTCAGACATACTCTACCCGTATAACCTCTCTGCTATCCTCCCCTCATCCTATAGGACTTTCTTTAGTCATTAATCCAACCTATGGAGCCCTTTTGATCAAATCAAAAGGAAGAACCTGAAGAAGAGTTAAATATTTCATCACCTCTTTCAAATTCCTTTCTTCTTCCACTTCATATTTCTTTGTTGTTTCCATTATAATAGAATAACTACAGTATCTTCTATATACTGTTATGTTATTATAAATATGGAAGGACCATATTAATTATTCAATCCATCTTTTGAATGACATGTCACTATACGTGCGTACGTACGACTTTCTGTCTCCACGCCGTGGTGTACTTGTTATTCAATACAGTATTATTTGAATGGGTATAATAATTATGTATAATTGATGTAAATAATAAATATAACATGATAATAATTATGTATATAAGATATTCCATACAATTATATGTTATTTTAATATCAAAAGAATGATATTGTCGCTCATGCATACATATGGATTACCGTCTCCACGAACACGAGGAGATTCATTCCCCATCATATCCATTCAAGAATAATTTTTATTTGATGATTAAAAACAAATTTTAATTAGTTAATATCGTTCTGAGTATGAATAAGATACATTGTATCCATATAAAATATTACTTATGCAAGAAATCATATAAAGGAAAATGAATCAGTTAACATCTGAAACGACGATAATACCAAAATATTAATAACCATGAAATATTAGAAGATCATATATGATATCATAATAATGTATATGATTCTTTTATAATTTAATAACAATTATTTCACCATTATACAGGAGTTTAAACTACCCTTGACTAAGGAAAAGTACAAGGTAAGGGTTAATTTCACAATCTCTTCATTATCCGAGGATGTTTATACGTAATTATCTACAAGGACCTCTTTATCATCCATATACTTGCTTCTTAAAAATGTATTTCAAAACATTTTTACTATTTACTATACAATGGGATAAAGTCATTTATACCCTTATTTGACCTTATATGTTTTTAAAGGAATCATTCCTTCATTTACCAAACAAGGTACTTTATGAACTTTTCAACAAAAATAAGGTAAGAATGATTTTTAACTTTTATGACGGGAGCGACTGTTTTCCGCCATTATAACATCGTCGAAGCTTGACTTATAATAATATAATAATATTTTCAAAATAAATTTTTTCATAAAAGATTTTAAAATAGAACGAGATATTTCTCTAAAAAAAGTTTTGATATCATCTATGTCAACATCCTGTGATGGATTTTATGCTTATTTGAAGTTGATTTATTATGATACAGAACTTCCATGTTTTATTGAGGGTTTTATGATATGTTTGAATGTGGATGTATTATTTATACACCATTCATTCTTTATGTATAATGTATTTACATCACATATGATTGTTTTAATACGAATGTTTATGTTATGTTTAAACCTTCTCACATGAGGATTGCGTTGGAATTAGTAATTGACGGGTGGATCCCGCTATATCTCCTCGATGCATCGGTAGGTATTATGAGAAAAACTAGTGTCTTGGCATAATAATTTGATAAAATATTACTTTTAGTCTTGGAACACGACCTTGACTATGTTGTTATGAAGTCCGGTATTATACATTCCATCATTATGAATGTGGTTAATGATATTTCATGTGATTATTCAACATGTAGAATATCAATGTGAGTATGTAAATGGGATTATTTTGATGTATATTTTCCATATTATAATGAATTTTATATTTAAAGTACTTTTTTTAGTTTTATACATTGCCTTTAATGTTTATGATTATTTATGAATTTCTCCACTAAATTGTTTTCCTTACTGAGAATCTGAGGTCACCCCTTTCTATGTTTTATTTTTCCCAGGATGCGAAGAAGTATATTATAACTGACATGCATGGATAATATATGGGATCTCAGTTTTGTATATAGAACAAATGTTGTTGTAGTTTTCTATTTTATGATGTAATGTAAACCATATGAATATATCTATTACTTCTAAGGCTACTAAACTAATCGGTCTTTTGAGACATGGTCTTTTGTAATAATTCCAATGTTATGTAATAATACACCGACTCTAGGTAACTAGGGATGGGGTATTACAGTATCATTGTATGACATCCCAAGTAAATACTATGTAACCTCATTTATTTCATCTTATATGGAAAATAATTTTGAATAATACTTTGTACATTTTTTTGGAAATAAATTTTCATTGAAAATCAATTTTTAAAATATACAACATTTTGAAAAAAACTTTCATTGAAAATTTCCTAAAAATATTGAAATGATTCTTTTAATAGTGTTGTAAAAACATTCATATGGAAAATAATATATCCTCTTGGAAAAACTCTATTTAAAACATAAGACAATGTTAAAATCAATTTCTCTTAGAAATATTTTATTTAAAATCAATGTTTCCCCAAATATTAATGTATTATTTTTTTTGATAATAAATTTGAAAACTTTTATTGGAATATTGAAATCATTGAGTTGAAATTAATATATAAAATACATAACATGTCTTGTATTTTATAAACAACCTCTCTTTTCACATTTTTTGGTAAAATATATACATTCATTATTTGAAAAAAACAATGATTGATTTATTTTTTTTAAAATAGTAAAAATTGGTTAAAATGTAATTTAAAATTAACACGAGTTTAATTTAACATTTATGAATTTTTTTTAGAAAACATGGATTTGAAAGAATTAGATTTTTGATCAAAAAAGTAAATAAACACAGATTTTATGAATTTTTTAATTATTTTTAGTACCCAAGATTGGAAAAATGTTACCATTAGTTAAATATATCATGTATAAAAAAGGATAATAAAATTATGAGAATTATTGATAGGTATATCATGTGGTTTCAATATTGGATACTTAATCACAAACAATCTCGATAAACGATGAGATTGTAACCTGAAACCTTTACCACTTTGGTAAAATTGTATTATAAGACCAATGAAGGAAAAACATGAAATGAAACTTAAAATATCTGAATAATTAATTAATTCATGATATTAAATTTAAAATTGAATTTATATACTCCTCTTGAAAGAATATAGGTTTATAACATAACATAAATCCCAAAGATGAAAAATTGAGAAAAAATACCATACCGATTTGGTAACATTTTAACCATAAAGAATACAATAGAGAGATACTCAAATGGATTTGTAAATACTAATAATTTTAATTTAAATCATAATAATATATAATCATTGTTTGTATATAAACCATGTAAAATAAACATGTTGTTAATATGGAATGTGCCTAAAAAAATATGAGATGGAAATCTCTTTTATTGGACTTGACTTCTTTCATGCTCTTTAAAAACATAGGTATAATAAATATAATTGTATTATAAATTTATTACATACCAATATTCATATATATCATACTATTTGTGATTTTATTATGATTTTTATTATCCATTTATTAACAATTCCATGTTAAAATTATGTTTTGAGTAATAACCGCTTTTTTTCATATGTATTTTGATTTTTTATATTCATGGTCCTATAACTTTTATCATGGTTCTATCATATTTAGAATGATAACCATGATATAAATATAAAATATATTCATTATATATTAATTTATAGTAATGAAAAAAATATTGTGAGAGAAAAGGAAATACACTGTTTATGGAGACATTAGGTGATACTTATAAATGAATGTTATTTCTTCATTTTCATGTCCGTTTGAAAGAAAGAAAATTAATTGATATATATTATCATTATAAAATTATTTTTATGTCATATATATCATAATTTTCATTAATTATTCTTGATACATCCCATGTAATTCTTGAACCAAAGACATCGCTTCATAAAGCGGTAGTATTTTGTAAACATGAGTGACATTATTGTATTCTGTGAAAATGGAAATCATGAATGTATGTGTAATAAAAAAATTAAATAATCATAATCACATCATAAATATCATATATTAACAATAAATACATCTTTAACTCCAACCGTGAGAGGTGTTAATGAACAAATTAATGATGATTCGAACACACGAATGATGATTTTGTAAACTATTTGATGGAAGTTGATATGGGTTTAGGTCATGAACATAACATAAAAAAATATTAGTATATGTAATATAAAGATTTTAATATATAAGTGGAAAATTATAATTTAAAATTAATCTCACATACTTGATGAGAAAACATTATTTTGAAGAGAAAAAAGTTAAAATGTATGAAATTTTTGTAAATCAAAATCCAATACAAAATTGATTCCAAAAACCTAAATTAGATTAATTTATATAAAATAAAATATATTTTAATTTACAATCAATTCAAAATGTAATGTAACATTATAACTAATTTTAACAAAAAAATGTTTTCAATTAAAATTATGTATTTTTAACTATTCATCAAAAAATAAAATTTTTGAGAAAAATCACAAAAAAATACACTAATATAATTTTGAAATTATGATTTAAAAAATGAATTTAATTTTATAAAATAATGTTTCTAGAATTTTAATATTTTCATTTTATTATATGTGTTCATGATTGAGACAAAACATCTTTATAGAAAAATACACTTTTAAAGTATAAAATTGGATTTATTATTATTTCTTATCAAGAAAACATATAATATGATATTTAAAAAATTTATCAAATATATATTTAAATATTTTATTTAAATAATTAACAAAAATTTATTTTGGTTAACTTATTGATTAGAAATACACTTGGGCGCCTAAATCTAGATCTTTAGGGAGATATTTCTTTTTATTTTAAAAATGGTATTATATTCATTTAAAATTAATTAGCCAGGAGACAAATTATTTTATATACATTTTTTGACCAGATTTTTATAATTTAGTGAATTATATTCATAACCTATATTCCAATGTATAACTGAAAACTGTTATAATATTTTAATAATATGTCAGGTTTTATTGAAAGTTAGTGTTTTGTGAAATGAAATCTAAGATCTGTGTTACATGAAACCCAATAAAAACTCAGTGTTATGTGTAAAGTAAGTTAAACATAGTGTTACACGAAAATAAATTTTTTTGAAGGATTAAATTAAATTGAAAAATATCTATTTTTAAAAAACACAGGATTTTACTGTTGTGGAATATCAAATGTGTTTGTTTAAATTTCATGATGTTTAATATTAATCATAAAATTTAGTTTTTATACTTTTTAACTTGTAATATTATCTATTAATGTAATACATGTTCGTTTACTATACAAAATTTGTTGAAAATAATATAATTTTACAATATTTGGGTTATTTATTACATATAATGAATTAGAATAATGTTAGGATTCGGAGTATGAGTTACTATAATTTCCTAAATCATGATTCCTATAACCACCAATCTTTTTTCATTTAATTTTTAGAACCACTTGAAATTTTGTTATAATTACAAACACCTCAATATATTCCATATGTATAAAAAAAGTGACATTTTTTTAATTGGGACTAGATTTATCTTTATATTATAACATTTAGTGACCCTTTTAAAATTATCTCAAATATTATTATTGGTATTTCTCTAATTTTCACTAAACAGAAAACATACACTAATAAAAATATTCCATAATACCTTCATGAATTCATCTAGTATTTCATGAAATTTTTTTGAACCTCCACCAATAAACTAAAACCAAGACTACATAGCTATTTCATGAAAATCTAGTTAAATCATCATGAAATATTTACAAAAACATTAAAATGAATACTATTATAGAAATTATTAGAGATTTTTATAATTTTGTTTGAAATAATATAGTGGTGGTTAATATCTCCTATAAAAATAAAAAAATGTTAATAACGATAAATGTTCATATATCGACTACTGCACTAAAAATATATGACAATTAGTATATATAAACCATATTAATTAAATTTTAAAATCCCCAAAATTCTCTCCCTTTAAAAAACGTTATTCTAGGGTATATTTTATCCTTAAATTTCATCCTAGTCACAATAAGGTTCCCCTTTGGTTTTTTGGACCATCATACATAAATCATCCTTCCACTAATAAATGAATCATCATTAAGTCCTTTTAATATTATTTGAGAAACCTTGGTGTAAGAAAAAATAATTTATGAAAAATAATTTCAAATATATGCATTAGAATAACTCATATTGACTTCCAATTATCTTATTCAATTCAATTTACAATATATATTTTATTATCAACATAGTTCCTCTACATATTCTAATTTTTTTCACACATATTCAATAGACACGCAAAAATAGTTGACGTGATTAATTCATAAATTTATCCATTGAGCTAATTATCTTTGATATAAACTCACCAATAACAAGATATTTCTCGTACATTAGGAAAATATATGTATTTTTATTTATGTTCACATATTCTCCCACTTGATAATACTAATGAAGAGTTGTTGTGCGAGCTCTCAAAAATATTTATAATTAAATGCATCATATGGGCTGACCTAGGTCATTATTTTGATATGTTTTTGTTGTCCATCAATCACTACTTATAAATCATTTTTTATATTTTTTAATTATGAAAAAACTAAAAGAAATTAATGTTAGAGAAACGAGGTTGTAAGATAATGAAAAGTATACATGCAAAGAATAATGTAGATATAATGAATGAATACAAAATGATGCAAGACAGAAAGCGATCCTCTTGGAAGATAATCTGGAGTAAACCTTTATTTTCTCTTTTTAGATTAAAACTACATAATGATCATGATCCATCATATGAATGAAAATCCTCTTATACCAATGGTTTTTGATATATGATGAACTCAACTGTCACTAAGAGACCTTACATCCTCCTCCTCGATCGAGGAATAATATTGCAGATGAGAAAGCTAAGCCTCTGGGGGAAAGTGGAGACACAAAGGCACCTTCCCACTAAGAACCCCCTCAGCCTTAATATATGAAAATAATAAATATAAAAAATCAATGTATAATAAATTTGGTTTTACACAGGATTAATCCTTTAGGGACTGTCTCAGGTTAGTTTCACATGATCATGAGTATAAGAGATTGCAGTGGAGAAGAATAGAATGAAAAAAATATAAAAAAATGTGATTAAGAAGAAGTGAAAAATATATTCACAATTAATTATACTATTAAAATGGAAATAAAATACCAAACTATAAAAAATTGCCATACAGAAGTTCCTATTCTTTGGAAAGGGGTGAGGATTCATATTTATAGGTAGAGGGGGTGAAATAATTTATTCCAAAAATCTACTCTTTAATTTTTCACATATATTCCAAAATAATTGAATGAATTTGTAACAAGAGTACTCATGAATGTTATTACAAAATGTCTCCTAAATTAACCCTAAAACTATTAATATCATTGTTAATAGACCTAATGAGTTATGTCTATTTCACTCTGTGAAATTAATTATATCCATGTGCCACATCAGAATCCACATATTCATATTACCATACCATTATGGCACTCCAACCAATTGATTCATGCATTGGAGCCTTAGAGAAACATGTTCCATTTTTCCTTGTTAGTGTATCCACAAAATATGAGAGATTTTGGGCATGTTTAAAAGATGGTGTAAATTTTTTATTGAATGGAACCATTTCTTTATGTCGAGCTATTTCATCTTCCATATGTTTGAAACATTATAATATTGTGTTATTATAGTATTTTGACTTAAAAATAATGAAGAACACACCAAATTGAATCATATTTCATCTGTAGATGTAATTATTGAATTTGGAGATGTGTAGAAAAATTTCTTCTTCCATTATAGAGGTGGGGGACACACTATTTTAATGGAATGTTTTTCAACTACAAGGATTTTTTATAGAATCTAGATGGTCGAATCAACATTTCCCTTGGAAGAAAAAGTTGTAGAAAAGAAATTAAGGAATCCTAAAAATAATAATTACTCAAATTGTAAAAATAATATAAATTTAATGACGAAAATACCCCTTTGATAAAAATCTATTAAAATTTATAGATTAAACCATTTTTTTCTTTGGATCCCAAAATACTAGTAAAACCTAAAAATGTGACAATTGCTGATAAAATAACAATATAGTGGGATTAAAAATATTTAATAATAACATAAAATGTATTTAAATATTGGTTTCATCACTTCCCCATACATAACCATTAAACTCCTAGGAAATCATCTTACATGTGAATCAAAATCCCCAGAACATTCAAAAAAATGAGAAAATGTTAATGATCTTATCCAAAATAGAATTTCAGAATGTCTCTTCAATGAAAACTATTCCATCTAAATTCCATTACTTAAAATGTCATTTTATATCATTCAAAATCAATTTATGTGTGCAAAGTGATTATAATATTCATTAAATTTAAAAAATCATAAAAATAATAAGAAAAACATGTAAAGAACACAAGAAAAACTAAGAAGGGTTGAACTCCCCCAACACAAAAAATTTTATACTCCTCATTTCATAAGAAACAAATTAAATATAAGGTAATAAGAGAAAAGGGATGTAAAGATACAACCTGAAATTTTATTTGAAGTGGATGTCTAGAGATAAGAACATAGATACTACTAATAGAACTATAAACCATAAAATAAAAAAATACATAAAGAAAAATAAATAAAAAATTAAAGATAAAGAAAAAAGAGGACTGGACATGGATTAGACCCTCATGTTTGTGCTAGGACTTTACTTCCCCTAATCAGGTCATTGTAGTGGATTATCCTCAATCAGATGGTGTATGTGGTTTCCTTGAGATGAACCACCACATGTGACTTAGTGTCCATGAGTAAAAAAAGAAAGTATTATACCCAAAAAGATAAGAAAATTAAAAACACTCGAGAGAGAATAAAGATGGAATTTGAGGTCTGAAGTGGGAGATAAGGGTGCTCCCTATTAACTTCTATGGTTTCCTCCCCCATATGGTATAAAAAATTTATTAATGAGGTAATCAAACCACCAAATACTTCTACAATTGACCTTCTTTAGTCACCACCATTTACATAGTAACTTCTTTAAAATCAATGTTCTACACAATTTGTGTTGTATTTGAAATTTCAGATAAAGAGGATTTTGAAATCTATTCATCTTGTTTAAATAAAAACATGAATAATTAAAAATGAAATTTTCGTATCATGTATGTCATCTTGGTCATTGATCTCTTCCTGAATGACCATTGGGAACTCAATATGATAAGGCCCATCTTCTTCATCATATTCCATAGAAATATGGAGTTATAATGGAGTTGGAAGACCATGATTCATGTTATCTTCAACAAAGCTATTCCAAGATTCATCCAAAAAATTTGATCATCCATGAGTGCATCAACTTGAAAGTGTACTTCTGGGATCTCCTCGAGCAATGGTTGAGTATGTGATGATGTAATTAATTCTTTTAGAAGATCATTCTCACCCTCCTTGGGATCTTTGAAATAAAAATGACCAGTGACATCTCTTTGACCACTCATTTATTTTAGGTTCATTCTCAGGTTCAGTTTTTTCTCGACATGAATGTACAAATTCCACTAACCATTACATATTTCTATCCAGTCCTTTCATTTCTTCTCAAAGTTATTATATCATATATTTTTTCATTTCTTTCGGTTTTTTATCCTATGACTAGTCATTCAATGAAAAAGAAACACAATTTGAATATATCATTGCCAAATATAATTTTTTGTTGTTTTTAAATTTTATGATTTTTGGTTTTTTTAGGAAAAAAGAAATTATTTTTAAAATTTGAATAAAAATAGTGAGTCAAGACCACATGGATCCCCAAAAATGATGCTAATTTGATGAATTGTTTTCGAGTGCACTCTCAAAAATATTTATAACTAAATTTATATTGTGTGATGATCTTGGTTGATCTCTTGAAGAGCTTTTATAGTTAATCAATCAATATATATGAATCAATTTTTTTATATTTTTTTATTAAATAAAACTAAATTAAATTTATGTTTTTGAAATAAGGATGTAATATAATTAAAAATAAATATGCAATGCATAATGTAGGAAATATTAAGGCAGAAAAAATTATGCTAGATGGGAAGGAGATACTCCGATGAGATTATTCAGAGTGAACCTTCATCATATCTATGTTATCTTGAAATCAACATAATGATTATTTCCTATAATATTCATGAAAATAATCTTGTATTTATGGTTTTTAAAATATGATGCACTCTATGATCATCGAGATACATTACATCTAATTCCTCGATCGAGGGTGAATATTATAGAAGACAAAGCTAATCCTTAAGTGGAAAGTGGAGAAACAAAGGAAACATGACCACAAGGATCCCCCCAGCATCAATCTAAGAAAATATGAAATAGAAGACATGAATGTTTAATGACTTTTTTTAAAACCTGATTTCCCCATATGAATTTTCTCGGGATTGTTACTCCTGATAATGAGTACGAGAGATCATAGTGGAGAAGAACATGTTGGCAATCAAAATAATAAAAATGTTAATGAGATTAAGTATAACAGAATAATATATTAAAAATTAATAATACTATTACAATGGAAAGAAACTACAAAACAATAGAAAATGGTAACATTTATGCTCAAATGCTTCAATAAGGTGAGAGGATACATATTTATAGGGAGAGGGGGATAAAGAATTTTCTCAAAAAATCTAATCCAAATTATTTAGCACGTATTCCTAATTAATTTTCCAAATTTTTAATAGTTTTCTTCATTAATGTTATTCAAAAATATATCCACCATTAACCCTAAAAATTTCAATTTCATTGACCATAGGACTAAGGATTTTTGGTAAGTATACACTGTGAAGTTAATTATTTCCATGTTCCATGTCAGATTCCACATCTTCACATTACTATACCATTCTAACCCTCCAAACAATAGATTCACGAATTGGAGCATTAAGGAAAGTTATTACTTTATTCATTTTTTGTGTCTCCAAAAAATATGATCCATTTTGTGGGTGTTTTTGATGGTATAAAATAATTATTTAATGGAAATTTTTCTTCGTAGTGAGATGTTACATCTTCCACTTTTTTGAACCGATATATGAATACCTTTATGATATAATATTAAATTAAATCTCATCTAGCACCCAAATTATTTAACACCCATTCATATACATCTATAATTAATGCATTTGGAGGTTTTTAGACCAATTTATACATCTGTTATGTAGGTGGGGTCCACGGTGTCTACCCAGAAATGTTTCCAACATGATGGATAATTAGGGAGGTAGATGTTTGAATTAGTATTTATTCCTGAGGAAAAATTTGTACAAAATAAATCATAGAATCCTAAAAAATGAATCAATCCAATTAGAATAATAATGTAAATGTTATGACCAAAATTCCCCTTTGATAAAAATCTGTTAAAATTTCTAGATTTAACATTTTTTTCATTTGAGATCAATATACCACTAAAACCATAATACAAGATAATTACCCATAAAATAAAAATATAGTGGGATTATAAACCATTAATTACAGAATAAAATATATGAAAATATTGGATTCATCACTCCCCTGCACATAACCATTGCACTTGAGGGGAATCATCTTACATGAAAATAAAAATCTACACCGAGAATAAAAAATTAGAAAATATCAATGATCCAATCTAAAACAAAATTCTATCTCATTTGATCTATGAAAAAAATCACCATCACACATATTCTTTAAAAAATAAATTTAACTCTTCAAAAATAAATTTATTAGTGGAATGTAATAATAATATTCATTAAACCGGAAATAATCAAAAATATATGAAAAAAATTAAAAGCACCCATGAAGAAATAAGAATATGGGAACACCCCCACACTGAAATATTACTACTCCTCATTTCAACTCAAAAAAAATCAATCTAAGGATAAAAGAAAGAAGTTAATGAAATATACAACATGACATTATTTTTGAAGTGGATTCCTTGAGTAAAGATCTTAGATACTTCCAATAGTCCTAGAAATAAAAAAATTAGAAAAACTCATAAGAAAAAAATAAAGTAAAAGAAAGCGAAAAGAGGAGAGAACATGGTTTAGACCCTCATGTGGGTGCTTGGATTTCACTACCCCTAAATAGGAAATTTCATGGTATTATCCCCAATCATATGGTAGATGTGGTTGTATAGAGATGAACAAACAAATGTGAATTTTTAAGGTGTCCATGAATAAAAACTGAAAGTAAGGGATCCGAAATAAGATAAGAAAAATCATAACCCTCAAGAAAGAATAAATATAGTATTTGAGGTTTGAAGTGGGAGTGAATAGAAGATGTTTGTGCTCCCTGTTAACTAACATGGTGTTCTCCTACATATTTTATGAATTTTTTTGTGGAGGTAGTCACACAACCAAATTCATGAACAATGGTTATTCTAAAATCACCATCATTTGGGTAGTCTCTTAATTTACATTGAAGGTATCCTCTATTTGTGTTATATTATAAATTTCAGATAAATAGAATTATGAAATAAAATCATCTTGAATAAGTTTGAAACCAGAATAATTAATAAAGAAATATTCCCTTTTAAATATGTTTTCTTGTTAATTGATCTCCTAAAGAAGGACCATTGGGAACTCAATCTCAACTAGTGAATATATTTCCTCATCTTCCAAAGAAAGATATAGGTAGAATGGTTCTAGAAGATCATATTTCAAGTTATCTTCTATAAATATATCCCATGATTCTTCTAGAAAATATTGATCTCCTATGAGTGAATCCACCTGAATGTGTACTTATGGGATCTAATAATGAAATGTTTGATTATGGTATTATGTAATTAATTCAACTAATCGATCATTTGCACCCTCCTCGGGTTCTTTAACATAAAAAATGATCAGTGGCATCTCTTCCACCACTTTTTTTTGGTCTAGGTTCTAGATCAAGATTAAATTTCTCTTGAAATGAATATACATATTCCAATAGCCATTCCATTTTAATTTTTATTCCTTGAATTTTTCACGAATTTCTTGTATCTGAGAGTTTCTAATTTCTTCTTATTTTTCTACCTGGGAGTAGTCATCCCATGAATAATAATCACAATATGAATACATCATGGAAGAGAATATTTGTTCTATATTTGATGTTTATGAATTTTTTTATGAAATGGTAAATTATTTATAAAATTTGATAGAAATATTTATTGAAGACAACTTAGATCCCCGGTAATAGTGTCAGTTTTATAATTCGTTGTCATGTAAGCTCTCAATAATATTTATATCTAAATGCAGCATATATTATGACCTAGGTTTTTATCTTGAGGATTTTTTTGTCAGTAAATCACTACTTATAATTCACATTTTTTATGTTTTTTCATTTATGAAATAAAAATCAAAGAAATTAATTTGTGAGAAATGAGGATACGAGATAATGAAATGTAAAAAATGAAATGAAAAATTTAGAGAAAATGAAGGCAGAAAAACGATGCTAGATAGAATAGATATCCTCCTAGGAGATTCTCTGGAGTGAACCTCCATCGTATCTTTGTAAGATTCAAATCTATATAATGATATTTCCATATGATATGCATGAATGTCTACTTATACCTGTGGTTTTGGATATATGATGTACTCAACGATTATTAAGAGACCTTATATTCACCTCCTTTATTGAAGGGAGAATATTGTACAAGAGAATGCTAAGCCTCGGGTAAGATCCCTCTTGGAATAACACTAATAAAATAAGAAACATAAAATATGAATATATAATGACATGGGTATAACAAGGAATTGATCCCCTAGGAACTTCCTCAAGTTAGTTACTCAAAATTACGAGTACACGAGATCATAATGGAGAAGAATGGGGTGAAAAAAAGAAATAAAAATTAAATTGAGATTAAGATGAAGAGAAAAATATATAAAAAAGGACTAATACTATTAAAATTCAAATAAACTACCTTTAAATATAAAGTGGCCACATAAAAGTTCCAATACCCTGAGAATGTGTGTGGATAAAAACTTATAGGGAGAGGGGGTGAGAGAATTCTCTCCAAAAATATACTCTTATTTTTTCTATGTTTATTACCCATTAATTGGAAGAATTTGTAATTGGTGTATTCATGAATGTTCTTCAAAATTGCATCATCTATTAAAACTCAACATTTCATTATTATTGAGCACATAAATAAGGAGTTATGGTCGTTTTACTCTGTGAAATTAAGTCTTTCCATGTGCCACATCAAATTATACATCTTAACATTATCATACCATTATGGCCTTACAGCTGGTCGATTCACACATTTGAGCCTTGAGGAAAATTCTCAATTTCTTCTGTTGGTGTGTATACACAAAATATAAAACATTTTTGACATGTGTTTCAGATGTTATAAAATACTTATTCAATGAAACTATTTCTTCCTATTGAGTTGTTTCATCTTCAAATTGTTTAAACCATTCAAATAATAAATTAGTCATAGTATTTTGATTGGAAACACATCAAGGAAGTACCTTATTGAATACCCTTTCATCTAAAGTGACAATTAATAAATTTGGATGTGTGTAGATGGATTTATGATTCCATTATAGAGGTGCGGTCCACACTATCTTCTTGGAACGATTTATAACTTCATGGATTTGTTTGGGGATCTAGATGTTTAAATCAGCATTTCTTCATGAAGAAAAATTTGTAGAAAAAAAATATAGGAATCTTATAAAAAATTAATCTCTCAAAATGGAATAATAATATAAATTTTATGTCAAAAATAATGTTTTGATACAAATCTGTAAAATTTTTGAGATTTAACCATATTTTTGAATTGATCTGAAAATACCACTAAACCCTAAAAATATAAGAATTAACCATAAAATAAACACATGCTGCAATTATAAAAATTTAATTACAATATAAAATATATAAAAATAGTTTTTACATCACTCCCCCACACTTAACCGCTACGCTCCTAGGAAATAATCTTACATCCAAATCAAAATCCACACAATAATAAAAAACGAGAAAATATCAAATATCTTATCCAAAATAGAATTCCTTCATATCGATTATATGAAAAACAATTCCTTCTCATTTACATTCTTTAAAAAGTCATTTCAACATAGTCAAAATCAATTTATGTGTAAAACATGATAATAAAATTTATTATATCTAAAAAATCCTAAAAATAAGAAAAACAAAAACAAAATTTAAATAACACTTGAAGAACTAAGAAGTCTCCCCCTCCCCCCACACATAATTTTTTTCAAATCCTCCTTCCATATCAACAGAAATAATAAATAAGGACAGAAGAGAAAGGGAATGAAATATACAAAATCACATTATTTTTGATGTGTATGCCTTGATTTATTCTTTTTTCTACGTCTAATAGACCTTTAAATAATAAAATAAAATAAAACATAAGAAAAATAAATAAATAAAAGATAAAGGAAAAAGGGATAAAACATGGTTCAGACACCCATTTGGTTTCTAGGATTTCTATGACACTAATCAAGTAGTTGTAGTGAATTATCCATAATCAGATGGTGGATGTGGTTTCCTTGAGATGAACCACCACATGTATATTTTTCTAGTGTCGATTATTAAAAATTGAAATTTGAGAACCTCAAATAAGATAGGAAAATTCATAACCCCAAAGAAAGAATAAAGATGGAAATTTAGGTTTGAAGTGGGAGTGAATATAAGATAGGGGTTATCCTTATTAACTTTTATAGTGTCCTCCTCTATATAGTATGAAATTTTTTGTTGAGGAGGTAGTCACAAAACCAAATATTTTTAAAATTGTTCTTCTTTAATCACTACCATTTGGGTAGTATGTTATTTAACATCCACGATATGCTCCATTAGTGTTTTATAAGAAATTTTAAAGAAAGGGAATTCTGAAAACATTTCTACTTGAATAATATTAAAACAAGAATAATTAATAAAGAAATATTCACTTTTAATTAATTCAATATGGCAATTGATCCCTTTAAGAAGGACCATTAGAAACTCAATCTCATCAGGTGCATCATCTTCATCATCTAGCAAATAAAGAGGGAGGTATAATGGTGCTGGAATATCATGTTTCGTGTAATCTTGAGAAAAGGTATACCCTGTTTCTTCCAAAAAAATTTGGTCCCCCATGAGTGAATTGGTTTTAATGTGTACTTTTGGGACATCCTCAAGAAATTTTTGACTATGGGATGATGTTATTAATTCCATTAGTAGATCATTACCATCCTCCTTAGGTTCATTAAAATAAAAAATTATAGGTCAGATCTCTTCCACCACTCGGATTGGTTCAGGTTCCTTCTTAGGTTCGGATTTCTCTTGACATAAATGTACATATTCCATTAGCTATTACTTTTTTTGTCCAACCAATATATTTCTTCTGAAATTCCATATATCTGAGATTTTTTTTAATTTATCATTGACCATATACTATTATTTTCATAATTTCTAATTATATTTCCATTTCAATAAGATTGAATCTTATTCTGATTGATTTATGATGTTTTCTTTTTCGAAGAACTTCTGGGCAACTACACTTTTTCATCATTGTCTTCATAATTAAATTTTATATATTTGGATAAAAAATTTCTTCTAACCATATAATTGGAACACATAATTTTTTGATTTTATCTATATTTTCCTTTTCCTTTTTGAACACTTCTTGAGGAAGGTAACATTAAATTTTCAAACATTATCTCAATATCTTCATCACCATCTGAATTCTCCTCATATTTTTTGAGTTTATTCTAAATAATTTTTATTTCATATATTGAAAAAATATTTTCTTCTCATTTATGGAATTTAACTTAAGTGAACATATTTTTCTTTTTATATAAGTCAAACATATACTAAAAAGCATCCCGTGAAAGTTTGATGGAATCATGGTCTTCAGGATTTGATACATTTGTATCAATATTTTTTGAAATGATTCAAAGTATGTAATTAACAGCCATATTATATTCAATATTATTACAAAACCATTAATAGTTATTGAAAATACATTGAATTTTGTGTTAAGATAAACCAAAAATTCAATATAATTTATTCTAATTTCTGTATACATGAAACAAAAAATTTGTATTTTGTCATCTTTTACCTTTAAATTTCTATTGTAGGTGTTACGTAAGTTTACATAGATGAATGTTTCTCTCTATTAATCAACATGAAATTGATAAATATATTATTTTATAGTGATTAATGAATTATATGTTTCAATCAACCCACAATCTCAGTATATTTTTGATCAACCATTTCCCTTAGAGTATTCTCTATATAAGGAATATAGTCACTTTTTAAAACATCAATCACATCCAGTCAAATGGATAATAGGTATGAAAATATTATATACTTCCATATTTGATAGTTTTTATGATCAGACATTTTAAAATCCAATTTATTCCACAGAATTTACTTAATATATCATAAATAAAAAATCAAATTCAACTTAATGAATAAAGAATATACAAATCATATAACATCCAATCATCTTGATTTTATAGATAGTAATTTGGATCATTGGTACCGTGATTGATATATCATTATAACTACATGTGTTAGGATATTGATATATAAACTCAGGGGTGGGGTTAAATATGTGTATCAATTCCAATTTGGTTCCATCACTGAACAACATTCATCAACTATTAACGTTAATGTCTTGATTACTATTTTAATTTTTAAAAATGATTATCATTAAAATAATTATTTAAAATCAAAAAAAATAACCATAATAAGAATAACCAATTTATTATGTTCCCAATTCAAAATGAATAAATATATTCATAGAATGACCATGAAACATGTAAGGCCACATGATTAACAAGAAATATAATATCCCAGACTAGACACCACTAAAATAATTCAATGATCTAGTTATGCACATAAAATCAAAAAGTCCTCCTCATATGTTAGAGTCTTCAGAATAGCATTTGGTGTCTAAGGTGATAATGTGACGAGACTATACCCCCATATCAGAGTGCACTACCATAAATAAATAATCAAAATGAATACACATCAGAGTACGTGGTGTGAATAAATCGACATTAATGTATAAAATTAACTTGAAATGTGAGTCAATAAATAAAAATATGACTAAAAAATTAATAAAATGGGATTTGATCCCAAATATATATTTCATCAAACAAGTAGACAACAAATGGACTAGCTACATAACTATCCAAAAAATGAATACCATGAAATGAGATCTATATTATCTCCCAGATGAACCACATTCAATCATCAGATACCATATGTATTATAATAAACAATCATGAAAAGCTTCACATGGTCGTCATCCCAAAATTGTGTCGATAATAAGCAGGAGAAATTTTTTTAGGTACCCTTGGGTAGTGGTGTCCTATGCAAGGTATGAGTACAATTTTGTTTTTAACTAACAATGGTGTCCAAAGAAAATACTAGTTAGAGTAATAGTACATGATTATCATCAGTGAAAGAGATAAAAAATATATAAATGAAAGTAAATATCTTATGAAATAAATCATTTTCTAGTAACTCATTATCTATCATGTTTGAATGTAACACCTGGGAAAATAAAATGCACATCGATGAAATTTGTTCATTTAATTCCTAAAAAAATCTATGAACAAATATATAAATAATGAAATATATTCCCATTTATTATTAAACTCAAATAGGTATAAAAAATATTCATATGTGGAAATTATCTCTTACACACACATTTTTTGTTCTAAGAGCATCCGTCTAGAAATTTCATTCATGTGTTAACATCAATATCAACCATTCCTGGAACCATGGTCTAGAAAAAAAAAATATACAAAACAATCATTACAGATATGTATCATTGTGTATAAAAAACTAAACCATTAGTATGGAAATCCTTATCAAACGAACATACTCATATGTGGTTCATAATACTACACATATAGAATCCTAAAAGACGAATTACAAGCCTATCTTTTAGCCTTCGGTGTGGAATGTCATGTCCAATGTCCAAAATCATACACATGTAATTCCATGAATAATACTTATATTAATTTTAGATCTTGTTTGAATACCATTAATTGAATTATTGGACTTTCAAATCATCGAAATAGACTCAAAAAAACTTTTTAAACCTATAACATTTATTAGGGTTTTGATGAAACATTGACACAAAAACATGGCCTGAAATTTCAAGCACTATTTATTATTTAAAAATCATTAAAAAAGACACTTTAAAAAAATATGGAAAATCAACCATCATTTTAATAGATTTTATATCTACCCTTATTACATGGGTATTCCTCTTTATCACTCAAAATAAGACAAAAGACTTCCTTTCCATGATAACACAATTTTTAGAAGACCCATAAATGATTTAAAAAAAATGGTTTCCATACTACCACATAGAATTGAAATATGATGTTCATTGAAACCTAAATTTTTCAATCACATGGAGTTCAACACCTTCCTTTTAAAAAAATACACATAAAACCATAGCTTTCACTTATTGAAACAAAAAAAACAAGGTTAAAAACCCCATATAAAATTTAATCAATTTCATAATTCCAACAGGTATTTAAAAAACGTTTAACACATGAATACAATGAATTTTATCATATAATATGTGATAAACTATTTATTATGAAGTTAGACACATTTTATCTTCAATATTTTTATAATCATAATGAAAGAGATTAACCGGGTAAATCTTATAACCCAACCACTTTGTACTTTTGAACCAAATTTATACTTTTCGACAATGACACACCCCATGGGTGGTCCAGAATTTAGTCTTAGAAAAATAAATAGACCTAATGGGTTCCATGGTAGGTCTAAGGTTTCAATTTAATGCCTAAAACAATTAAATTATAACATGGATTAAAACACACCACATACGGGAATAAAGGACATTCCACACACACATGTAATTAAACTTACTTGACTATCGGTACCGATCTTATACAACATACCACATCAATGGATCTTTCCCTAACATTTAAAATTTCAAGTAGCCTTGTTAATTCTAATACTAGAATTTTAAAAACTCTTAGACATTTGAATGAGTTTATCTCAACCACATAAGCTTAATCCTCAAACTATGAAGCAATAATTAATAAATTTCAAAAATACAATTAAATAATGCATTAAACCCAAACTCAGTATATTGGTAGAAAACTCATCGCATTATCACCTCATATTAAAACATTATTCAATCACCACAAGTAGTATATGATTATCTTCCATCAACCTTTCCATAAAACATATAAGAGGATATTCAATTGAAATAATTAATGAAATCAATTCATTATAGAAATCCTAGGAAAATTCACCATGAATTCAGACATTAAAAATATGCCATGAAAGGACATTTTAATATCATATCGGGACCACCACTGTGACTGTTCCCCAATAGTAACTAGATAAATGGATGATCCAATCACACTCTTTTTGAATCACTAAAAAAATCCCAAATTGGAAAATTCCAAAATTAGTTTGGAGATAGAAGAAGTGGAAATGAATCCACTCGAGGATAAATATTACCTCAAAATGGTAAATAATTACTATGAACACATTCCAAATCATGGAATTAGTGGAGGAGGAAGGTTTCGGTAACACCCTTGTTCCATGTGCACCGAATGGTTGAAAAAAGGGAAGAGTTGCCTAAAATACCCCTTCAAATGAAGTTCCATGTGGAAACAACATTTGGTCACATGGATATCTTGACTCTGTTCCAACCATGCAGTTGAAACTATCTATTACCAAGCCACCCACATGGGTTTGAAACATGGTTGGTCAAACTAAACACAAACCATGAACACCCCACCAGAACCCTTTATATAAAGGTTCATGATTTCTCTTAAACTATGCACATTACATATACCATTTCCTAGGCTCTCCACCACCTCACACAATTTCTCCTTGGGCTCACATGGTTTACCCCAAAATTTCTTCTAACTAGGAAACTTATCCATGATTAGTTCATACTATACTAAAAAGAACCATGCACAATAAGGTGTTTCCGAGTTTCCCTAAAAACATGCACACAAAACCATAAACCCAAATTAGAAAAGTCCAAAACTACCAAAAAATAACTGAATGCTCCCAAGGATCACCCAAAATCCTTATATTTGTCTCATTAATCATTTACTATTATAATAACATTCTCTTGAATAATTATAACTCAGAAAAAGTCATACTAAGTCTCCCTTCAAAATTTAATGTATCTAGTGAATGAAAATTAAAACCCCCACTAGAATTTTCAAATCATATAGACGTAGGATCTTACCACATCTCCACTATAATACTTATCATCCCTGAGAAGTGCCTATGGTCATTCATACACACCACCCAACCTATATCAATTACCAACTACAACCAATAGCCTTTATTATCTTCTGAATGCCTGTAACACTACAAAGGTAAATCCTTTTACTCAAAAAATTCATCTACAAAAAAACCTAGACAATAGTCATTTTAAAATACAAATTCCAAGATGTAACTTACCCGAACCCATCCATATGAGACACCAATTATGTTTTCTCATTATTATTCATAAGGGATATGGTTCTCTCTTCCATAATCTTCCACTAACAACCACTATATTTTTATTCCAGGAGCCCATAGAAAAATCCAAAAAGGGCATTTAATGAACATTCCTATAACTAAGACAATACAGTTTAATACTTACCACACCAAAAAATGCACAAAAATGAAAATCATCATTGGCACCATCCCGCATTACCAAAAAAACCAACTGGAGTGGACACATACATCCTTCCATACCCAAACTTATATAAAACCTAATTTTCCTCAAAATTTTGATTTACTTTCTGAAACTCATACATCATTTTATAAATGATCCAACAGAAGTGTTTTTCAATATACCATATATACATTCCCAAGGAAGAATTCCATCAGCTAACTCATTATGAAAACACTAAACCACAACTTCCAGAACATTAAGACCTTATCAGATTTTGAGGCCTTCATAATGAGGGGCATATCCCAATCACCTCAACATACCAACTGGATTCCATTGCATACACCAAATGAGATTACATAGTATGATACTCCACTGAACCAAAACATTCATAATTCCACACTGCACTACTAACTCACTTCTGAAGAAAAAACATCATATTACTTTTCAGATCAACATTGATCCTGAAGCCAATGACTAACTTGATCATCCACCAAAATTGATCTACTACTAGAATTATTAATAGAATTCAACAACAGACCACATTAGTTCCTTAATAGAATCACAATTCCACCATGATCGATCCATGACCAGTTCTACACACCATTGACCGTATTATCATGAGGGTCGAAACTTTGTGACTGACATGTCTCTCCCCATCATTGGAGTGTTATTGTAATCATCTTATTCAAAAAACTCAAACCACCATGGAACACACTCAATACACTACATACCCAATAATTGGAAATGGTTATCTCACTCTCACCTGTGTGAAGAAAACATCAATAATCATCCATTCATGACTTCTGAGAATGGTACCCAGAATATCTGGAAACATCTCACCTACAATAAGTACTTTAATCATAGATGGATGATGGTGCTCTTCCCCCCAGACGACTTCACATAAAATAATCGATGATAGAAATATTCATGGATGTCATTCATCAAACCAAAAAACACATTTTAATATCTTGGTGTATAGACAATGCTATCTCATTTTACTCACTATGAAATCAAGGTGTTTGGTATGATCACCTAGAGAGTATGAATATTTTATGATGTCATTACTGAATTCCAACATAAACCTATCAATTTCCAATGTCATATATGACTATAAAAACATGTAAAACCCATTAAGAAGTACTATGACTCACTTTCTGCCTGAATATCAACACAACCACATAATTAATCAGCCTACTCATGTCTTTATACTAAACATAATAAACTCAAGAATATTCCCCCGTAATTTTTGATCCACAATCCAAATGGCACAATGCTTCCCCAATTCCCATGTCGGAAAGGTCCCATTAACACTTAACCATTACATTTTATTATGTAACCCAACCATAGGACCTATTTACGACTATAGAAAGACACATATCATGAAAACGACTCTCATAGGTCCCCTCAACTATCCATGACTTCCCCATATTCCAATCTCACCCAAGGAAGAGCACTAATGGTGCCTTCCAAAACCAAAAGAAACCCACCAATGTAAATCTACATACATATAAAAAATTCTCATAAACTGTATCTTGGAAGGACCTAATCAAACATCCTCAAATGCATAAATTCTACCTCATATTTATGGTCACCAAACAATGTAAACTCTCATGTAAAAGACCAAATTTTTTCGACCATCTCTTATTCACACAACCCCACTCCAAATGCTCAATCACATTCCTCTCAGAAAATTGTTACTTGTACGTGGATCCCAAACGATCATGACCCTACTGAAATCAACTACAAAACTAAGTCAATAGATCACTCAATTTCCCCTTCTAAAATGGAATCTAGATTTATTAGTATCCATACATGGTTTTACCCTTTGTGAACCATGGTCAAAAGTACGAAGTATCCCCGGTGCCACATGCACCTAAAAGAACACAAAACTTCACCATCCAATATCATGGTATATGATTTAATGTCACATGAAAATAACTACCTAAACTAGGGTTATGTCCAAAAGGTCACTTGGATCTCCCACCTAGACCAAGAAACCAAGTCTCAGGTCAAGTAACTAGGTCCAACCCTAGGTCTATACCAACTCAAAACATGCCACAACTCATGTGGATTCAAAAACACTCCAATCCTGACATCAAATGATATTAACTGATCAAAACATACTTCTCTATAGTATCAAATATAGACAATTTCATATACTAAAAAAACACCCATTATTTGGGAACCCATCCTATAAGGGAATCTACACATCCAACCGCTCCCTGAAAGAGTTGTCGAAAAATAAACCCTTGAACAAGAACCACCCATAAAGGGGTCCATGGTCATATGACTATGTCAATATGACCCAACAGGTTCACTAAATATTGTAGTCATAGGGACTTCCTTGGTGTTCTCATCATAGATTGTATCACTATTGATCCACATAATCATTGATGAAAAATATGTTTATGTACATGTCATCCTAGATGAGTAAAATTACACCAAAAATATATAACGGAAAAAACCGTATGAGCAATTATTGACATTTTTAAAAATTATTCCTTATTCATTAGTGATGTCACACACAAATATTGATATAACATGTAGATACAACTTTCATGATATGATGAATGATAAAACTATTTCCTATATTAGAGAAGAGTTAAAAATGAATCATATGACCCTTTCTCGTGGTCCAAGATATAAATATAGTTCACATGTTTAAAACTGAAAAATAGATGCGTGTTTCCCAAATAAATAACCAAAAAATAACATAATAAATCACAACAATAATACTAGCCGCTGAAAACCTAATGTTTCCACAAAATAGGTGTTCATGAGGCACCTGTCCTATAGATATCACAGGATCCAACACAATATTATATTTATAGTCTAAAAAATCCACAATAGTAAAATAAAAGGAAAGCAACTACTTTGATAACACTAAGTAATGTCGTATTATAGAATTCTCTAACTAGTTACCTAAGATGGTTATCTATATAGAATGAAGGAGGCCTCCTTGTACATCAATGACTTCTAACTAGAAATGGGGTCTCAGGTGATTCTATGAGTATACTATACCACCATATCAGAGTGCACAAACATAACTAAATAATAAATCATTATACATGTCATAGTATTCCTAATGGATAAATGGATTACAATTTCTCCAAATAAATCGGAGTGGAATATGAATAGTATAAACAAGAATGATAAAACTACTTAATTTAAATAGGGGACCAAACAAATAAATCATCATAAAACTGAGCACCCACTTGGCTAGTTACTTAACATTCCAAAATAAAAGAAAAACACAAAAAGGTATCTACTACATTTCTGATCCAAAACTCATCTGATCTGTAGGTAACTTCTTTTTTATCCAACCCAATCATGAAAAAATCAACATGGGACTCAACCAAAACATATGCCTAAAATAAAGATGTGATAGTTTATTGGGTACCCATGTGTAGTGGAGGCATGATTAGGGTTTGAGTACAACCCAATAGGGCACCACCAATGGTGTTTAAGTAGAACACCACTTTAAAAAATAGTTTATGAAGATAATCAACGAAATACACAAAAATTATGTAAAGGAATGTAAATCTATAAGGGAAAAACATTTATCTAGTAACCCATTAGCCCAATGTTTCGAAGGAAACACCCTACCCAATTAATTGGGCATAGACCAAGGCTAATTTTCTAAGTGATAAAACTCTGGGTAAAATAAAATATAAACAGAGTAAGGGATTTTTTTTTGTCGTTATACTCAATGAAACTTAAAAACAACCATCCAAGGTACCTATATCCTATACCCATACTATTAGTGCACTTAGTGTCAGTCTATCATTTTAATCATTTATCATCTTCAATATCAACTCTACTTACAACCTTAGTCTATCAATTAATTCATATTCAAAACCATTACTACTTATATGGATCATATTTTCCAATAAAAAACCCCATGGGAATAGAATGTCACATAAGACATTCATCCTCAAATGTAGAACTTTATGTCTAACATTCGAAATCATACATCTGAAATTTCCATGTCCCATTGTTTCCTTGAATGTGGAACTCCATGTCAGACATACAGAGTCCAACACATGTAATTTCATGTCCATTACTTCTAACCATTCTAGAACTCATAATAATATAAATATTAACTCATTCACCTTTGAAAACATCTAATGGGACTCAAATAACCCTGTTAAAATCATTACCATTTATTTGGGTTCTAGAAAACCATTGACACCAAAACATGGCTCAAAATTCAAGGCCCTTTTTACACATAAAAACATCATTCCAACACTCCTTTGAAAATTATGGAATATTTAAAACACTTTTAAAACATTTCGAGGCCACCCTTAAAACGCATGGCTTCCAATTTGACACTCGAAACAAGGAGAAATACTTAATTTCCATGAAAGAGCTATTTTAAAGGGTCATGAAGGTTTTTTCAATAAAATTGATATCGATAATCATATATTAAGTGTGAATTTTATGATAATTGGAGAAACCGCTATTATAAAATTACTTAGAGTTTAACACCTCAGTTTAAACAAAATCTTCTTAAAATAATATCTTTAACATAATAAAACAAAAAAAAATCTAGGTCAAAACCCCACGTAAATGATTTCAATAGTTTCAGTAGCCTGATGGATATTTTACAATATATTAACACTTGAATACAAAAAATTTTATCCTTTTAAAAGTCACAAATCATTAATTTCCAAGTTCTACCCATTGTCACTTTAATCATTTAATCAATAAACCAACGATATTTACCAGGTTAAGATCATAACCCAACCACATTACCATTTAGAACCCACATACCCATTTTCAAGAATAGGACACCCGATGGGTGGGAATACATTCAGTCTTATAAACATCAATGGATCCAACGTGTTATGTGGCATGTATAACAAATAAATTTAAGGCCAAAGCCATTAAAAACAAGGATGAAAAAACCTCAAATTTAATTAATGAAACATACTACAGATGCATGTAATTAAACTAGCAAGACTACGGGTAAAGTACTTATAACACCTACCTCATTAATGTTTATTTCGATAACATTTCCAAAGTATGGCATCCTTATCATGGCCCATACAAGCCTAGTCCAAACTCTTACACATCTGAATGATCTCATATAAACTACCCAATCTCTAAAATCATTCCATGAAACAAAAATTCATTAATTCAGTAATTAAACTCCCACACAATATTTTTTTAGAAAACTCACTAGGTGCTCACCTCTTATCAAAACTCCATGAAATTGACCCTGGAGGTCCACAACAGGTTCTGTTTATGTTTTCAAGAAAATATCTAAAAGGGGATACCATTATAATAATTTATTAAATCGAGTAATTTGGGATGAAATAACAAAATTCACCATGAATTTGTAACTTAAAAAAACACCATAAAATGATGTCTGGATGTTGTCTTGGGTTCTCCACTAGACAATACCACCAAAAGTCCCTTCAGAAGAAGATGATTCCAACAAGATCCATCATAATCTTCAATAAAACCATTATAGGGGAATTCAAAAATTAGATAGGATCCTGAAAATTTTGAAAGTATGCCATTGGAGGTTAAATAATACCAAAAAGAACCATATAATTTATATGAACACACTCAAAATCAAGGGGATGGACAAGGAGGAAAGTGTTGGGATGTAAAATCCCAATCATAATGAATGTTTTTTATTGTTTAAATTTTTTTTAAATCCCTTTATTTTGGATAACTAAAATTTTTCCGAGTATATGAGGAAGCGTGGGGTGATCCAGGTATTTGAGACAAAATAGAAAGGAATAATCTGTCCATTTTGTGCATGTTTTAGGGTTTATGTATGGTTAGTGTAAACTGTGCACCCAAATTATACTAGCCAAGAATAGGGGTTCAAGATTAGGTAAACTATGTAATGGCGGAGATCCAAACAACACAGTCTCAGAAAAAGGCATTCTGTAGAGCTGGAGCACATTTTTTCAAACCATGCAGAGTTCCCTTGGTAACTATGTTACCTCAACCCCTCTTGGATAGTGGATGGTGCACAATTTGACAATGTTTGGAAAACCATGTGGTCAAACTAAGTGCTTCATTAAAATGTAAACAAAATACCATTTCACCCCTCAGTATTTTAGGTATATCAATAAATTTTACAACTCATTCTTCTTCCCCCATCCCTGGTGATGAACCAAAGTCCCCCAAGATTCCCATGGGTCTAGCGCTTTTGGTTTTTGGTTTTATGGAGTGTCGATGGCTATATATCGAAGCTCTAGATAAAAATAATGCTCCTATTGGTTCTCTTTTCTAGATTTGGGTTTTTATATTTTTTTATTCTTTTTATGTTGCCTTAAAACCCTATTTTCCAGGGGATCTTACATTGGGAATTTAAGGGGTTCATGAATAGAAATATAAGGATAATGTTAAGGTTACTTTCATCTCTGGGATCATAGTAGGTGGTTTTAAAGTTATATCCCATATTTTTATTTTTGATTTGGGAATGGGTGGTTGTGTTATTTCTTACCTCTTGATATGTATTTGATTCTATTATAATAATTGGTATAATTGGTAGTAAAAAGGATTATTTTGACTCCTCAAGATTCTCTTGGAACGCATTGGGATGATTTAACCATTTTAGGGCCACCCATGGGGTGTGCCAACATTCTTGAACATGGTATATTTTTTATGTTAATCATAGAAATAACATGTGATATAATAGATCCCATGGTAAATATTTTGACATGTTAGTTTAACCCATAAGAGGAAGACTAGTTGTTGTGTCTAGTTTTTTAAAATATCATAGGTAATTGATTTTCATGATGTGAAAAAGGTTCAAATGGATTAATGTGAATATGCCAAATGGATAATAAATTTGCAATGGAAATGCATAAATGGATTATGGCATAAGATTTTATGAATGTGATAAATGGGATAAAATCATGTAAATTAAGGAATGGTTTAAATGAGTTAATGTGTGGGAATTATTGAATATTTTAAATCTATTAGGGTCTGACGAGGGAAATTTGTTAAATGAGAGAAGTGATATAAATGGTAAATGTGTTAATGGGTTATGGATTGATATTGTTTTTATGAAAATGAATATTAATTTTGGTTTTTGAGTGTATTTATTATGTACGGTTTATGATATTGTATATGTGGTAACTAGATAATAATAATGTGTAGATTTATTGGTTATTGTGGTGTATTAGAATTGAGGATCTACACACATGAGTTGGGATAGGATGAGGCTCTAATCCCCACCCTATAATGCCTGGGCAAGGGAAGGGGACAAAGGATCAATAACTAGAATGGATGAGTTTGATTAGACCTTATAGACCAAGGATCCAAGGTTTGTGTTATGTGATTATTGTGAATTTTATATTCCTATTGAGATAGAAATGTTGACTTATTCACTTATTCAGGATAATTGACTGGGTTAGGTTGTCGTATAAATGAAATAAATTCCTAACCCATGGAAACATAGGATGAAAATGAATTTAGTAATGAAAGAAATATATGTCAAATAAGTGGAAATAATAATGGAAATTATTAAGGTGAATATTGTTAACTAATGTAACTTGAGTCGTCTTTTTTTTATCTTTTTATCGATTTAGTATTTTTTGGTACTACCTATTTATATTGGATAGTTTTAACATACTGTTAGTGGTGGGATGCTGAGTAATACTCACACCATGCTTGGTTTACCATTGGGTATCTGAGTAGACATCATTATTGTAGGTTAGGAGAAGGTGAAAGGCCTTATGCTATAGAGTTGAGTTGGGCTCAGGATGTGATTGGAGAACAGATTAGGTTTTGGAGTCAGGCCAATTTTGGGGATTCATCTTTTTTGTCTTGTTTTTATTTTCTTCACTTTTGAAACATCTAACTTGTAAAAGGAATATATATCATTTGGTTGTGATTGTAAAAAATTAGGGAAATGGTTATTAATTCATGTTTCTGGTTTATTGTTCATTGTTTTTGTTATTGCTTATGTTTTCTATTACAGAATACTCTAGTAAATAGGGTATAGTCTCCCCATGGGATTTATCATACCCTCACTATTAGTTTAAAACCAATGACATTTGAGGAGGCATGATTGAGGTCATGTGGTGACTCAGTTCAGGGGACCAGTTAGTGGCCCCCCGGGTTTGGAACATTACAAATTGGTGTTAGAGTGGTTCTTTACTACAGTCTTATTATTTGGGAAGGTATAAGGGAGACTAAGAAGTTTATGTCTATGGTAATGAGATCATTCATGGATATAGCTAACCCATGTATGAGGGAAAACCCAAGTACACAACATGGGAATTATAGTTATTGATGTGCATTATTATAGTTGAAGGATATTTCATCAATTGTTGAAGCACTTTTGGTTTGCGTTGATAGTTTTATGATATTTTTTTCAAGGATCGAATGGTTCATGGTTGCTCATTCATTCATCATTATAGGATCCTAGGGATGTTGGTGGCATGCATCATGGTAAGAACACATGGAATGTGTATGTGGGACATAGAAGGTAGGTGGAATTTTATATTCATTAAGAATAAAAAAAAGTATTGTCTAATAAATATGATTCAATTGGTTACATGTAAAGGTTCTTAAAAATGGTTTATTGTAATGAATTAGGAATAATGGATAAATAATAGTTTTTATTGAACAGTTAAAAGTTATTTAGAATATAGGTTGTAACACGTTTTGAAATTATAAATGTTCTTAAAATCAAAAGTGTTATGTGGTGAATGTTGAAACGATTTATAATGATATATAATGAAAGACATGTAACTATGTAAGTTGGTTTAGCCAAGTTTGACATGACCCATAATATGGATGGTTTGGGGTTGTTTTCTTGAAGTTATGATTTTAGTTGGTATATTGTACAAAAAATATGTTTTTTATTGCTAGTGGATAACCTTATTTTATGTAAATTATGGTATCTTTATGTTATGTGTTCTATGAATCATGTTTAGAATTGTGGAGAGATGCCACTAGAACAGTATTTGATGGTTGGGTGATAAGAGGACATCATTGAGAATGCTCCTCCAGAGGTGGGGCAATATGTTCTGGTTGTTCATAGGGACAAAGGAGAATATAAATTCTTTGAAAACATTTATCGTTCTATGTAGATGATGTAATGATGTTCATGGTGGGTTTTGATGATTATGTTTGATATTAATAGAGAGTTATAGTTCTAGTACACTCCAATTTTTCATGGATTGGGTGGACATGTGGTTGAAGATTTCTAGATAGAGTCTATCCAGACAATCTTTATTCATTTAGAGACACCTATAGGGAAGAAAGTCAAGTTAACCACCTACATGTTGTTGGGACCGACAAAAGTGCTAGTGGGATATCCAAGTTCATACTCAATGGGAAGATGGTATATTGTGGAAAGACTTATAGAAGAATTTTTTCAACAATTTCTATCAAAAGATATTGATACATGAGTGTGATGTGGAGTTTAAGAGGTTGATACAAGGAACCATGTCAGTGATAGATTTTGAGGTCTATTTCACAGACTTGAAATGTTTTGTCCCAGTATTGGCTGGAGATGAATCTGCTACAACAAGGTGGTTTGGGGATGGAATTAGAAACAATTTTATGTAATAGGTGAAAATATTATATTTAAATAGGTTTAATGAAGTTGTGTTTTGAGACCTTATTTCATAAAATAACTTAATAGAGTCTTTAGGCAGGGGTTTGTGGTTCAAGTTTGATGAACTAGTAGTTCAACTTCTGAGAGAATAAATAATCATATTGGAACTCTTCAGTAAGGTGGTTTCTTGAAGAGTAGACAGAAGAGGGGATCATCATCTCATGTTGGTGACCATGTTTTTTTCTATTAGTGTGGTAGGCCGAGACACATGTGTGGTCAATGCCCCCAACCATAGGTTGAGTGTAGAGAATGGGGTCTAATGTGGAATGTGTAGAGCTTATGTAGGAACCCTCAATATCTAGGAATAAATAGTGGAATGAGGTCAATGTACAGTGTATAAGGGGTTCAGTAACCCATATTAGGGAGGTAGTTGGAGATGATCTAGACATACAAAATGAGGTGGTGGCCATGGTACTTTATGGTGAGAGCATCCAAGTCATCAGAGTACTGCATCACTGGGGATTCAATCTAGATCCCAAAGTAAGTGGGTTGGTTATATTCAAGTACTTTAGTCTACACATGGAGGTGGATAGGATGGAACATCAACTATTCAAGGTACGATCCTTTAATATTTGACACTTTCTAGTGATTTATTTGATATGCGTGCCTCACATTATATTGTGTCTCTTAGTTTTTAGTTGTTATGGTTCTAGCAATGGAACATGTATGCAGGGTTATATAGATAGATACCCCATTATGGGTGTAGGGAAATAATACAAGGTAGTTTATGGTTTGTTTTTTTGAGGTTGGTGGGTAGAAATTTTTCTAGGACTTGTCTGTGCTTGAAATTTCAGGATTTGATCTGATTTTGGGTATTTATTGTAAAGTGTTAAACCAAGACAATACTGGTCATTAACATCCTTGGTGGAAGTTCATGTCTCTTGAGGGAGACATGTATTTCTGTCTTGGTGAATGGAATGTTCAAGAAGTCTGTGAAATACTAGTTTGTCAGTAGATGGGTGAAACGACAGCCCATGTGGCTTGTCTTATAATTAATGATTAGGGATTAGAATGACTTTTTTTTTACTATGATGGTGGATCAGTTCTAGAATGTATTTCCAGATGATTTATTGGGGCCTCTACCCAATAGGGATGTTTAGTTCGTGATTGTTTTTTTTGGAGAAACAAATTTCTATTCTACCATATATAATGACCCTAGAAGAACAACAGGAGCTTAAAAACCAATTGTACGATTTGGAGGAAAAGGGGTTCATTCATTAGAGTATGTCACCTTATGGATCTCCAATGTTGTTTTATATGAAGTAAGATAAATAATTGTGATTATTTTGTGATTATAAGATGTTTAATTGGATAACATTTAATAACTAATACCCTCTTCTGAGAATTGATTATCTCTTGGACTAACTAAGAGGCACTTCTTTGTTTTCCAAAAACTATTTGAGATCAGTATATTATCAGCTAACAGTGAGACCTTCTGATGTACTAAGGACTACCTTCTAAATCATGTATGGATATTATGAGTTTTTGGTCTTGTAGTTCAGGTTGAACAATTCACCCGCAATTTTTATGGTGTTAATGGACTTGATCATTCATCCTTACCAAGATCAATTTGTGGTTTCCATTTTTCATGACATCATGGTTTACTCTAAGACTCTTGAAGATCATGGAAAACATCGAGACATAATCATGAGTATAATAAGAGATAATAGGCTATACTCCAAGCAATCCAAGTGTTATTTTTATATTGATTGGGTGAATTTCTTAGGTCACATTAGCTCTGAAGAAGGAATATCAATAGACCTAACGAAAGTGTAGGAAGATGTGACATAGCAGTGGCCCAAGAATATTTCTGATGTTCAGAGTTTTATATGATTTTCAGAATTTTATCTAGGGTTATTCAATGACATTTCCCATTTTTTTAGTTCCACTCTCTAGTTTAACAAATATGGAAATCATGTTTGAATGGTCCGAAGCCTGTGAGAATGCTTTCTAAGAGTTAAATAAGTAGTTGAATACTACACTGGTTCTGATCTTAGTTGAGTGAGGTAAGGAGTATACCTTATTCTATGATGAATATAGTGTTGGTATTGGGGATGTGTTGATGTAGTTTGATCGATTCATATTTCATGGTTCTTTATAGTTGAGACCTCAGTAAATAAATTACTCTAATAATGGTACTTTGAGCTTGTTTACACACCAGAAAAGTGAAATCATGTTGCAAATTATTGAGTCATAAGAATAAAAATCAGGTGGATTTGGAATGTTGTTTAGAGATTAATATGATGGGGTTATTTTATAATATGGAACATGCGGTGCATTATATCCAAGGGAAGATGACCCTTTTATCCATATCAGTTGAATCCTCATTTCTGATCCAAATTAAAAAGATTAAGTGTAAGGATTCATAATGTTTGTATTTTTCGGAAAGTCATTAAGGTGGTAGGGAATCTTTAGGTTGGAGAGTTGGGGATGATGGGATCGATTATGTTCGTGGTTGTGTTATTAAGTCCAAATGATTGAGAGATGATTTGATTCTTGATTTTCATGCATCTAAATGGGATGTGCATCTTGGTTTGACTAAAATGTATCTTGATCATTGGAGGTAGTGTTGGTGGCTAGGGATGAAGAAGGATATTTTAGGTTTTGTGGCATGATGCCTTACCTCTCACCAGGTAAAGGCAATGCATCAATGACCATGTGGTTTTTCGCTACCATAGAAAATTTAAAAATGGAAGTGTATGACATAATAATAGTTTTTCTAATCAGTCTTCCAAAAATGAATCATATGAATTATGTAATCTGGGTATTTTTTGAACAGTCGAATAAGGTGGATAATTTCTTATTAATTCTAGAGACCTTCACTTTGCATTAGTTTGGTGATTTGTATGTTCAATATATTTTTTGGTTTCATGTATTACCACAAACTATTGTTTCATATCTTCTTCCATGTTTTACATTGTGCTTCTATTAGAGATTTCAAATGGTACTTGTTACCGAGGTATGTTTTAGTAAGTCATTTTTACCCACAAGTGTAAAGGTAGTCAATGTTTACCATTCAGGTACTAGAAAAAATGTTGAGGTTTTATGCAATAGATTTCGGTTGGATGTGGGAAAATAAACTAGAACTGGTTGAGTTCTCCTAATGCATTAGTTTTGAGGCTATGTGTCACACCTGTTTTTTCATGTCTTTGTTTTTATCTGTTTCATTGAAAATACTGATCCTTTTAAAGGGTCTTGGGTTAGATGAATATTGATTTTTCAAGTTTCATATATATCTAATCACCCTAATTTGGGATCCCCATTCCTTTTTAGGAGTTTTTGGAGAAATGGTGGTTATATCATGATTTGGGCCAACAGTGAGCCCATTTCTAGATTTTAAAACCAAATTTGTTGCTTTTATTAATTCTTACTATTTCAACACTTTTCACTGATTAAAATTTACACTTGGCATCAAATGAAAAATTAAAACTAAACTATCCTTTTTGAACCCTTATAAATTCATAAACATGGTGATTTTGGGTTATTTATTCATGTATTGGGCCAGCCTGAGGGCCCATTTCCAGTTGTAAAAAATAATTTTTTTCTATTATACCATATTCATTATTGTATAAATTTTGATGATTTTACCTCCCACTCGAGGCCACAAACTCTAGTGGCACCACCATGTTCTCTTTTATCTGTTTGGAGCCAATATTTTCGAGGAATATGCAAAATATCATCCCTGGTTCTCAAATCATCCAGATTTGCCATAGGAATTCTGTCTAATTCATATGTCATTCAATTAGTTATCTTTTTTGTCAAAAATCTTCTTCCCCCGGTTAGTCCAGACGATTGGATCCCCTCCACTGAGTTTCTAGCCATTCCCTTTCCTCTAAGGGTGCAAATATAAGGTAATATGAAGAGTTTTTGTGTTTCCAAGGTGAGGTTCCTTCTCATCTATCCTCCCTCTTCCTCCTCTGTTCATTATATATTGGGTTTCTTTTCTCTAATAGTAATTATTGACCTATGGTTCTATTATAAAATGTTTTTTATGGGGGGTTTGTTCGTTTATGGCTCGTCGTCATAGGTTTAGCGTCTATAAACCCTCAAATGGAGATATCTAGTGTGTGTTTCCATTCCGCTAAGGATTTGAGGTAGGATATCCCTTGAACATGATTTTATCATTTATTTTTCATCATCATAATATTCTCTTCACCTGATATATATGTTTATTGTTATTTTTTTGGCTTTGGAAAAATTTCTTAGTGTGCAGAATGGTTGTTTTAACTGTGTTTTGTGAAAGGTAGTGTTGTTTTTTCATAAAAGTACATACCATGTGTTTGTTTAAATGATCCTCTATATTTTGAAACAATTTTGTGAGATTTATACACAGTTTATGGTATTTTTAACATGTTCTAGTATCTTGAATAAAATATGGCATGCAATTAGTGTTTTATTCCTTTTCAAGTGATTAAAATAAATTGTTTTGTTTGAAAGGGCAAGTTATGTGTTCGGTAAATTCTTCCATTGGATTTTATGTATTATGTTTGATTTAAAAATTATCTTTTTGGATTAATAATTGAACTAGAATAATGAAAAATGATATTTTTTTCTCCTTCAATGGATTTCCAATTTTTATTTTCTTTTACTAACAATTGGGTTTTGGTTTACAACATGTTTTGGCCAGAGTTGCTGGAAAATGGATCGTTTCACATCCTTATAAAAATGGTTGTGTTTTGTATATTTAATCTAAGTGGTTTAAGGGATTTATAAATGTGGGTTTCTAATTTTAATGGTGTTTATACACCTCCTTAATAAAATTTAAATACGTACCTTTTTCAAATGTTAGTTTTTGAGAAAATCTTAAAGGCCCCTTTGTCAATTTTTTTTGTAAAGAATGGTTTTTATATCTGTTTCATGTTTTATATTTGGGACCATTTTATGGACCAAGATATTTATTTATTAATTGGTTTTGGGGCTTCCAAATATATTTTGTTTTGTTATTGATAGGTTTTTTCTATTAAAAGATCTTTTTTAATGGATTTTATGGGCAAGACCTTCTCATACTCCTTGAAATTATTTTACGAAAATTTTTAGTGGATTATTGATTTGTGAAAGAAATGTGAATCAGATTTGTGGGATTTTTGTGTGTTTATTGTTTGGTGTTGTAATTTTGATGTGAAAATTGTATTTGATAATATGTGTAACATCATTGAGCACTAAAGTTAATCTCAGGTATCTAGGAGGGAGGACGTGTACTAGTATGCTATAGATCCCGTGGGGTTTGTCCCCTATTTCACATAGCAAGTTTGATGATAAAAAAACCAACTAAAATATAATGATGATGTTGTTGGTAGAACAATAGGTTATGGATATTATCATTACTAGTGGCCCGTGTTCAAGAGAAAAAATATTTATTATGGTTAGTTTCACCGAAATACGAGGTACCTAGGGCTCACATCTAACTAGTGTCTAGAGGTGTTCCTATGACTTCTGGTCATTGGCTATTATGTACTCACCATCAGCATATGGTGTGCCTGGTTGGTAAATTCATGATCATGTGTGACTTATTTAAAATTTCACATTCATTAAAGCATCTCTCTTGAAAACTATTTTTCATTTTTACGTTTCACCTCTTTGAAATTGTTACTAGCATTCTGGTTTATAAAACATGAACATTTTTGTTTCATCATTTTTTATAGAATGGGACCTCATTTGAAAAAATACATTTTCATCTTCTATTTAAAACATGAAATTTATGTTTCTTTTATTCTAATGGATATGCATTGGGAATAGAATATCGGGCTATCCTACTGAGTTTAATACTCACGCCTATAGTATTCTTCTGTTTTTAGCCCTTTTATAGGTTTCAGCTTCAGTTCAATCACCTTGGGTGATGTGTGATCACTGTGGTAGAGAGTGATAGGAGGGGTCACATGGAGTTTGTTTGTTATCATTTTTTCATTTGAGTTGTTGGTTTATTTGTTCTTTGAATTTCCTGTATGAATAATGTTCAGTTTAATTTTTATGTAAATGTATTTTGGGTTTTCCATTTTATTTCTAAGTTTGTTTGAATATTTATATTTGGGACAAATAGTTCCCTTGTGTACTATATTGATGCCCTCAGTGATTGTATCCGTCCAAAGAGGATCAGGAATGCCTCTCAAGACTTGTCACGGGCTATCCTAGGTGACTGATTCATTGTCGACTCAGGCTGGTTCATGACAACATGGAATCAATGGAGCTCGATTGTTAGCTGAAAATTATTTTTTGAGCACCCTTGTTTTTTTGGATATGTAAAGGTATATGTAGTAGGATTTTTGGTATTGAGGGGTATGTCTCGGAAGAGCGTCATGATCTCTTGCTTGATCCGATCCTTGGGATTCCATGGGATGTCAGGTTTTATTAGTGTCCTTTGTTCCTGTTGATTGTTGGGTGTTGGGATATGAAAAAGGAGAGTCTGACTAATGGTCTTTGTGAGATCACAAGGTCTACATGGTCATGTGGAGACATGTTATGGTCCTAATATGTCTCTACATGTTGGTGTTTGGTTTGACATATGGTCACCAACCGTATGGTCAATCCACCCACCGACACTTGTTTCCATTTGTTAGTCTCTTAGATCTTTCTTGGATTATGATTTTTTGTTTTGAAAATTATTGTGTGAGGATTTTAAAAATAGTTTTTTAATGTAATGGTTAGTTTTTGAAATGTTTAAAATGGGTTTGGAATGATTAAATATAAGAATGGGTTTTGATGATTGTGCTTTTTTTGAAATAATGTTTTGGGGAGGAATTGGAAATGACTTAATAGGATTTTATTTTCCCTAATCAAAACATGTGCTTTGTTGAAAAAAAAATGTTTTAAAGGTGTGAATCAATTTAAGGTGATTCTTAATTATTTTTTCAAATGGCGTGTTTTAGGATTTTGAAAAGTATTTGAATATGATGAATTTCTTTTTTAAATTGGTTTTGAGCGGTGATTTTTTTTCCTATAAAGGGTATTGGTCTAAATTTACATCAGATTTTGAAAAGATACCTTTCTGAATTTTAGAAAATTGGAAGGGGTTGTTTAGAGTATCTGGGTTGTTTAAAATGTTGTTAAAAATTTAAAGGGGTAGGTTTTTAAGAAAATGGTTCTTGACAAAGTGTGGTTTGTTTTGTGAAATATGAAAAGGGTTTTTGACATGGTTATTAGTGTTACATTGGAAGGTACATGATTTTTGGAATGATGTTGTTTTTGTAGCGTTTGTGTTTTCATGGGTGCTCAGATTCATGTTTTTATTGACATCTGGAAGGATGGCCTAGATGGCATGGTGGTTGGGTTCTTAGGGTGGCATGGACATGTGAATGTGAGTGATACATGATGAAACACCATTGTTTGATGTGTAAATCCACCATGTTAGTTAGTTTTTCAAATGTTTTTTTTTGAGTTGAATAATTATGGCGTTTGTTTATAAAATGATGGTCATGTGGATTTTTTTCCATGTCTCCGAAGAGTTGATTATTCAGAATGCCTCCTTTTGATCTGTAAGTCCTAATCTAGTTGTGTCTTGCGATGGGATCTTGTTGGTGGATTAGTTTTGGATTAATGTTCAGTGGGGTTTTAAAGATGTGTTGGATGTTGTGATGTGGCCCCCGATTGTTCTCTGTTTACATGATTTCAAGTTGATCAACCTAAGGATTATTTCTCATATTTCCCATGCTAGATCCACCTCTTCAAATAATTATTTATCCCATTTATTGAAATAGAGAGCTCTTTGTGAATGATTTATAGTTCCTTCCTCTTATGATGATTCTCTCTATTATAACAGCTGCGTTCAGTAATGCTTGGTGTGTTTCACCGTATTAATTATTAATATCACTCCTCATTCTATATAAGTTAAAATTGTGGCATGTATCTCTATATCTCTTCTTGGTATTGGAATTTTTTAGATAGTACATTTGAGGAGATAATTTAATTCGTAGCTCCTGACTGGGGTGCAACATATGCTTCAAACACGAGGTCTCCAATCATAGGCCTTGGACTGAATCTTTTCACACTATCAGAGAATCCACAGAGGTGTGGGGAGCCCAACTGGGCTACTACCTCCACTTTTGTGGTAAGTTAGTTTCTGTGTTTATATTACGGTTCCTCATCATAGTGAATTTCCTCTTGTCATGGCATTTATGGTGGAATTACCCCTCACATAGTGTCTATGGTTAGTCTTCATGGATGTGGGTTTTCGATCAATTTACATGTGTTGACCGCTTGTGTAAATTGGGAGCAGTCTTTGTGTTACCTATTCATAGGTAGAAAATGTTTGGTATCTCCTTTTTCTCTTTTGTTGTTTTAGTGGACTAGTGATTGGGTCCCCTTCCCTCCCCTCCCTGAGTGCTGGGGGTCAGGATCCGTGAAGAACATATTGGTCCATTTATTGTCCCCTATATTCAGGAGTGGTTGGTCAAGATGTTCATGTTGTAACCCTCATAACTAGGGTTTTTAGGTTGTTGTGGTAGTTTTTTTGTTGGCCTATGCGGGTGAGGTGAAATTCTAGTTCATTTTTAATTTTTTTTGTTCATTTCATGTTGGCCTCTAAGTGGGGAGACCCACTGTGTGTCTCGAGGATCCTTCATAAAAGGATTTCTTGGATGGTAGTTGTTATTTAATGGTTGGGAGAATGTTCATTCCTCCCCCCACAAATTCATTTCCTTTCATGAGTGAACATTGTTTTGGGTGATCATTGGGTTCGTTTGGAGAAGGCCCAATAATCGGGTTCCTAGCATGGTTGTAGAGGTTGTGGCTGGATATTTCCGTTGATTCTCAGGATGTGGTTGTGAATTTTTGATTTGTTTGAGGAAGAGGATTAAGTTTTCTTATGTTGAATTATTTTTAATTATATTTAGTGAATGGATTATGTTGATATGGATTCATAAGGTGTTGATCAATCTGCAGGAATGATTTGTGTCTTTCCATGGGCGGAAAACAATAATGGTGGGGAGAGTTGTCACACCTGTTTTTTCATTTCATTGTTTTGATCTAGTTCACTGAAAATACAGATCCTTTTCATGGGTATTATGTGATATTAATTTTGTGTTTTCAAGTTTCATCTATATCTGATCACCCTAATTTGGGTTACCCATTTATTGTTTATGAGTTTTTTTGAGAAAGAGTGGTTACTTCATGATTGGCGCTAACCGTGAGACCATTTCCAGAATTAAAAACCCAATTTTTTCTTTTATAAATCATTAATTTTTTAAATTTTTTCACTAATTTCACTTCCCACATGTCCTCCACATACTTATTAAAACTAAACTATCCTTTAGTACCCCTTATTAATTAATAATCATGGTAAATTTGGGTTATTTATTCAGGTATTGGGCCAATTCGAGGGCCCAATTCCAATTTTAATAAAAATTACTTCTTTTCTATCATATTTAATTTTTTTTTATCATTTTTAGGGATTCCACCTTCCAATAGAGGCCACGAACCCTATGCACACCTGCCATGTTTCATTTTATCTCTTTGGAGATCATCTTGTCGCGGATTAGGGAAAATATTCTCAATGGTTATCAAATCATCTGGACATTCCAAATGTATTTTATCTCATTCTTAAGTCATTCAATTAGTTATATTTTTCCCAAAAATCTTCTTCCCCTGGTTAGTCCAGATGTTAGGTTCCACTCCATTGAGTTTAAAACCATTCCCTTTCCATTATGGGTTCATATCTAAGGTAATTCGAAGGGTTTTCAAGTTTCCATGATGAGATTCATTCTCATTTCTCCTCCGTCTTCCATCACCTTTCATTATTTCGTGGTTTTCTATTCTACTATAGTAATTATCAACCTATGGTTCTGTTATAAAATTATTTTTAGGGGGTTTTTGTTCAGTTGGAGATAGTCTTTATAGGATTAGTGTCCATAAACCCTCAAATGGTGATATCGGGTGTACGTTTCCATTATGCCTAGTATTTGAGAAAGAATACCCCTTGAACATGACATTATCATTTAAGTATCATCATTTTATTACTTTTATCACCTGATATATATGTTTATTATTGTTTTTCAGCCTTTTGATAATTTTCATGGTGTACAAAATGGTTGTTTAAACATTATTTTGTGAAAGGTAATGTTGTATTATCATAAAAGTGCACACAAAGTGTTTGTTTAAATGATCCAATATCTTTTAAAACTATTTTTGTTGAAGTTGAGTACCTATTTTATGTTATTTTGAACAATTTCAAGTATATTTAATAATATATGGCAATCAAGTAGTCTTTTTTTCCTTTTTAAGTTCTTAAATTTTTTTTTAAAAGGGCATGTCACGTGTTTGGTAAATTTCTCGATTAGAGTTTATGTGTTAAGTGTGATTTTAAATTTATTTTTTTTGATTTATAAATGCATTTAGGAAATTAAAAATGTTATTTTGGGTACTTTTATGTATTTCTAATTCATATTTGGTTTTAAAAACAAATGAGTTTTGGGTTACAACATGTCTTGGCCCGAGGTGCCCAAAAATGGCTTGTTTCACATCCTTATAAAAAGTAGTTGTGTTTTGAGTATGTAACCTGTGTGTTTTAAGGGATTTGTGAATGTAGTTGGATAAATTAAATGGTTTTTATACACCTACTTAATAAAAGTGATATTAATACCTTTGTAAAATGTTATTTTTGAGAAAGTCTTAATGGCTTGTTTGTCATTTTTTTAGAAAATAATAGATTCCATGTATATTTAATGTTCTATCATTTGGGGGATTTTATGGTCCATGAAATTAATTTATTAAATTGTTTTTGTCTTCCAAATATAAGTTGATATGTTATTGATGTGTTTGTGGCCTTAAAATAACATTTTTGAATGGATTTTATGTGCAAGACCTCGTTGTACTCCTTGAAATTTTTTTACAAAACATTTTAGTGGTTTATTGATTTGTGAAAGACATATGAAATATGTTTGCATGATGTTTGTGTGTTTATGGTTTGGTAATGGAATTTTTATGTGAAAAATTTATTTAAGAATATGTGTAACTTGATTTATCACCAAATGAAATCCTATGTATCTAGGTGGGCGGACATGTACTTGTATGCTATTCATCCTGTAGGGTTTGTTCCCTATTTCATGTAGAAAGATTGATGATGATAGAACTAACTAAAATATGATGATGTTGTTGTTGGTGGACCAATAAGTTGTGGGTATTCTCCCAACTTGAAGAATTTGTGCATGAGAAAAAATATTTATTTTGGTTACTCTCACTAAGATACAAGGTACCAGGTGCTCACAACAAACAAGTACTATGGGGTGTTCCCGTTACTTGTGCGGGTTGGATATTTTGTACTCACCATCATCATATGGTGTGTTTGGTTGGTAAACTTAGCAGTATGTGTGATTTATTTAAAATTGTACAATTTTCAAAGAATCCCTTTTGAAAACTATTTTTCATATTGAAGTTGCACCTATTTGGAAATTATTACTATCATTCTTGTTTATAAAACATGAAAGTTTTTTTTCAGGTAATTGTTTATAGCATGAGACCTAATTTGGAAAACATAACTTTATATCTTTTATTCAATACTTTAAATTAATTATTCTTTTATTTTGAAGGATTTTTATTGGGAATATAACACCAGGATAACCTACTTAGTTTTAATACTCACGCCTAAAGTTTTCTTATGTTTTTATCCCTTGTGCATGTTTCAACATGAGTTCAATCACCTTGGGAGACATATGATCATTGTGTGGTAGAGTGACCAGAGGGGTCACATGGTGTTATTTTTTTATCATCTTTTGTTATTTTACTTGTTGGTTTAGTTGTATTTTCAGTTTCTTGAATAAGTAATGTTTGGTTCAATTTTAATGTTAATGTATTGTGTGCAGTCCATTTATTTCTACAGTTTCATTGATTGTTTATATTTTGGGGAAATCGTCCCATTATGTACTCTATTCCTGACCTCAGTTATTATTTCCATCCCAGGATGATCAGAAATTCCTCTCAGGACTTGTCGCGGGCTGGACTAGGTGACCAGTTCAGGGTCGACTCGGGATGGATCATCTCACTATTGTTCAGATAGAACTGTAGGAGGCACACTCTTGTAAACTGTCTGGAACTCTATTCTGTTGGATAGAAGTTGGAGAATCAGAATTTTTTGGATTTATCCTCATATAGGAGATGTCATAAAAATCTCAGTTGATTTTGAAACATATTGAAATAGCATAAATCAGTAATAATTCATATACCGATAGGCATCATCAAATACTTGAGTTTGTGGTGGGAGATTGTGTGTGTTCCTTTGTGTTTCACCATGGTTGGGTCACCATTGGATTCATAAACTAGGTAATATGGAAACCAAGTAATAGGCTCGTTTACGATTTTGGAGATGGCCAGTCAAGGTTCATACCAATGGGATATTCTATAGTGGTATAATGGCATGCAAGATGTTTTTCGTGTGTTGGGGAATCAATAGTATCATGCTAAACCATATCATATGATTTATTTTGAGGATTTCAAGCTTTAGGATGATGGGTCCTTTGAGTAGAATCTTGTTTGTATTCTCGATCATAGTGAGAAAGTCTTATGGGGTAAATTTTTTTCCCTTGGTTCGAGTATTTTGGCTTGAGTGTAATGTTCCGGAAGAAACATAGGAGAAAGAGATGAATATATGGGCCTAGTGTCCCAATATAATTTCTTTGGAATCTCAGTGATGCTTGGATGTGTATTTGAAGATGATCTGTTATAAGCTAGGATGTTTGTAAGATCCTAGACTTCATAGAGCTATATTATTGTCTAAATTTTGGTTTGAATCCCTTAACATTTTCAAATTAAAATGTTACCAGGTATATGAGGAAGATAGGGGTAATTATGGGGTTTGGGACATGACTGAAAGGTGAAAATTGTCCATTATGTGCATATTGAATGGTTGGAAAGTGGTACGTGTAAACCGTGCACTTAAATCAGGTTATCCAAGAGAAGGGGTGAATAGTTATGTATACTGTGTATGGGGGGAGATACAAATCATCTAGTCTTTGATAGAGGAATTTCACATGGTCGGCTCTTGGTTTGTCAAACACTATAGTTCTCCCCTGGTAACTATGCGACCTTAACCCCTCTTGGCCAGTGGTTGGATCATGGGTTGTGCATGGTTTGAAGAAATGTTTGGGTAAGCCGTGTTCCGCATTAATTTGTGAAAAATTAACATTTCCCCCTCAATATATTAAGTACATCACCCTATTTTCCTCCCCATTATTTTTCCTCCATCCCTAGTGATGAACCAAACTCCCCAATCTTTCAAAGGGTATATCTCTTTCATTTATAGGATGTTTGATGTTTTGTTGGTTACAGATCAAATTTCTAGGTAATTATAACACTCTTATTACTTATCTCTTTGATATTAGAGTTGAAATATTTTTTATTATTTTTCTGAATACCAAAAACTCTATTTTTCCAGTGGATCTTATATTGGTGATTCAAGGGGTTCTAGAATCTGAATATGAGGATATGGTTAATGGTGCCTTGATCTTTGGATTTGATATAGGTGGTTTTCAAATTATATCCTATAGTCTTATTTTTTATTTTCTAATGTGTGGTTCAATTATATCTTTCTTATTTTTGTGTATTTGTTCATTTAGTGATCTTGGGTATAATTGGTTGGTTAAATATTGATTTATACTCATAATGATCACTATGGGATTCATTGGGATGATATAAATTCTTTATGGGAACCCATGGGGTGCACCAACATTACTAAACCCGGTAAGGTGTTTTGATAAGAATAGAATTGACTTGTGATAGAATAGAATCCATGTTAAATATGCTGACATGTTATTTTAAACAATAATAGGCACCATTGGTAGTTGTGACTAGTTATTGACCATATAAGAAGGAATTGCTTGGAAAGATTTGAAGAATGGTTTAATAAATTAATGTGAATGTGTCTAATGGATTATGAATTTTTAATGGAAATGCGTAAATGAATTATGGCATTGGAAATCATGATTGTGATAAATGGGATAAATTTATTTTAATTTGGTAATGATCTACATGGTTTAATGTATGGTAATTGTTGAATATAGAAAATGGGTTAATGTATAAATAGGTAAATGGTTTAAATGGGAAAACAGGTATCAATGGTAAATGTGTTAATGGGTTATAACATGATATTGTGTTTATTAAAATTAATATGAATTGTGATTTTCATGTACGTTGATTATGTATGGTTTTTAATATGGTATATATGGTATATATTGTAAATAGACAAATAAGAATGTGCACATGTCTTGGTAATTGTGGGGTATTACACATTAGGATCTACTACCATAAGTCATGTTATAATGAGGATCTAAACCGCACCATATATTCCATGGGTTAGGGAAGGGAACCAAGTATGTATACCCTTAATAGTTTCATTTGATTGGAATTCATTGACAAAGGCTCTAATGTATGTGTTATGTTATTGGTGTGAATTATTTATTCATTGTGAGATATGATACTTGACTTATTCACTAATGAATGAGAATTTATCGTCTTAGGATATTGTGTAAATGAAGTAAATTAATAATCCAAGGAAAAATATAAAGAAAATGAATTTAGTAATAAAGATGGTATAAGTGATGAAAATGGAAATAATAATGGAAATGATTAAAGAGAATATTGTTAACTTATGTATCTGAAGTTGTATTGTGTTTACCTTTTCATCTATTTTTAATTTTCATGAAATACATATTTGGAATGGATATTTTGTAGACACCATTGGTGGTCGCCTACTCATCTATACTCACACCTTGCTTAAAAAATATTAGGGTACCCATGTAGAAATCATTATTACAAGTATGGATAGGGGAAATTTTTCTATTATAGGGAGTTGAAGTGGGCTTAGGATTTTATTTGATAAGGTATCTGGACTTGGATTTGGACCTATTTTGGAGAATAAGTTGCTTGTATTTATTTTGGTTTTCTATCAGTTTTGTTGCGATTATATTTGACATGAAATGTTTATCATTTGGTTGTGGTTGTACCCTATTTAGGAAACGATCAACAATGTAGGTTTCTGGTATATCATTCATTATTTCCAATATATCATATGTTGTAATCTATGGTTTACTATATTACAGATTGTGTATTCCCTCATATGATTTATTAGACCCTCATTGTTAGTCGGAAACCTCTAGCATCCAGGGAGCCACGCTTGATGTCATGTGGAGACTCGGATCATGGTACCAATTAATGGCCCCCATGTCAGGGACGTTACATAGGACCACCCAAGGTTTGTGTCTACCATATGGGGCATAATATGGATAGAGTGGCCTAGATACCTAAGGGAGTTTTTTTTAAAATACTCCTTTTAATGATTTTTTTGGCATTTACACAGTTTGGAAGCGTGTTTTTCCAAACTATGCACAAACTATGAGATTGGACCAGTATGTAGCCAACCCAAATGCATGGTTTGGCCACATGGTTGGGAAAAACATACGGCAACTGAAAAACACACCACTGGACCCCATTATATCAAGATTCCTAGATTTTTGAAACCATGCACTAGTCGTGCACCATGTCCTTGGCCCTCTACTACCTCACATAGTTTCTTCTTTGTTTTGAAATTTTTTCCCCAAACTAATCTCTTACCATGAAACATAACCATGATTAGTTGAAAATGATCTAAAAACTACTGGAGCCTCAATATGTCAAACTATTTCTCCTTAACTATACACCATATCCAAAAAACAACAAAACTCCTAAAACATAACCCAATGCTCCCATGGCTCTCTTAAACACCCAGGCTACATAATTGGCCTCATTAACTCATCAATAGACACTAAATTGAGGAATTATAAATCCCATAACATCATTTCTAGCCTCTCTTAATAATATGACCCATCTAATAAATGAAAATTCAAAATATAAAAAGAAATAAACTCTTAGGTATGTGGGATCTTACAAGAATCACCATCATTAATTTAATCAGTAATGGATTGTCCATAAAATCATGTTGTATATAATTGTCTCCATATTGATGTAACAAGCTCCCAGATAATAAAAAAAAATTATTTAAAAAGATAAATAAAGAAAAATATTTAACATCCAATAAAAAACTCTACATTATTATAGAATAAACTCAACTCTTATTTTCTTAGGTACACATCAACTAGTGAATTAATATATTTAGAAACAACCCATTATCTATTTCACTAATCTACTGAGTAATTTTGAATAAAATATATATCCTTACATTAATCGATAATAAAATCTAAAAACAATATTACTTATACCATATTTATTACACTTTTACATTTGGAGATACATTATTATTCTAATTCAATGTATTATTAAAACAATAATACAATTATTAAATATTTTATCCAATTTCTGGGTGTCATATTCATCTTAAACTCCATCCATCACACTCTTTAAATTTAGGAATTTCATTTATCTTATAAATATAAACCTAATTATAATAGAAGTATTAAAATATTTTTTAAATAAAATTTTTATTTTGAATTCCAATTTTAATGAAAACCACCATTCTCAACTTCCCTAACCAATTTCTTGGTTTTTCGATCAATATTGACCTTCCACTAAACCTTTATGGAATTAGGGGAATTAATTTTTTTAGTAAAATTATAACTCTAACATTTAATGAGGCCAGATCATCCAAAAACATGTAAAATAGACCTTACCACATAACAGGGTGTAGACTTTTGGGTGTAACCAACTTGGGTTTTGATAACAATTGGGAAACTTCATGTGATTTTGTGGCATGAAGTGTTACAGTTTTAGAAAGATCACTCACTATTTATAATCTATAGGATTTCCAAAATAACAAATCCAATTTTATTTTAGTGTGACCATCATATCCATGTAAGAATAAACACCAAAATACGACATTTTAATTTCCCACAAAAACCAATGTGATCGTGAAAAAATACTAGATTTCCCACTGTAAAATTATCTTCATTTCATGAAGAACCTCCTAAAAATATTGTCAAATTTATGACTCAAATCATGAAATTATCACCTATATTGAAACATTGTCTGTTTTTATATCCCTAAAAGTTAGACATACCTATTATGGCTATGGAGTGACAACTAACATTGCAGTGTGATTTGATCTTCTTTAACTCAAAAAACTTTTATAGTTCACTTTATAGCTCAAATATTCTTCCATGACATTCCAAACACCTAAACTGTATTCATCTAAACTAAAGTTATTTAACTCACCTATGTTTGAATGCGGTTCCAATGTTTACTTATTCATTTACTATGAATTATAAAAAAATTTATACAAACCATATTCACATTACCTTGATATTATCTAACACCGCCTTAGAAAAATACATTCTATTGGGGGTAACATCCTTCCTTAATCATATTGTTTGTCTCATTAAATAAGATGATGATTACTCCTAGAATTTGGTCATTAAATATTACATAATATAATTTTAGGTGATATTAGGGTATTCAATGATTTTAGTGAGATTTGTGGGATATGGAATATTTATTAAGTTTTTTGGACTTCCATTTATGTTTCATGTGGAACATAAATTATACAAAACTAATATTTCTATATTTCCCAAGTATAGTTGGGAATTGTATTCAGAAAGTTTTTTATACTATCTATAATGTATCTAATTATTCATTTCATAACCAAGATTGGATAATTGTTATAGTAAATGAAACAATATTGGAATATCATCTTGTTTCCCATCTTGACTGAATATAGGGGATACTGTAATGGATTTTTTCTTCCCAATAAAATGCTTCTGATGATCATTTATACAATAGATATACATGATGATCCAACTTATAAATTCTGATATACCACCATCCTAGTGGTAAATTGTTTGACGAAAATAAAGTGGTTTGTTATTTTATCATTCTAGTGAAATTGGCATGTGATTTTTGGGTGGAGTTAATTTGATATTATAACATTTATATCATGTTTTTCTTCTTCCAATGTGATATACATTGGTTAAATAAAATGATATTGACTTGTCCTTTTAAACATGGATTTATAAATGAATTAATGAGTGATTACCTAGTATATTTATTTATATTTTATAATTAATACAACAATGGAATTTCTCCATAAGTTTTTCTAAGAGAAAACATTTCATTTGGATGTTATATCAAGTGTAATTCTAGGGAGACTACATTTTCATAGAATCTAAGTGCTTTTTTCATTGTAAAACTTAGTACAACTTGATCTTATATTTGATAATATTTGGAGTTGTGTATTTCTTTTCAGAAACTACACTTGATGTTTTGTGGTCCTATACTAACTGACATATAGAGTATTAAGTTCCATTATAGGATGTTGGTATCTAAATTGAGTTACCATCCATGATGTAGTTTTTTTATTTCATTACCCAGCCAATATCTTCAGAATTTTCTGATACCATAAATTTTTAATCACATTATTCTATATATAAGGAATTTGTTTTTATATTTCCTATGTTAGAGGTCATAATATTTTAAGAACCTTATTTCCAGGGTTATTATTTGTGGGAATCATAGGAAGATTTTATAAAAATGTTATAAACACTTACATAATAAATTTATTGCATACATGGATGGGATAGTGTCATAGATATTATGTGGGATAGATTACCATTATTGTGGTATTTAGTAATGGTATCAGAACTATATATTATCATATTATATTATTTGTTTATTATTTATGTATGAGCTCAAATTTACAATAGCTCAACACTTTGGATATCCTACAAGTATTTTAAACCCACCGATGCATTAGAGCTTATAGGATGAGATAGTTATAATGATACAGATATATAAAATTTTCATGTCATCATTGAGACATTGGAGTAAGCATATTATATTAGTATATGTGGTCACATGGTGTTTAGTAGATATGTATTGGTATATATGACTGTATTCATTTCTAAAACTATTTACTTTGTGTTCGTATTTTGTGACCATGTTATATTTTTTAATATGGCTTGATTTTTCATGGTGATCATAAATTATTTTTAATGTTATTATAAATATTTTTAAATTTATAGGGATTATATGGAATATATTCATGCATTCATATGCATTATATTTTTTATTTTCTATACGTGATTATTGTTGCATGATTTTTGGTATAAAGGGAGTCTTCACACCATTTTCTCCCTTCAACCTATTGGTACTTTTCACCAACCCCAATTATACTGGATAAGGGCACATGGGGGCACAACCAATGATGTCTCAAACTCAGGTGACAACCCAAAAGGTTTTGTTCATTTAGAATTAGTGTCATCAAGTGTTTTTATTATAACTCATGATAGAGTAGGTATGTTTGATGTTTTACTTGGGTAAACAACTTAAATAATTATATAGGAATTTGATTTCAATTTTTTGGCTAAAGAAACCAAAAAATGTTATGGTAGTCAAAAAATTATTAAAAATGATTATAATCTATAATTCACTAAATTGACCATTTATCGTGTACAGTTAGGTTGGTACATGCTTTGTATTGTTGTAAAGACATGATCAGTACACATGCTTTCTTATTGTAGGAATGTTTTTTACCTAAGAAACTAGGTAAATATCAATCATATATTTATATATTTTGTGAGTTTTTAATTGACAATTGATTGTCATTTTTTTCATATTTTTATAGGTTTATATGTATAACCATAATTTGAATTAATGATCACAAAATGTTTTAGGGTACAACCATTAGAGGGACACCTGTAGTTGAATATGAGAATGGTGAGGGGTGTTTCTTGGGGAATGATAATGTGGTTCCTACAACCAATTCCATAAAAATGATATATTCTCCCATAATAATAAATGATAACTTATATTTATTAGGGAATTACATCAATTTGAGTGCATTATGATTTTGATGATTCAAATTGAACTTGATTTTAGAATGAAAAATGTTGTTTGGATTATATTGGAATGATATTTTCTTTAATGAGGAAACCAATATTTCTAATATATTTTCCTTGATGATCAGGTTTTACAGTTGGAGAAAAGTTATTAGATATTTAACATTTAATTTTTTGGAGGATTATCAATTACTTTTATAGATAGCTCTAGATTTTTGAAACCATAATTTATTTCCAGAAAAGGTTTTGAAATATTTTATGTTATATTCTATTTTGGATAAAATTTCTTTTCTATAATAATGCATTCCAACAAATTTAATAACATATAGAATATTATTAATGTATAGAGATATGATCTTCATGGTTTACTTGAATTGGATATTTAATGCTGAATATATATTTTTATAATGATTTCACCTATTTAAATACTTTGGGGTGTCAGGTTGAGTGATATGGGTTAAGATTACCTTAGATAAACAAGGATTAATATTCGAATGGTTATCATAATTTTTTATGGTTAGATAGTTTAGAATATCTAGACATTAGTGTTGTCTTTTATTTTTAAATAGGTGGTTTAGATTTTGGTGATCCATACTAATATATTGGTTATAAGTATATTAGATATAATACAATACTAGAAAAAACATATCACTTATCTTATTAATTAATATATCAATGATAAATAAAAATAATATCTAATGGAAATGTGATCTACTAGTATCCAAAGGAAATAAATCAATGGATTTATTAGATATATAGATGAGAGATAAGATTAGTAATTTTCTATGAATGACAATGATCATGAAATGAAAAACATTCTTCTTGGAATATATAATGTTCATCCCTACTATGGTGTAATGACATGATATTCGGGATCCTTTAATACACATACAATTTTCTATAACATGTGACACACACTACATACAGTGTAATTAAATAATGTCATATTATGAATTCATTATTAATAAATAAATAAAAAACTATATGATGCAAAACCATTAATAGTTGTTACATATATAAGGTAAATAAGTTATATAATTTAGTATTGAGAAAGTTATTTTCAATAAATATAATTTTATTAATATTATATAGTTTATTTTAAAAAATTATAATTTACAAAAATTAAAATGTAAATTTGATAAATAATAATTATTTCTTTAAATATTCAAAATAAAATCATCTTAGAATTTATTATTAATTTTTTCTAATATAACCAAGTTTTAGGTGAATTTTGGAAAATATTTATTATTTTAATATGATCTATTTTATATGGAATGTGTTTTTTTGAATCATTTTTGTTATAAAAAAATATTGAATAAGAAAAATAAATCAATTAAATTTAATATTTTCAATTTATGAAACCAATGAATATCAATTAACAAAATCATGTAATAGTTTATGAAAACTATTTTTTTTGATCCATTAAGTAAATTTACATGTAATGAAATGAGTATTAATTTTTATTAACTTAAGAAATATATTATTTTCAAAACCCTTATATTTTAAATGTCATTAGAATAAAAAAAAATTATAATTCTATCCTATACATAAACATTACCCATAAAAATAGGTTTTTTTCAAAAATAGGGGTTTCATGTGTTACACATGCTAACATTAAGTTTAATTTCAGTACACCTTCAATTATAATTTTATAAAATAAATATTATATTTTTTAAAATAATTTTCATATTACATGACATATAATATTTCCTTTTTAGGTATAAAATTTGAATTATTAATATTATATTGATTACTCTGATAATGGTGGTACAATTTTTTTAAAATTACTTTTTTTTAATGTCAATGAATTTATATAAAACTAGATAAATTAAAAAATATATTAAATAATTAATCTATTATAATTTAAAAAACATTCATAAATATATTAAAACTCATTAAATTTGTAATAAATGAAAAATAATATTAAGAATCAATAATAGTAAAAATATAATTTTTATCCAAAAACTGTATTTTACAAATAATTTTTTTATTTGAAAGGTTATATAATGATATTTATAAATTTAATTGATTAAATTGTTTTGGAATTTATTTCAATTACACCAAAAAATATGTTTTTTATGTTATATGATTAATAAAACATAAAATTACTTAACTAAAAAATATTTATCTAGTTGAAAATTAAAAGTGTATATTGTGAACACTTATTGATAAAAACAATAAAAAATGAATAAAAAAATGTATAAACACATGTTTGAGAACATATAGATCAAAAAATACAAGAAAACATTCTATTTTTAATATTTGGATCCATTTTCCTTAGAATAGTGTCATTTTATTATTAAAATATAAATAGTGTTTCCAAAAGTTCCCTTTTCCTATCATATAAATGGGTGTCTCCTACACCCTTTAAAATACACACCTATTCATCAAATAATACTTCAAACTATGAAACTTATTAATCCATTGAAATATATTCCAAAATAATAATCCCCTATTCACTCTTATTTATCCTAATCCCTTCAATTTCATGTGATCTTCTAAGTAAAAATCAATTATCTATCAAGAGTATTATCTACTTATTTAGTTTTTTTATTAATCAAACCCTTATAAATATATTATATTCCAAATAATATGATGCATTAATTATAATTATTATATATATATGTTTTAATATTAATTTTACAACTCTTATTTATTCATTTTTTAATGGAAAAAAATGGACCGTGAATCACGTGTGTGCGTACACTACTGCCTCCATGAAGTATCATTTTTTAATTTTATTTTCATATTCTATCCATAAAAGTTGAAATATGTTTTAATATAATAAAATAAAAAAATATAATTATTATTATTTTATAATGTTATTATTTCATAAGAAGCACCTTCTTAAGAATACTCACTAATCTAGTTAAAGTGTGTTCATGTTTTGGTCATTGTAACTGCCTACACAAAAAATGATTTAAAATTTGATCATTGAAGACTATGAGAAACAAAATAATGATATTATTATAAATTCATGACAATATTATGATTGTTTTATGTTTTATTAAATTTTATTTAAGTTTTATAATTTATTATTAATAAAACACCTTCGATCACATAAATTTCTAAAATAAGTCATTGTGTTCTGAAAAAACACCAGCCTCTTGCTCTGTTAGATGTAAGTCATCCCCTTTAGTGGTGTCAAATTTGATTAGCACAACTTTGATTTTGTAGCGATGATGTGGATATATTCGATCTGGCTCCTCAGTTCAGTCTGGCGTAGTCAGGAGGTGTTTATGGAATGCATCCAGTCCGGGATAGCAGGGATCTGGATTTCGGAGGGGGGGGGGGTCTTTTTGTTTTTATAGGATAGAAGGGTGTTAGTAAAGCCTCCGTATCTCGAGTTCCACTACTTGTCCTTGATGTTTTCTGGATTTAGGACTAACATAGGTTGGGGCGACTCCGATCTAATCATTGGTGCCCACTCTTTGGGTTCTTATGTAGATGGTTGTAGATGCTTACAGATAGTTGTAGGCAGCTTCCCGGTGGTGGCTCTGGTGACTAGTGTGAAATTTTAGGGTCATTTTTGTGCTTCTACTGGTGCTTTAGAGGGTGGTCTGTTAAAGATGGAATGGTTTTTTGATGTTGGAATGGTTGATTTATGGAACTTTATTGTAAGTTTTGTTTGATGCTAATGAACTGATAAGATGTTGTGTTATGTTTGTTTGAGATTAGTGGATGTTTTTATGAGTTTTCTCCAATCTCAATGGTGGGTAGTGCAGCCAGAATCGATTATTGGAATAGATCCTAAAGGAGGATTTAGAGCTAGTGGTTCATCTTTGTAGTTCTTTTTTGAATCAATTGGTTAGAGGGTATGGTGTCAGCCACTAGATCGTGCTCGTGCTTTGACATGGGACACTTTATAGCTGATTATCCTTGAAGTGATGACAGAATTCACCATGATCATTGGATTGGGAGGGGAACCTTCGGTTGTCAGTATGTTTTTACTCTTTTTGCACATAATTTTGATTTTTCTTAAGTCTATGATGTATTTGGGTTCCCCCCTTCTTCCCTTAAAATGGGGCATTATCATTAATAAAAAATTTAATGGCCGTTGGGCCATTGGATGGACGAATAGTAAGGGTTTTTTTGTATTAATTCCCCTTCATTGAGACTTTTTTTATGGTATGACCTAATTTATTAATTATATGTTATACATAATTCCCATGAATTGTTTTTGTATGAAATTACTATTTATTTAATTTTTGTTACATAAAAAAATTATTTTCTATCTTACAATTACTTTTGAGTAAAAAAATTACTAGACATAAGATATTTTGTCTTATTTTCCTTATTTGACACATAGTTTTCATTTAGGAACCAATTATTATATAAGTTGCACGTATTTTTACTATTTGTTATATTATATAGTTAATTATATTGTATTCATGGTATTTTAAAATTAATTTTATTTTATTACCTTTATAGGGTTTTATATTGAGTTTTTACCCTACTCGAAAGGGTTTCATTGTCCCACGTCTGACTCCCATGAGATTTCTTTAAGTTTTACACCTTATTACCATATAAATAGTGTAAATACATCCTGGTTTTTCTTTTATATCATTATACTTTTATTTTTATGGATATTAAATATTTTATTTAGGTTTTCACCTATGTTGGGATATTTATTGAAGTGCGACAAAGGCAATGAGAGGGTTTTAATGAGTCAAATTTATTTCTTGTTTCATAATCACTATTATTTACTATTATTATTCCTATTTAATGTATTTTATTCTACAATTATTTTATGTTTTATTTCCACCTTATTTTATTGGAAATCCCCCACTTTACAAAAAATCCTTTTTCTATTATGATTCCACTATTTTGAGAAATTTAATTTATATTAAGATTAATTCTCAATAATTTTGAAATATTATTCTTTTATATCCAAGTTTTTACATCCCACTAATTATCTCAATTACCTAACGGATAATTTATTTATTTTTATCTCCATTTATAATTTTAATCCCATTTATTAATTTTAAAGGAATTTTTTTATTTTCTTATTTACTATGTGGGTTTTTCAATAAAGGAATTTCAAAAAAAACCAAAAGTTTTTCACCCTTTCAAAATACTATGTTTTATCATCCATGTCATATATTTGATAAAAATTAATCATTTTTTCAGGATCCTATGATTATGAAATAATTTTAATAGAAAAAATTTCTTAAATTATCTTCCCTTAAATTTGTGGAAGATATTATGTCTTATTATGTCCCTATAAGAATATGATATTTTAAATGTAACAGTTTTAAATATATTTTCAATTCCCAATATTGAACAAAATTTTAAATTTTAAATTGTTTATTATAAAATATTATTTATAATTAAACTATTTCATATTATTTTATGTTTTATTATTTTAAAACTTTATGTATTTTCAATGATATTTTAATTAAAAAAAGGTTTTCAATAGTTTTCTCATTCCCTTCACAAAAAATATTTACTAAAAGTAAGTTATTCTTTAATATGATAATAGTTTTTTTTTTATTTTTTTAATTTTAGATTATATTTATTCTTTATGGTCTGTCTCTCATGAATATATTATATGATCACCCATTCTATGTAATTATGATATGATTTCAGTTAGAAAATTAGAGTTGTGATGTTATAAGATTTATTATGTTTTCATTATGTGATGTTTTTCAATGTTTTAAGAAACCCATTTTTTCCAAGGGTTCATTATGTGATGATAAATGATTTATTTTTACTTGTAACACACATATATGGATAATGATATGGTTGGTACATATAAGTTCCTCCAATAAATTGGGTATAAATTTATATCTCACAAGATAGAACTTTTATGTGAATAGGTTATAGACTTTCTAGGTTTACAATTGATGAGTGTGATGATATTAGTCTTTACTCATAGTTTTAAATGTGAGAAGGATAGAGTTTTTATTGGTTCATAGAGGGTGATTGGGATGACATTGATCTCAAATCATTATTTTATGTGTTAACATGTTTTTATGTATCTAGGTTCACAAAGGGTGAGTTTAATGATCTTAATCTCAACTCACAGTTTATTTGTGAATAGGTTTGTGGATATCTATGTTCACAATGTTAATAAATAATATATTTATGATTATGAAACATTTTCATTATTTTTAACATGTTCTAAAAAGTTTTCATGATAAATAATTTTTTTAAAGTATTCCACGCTTTTAGTTCATGCCATCTGTTTTTGGTTATTGATTTGTTTTGGAGCCAAGAAATAACTTTATTCAACCATATAATACTCGTAATTATATTATGTTTCTTTTTCATGTTATTTGATTATTATATAAGATCTTATGATCTCTTATTAAGATATTTATTTTTTCCTCTTTATCTCTTTTATGTTTATTATATGAAACTTTATGATTTGTTTATTATCTTACTAATAATCTCATCTCACTTGTTTCTTCTGTTTCTATTCTCTAGGTTACTCAGATAATGTTATCATGTGAGATATGTAGTAAAGGATATATAGGAGAATTATTATAGAGAAATGTTCACAAGTGTTGTAATTTATGAAGTATATATATATGCAATCTCTAGAACACTAAAACTTTTGATCCAAGGGTTGTCTCTATTTTTGTAACATATTATTTAAATCATGAGATTAATATAATATTTATTTACTATTTAACTTGGGTAACTTATGTTAATTTCAGTATAGGGTTTAGAAAAAATTAGATATTTTTATGTTATCGATTGAGAAATATTTTGGAGTTTGAAATGTCAAAAATGGTTGATAATTTATATTTTACCCTAACATTAATGGTATATATAACCATTTAGGTTTTTTGAGGTAATATTTATTGCGTAGTAAATTCAGACAAGATAAATTTAGTGAACACTCAAGGTTTAATTTTAAGTGATAATTATTTTTATAAGATAACATCTCAAAGTATTGGAGAAGTAGATATTGTTTAGTTCTCCTAGAAATAACATCTATATATTGGTACTACAACGGGATGTATGTTGAAGAACAGTGATACGTAGGAGAAATAACCCCAAAAAGTTTATATTGGTTATTAAATCAATCTTCACATAGTTATTCCCAAAGTGACCGAACTAAAAAACTCGTTTGACACTCTTGGGGGATATAATTTGGTTGATATTTAACAGTTTTTCAACAATTATAAAGTAATTATTTCTTAATTACCTAAAGGTATTGGGTTAAGAAGTATTAGGAAACATGACTTAATGTAAACAAGGTTAAACTAATATATTTATAGGATTAAATACATCTAAAATAGTTGAAATAAAAGTATGGTAGGTTGAAATAATGGTTTCATTTTAGAATACAACTTAGGATTGATCTTTCATAATCATATACATTGATGTCCTCCTACAATTTTTTTTTTGATTTTCTGAAAACCGGTTTATGAGTGTCTGGTACCCATTACAAATCATGAGGCGGGCAGAATCGCGGCCAAAATTCAAAACATCATCGCCTTCCAAAATCATTACAAAATTAAAAATCAATCAACCTGTCATATGCCAGTTGTGACGTACACTCGCCTTGAGCCGTGCACCCATCCATCAATCATCACTGCCTTACCATCACTCCGGTGAGACGGCCGAAGAAACTGACCACTGGGCCGACAAGACCAACACTAGAACCAACACATGTAGCAGTGCCGCCGAGATAATCAACCATAACCCGAAGCTTCATATCAAATGTTCATCCGTCCACAAAACCACAAACATCACACATAACAATAAACCCTCCACAATGATCACAAACAGATCCATTCATGTCGTCACCACCACCATATTCATCATCTCACAGTTGGCACCAAAAGTCACAAAAAACGATTGAGAAGAAATGGCATCACAGTGCCATCACAAATTGAAAACAACCAAGACATTAACACATTCAAACATCATCTCGCCAAAATACAAGATGGAAGGGAGATTCAAAACCATTTCTGAAGCGGTCTTGTGCAGAACCACAAAATCAAACAAGAAATTAGAGAGGGAAAAATCATACCACACAGGGAGAACCACCACCTTCGATACCACTCCATCTGAGTCCTTTGCGAAGCTTATGTAGAGGATCACAGAACTAGGGCAAGGGCGACCAAGATCCATCATCGGTCGACAACCTTCACATCAGCTCAAAAACAAAGAAAAATTCCATAGCCGCTATCCGTAGATCCACAGAAACAACAAACAGCCTCCAAACACCCTGATTTGTGGACGAAGAGAAAATCACGAACAGCTGGGGCTGGAACTCAGGCGCAGATTCAACATCGTGTCGCAGAAACAGACACTAGTGCGTAATAGTCGAGCCCACACAAGGCCACAACATCAAGGAAATCCCTCCACAAACCACCGAACCAGGGATGAGAGATCTAGCCATTCTGGGAAGAGGGAAGGCGGCGAGAGAAAAACCCTATCTGCGCAACGCTATGCCCCTTACGGGCTCATCCAGTTCATATACATTGATTTCAAAGGATATTATCATAAAAAGTTTCATCATAGTATATGAATTAAACATGATCATAAAAAAAGAAGCAAAGAAAGTTATGTATCCCAAAACCACTATAAAATTAAACCAAATATGGGAGAATTCATAATTTCTGAATGTTAGTATATTCATATTACGATAGAAAATTGTGTTCTTGAGTATTACCCAATATATTGAGGTCAATATCCTAATTGAAACTAACTATTTATGATCATATCTATTTTAATTGGTAAGGAAATATGTATCAATGATATTTTTGTATAATATAAAATCTAATGAGAAATATTTGAAACATATATTGATCTTTCATAATTTGTTTTTCATTAATGGTTTGAAATCATTTATTTAATTGTTTCAATAAACATAAAAAATTAGTTAATGGAATGGTTAAATATTTAGGGATTAATATTAAATAAAACTTGTCTAAGGGGAGGATATCTTTTAGGTTTAACATTTGTTTGATGTTGAGATAATAAAGTGTTGGGTGATTTTGAAAATTTATGTTATGTCGTATTAATATGCTTGGGATTGATGATAATTTATTAAAATTTATGTAAATATTATAACATTTTTAGTATTATATTATATATTTTCATGTGTATAATATTATTAACTATTGAATAATTCTATTTAATGAAAAAATATTGAAATTTCATTAATGATAATATAATATTTAATTGTAGTTTTATACTTTGAATAACATTTTATTTGGTTCTAAATTATCAATGTTGTTTGTGGAAAGATTAGTATGTTGATCCAGATTAATGTTTTAGTTAGATATTCTATTGGAAGTGTTATCTAGGATTATAAATATGTTATGAATACCCTCTATTACTTTTTTAAGTGATTGGTTACTAAAATTGTGAGGATACAATTAATTTTAGTGGGTAAAATGTAATGCCATGAGATTATGGATCCTCTAAAATGAATACTATTTTCTATATCTTGAGATACATGTTAAAAAAAGAATAATAAAAGAAAAAAAATATTGAGAATAAATTTCTAACAAAAATAGAGTATGTTCTAATATGGTAAACCATTATTAGTTGTTATATATAAAAAATGAGTTAATAATTAAAAAATTATTTTCAGTAAAATCCATTTTCATTATATTATAATTTTATTATTAAAAAGATAAATTTAAAATATTTTATAATTTTTATTTTATAAATTAATATTTATTTTTTAATAACTTACAATAAAATTAACTTATTATTTATTTTTGAGGTTTTACTAAAATAATTAGTGTATAGGTGAATCGTAAACGGAAATATATTTACTAAAATCATTATTTTCATGTGACATAGATGTTTTTGAAACATATTTATATAAAAAATATATTTTAATGAATGAAAAATTCATTTCATATTACTATTTTAAATTTAAAAAACACATAAATATCATTTCAAAAAAGAAACTTATATTTTATGAAAAATATATTTCTAATGTTCCATTAATTAAATTTATGCATCAAGAAATATGGATTCAGATTTATTTTAATGTCACATAAATATTATTTACTCAATTATAAAATTTTTAATATAATTATAGACTATTTCATTAAGAAGTTTTCATATACATAAATATTATTTATAAAAATATATATTTATTAACATTTAGATTTTACGCGTTACAAACATTGACGTTAAGATTAATTAATCTGCACATGTAATGTTAATTTAATAAAGATATAATTAAATTTTAGATTACAATTTAAATAATACAATAAATTTAAATTTCATTTTTTGTTAAAAATAATTAGATCATTAGAATAATGACAATTACCACAATAATGGTGAGACTATTATTTTTAAAATAATTATATTTTTTATGTTGATATATTTATTTCAAATAAGTTAAATATAAAATACATAAAATAATGAATATAATATTATGAATTAATTCATAAATAAATATATTAAAACTCATTTAATAGTAAATCTACATTAATGAAAATTAAAAATTTATAATGGTAAAATGTCATTTTATAACTAAATTTATTTTTCTAAACATTACACATTTTAATTTTAATGTTAATTTTATATTATTTATTAATTTAAATAAAATAATTTTATGTCAAATTTAATCCATATGGCCAAATTTTTCTTATAAGGTTTTTAATATGTTTAATAAAACATAAAATCACTTAGTTAAAAAATAGTTACATAGTTTAATAGTATGAGAGTAAAATGTAAAAACATAGTGGTAAAACCCACATAACATGTGTTAAACATGTGTGAATTGTTTTTGATCATTTATCAACCCAAAAATACATCACACTCATTTATTTCTAATATTTGGATCCATTAACCTTGGAATAGTGTCATGGTATTATAAAAATAAAATGAGTGTTTCCAAAAGTGACATTTTTCATTCTTCTAAAATGGAAATAAATATGATTCAAATATAAACCTAAACATATAATTACTCATTAAAACTATTCCATTTACTCTCACTATAACCCTATACCACAAAAATAATCCCATGGATGGTCATAGTTTGTCTAATCCCTTCAATTTTATAGCAGCATCTAAGGGAAAATCAGGTCTTAGATGTAAGTATTATCTCCTTCTTATGTTTTTCTTCATAATATTACAATTAAAAATATATCATCAATATAATAATATTTTGTCTTAATTATCATTAATATATTTATATGTTATCATATAAATGGTACAATGATTAATTATTCATTTCAGTCCGCTTAGAATAGAAAAAGAACGTTAGTCATATGTGTGTGTAGACTACAACCTCCATGAAGAATATTTTATTTTTTTCAACAATACATTCATTAACAATCAAAAAATCCTTAAATAATATTTAATATCATAATAAAATGTCAATAAAAATCATTATTCTTATGTTATAATGATATTTTTTCAAAATAAACATCTCTTTAGCAATACTCACCAATCAGGTTGAAGCTTATTCATTTTTGAGTCCGTTTAACCACCTACATGAAAAATGATTTTAAAATATGGTTTTGGATGAGTTTGAGAAGAAAAATATTGATATTATTTTATTTAAATTATATAATAATAATCATTTTGAAATTAAAAATTATATAAGTTATCTAATTTAATTTTAATAAGTCATCTTCAAACACCGATATTACTGAAGTAATCTATTATCAATTCCTTTTTCTCATAGCGTAACCCAAAAAATATAGAATAAAATAATAAAATTTCAATACATATAATATATATTTTATATAACAATAAATTAATAATTAACAGTGATCATGGTATCAAAATAATGGTAATGATATCAAAACATAAAAGTAGGTGAAAATCGTTAATTTAATAATCATTTGAGGGTTATAATATGATATAAAAAATTAATGTTCCTTTTATAATAATGATTATGAATGGAAATATTTATAAGTAAGTTTATTAAATCAAATACTATGTTAGTTATTTTATTTATAGCAGTTTATAGTTTCATTAATTAATTATGTAAATAATATAATGGGTTTTCCGTCTTAATTCCTCTTCATTGAGACATATTTTATTGTTATGCACCAATTTAATTTTTCAATGGTATATATAATATCAATGATTTTATTTTGATTTAATAAATAATTTAATTCATAAAATTAATATGCCCATATGAATTTCAATCTTTTAATTAATTTTGTTTCAAAAAATTACTAAATCTGGGATTTCATCATAAGTTACCTTCAATTTACACATTATTCGTATTTATGAAAGAATTATTATTTAAGTGTTTTATATACTGAATATTTCATAAAAATACCATAAATTATATTTTATTCATTTAAATTGTGGTTTAATACCATTATCTCCCTTTTTTGGGGATTTTAATTGATTTTTTACCCATGTTGTACGGGTTTTATTCTCTCAAATATGAATCCCTTGATATGTTTAATTCATAAAACATTTATCCATATAAGCAGTGTAAATAATGATATATTTTCATTTTTTATAATTATAAGATTATATTTCATGATATTAAATGTTCTTTTTAATGTTATACCTCTCATGTGATATTGATTCAAAATTTACTTTGGTTGTAAAATGTTTTTGTAGATGAAATTTTTCCCATGTTTTGTAATCACTATTTGTGACAATTTTCAGTCAATATTACTCTATTATAAACTCTGATAATGCTATGTATCCTTTGAACCTCTTTTATAGAGAAATAATATTTCACCCCAAAATATTATTCATTCATGATTCTACTATTTTGTCGATGTTAATTTATGACAAGAATATTTATTATTTCTTCTAATAGATTATTCATAATATCCATGTTTTTTATTCCAAAAAATTTTGTACTCTCCATAATGTAAAATAAATTTTTATCTCTATTGATTATTTTCACCCCTTGTACTCATTTCGAATCACATTTTTTTTAATATTTTTCATGACATGGGTTTAAAAAACAGAATTTAAAAATATTTAGATGATTTTAAACACTTAAAAAATAGAATTTTTTACCTTCCACTTCCAATTTTTGATAACCATTATATATTTTTAAAGGTTTCATTATTATATATTATTTATTGAAGAATTTTTTTCAAACTATTTTATCTTGTGATTTTTTTGAAAGAATTATGTCCTTTTAGGTATCATTTATTTTATGTTATTTTAAAAGAAAAAGTTTTCTTTTTTATTTTCACTTGAACATTTTGAAATAATTATGTCTTATTATAGAAATAATTATTAAATATTATTTGAATTTAAAATATTTCAAATTATTTGAGATTATTCATTCTAAACCCTTGAGTATTGTGAATGATATTTTATTTTAAAATAATGTTTTTAAAAGTTATAAAATTCCCTAGTAAAAAAATTTTTGTATGTAATTTATAAGTAAAATTTTTAAAATGTTTTTTTTAAAATTTATATTTTCACTTTTATTTACCAAACAAGTTTTATCTTTAATGAAAATATCTTTTGATCACCATTTATATGTTATTATGGTAATATTTTACTAGTAAAAAAAGTGTTTTAATGTTCTATGTGATGTTTATGAATGTTTTGAGAAAAAAATTATATTTACACAGGTTCATTATAAGATGATTAATATTCAATTTTAATGTGAAAAAAATTTATAGACTATGAGATGGGTGGTACCTATATCACCCAGTAATGCATTGAGTAAATTACTCTATATCATGAAAAAACTATTTTGCGAATAGGTTAGTGAGTATCTAGGTTCAAAAAGGGTGACTATGATGGTGTTAAGATATACTCACAATTTTATGAGTGAGTTATTTACTAAGTAGGTAGGTTAAAAAAGGGTGAGGGTATTATCATTAAGACTCAATCACAATTTTACATAAGAAAATGTTAGTGAGTATATAGGTCCGTAAACGTTGAGTGTGATGACATTAATCTTAGACCACAATTTTACATGTCTATAGGTTGAACGAAAACCAGGTTCACAATGATATGAAATACTATGTATATGATTGTTCTACATTTTCAATTTTTTATCATGTCATTCCATGTTTTCTTGATTATGATGTTATTTTAAATTATTAAGAAATTTTATGTCATGCACAAATGTTTTATGTAATTGATATATACTTTTAACAAATTAATAATGTTTACACATCTTTAATGTTCTTTTTATGATTTTTTTATTCATCATGTTCTATTATTATCATCTTGTTTCTTATTATATCTTGGTAAGATACATAAGTCTCACTCATGTTATCTATAGGTTTTATGTTATGATACTATCATATATGTTTTCCCTTATTTAGATTCTTAGATAATCCATATTTTATATTTTAATTATGCAAATTATGAAGATGATTTTATCATGTGAGATATGTAGTTAAGAGTCTTTGAAACATGATTATGGATAAATTTTCACAAGTTTTGTAAACTATGATGTTTATATAGTGAATCTACAAGACACTAAACCTTTCATTATTTAGTTTGTGTGACTATATATGATATATACTATTTTAATTGTGATATTAGTGAATTATTTTTACTGGTTTTTCTTGGTCCACTTCATATGGTTTGTGTTTTAATGAATTAATATTGTAACTGTTCAGTTTTAATGAAATTCGATTACATGGGAATGACAAACTCAATTAGTTTTAATAGAAAATGATACATGTAAAATAAAACATGTAAATGATAAAAATTTGGCTTCCTAAAAAAGTGTGATCGACTTGTTTATAGAGGAGACTAGTTTATTGTATTTGGATTTAATAGACAGATATTCTCTTGAAAATCATAGTGATAACACTGATTTGTGAGAATAAATTATATATATGGAAAGGATATACTATTGATGATGATTTCAATTATTTCTGTATTTTTTTTTAGATTTATAGAATTTAGTAGTGGTTAATAAATTGTGTCTGGAAAATATAATTCAGTTTATTTACATTCAAAGTTATATGATATTACATTATTTATTTGAGGATTTGAGGTGAATAGTTTTCTGAGCTTGCTATAGTCAAAACCATCTAAATTAGAGGTGGAAGTGTGGGTCCTTGATTTGTTTTCTGTCATTTTTAAATAATGGTCACATAAGGATAGAGTATGATACAATAATAAATGAGTTTTCTTATCATTCATGTCCCCCCATGACAGTAGCTTCAATAGTAGTTGTGGAAATGAATAGACCCTTATTTATGATAAACTACTGATGAAAAATTAAGTGGCCCAGGTTAGTGGAACTTGATTTATAATATTACATAGATATTAAGTTAGAGATGAAATTATAAACACCCAAATATTCCTAGTGTGATAACTATTTGTAAAGTGACAGGTTAATGTTTCCCTCTATACATGGAGTTGTTTTTATTATCTCCAAAAGTTATGCTAAAGAGAAGTATGATGATCCATGGGATTATGTTTAATTGAAACTTTGGGATAAAATTTCTATCATCCTATATTTATTTTCAAAAAATATAAAATCTTGAATTGTTTTAGTCAACTAGTGTTGATAACAATGACCTCATATTAAATGTTACCATGATTTTATGATGGGAACTTGTAATTTAAATCTCTATACTAGTGATATGATATTTATTGAGATTTTATTATACATATTATGTTGATTATTATAATTATAATTAAATGATTGAATAGTTGGCTTCTATGTTCTTAGTTATTAAAAATTTACTTGATCTCAATTATATAAACATTATTATAGAAAAATTCATAAATTTTCATCGAATGAATAAATTCATAATAAAGATACATCATTGTATATTTAAAACATGACTGTTAATTCTCATGTGATACAAATAGTGATTATTCTAAAAGAATATAAAGTATGATTTTCTCCCATAGAGTTTAGTGTGGGGGTTTTAAAAATATAGATTTGTTGTGTGAGTTTTAAAATTCACGGTTGGTAGAACACATCAACATTTTAATTGTTTATAAAGAGTTTTGATTATAATCATAGAGAATAAGTATGAAACAGTTGTCTAAGTTGATTGATTGATGTCTTACCAACAACCAAGTATTGTTTGGGTAATGAAAGTCTATATACAATTTGAGGAAGCACATAGTTTTTTGGAATATGGAAGTGATTTGAAAACCATGATGCATTTAGGGATAAATCATTCATATTTTATCAAAGGTTTATAAAACCATATGAGTGACCATCAATCAATGGTTGTATTCTTCTCATCTCAATACTATTCTTATGATAATCTCCATAGAGTGTATGAAATGACTTTATATTGTAAATGGATAATGAATGAGTAGTGATATGAACTATTTCCATGATTCCTAGGATTATTTCATAATTGAGAAGTGTGGGTAACAAAATCCACCATAAATTACCCAATACAATGGATGTATAAACTTGTGACATATTATATGTGTCTTATCTAAGAAAATTTAAATGGGTATTTTCACAAGTCATTTGATTACATGACAGATATGAAAAAATTTATTCACGTGTTATTTATGTGGTCTTTAGAACATGATTATTGAATCAGAATCATTTTTCATTAGTGTTTGGTTTAGATGTACAAGATCCTTAGAAGTAGGAAAATATTTAGTTGTGTACTTAGGATTTTTATGAATTTTAGTGATCTAAACAACAATTCCCTTTGATTTTGTTTTTCTTTTTTAGATAAAATGCCATAAATGTGAAGAGAATGTTACTAATTGTAATCTATGTATTGAATGATTATCATTCATGTAATTTTATGAAATTTTACAACTAAAATCCTATGATCAATAATGTGTGAAAATGTACCCATTTATATAAATATAATGAAGAAAACATGTACACAGTTCCTTGATGAATGAATTGATTACTCTGATCTTCTTTCAAATGATTAATAATGATCCTTATGAGGATTACACTAGAATCTTTCATATGTGGTTTCTCCATAGGTTGATATTTCTTGATTGTATTTTGCATGATATTATTCTATATTTTAAAATATTATAGTATTTCATAACAGAAATAAAGAAAATAATAAATAGGTCTAGGAAAGGGATAATTATCAATGAATTATTGAGGCACAAACACAACCATAACATAGCTAATACACCTTTTTAAAACTCTTAGAATTTTCCTTGAGTGGTCATAAAATAACTTGTACATTATGAAATGTATGAGTTTTCCATATAGTAATTAACCATTTTTAACCCATGTACATATTCATTTTACTCATTTTCTTTATCTTTATGAAATTATTTTTAAATATATCCACATGTTGAAGATTACAGAACACTAGTAGTTAAAATTCACCATACTTATTAATCATTCAATGAAACTAATGAGAAGAAACATTAAATTTCATTATTTATGACACAACCATCATCAAGGTATATGATATTCCTTCAATTAATTCATGTAATACCCTAAAACAGGCTCATGTTGTCACAAATGATATAAACATCCAGGTATATTTCTATCAACCTCCCACTTTCACTAAATCCTCAAAAACGTAGTTATATTACACCTTATATTTTATCATACTAAATAACATACCAAAAAATATAAAAAATATTTTTTAAATTATCCAAAACACTTTTATAAATCTACTATATATATCACTCTATATCGCATCATATTAAATTCCTTCAGAATACCCATCCAAAACTATTTTTTCATAAACTCAAAAACAAATTTAGATCATCTCTCTGAGTTTTATGTAAAATATAATAACCATTCAACAAAACAAGTGTAACCCAAAAAACCATTATATTGTGGAAAAAATATGAATTTTTAAATCTATAAATGTCTGAAAACTTAAGCCTCATTTGAAGAAGAAATTATACTCAACAAATAAAGGGAAATGACATGATATTTACCAAAAAATTGTATTCCTATACCTATTCCCACCCAATGTATGATATAAAATCACACATTTTAATATGATCTATTTTTACAAGATATATGTTAACCACTTGAAGCAATTGATGTTAATCGAATATATCAACTCATACATTCTCGTTTCTCAGATTATAGATTGAGCATGTTGATGAATACATATAATTTCATTCACACTTATAAATGAGAACAAAACATTCCCTTCATTAAATTGATAGACACATCATATATATTATATAGTTTTGTTAATATACTTCCATAGTTTGTCTCATCCATGGGAGAATATTTCATATGCATTATACAAGAGGAAAAAACCAATCTTGGTTTAACATCAACCTATTACATGAGTAGAAAAATAGCAAAGCACACATGATTTGATAATCCACTTGGATTTCCTTGAATGGATTTAAATTATAACAGTTATCATACAATTTATCTCTTCAATATTAGGTATAGGGTAATATAAAGAAAAATCAATCCCCCTTAGTATAAGGAAATCATTGTATTGGAGACTCCATGTGGTATACTTCATGATTCACACAACACACAAAATCCATTTTTACCACATGAAACTATTTTATATCCTTATAAAATAATCATGCTTAATATTTCCTTAAATTTTCATCAGAAGATATAATACATTATAAATAAAATTGGTCAAGGATAACACAATGTCATATGTTTAATTGTTAATTACCCTTACACTCCATGATATTATCCATCCAATTTAAAAAATAGATGAAGTGAATAGTTCCTTTTATATAACATAATATATTTATTTTATTAATTAATTTTAAAAATACTTACAAAAAAACATAATAATATGTCTTATCAATTCATATATGATAAATAGTCAGATTAGACTTATATTTACTACTATTTTTGGGGTTTTATTAATCTCATTAAATCCCTGTGAAATTCCTAGAACATATCTATGTGAATATTAGATAAAAATATCATCGTAAACTCTTAAGTGATTAATATTTATATGAAATCCATTTTTAATAATGTTGTGTATTTGAAATCATTTTTCTAGTGTTCAACTCACTGGACAAATAATTCAAACTCTTTAACTTTGAAACATTCAGTGTAAGGATATAAGTAACATATAATTTTCACCTAAAAATATTTTAATTATTTCAGCATAATCATTATAGGAACTATTTAAATAAAAAATAACCCTAAAATCATTTTTGTAACATTTTTTTGGACATACCATAATCATTTTAATGTTTTATGTTTAATTCACATTATACTTGACTAGATCAATTTTACTTGATTAATGTAATCTTACATTTGTAAAAATTGAACATAATTAAGTCCATAAATACCTCTAATATACACATAGACAATATAGTATCTTCATAATATCATGATAAGGTTAAAAAATTTGGTCTCTTTAAAAAATAACATTTATTTCCTTTAGTACAAATCTCTAACGAAAAAAATATTGTGTCTGTCTCGACTATATTATTCTTTATGTTTGGATTTTTTTTAAAAAAATAATACATCGTGATTTAAAATATGTCCCTGAAGGGTGGTGGGATCATATCCATTGAATTTTATAAAACATGTGTATAAACTCTTTTATCATGGATAAAATAATGTTATCCTTAATTTTTATTCAAGCGTTCTATAGAATCTGATAAATCATAAAATATATTTAACATATCATATTGTTCATAAAAATTGGTTTTTTTGAAAAAAAAATATCTTATCATAAAAGATAAACATGGTGAAAATAGATATCCTTTATTTAAATCCATATAATCTTAATATATTTATTATCATCAAACTATATTACTTTATAACACTTTTCTTCATTACTTTAATATAATTAGAAATCACTATCAGTCTATACATTTATTTTAAAATCTTCTATCTCAAAAAAAATTCATAATGTATATACATTGTATCATATAAAATTAAACCCAAATTAATTATTTCTATAACATTAATTCCCAACATGGAAATTCCAAGGAGTATCTATACTTCTTCAGGTTTCCTAGACAATTTCATTATATCGAAAAAAATTCCTTCCATCCAAACACTACATTTAGGTCACAATGTGCATGATTGGATATTTTTTGAATCATTTTTATACTTTCCTAATCACTTTTATTCTTTTTTACCTTTTACTAACTTATACAGTTGACACAACACTAGATCCAAAATATTAAATAGAATTATCATTTATCCTCAATGCTTTTAGAAAAGAATGAAAATTTTATCATACATAATTCACATTATTATATTGTTACCAAAAAATGTTTCCATAATGAATTTTATATTAAAAAACATGACTTAGAGGATTCCTATAGTCCATTCAAGTCATTTTCATAGTCAATCACATTTAGTATATGTGTGTACAATAAAGGTCATTTAGAAATTTTGTATTTAATTCCCTATAAAACATAAATTAATTCATCTATTATTCTTATAAACATATAGATCCAACTTTTGGAAAAATTCAATAGTTGGATACCATGGAATGTGTTTGATATGATATATATTATTTCTCTCCCCAAGATGTGAATTATTGGTGTGTTTTTATACCATTATAAAAAATTAATTACAATAATAATATAAGGACCCGACATTAAAACATTACATAATCTAGAATTAAACGAATAATTCACATTGAGGATATTTTTAGGTTTAGAGTTTTAGAGAATTATGCCAGAACTATTACATATCTACTTGATAATTACATATAGACACTACTACTCAGTATCCATTTTTTTTAAAATAAGAACTCTTAAAAAGATATATGCCTAGTTCAAAGTCTTAGACAACATGTCATTTTATTTTATCCCATACTTGACCATATTCATCTTTATGTCCTGTGGATAAAATTTCAAAAACATGGGATGAGCATAAAAATCTCAGTAAGGGTTATAAAATAAATAAACAAAACATTATCCCATAAATAAATACAAATCAATGAACCCATACTTTTCAATCATAACATACCTCATGAACTCATAAAATTTATGAATAACACACAGAAATCATAAATCATAAAGGAAACATGTGGCATAGATGACATAATTACATTGTAGCTATCACAACAACACATGGAGTTATGTTGGAATACCCATCATAGTATATTCCCTAAATCTCTCAGGAGAAACATTAATGTTTACCTCTGTCATGTTACCCAATGCATTAAAAATCTTTCTTGGGCTCACCCGCCATAGGTTTTTCATGGAACCACCCGTATATGTAAACAATTACCAAGAACCATAACATATTCATAACACATTCAACAAGACTAAAATAAAGATAACATTTCCTCATTGGAATCACAATATATCATTTTATGATATTGACATAATCAATGCTTTATCAAACCATTTTCATAACCATTAAAAAAATTTAATGAAAAGATTTTTGAATCAAAGTATCCTATACCATTTTGAAACTTTTAAGGGTAATAACATTTTAACACATTAATTTCCATATAAATAAATCCTTAAAACCATTTTAAAAACATGACAATTAATAAGAACGTTTTATGTGAATAAATCATTAAAACATTTAAAACAGTATTTTAGTTAAAGAGTTCCTAACTAAATGAGAGATGCTTGTATTCAAATATTTGAGGAATAGAATTAATAAAATCTTATAATATCATGAGATTATGGATATTCATAATATAATATGTCGAAGGAAATTATATACACTATTTAAAAGTGAATTGGCACATAACAATAATGAAATTTTAATGGAATGAAAATTGAGACGAAAACCATTATAAAGATGGTATCCTTAGATTAAGGATAAATCAATGGAATAATTATGTGGGAAAAATAAATACAACCAATATAAGTGGATATTAATTGAAAAAAATCAGAGGTTATTCCCACATGTTCTTTTTAAAACAAAACCAATAATTTAGATGTTTAACTAAATGAATGGAAATTGAGATAAGATTACCCTTATCAAGTTCAAATCAATGACATGACAATTTATCAACGGAGATGTTATCTGTATCAAAAGTATATCCACACAAAGGGGAGTTTAAATTACCATAGAAATAAATAAACAATTATTACATACATAATCATATCATGACCTAATTATGAATTTGATGATTTACACAAATAATTGAAATTGGGTTAAGAAGTTCCCTTAATAAAATTCGACAGCCTAATGGAGTCACATTAAAATTTATAAAATAATTTAATGATAGAGGATAGGGTCTATAATCAAAAGGACATAAAATTTAAAAAAATAAGGATATAAAAGAACATATCCCATCATAATAACATGGAAATTAAAAGACTTAACATAAATAAGTCTTTTAAAAATAGGAGGGTGAAAGGTTCTCTTACCAATTTAGTAACTTACAAAAAATACACCCCATGAAAGAAGGATCATAAAATAAAGATGTAAATAACCATAAATTAAATTATATTATTGTAATATTACAATCATGGTCAGTATATACACCACACAATTTTAAATAGTGTCAAATATTGCATCAATCTCAAGGGAATAAAAACAGAGATGAAAACCTATTACCACATTTTAATCAATCGAATCATTTGAAAAAAAGTTAATAACCACCAAATGAATCACATAATACCATGAATATAAATATAATTGTGATAATATATATCAAATGGTAGTACACAATACACCACATGAAATATATAAGTGGTGAACAATGGAAATCTCACGGAATAAAAAATGACATAAGAAACTCATTATCTTGTGTCTGACTTAACACATTTGTTCCTTGTTTTCCTGAATAATAAACTTAAATTAGTTTCTACTTTCCAAATAACACTTTTTTTGGTTATTAATAATTTTATATAAATTATTACCTTTCTATAATAATTATTCAATTATTTCAGTTTATATTGAACATTTTTTCGATGTTCGGAACATTAGTAAAAAATGAACTTGTTATAATAACAAATTGTCCATGTGGTAAAAATAAAATTATATCCAGAATAATATTAAGATTTTAGATATCATATATATCATATATATCCATAATATATGTATTTATAATAGTACCAAACAATTGGAGATAAGAAATGAAATGCACCGTTAATGGAGACGGTAAGCCTTATGTTCGCATGAACGCTACTTTCATTTCTATTTCATATTTAATGGAATGAAAATTTAATGATAAATAGGTATATTATAATTAAAGTATAATTTCATATATAATTTAATTATATCCATCTTTTATACATTCCACGTATGGCCTGAAAGAGTCATATCAGTTAGAGGGGGCGATAGTCCGGACTTCCTCAAATGAAATTATCGTGTTTACCCATTATGGAAACCATAAATGTATGATATAAATAGAGAATAAAAAAGAATCGAAACAATATAAATATAATATATATCACATATAAATAAATTTTCATTATAATGTTCACCATGAACAGTGGTAGGAGATAATTGAATAATCATCGTTTCATGGGGTAGTAGTTCGCTGTCCACATAAATAGTATTTTCTTTACCCATTAGATGGAGGTGTGTATGTATGGTTAGAATAACTATAATAACAACAACCTAGTATATTTAGGATACTATTTTTGTAATAAAATAATGGAATAAAAATATTTTAGGGGGTTGGATAAGTAAAATAAAAGAAAATAACTAAAGAGAATATGTTACCTTTAAATCGGGTAACTCCCTCTGGTTTGAAATAAACAGTTTACTTGAATTGCCTTATGCCTAATGAAAGACTTCTAGGAAGAGTTTAGGGATGTAGGGAGCTTAACTGGTGCGAGGTTGGATGAGAAAAGGGTCTTGAGAGGTGTGAGTATAGGGTTAGAGGTGATGATTTTTTATAAGGGGGGAGGGCCTCTTTAGGGACGTCGAAAAACATTATTTTATTATTATCTTATCTTCAGTTTAAAAATGTCTGAAACTCATTAAAATAGAAGATAAGAAGAATATATCTAAAATAAAATCATCCAATAATAATTGGATAGGTTTTGGATATTGTTTAAATTTTTATAATTTTTTTTAAATCATTCATTATTGAGGTAAACAATGCATCATCACTGTCTCATAAATAATATTATTTATATGATGTATAAAAACTATAAATAAAATACCATGATATAGTAATTAATTTTACCTTTATAATTAATATTTATAGTCGAAGATATAACTTATATATCCTCATGTAAAGGTTGTTTTACTAAAAGATATTTATCTGTATCATTTTTCCCTTTACTATAAATTAATTAATATAAAGTGTCATTATCACTCTTACGGGGCTCCATGGGGTCCCAAAATAGACCCAAGGAATACCATTGTCGGAAATTTATCATAAAATAGTATTAGTACACATGTTTGGGTAATTTAATATTATTATAATATTATTTTTTACCCTTATTTATCAGATTTACCCTTTAACCATAGTAAATAAAATATTTATCGAAGTAAATATTCATAATGTCTAAAAATAAAAGATACATATATACATAATTTGGACCTACTGACTCCAAATATGGAATCCATTTTTCAAAATTCCAAACACATAAGTGGTAGAAATTAATTTAAAATTAATTCCCACTATCAAAACAAAAATCCAGTTTTTACGAAATAATAACTATCAAAAGATTGACACTTTCTTATGTCGATTTTCAAAGTGAAATTAATTACAATGACCAAAATTGGATTAAAGGGTAAACAATTAATCTAATTGAACATTAAAAGCAATTATGAAGATATTCTATCCATATAAATTAATTATATTAAAAGGCAGTTTTTAATTAAAATACAGTATTTTTCACTATTCAAAAAAATACACATTATCAGAAAAATTCAAAAATTTCATCCAAAGAAAATTTTATGTACCAATTCTTAAAAAGATTTTTTTTTTCAAATATAACATATAAAAGTGAAACAAACTATATTTAGAAAGGGTTTTCCATAAAAAGGTGACCAATCAACCTTTTAATGAATATTTGAGCATTTCATACTTCTTATTTGAATCCAAAAAAATTTATTAGATAAATGTAAAATCATTTAAAAAACATGAATAATTATATTTTAGTTAGTTCTGTTTATTAATACTCATATAATGGCTAGGTGTTAACTTCCATTTAAAAAGATAATATTAATATATTATTTTTCTGTATAACACAACATCTCGTGTAATATAAGATTTCAAAGAAACCGATTATTGCGAGTTGAGTACGCTATTATACATAACAGCCATTTTAAAATAAAATTAATATTTAATTTAAAAATATTAATAAATATGAAAATATCATATTATTTATTTACCTGGTATGTTACATCCTTCCCCCCATTTTGGAAATTGTGTCCTCGAAATTTTAAAATTGGGCTTAGAAACTTCATTAAAAGCCCCACATCGAAATAGGGTAAATAAAACAATCACTTTTAAAAGAATGAAATAAATTAGAAAAGGTCACCAGATACAATAGATACTAGGATTACATGAAAACCTGGATATTGTGGAGAAAAAAACCATCAAGATCTGATATAGAGTGATAGAAAACAGGATTATGAGAAAGTTAACCACTTGAAAATCACAAACTTATGATGGGATAAACATACTTTAATTCCCCACTTAGAAAAGTAAATAGGAAAGGTTTTTGTTTTTAGTTAATTTTCATAATGTTGATTAATTTATTTAAGATCATGAATAATAACATAATGAAACATACATACATTTCAGGTAGAATTTCATCCTTTACTAGATTTCTACCACAAACTCATCTTTCCTCCAAACGATGAGTATTCAAAATGACTTGTTCAAATTTAAAGCACTATAATAAACTTCTAGAGAATCAAATAATCTAAAAAATATGAACTATATATTTCACATGTCTTTATACATTATCCAAAACCATAATGGTTAGTATAAGATTAGATAATCCCAAAAAATTAAAATCTTTTACAAAAAAACTACTCATAATCTCCAAAATTTTTCAATGAATACCTGAAGTTCAACAAAGGCCATTCAATAAACAACTATCCATAAAATTATTCAATGTAATCCCAAAAAATATTGAATCCCAAATCTTAGAAGGATTTAATCACATAGTCTTACCAGATAAATCTTAACATTTATCTTCAAATAACTTTAGTTACTCTAAAAGTCTCAAACTAAAATGTAATTAACCTAATAAAATATTCTCCATGATAGGTTAATCATTTCCATATATAACCAAAATCAACTTATTCATGATTCAAAAAATGATTTAACTAAAAATAATTAGTCATACTAACTGAGGACTTCACGTAGTCTAGTGGTAGGTGTTAAATCCCAATCACATTTTGGTTGTGGGTTAGATTCCCACAGCTTTGCCTGACGTTAAAGGTTTTCACACAGTCTAAATTTTTTTATTTTTTTTTAAACCATATAATTTTATAAAATTCCAAAAAATGAGTTAATTCATAAAAAATAACCATAACATAATTTAACAACAAAGGTTATCTAATAACTTTCATTTTTCATCCCAAAATGTAATAACCTTTAATTGACTCAAATTCAAGGATCATATAAACCCAAATGGCTCATTATAACTATATACACAAAATAAAATACAACTATTCTATGAATAATAGTTTCAAATATCAAATTTTGGGGTTACACTTACTATAAAAAGTTTCCAAAGTAATCCCATAATTAATACGTTGAAACATATCATCATCTATAACTCTTCAATTCCTAAAATATAGACATTTTAATCATCAAACATACTTATTGATTCTTTATCCATGTATTTTCATCATATTCATTTATAATTCCTTCCAATAGACAAAATCATGCATAATTTTCTATAATTTTAGTAATTTCAAAACATGAGCAATGAAATAATCCATACATTTCATAGGTTATTTTCAGTTTCCTTATCTTCAATTAGAATGGCATTATGAATCGATAAACAAATATTTGTAAGATCCTACTGATCCCTTTCCTGAAACTTCCTCATAGAACATCTATTTGCGCAGTGACCATGCACACCACATTTAAAACATTCAACTGACCCCTTAGAAAGAACTTCTTTCCCTTTCCTAGTGTCAACTAGATGCTTTCTTTTTCCATGGAAAGTTATTGCTTCATAGACTTAATTACCACATCTAAAACATCTTTTCATCCCTTTAAATAATTTTCCTAAGTGTTTATTTCCACATCCATGACACATAGTATTTTGAATATACTTACCGTTATAACTATTACCTGAAACTCTGCATTTTTTTCATATATGATGCCTTATAAAAATCACCAAGGTTCAGGTGGTTGATCCTAACTCCAGATATTTGATTGATAATAACCACAATAGTTCCCATTCCAGCTCCCATTTCAGATCCCATTTCATTCATTTTGTCATTTAGAAAAAAATCATAGTTTTCTTCACATCCACTATTACTTTGGTTTATGCTAAATCCAGCCATTTACTAAAAGCTAAAAGGTCAATGTGAGTATATCATTAAAATAATCATATACTATCTTCAGAGGAGGGTAAAAACTAAAACATACATGTTCATGTAATCTTAAATTAATTGGATTTATCTAAAAAAACTATGACACTTTCTAATATGATAACCATTTTGGTTATTTTACTTATTCTTTAATAATACTCTATCCTCTAAAGTTATCTAAACTGAAATCTGATAACAACTATAAAGAGATGACCTTAAAACATTACATAATATTGAATAAAATGAATAATTCACATTGAGTATATTTTCAGGTTTAGATTTTTAGATAATTAGGCCATAACTATTACATATCATCTTGAAAATTACATGAAGACACTACTACTCAGTATCCATTTTTTCATAAAATAAAAACTCTTAAAATGAAACATGTCCAGTTCAATGTTTTAGAAATCATGAATATTTCTTGATACCATCCTTGACCCTATTCATCATTAAGTCATGTGAAAAACATTTCAAAAACATTGTATGAGCATAAAAACTATGTTAGGGTTAGAAAATAAGGAATGAAATCATTATCCCATCACTAAATACAAATCAATGAAACCATACTTTTCAATCATAACATACCTCATAAACTCATAAGATTTATGAATAACACGCTAAAATAATATATTATGATGGTAACATGTGGCATACATAACATAAATACATTATTTCTATCAAAAATACATACAGAGTTATATTGGAATACCAATCATAGTATATTCCCTAAATCTCTTAGGATAAACATTAATGTTTACCTCTGTCACATTACCCAATGCATTGGAGTGCTATCTCGGGCTCACCTGCCATAGGTTTATCACAGAACCACCCGTATCCATAAATAATGCCCAATAACCAAAACATCTTCCTAACAAATAAAACAAGCATAAAGGAAAGATAACATTTCCACATTGTAATCAAAATATATTCCTTCATGATATTGACATAATCAATGCTTTATTAAACCATTTTCAAAACCATTTAATACATTTAATAAAATGATTTTTGAAAAAAAGTGTCCCATACGAGTTCGAAACTTTTAAAGGCATTATCATTTTAAAACATTAATTTCCCTATAAATAAATCCTTAACACCATTTTCAAAACCTGGAAGTTAATGAGAATGTTTTAGAATAATAAATGTTTAAAACATTTAAAATAATATTTCAGTTAAAGAGATCCTAAACAAATGAGAGACAATTAAATACAAATATTTGTCGAATTACATTAATCAAAGCTTATAATATAATGAGAATACGTATATTCATGATATAATATTTCAATGTGCAGTATATACACCATATAAAAGTGAATTGGTGCATAATAACAATGAAATCTCAATGGAATGTAAATTGAGATGAAATATCATATAAAGACGGTATACACAGATTAATGATAAATCAATGACATCATAATGTGTGACAAATAAATACACCCAATATAAGTGTATATTAAGTATAAAACAATTAGGGGTTATTCATATATGTTCTTTTTAAAACAAAACCAATAACATGGATGATTAACTCAATGAATGGAAATTTAGTTAATATTACCCTTATCAAGTACATATCAATGACCTGAGAATTTTTCAATGGATTGATGTGTATTAGAACAATATCCACACAAAAAGGAGTGGAAATTACATCATAAATAAATAAAAATTATTCCACACATAATCACATTATGACCTAATTAATAATTAGATGCTTAACCCAATGAATTGAAATAGGGTTAAGCAGTTCCCTTTCAAGAATTTGACACCCTAATAGTGTCACCTAAAAATTCATAAAATGAGTAGATGATATAGAAAAGGTTCTCTCATAACATGTACAAAAAATGTATATAAATAGGTACATATATTAACATATCCCATCATAATAAAATGAAAAATTAAAATACATAACATAAATAAGTCTTTTAAAAATAAGAGGGTGTAAGGATCCCTTACCGATTTGGTAACATACAAAACATACACCCCATGATATAAGGATCATAAAATTAATATGTAAATATCTATAAATTAAATTATATTAAACATAAAATACAATAATGGTCAGTACATACACTACAAAATAGGAAATTGTGGAAAATAAAGTTGGAATCTCACGGGAATAAAAAGTGAGATGAAAACCCCATTCCACATTGTAATCAATCGACTCGTATGAACAAAGATTAATAACCACCAAATGAATCACATAATAACTTTTATATAAATTGAATCATGATAATATATAATAAATGGAATTACATAATACACCACATGCAACAAATAAGTGGCGAACAACGGAAATCTTGAAGAATTAAAAGTGAGATAATAAACTTCTTAATCGTTTCCGACTTGACTTGTTTGTTCCTTGTTCTTCCGGAAGAATAAACATATGTTAATTTAAAATTTATGAAGAAACTTTTTCAATCTTATTATTCCTTTTATATAACTTATTACCTTGCTATAACAATTAGTCAATTATTTGAGTTCATAGTGGACATTTTGTCGACGTTCAGAACTTGAGTAAAAAAGAAACTTGTTATAATAACAAATTGTCCATGTGGATAAAATTATATTATCTCTAGAACAATATTCATGATTTATATATCATATATATCCCGAATATATGTATTAATAATAGTACATAACATTTGGAGATAATAATTGAAACACACTGTTCATGGAGACAGTAAGCCGTACGTACGTATGAACGATACTTTCATTTCTATTTCATATTTACTGGAATGAAAACATAATTATAAATAGGTATATTACAATTACAGTATAACATCATATATTATTTAATTATATCCATCCCATATACATTCCACATATGGCATGAATGAGTTATATATCTATTAGGGGGTGGTAGTCCGGACTTTCTTAAATGAAATTATTGCATTTACCAATTATAGAAACCACAAAAGTATGATATAAATGGATAATACAGAAGATTATAAACAACATAAATATAATATATATTATATAAAAATAATGTTCCATCATAATTTCCACCATGAGAGGTGGTAGGAGATAATTGAACAATCATTATTTGGTGAGGCAGTAGTTCGTTGTCCACCAAAACAGTATGTTCTTTACATAATTGATTAAGGTGTGTGTAAGTGTAGTTACAGAAAATCTAATAAAAATAACCTTGTATATTTATTATACTTTTTTAGTTATAAAATAATTGAATAAAAAGTTTTTAGTGTGTCGTAGAAGTAAAATAAAAGAAAATAACTTAAGAGAAAATGTTACCTTTAAATCGGGTAACTTCTGTTGGATTAAAGCAAAAGGATTAATTGAAGTACCTTATGCCTAATTTAAGGCTTCAAGGTGGAGGATATGTATGTAAGACGATTAATTTGTCATAGTTTTGATGTTACAAGGGTCTTGAGAGGTGTGAGTAATGGTTTGTAGGTGATATCTTTTTATAAGGGGGAGGAGGTTCTCTTTATAGAAGATTAAAAATATTATTTTATTATAAACATATCTTCGGTTTAAAAATGTCCAAAATTAATTAGATTGAAATATAATATGACTAATTTTCTAAATAAAATCATCAAATAAAAATTGGATAGGTTTTGGATGTTGTTTTAATTTTTAAAATATTATTTATTTAAATCATTCATTAATGTGGTAAACATTGCATCATCATTGTGTCTTAAATAATTTTCTGTATTTGATGTCTAAAAATTATAAATAAAATACCATGAAGTAGGAAATATTTTTTTATCTTTCTAATGAATATTTATATTTGAATATATAACTTATATAACCCCATGTAAAAGTTTTTTTACTAAAAATAAATTTTTATTTCATTTTGTCCTTTACTTTAAATTAATTAATAAAAAGTGTCATTATCACTATTATGTGGCTCCACGGGGTACCAAAATCGACCAACAGATTACCGTTGTATAAAATATATCAACCAATAAGATTATGACACATTTTAGTGAAATTTAATATAATAATAATAATATTTTTTACCCTTATTTAACAGATTTACCCTTTAACCATGTTAATTAAAATATTTACCGAAGTAAATATTATTAATGTATAAAAATAAAAGATTCCAATTTACACAATTTAAAAATCCTGATTCCCAATATAGAATCCATTTTTCCTAATTCAAAATTCAGAAGTGGTAGAAATTAATATAAAATATATTCATGTTGTCAAAACAAAAAAGCTTGTTTATAAGAAATAAAAACTATCAATAGATTGACACTTGTTTATTTCCAATTTCATTGTAAAATTTATTCCAATGAAAAAATTGGAATAAATGGTAAAAAAATAATCTAATTACACTTTATGATCAATTAAAAATATAATCTAACCAAATAAATAAATTATATTAAAATGTAGTTTTTATTTAATATACAGTATTTTCACTACTTATAAAGCAATGATCTTTATCAGAAAAATGCAAAAATTTCATCCAAAGTAAATTTTGATGTCCATATTCTAATAAATAATTTTATTTTGACAAATATAACATATAAAAGTGACAAAAAGAGATTTAAAAATTGTTTTCCATCCAAAGGCGGTAAAATGACATTTTAAAGAGTATTAGAGTATTTCATGCTTAAAATAGGATTCATTCAAATTTTAAGCCTCTAAAATTTATTTGATAAATGTAAAGTAGTTTAGAAAACATGAATAATTATATATTAGTTTGTTTTATTCATTCCCTCTAATAAAATGGCTAGGCGTTAACTATAATTTAAAATAATAATAATATTATATTATTTTTTGGTATAACTCAATGTTGTGGGAAATATAAAATTTAAATGAAATATATTGTTGCAAGTTGTGTACACTATTAGACATAGCATACCCGTTAAAGTAAAATTAATTTTTAATTCAAAAATAATAAAAAATATGAAAAGATCATATTCTCTATTTACCTGGGATGTTACAAATAACCTCTTTTCTATAAAAATTATCTCAAAGTTATGTTTTATTATAACAATTCCATAAATCAACAACCCATAATTTTATTATATGAACGTATTATTTACATTGTTTTAATAAAGAATTTTATTTAATGTGATTTTACTATAATGATGATCCCTTTTAAATTAATAATTTCCATTAGTGGGACATAATTTTATATTTCACCATGTAATGAGTCAAATATTGCATTCCATCACCACAATGTTTTTTAGATATGGAGTCATTATAATCATATCATACATGACTCTTGGATGGTTTTCTAAAGAATGATTACTCTAATACATTATATGGAAAAAACATGCATCATTCCTATGATGTACTATCTATTAGAGTTTCCCAGCTAAATGAAACCAAAATTAAAGACAAAAAATTCATAACCTAACTCTTATGGGCACCTCATTACTTTCTTTCAATACAAAAGATAATTTACAAGCTCCCCAGATTAGAAGAACCTAACAAATTATATTACCATGGTCCTGAAAAGTGATTCATTTAGAAGGAATGTGAAACATAGTATTTTAAGGGGGATTCGATATCACCATATTTTTCTCATATAATTATCTTTAATGTATGTATGATTAAAACTTGTTAGTTTGTAATCCCAAATTTTTAGACCAAAAATATATGTTCAAACCATTTTAATGATTAACCCTATACAGAACTGATAGATTGTGTTCCTAAATCAAAATTTGATTAAACTATAATTATAAAAATTTAAATACATCTCATTCATATGGAATATTCCACTCTTTAATGTTGAGTTTTAAAATCAAATTAAATGTATAATTACAATAAGAGTAATCATAGAGAGATAGATAAGAAAACCCAATTTTTTTAGACAAGAAATAAGCCTCCAATATAATTATAATTTGACCCAATGTCTCTTTACCCAGGGTTATATTACTTTATAGAGACCATAATTATATCATAATTCAAATACTAAATATGTTTAAATTGAAATTGACCTTTAAATCCAAGTACATAACCCTATACAGTCAAAAGTCAGTGCAAAAGAAAAAAATCAATTATTATACCTAACATATTACTACTTAAATTCCTGTTTGAAGATTAGTATAAGTGGTTTAAAATTAAAATGGGATAATACATCTATTATTAATAAAAAGATTATAACTTTTAATAAAGGAGATAACAAACTAAATAAAGGGAAAATTCCAATATTTAAACATCTTATCAACAATTTCCGAAAAATTCATAAATAAAGTAATTATAAAAACTTTATAATTATCCCTGAATTATAGATAATAGGTAATTAAATTTACATAAACTCTTCATAATTTTATTTTATGTGTCATTATGATTAAATATAAAACATTAAATTTAATATTTTCATTTTATATTCCAATTACATTATGTAAGTAATTGATATAATCTAAATATCTTATATTTAATATTATTTAATCTCTTTCCATGTCAATTATCAAAAAAAAACATTTCATATAGTTTTAATAGGTCCTTAAGTAAGGCCTTATAATTAAAAAAACTAAATCAATTAATTACGGCCAATTAAATTTTTTTAATATATAGTCTTTTATATTTTTTCTTTTTTCTTATTAGTGAAAAATTTACAAATTACAGTTATAAGTTCTATATATATCCAAATTATATCTAATTCCATATAATTTTAGTCGATAGTTAAACAAAACATTTAATTATACCAATAATTATTTAACAATTTTTTTTTCAAAATTTAATAATTAAATATTAAATATTTTATAATTATTTAATTTAAAAACTTTTTATATATTTAATTAATATCCCAAAAGCCCATTTTATAAAAGAAATAATTTATATAAATCAATTCATAATTTATATTTTTAAATATCAAAATTCAAAATTATAATAATTTTAAGGATATATTAATATCATGATATATGATAAGATTACCACTTCACTTTATACACTTTTAGCACTATCAATCTTAAATTACAATTGATAATCTAGTGTCACAGTTACCTGATCTATATAGGGATAACTCAACCCATGGTGGAAATTCAGTCTATGATATACTACAACACAATATTAATAAGTGGAACTTGGTGTTTTGTATAACAATAACTGAACATATTTTAGAAACCGTAACTTATGATATGAAATCCACGTAATAATAACATAGAACTTATCATATGCAATTATTTTCATAAACCATGGTAATATGCACAATATTAACCTTTGGTTCCATGCAATTGGTTTTTATGGTATTTCTTATATTTTAACAATTATACGATAATTTATTTTATAATGCATGAACAAATAATATTGATTCCATCATATCTTATGACATCCCATACCATATTCATGGATACAATGAAAAACTAAGGTATTGCATAGGGGTTCCACCAATCATCTCTTATATCATATGGAATCACAAAATCATAGCCTAGGATATCACATATCATATTTCTGACCATAGAGAAAAAGCCCAGTCATATCTTTTGATAGATGATATGACAGCTCCATGATAAACAATTTATACTTTTTATGGAATGATTTCATAAATCATGAATCATGGTTAATCTCTCAGAGAATATATGGGTTTCTAAGTAAAAAAATAAATATTTAAGGTATCATAGGAATTTAGAAACCTCAAATCCCATGACCAACCAAGCATGAACCTTAAAACATATTTATAAAAAAATTAACAATTATGTGTATCTTACATCCATGAGTGGACACCACATATGTATGATATTAAACTATTGTTAAATTTCATTGTGAGGAATCCATCCGACTCCCTTATCTATGATGTAATCAGGGGTTGATATGAATCACCCAAATTTTGGGAAATATTATTCTATCTTTTACAATATGAATGTTTCTCAAAATGTAAATGAAGGAGAAGAAGATTGATCAATTGGGTAGGGAAGATTTGATAGAGCATAGAAATGCCCAAATACATCCATTTCTTGGATACTACCCATTTATAAATGTCTTGAAGGAATTACTTGAGTGATTCTACATTAAGTGACATCTAATAAAATGTGTGATTTATTAATCCAGTTAAAAACACTTTATAACCCCTTTTATGACTAATTTAACCCATACATTTCAACTTTTTGGAATACATAATAGTGATATCTCTAGGTGGATGATTTATTAATGTTAAGTGTTAAAGTTTCACTACCTTATCAATCATGAAATATTATTGATAGGTAGTAATAGAACATATCAAATGTGTTGTTCATGATCATCTAATGATCATAAGATATATTAGAAATCAATGAACAAGCCTGATCTATTTTCAGCATAATCAACATACCATGGATATTGAAGAATGATGTATTTGGTGTACCTTCAATTTCAAGTAATCTATGTTTTAAAAATTCTAGTACACATGATCAAGATAAGATAACCAATAAATGAAATTTACTAACTTCTATAGCTAGTATACCAACATTAGATGTGAGATCATATCATGAGGAATCCTAATAATAAAATGGGTGCTAGTACCATAACCAAGTGATAAATAGTTCTTTTCGAATAATGGTGTTTTGGTTAACTTACATAAAAAATATGTTTTTCCAATAATATTGATATATTCCTTAATATAATTTTCCTCAATTCTCTTCATTAAATGAAGAGTTTTTTCTATATCACCATATCAATCCACATATCAAGAAACACATACATTATTTACATTTTATTAATTATTCAATATACACTTTAATTAATACATTACATGCTATAAATGAACCATATCATAGATCTTTAATGATGAATATTTTGTGATAAAATTCACATAAATGAGTAACCTATATCATGTGGCTTATCATACTCTATGATTATGTGTAATATATAAATCTCATACATTATACTATATAGATTTATCATAGGATATGATTTTCATATCATGAAAACCATTCAATATGATATACGTTACATCATTAAATATTATATACCCTTCTAGTTAATTTTCATAAATATCTAACTTATAATTAAATACCATTAGAACCTTTTCCGTAACAATAAAACTCTTTGTGAATCCAAACAAGGCTCATTTTTCAAAGATTATCAAACTCTCTTCATTTTGAAACATAATCATTTTCCAAAACATAATACATATCCAAATACCTAACTATGAGACCATTTAGTACATATATTCTTTGAAAACAAACATTATATACCTATTTCATATATGTAAGAAAATTTTAGCTTCTAGAAAATGTATCATTTATAGTCCAGATATTAAGGGGTATGGTGGGATCATCATAAAAAACTCATATTTCATAGAAACATGTCAACCAAAACATGTGACCACTGGACATGGGAAAATTTCAAATATATTATAATTCATCTCATACATCGTTGAATGACCAAAAGACCAACTGGATTTATGAATACACCATATGATATACGTCTAGTGGATTATCACATCACAGGTGTATTAGCCATGTAATTCAACACATTATATGTGTACAAACTATAAATATCCACTTATTTACTTAGTATAAATTTTTCAGAGTCCTAATTCTTTTCTCATAATATGAGTAGTAAAATCGATTCATTGTTTAGATCCAACAAAAAACATGACCGAAAACCTTCAAAACTAAACACTGATTCATTAAGCCTCAACATCTTACATTTTAAAGGTATCAAAGTGTGTTGTTTCTCATGTTAGGTGTCTCATCTACCTCAAGAAAAAATGATCTATAATAAGAATATACCATAATATATAACAATTATTTTCTAAAATTCCATGGGATATAGTTCAAGGGTTTGTCCAAATAATAAGTATCCACTTATTCTCTTATAATTACACAACTCAGGATACTATTAAATATCATTATAACCAATAATATGTCATGATGATTATCATTTTGGGACAAATCAAAGTATTATTTTAAGGGGGTATTAAAGTTCCACCATTCATGTACATTAAATAGCAGCACAGATGGAAGAATGGCGAATGAAGGTTTTTGATTATTTTTAAATTGGGATACCTTATATAACCATTATACAAACTATTATGAATCATATAAAATGAAACTAAACAAGATCCCCGTTTTTTCATGTTAATGATTTATTTATTGGGTTAACCAAATTTTCATTTCAGGGCACCCAATAGATCATATCATCACACTGTATGTAAACTCTTGTGTTTTTTAACTAGGTTAAATTATGAATATTTTCTAATTTTTTTCCAGTTTATCGATGGGTCAGTTTTTAAAATTGAGCTCCAAAATTTTATTCTGAGTGTTGGAATACCTAAAAGTGTCATTTTTTAGACTTTTGTAATTACCATAAAATTTTAGAGGGTGTTTTGATGAGTCTCAAGAGAACCATATCTGAAAAGTCCACTTAAATGGATCTGCACGAGCATCACACAGCTGCGGTCCAACCAGTGCAATTTACATTGTTTAATAAATTATTACATTTAATTAAATAATATTATATGAGATTTTGTGATTATTTATAATAGTTTTTTTAATAAATTTATGTTGTTTTTGGGTTTTTCGAAGAACCATTTTAATTAAATGAAGTGTTTGAAATTTATTAAAGGACCATTTATTATTAAATGGCGGCTAGGGGTTGGAGTTTCTTTCATTAATATATTATTTATGATATTGTAATAAATTGGTTGCTTTTGGTTATAATTAAATGGTCTTTGGAAGAATAATAATAATGATGTTATTATTATTATTAATTTTATTATTATTGTGTTTAATTAATTAAATAAATGTTAAAATATTATTATTTGCATTATTAATGGGATTTAATACTTTTGTGAATTTTATGAGGATGTTGGGGATCTCATATAAATGGTAAATTAAATATGGAGTTTCATATTTAATGACAGGGCATTTTTATTAAATAGGGGTGATGGGTTATATGAATATTTTGAGTAACAATAATTATATTATTATTATTATGGTTTTATGTCTGTTATAATTATTTATAATTATGGTTATTATTATTATAAATAAAAATAGTAATGAATTTGGGATTTTTGTATGGAATTGAAAAAATAAGAGTTTTAATAATAATAATGAGGATGCAATTATTAATATTATTGTGTTAATTAATTAAATTCAAGGAAAATTGAATTTAATTAATTGTGGGAAAAGAATTATTTTTTATTACTTTGCTGTCAAAAAGATTTTAATTTAATTAAGAAGTAAAGGGGAGTTTGAGTTTCTCATAGAAACATATCCTTTTTAGAAGGATTAATTGGGGGTTTTGGATTTAATCAAAGATACGATTTTTATCTTTAGTGAGGATGTTTTTTAAAGAGAATGTTATAATTATGATATTATTAATGATACCATTATTATTATGTTTATTATTATAACTATTAATGTATACTAGTTAATTTTTATGGGTAGTATTAGTGTTATAAAATACTGGAGAGGCGTGGCCTTCTACTTCTCCGAAGTGGTGCAACCGCTTCAAGGATCTTCTCTCCTAAGTGGCACAATGCAGTAGATTCTCTAGCCTCCAACTCCGTGTGGACCTCCTCTTCATGCCTCCAACAAAATAGGTCACCAAAAAAGTTTATTCTCCCTGGGTCTGTTTCTATCATTTTCATTAAACAGGTGATGTTCTCTCAAAACGGTTCCCCTGCTACCTCAACTGGTATTATTGGTGCCGCATGTTCAACTAATGGAGGACCATTCCCAGCTATTTCACCCGGTCTTCCTCTCAATAAGCTTCTAGGAGGCATATTTCTTCTATGCTAAACACACATCTTAGGGAACAACTAACAATGTTATCATAATTACGCAAAACCAATTTATTTATATCATTTTACAATTATTTTTTAAATTTCACATTTACACACCATTTTCATTTAAATTTCATAAGCAAGGTATAAAATAGTTTTAGTTCAACAACCGACCCATAACACATTTTCCCATACGTGCTTCAAATGATGAATTTCTCAACAGTACTGAGTGCCTAGAATGATGCATGCTAATGAAACACTCATGTCATTCTAGGCCACAAATCTATACTAAATAAATTACAGTAATAATAATCACCACACACAACAAGTGCATCACCCAAGATGAAATAATATTCAATTATAATGACAAAAAACAATAACAACAATCGAACCCTAAGAACATGAGTTTTCCCTTATACATGGGTTTTCAACTCAAATGCATGAGATCATTATCAAGACCCGACTTTCCCTAGTCCTCTTTCTACATTTCCTCAAATAGTAATTTAAAAAGAAGAAATAAAACCTCATTTGATACCACTTTTTATCATCCCGACTTGGGTATCACGCAACAGTGCCCTGAGCTGGTTCACCACATTACCCCAGGAACATCTCCCCGTAAAGTTGAGGTTGCCGACAAATAGTGAGGGTCTAGTAAGTCAGTCTTGGGGAGTCTATACAAACTTTTATCAGGGGAAAAATACCCATGGAAGTAATCAAGAAATAATGGAATCATATATAATTATTACAGTACAAATGTAAAAATAATAACCAAGACAGGAAATACAATCCTCAACTGAAAAAAGATGTCTATAAATATGTATCAAGTGTCTAAAAATTAAAACTGGATGTAAGAGGACAACGACTATCAAGAAGGTTCTAAACCATGTCTAGTTCCCTCAACCATGCTCCATCCCCAATCAGCAGTATAAACCTTAACTCTTTCCCTTTCCCTATCCTGCAACAACAATGTATATTCACTTACTAATCAAGTTTCCCGAGTAGGGTGTGAGTACAACTTAGTAGGTCACCACCAACAGTGTCAAAAAAAATCCAGTCTGAAGCAGTGTATGCAGTTGTATTAATAAGAAAATAAGGAAATATAATAAATAACTTATATTTATCCAGTTAACCTTTATTTAATAACTTAAACATCTGGATTCCTGAGGACAGCCAAACCTAAATACATGCTTCGGCCCGTGCCAGAGCTTGAACCACATCTTTTGATCAATTCAAAATCATTATGTCATAATATTCAATTTATAAATATCCAAAAGAAACCATAGTAAAAAATAAATAAAAGAGTGTAAAAATTCATGTCTAGAACACATGTGAGTATTTGCAGCGTCAGTCCCTGTATCACAGCCCCATGAATATTTGGGGCATCTGTTTTTGTCCTATAAAATATTAATTTTATTCAGGTCACTAGTTCTAGAATTCGATATCCAGGACACCTATGGGTATTTGGAGCATCAGTCCATGTCCCACAACCCTTTCCCGATCAAATATCTATTTCACATATACAACATCATTCACTCTTTAATAAATCTTAACTATCCATCATAATTCCCATTCAAAATATTGATTAATTAATTCAACCATTAACCACAACAATTTTTTCAATAATTAAAACAGAATTATTTAACTAAATCTATAATCACAAAATCCACAAAATAAAACCACCAATTAATTTTTTAAAAGTGACTTACTACTTAACCAAATTATGATCATCAATTAATTCTGAATATCCCACATCGTAAAATATTATTAATTAATTTATTAATTAATTATTTATTCCAACCAATTAAATTACCAATTTCATATTTCCCAAATTAGTTAATTTACCGAAATAATTAATTAATAAAAAATTCAATTACTATTTATGCTATGATATATGTTCAACTGCATATGTTTAACAAGATGATACTATGAAATTGTTTTATAAACCACCTACCTTATGTCCAAGATAATTCACACGTGAAAAATCTAGGTATGGTTCGATCTGGTAAGAGCGCAAGAGGACAGAAAACCATCGTAAAAAAATGCATGTCAACCACTGATAAATACATTATGATAATATCATATCTATTTGTCTTGTAATAATTACCTATTATTTATTTATAAATATATTTTATTTTATTATGAGAAGGAAATAAATTAATAATTGTTGAAAAATTATTTTACCAAATCTTACATTGATAATTATTATTTTTTATAGTATATGTAATCACCATTTGAATACAAAATTATCAATTATATAACAATCCTATATTTTCGATTTTCATAATTTTTTTAAAATGAATTATATTAAAGGGGTGAGAAGATTATAATAATAGAATATATAAAGAAACAAAACCAAAACCTGATTGTTGTGTGCACCAGGGTGAGATGAAAAAAGAAATGGCACACAGGGGAAGGTCATGCTTCAGGGCTCTAGGGAGGAAGAAGATGAAGTTTTCTTATGTAAATAACATCCATAAAAATATCCACATGGCCACTATAACCCATAACCCAAAAAAAGGAGTCATTTTTAAAAGGGAATGAGAAGTGTTCAAATACAAAATAACCCTAAATTAATACTCTTCATTTGATATCAGTTTAATCTGTTTCTTGATGGTGGAGTGATTTATTTCACTTCTAAAAGTCATTTTAAAATTTATTGCATTGAAAATGGTCTATAATGGGGTTCCCAAAAGCTTACACACACTTAAAATGGAAAACACCGTATGGAGGAGATGATTGAACAGTGAACAATTATATTAATTAATTAATTTAATTATTTAATTAAATAAAACAACTTTAATTTGATACTTTAATAATAAGTTCATTGAGAATAATAATTATACTCTAACTAGGGTAAACCCCCCATTTCAGACCCATCATTGGTCTCATATTTCTCTTACAATGCACAATTTGTGATTTATTAATGATTTATTCTTTCATAAATTCAATAAATGATTAAATTATAAATAATAATAATTTCATGTGAGCGAGGCGTCCAAACGCTCGATGCAAACAAACTTAATACCATGTCTAGGGTAAAAACCTTATTTTGGACGCATTTTTCATCTATTATTTCATGTAGGATGCACCGTTTTATAGATATTTAATTATTTTTAATAAAATAATATATAAAATAGTTTTTAAAAACTTTAACTTTCGAGAAAGGTATCATAACATTTGACACCAACATATGTCATACTCTGCCTAGGGTAAAGACCATGTTTCAGATATAATGGGGATCTCAGATTTCCCATATGATGCAGCATTTTGGATTTATTCAAATATTTTTCACAAAACTTCTACATTTTAAATAGTTTAAATAATATATTTAATTCTTCTACACCAATATCTTTCGGGCCTCTAAATCTCTCACTACTGAATGACTAACATTGAAAAAATTCCATTAAAATATTATAAATAGTAACCTGACATTATTTATTATGTAAAACCATTAAACATTTATTTATTTTTCTCGCCAATAAAATATTATTATATTATTCACAAAAAAATATTTATAATCTATAAAAAGAAAATATTCAATAGGAATCATACATGAAAAAAAGCATAATATTATAATCTCCCCACTTTATAAGAGCTCTTCCTCATGCAATACTCCCAAGCATCTCTAAGATTCTGAGCAAAAAAGATTGGGCCACTGAGCTCGCATATCTGCCTTCATTTCCCATGTCTTATCCTATACACGTCCATGTTTCCATAATACATGAACTATCAGTACAGTCATTCCCCTCAATACCATTTCACTGTGATCCAACACATGTATCAGATTCCTCTCAAAGGACGCATCTATCTCAAGATCAACATCAATCACATTGATCACATGAGAAGGGCTAGGGTGATACAATCGTAGTTGTGATACATTGAAATCATCTGGAATAGCACTATATTTCTTTGGAAGAGCCAATCGGTATGCTGCTATGCCGATTCTCTTCATGGTCTCAAAAGGTCCAACAAACCTGGGTGCCAACATTCCCTACCTCCGTATCCTACGGCGACCCAACCTTTGTGACCCCCAAAGAAAAACATAACCACCCTCTATAAACTCTTGGGGTGATCTTAGTCTGTCATTATAAAACTTCTACCTAAATTGAGTTGTAGCCATTCTTTTTTTAATTAGCTGAACTTCCCTTGTTGTCTCATGTGCAAGACTCGGTCCCAACAACTCTGACTCACCCACTTCCATCCAACATAGTGGTGGTATACATGGCCTACCAGAAAGTGCCTTGTATGGTTCCATCTGTATAGTTTCATGATAACATCTTTTACTGAAAAACCCTAATAAATATAGGTGTTTCTACCACGAACCACTAAATTCAAGTACCCATGCCATCAACGTATCCTCAAGAACTTGTATATTACTCTCTAATTATCTATCTGTTTGTGGATGGAAATACGTACTCAATAAAACAAACATACCAAGTGCCTTTTATAAGCCATGCGAGAAGCATAATGTAAATAATGAATCACAATACGAAACTATAGTTCGTGGAACCCTGTGAAATCAAACTATATTCTATAAATACAGCTCTCTCAACTGTTCAACTGCAAAAGTATCCCTTATAGGCAATAAATGACCTACCTTTTTCAGTCAATCTACAATGACCCAAATAGAATCATTCTTCATAAGTGTTTCTGGAAGTCCTATCTCAAATTACATGGTCACGTCACCCCACTTTCATTCCATAAGGGGAAAAGGTTGTAGTAAACCTCTAATTCATTGATTCCCCGCCTTCACCTGATGACAGGTGAAGCACTGTTTCACAAACCCTATTATCTACTTCTTCATACATGGCTAAAAAATCTATCGTTGTAGGTCAGAGTACATTTTGGAACACCGGGATACACTGCCATTTTTGAGTCATGAAATTCCCGCATGAGCTCCTCTAGCATGCTCATAGGATCAACAACTCAATTCTTCACATAAATGATATCATCATCATCTATCTTCCTGTTTGAAGATGTCTCCCCACCTTCAATGTTTTCTCTCAAGGCCATGAACTATGTGTCCTCAAATTTTCTGTCCCTGATCCATCTAAAAAATGTAGAATCCACTACAATCCAAATGAGTGTCATCTTATCTTATATCTTATGAACCACAACGCGCATCTCACCTATCAACGAGATCATCCTCCACTCAACACTAGATTTCGGAACAATCTGAGTCTATGTTATCTTACTCAAAGCCTCAACCACAATTTTCCTTTCCCAGGTGTATATGCGAGCTCAAAATCAAAAGACTGCCTATACTCAACCAATCTCCATTGTCGAAGATTAAAATAATGCTGAGAAAAGATGTAATTAAAGCTCTTGTGGTCAGTATAAACTATAAAACTTTAACCCAAGAGGTAGTGTGACCAACACTTCAAAGAATCTACCACAACTGCCAACTCAAGGTCATCCATAGGGTTATTATGTTCATGCGACTTCATCGATCGAGACCCTTACACCACAACTTTATCCCTTTTCATCAACAAATATTTGATTCCTATCCCATATGTGTCGCAATACACTGTGTATTCTTCACCTGACTTAGGTAGAACCAAAAGTGGTGCAGGAATCAAATGCTTCTTCAACTCCTGAAAATCATTCTAACAAGCCTCCAACCATTCCAACATTACTCCCTTTTTGGTCAATCTAGAAAGTGGCGCTGCCAAACATGAAAATTCATGGATCGATCTCCTGTAATATCCAGCTATCCCGAAAAAGTATCAAATATCAAAAACATTCTTGGGCTGCTTTCAATAGACCACCGCCTTCATCTTATATGGATCCACTGAAACACCATCCTTCAAGATAATGTGTCCAAATCAGTATACCTGATCAATCCAAAATTGATACTTAGATAGCTTGGTGTATACCCAATGATCTCTCAGTGTACTTAGGATGATGTCATGATGTTGGGAATGATCATCATGAGTCTTGGAGTACACTAATATGTCTTCCACAAATACCACCACAAACTGATCCAGGTACAGTTGAAAGATCTTATTCATCATGGACTTAAACAGTGATAGTGTGTTTGTTGACCCAAATGGCATTACAACAAACTCATAAATCACATATCTACTTTTGAAAGTAGTCCTAGGTATATGAGAAGTCCTAACACTCAAATGATGATTCCCCAATCTTAAGTTGATCTTTGAGAAAATAGAATCCCCCTTCAACTGGTCAAATAGATCATCAATACATCGAAGAGGATATATGTTCTTCACAATCATCTTGTTCAACCTCCAGTAATCGACACACAAACATAAACTCCCATCATCCTTCTTCTCAAATAGCATAGGTGATCCCCAAGGAAATGTTATTGGATGGATAAATCCTTTATACTTCATGTATTCTAGGTGAGCTTTCAGTTCATGAAGCACTTTCGGAGCCATTCTATTTGGTGGAATAGATATCTGCTAAGCCTCTCACATGAGATCAATAGTAAATTCAACATCTCTATTAGGTGGCAGCCCTGAAAGGTCTTCCAGAAAGACATCCTGAAACAAAAATCAACAACTAATAAAAAGACATATTTCCTAACACCTTCTTCATCTAGTAATAGACTATAAACTTGGGTTGTGATCTCTCTTAGTTGTTGAGTAATTTTCCCCACTCGACCTGCGAAGATATGCCACTCCCCATGGTGACTGTAATGGTCACCCAAAGGAGACGTAAATTTCACCCTCCAATGATAACAATAAATGTGGGATAAGTATGAAACTAACTAGTCCATACCTAGAATTAGTTCAAAGCCCATCATGTCAAGGATATAGAGATCTAATAGAAAACGGTACTCCCCGATCTCAATAGATCACCCCTTGCACATACAGAGATCTCTAGACTATACTCCCTATGGTGTATTTATCATCATACCCCCACTCACAAAATCCACCACCAAAATCAAAGCATTAACAAGTTTTGTAGATATATATGAATGGGAGTCACTAGTATCAAATATGTTACTAGATAAAGTAGAAGCCACAAGAATAGTATATTTCATTGTCGATGGTCCTACCTCACTATCCCCAAGTGTATGCTATACTACATGGAATTGTGATGCTCCTCTTCCCTGTGATTCTATCCAGCTCCCCTAACTTGTACCAATATACTGATATGGATGTTTTTTCCCAAAAGCACCATGACAGTTACCTTTACTACCTCTTCCAGTAGAACTCCAACTATAGGACTAAAAAGGTGTAGAAGATCCCTTTCCCACACTCTAACTCTATTTAGTTGTTCCATCACTACCAGACTGCCTCGGGTTCCTGTAGAACCTCTAGAGATGACCCATCCACCCATAGGATCTGCATTACACTAGGGGTTGGGGACAATGATTAGAATATTGTCTCGGCCTACCGCACTGGTGAAAAAACACTTGGGTAAGGTCATGTGTAACTTACCCCACTGTCTGTTTACTCTATATTCCACTTCCCTGACTGAGATTCTCATTACATTGCTTCCATCTCTCAATCATCACACCACCTAACCATCTAGTAAAAACCATATTTCCACCGCTGGAAGCCTCATTCAGGATCTCCTTCGAGATTAGAGCCTGGTTTACCACATCGGAAAACTTATTCTATCTAATAATATTTAGTTGAGGATTAATTTCACATTTACGTCCATTCTGTAATCATATTGGTGAAGTAGCCTCATATTCTTCCAATGTTGGAAAAAAACAATGTAAGTATGTAAAGCGTCCTATATAGTCCATCACAAACATATTCCCTTGAGATAGCCTCATGAACTCAGCTGCTTTCCCCTGCCTAATCTTCTCTAGATAAATGTGCTCAAAGAACTTCTCCAGGAATTACTTCCACTCCATAGCTTCCAGCTATCCATCTCGAGTCTAGATGTCCCACTAATGTTTCTATTGACCACGTAACAAGTTTCCAACATGACTATCCTCTCAACATGTGTCTCTAGGTGGCCGAGTATAGTTAGGATAGATTCAATCCAAAACTCATATTTCATCAGACAACCCACTCCAGTAAAAGTCAGTGGGTGCTGCAACTGAGAATCCATCGTCAAATAAAACATGCTTTATATAACCCACCTTGGGAATATTTTCATCATTTACATGAAACGGGTGAATTACACTCGAAATTGTTCCCCTACTTCCTCAAATGGTATTATTGGTTCCTTAGGTTCAACTACTGGAGGACCATTCCCACCTATGCCCCTGATCGTCCTCTCAACAAGCGTCATAGAGGTATATTTCTACAAAGAGAAAAACGTAGCTTAGGGAACAACTCACAATGTCATCACAATTACACAAAACCAAATTATTTATATCATTTTACAATTACTTTTTTAAATATCACATTGAGACAACATTTTCATTTCAATTTCATAAGCAAAGAAAAATAGTTTAAGTTCAAAAACCTACACATAACCCATTTTTCCATGTGTTCCTAAAATGATTCATGTCACAATAATCCTTTGTTCCTAGAATGATGCATGAAGATGAAACACAGAGGAAACTCTTGGCCATGAATCAATACTCAACAAATTACAAAAATAATAATCACATCACAAAACAAGTGCATCACCCAAGGTGAAATAACATTCAACTGTAATGAAAAATATCAATAACAACAATCCCACCCCGAGTACTTGAGTTTTCCCCCATACATGGGTTTGGAACTCCAATGAACGAGCTCATTATCAATCCCCAATGTTCCCTAGTATCATGTTTACCTTTCGCCAAATAGTAAGAAAAAAAAGAATAAAAAAAACCTCCTCTAATACAACTTTGTAACGTACCGACTGTATTTCCATGCAATGGTGCCCCAATCCAGTTCATCACATGACCTTAGGAACATCTCCCCATATTCTTGAGGCTACTGAATAGTAGTGAGGGTTTGGTAAGTCAGTCCTTGGGAGACAATACCCACTTTTATCAGAGTAAAAGTATCAACAGATGTACACAAGCAATGGCATAAGAAAATATAATTATAAGAGTACAAATGTAAAAATAATAACCAAGACATGGAATAAAATACTCAACTAAAAACATGAAATGTTTATAAATATGTATCATGTTTCTATAATGAAAACTGGATATAATAGGTTAGCAACTCCCAAACGGGATCCAAACCATGTTCGGAATAAAAATGCTACCACCCCGAGGTGGGGTCCCCGATCCTTAACATTTTATTAAAGCATTATAGTTTCATTAAATAAATTGACAATGTGAGTTTCCTTGATTATGATATGTCGATGCATGACACTTTTGAAGTTATTAAATGTTGTCTCCCACATGAGATAAATGATGAATTGAACATGTGTTTATTTTAAGGATGTTTTGCAAATTTGGTTAAAGCGATATGATTAAATAGTTAAATGATTTGAATGGGTGGAATCAGTAACAGGTTAATTAATTGTAGAATTAATTATCCATTCATAATTTTGAAAAAAATTGTGGCTTTTACTGATTATTGTAGAATGAAATATCTAGCACGCCACGTGTATTTGGAGCTCGAGTCCATGTCCCACGACCTGTTTATCAATCATACATATATATTTATCATTGTTGTAGAATACCATTTTTAGCACCCCATGATTATTGGGAGCTTCTGTACTTGTCTTAAAAACTATTTACCAATCATTCAAGTATATTTAACATTGTTGTAGAACACCATGTCAAACAATCCAAAACAATCTATTAATTAATTTATAAATTTACTAATCCTATCCATTAATTAATTCAACAACAAATTAACAATATAAATAACATGTCAAATAAGTCAACGATTAATTAATGATAAAATTATTTTTATGTTTATTATTATGACTATTAATTTATACCTATTAATATTTTATAAGAAATATTAGTGTTAGAAAACAAGGGAGGGGTGTTACCTTCTTCTTCTCCCAAGAGGCGGGACCCCATCAGTATCTTCTCCTCTAAGAGGAATGATGCACTGGCTTCTCCTTCCTCTTACTTTAAGCGGACCTCCTCTTTTGGATCTTCAATAGTGTTGAACCACCTGGACGACCCCTTGCAGTAGTGTGACACCCTCAAGAAGCTTCCCATGAAGAGAAAAATGACCCCCTTTCCCAGGTCCTTCATCTGTGAGAATTTTGTTTGAATTATTCCTTAGATTCAGTAAAAACACTCAAGGTATTATCTCCTATGATATCCCCAATCATCACTTTTGCGGGATGTTGTTGTTTTGGTACCCATTTAGGTTTGGATGAATTTAGGGATTTTGTACTAACCTGAATTTTTGGTGTTCTTTGTTTCTAGGGTTATGCAATTAGGTTCTCAGGATTCCTCAATCTTAATTCTAGTAACTTTCACTGAAGGTGAGGCAGTTCAGTCCGATTCAGTTCATCAGCATTGTTCATAGTTAAATAATTATACTGTTGTTTAGTTTACCTCCTCCTAAATTGTAGTATAATATTTTATTAGAGTCCTCAGTGTCTAGCGGTAGGTGTGTAGACCTTATTTCATTGGCTTGGGACTTCCAAAATTGTTTTAGTGATTTTTTGTTTTTTGTTGTTGGTCGCACGTGCATGAAAATATATATTTAGATATATATATATATATATATACATATAGATAAAGGTGGTGCGTGTGTGAATGCATTCCATTTTAAACTTACTGTAGAAAAGTACATTAATTTGATGCATAATTAAAATGATTTCACCCCATGGTAGGTTCCCAAATCCCTCTCACTTTGATAAAGAATTATAGATTATTTAAATAAATTGAGAATGTGAGTTTCCTTGATTATGGAATTTCTATGTTTTAATGAAATGCGGATAAAATTTAAACTTCCTGTTAGTGGTAATGTCATATCATGCTTTTTATGGTTTGGATTTTCCTTTGTCTTCTTTATAGAGCTGATAAATGATATGTTGATGCATGGCACAATTGATGTTATTAAATGATGCCACCCACAAAAGATAAATGAGGACGTGAACATGTTTTGATTTTAAGCATGTTTTTCCAATTTGGTTAATGTAAAATGATTAAACAGTTAAATGATTTGAATAGAATAGAATGGGTAATAGGTTAATTAATTGTAGAATTATTTATCAAGTCACGAGTTGAAATAAATTTTTACTTTTACTATTTAGTGAGAATATTGAATAATTTACATGTTCAGAATATAAAATGGAAATTGGTAATAATTAATGGATTGATTAATTATTACATGTTAAATGGGAAATGGTTAATTAATTGATGACCAGATAAATATATATGATTTAATAAATTAATTTTTTAATTAATTAATTTGCATACATTAAATTATGATTGTGAATTGATTGTTTGTTACAACTGTTGGACATGGTTACCTTTTGATACATGTATGAATTCCATGCCTTAAGTTGTCTTGGATTTAGTTGTTAAAAATATGATATGATGTGTGATATGGTTGCAAAATATCTGGGCCTTGTTTAATATGTTTTGAGATGATTATGATAGGAATGAAAACTGTTAATGTCTTGGGAGAATCACTCTTTGAGGGGTTGGGTTCATACTTGTCAACGAATTTGGGTAATTATATTTTATGTTTATTATTTACTTTTCATTCTAAGAATTATTAATTTTTAATTAATTATAAACTATTGAGATGTAGGTTGGTTAATACATCGTTGGGTTATTTGATATGTGATTTATGTTGTTAATTAGTTGTTGAATTAATTAACAGATTTCATTAATTAATTTATTGTTTTGGGGTGATAAAAATGATTCTCTACACCAATGATAAATATATATGCATGATTGATAAATGGGTTGTGAGATTGGGACTGATTCTCCAAATACTTATAAGGTTCTTGACATGGAATTCTACACCCAGCATGCATGAAAATACTCTTTTATGGGATATGGACTGATGCTCCAAATACACATGGGTTGTGAGACAAGGGTTGATGCTACAAATACTCATGATGGTGTAAGACATGATGTTCTACACCCATTAAATAGACATTGGATTGTGCGTCTAATTGGTCGTACATGTAATGAATTAATTGGTTAATGAAAACTGTTAAGATATTTTGATTTTTGAATTGCATATGATAACGGGTTCAAACTTAACAAGGAATTGGGTGAATCACTTTTAGTGGATGGTCCCTTGAGTGGATCATTATTTTTAATGGATGGGCTTAGATATTCTATAAGAAAGATTAAATTGAATATTTTATGATGTGTTATCCGTGAAAAAGCACAAGCTTGGATTCAGTCTTTACTTTGATTACTGAGATGGTCTTTAGAGATATTTGTGGTTAGTGACATATACGGGGGATGTTGGGATTAGTCTAGATCATGAGAATTAGTTAATTTAATGAGGTTTGAATAATTGATAAAAGAAAATGGTTGTTTAATGACTATAGTGTATGCAATAAAAATGTATAGTATATGTTCAGAAACCTGTTGAGGGTTGAAGCTGGTACTTGGGTATATAGTTACATTGTACTGGCTAATTTATTTATGCATGATTTTACATGGTTTAAATTATTTATTAAATGCATGGATTTGGGGTAGACACTGGTGGTACCGACCTTCTGAGATTTATATCTCAAACCCTACTTGGGTTGCACGGTACTAGGGTACCCGAGTAGATTTTATTTGGTGGCAAGATTGTGTTGTTTTTATATACATGGGGAATATGAGGAGAGGTCCAAGAGGAAGCTCAAAATATTCGAGGAGACCACCCTTGTGTCATTGAGTAACTTTTTATCTATTTTTGTATTGGGATGTAAATATTGCTAGTTTTGTTAATCATTTTCCATTTTGTATAATTAACATGTCATGAATTCATCTGCTGTATAATTAATGTTGACCACTTTTGTTAAATGAGTACCATTTTTCTTCCTATACTTTATCATTTATTAGACTGTTTCTATATTCACTACAAAAAAACAGGTACAGTAGAGGGGGTTATTTTTGTCTTTAGAATGGGTTATAACCCCTTCTAAAGACATTAGCGGTGGTTGTGATGAACCGCCACTAATGTGGACACCTACTTTCTTTAGTGGTGGGTTTGAGTAAGTGCTGCTAAAGTCATGTGACTTTAGCAGCGGTTACCTTAGAGGGGGTTTAAACCCCCTCTAATGTTCACACAAATGCACAGGCGGTCCTTGAACCACCACTAAATAGAAGGCATTAGGGGCGGTTCAAACCGCCCCTAAATAAGGGATTACTTTAGGTACGGTTTTCACAACCTCCCCTAAATCTTTCTAATTTTTTTATGAACAACACCTCCTCTCCCTACTCCTACCCCGAGCCCCCAGGCGCTGATTCGCACCCCATCCACCCCTTCCCGGTTCTCTCTCTCCCTCCCGTTCCCCATTCCCACCTCCGGTTCCTTCCTCCCCCACCCCAGCCTCCAGTTCATGCCTTTTGCTCCCCTATCCTATGCTTCGCCTCCCGGTTATCGCTAATACCATCTCCAGTTCCTCCTAGTTCCTACGCTTTACCGCATCCTGTTCCTCCCAGTTCCCGCTAATACTTCCTATGGTTCCTCACAGTTCCCGTGCTTACCCTCTGATAATGCCTTCTGTTCTTACATCCTAGTTCCCGCTACCTCTATACCACCTCCGGTTCCTGCCTCTATAATACCCACGACCACACAGTAAAAAGAAGGAGCCAGGAATCAAACCTGCAACTCACCAAAGCGCCGCCACTAGACATTCTACAATCAACCACTACAACAATCATTTTTTGGAACATGTGCTGCACAATATTTTATTTTTATATGTTTGACTTCTTATTATAATAAATATTATTTCCATAATATATTTACATACATTTAAATAATAATTATATATATATATTATTTACTATATTTATATGTATATTCAATTATATATATTCATTATTATATACTTATATATCACCTAAATATATTACACAAGTATATATGCATATATTGTACTTATATATGTTTGTGTGTGTGTGTGATAACAATAATATTATTAAATATTATTTTTCTTATTACATCTATTTTTTAACCTATAAAAATTATATGTTGGTATTAAAAATACTATACATTTATTTTATGATTTATATCTAATATATATTATATTAAATACATTTCTATTATATATTTATGTAAATTATTTATATACTGAAATACATATATATATATATATATTATTTAAACATTTATTTATTTAAAGAATATATATATATATATAAGTATTTACCTAACTTATTTATATAAGGTCTTCAAAAATATATTTATATAATCTCTTTCAATACATATATTTATTATTATTTATATTAATAAATATATTTATTTGTATAAACTGTATAATATTATATAAAATTAATATATTATTATTATAATATGAACTACAATTTATACAAATATTAATATTATATGTAATTAATATTATATTATATGTAATTAATATTATATTATATATAATTAATATTATATTATATATAATTAATATGTATATTATATATAATCAATACTATATGAAATACAATTTTATATTATATATAAAATATGTGTATATTATATATAATCAATATGATATGAAATAAAATTTTATATTATATATAATTAATATGTATAATATATATAACCAATATTATATGAAATAAAATTTATAGAAAAATATACTTAATATTATATGAAATACAATTTTATATTATATACAATTAATATTATATGAAATACAATATATAAAAATATTTATATAATGTATTTCAAAACATATATTTATTGATTTGTACATTGATATATATATATATATATATATATTAGTATTTCAATAATTATACATTAATATAAATTTATTTGTATAAATTCTATTTCATATAATATTAATTATATATAATATAAATGCATAAACCTATTATATAAAAATATATTTATTATTATTATTATATAATTTATAAAAACTACAAGCTTTGGTTTTCATATGATATATTTTTTAGATAAATTATATTTATTTATATATTAATATAATATGTTTATGCTTTTATATTATAAAAAATTAATATTAAATAAAATAAAATTTAAATAAATAAATAAAAATTAATTTACATAATATTGTATGATTATATTTATGTATACATATAAATACACTTAAAAACAATCATATAAATATTTTATATAATATGTTTATATAATGTATTGAGATACATTTATATACTGTGTTTTCATTCTATATATATATATATAATGGAAGTTTCTTTTTTTTAAAAGTGGGGGTTCACAACCCCTTTAATCTCCTAAATTATAGGGGGGTTTGAACCCCCTCTAAATTAAATGCATTAGAGGGAGTTTTTGAACCCCCTCTAAATTAATGACATTAGAGGGGGTTTTAAACCCCCTCTAATTTAAAGACATTTAAGGGGGTTTTGAACCCCCTCTTATTTAAGAAATTAGAGGGGGGTTTGAACCCCTTCTATTTTAAGACATTAGAGGGGGTTATCAACGCCTTCTAATTTAATATATTAGAGGGGGTTTTTACCCCCTTCTAATATCCAACTAGATATTAAAAAAATAATGTTAAAAAATATTGACGGGGTTCAAAACCTCCATTAATTTAAGAAATTAAGGGTCTTCATAACCCCCTATAAATTTTATGATTAGAGAGAGTTGTATATAATCCCTCTCTAATTTTTAATGAAAATGAATTTAGAGGGGGTTCTTAACTCCCTCTAAATTTGATGATTAAAGGGAGTCGTGCAGAACCCCCTCTAATGTTACATAAAATGAATTTAGAGGGGGTTTTGTAGAACCCCCTCTAAATAACCCCCTCTAATGTACTGTTTTTTTGTAGTGATTTTATTTCCATTTTATATTATTGAACTTGGATATGAGGGTATAGTCTCCCAACTGACTATCCACATACCCTCGCTGCTAGTCGACGGCCTCTAGAATACGAGTAGTCACACTTGAGGTCATCTGGTGACCTGTCCGGCCACTTATAAAGTGGTGAGCTGGGTTGGGACGTTACACTCTAAACATTATCTCACATATTATGGTATTTTTAAATGTTGATTTTAGTCATTTGGTGAGACCCGTTTTTCTTATCTAGAGAAATTGTATCATTTTTATCATAGTAATGTTGGATATATCCATCGATTCATAGATAAACCTATAGTTTGAAAATGAACTTTCTAATCCTAACAACCACCTTTGCATCATCAGATACAATTGTGTAATATTCCCCTTTTATTTGAGTATTAAATTGTATCTTATTTGAAAAAATTATAAATTTAATCATTATCATGCAATAAAAACATGAATCATAATTGATATTTAATATACTCTTTATCAAATTTGGAATGATAATCAGTGAAACCCATTATACAATGATCATACTCTCCTACATAGTTAAAAATAATATTCTTAGTAATTTTAAATTATTTTATTATGTTCTCAAAAGTAATAGAGTGAAACTCACAAGGATTTGATTGGTATCAATGATTAATGTTTATTTCATAGGTGGCATCAGGTCTATTAGTCAATATGGAAAACATGATTGATCGTGTAATGACTACTTAGGAAATTTTATCTATTTTTAATAACTCATAAAATGTATCTAGAATCATTCTAATATTCATGACATGAAACATTGGTATAGACACCTTTTTGGAATTATATATTCTAAACCTCTTTAAAACACTACAAAGGAATGTGTGTTGACTATTTCCAATAAAACACTTATATTTATCTCTATATATTTTCACACCCAACATGTTGTCTTCTTAACCCATTTATTTCATAGAGAAGAATTTACCCAACCACATCTTCATATTGTAAATTATGTGGATTTCCTTTTTGATAAAAAGTTTTTCATCTATATAAAATATCCGAAATACTACAACACTACCAATACTATGCATTAATATATATGAACCATCTATATCTTTTACAAAACTAAATGAATGTATTATATAATTAATTTAGACATTCCAAATTTGGAAATTGTGCTTCAATCCATAAATAAATTATAGAAAATTTTATAATTTAGAAGACTCATTTGCAACTTAAAAAGGATTTGGTTTTATCATATACACATCCATGAATAAATTTACTTTAAGAAAAATAGTTTTAACATCCATTTTTTATGTCTCATAATAAAAGATATTTTCTTTGTAATGTAATATTTAAATGGACTTTATCATCGCTACTGGTGAAATTTTTTCATTATAGTGAATACCATGGTTTTTTTTCATTTTCCATCATTAATTCCTTATTAGTAAACACTATTCCATCCATGTTAAATTTATTATAAAAACTCTAGTTTCATCCTATGTGTCTCACCTAAATTGGAACATCCACTAAGTTCCATATTTTATTGGTGTACTTGTAGTTCATTTTAGATTTTAGGTATTTTTATTAATTCTCTAAACTAGAACTATTTATGCTCTCTATATAGGTAGTATGATCATACCCATTGAATACTACTTCATCTTCATTTTTGAAAAGAATTCTGTTTCTCTAGTGTAAATCATGAATCCATATTGACGTTAAAGGTTCTTGTGTATGTTGAGTAGATTATTTTTCCAAAATTCTTCGTAGAGTGGACTCAACATCCATAATAAGAACACTTCATATTTGTTGGTGTTGAACATATAAAAGTTCAACATTCCTGCCACTAACACCTATAATTTTACGATCCTTCCCAAGTAAATCATCACACTGAACCCCAAAATCATTATGTTAGTGTTATGAAAGAAATATCTCGAAGCCTCTTTAGGATAACCAATAAATAAGAATTTATTAGTTTTAGGGTGGATTTTGTGAGAGGCTAAATGTAATAAAAAGGATTTAAAACCACAAATTTTAAAAAACAAATATCGGGTTTCTCCTTATCCATATAAAATTGGTTTTTATTATACCTACTTTCAATGGATAATGATTAAAAAATCATGATTAAGTCTCCATAAAATATCCCCAAAATGAAATGATAAAATCACACTGACTCATCATTGATTTAAGAATACTCAATAGATTAAGACTCCCCCTCTTAGACACACTTTTCCAATATATTTTTTCATTCAAAGTGATTTGTTGAACACTTATATAGACTCTTTAATGATCAATGAAATTTTGGATGAAGTATTAATCTACCCGATTTGATAAAAAAATAAACACCTTTTCTTAGTTTATTCCAAACATTTTTCCAAAAATAATTAACATTTTCAAAAGTATCCTAATATTATCTCATAAAAAACAATATCCATATCAATTATGTTCATATTTAAAAGAGATGAAGTACCTAAAACCACCACTTTCTTGGGCACTCATTAGGAAAAATACTTTACTATGCATGAGATCAAAAAAAACAACTTGCTCTTTAAACATTTCTATAAAAGGTACTTTAGTCAATTTTTTGTAATTAAAATGATTTTAAATTTTCAAAATGATTTATAATGTAATGGTTTCAAAAGTTAATCTATATATAGTCATTGGAAGAATTTTCTTAAAATTTATAAGGACTTAATTCCAATGGTTTCTATAATTTTAATTAACCCTAAATATCGTATTAATAATATTGGATATTAGATTATCCATGTATAGAATGTGTAAATATTTTATCCTTTTTTGAATTTCATGAAACTTTTAATTAATATATCTAGAAAACATCTTGTTATTAATAATGAGTATAAATCCCTTCCAATCAAGATATGTAAATCAATTTTTTGATTATGGTAGAAAGATATTTAGAGTTTTTAGATTATTGAATTAACCCCTTTTGTAAATTCACATCATATGTTCCAATTTTTAATATAGTAATATTTTTTAATTACATCCATGAAGATATAATTCACCATTCTTCAATTTTCTTTTATCATTTAGTATATGTTTATCATTATAAACATGTGATGCACACCCCCATAATGAATAGCCATGAGTCAGAGTTACTGTAATTTAACTCTGTTACATTCAAATTCACATTCATAAAAATATTTACTTTGATTACACTTCCAAATTTTATATGTTAATATATTTCGTATTTATATGTAATACCTATAATGGTTTTGAATTTTATTATCATGATATAAGAGGTAATCTACAACAAATACATATTTTTGGGCGTGTAAAATCATTTATATATTTTCATAAAAAACTTATAATGAAACAATCGCACTAAAACCGAATAACCCAGACAACAAATATATTTAGTAGTCCTAGAGACATACTTCATAATGAATTACAACATATAGAGTTTGTAAATAATCCTTGATTATATCTAGTACAAAATTATATCAATTATTCATATATTATTCATACACACCTAAAATTCTAAAAATATTATTTCCATCACATGTATTCCACAGATATAATAGGAATTAGTGCATCCCAACTAAGTTTAACCCAAACAAACTACTAAGGAAAAGGAACTTAATAGTTAGATTACCTAACAACTTTCTTAAATTAGACATGATTACACATGGGAACCTATAATTTAGGGTAACACATATTAAAGGATCAATATCTTGAAACACTCATATAAACTCTTAATATAGTTTCTTATAGTTCTATGATATTGGAATTCCCTATTTGAGTAATGAAAGATTGAAAAATATCAACCCATTAACGTTTGTAGAATATGGAATAAGCATCCAGTTTAGTTTGTAGTCCTATCCCAATCCCCATTTATGAAGAAGACTTTTCCCAAAAGTGAATTGAATTCATAATAAATCAAAAACCAAATATGCACAAAAAATATATTCAATAACCATTTTCAAGATCATAACATTAATAAAACGTCAAGGATATGGCTGATAGAAATTAATTCATATATATTCACCCATGCAATGTAATGAAGGGATCAATATCCTAACAAAAATTTATCTCAAAAATAAATCATACAAAATATTCACAATCTATAAAAAATTATAAGCATGATTATTCTAAAGGAATATAGTAAATAAATAATTTTTTTAAAAACATGTGAAACGAATTTGATATTTTAATAATTTATTTAGGAATTAAAAGTCCCATTTTACATGGCCCAACACTAATAATTTATTAATATTTTATAAACCATAAGTAAATTAATCCAAATATAAATATTTTATACCATTTTGTTTATGACTTATTTTCTAACCGATAATCATATTATCCACTATAAAAAAAATACTAATATAGGAGAGAAATAATTACTAAACCTAATTTATTATATTATATATCTATTAATAATATTATAAAATTAATATCAATGCTTATGATAGTTAGTATAAGAAATAATAAATCAGATTTAAAAATATACTGGGTATCATAAATATAATAAAATTCTCTATTTTTTCTAAAACATGGCATTGAAATATACTTTATGATATTTCATATCATAATCTATGTAGTAATTTAAATCCATGTATTTCCTATATATCATACGCTATGATATAATATTTTCATATGATTTGAAGAAAAAAATATAATAAATACGTCCTTTTTTATTTTACAAAATGAATCAAAAGATTTATGATAATGAAACTCATTAGAAAATCAGAATAATCAAACATTGAACCCCAGATTGAAGAGGCTATGATAATAATGATGTGTTTTAGGAGATCATATAATGATCTAATAAAGTGGAAGAAACTGATGAACATGCCCAATATACCCTCAATGGAATCAACATTCAATAAAGGGAAAAAACATTGTACATGAAATATAAAAAGTATCATGTTATCCATTTTTACTCTTTATAGGGTGATCAATCAAGATCATAGAGGAACCAAATAAAATCTTCAAAACTCCACAAATGGTACACTGGACATGAATCACCAATCATATCATGAGGACAACATATCACATAAGTGGCGCTATCACATTCATCATGTGATAGATAGCTCTTCAAAAAAAAAATACTTTTGGATGGCTAGTATAAAAATACATGGTGCACTAATATGAAGGATATCAGACATTATCTATCCATTTTTAGAAAACATAATTAAATGAATATTGAAGACCTATGATCCATATTATGTTGCAACTCAAGGAACCCATATGTTACCCTCTATTTATTCACTATTCATCGAGCATGATGAATAATCTATTCCAAGTCATAAACGAACCATCTAAAAGATCGTAAGTGATCAAAAAAATTGGAGGAGTTTCATGCAAGAATAATATATAACATATGTCTAATCATACTCTCTGATTGATTCTAAAATTTTCTTCTCATGAATCATATGATATATATATATATCATAGTCTATGATTTTTATCTTATGAAAATTATTTAATATGATATATGATATAGCAATAAATGTGATATTACATGTGCTTTTCCAATAATATCATGCTTTATTATACTCCCTTTGTCAAGGAATATAATATTCATTAAATTCAGGAATGCCATATCCTTTGATAAGAATATATTTTCACATACAATATTGGGTAAGGGGAATATTTCTATCCATAACATCCCATATTCTTTATGGAAATGACATTTAATTTACTAATAATTTGATTTTTATTTTCATTATGATGGCATCATTAGTGGAAATTATGAATAAATTATACTCTTAGAAGGTTTAAAACCTAACTTTGAGAAGTTTTAGTTAATAAAATTTAAAATTAGAATAAGGATTCTTAGTGAATAAGTTTATATACCATTAAAACTATGTTTGAATTTAAAATCCACCAATTCAGTATTTCCCTAGATATGGTGTTTTGATTATGGGTAATATTAGAGAATTTTGAGTTTTGGACCCCTAGGTCGACTATTTTAATTATAAATATACATAAAATAATCCTTTTATTTTACATTTGAATGTAAATCAGATTGTTTAAATGTTAAATGATTTTATGGAGCTCCAGTAGTCCCATCAAGTAAGCATTAATGAGTTTTATACCCAATTCATTCAATTTGTTCTCAAGATATTTTATATTTTATAATATATCATTTATGTATAACACACAGATATATATATATAAGTATATAATATTTCATTAAATAAACATTAGTGGTTGGCCACTTATTATTCCAGTTATTGATGATTTTTGCAGACTTTCTTTAGCACGATCCCATTTGGCCATGTCGATTAATGATGCAGGAAACATAGGTTTATATCAGAAATTTTTGGTGAAAAACCAACACCATAAATATAGTTAAAAAAATTAGATGAAATTCATATGGTAGGTAGATTACATAGGGAATCTTAACCAAATTTTACAGATGTTGGTGATGGTCGTGGGTGACATAACAATCTCATTATAGCAATATCAGGAGTTTGGTTATTGGGGGAGGTTGAAGAAAAAGTACTCTAATGTTTTTTTAATTCATTTAAAGAAATGATTGAAAATATATTTATATATTCGATAAATTTTATATATTTTAAATTTGTATAAATATATATATTTATATGATAAATGATACATTTTTTAAATTATATATATATATATATATTTCAATTAATGAGGAGTTTTTATTTCTTAAATGAATCATATATCAAAATAATATATGTCTTGTGGTTCAATAATGAAAAAAATTCTTTCTAGTCTATGTAGACACCATGTTAGGATCAACTACTTATAGGGGTTGGCATCTGGTTGGTAGATTATGATAGAAAGAGTCTAGTATGTAGGGATTTAATTTTGAGGTGGCATGTGACCTACTATACTAAATAGGATTCAGGAGGCCTAATCTTTCTCTGACCTATAAGTGAAAGTTGCATGACAGGTGGACCACTATGTATTTTTATTAAATGGATCCATTAAAATCCCCAATTAGATCATTTCGAACCCTAATACCACCACCTATGGGTCATGGGGTTTTATTATGAGGTACAACATTACCCATTTCATTATAAATATTAAAAATATTGTATATTATATATATAGTGAAAATTTGAATTCCACGAATAGTTTATGCACACCTATCATGGGATGTGGAGAAATGTAGATTTTATATTTTTCTTGGTTAATAAAATGGTTGGCTAGGGTCATATCACTTTTGGTGTTTCATAATTATTCAACCACTAATTTAAATTCACTTAAACTACTTTTTTTTATGAAAATAATTAAATTTATAGACTAACATGAAATTAAAATGAGGTTTGAAATCAAACTACTGGTCTATATGGTTTGGTTTAAGAATAGCTTATTATTAATGTTTCTTATTTAAATTCATTTTGATAGTTAAATCAAGAAATCTCATTTATAAAATACTATATTTTTATTTGTAGGTTTTGAAATATTTGATTCCATGGAATATTAATTTACACTTCCTCCAATAATTGAGGTTGATGGAACACCTCAATCATGAATACGACATGTTCCAGAACCTATACGTGTTATATGTAGATTAATCAATTAAAAAACAAAAATTCACCATGTTACGATATATCATTCAATAGAAAGGTGGGAAAAGATAAAAATAATGTAATAAAACTGATTTTGAGATTCATTCCACGCTGACAGATCACTACTCCCATAAATTTCATCCTAATCCATGTAAAATAGGATCAAAACATTTAAGAATTTCAGTTAAACATTTCGGAAACCCAGATCCTCACTATAGGCAAAGGCTCATGTCATTCACTCATTATAATGTATAATCCTACATGGTGGACTAATTAGGGAAATATAATGAGAGTGATTCATTAATAATGGATGAAATTTTAGAAACAAGGTGAAAAACATCAATTATAAGAACAAAATAATTACGGGGAAAATAAAACTAAACTACAGTAATAGGAAAAATAAAATATATGAAAGAAGTATCCTGACACATCTACTAATCCTTTTATCAATCCTTATATTAATTGAAATACTTCCTATTTATAGAGGGGGGATCCCATCTTATTCTTTTGTTCACATATCCAGTATCATCATTTATTTATATTAATGTTTTAATGTATCTTTATTTTAAATCTCACATCAAATCTACTAAACTATCTGATCCTTCATGATTTCTGCATAGACTCATATAGTAGCATGAGAAGATCCACTAAACCATAATTTTTTTATTTATTCATGGCCATACATGGGTTGTGGGGTATCCATTTCAATCATGACCATAGATTTCATTCCACATTAATTCAAAACATCGACACTTTTATACTAGTATTGCCCATGATGAATGAAAATTTTCGTGTTGTAGCCTCATATTTAGCATAACATGCCTCTACCATTTGATCAAGTTCATGGAGAAGTGTGAAAACCTATTTCATATCATAAAATTCATGGAATTCCCCTTTTCACTGATATAACGTAGCCTCACCTCCAAGGTCACAGCTCTCCTTCTAGAACGAAAACATGCTTTTGAAAAAAAATTACCATCTATAGTACATCTTGAACACCACAATAGAAATGAATCTCATCAGTGAGGCAATGAATAAATGGCTGTCTAATGAAACATATGTTCTTCCTAATCCACCTGGAAAACATATATTCTGGATGTCACTACCATTGGCATGAAATGTGTCAACCTCCATTGAATTTTCTTCATCATCAACACAGAGTTTCCATAAGTCATCCATGTCATCATCAATATTCAACAGTGGTATATCATCTCAATATCAACATAACTTGGTGTCATCCATTCCATTATCATTGATTTTCATGGAGATAAGGGGATTTCAACCATTAAAGGAGGTGTCAAGCAGTGGAGTGTTCTTGTCTGAAAGTAGGGGAATGTAATCGAGGTGAATTAGTATAGTTTTAGTAACGGATGTATAATATCTCTATGGTATCAATAACACATCAGTTTTTCAACAAGTTTGGAACTCTCTTGTAAGAAATATTATGATTAAATCAACTCATAATGAATGTGTTATGGATGGGATTTTCCATAAACCTTGAAAACATATACATGTACCGGGACGACAAGTGTGACCCATGAAAACATGAGCCCACATGTATCACATGCTTCAACCTATGTGGATTGGAGTATCCTTCAACTGGTCAATCCATCCTCTTAGGTTATCATTGTTAGCCATCCCATCATGTGATTTATTATGGGATTATATCACTTGATTTGAGGTAAATCCTAGATATATTTCACATTTACCAATAAAATATTATACTCTTAGTATAATGAAACCAAAATTTATCAAGTAAAATTCAATATTGAAAATACACATTGTTATTCATTTTAAACCACATTGTTTATTATCTTTTTCTCCCAATTTTTAGAAAAATAATCAATTATATGTGAATATTCATTTCTGTCTATTAAAACCCATTGAAGCTGTTTAAAAACTTCCATGTATAAGGGAGTGTATAAAATACCCCCACACTAGAACTAGGACTATCCTCATGAATTTTATCTCATCATTTAAATAAATATAAAATCCATGATTCTAGTATTTTAATCTCATAGAAATTCGTAAAAATGGATATAAATGTTAAATAAAATTGGCATTTTGTATACAAAAAGTCAACTCAACTACACATTTTTTTCAAACGATCAATCAATCAAATTAGTTTACCTTCTACCTTTTAGAAATGGTTGAACATCTCCTTTTATTCATTAATGATTATCATTTAATTTCTGTCTATCATTTCAAGTCATGATCTATCGCAATTTTTTTATTATTTTTCTTTACTCCTGATATACATATTTGTGGATTTCTGATCATGACATGATAACATGAACCATTCCATAAGATAGAAAATGAGTTACTTTCTCCAATTTTTAACGAAAATAATTATTTTAAATCAAGAGTAATTTTCAGTTAATTTTATATAAATTTGAGTTATAAGGGATTTTTGGTTTTGATGTGAATATCATTAAGGATCAAATATTTGGTTTATCTCTAAATCACAAATAATGATATCAAAATGAAAAATCTCAATGGTTTTCTCTCCTAAAAAATTAAAACTCCCTCTCACCAAAAATAAATGTAAAGTCATGATCTATATATTATCGATGACATAGTTCCACACTCTTGAATATCTCCACTTTTATTTTTTACTTCTCTTTAAACACAATTTTCCATAATTTTTTAAATTTTTTTATTTCCTTCTTGCAATGATCCTCACATCCACAACCAAACCACTTATAATAAAAATATTATGTCCAGTAGTGGTGGTTTTGGACATTCCCAAGTCATAATACATTTTTCATTACTTATTTAAAAGAAGTTAAATAAATAAAAGTAAAATGTATGAATCTATGACCTTTCCCAATACCCAATATAGAACTCCTAAACTTTTTACTTGCAATGTAATGCATCCCTTACACCCTGACATCCCCTACCCCCACAGTTCATGTTAAAAATAACATAAAAAATACTAAGAGGGGATAAGAATGGATATAAATGGGTTGAAATATGGATTATTACTAACATGTTCATTCATTGTATCTATGGTCTAAAAAGTATTCATTTAGAAGTTGGTTTAAAGGTAATGGGATTATATAAAAATGACCCCATCATTTTAACTGTGTTTTTGTAAAGTCATTAGTTTGAAAAGGTCTGATTGAAGTTCTTATAGGTGACATACTCCATGATCACTAAATATATATGATTAATATAAAATAGTATGTATTTATCCTTGAAATAATATTAGTAATTAAAATATTTAATTTTTAAATCACTCATAGAAGTAAAAATAATAATTTTTTTTCTTGATCTATTAAAAATTAAATGTTTGAAGAATGGATGGAAAATTTCATCAACACGAATCAATTAATTCCTTGAAATTATGATTCATAAAATTAATATAAATTGTTCACTATAATTATTTAATTCTTAATCAAAATAATTAAATGTCATTAACATTGAAATCTAAATCATGGAATTATATAGTGTCTTAAAAAATATTGTATCCTTGTTTGGCTGAGTATTGAAAAAAATTATATCAATGGAGATGAAATGGCCGGTTCAAAACTTAACTATTTGAATTTAAAAATTAAAATAGAAATTGAGAAAAATTATAGTGAATTTAAAAGATAAATAATCGTAGAATAAATTCCCTTTTCCTCATGAGGAACTCTTTTCTCTACTACATTCTCACTATTTTTTGTTTTTTGATGAATTTATTCTAGGATGGTCCTTCAGAAAAAAATAAGTCATACAAATGTAATAAAAACTCTATTAAAGATAAAAGGGGTATGGTTAAATTTAACAATGTAATAAACTCAAAATACTAATAAAGAATAAAAAATAAGGTTACATACAAGAAGAGCCATTAGTCAATATATTTTTCTCAACCTAATTTATGAGAAGAAATCAGTAGATGGTATGAAGTTGTTTAAGCTCGTCCATTGATTCATGAGATATATTCCTATTAGATTTTTTTAATCATAGTATAATTAAAGTGAATGGATTTCATTATTCATCATTATATGATTTATTTCCTTTAAAAAAATCAACTTCCTCTAATTTTTTGGACAATTTATATTTATTTATCCAAACCACAAGACACTTTATGTTTACTTTCTCATTCATCTGATAATATTTACAAGAATTTCAATTGAGTTTCTTTATAATCCAAATACCTTTCAATAAAACCCTAAAATTTTATGAGATAGATTATTTTTTCTTTTTTTGATGTACTTTCTTATACTCTACACTGAGATTATCTTGTGCTGTACGAAACATCGTATTAGCTTGTGGTATACATAACACTATACATGGATTGTATTACACATAATTTCATGTTCTTTGATAGAATTCACTTCATGAAACACTGAGTATTGATTTTTTTTCAATATATAAATGAACTATGTTTGGATTATGTTATGAACAACACCAAATGAACCTTCCACTAAATGAAACACTGACTTTACTTGCATTACATTCAAGAGAGACTATTCTAGATAGCATACATTGTACATAATATCTAGTTTCACTAAACAATGATATATTATAAAAATATTATTATGTGATATAAACTAGATGTTGTTAATTTTATTAACCACATATTTTATTTTATATAAAATTAAAATTAATCATATGTGTTTTCTAGATATGATTTAATAATAAATTCAATTTATTGTTAAAAGAATTATTTTTCTAAAAATACAATTTTACCTCTTTTTCATGGAGGGCCATTTTAAAATTTTTTTCGACACCTTTATTTGTACCATTTAAAAAAACTTTTTCTTTATAATATATACATCATAATTTACATCAGATGAATTTTTGATATTATTCCCTTAACTATCATATTTATTTAATAGTAAAAATATGTTAAATTTTAATTGAAAAAAACTTTTTCCATCGAGATAATTTATATGGTTAAATCAAACTATTTAATGGGTTTAAAGTATAAATGGAATATATTTTTATCATTTAATCCAATTTTGGTTATTATAAGTAATCTCACATTTAAATTTGACAAAAACACATGTTAATATTTTGGTAGTTTTTATTTCTCAAAAATACACTTTTGAGTTTTGACCACAAGAATTAATTTTAAATTAATTACTAATTTTTTTATGTTTTAAATTAAAAAAATGAATTCCTTTTTTGGAATCATAAGGTCAAAATTTTGTAAATATGAACCTTTTATTTTTGGATATTATGACTAGTAACTTCAGTATTTTTTTACCATGGTTATAGGGTTAATATGGTAAATAAGTGTAAAAAAATAAGATTGTAAAAAAAATACTGCGCATAAACATGTCCAAATAATTTTTTATGAGATATGTACAACGATGATCATATTTGGGTCTATTTTAAGTGCACATGGAGCCACTTGAGTGGGATAATGACCTTTATAAATTCTGATTCAATGTAAAGAGAAACATAACAAAAATATGTATCTTTTCATAAAACAATAATAATATAGGGTTATATAACTGCTCACTATGAATATAAATAGTCATTAGAAATATAAAAATATTTTATAAATATTTTATTTTATTTTAAAAATTAAAACATTAAATAGGTAATTTTGTTTATGACACAATGATAATGAATTGATTACCTTATTAATGTAATATTTAAATAAATTATGTTATAAATATTAAAATAAATAGAATGTAAACATATTTATGCTATCCAAAAATTTTATCGACTAATTTTACTTGTTATATTTTATTAAATTATTTTTTTAAAACTAATCAAGTTGTTACAACTTTAACAATAATATATTACATAAGAGTGTCAATATTGACAAAATGTGTATTTAAAACAAATACTATTTTATTAAATGACATAATAGTCCTAAAAATATAAGGTACATCAAAATGACTTACATAATATTTAAAATTTAATTAATGATCCAATTTTAGTTCTATTTTAAGTTTATAGTAATTATTGTTACAATATATTATGAAAATACAAGAAGAAAAGGTAAGAGTTAATGTTTTTATATTAGGGATAAAGCTAGAAGATAAGGTCAATTTTTTGACTTAAACTTGTATAGAACCTATTGGTTGAGATGATTAAAACCCATTATCGTCTTATACAAGAAATATATTACATTGAAACTATTATAATTTGAAAATATTTTTATAAAAAAAAATATTTCAAAACATTCCTAAAGTGCCCCTCCTCCCTCTTATAAAAGGCTAGCACCACTACCCACTTAATCACACCACTCAACCCCTTTGTAACTTCCATAATCTACTCCATTAATCTCCCAAAAATACACCCTTCTTCATAGAGTCCAAAATTTGGGCAGAAATCTAACATGGGTATACATTTTATGCAAATCAAAAAGAGATACTCAAAAAAAGGTTATTGTTTAATAACCTTTTTCAAAATTATTTTTCTCTTATACTTATTTTTTTTATGTTGTTATCATACTAAAGTAATAAATACAATATATTATAGATTCTTAAATGTTATTATAATCATGGTACAACCTTATAACTACTTATATCTATCCTAAAATAACAATATCACCATGCGTGTATACGTACAGATTACCGTCTCCATGTCATGGTGTGAAATATTTTTCACCAATACTTTATTTAAATGGGTATAATGATGAATATAAATTAATTTAATAATAAATATAACATTATATTATTTCTATAAAATTTATATACCATCCAATTAAATACAATTTATCCATCAAAGGATTGATATTGTCACTCGTGCGTACGTATCGCTTACCGTCCACATGATGTGATTAGATTCATTCTCCATGTTAACCATTAAAGAATGATTGTAAAGTATATATAATAAATGAGAACTGAATATATTTCATAATATAACTATTATATTTATGTATATATATAAGTCATTTACTTTCTTCCATTCAATTCAATATGAAAATTGAAACAACATTCATGTGGACGTATGGCCTACCGTCACAATGAACGATGTATTCCATTGAACTTATCTACCAATTATATATATCTATATAATGAATAATTATTATATTTAAATATTGTTTAAAATTTTGAATTAATTAAATTAGGATCTATGTAATAATATCAATAATAGTATGTCAAAACATGTATGATAAATAAAACGATTGTTACCCAAAATGTAGGTTTAACATTGAATTAAAAAAATAAAAGGGTAATATGAAGAAATAAGTGAATCATATAAGATATAAAAAGTATTATTATGGTTCTATTAAAAGTTAATAAAATATTGAAACATATTATACAGGAGTTCTGGACACATACAGAATAAAGGGAACCTAATGTAAGGGATAATTTTGCAATCTCATTATTTTCCGAGATTGTTTATACATAAGTATTTATTAGGGAATATTTACCTTCCAAATACATGTTTCCTAAATATATAATATTATTTAAATTCTTCTTCTATTTTTTAAATTAAATTTTAAACACTGTTGATTGTTTATTAAACGATATGGATGTAATTTTTTCTTTCATTTTCCAGATGATGTACTTTTTGACTTTTATAGCAAGAGTACAAGAAAATGTTTTTTAACATATACGGCATGAGAAAATTTTTAGGGCTTTATAATTCCATATTTACATGAAGCTTACTATACAGTATTTCATGTTTATTTTCAAATTAGTTATTTTCATTTAAAATTTTGCGACATTTTGAGGGAAAAAATGTTTTTTTGAATAAGAAAGGATATTTCCCTCAAGAATTATGCTCAAGTTTTTTATACAAATTATTTTACATCTAAGAAGAAATAGGGTTATATTTCTATCCCTATTATTATTATTATTTTATTGTGTAAATTATGGAATCTTTTTATGGATTATATTATGATGGAATGACGTTTAAGAAACTAATTTTATTTTTTGGGTTATTCTATGTTGAATGATTTATATTTTTGTGGAATATATAAGAATGATTTCATTATGAGATTGGTGGGACCTATAACTCCCTACAATTTATTGGTTAAAGATTTATAACTAATTATATATAAATGAATAGAATGACTACTACATATAGTTCAGTAATACAGGTATGGAACATCAATAAAATATGGTTCAGTAATATTTGTTTGGAACAACAAGTAAAATTAGTTCAGTAATGGTTTTTTTCCACTATGATAGCCTTGGTAGCAATGCCTTGGCTTCTATAGAAATCATATTATGTGCTTATTTGTTTTCCACAATTCCATTTTTTAGGCCAATGTTTTTCTATAATGGTTAATGTTTTTTTTATGATTGATTCTTTATGTACTTCGAAGATTTATTTCATGACTCAAGATTTTGATATTTAAACATTATGATCATGTTTTTACATTCATATTTTTATGGGTTTTTATGTTCTCCATGTTTAACCTTTCTGAAAATTTGATCTCACCCTTTTATGTTTTATTTTCCCTAGGATATAATGAAAGGATTAAGGTAGTAAATCCCAAAGGGGGTGGTCATTATGGGCTATTTTGAAGATATTTCACCATGTTATAAGATTATGTTCCATGTTTCCAAAGTCAATAAAGTAATATAATATTTAGGTGTCTATTTATGTAATATATTATGTATTCCTCATAAAAATGTATTGAACATATACCTCATGCTTGGGTTTTTAGAGTTGATATCAAAGTGAGGGTTTCGTTAACCTTTGGAAACTAATATGCAAAAAAATTAGTGAGATCCCAAGAGATATTTCTAAAATCTGTCTAGATACATCACTTAGGGTAATTATAACTACATGTTACAATCCTATAATTATGGTAATGATCATGAATATCCATGTATTAAACCTACAACATTATAAATGGAAAGTACTCCCTCTTGATTATGTTTTTTCCTAGTATGAAATTTTCCTCTTACACTAATATTCTCGAGTTTTATTAAATTGATAGAAACAAGAGGATTCATATTAATGGAGAATTTGATGGAAAATGTAGTGATATTAATCATAAAAATAAAATGAAATGGGAGTTGTAAGGTGAAACATAATTATTGGGCATAACAAACTATCACATAATATATTCAACAATCTCAACTTTGGTGAGTTTCTTGACCCAACTAATAAGAGAATGATGGAGTTTTGTGGTGAAAATAAAGGAATGAAATTTCAATATTCCCTAAGTAAATCACGTAGGAATAAGAATCAAGGAGAATATTTCAATTGAACTAGAAGATGCTTTGGGTCTGGAAAAGAAGGACACAAAGCCAATAATTTCAATGGAAAAGGTTATCTTAACACAATGGACAAGGCTAATGGTATTTATAAGACATAACTGGTGGTTAAATGTTTTAGATGTGGAATATACATGAATTATGAAAATCAATGTCCTAAGGGAAATTATCTTGAAGATAATAAGAATGGTTGTATGGGTAGTATTTATGTTAATGATGATGAAGAGACTACAAATAATATATGAGATGAAAGAAGTGTTAAAGAATAAAATTATGAAGCCCGGTCAATGGTTAAAGAAAATAGTGAAATGATTACCTGATTATCAAGAATAACTTTGTATAAGTAATTTTATGGTATTATTGAAAAAATAAACATCTATGGATTGTTACACTTTTTTTATTAAGTGTTTAAATGTATATGTTTAATGATACAGGTAGCCATGAAAAGTGATTGAAATATATTTGGAAAGCACCTCATATGTTGATAAGGATATGCAGAGAATTTTTATAGTATTAATGATCGCATGACTATTATATGGACAAGGTGATATCATGGATTAAGTATATATAATATTTGGTATTTTGTGTGTGTAGAAAGAGTAAATTTTGAAAGAATTCATGTTTTCTCTAAGGTTTTATGGTAATATATGCTATTGTCATGTTTTAAGAGAATACATGATTATGGTAATAAAATGTTGGTAATGTGACAACCAGGAACTTCCTAATGAGATGTGGGAGACAAATGTTATGTCGATTTAGTTCACCAATTTACAAAGATTTATATTTTTAGTTTTTGGATGGATTGTAATTTTATCCATATGTACATAGTATAAGTTATATAACAGTTGAATATTGTTATATTAATATATGATCTCACTATAGGTGGACTTATTTATATTTGATATTATGTTATATTATTTTTCCTAATACATATTGAATGACCTATAATTATATCAAATGATATTCTAACACTTCATGAATGAAAAATTAAACTTCATTTTTTTAAATAAGTGATGCGGTGGAAATTATTCAAGGTACGAACAACGGTCAGATTGTACCAAAATAAAAGTAACTATTTATTATCATTCCAAATTCATAAAATTTGGGAAAATAATCTTGAATACAAGAATTTTTATCTTGTTAACTTCTTATCTGATGAACCATATGGTCCATTAAATCTTCATTGATTTATGGGTTTCTAGTTGTTAACTTTCACCAAACCTTGTTCTCTATAACTATCCATCAAAACATGATGGAATACTTTTCATCCATATCAATGTTTTCAATTCTCAAATTTGTTCTTATATGTGGAAAAAAAATTATGAGTTACTTTGTATAACCATTTTCTCTCTAACATTTATTATTAAAAAGATATTTTAGTATTTCTTTTACGATGTGGATTTCTATGAATGAAACTTTCAGGTAGTAATCTATTGAAAACCCTGACGAATTTCATGGGTGAAAATTGTTTTAAGGGGGTTATAATGTAACACCCAGAGAATTTATGAGATATTTTTTTTAATTTCTTTGATGTATTGTTTATAGTCTACACCAAGATTAGTTGGTTCTATAAGAAACACTATAGTAGCTTCCAATTTATGCAACACGATTCTTATCTTGTGTTGGAGACAATTTCATGTTCGTTTGATAGAATTTAATTCATGAAAAACTGATTAAATATTTTTTTCAATGTACAATATAACTATGTCTGGATTATGTTATATGAAACACCAAAAGAATCTTTCATTAAACACAACACTAACTTGTCTTTCATTACACGCTAGAGTGACCTTTCTCAATAGCTTACGTTGTATGTAATACAGAGTATTGTGCCCCACTTGTGGCGGATGCCCTTGCAAAGCGGGCATTGATTGATTTGGATGAAATGTGGTCGTTTACGGCGCCTGATTATTGTGCCCCACTTGTGGCGGCTGACAGAGCTGGAGTGTTGCACACTAGATTATGTAAAAATCCTTTGTATTCCTGACTCTTTTAACTTTTTTTTAATTCTTTTTTAGGGCCGGTTTTTTACCGGTCCCTGATCTTTATGATATAATGGGATATAAACAAGCCATTACAAATATAATTAACCACATTTAAAATTTTATATATAATTAAAATTAATCTTACGTATTGTCTAGATATGATATATGAACAAATTCAAATTTTTTGATAATTTTTTTTTAAATGGATTTTTACCTCCTTCTAATGGAGAACCCTTTCTAAATTTAGTTTTGGAGACCTTTATATTTTGTAATTGAAAAAATATACTTCCATGTTAGAATCTGGATATCAATAATTAATTTGGATGAATTTTTGATATTTTTCTGATAACTATCATGTTTGGATGAATAGTAAAAATACGCAAAATTTTAACTTAAAATAAATTTTTTCCATTAAGATAATTTATATAGTTAAATAATATTTTTTAATGATTTAAAATTATACAAGGTATATATTTTTACCATTTAATACAATTTTGGTCATTTTAAGGAATTTCACATTGAAATTGGACCTAAATTAATGCCATTTTATTAGTAATTTTTACTTCATAAAAACATGATTTTTGATTTTGTAGTCATGAATTAATTAGAAATAAGTTAGTAAAATTTATGTGTTTTGAATTTTAAAAAATATGTTCCATATTTTGAATCTGAAGGTCCAAATTGTGTAAATATGTACCTTTTTATTTAGGACCTTATGAATAGTAACTTCAGTAATTATTTTTATTTACCATGATTAAACGGTCAAAATGATAAATAAGAATATAAAATATATTATAATAATATAAATCTACACTCAAACATGTCTTAATAATATTGGATGTGATATGTCCCACGATATTCATCTTAGGGTCTATTTGAATACCCCATGGAGCTACTTGGGTGTGATAATGTCCTTTAGAATTTTTAATTTAAAGTAATGAGAAATATTACTTAAACATGTATCTTTTAATAATTTTTTTTAATAAATGCTTATATAAAGTATATCTATGACTATAAAAATTCATTATAATTCTAAAAATTATTCCTACATCTTGGTATATTAGTTTTAATTTTTAGGCATTAAATAATTAAATTTATTTATGACATAATGATGATACAGGGATTAACTAACTAATGAATGATTCAAATAAATGATATTATAATTATTAAAATAAAAATAATGTAAACTTTTTTTCCATCCAAAAATTTTATGGATGACTATGACATGTTATAATTTAGTTAATGTGTTTTTTTCAAAGGAATAAAGTTGTTATGACTTTAACAAAAAATAGTTTAGTAAATAGTGTCAAAATTGACATAAATGAGTTTTAAAACAAATACTATTTTATTAAATGATATAATTCTCCAAAATACTAATTTTCTTCTAATATAGTTATATAATGTTAACAATATCAGTAATTATCCACTTGTGGTTCTATTTTAATTTTATAGTAACTATAGTAATTATATATTATGAAAATATAAGAAGACGTGGAAAGAGTTAATGTATTTAAGTAAGGGTTAAAGGTAAAACGTAAGGATTGTTTTATGATATAAACTATTAAAAACCCTATTGGATGAGATTATTTATGTAAAAAACTGAGATTTTATAAGATATATTCGTTTTAATTTCTTCCATATCATCTGTTGTACACTACACCAAGATTATCTTGCGCTATACGCAACACTGTATTAGCTTGCAGTATACGCAACACTATTATTGGATCGTGTTACACATAATTTCATGTTTGTTTGATATTAGTTATTCTATGAAACATTTAATATATATATTTATATATTAAATGTATTTTGTTATACACAACAACAAAAGTGTCATGCACTAGACGCAACCCTGACTTGGCTTGCATTACACGCAATCACAACCTTCCTCGATAGCGTGTGTTGTACGCAATACCGAGTCTTAGTAAACAAAAATATATTTTTATAATATTATTATGAACTAGACATTATGAATAGTATTAAATAAATTTTTAATTTTATAACATTATTATTAATCTTACAAATTTTCTAGAACATGGTATAAGAACAAAATAAATTTTTCGGGTAAAATAAGTATTTTAAAAAAAATGCAGTTTTGCCGCCTTCTGATGGCACACCCACATTAAATATAGTTTTTGACATTTTTATAAGTTAAAGTTTTCAAAATAAAATTATTATTTGGAATGAGGATATAAAATTTTACCTTGGATAAAATTTTCATATTATTCTGATAGCTTTCATTTTTTAATGAATAGTAAAAACACGCTATATTTTAATTAAAAACAACTTTTTTTCATCGTAATAACTAATGTGGTTAAATTATAATATTTAGTGGATTTAATTTATAAATAGAATATATTTTTTCCATTTAATATAATTTATGTCATTAGCATTGATTTTACATTGAATTCGTATGTTAAATCAATTTAATCTTTTGCAATGTTTTAAACAAAAACTCTTTTTCATTCGACAACGGGATTAATTTTAATTTAATTTCTGAAACTTCTATGTATTGAATTTGAAAAAATTGATTCCATATTTGGAATTAGTAGGTCCAAATTATGTTAATAGGATAATTTTTATTTTTTGGAATTATGAATAGTAACTACGGTAAATTTTATTTACCATAGTTAAAGATAAATTGTGTAATTAAGGGTAAATATAATATTATAAAATTACCCTAACACATGAAAAAATTCTATTGGATGGCTAAAAGTCGACCCATATCACCTAAGGGTCGGATTAGATGAATTTTATTTACTTTTGACTATAAAAATAATTTAACTATTATTAAAACTAAAGAAAGCGACAACATGTCACTCTCTTAAATCTTATAAGTATAATAATTTTAATTTATTGACAAACATAATAAAACATCGAACATGAATTGTCTCCAGAAAGATAATAAAAGTATCTACATCATGATAATTTATTTAGAATTTTTAGGGATTAAATAATTGTCATTAATGGTGATACATTAATGATGCATAAATTATTTATTAAGTGAAAAAATCAGTAATATAGATTTTATTGAAATAATAATACCCATTAAAAGGCCCAGAAACCTAAAAAAAACTTATTTTTAGTGTATATCTACACCTTAATCATCCAAGTACATAATATATAACCGTTTGGAGTTTTATAAAAGTGATTATGACACTTATATTATTTTATTTTAAATGATACCAAAGTTTTCACCTTCATAATTTAATAAATATAACAATTTAAATTTTGTGATTTTAAGATTATAAGTTCTAGTAAAAGTATTATAGTGAAAGTTAATAGATTTATATTTATTATTTGATTTTAGTTTTAATTTTTATGCAACAAATAAGTATATTAAATAATTATAAAAAAATGTTGTTGTAATTATTTTATTAAGAGACAAACCAAATAAATAGTTTTAAAACTAATAAAATAAATATTATATGAACTATTTAATTTTCTCCACTAATTTTCTAGATACATATGACCTTTTATGAATCTATTAAAGCTTTTATTTCGAACATATCATCTGTATATATTTTATTTAAATTCAAATAAATGAATTGTGTCAAAATTGTCACTATTGTTATTTTATTAAAATAACATATTATAAATTTTTTTAAAAATCACAAAAATATATAAAAGTTATAAATTTAAATTTATATAATCTAAAATGTTATAATGTATCCAATTATAGATAATTCACAACAAATAAGTAATTATTTGTTATAATATAAAATTTAGAATGTTATTACCACAAATAAAATAAAATTGATTAAGTAAGGATAAATCAAGTTAATAATGTTTAAAATAATTTCATAACATGTCTAAGTTTTATTGGTTGATGAGATTACAACCCTATCTCATCTAATAATATAATATTAGTCATTTTCGGAGGATTTTAAGTGGGTTTAGATTTATTATAAATTAATATTTTTAAGATTTCCAATGGTGCCCCTCCCCTCCCTTATAAAAGGGCACCTACTCCCTCTCTTACTCACTCCAATTTGTTCCTTCAAGCTCGTCAAAACCCTTCAAAATTCTCTTCTCCACTTCCATAGAAACATCCTAGAGGTCCTGGTATTCTTCAATATCAATTTTAGTAACCTAGGAAGAGGTCTCAAAGAGGCGCTTCAAAGAAGAGGTAATGCCCGTTACCGATTCTTTCAACATTATTTCTTCTTCTTCTTCTTCTTCAGTTGTTTCATTATAAAATAATAACATCAGTATCACTCATATATTGATATGTTATTATAAGTATGAAACAAACCTATTTCACCATCTATCCATCCTACGGAAAATGAAATCACCGCGCGTGCGTACGTACGGAATGTCGTCTCCACGCCGTGGTGTAATCTATTTTTCCAACACCACCTTTCTGGGATGGGTATAATGGTGTAAAGAATAACTATACATAGTTATTATAACATCATACTGATTATGATATATTGTATCATCCACTCCAATTCAATTCAATAATTATGGAAATGATATCATCGCTCGTGCGTACGTACGGACTACCGTCTCCACGGCACGATGAGATTCATTCTCCATGTTAACCATTTAAGAATGATTATAAATTATATATAAGCAATAATAATAAAATATATGACATTATAAAGCTACTGGATTTATGTATATGTATGTCATCTACTTAATTCCATTCAACTCAATAAGGAAACTAAAACAACGTTCATGCGTACGTACGACATACTGTCTCCATGAACGATGTATTTCTTTCCATTTATCGATCTATTATATATATGTGTATTCTGAATATATATTATATATAAATCATGTTTTATATTCTGGAATTAAGTAATCATGATCTAAGTAATCTTATGAATAATTACAAGTCAAAACACGGGCGACAAATGAAATGATTTAACCCAAAATGCTCTTTAACATGGAATTTACAAAAGAACAGGTAATATAAAGTAATAAGTGAACCATATATGATATCATAACAATGAATATGATTCGGTAATAAGTCAATAACATTATTTAAATCATTATACAGGGGGTTCAGATATGTACGATGCATATCAGACCTAAGGTAACGGATAATTTTTCAAATCTCATTTTTATCCGAGATTGCTTATTCGTCAGTATTTACTGGGGTTATTTCTATCATCAATGTCCATGATTTTTAAAAGTATTTACATCTATGTTTAAATTACGTTTTACCAATTTTTGACTTTTACTACATGGTATGTAAGGAATCTTTCTATTATGAGGTACTTTTTGACTTTTCCGGAAAAAGTACGAGAAGAATGTTTTTTTAAATTATACGGCACAAACAGATTTTTACAGTTTTTTAAAGCCTTATTTTCATGAAGATTCACCCAAAAGATTTCATGACTATTTTCAACAAAATATCTTTCTTTTAAAATAGCATGACTTTTTGTAAAAAGAAATTTATTTTGAAGAAGGAAGGATATTTTCCTCAAGAATTCATTTCAAGTGTTTTATCAAAACCTTTTTCCATCTAAGATGACATTATTTAATATGTGTATGCTTCAAGTATAAAGTCACTATGATTTACGTTGTTTCACTTTTCTTATTATGAAATGATATCTATTTCTTTTATATGGATTATGTGATTATGGGATGATGTTTATGAAACCCATTTTATTTATTGGGTTATTATGAATGATGTATATTTATTTTGTGGTACAAGTAAATAATGATTTCATTAAGAGATGGGTGGGACCTATATCTCCCTCTAATGCATTGGGTAAAGATTTATATCTCATGAGATAGACATAGCTGGAACAGAATTTTAAACTGGTTCAGTAATATAGGACTAGAACGAGGAGTGAACTCGATTCAGAAAGGGACATTGTCCACTAAGATGGTCTTGGCAGCAATGCCTTGCCTAATATGGAAATCATATCATCTGCTTAATGGTTTCCACAATTACATGTTTTATTCCCATGCTATTTTATCATGCTTAATGTTTTTTTATGATCTATGCCTTACGTACTTCCATGTTTTATGTCATTGCTCAAGCTTGTGATGTTTAAACATTATGTTCATGTTTTTAAGTTCAAATGTATATGGTATGTTTTATTTTTTCCATGCTTACCCTTACTGAGCATTTGAGCTCACCCTTTTTATGTTTTATTTTCCCCAGGATATAAATAAAGGTTTTAGGTAAGAAAAAAAGGGGAAGATCTTTATGGGTGATGTTGAGGATCTTTCACCACGATTAGAAGATTACGTTCCAAGTTTCCAAAGACACTGAACTATGACGGTCCTTGTGTGTCTGTTTTTGTTATGTATTAAGTATTCCACAAAACTAATGTAATGTCCATGTACGTCAAGCTTCGGGACTCTACAGTTGGTATCCGAGGAATGGTTTAGTGAACCTTTGGAAACTAGGATGCAAGAACTTTAGTGAGATCCCTAGAGATATTTCTAATGTATGTCTAGGGATGTCCCTAAGGTTATGTATATGTATAGGTTATAGTCCTAGAATTATGGTAACTATATTAGATTAAACCTAATATTTTAGATAATGAAGTTACTCCCCCTTTATTATGATTTTTTCTTCTCAGACTATTCTTTTTGGGTTTTAGAAAATGGCTGGAAACAAGATGATTCATGATAATGGAGGATATGATGGACAATGGAATGATTTTTTTTATGAGAATCCAAATGAAATGGGATTTGGAATTCAAAACATCATTATTATGCCAAATCATCAATCTCATAATATGATCCATAAACTCAAATTTGGTAAGTTTCCTGACTCGGCTAATAAGAGAAAGATGGAGTTTCATGGTGATCATGGAGGAAAGAAAGTTCAATTTCCACTATGTAAATCATGTGGGAAGAGGCATCAAAGAGAATGTTTCAAAGGAATTGTAATATGCTTTGGGTGTGGAAAAGAAGGACATAAATCCAGTAAGTGTAAAGGAAAAGGTTCATTTAACACCATGGATAAGGATAATGGTATTACTATGACATCAACAATGGTTAAATGTTTTAACTGTGGAATGTACGAGCATTATGAAAACCAATGCCCTAAGGGAAAGTCTCGTGAAGAGAATCAGTATGGTCGTATGGGTAATATTTATGTTGATGATGATGAAGAGACTACAAATGATATGTGAGATGAATGAATTGTTGAAGATCGGTCAATGGTTTAAGAAGGTAGTGGAATGATTACATGTTTATCAAGTGTAATGTTGTATAAGAAATCTCATGGTACTATGGAATAAAGAGACATCTAAGGATTGTTACACTGTTTTCTTTCCTTATGTTTTGAATGTGTGTGATGAATGGTACCGGTATTTTTGGAAAGTAGATGATATGCGCATAATGAATGGATAAAGAGAAAATTAAAGGTTCGATAGTATTCATGAGCTCATGACTGATATAAGGAGAAGGTTATATCATGGTTTGAGTATATAGAATTTTTGGATTTTGGTATGTGGAAAGAGTTAACTTTTGACAGCATTCATGTTTTCACTAAGGTTTAATGGGTATTCATTTTTCAAGAGAATACATGATTAAGGTATTCACATGGTTGGAATGCAACCAACAATATAATGGGGGATAAATGATGGTTGTTTGATGACATTTCAAGTAATCGTTTTCTTTATACTATGATCTTGGACCGAAGTATTTTAGATAATGATTGGAATGGATTATGTTGGACATATGATAGTATTGTTTAAGGATAAAACATTTTTTTGATATTATTGATGGGATGTTATAGTAATTTAGTTTTAGAAAAAGGATAACCTACAGGACGAATGACAAACCATCGCGTCAGACATGGCTGTGGGAATCGAACCCACAACCGAAGTGCAACTGGCCTTTATCGCATACCACTGGCCTAAAGGAACTCCCTGCTTAGTAGAAAATAGTTTTATTTTATTAAGCGATATGATATATGATGTATAAGTTCATTTTTGTAACCATATACGATTAATCTAACCATTTGATGGACTTATAACTTTTGCTAACCTTTTGTTTGAAACAGATGGAATGACCTATCATTCTATCACATGATTTGCTAACACATCACGAATAACAAATTCAACTTCATTTCTTTAAGGGATGAAGTGGAAATTGTTCAATTCACGAACAATAGTGAGATTGTACCAAAATCATGTAAGTATTTCATTTAATTCATCAAATATAGGGAAATGATATTTAAAACCAAAAATTTTGTCCTAGTGACCTTATATCTGATTAATCAGATGGTACCTTCGATCATCATAAATCTATGGCTTTGTGATTGTTGGCTTTTACATGGCCATGTTCTCTACCACTCTCTATCAGAACCTGATGGTTAGATTTTTCCTCCATATCTATATTTTCACCTATAATCTTCTATGTGGAATCCCAATGTTGAGTTACCTTGGGTGACCATAACGTTTCTATCATTCTTTTTTAAAGTTATGTTTTAGTTATCCTTTTTACAATATGGGTTTCTATGAATAGTAAACGATTTATAAACCTGACGAATTTCGAGGGAGAAATTCATTTTAAGGGGGGTATAATGTAACAACCCGGGATTTTATAAGATATATTCATTTTAATTTCATCCATATCAAATGTTGTATGCTACACAAAGATTATCTTACGCTATACGCAACACGGTATTAGCTTGCTGTATACGCAACACTATTATTGTATCGTGTTACACACAATTTCATGTTTGTTTGATAGTAGTTATTCTATGAATCATTGATTATATATATATATTCAATGTATTTTTCTATACGCAACAACAAAAGATTCATGCACTACATGCAACCCTGACTTGTCTTGCATTACATGCAATCGCGACCTTCCTCGATAGCGTGTGTTGTACGCAATACCGAGTTTTTCTAAACAACGAGATATTATTATAAAATTATTATAAACTAGCCATTATGAATATTATTAACTAAATTTTGAATTTTATAAAATTATTATTCATCTTACACATTTTCTAGAACATGGTATGAGAACAAAATAAAATTTTCGGGTAAAATAAGTATTTTTTTAAAAAATGCAGTTTTGCCGCCTTTCGATGGCGCACCCACATTAAATATAGTTTTTGACATGTTTATAAGTTAAATTTTACAAAATAAAATTATTATTTGGAATCAGGATATAAAATATTACCTTGGAAAATTTTTTCATATTATTCTGATAACTTTCATATTTTAATGAATACTAAAAACACACTATATTTTAACTAAAAACAACTTTTTCATCGTAATAACTTATGTGGATAAATTATAATATTGAATGGTTTTAAAGAATAAATAGAATATATTTTTACCATTTAATATAATTTATGTCATTAGCATTGATTTTACATTGAATTCGTAGGTTAAATCAATTCAATCTTTTGCAATGCTTTAAACAAAAACCCGTTTACTTGAATTATGTTGTGAGACCTATGGATTTTGTTTTTTCTTGTTCCTTTTCCATTTAATACAATTACCCTATAGATATTATATTATCATTTCATGTTCATCCTATTAATACATTCACTTATAGATCTCATCATATAAATTTATTTCTGATTCTTGATCAATTTTTAATAAACCATCAATAAAATAAATTTTCAAATCTTCTCGTAACACAAAATCAGAATTCCCAGATTTTAGATCACTGATGTGTTATGATGGAATATGATATCATAATTCTAAGAATTTATCAATAATACCATCATATTCAATGGGATCAATAACTCTTCATGGGAAATTGTAAAGTGGAAATGATTGTTCGAAGGGTTATTCATGGAGTCAAGAGCACTGAAGTATACCATTTATATCAAAGATCTATGGTGATGGTTCCTTCATGCACATCGATGAATATCATGGCCATCATTAGGAATAATCATCCTAATATTATGGGTTAATTGAATGGTTCTTTGTATTTATCCATTGTGAGAACATAAAATACTAATAAATAATGAATCCTTCAACATCAGCTTGTACATGTTCCGGGACTCTTATAAGAAAATAGTTGACCTATTTTTAATTTGGGAAACCAAACTTTTGGGTTTCAAATCACCTATTTTTAATATTAAGAAATTGAATGACATGAAATTTATTGAGGTACTTAGATCATACAGTTATTAGAAACTTTTAATGAACCAATAATGAAAGAAATAAAAAATGTCCCTAAATCTTGATTTTTAGGAAATGGTGATGTGATAATGTCTGAGAAAACCCCCCCATGCATGATTCACTCATTCACATAAATCCTTCTTCATTTGGTGAAAATTACTTTTAGAAAATTTTGATATTTAATTTTTTTGATGGATTCTAAAAGAATTATGTTAATTTAAACTTTATAAAATGTCTATTGGATATCTCGTTGAAGTTTCACTTTCTCTATATTATTTGATTCAAAAAACAAGGAATGTAATAAAATGGGAATACCCCATTTATCCAATTATTTTATTTTTAGTGGATTTTTAGTTATTTCTATTCTAAATCATATCTAAACTTTTTATTCATTATTTTTGGCTTTTTATTTTGGTTGAATTGAATTTTATTATATATTTTTTCCAAAAATTTTAGAATTGCGTTCTTCCAGTTTAGATTCAAATTAAATTGAATTAGGTGGTTGAATATATTTTTCACTCTTTTTGATGTTCACACTGAGAATATCCTTTCGGTTTAAGATTTTATTAGTCGGTACCTTTTTGAGGATGTTGTACAACATGTCCTTAGGCTCTCAATTTTTTTTTGAAAAAATCCTTCATTGTATGTTTCGAATCCCCAATATCAATTTCTTATTTTTGTTCAACTAGTAGTGCACTCTATGAGGGTTTTTCATAGGTCTTCTATTAATAATTAGGTGGTTTATATGCCTATTTTTGGTAAGGATACTTATACGATTCTGGGAAAGGAGGTGGGTTTTGGAATTTCTCATTGAAAGAAGGTCTAGCCTGGTTTTATCGATATCCAAATCCACTATTGTATTTTGAACATTCTCTCTATAGATTATTATATGGAATCTTACATGGTTGTAATATAGGCATAAAACTATTCATACAATGTACCTCAATACATTGGTCACTATAATGATGGGGTGCTGAACATAAATCACATTTTGGAGGTGGGCCATGTGGCACACTCACAGTCTTTACAAGAACATGTCATTGTATAATAGGAATTTATTTAAGTGTGTATTCAAGAAAGGGTGATGATTAATCATAACACCTTACCAGATGAAAAAATCATTTTTTTATTCCTCTGATTTTGAAGTGTTTGGAATTCCATGATACCATCTCAATGAGACTCTTATATTATTAGGCTGCATTTTTAGTCAAGGCCCCCTGGATGTGGAATCCAAGAGAATCATCTCATTATACAGATGTATTTGGTAGAAATACACTAGAAAGTGGTGGTATTCCATCACTTAGTGAGGTTATAATTCAAAAATATTCTTTAATATTTACCACTAATCGAAAAGGGGTTCTCCTATTTCTTGTAAGATGATATAGATCTCCTTCTTAATTTCTATGTTTCTAGAGGTTGGTTATAATTTTTTCATGAAGCTTATTTGGAGATCATCCCATTAATGGATCTATATTTGTTATATAACCACTCTTTGGTGGATCCCTCAAGTGAAATGGTGTGTTCCCTCCACTTGAATTCACCCATAGCTACTCACCATGATTTGAATCTAGATCATACGAAAAAAAATCTTCAATGCATTGGTGGGATATTCACCATCCAGGACATGTAATTTAGGTATTATGGAAAAGGTATTAAAATGATATTATAAATAATTTTAATGAGAAAGAATAAATAATTGGTTTTGTTGATATTCAAATTATGGGTAAAAACATCCCTTATAGTTTATTATGGGGTTATTTCTATATTCTGTGGCTCAGAGTGAACGATTTTTGTTCCAATAAATTACTTAAGATTGATTTTTGGAATATTATACTCTAAATTAAAATTCTTCACACTATTAATGAATTTCCTCTTTATCTCAAGATCAAAAAGAAAATACTATTCATTACAGGTCTTAGTTAGAAAATATTTTAGTTTAGATTAGGACTCACTCCACAGATGTGGTTCCATGTTTTAACACACATATGTTTATGGGTATGGAAAATGATACTAGTTGAAATTTCCCAATTGTAGAATAATGGATGGAATGGGTAATCTCACTTGTGGATAATAATAATTATTAAATCACTAATTTCAATTCACTTAATCTAATTCAATATTCGTTTTTATTATTTTATGAATAAGATAAAAAATATAATCTACCATTATGTGAAAATGAGTTGTTAAAATACTGTAAATATCCTTAAATTTCTTTTTTAGTTCCTTTATTATTCATTTTGGTTGTTTAAATTTAGTTTTATATTTCAATAATGGAAATTCATTCATAAAATAACATCTTTTTATTATTATTTTTTAATATATTAAATACCAAGGAAAACAAAAATCCACCTCCTCCAACAATAAAAGTTGGTGAAACATCTCAATTGATAGTGTGGCATCTTCAAGGACACTCATCCATAATATTCTATCTCACCCATTAAAAATCATAACTCCACCATGTTAAGAGAAGTCATTCAGTGAAAGGGAGGGAAAAGATATAATTAAAGGAATATAAATGACATTGAAATTCATGTCATCATGGATGATTTGCACACTCTTATATTTCACCTTCATCCATCACAAAATGCATAAATATATTTTGGAATAGACGTTCAATATTTTGGAACACCAGATCCTCCCCCAATGCCAAGCCCTGAGTCATTCAATATTTATAGATTGTAAGAGTATTTAGTATAATAATGAAGGGATGAGATTGAAATAGAGAGATAGATCATGATAATGGATGATATTAGAGGAAACATGTTTGAAAATGTAATTTAATAGAATACATGAATTCTGGATGATAATATAACTAAAATACATAAGAATTGAACATGAAATAAAACAAACTAGTTTCCAAGAATGTACCCCAATCCTCTGATCAATCCTTAGCACAATAGAAAGATATGTTATTTGTAGAGGGACAATAAACCATTTTCTACTGTTTGTATCTACCTTATCCTCATTTATCTCATCTAATGTTTTAATTTAATAAATCGTAATTTTCTCATTAAGTATTATAAAATATCATATCATTCCAAATATTAGTGTGGACTCATACAATGGAATTCTAAGATCCATTTTTTACAAAAAAGTTATTCCTGCTTGTCTATGCATGGGTTGTGGGGTGTCCATTTCTTTCTTTTTTGTAGACTTCATTCCTCCATATTTATTCATAACATTTTGACTGACATATGTAGCATGCCCATGGTATATGAAGACATCTATGGTGTAGCCTCATTCTTTTTATAACTGATCTCTACCATGGATCATTATCATGGGGTAGTGTGAACACCAACAAAATAGAATCAATTTCTTGGAAGTCCATATTTCTGGGAAAAAAATTTTCTTATTCTAAATCACTGCATCACTCCTCTATGAATTAAAAGATGCTTATGCCAAAATGATACACTCTAAAACAAATATTCAACACCAATACATGACTCAATATCCTCAATGGTACCAAGGAATAATGGTTTTAAAATGGAACATTTGGTCTTCTACAAGCCATATAACATTCACTATGGCTAGATAGACCTCCCTTTGACATTAAAGGGGTCTTCTCCCTCAAACCATTATTCAACATCGTCACCCGAAGGTCGAGAAGTCTTTCATGTCATCTTTTATATTTTTTAGTGGTATATCATCTTGATATTAATCTCAAATGGTAGTTTCAATGTTGTTTCCTAGTGATTGGCATGGTGTTTTGGTGTCGAGTGGAGTAGGTGATGTCATACAGTAGAGGAGGTGTGTCTAAGAATTTCAAAGAATGACTGAGGAGAAGTGGTATTATTTTGGTAAGTGATGAATAGTAGCCACATGGTATTCATCCCACATCTATTTTTCTATGAGTTGACTAATCCCATATAATAAATCTCATACTAACATCCACTCAGAATACCTATTGTAGGGATGGGATCCTCCATACACCTTACACACATAGAAATGCAAAACACCAATAATTATATTGTAATATTCACTATTATACATAAGAAAATATATATTTTCTTTAAATAAATTTCTCAGAAAAATTAAGTCATCGATAGTCCCTTTCAGTCATTTACCACAAAGGTTGTGATTCTGAAAATATTAAATCCATTAAATGTTTTTTAAATTACGTTCTTGATATTTTAAATATTTATACATGAAAATAAAATTATTTTGTCTGGGAAAAATTTAGAGTGCATCTATGTTTTATTTTCATAATAGAATATAATTAAATCACCCTTTGTGTTATTTTGAAATTATAATATAATGTAGTGTCTATAAACATCACGTCTCTATTATTCCCTACTACAAGTGGATTTTTTTATAGAAAATGTATTTTTATATTATGTGTGAGTTATTAAAGGTTTTTCTCATAACCATCAGACGATAAATAATATTTTAACTCACAAAATATTCACACATAGTCCTATTAATTTACATAATTGATTATAATGGTTAAAATAATGGGGTTTTCCTTACATAGATACTTATGTTGATGGAAAGAAATTCTATTGATAAACTAGATAACCTATAGTCTAATTTTCATATAATTGATCCAAAGAGTTAACAATATTTTTGACATTAATAGTGGGTTGTTCTATAATCATCCAAGGGACCTTGGGTATGTAACTTATATATAAATTTTAATGAGATAATATGTTCATAAGGATTTATTTGATTACCAATGTTGTATATGTTAGTTGATGATGGTATATAGACTTTTTATCACATAGATGGATTGAAAAATTGGATGACACATAAATCCCTTTGCATTTTATAGATATTTTTGTATTAGTGAAATAGTTGACTAAATCATTGAGTTCTTTTTAGTATGACCCTATAATTAGAGAAGTATGTGTAATTTTCTTCTATAGAGACTAGTTTCCAAGATGTTTGTGTAATGAACCATCTCAGGTTGACAAGATACATATCCCAACCTATATTTACACTAGGCCTCTAGCATGCCTCCCGAAACACTAGAGGCATCTAACCAGTAGCAGGAGACTAAGTTTTACTATAGGGAGACTATACCCTCTAGTCGGAGTGAAATATAAAATAAAACAACCAAAATCAGAGATAGAGATAAAAATTATAGTATTCATAAAACATAACATTAAAAATAATGCTATAATAAATTAAATGTATAAAATAAAAATAAAAAATATAATGAATGCATAAAAACAAAATTTGATCACCCACTAAGCCAACCACAATGATAAAATATAAAAACAGAGAATAAAATACCTCCATCTCTTCTACCACCACATTGACAAAAACATATGTCATATTTATGAAAGTAAATCCACAACATCTTGGTACTAATACTCTACAAGAGAATATCCTCTCAGTCAAGTTACATTGGACCATGTTCCCATCCATCACGCAACCTTTTCTCCAACTTAAAAGAAGACAACAATTCTATATTCACACTGAGGTTCATGTTCAGGGGTGAGAAATAAATCTTAGTAAGCCACCCCTAATTTTCAACCAATAATATATTGTCATAAAATGTTCACTCATATGTTATATCACCAGCCATGTTGAAACTAAAAAACTAGAATAATAGAACTACTACATAAATGGGAAAAAATAAGGAAACCAACCAACCATAGTTTCTATCCTAAAACCCATGGTAAATCAACCCCTGGTCTAGCCCCCACTGTAATATATATAGAACATGGCACACATAGCCACAGGATAACCAACACATCTTCCAAATCTACATAGGATCTCCAGGACATCCAAATACAATGGAATGAATGTCAGATCCCATGGCCCCACCATAGTTTCCATATGTAAAAGACCATCTACTAAGCTTTAGGACTACAATAGCCTAATATGAACTGATGATTGGAACCACTAGGTTGACATAACTTGAGAAGATGTCTGTCTTGAGAGTCCTATAGATATAATTAAGAACCTTACAATGACAAAAAATAGGTAGGTTGTATACCATAACATGAGAGTGCACATCATCTACGAAACTGGGAGCACAATGACATTCATCGCACAAAAAACCCACTCCATGAGTTCCTTAACAGCTCATGAGCCTAAAGCCACTCTAGCTAAAAACACGCTCAACAAGATATAGGTTTCACTCATTTATTTCATTAATTATCTCCCTAAGATCATCTAACCATATCTATCCAAAAGAGTGTAGAAAAAAAATAATCTCAAGGCCAATGACTGATACAAAATATCCCTAGGTTATCCTTCATAAAGAAAAGTATTGAGTATAAATTAACTTGAATGTAACAGAAAAAGAACCACTAAATGTGGGATGATCCAACCCCAAAACCACCATCCAAATAGATAATCTAGAAGCACTAATCAACTATCGGCTAATAAATCAGGGGACTCTTTTAGAACCTTGGATCTCAGCATCCAATAAGAATCCACCTTGGGCTCTGAACAATCCACCTTAGGGCCAGGGTAAAACATTGGTCTCTCATGGTCTTTAGGGTCACAACACAAAGAAAAATTCCTACTAGGGACACCCTAGAAATAAATAACATCTCAGGGTACCTCTATCCAATGGTCCTCAATAGATAAAAAGGATATACCATGAGCAAAGTCACCCTATGAGTGGTTCTCATAGTGCATCCAAATTCATGGAACACAATGAGTTCAAAAACATAAAAAATAGACCTTAATGGCCTTAATATAATTTTAATCAACAACACACCTAAAGGGAATCCCGAACATAAGAATTTTAATTAAGGAATTCATAATGTTCCTCATGAAAACCTTTAAAGTAGGACCCCAAAGGGGATCCTCGACACAAGAGGAATCATGAAACATGGTCATTCCCAATAAACGACTATAGAAACCACTAAAAACTTTATTATTAACCGACCCATTAGGGTATCCTCAAAAGTATCTCAGAATTGCTGATGTAATTCAATGACACCCATCTTAAATCACTATCCCATAGTGCTAACCCAACCCAAAGTCTCAAACTACTCTGATCTGTAACGATAGGATCCAACCCTCAGCTACTTTAACATTGAAAAAATGTTCCTATAACACTGTAAAAAATAGGATCTCCTCAGGGATACTACTCGACCTCATCTTCATGGATTTCACTTAAATAACCTTAAACATCAATGGACGATATCCACATGATTAGCCAACTAATGAGCTCACAACCCACACCCTGGCCTCATATCCCACAAACCATCCCTCATGAGGACTATAAAACCAAACCTCCAATAAAAACTCATATTATACTATATCATTCAAAAGAACCATCTATAAGGCCGAAAAATGTTGAGAAGATTCTACCATCAAGATATACAAAAAAAATGCTCATAAGGGACTACATATTATTCCAATTCTGAATGTAGAATGGAAAATAGGTAAAATGGACCAAGGTAGAAAAAATTGCATGATGTGAACTTATAGTACACATCATGTACCATTATATGTCCTCCATAGACATGTTCCATACATCTTTGGGCATGTAATTTTCAAAAGTGCACAACTTGTTCCTCCCAGTATAGGGAGTGTACCCTAAGCAGGTACCTACCCATGTAACATTCCCCCACTTGACATGTTCAATGCCTAACTGCATGGGGTGTACCATCTAGTACATAGAGTGTATGAAAATTAGGGTGCCTATCCATGTACCCAGTAATGTACCCCCATACATGTTATGTCCATGTATTGTACACGACTAATGGACATGTACCTCACATGGGGTATGGTTTTGTACCCTACATGTCAATGTGCGCTCAACACTGCATGAGTTTCCACTACATTGTATATACCATCGATACATGGCATGTAATTACAAATACCCATATTCCAAAAAAAATTACTAACACACATCATATGTTTACTGAACAACACAGTGTGTTCATAGGTTTTCTTGAATGGACTACTCCCAAAATAGACAAAACCCCAGTTTCTCCCCAATTAAGCATAGATAGACCCCCATGGGGTCCCCACTAAACTGTAAAAGGAACTTAAAATGTAAAAAACTATGATATATGGATTATCTTAAAAATATTAAGAATATAACTACCACCAGGTGGAAACCACCAAAGCATCACATCAGGTATTCACCATGTACCCACCGAGCTCTGATCTACCTCCAAACATGCCCCCCATGAAGCTCCTCCTCCTCCCTCTCTAATATCTTTTTCTATAACAACATTGGCTGAATAACAAAAATTTTGAATACCCAAATGTATACAGGAAAATATAATATAAAAAGTAAAAAAGGAAAAAGAAAAAATAAAAACAAAGAGAAAAAGAAAAAGAAAAGGGTCTTTGGACCATCCTCGACATCTTCAATAGGTTTTTATATCACCTAAAAACCTCATTCCACATTCGACCATGGAGATAAAATATAAATATAATGGATCATATAAATGATATCACTAAATGAACAAGAATATATTAATTAATATTTAATTAAATAGTTATTAAATATTTTGTGAAAATTCAAACTTCTCCGATATCCCCCAAACTTATGTCATATTGTAAAAAACCTATTCTGGGACCAACAGAGTGATTGGAAAAATTTTCCAAGATCATCTTATAGAGGAATTTACCATTTTTTCAATGAACACAATTGAGAATAAAAAGGTTCCAATATCCCATGATTTTGACAACTGGTGATGACAAAAATCATCATTTCTTCCCCATCACAAATGTGTCCCACCCCCAAGAAGCCTCATTGGACAACAAGTATCCATGATCTCTACAAGAAATTTTTAACCTAAATTTTTCTCAACCATCCAACGACTAGTCTTACATAATCCAAAAATCACTCCAAACGTCAGAGACATTTAACTGTGACCAATCAGATTCTACCGACCACATGAGTACCCTTATCCTAACCCTCATTCAAAAACAAAAAACCACAAAACTTATGCTATTCCCATAATCGAATGTAGTTGATGGATGTAGAAATACTATTCACATGTAAGAACTAGAAAAAACCCACAAACATCATGCCCTAAAAACCACTTATAACTAGGCTCACAACATCCAATTAACTATGGTAAAATACATAACATATGGATTTTTTTAAACTGGTCTAAAAACTAGCACATTACTCATGCTTAAACTGGCCAAGCCATAACAAAACAAAGATAATGCAGCTAAATCCACAAACCATGCTAGTCATATAAGTTAGTTCCAAAAAACTGAAGCCCCGTCATCACTCCTCTTTAATTTCGAAGAATATCCCTCAATCCAAGATCAAACTCATGTCTACTATCCACTAAGGTGTTGATTTAAAATCTTGAATGGGAAAAACTCACTTCTTCTATACTACCCTAAGAACAAACAAAATTATTAGGGATAGGGTTAAAACCAATCCAACCATATAAAAACATCTAAGAGAGATAGAAAACATCAAATTCTAGGACCATATACCAATATTCTTCATCATTATTATCCACACCTTGGTTATAACAGGCCTCCACTACCCAACCAAGGAAGAACAACCACACCCTCCCAATCCTTTAGTGATATTAGGAACATGGGTCACAAAAAAATACCATATAGAAAACATGTTAAAAAATATCTCTCTCATTAGAAAATTCAATTTGGTACTTCATGGGAACCACCACCTTAAGGAAACCCAAGCCAGATATAATGACGTATCATGAATTCTTTCCCTAATCAAGCCACCAACTGGGATCTCAGAGTTTATTACCAACCTAAAAGTGTTTCAATTAATCCCTTGATGGAGGGACCACATCTCTTTCACTAGAGAACATCTAAAAATTGGATTAATATGACCTATATTTAGAATAAAATATATACATGTGGTGTAGTAGAGTATAGAGGCTCCAATAACATATACGTGAAAGCATTGAATGAGCTATTGCTGAAACATTAAACAATTGAACCTTCATATTCAGTAAAAACACCATAGACAAGAATATTTAATGTTAATACTACATTAATATAATGATGCATGAAATATATCTGATTTACCATGATCCAAGATTTAAAACCAGAATAAATCATATATCCACAAATAAAGTTTCGTCAAAATTGTGAAATCACAAAACCGAAAAAAATCAAACAATAGAAATCCCATTGTATAAAAACATAGATATATTATAGGAAATGGTGTTAATGACACAATAGATAGATATCCATTAAAAGATCCAAATAAATTACTAGAACACATAATACCAACTCCCCTTATCATAAAACAAAAATTAGATTTGATTCTTTTTTTCAATGAACCATCCATGGTCGAGTTAACACTTTACCTGATTAGGCATGCCACATGGCCTCAAGAATGACTCCCAAAATTCCAGAGGCTATCGATTAGCAGGGATGGTATAATAGATTTCAAGGGAAGACATTACCCTCAAGTCAGAGTGAAATATCATTGGAAAATAAAAAAAATCATATATAGGTATAAACATTCGTATAAGCACAATAAATAACTGAAATAGATTCATGTTATAATAGAGAAAATGGAACATATAGTCATAAAAACTAGAATCATGAAAAAAATGTTAGTCACCAATTTGATAGAACACATTAAAAAAATATATAAACTAAAAAATACACTAGGATATACTACCAACTCTTAACCAACCACATAATTGGTCTCCAAGAAACTAAAACTACACCATCTCAATCCTTAGACTCCATATAAGAAGTTCTACATGATTAAGAAACACTTGGCCTCAACCAAATCGATCACGAAACCTTTTATCCAACATGAAAAAAATTGGTAATCACACACACTTAGGTGAATGTGTAGGGGTGTGAAATAAATTATAGTTGGAAACCCCCAATGTAAAACCTATAATCTACTATCATAAAAAGTGGATGAACGTGTGGTACGACCGGTCAAGTTGAAAATAAAAATAGAATGAATAAAAGAAAAACTAAAAAAATGTATAATAAATCATAGAAAATATCCAAAAATGCGTATTATAATAAAAACTAAGGTAATTATACACCCACATTGGAAGTATCTAGGGGACTTATAGCATGTGGCTCCCCATGACACACAACAACAAGAACGTTTTCCGGATCTACACAGGTACTCTAGGAAATATAAATTGAATGGTACAAATATAGATCCAAAGTGAGTAACCATTGAATTAAACATGAGAAAGAACATATATAGGGATCTATGACTCCAATATAATGATTTGATCTTGAAAGTTGAGTTTTTATGTCGACAAAATAGATAATTTTTCATTCCTAAAAGTGTTGTAGAACAAATAGGGAACCTTCTATGGACCTAATAATAAGTGGGTTACATATGGTAATCTACGATTACAAAATATATTTGAACCTTAAGAAAAGATTTATCCATGGTAGAAAAAGTGCACCCTATGAGTTCTTTGGAACATCATGATCATGAATCCACTCTTCTTAGGGAGAACACTCAATAATAGGGATGTCTAACTCATCCAGATCATCTTTTATCCCCCTAATTCCATCTAAAAATATCATTCTAGTAGAAGAGGGAACCATATAATAGTCATGGACAAATCTTTATAAAAAATATCACATGGTTCTTCTCCACAAACCAACATCCAATGAAACAAGTCCCTCAAACAAAATAAAACATTCCATCTGTATGTGAGACGATATGAACTCAAACCCACTGTATAAATAGTATAATTAGCAAAAGACATCAAATATTATCAAAAAAATCACGGGGGCTCTCTTATCACCCTATATCCCAACATCTAATAAATATTCAACATGTTCTCTCGATGACTTGAATCAAGGACAATGCAAAATTCAAGGCTCCCACAGTCCCTGAGGTCACAACACAAAGTTCAAATCCTATTATCAACTACCCTAATTCACGAAAACAATCATTCCACACATTTAAAAAGATAATAAAATGGAACTATAACCATAATATGAATAGTTAACCATTATAGGGGTTCCTCAGCTCATCCAAAATTACAGGACAAGTTCCGTGTGAAAATTTCAAAAATATACATCTACAAAATCCATCGAAAAATAGATCATAAAACCAAATGTAATCCAAGTGATTATCATGCTAATACGGGTGTTCAAAATAGTCCTTGAGATCCCTTCAAAATCAAGACATAATAAGGGATCCCCAGTTGAATAAAATCCATGACACATCGTAATTCTCAACCATAGAGATAAAAAATCACAAAATAATCGATCATTAACCATCCCACATGAGAACCCTTGGGATCCCTCATTATTGTCTTAATAGCTTAATGAAACCCATATATAACAATCACCCTATCGGTTCAACCAAACCAAATGTCTTCAATAGATATAATCATTAAACACATGATACAAACCTCAATAACTCTGTCCTTGTGAAATTGGTCCCATCAGATTGGGACAAAAGAATATCTCATATATGATTCTACTTGATCCCTCCTTTTGGGATCCATCCAAAGGATCCTCAAAAAACACATGTTGGAATCCACTAGCCATGTGAAATATCAAGATCACAACTCTCACCCAGGCCTCACAGCTACCAAACCCAACCTAATGGGGATTCAAAAACGCAACTTAAAATAAATCATCAAACTAAACTATCTCAGTTTTAAGCACTATTCATATAGAATCTAAATGATGAATAAAATTCCACCAACCAAATATTTGTGAAAAATTCATATAATGGAAATCTCCCAAGTTTAATTGTAACACTCAATTGAAAAATAATAAAAACCAAACAAGGATTGAAATGTAAATTTCTTTTAATTCAGGTACACATTATCTACCAAATTCCTTATTTTCTGGTTATGGACCTTAGGCCAATGAATGTTTACTTTTCCAAAGTTCATGGTGTGTGCCTCCTAGTACATGGTGTGAACACTAAATAATTAACATACACATATACAACCACCCACTCAGTGTGCACAACACCTTATTACATAGTGTGTACAAAACTATACACATCATGTACCTCACATATAGTCCCTGGATATGTAACCATCCATGTGACCCCACATTGGATATGGCTAAGAACAACACACAACTATTGACCATGTATATTGGACAGGGTCTGGTCCTGTACCCTAATTGGTCATGTTCCCCGGGAACCCCCCAAGTCACCACAACATGGCATGTACCCTTTTTACATGGAATTTTGTCCTGAAAACCCAACATGATCAAACAAGAAGAACAAAATATATGTGTTTCTTGAACTACAGGCCTTTTACATGGGTCTTCACAAAAGTAAGACTCCCAAAATGGCCCAAGACCCCAGTTTCTACATGATTAAGCATTGATCGACCCCAAAGGTGTCCCCGAAAACACATAGAAGGCATTAAAAATAAAAAATCCTTGATTTATTTTTTAATATAAAAAAATTTAAAATATAACTAAATTTAGCTGGAAAATACTAATTCTCCACATTGGATCCACACCACGCACCCACCGTGACTCGACCCACCTTCAGACGAGCTACCTGGTCAACACCTCCTCCTCCATCTCACTCTTGTATCTTTATTTATATCTTAGCTAAAGAAACTAAATGGGCAATACTTATAGAAAAATATGATAAGAAAATGGGAAAATCAATGAAAAAAAATATAATTGTTAAATAATAAAAATGAAAAATAAGACAAAAAACTAATGATATGGGACTTAGTCTAGGCCCTAACACCGACTACATATTTTTATCTTGCATAGGAAAGCCTGCAATTATAGAATCCACCATAGAGAAAAATCTCAATATGAAACTCCTTTTAAATGATATCATTGAGTAAACACATGTGAAAAAATTAATAATTAATTAATTATATTTTAAATATTTTGATAAAATTTGAATAGCTTAGATTACCATCAAAATTCTATCTTAGGGTAAACAACCAATTCCAGGACCAAAAGAGTGGTCAAAAAAAATATTTATGATCATATTATTGGATAATATACCATTTCCCCTAAATTACTCTTTTGAACCAAAATGATTAAATTTCCCAAGATTTTCCCAACCTATAATGATTTAGATTTTCATTGTTTCAATATTACTATAGTAGTATAAATCTCTACACTTAGTGATCCTCCATGAATGGAAAATTGTTTTTTAGTATTAAATTTACATTAATCTTCATGGAACACTATGATATTTTATTAATAGATACACTGAGTTATGAATTACATTGTATGGAACCTATATTTAAATATTTTTATACCACATAGAGATGATGTAGTATTTTTTCACCATGAATTTATATGTAACATCACATGATCCAATTATTTTTCATTGTATTTATCTAGTGCATAATTTTTTTAGTTTTTTTGGGTCATGTTTTTTTTGTATGTATCATCATGGACATTCATTTTGATGTATAAATATTTCTTTTATTCATGCATTTTTTTGATAATATTTATTTGAATCTTACTTGATGGTTATGAATATTATGTTTTCATATTTATCAACACATGTGATTTCCTTTTTTTAGTTATTATAAAGAATTGTTTTTTGATGATTACTTTATGTATTTATATAGTAAATACTAGATAATTAATGTAAGTGTATAGGTTATTTGAAGCACATGAACTGGAATAAACAATGACATATATATAGTGATAAGAGACTAGTTAATCCATTTAATTACATATATATAGTGATTGAAAGTAAAAATGAATGGGTTTGTAATGTGTTTCATGAAATGTATTTAAATGTTTCGGGAATTTTAAAAAATCATTATATGGATGTAATAAATATGTATGTAGGAATAAAAAAACTACGAGAATTTATTCAATAATATATGAGTGGGTAATCTAGGTTGTATCTAATTCTTTGTTTAATATCTAATGAATTTGAAGAAAAAATATTTTGAAACATCATTTATTCATTAAACACCTCTCTAAATATATATGATGAGTTATTATTACTGTATGGTGTACCGATAAGGTTTCTTCAATCACTTTTGAGTAGTGAGTATGACTATGATTATGTTTCAATGGAAATACTTAAATTTTAAATCATTAGAATTAAATGAGAATAACTTTTATTTCATGACTTTAGATTCCACTGTCACTCAAACACCCTCACCCTAATATCAATTAAATGGTGATCAATTAGATAAATAATTTTTAACAAGAACATAAATAATCCAAATCAAAGTTTATATTTATAATAAATTTTAAGAGTAAATACATCCCTATCATACCCAATTAGAATACCTAGCTAATCATACTAAAAAAAATTAATATAGAGACTATGAAAGTCATCTATTTGGTGAAGCTCAAACTCTTCTTCTCTTTAATAAGTCTCTCATCCTTTGAATGTATGGATGAATGAATAGTGATTCAATGTTTGGGAAATGGATAGAATAAAGTGAATATGGAATGAATGGAGACACCCATCTTTATGAATGAAATAATCACTTAATTAACTTCCATAGACTTACCATTTTTTCATGATAGATCCTTGTGTATTCTCTTGATTAATTATTCAGATCCAAGTAGCACACTACCCTAGTACATATACACTATGATAGAATGTGACATACTTCTCCATCCTTTATTGAAAAGAAGTGTGTCCCATCATAAACCATGTCTCTGCCCTTCATTAATCTCATTTCATGTGTATTTTCATAACACCTTATCCGTTTTAGGGTATCATCCTTGCATGAAGAATCTATCCTCATGCTTGTAACACATGAGTAATTTAAATGAGATTAATGTCTCTTAATTATCATGAAGTTCCCCCTCGAGTGGTCTTGATTCATTTGTTTGAGGGTCTACATTTGGGTTAGGATATTTGGTATTTTAAGGCTTCTATGTTAGAATATTATTTTATGATATCATTAGTTTTGTTGATATACACATGTTATATCTAATGACATATATTCTTTCTATGAGAGTTTCATTCTTCCATTTATGGTATGAGAAATCATAATACACAGTTTATGTATGCTCCCCCTTGTAAAATGTATTGGAGTGATAATGTTAAATGGTTGTGACTTGAAATATACTTTTATCTTATTTGGTTTCCTAGTGTCACCACTACATATCATTATATATTTATCGACTTCCTTTTCCATCCCTTAAGAGTGTAGATAAAGGGAATTAATTTATTAATGACGACTAAAAGCATTTATAAAGGAAACAATTATGAATGTAAAATGATCCTTGATAAAAGTGTAAAATTTTTAGTGTATTTTTTAGCATAGATAATGATTCACTTCTATTAGTGTTTTACTTAGAATATATACTGGCTATCCTTTATGATCATTTTTTGGTGCTTATAAAGGGCAGGATGAACAATTTTATTTATATTTAAAAATTTATGATTTTTTAATTATGGGATATATAACAAGAAGTATATTTATAAAACAAATTACAGTCGATTTTAATTTTCATAATTTATATATATAATGTTGATAAATTTCAATTAACCTATAAAAATATCAAATAATATATTTAAATACATTAGGAATATATATAAATATAAAATATTTAAATTTTATTTAAAAAACTATATAAATATATAAATGAAGATATATCTATTTTAGTGAAATTATAATATATATATATACATATATCATTTATATATAAATATTTAAATATTAATATGATATATATAATAGAAAATATTTATTTATTTATATAAATACCATTTATATATATGTATAATTTTAATTAATTTATTATTTCTTTTACTATTTTATATGTATTTATAATTATATATTTATATATCATTAATTACAAAAAATGATAAGTCTTCATTTCTATATTAATATATAGTGATATTAACTATATAAATAGATTAAATATCATTCATATTTGAGTTTATAAAACTATATTCATATAAAATTATTTAAAGTATACCCATATGTTCATATATATTAATATAAATGTATATATATGTACATGTATGTAAGTTAGTATATTTATGTAATTATGTATATAAATATGTGTATGTGTGTCTATGTATGTATATAAATGTGTATTCATATATACATATGTATGTAAATGTTTTTGTGTATAACTTTTTATGAATGTGTATATGTATATATGTGTATATATGTGTATATATGTTTATATATGTTTGTATATGTGTATATATATGTATATATATGCTTGTATGTATGTGTATGTGTGTGTGTGTGAGTATGTGTGTGTATATATGTATGTATGTATGTATGTACATGGAAATTTTAAGTATTTATTCATTTGAAATATTAATAATTTATTCTTTATGAAATTTAATCAGTTTTAATATTTATTAATGTATTATTATTAAATTTTATTCCTTTCTAATAATATTCATTCCATATTTTTACAATTTATTCATTTTAATAATTATTTATATGTTTTGATTTAAAAATATTTATATTTTTAGTAGGATTTCAATTTATCTAGTAAATATTTATTGATTTTTATTTTAATGTTTCTATATTAGAGTCTTCACATAAATGTTATTTATGTATTTTAAATTTGAAATTTAGTGTTAATATTTTATATTATAATGTAATTATAAATATGTATTCATTTATATGTCAATATTTATTCGATTTTATTATTTTTTTCATTTATATAAATATTATTTATCATATATATATATATATATTAAGTTATTCCTATTTAAATAATAAATTTTATGTATTTTCATTATTTTTAGTTATAATTATTTATATATTTTATGTAATTTTTTTTATTCAATTTTAATATTAATTCATTTTTAATTATGAAATTTTATTTATTTTTAATAATATTATTTTATTATTTTTGGTAATTTATTCATTTTTAATATCTATATTTTCATTTTTTGGAATATTAAAATTTTTAAATATGTTTATAATTTATATAAATAAAATATAATCATTTTTATTTTAATATTTTTACATTTAAATATTTATACTATTATTATTTATTCCTTTTTAAATAGTAATTTAATGTAAATATTCTTTATTTTGATAATTTTTTTAATATTTTTAAATTTATATTTTATGATTTATTCATTTTTCATGTTTTAATTTAAATAACTAATATAATTTTTAATTTTTTTTAATATTTTTTAAAATTGTCATTTTAATTTATTAAAATTCTATTACTTTTTATCAATCATTCATTTAATATTATTTATTCATTTTTAATATCTTTTAATTATTCATCTTGATGTATGATTGTTTCTATGTGTGTGTGTTTGTTTGTGATGTATAGAGGATTTTATATGTGTGTATGTGTTTTCAAACTTCCACCATGTTTATCACTATTATTTTAATTATCTTTGAATCCCAATTTTTTTCTCTCATTTCATATTGAATTTACATTATTTTTTTATTTTTTTGGGTGAAGTTCATGTGAAATAGTTAAGGTGCACAATTAGTAAAAAATGTGATGAATCTGTGGAACATGCTTATAGTTTGACAGTTCCAAATAGTACACCTGGCACAAGGTTAGTCTAACCATGTAACATACTCATACATGGTTCCCCAATATTGTCAATGAATCTCACATGGTTGGTGCATGTTTTTGGCTAACAATGAGACTAAACAAGGCGTTGTATCCAACTTATTTAAATGATGAATTTTCCTTTATACCCCAGATCATTTTTAACCCCAAATCACATCGAATCCCCAATCATTCAAACACCATCTGTCTTGACTCTACCCCCTCACGTCTCCCTTCATCCGTATTCAAAATCGTGAAGTTCCTTTGTTATTTGAGGTTAATTCGTTGAGGTATACTAATTATAACTACCCTTTCTCAATTTATTTAATTTTCTCTCTTACTCTTCCTTAGTGAGGTCTCAGTGACCAATGGTTTTGCAATGACTCAATTTTAAATGGGTATTTCTTATATTTTTGTTCCCTCTTGGCCTTTTAGGGTTCTTTATGTATGGTAGAGATGGATTAGTATAGTTTTTCTTAAATTAAATAAGATTAAAGGTAAGAGGTCCCTTGAAAAACTGTTTAATTTTAGGACATTTTTTTATTACTGTTTCAAAATAATGTTTTAGGTGTTTTTGAAATTATATGAAGTATATGTAGTAGTGATTGTGAAAATAATGTTTTCCCTTTAACTTTCAACAAATGTTCTTTAGAATTACCATTATTTTAATGTATATAACCCAATTTTGAAATCCATTCCTAATATGTTTTTGAATAATTGCATGATTGGATCTTTGAAATTGACAGTTGGATTATAACGGTGTTTTTGTTTTGGAAATGTGTCTTGTGGCTCGGATTTATATGAAAGCCTCGTGAGTCTTGATTGACACTTTTGAAAAAGGTTTTCTAAAAAAACAACATGAATAATGTACCCTTTGTATGTGATGGTTCATAGTGAAGAGACTTAGGTATTTCAATATATTTTTTAAGGAATTTGAGGTTGTTTCTTATGATGGAATTGGATGTGAGAAAAATAGTTGTTCTTTATAATAAAATAGTTTTCGTAATGGGCTATTTGCGACAGACTACAATTTTTTTCATAAAAAGTCCATGAGGTCAACTTATTTTTGAAAACAATTTAATCCATCATAAATATGTTTCTTGGGATGGATTTTTGGAATGGATAATCTAGAAGGCCGCAAATAATATTAGCAAACACGATCATGCAATAACAGGAATGAACCATTTAAGAAGGAATAAAAGTTACATCACAAATAGTTCTTTTCAGATCATTATATTCTATAGTCTTATATGTCTATCACAAATTTCCAGTACTAATAACAAATATTTGTTATAGATCCATCACAAATACCTATCACGACAATGGATATTTGTAATTGATCTGTCGCAAATAAGTTTCTTGAAATATCTTTCAAAAATACACACATGTCATTGTATTTTCAATGTATTCTATCCCAAATACATTATCAGTAGATATATTTGCAACATGTAATTCCTTTAAAAATACTTTTTCCTTGAGTGAAATAAGTAATTTTGGCTATGATATTTTTCGATGGATTATTTATCCATTGTAAATAACCTTAGAAAATATTCAAAATAATAGATTTTATTCGTTATAATTTCTATCAGAAAAGATTCATTATAAAAAAAACTTATAAATACACACCCCCTATATTATCCTCACAACCTTTCCATTTCCACCAAAAAATAATATAATTTCAAATATATCCTTCACCTCTGTAGATTGTAGACCATATATACAAATTTATTTGTAATGTACAAATTTTGAGGATTTCTAAACATTGTTTTTAATTATCATTAATTTATTCTCGTTAAATTTTTTTAATATAATTATTTTTTTCACTATTTATTTTTTTAAATTGGAATTAAATTTGTAAAAATTTGTATAGTTTACTTAAAATTAGTTTAATTTATTTTATATTATTATAAATTAATATTATATTATAATGTAATAATAAAAAGTTCCATAAATTTTTATAAATAATTTTAAATAAGTATAAATTTATATAAATTTATATAAATTAATATAAATTAATATAAATCAACAAAAAAAGTATAAGTTTATGTAAATTTATAGAATTTTTTATACATTATTTTAAATTTACTATAAATCAATTTAATTCAATATAAATTCATATATATTTTTATAATTTTTATGAAATTCATAGAAAAATATTATATATTAATATAAATTAATATGAAGTAATATTATTTAGTAAAAATTTATAAAAAATAGTATAAATTATTAAAATTTTATATAAATTTTAAAACAATTGTATAAATTAATGTATATATGTATATAAATATATTAACATAAATTGTTATAAATTAAGAAAAATTATTATATATCTGCATAAATGGGTATAGATTGATTTATTTTTTTTATTTATTTATATAAATTATAATTATTTAACATAAATATGTATAAACTAATATACATTGTAATAAACAAATATAATTTAGTTTAAAATAATAAAAAGTATTGTAACTAAATATATATTTTAATAAATTAATGTAATTTCCCAAAAATAGTTATAATTAACTATTAAATAGTATAATTAAATATAATTGAATATAAATTACTATAGATTTCCATAAATTAGTGTTTATTCCCTCAAAATTGGTAAAAATTAAGACACAAATTTATAAATGGATATAATTATAATAAATTGATATAAGTTTGTTTTAATTTATTATAAATAAAAAGAAATTATAACTTAAAATAAATTTTTTCAAATTAGTATAAATTAATATATGTTATTATAACTTAAGAAAATTATATAATATTATTTTATATTAATATACATTTACTAAAAATAAGTGTAAATGTAATATCCCCAACATTGATCTCCCTCACATGATCTGGCTGGGTCAGCACGTTTCCTCATGCACATATCCCTGTATGACAAAGGCTAAAAACTAACTGCGAGGGTGTAATGAATGTAGTGGGAATACTATACCCTATAGGAAAAAGTTTCAAAAATTATGAAGACAATATAAAATCAATATTAAAAAGAACTGGTAGATAATTAGACAAAACCAGCTCAAATTAGACACAAATATGTAACCAGCGATCAAAATAAAAAACCATGACATATCATATTGTATTCCAATCTAAATGTTTTACTGAGTCTCACCAGTATAGGTATAATCAAAAGAATAATAAAATAATCTAACACTCTAATCCCGAACACTATGAACAGACCCATCTCGATGATGTATTCACATCTGAAAAACTAATCGATCAAGTAATTGTCCTCCTTCTATTGTATGTACCAACATCAATGACATATACCTAGGTAGTAAATGAATACTGAACATTATTTGAGTAGAAATCAATAGGTCATCACCCGAAATTTCTAAATATTGCCTCCTATAATAATAGTTCATGAAACTATATGATAAGAAGTGAAAATAATTGATAAATTAATGTTGAACTCAAAATAAACATGCTAACCCTCAAGATCCTAATTGTCCCATGGGGTGAGATATATATAATTTGACATAATGCTAGATGTCCTTTTCAAGTGGTGGGTTATCCTATATATTATGAACCCCCCATTACGCCAGTAGATTCTCTTGGTGTGGATGAATTACCAAAAACTATGGATCTCAGCTTAATAATGAAATATAATTTAAACGAAATGTGGATTATAAGTATTTTTAATTGATATAGAGAGAAAATTTTATATAGTTATAAAAGTTTTTATGGTTTTCTATAGTGTTTTATGATTTGATTTTTATTTTTCAAAGGATTATTGGATAGAAAATGATTTTAATAATGGGTTGAGTATAACTCAGTTAATGGTTTCAAATGAAGTTTTAAATTTAAATTGATATAGGTTTTCAAAAAGGAATGATTATTTTGTTTATTATTTGAAAACTAATCTACTTTTATTTTTAATTATGTTTTTATAAACAACAATGAGTTGGATGAAGTTTTTTTTTTGGTTTTTTGATGGATCTTTTCTTGTAATTGGTTTGAAGGTATTTTTTGATTAATTTTTAATTTTAACTTGTTTTTTGTGATTTAATTAATAGCTATATTGGGATTTGGTAATTATATTTAGTATTGTGTTGATTAGTTTTTATCATTCATTATTCAATATCTCCAACATTGTCAGTTGATTATTGTAAATATTTTTTGGTAGCTCATTGCAAACACATCCATTGGTTGATCAAGGCCTGTGAGAGTTCGATTTCTCCATATAATCTAGTCACCAAGCCTACTAGACTTCTCATACTTCCTTATCATATAGATTACATCTGGGATTAATATAATTTAAATCCACTCCATTACCTCTGAAAACCAGTATTCAAGGAATTAAGGGGTTTGATTCTAGTATATTGGTGGGATCTTATCCAACAAGATTGATTTAGTCTCTTAATCTCATGTTATCAATATTTAGGTTAGAGTGTTTAAGTTGATAGTTGTGGAATCCTACAACATATAGTAAACTATTAAAGGACCACTTTTGGGAAGGCTTCAAGTAATTATTCAATTAGAAATAATTACCTAAATATGGTTAAATAATAAATGCGATGGAGTTTTATTACCTCCAAAATTTTGATAAGGTAGTGTTATATTATGATTATCATTCCCCTAAATTGGAAATATCCCATAACGATCTTTCATGGGACAAATCCTTTCTGGTTCAATATTTTAAAAGTGGAATTTATCCATACTTTGGATCATTAGTTTAGTTTAACAACCTTAATTCTTTTTAATATGATGAAAAATAATCAATAATAATTATGTCTGGAATGAGATGGATTACAGGGTGGATTGATATTTCTACAACCCCAAGGATTTTTGTAAGATGATTCAATAAATAAGAAGGGATGAAATCCTTGTATTGGAATGCTATAAGTGACATTAAGTGGACATCATGTAGCTATAAAGACCTAAACCTTACCATACTATACTTACATGGATAAAAGAAAATATTTCATTACAGTATAATACTAAGAACTGTAAGGTTTTGAGTTTATGAGAATTAGGGAAAACAATAACAAAAACACTCATTGATGGATTTTCACTATTAAACATATACATAATCCGTGACAAGTCTGTACCATCTTACAAAAAATCTTATCATCAAATACCCTTCTAGAATCATCTTATATATTACTTTTCTTTATAATATATGAAAATTGAAATTAAATAAAGTGGTGAGATCAGATATTCTTTAAGGGAAAACATATACGATAAGAATCAAGGATCATATGTTAGAATAACATGAGCATATAATTTTAATTATTATACATAAGAAAATATTAGACAAAAATTCATAGGCTATAAATTATTTAACTGGGATTAACATAAAATAATACATAAATATAATGATTGATTTGAAAATCATGATCCATTATAGAATTACAATGTAATTATAATAAGTATAAAACTATGAATCAAATTTAAAATATGTAACAAACATTAGTATATGGAATTTATCTTTCATTATCCCCACCATCATTTCTCATTCTAATCAGAAACTAAAATGTACTTCTGAATACCTATATCACGAGATATAAACATTTAACCAATGAATTTAAGGGTTATATTAGACCCCACATGTCATCATCCATACTTATGAGAGCCACTTGAAAACCATCCACTTATCACATCACAACGAACGTAAGGAAATAAATGGGTTTCATATCCATTTAAAATGTATTTTCATAAGGATATAATACAGTGATAAACATATAGAAAATAAATGAGTATCGATAGATACCAAATAACGTTATAGGTAAATACTATTAAATCAAGATAACATAGCATATGGTACATACACTAAAAAGATTAAATGTATATGGAAAAGACAACAATTTCACAAATAAACTGATTTATTATATCTAGGTGAAAACTCTTCAATCATTTGAATGTGTATAGAGTGTTCACAATGAAAGGGAATTTGAAGAAAAGTCATTTATCTTCCTAGAGGGTGGATAGACAATAAAAAGGTAGTGATGAATCATATAAATGTTAGAAAATAACATTACATAATAAATCACAAAAAATATGGTGGATTATTTCTAGAGGATATATCACCAATGTAACAATGAATAATCAAAATGATGTTTACATAGATGAATAACATCCTTCTAAATGATTGACTTGAATGGTATTAGGAAATAATAGGTCAAGTGTCTAATTTTTTGATACTGTGAGTTCAATACAACATATAACTGTTTATATATATATAATATAATATTTTTTGTACCATAAATCCCATGTGTGTAAATAATGTTGAATATGATATGGAATATTGTGTTTAAAACTCCAAAGATATTTCAAAAAACTTTATTAATATTGACCTAAATCTCAAACATACATGTCACTTTTGGATGTATTTTTTGAAAAGGGGTAGTGAAATGTTTTTAAATATTTTAATTTCAAATATAGAAAATATATTAATGCATCCTTGAAAATAAAATTAATTTTTATAATTCAAATGTGAATCCAATGATAATACTCTTTATAATAAAGGGAAATGATTCTTTTTAATACTTAGAAAATAACTATGATGAAAACCCACATTGTAAAAAAGAGTATAAAACACTTTTTGTATAACAACTAATTTTTCTAAAATAGGGTTCTAAAAAAACATAGAATAAAATATTTTGGGTGGGATAACCCAATAACGGATGACCAATTGTCTTTATATGACTTTTTATCTCAAATAATGAAAATTTGAGTTATCAATATCTCTTATAGGAAACATACTCTATGAAGAATGAAATTCTTGAATATGGGTTTATGTGGTAAATTTTTTAAAAAATATAAAATTTCAAATAATATAATGAAAGGGAATATTTTACCAAATATTTATTAAATAAGATCAATTGAACGGTCACAAGTTAGTGAATGAAAACCAAGTTACTAACAACTCATATAATTGGGGTAACACTTGATTAAAAATTAATTTGTTGAAAATAACTTGATTTGGATTAATTTAACCAATTAATTACAAGGAAATAAATTATAGAACATTCATGGGATATTAACTAAGGAGAAATTTTAAAAAATAAAAATGGCATGTAACATGTAATATGCCTCAATGAATCAAAATTCAGACCATGAAGACTCTTACATTTTTTCCTTTCTTAGTCAAATACAGTCTAATATATTTTATAAATAACATAAAAATATTTGTCACATATTTCATAACATTGATACATGATGAAAGACATAGTGAAGGAGGAGAGGCGATGGGGATGGAGAGGCGATTCCCTAGCCGATGACTGATAATGGATTCCCCCCTCCTGGCGGTGGGAGCGGGGAGGACAGGCTGGCTTCAACGTATCAGGGGTCACAGGAGCCCTTTGTGCATTTTTTCAAACCCTAGTTTCCTTCCTGACATTCCGTCAATTTCTATAAGCACAATAGTTCTAGACCATCACCATGGGGAACCCCAAATCTCAATCATGTTATCAGAATTATTTGAGGCCTCTAGTATCTTGGATCTGGCCTTGGTTTCCCAGTTTTTGCATCGACGACCATCAGTTGATTATTTCAATCGTTTTGTGTTCAGTAAATGGGATTTACAGGACCGCGCAGTTATCGGTTTGGCTGATAATCGTCACATGATGATACATTTAGCTTCATAGGATGACTTTATTTTTCTTGGTCCAGAGATCTTTGGAGATGCAACGGATGAAAATTTTGCCTTCTTCGCTGGTCATTTGACCTTTTCATGAACCGAGATGCTCCTACGGTAGCGACATGGATAAGTCTTCCGCATCTCCATTTCCCCTTTCAAAATCCCTCAATAATATGTATGATACATAATATGTTTGGTCGATTTTTATGTTCTGATATTCTCACATCCTCTATGAGACACCCAATTAATCCACGTATTTGCGTTGAGGTGGATTCTTTGAGGACACTGGTCGATTGGATATGGATTACTATTGGTGAGGAGTTCCAATGGAAGAAAGAGGTTGTTTTTTAGGATTGGGTTGACTACTGCTCAAGTTGTTGCTGCATAGGTCATATGGCCAGTTTCTGTCTTGGTGTAACTAGGAGAAAAAGGTGAGCTGTTGTGTAGAAGAATCCTGGTAGATCATCTGGTCAGGGGCCGTTCAACACAGATGCTGGCAAGCATGGAAATGCTGTTGAGCTGGTAGGTTTAGTGTTGGAAAAACGAGTGGGGGAAAACAATAAATCTTCTGTGGCTGTGGTCTTTGACATATTGAATCATGATCTTCAATTGAGTACTTTTGTGAATGGTCCTTGTCCTGGTGATGGTTTTGGAGGCATTTCGGGAGTGATTGATTCCTCAGGGGCTTCTTTGCTTCGCGTGAATCGGCTTAGTCAGGTTTCTGCAGGTGCGATTAGTGGGCTGTGTATTTTTGGTGTTGATGCAAAGGAGGGAGAGTTGCCTTTGAGTCAAGCCGATGATGGGCCAGTACATGATGGAAGTACTCTTTGTCCCACTATCCAGGAGAATGTGCATCCGAAATCTGATGGTGGTTTTCTGATCACAGTTGACACATAGAATCATTTTCAGGAATTGTCTCATGATGAAGTGGAAGGGAGCTCTACAATGAGGAATGAAAGCATGCATAGTGCCTTATACGGTGGTTTTAGGATGTAATTTGATGATTTTCATGAATTTTTGGAGCCCCCATAGTGTTTGGATATGATTGACAATAATGGACGATATGAATAGGTCCAACCTACTTGCCAAGCTACTCCTGTCACTAGAAAATGGGGGGATGTGTCGGAGAGTGATAAAGAGAATCAAAATGGTTTGGTCAAGTCCTCTTATATTGATGTTGTGAATGAGGGGAAGAAGAAGTCTGGAACGGAGGACCCTCCTCAAGTTAAAAGAAGGTCGAGGAAGAACTATTCTAATTTTTCAAAGTCGGTGGCAACTAGGTCCTATATCAAGAAATCCTCTAAGGAATTGATATCTCTAGAGACACTGAACCTCGTAAGGAATTACACGAATATCCTCAAGAATTGTGAGATCTCATAATTGGAATCAATCATTTCTGAGGATTTTCATGGGTGCAGTGATGGGTATGACTTTTATGACATGTAACTGGTACCTCTTGTTTGTTTTCATTTTCACTGGACTTTCCTTTCTTAATAAATGGTCTGAGGATTTGTCTCAGACTGAGCATTCATGGTTATTTCATAATCTTTTTTAAATATATAAAATTTTATAAAAATTATTTATAATTCTTCTCCACCTGTACATGCTTTAGTTCTAACACATTTTTGATGTCAGGTGTGTGTAATCTTGATTTATTTAAACTTGTTTCAAAACTAAAATATTTTTATGTAATATTCTTCAAAATTTCATCATTTAATGTTAATTTATCATACTAAAATTGATTAATTATAATTATTTATGACATTTTAATTCCCTTTCATTAGTTCTTTGGTCTTTATCCTAGATGATGAAATAAAATTTGTGCATTTGTAGGGATTTTCAACCTTAAAAGGGTGTTTTATTAATTAATGAGTTAAATATATATGTATCATTTCAATAAAGAATCATTATTTAATTATTTATTTCATATTATACCAGTAATTATGTTTTCAAAATCATCCATGGTATAATTTGATTACGTTCTTCAATTTGGTGGCCAAACCCACCCAAGCAGAACATACTGTGATTAATGGATGTTTATGAGGTGATATAGACGAAATATGATTAAAATAGTGGAATAATGATATAATTTAGTGTTTATTAGTGTGATAAATAATAAATATAATAAATACATCTTAATAATAAATAGATATAAAGTTGTTACATAATTCGAACTGAATATTTTCCACATGGTATGCTTGTTTTAAATGATGGAATTAATGAACACCATTTGTTGGTCATATAATTAATAGGATCTAAATTATATTAATAAAAAAACCTTAATGATATTAAAAAAGTCATATTTATACTTTAATGCATTCATGATACCCCAGTACCCTAATACCAAAGCTGACACTAACATTGCCTAAATGAAAATCCCAATCCCTAGGGGTTGGAAACTAGAACCTAAAATAATACATGATAAAATAGGAAATTAATTTTATAGAAATTGGTGGAAGATAAAATGTAAAAAATTCAGTATTATCAACACTCAAAAGGGGGAAATTACCAGAGAAAATAGGTATAACAAATCCCAATGAAGTATATTATCAATGAACTAATCAACTCAAAAAATAAAACTGAAGCTCCCTAAAGTAAATAAATCATTCTTTTCCATTGTCCAACGGAGCAAGAACATACACCACATATAATCAGATCATTTTATATAATTGATCTTGGAATAATAAAATCTAAAAATTCCTAATGGATTGGCATGGTGTGAGATATAGTGCCTCATAGGGTCTCACCGAGTGTTTCACAATCAATTCAAAAAATAATAGATTTGTTATTGTATCAATCTAAATAAAACTAGGAATGAAAATTGAATAATTTAAATAGAAATTTTTTTTGAATAAAAATATTTTCGGAATATCAAATAATATTTAAATATGTTTTTATAAAAAAAATTTATATAATATTTTGAATAAATCAAGTAGGATGATTAAAATAGTTCATAATTAGAGGAATGAATAACAAATCAAATTACTCATAACACCATGTTCATATTCCATGTGATTAATTAGTTACCAGATACATGATCCACACACATCTCATTAGTGATGAAAACTAAATATATATTCCCACTTATGAAAAATTTACAATAAGCCACACCCACTAATGGAAAATCACTTCCACTACCACATAAGGGAAAATTACTAGACGAACATGGTTTAATTACTGATTTCATCATAAATAAAATGATAGGGGATCAAGATCCTAATATTATTTTCCCAACTATCTACTAAATACCTAGGATCCCTTGTTTTTTAATATATAAATGAATCAAATTAGAAATTAATCATTTTAAAAAAACATTAAAATATAATTTTCCAAATTCAAATTTTAAAATTCCTTTTATTATTGAAAATAAAATCACCGGTTTTCATTATTTCAGGCAATCTTAAAATCCTTTTCAAATTAATTATTTCTCTCAACATCCATATCAATTCACTTAATCAAAATTATTTATAATAAATGCCATATTTTTTCAATAATCCTCTCTACAATTTCAAGTACATTGAAATTAGGGATTTTATAATTTCTATAACCAATTGAAATAACATATCAAATAAACACATTTCCATGATTTTGTGATAATTATGAATAAATTTCAATTTTCTTAGTAAATTCAATCTTTCAATTGAAAGATAAATAATTATTGAATCACGCACTTTGAAATCAAATATTTAAAAAACAACATTAACAATGGGACTCACCAACGACGAATGAGGTTGTGGAAGATCTTGGAAAACAACTTATAATCAATATCCAATCATACTGTGTTTACATACATCCAAAAAATGAACATGTATAAAACTATAAGTATTAAGGATAGAGAGATTGAAAAAAACTATTAAATAGGATATCCACTTACCATAGAGTGATCTGATATTCCACCACATGTTGGTTCTCTAATGGAAGGGTATAGAGGATCCAATATCACATATAGGGAGCCTCCAAGGAAGAATGACTCATGTTTGGGTTGAATGGGGAGGTTAATAATCTTAAATGTGGTTATAAAGTTTTTAGAAAATAATTTGTAGGCTAATTAATTAATGTGTGATTGGTTTTCTAGAGAGGGCGACATAGTTAAAAAAACTATGCACCCTAACCATGCACCAAGCCTACACTCAACGTACTAGGGAACATTGTTTCCCCTAGGTGAGAACATGGTTTGGGAAACTATATACTAACCATTAATTAATCTACTACCCAGTGACTCATGTTATGCACTGGTAGGGGGTGATTTTGGAAAACCATGATCCAATTGTGCACAACCCAAGAAGCCACAAAAAATTTCCAAATTTCACCTGAATCACCCCAAAAAAGCCCCAAGTAAAGAATGATAAAAATGTGGTTCAAGGAGTACCTTAACAAATGTTTTTATATTTTACCACCTCCCCACCATAATAACATTCTTTCCCCTGAATGACCATATTGATGTTTCCCTATCAACAATATGAGGCCACTACTCTCTCATCAATTCCTAAAACACCAAAGTATCTGGATAATAAAAATATTGCTACCATTGAACATAGAAAAGATGTATAATCCTCTTAATATGTTCCTTTTTCTCAGAGTCCATAATCCTAACTGTATGCTCAGTCACAGTTAAATCAGGCTCAAACTCAAGAACCTCATTGTTCCAGACATGAGTTAAGTAATAAAGATACTTCCAAAGTCGAGATACAATGAAGAAATAATATATTAATGTTAACTATGGTTGAATTGATAAACAGTAAGATACTTTCCCCACATATTCAAAAATAGTAATAGGTTCCCAGAAACAAGGATAATGTTTCCCATTCATCACAAGTAAATAATGACCGTGATGTGGTGATACTATCAAGGACACCCATCCATCATCAAATAATTTGAATTTCCAATAAAGAAGATCAATAAAGGACATACACCATCTCTATTCCATCATCATTTTTTGATGAGTTGAATGATTTGTTTCTTTCATCTCTTAAGAAATGTTTCATCCAACAGAATAACTTTCACTACTCTCCATCAAACAAAATATATAATTGCATGGTTGTCCATACAGTGCCAAAAAAGTTTGGATTCTGGTTATATAGTTATTTCAGATATCTTCAATTTTTTGGTATATCATGAATGAGTATAAAGTGTATCGATTTCTCCATCCTATCGATCACAACCCATATTTCATTTTTATTTTCAGGGGTACATGGTGACCTAGACACATACTCAATACAAATATTATCCCACTTTAAATTTAGCCCTGGAAGTGGTTAAACCAAAACCTAGAGTCTATGGTTGCCCGACAATGACCTATTTTCAAGTACAACAATGAAAAAAATCATTTATGTCATGTCTCCTACCTAGACACCAAAATCACTGTCACATGTTATAGAACATCTTAATGGGGCCCAGGTGAACTACCCATAGGGAGCTAAGGTAATCCCCAAAAAAACTTTTATCATTAGAAAAGGTACAATGTACCAGTTCCAGAGAAATATCATACCCTAATAATAGAATTATTATTTTCAAATGGAATCCCCACCATAAAGAGAGTTTCTAATGATATAAATCTAATCACTGAGCTCCATATCCTGAAGAGTCTTCTCAAGAAATGAATAGGTCAACTGAACACTATCCATGACTTCCTCATCCCCTATTTCCCAAACATTTAACTGTAACTAGGCAAAAATATCAATAAATTTTCACTCTTCAAATGAATTATTCATGGACTAAGTTGGAAGTTTCCTGCTGAAAGAATCTATAACAAAATTTTCCTTCATTTTGGAATAGCCAGTTTCAAAATAAAAAAAACAGGTACTCTACCAAATACCTCTAGTGGAGATTCCAATTTTTTTAGAGAAGATATTCTTCAGGATCTTGTGATTGGTAAACATGGAAAACCATTCTCCAAAAATGTTGTTACACAAAATCTTTAGTTATTTCATCATGTATGTGAGTTCAAGGTCATAAGTTGGATAGTTATTATCATGTTTACTAATCTATGAAGAACCATTGGCCACTATGTGATCACAATGCATAAGAAAAAATTCCAAAAACTAACCTGATGCGTCCTAGTAGAAGACATATCCACACTCAGTCTATGGATGAGTCAACACCGACACAAAACTCAAAATATATATTAGCTCAATGAAAGAACTCTGAAATTTCTCACCCTAGGGAAACATTAATGAATAATAACTAAGAGTGTTCATCAGAGAATAAAACTTCAATAAATCATTCACAAACCTATGGTAATACCTCTCCAAGAGAAAAAGATCAGTATCTTGAAAAAATACTATGATTTATCTCATGTCATAACAGCCTTCACATTTTCAGGGTCAAATAAAATACCATGTTCTCATACCATGCTTCAAAATAAGTTCACTACCCATAACTAGAATTTACACATTGAATGTTTTTCATAATGTATGTTATCTCTCAAGATTTCTATATTTCTTCTTAGATAATGCAGATGATCCTTCATTGGGCTTTGAGTAAACTGCGATGCCATCTAAAAAGACCTCTTGGGTTTATCTCATGTCATAATAACCTTCACATTTTTAGGGTCAAATAAAATACCATGCTCTAATACGATTCTTCAAAATAAGTTCACTACCTATAACTATAATTTACACAGTGAATTTTTTTCATAATGTTTGTTATCTCTCAATATTTCTATATTTGTTCTTGGATAATGAACATGATCCTTCATTGGGATTTGAGTAAACTAGGATATCATCCAAAAAGACCTCCATGAACGTATCAAGATACTCATTGAATATACTATTACTCAATTCCATAATGCCTATAGGAGAATTGGTTAGACCGAATGGAATGAAAAGATACCCATAATTGACATACCTGCTCCGAATGGTAGTTTTCTGAATCTTAGATTTTTTTAATCCTCAAATGGTGTTAACCATATCAAAGATCAATCTTCACGATTTACTTCACCCCTTTATTGTAGTCTAATAAATCATCAATCTATAGAAATAGATACTTTTTCTTTCCTTTAACTAAGTTGAGTTTTGGGTAATAAACACAAAAGAAAAGTGTTACATATGTTTTCTTAAAATAATGAATAGGTTCCACCCAGGGTGATACACTCAGGTTTATTGATCCTTTCTATAAAAGACCACCCAATATAATCTCAAACTCATTCATTTTAGCTGGTTCCTTATAGTATGAAATAATTTACACTGGCTGAGTACTAGACACTAAATCAATAGATAAATATAGCTCTATTAGTAGTGAAAATCTAGATAAATGAGAATAGAACACATCAGGGAATTCAATGATAACTTCGGGAAGATTGGATCTCAATGATTCCTACTACAGATTAAAAAAAAATTGATAATACTCTTCCCCCCTCAAGATAAGAAGGTATGGTAGTACTCGACCTCAGTTCTTATTCTCTTTAAATGATGAAACACATACCATCAGGTCAATCAAAGGAGACCCATCAGAGATAGTAGTAAATTTAGACCTTCTTAGAAATTAGTCAATCCAGTCAATAAAATCAAGATGATTTATGTTGAGATCCATAAAATATTACACAAGAAAATATCTAATAAAGAAAACATGTATGCAGGACAATAGAGATCCTACTCTCTCCTCATTTAGAGGGGAAAAGTAATACCCATCACCTATGATAAATGTTTTGTAGGAATATTTTTCTTGTTCATATTACATGTTGATATAAATTAATTAGATTCACTAGTATCAAATAAATTGTTCACTAATGATGGATCTATAGAGATGGTACCTCTCATAGTTTCTGGACATATTTCATATTTTTATGGAGTCTCTTCCAACACATGAAATGTCTTAAATTGTGATGAATGAGGTTAGAATCCCTTATATCGAAATGCATATGATTTCACCGCATTAATATTAGGTGTGGATGACCCTATGGGATGATGTGGAATAGAAATGAAGTTGTATAATTTCTATAGGTGTTTCGATTAACCACAAAACAGTAGATCTTTGTCCCCCCCAATACAAAGACATCTTGAATTCCCAAACATTGCACTCTAGAAAAAATTTAAAGGGACGCTTCTAGGAAATACACAAGATCTAAAAAGTTACTATTACCGAGAACCACCATCAGACTCATCACGATTATTATTTCATTTAAAGGAACTAATTGAATGAACACTGGGAGAAAAAGGATATCCCTATAACCTTGACATACCTACGTGGTCAATGTCAACTATAAATTCCATGTCCATCACATAAGAAAAACCAGAGAGATTAAATAATAAAAACATAATAATTAATATCTAATCAAAGATATATCTCGAACCATTGATTCATCATCTTCTCTTTTGATACAATTTCAGGTTAAACATGTAAAATCTTGGTAAAGTGGGTTTCATACTCTATCCTGATTCTATCAATATGTTCGAGTTATAAAAACTTCATAGCCTTAACAAGTATAATAAATTATGGATATAAATTGTAAGTGATAATAAGTCTAAATTACTTCTACTCTAAACTCTCATTTATCTTCGTCGTTACCATCAAATCCCACCATCTCCAACTAGTTATCTCTAGTTTGAAGGAGTCACATTTAACCTTAATTGAATTAGACATTTCCAATAAAAAAACATATGTTCAGTCATTCTTAACAAACCATTTTCATCTTGATGATAATTAAATAATTGAAATTCCTGTGGATTACGGAGATGGAACTCATGAGCATGATTCCAACATTCATACTTATGATGTTACATAACTAGATTCTAAATGAGAAATGGTGAATGAACCTATCCTATATCATGGAAAACATACACAATAACCTCAATAAGTTTCAAGTCTATGGGAGGATCTCATCACTATGGTTCAAGACCATATTCCAACAAGAACCTATCCAAATATCTTATCGAATTCATGATTCTACACAATATTAAAAAAATCATTGAATATATCTAAATATTACTCAAATAAACAACTCAATAAAGAGATATGGGAAAATTAATACAATTATATTAGATATCAGGATTTGGATTTAAACCTATCCAAATCAAAATTTTGAAAAAACTAGAATCATATCATTTGATTCTCCAATACACCATTACTAAACCAACCATAGTGAATTAATGCTCTTTAAGATGAGAGATGTCTAGTCAGTCACCCTTTACAAGGTCGTGTGTCCCAAAAAAAATTCTTAAATGTATACTAGCATCAAAGAAATATGATAAACATGTACCTTTAATTACACTTTGTTGTAATCCAGTCCAAATACCATGTTAATATAATATGGAAGATAACACTAACATAGCCTAAATATTATTTATGATCCTTATAGGTTATTAAATAGCTCCTAGATTCATAAATGAGAAAATATGGAATAAACATTCAAGAAAACATTAGAGGATAATTTTTTTAAAGTGAGTATGATCAAAAATATAATTAGATAAAATACCCAAAAAACTGGTATAACAGAACACAAAACAGTGCATCATCAATTTACTAATCAATTGTAAATATAACCTATAAACATCCTAAAGAAAACATACAACCACTCCATGGTAAAAAGGATCAAGACCCTCCCCCCCACATCCAAGTGGAATGTTCTCTTTTCTCGAACCTAGAATAAGAAAATATAAAAATTCTGAATGATAACTGTAGTGTATAAGCTTTATATCACATTAGTGTCTCACCAAGTGTTCTATAATAATTGCCAAAGATAATAAATCAAATATGGTCTCAATATAAATAAAACCTAGAATTTTATATATATAATTTCAAACAAATTCAATATTTTTAGAAAAAGTATTATAGGTATATCAAATAACTTTCAAACCAAATTAAATAGATTTTTTTTGTATAAAATTTTTTATATAAATAAACTAGCATGAGTAAAATTGTTCATAACCAGATGCATGAAAATCCACAAAAAAATAACTCAAAGAAGCATGGTCAAAACAATGTGATATGTTGGCTACTAGATATAGGATCCTCACTCGTCTAATCAGTTATCTCATATAATCATCCACACCAACTTATGGGAAAATTAAATTTATCTGGTCCCACTCATATATAAATCAAATTCATATCCACTTATGGAAATATTATTTTACAAACATGGTATATTTAGTGTTTTCCTCGTAAATCCAATTCTATTGGATCATGATCTTGTATTGGTTTTCCCAACCAACTAATAACTACACAAGATCAGATGTTCTTTAATCAACCAAACAATAAAATATACTATTAGTTATTTTAATATATTTTAAAATACAATATTGCATTTTTTGTTTTCAAAATTCCTCCTTTCCATTAAAAACCAAATGAAAGGTTTTCATTGTTTCATACAATTTAAAATTTTCATTTAAATTTTATCATTTTCTTTAAATAAATATTAAATCACTAAATCAAAATTACTTTTAATCAAGGCATCATTTTTCATTAAACAACTCCAAAATTTCCATTCCATTGAAATTGGGGGGTTTTATCAGTTTCTATACCCGATTAAAATAAAATATAAAATAATCAAATTCCCATTATTTGAAGAAAATTAAAAGAAATTTAATTTAATTGATCAATTCAAGGTTCCAATTATGGAGAAAATAATTATGGAACCAACTATATTTAAATATAATATCCAAATTTCAACACAGACAATGGGGCTCATCAAAAAAGAATGAAGGGGAAAAAGATCTACGAACACATCCTAGAATTAATATTAACCCAAAAAGAGTTATATCCATCCAACATGTGATGATATATAAAAAAATGAATAAGTAAGAAGAGATCGAAAAAAAATATTAGAGGGGAGATCTGGTTATCGATGTAGGTTCAGATTTCCACCAACACTTTGATTCACCACATGAAGGGTTTAGAGGGGATCATATCACCTATAAAGTGTCTCCAAGGAAGAATGGGTAATTTTATAGTTCAAAGAGCATATTAGGATGCTTAAATATATCATCAAAAATTTCTCAAGAAAAAATCAAAATAAATAATTATCATCATGATGGTTTCTTTGAGAGGGTTGCACGGTTAGTCAAATTGTGTGCCCTAACCATGTTCTTCCACTAGAATCACTATCCTTGGGAACGTGGTTTCCAATAGGTTTTCAAAAATTTTTGGAAACCATATTCCTTCCTTGATTTCTAACACTACCCTGGGATACATGGTTACCACATGGGGGCATAGTTCGGAAAAATCATGGGCCAACTATGTATAACCCAAAAATACTAAAACATTTCCAAATTTTACTATAATGACCCATAAACAGGATCTAGACATAGAATGATAAAAAAGAGGGTTGAAAATTAATAGAATAATTTAATGGGCTATTAAATAAACCATTGTCATGAACATCCATGTAAGGTATTTATAAAATGAAAATGGAAATCAATCATTCCATGGAGGTGACTTCCCACACGTACGCATGGTTGATGATTTTCAACACTCTTTTTTATCAATCTTTGTCTATTAATTTATCATAAAAAATAATTATATAGTCAATACAAATCTTATTAAATTGGTATTTTGAATATTATATTTGTTAAATAAGATAGAAAAGTTAAAAGTTGAGTAAAAATGACTACTCAAATTGGGTACATTGATATTTCTCTAGAATATCCCTTGGAATTGGGCTGAATTTGCTAATATATTGTGACAATATTCCCAGAGAGAAATATTATTCTAGAGGAAGAAAAAATTTTATGGTTTCAGGAGTAAACCAAATATTTTGGAGTCCCAAGAAGCGGTGGTGGGCGGCGCATTTTATAAGCGGTGAGAATGAAATGCTTATAACTATTTCAACTTAGTATTAAAGAAGAACCTATTAAACATGTAATGTGGATCCAAAATTTATAATTAATGGAGTTTTTAATAGATAATATTGACACAAACCCCATAATGACTATTAAAAATGTTCTTTTTCTAGTTTTTATCTCTTTACACATTGAATTATTATTTTAGCCATTTTATTTATTACCATAAAAACAAGTTGTTACCAAGGGTAACATATCATTTATGCCAAAAAAATAAAATGGAAAATATTAAATAATATAGGCATACTGATTCATAATTTTAAATCTATTTTATTTTATTAAATTTCAAAATGTGATAAATACTATTTTTAAAATAGTTAATGTTTAATATATTTAAAAAAATTCTTGAAAAACATAAAAGAAATTCTAAAATGTCAAATATGGGTTAATATAATTTATTTAATAATTATAAATAAAAATATGAAATACATATTCATTCTTAGGAAAAGTTTCCATTAATTTAAAATTCATACTTTTATTCTAATAATTCCTTTAAAGATGTGTTATTTGTAAAATTGGAATTTTCTACTGTTCACATTAAATTAATCTTTTCAGAAAAACAAAAACAATTCATGATAAAATAATTTTGAAAATATATATCATAAAATGATGTCACTTTAATGTAATTACCAATTTAATTGTTTTTAATTTTTAATTTTAATAAAAATACAAAATATTATGGGAGAAATCATTTTTTGAAAAACATCATTTCTAAACAACAAGTGTTCTTAATATAATTTCACAGCAATTTCTAATTAAATTTTTGATAATTTATTAGTTCATATATAATAATATTTTAAAGGCGTTCATTAAAATCAATTAGAAGAAAATATAAAATACTTAACAAAATGACTTCATTAAAAAATAATGACTACTTTCATAATAAATATGCTTTAACAATTAATTATTTATATTATGAAATTTAATTTTAATACTCGCTTGATATAAAAATCATTATTTGAATTTTATATATACATAATATCATATTTAAATAATAATGTTATTAATAAATAACACATAAATGTATATATAATTATATAATATATTAATATTAATTTTCTATTTCATATTGATGTTAAATTATTTTAAATTTATTACTTAACAATACATGAATTTAGTATACCTATTCAATCTATGAATGACAAAAAAAATTACCATGAACTTATTGTTAATAACCCTATTTATAATGAATATAATTTCAATGATGATATTTTTAATAGCAAGATTCTATTACTATATATGTATACTTACTTAATCATTCATTTATTCTACTCTCACCTCACATGACTTGGTTTATATTTCATATTATAGATTTCTAACAATTATTTCTCCTCTCATAGTTAACTTCTTCATTACAGGTTTTATTTTGTTATTGGTGATTCTCAATATCAAAGATGATCCAGGGGATTCCCCAGTTGTGAAGAGTTTATTCCTTATATCAATTATCCCATGTTGGGTTTTTCAAATTTAATGGATGCATTTTTATCCATGATGAAGAATTATTGATGATGTGCAATACTTTGTATTATGCACTCTTTTTTGGAAAGTTGGAATTATTAATTAATAAATTGTCTTCAATTTGGTTAATATCTTACGGGGTAAATTTTTAATCATTTTTTAATTGTTTTGAATGAATAAACAATAATTCCTAAAAAATATAGACAATAAATAATAATGATAATATTAATAATAAAGGCACCAAAAATATGGGGTGTTATATTACCCCTTAAATAAATTTAATGCTCTAAATTTTAATTTTTCTAATGTAATGAGATTAGGTGAAGGTATTCTTAACATAGTCATCATTTAGGATATAACTTCTAATATAAAATAAACCATTACTTCTAGGTCTGTACATAATTACATATCTTTCCAAAAAAATGTTCATCATTCAAATAATCATGTACCTCAGTATGTGTATAACCTAATCATATATTCTATATAAAAAAACACTCCCAAAACTATTACATCTTTAATACATTTAAATTTTGTGAGTTTATATGTTACTATAAAAATAAATCAATATTTTAACCATCAAAAGTATTAATTATTGGTTTATAAGTTAAAAAAACTTGTCAATATATATAATTATCAATATAATTAGAAATAAATCATCTTATAATATCAAATAAAACAATATAATTAAATCAATAATCAACTCCAATACTCAGTTTTCTCAAAATCAATCAACCCCTTATTACCTTAACATAGAGATCATGTATATATCAAAAGTTATCTAACCTTAATCATGTGTGTTTCAATAGTTATCCAAAAAATTACCTCATTTTTATAAAATCGGTTTTACGGGAATAAATTCCATTTAATTTGAGTTTCCAAAACATAAAATCAGAACTGATATTGAAAAATCATTATATGGTTCACACAACCCTGATAAAATCCAAAACATCATTGATAAATATCAGTCACTGTTGAAAGAAACTATGATTAACAACCAATCGTTTTTTATGATATCAGCCTCCCCACCTTTGTTAATACTAGAAAAATAGAATTTTCTAAAATAATAGTAGTATTCTAAGATTCTAAACCATTTCATTAGGCTCCATTATTTATTAATAATGCATACTGGTTTTTAGTTTTATATCTTTCTCAGATTCATCTTCATGACCCAATTTATGGAAAATATTGTATCCAAAATGGGTTTGATAATATCAAAATAAATAAGAGTATATAAAGATGAAATATCAGCCCAAATAAGATCCATACAATGAAACCTTCATTAAAACCTATGATACATTCATTTCAACTATGTCGTACTTGTTTAATATTATAACTGAAGTTGTGATAATTCAGTTACTTAAACTTTTGTTTTTTAATTATTCTAAACCTAAAACAATATTGTAATTTGAAAATAAATACAATATAATTAATCGTAAATTTAATGTTACTGACAAAATAATACCCCATGAGAGTGTATATCCACATGTTTATTTAGGTATTTTACTAATTCACTAGGTCACATTTGATTTAAAACACAATATTCACTATATTATGATATTAACCATAGGTAAAATAATGATGGATACTACATCCACATGAATATATCCTTATAAGGATTTATTTTCACGGAAAACCCCTGAAACTGTAATTAACATAATTTTATGGATGTTATCATATACATAGACATATAACTTAAACGTTTATCTCAGGTTTTCACTATATTGATCATTCCATAATACCTAAAATATTTTATATTATGTAAAATAGTCTAAATGGTTATCTACACCATTAAAATTCAGGATAAATAGAACTTATAAAACATTGATGACATTACAAACACTCAAATTAGACTTAACCAATATCATTATAATCTCTAAAAGTTATCTAAACCCTTCTCTCGTCTTAATGGTAGTGACCCAGACCTAACTATTTGGAAATTATAACACCTTAATCAAATTTTTCACTAGAATACAACCCTAAGACCATTTAGGTATAGTTTTTAGAGAATTAGGACCAAACATTTACTAAAAACACTGATAAACGTTTTCCATTTATATTAATAAATTCTTAATCCATGACAATTCTTCAATATTTCCAAAAAATCCTTCTCATAAGATAAAAATGTATACTCATATTACATATAACTTTTCTTCATATCTTGTGTAAATATAAACATAAAATATTGGCGAGCTACAATTCTATGTAATGGTAAACATAAATGATAATAATAAAATACCATAAGTGAGTATTGTATGAGCATATGTGTATAATACAACTAAATAAGAATATTAATCCCAAAAAAATAATTGTTTATAAATTGTGGCAAAGATATTGAAATAAAATTAGACACGAATCAAAATATGGATTCAATAAACATGAGCAATTAGTTCATAACATAGTCATGAAAATAAGCATCAAATTGTAAATCTTATTTCAAATGTAGAACTTGAATTAGTATAGGGATCATATCTTTTGTGATCCACACAATCATTTCCAATGCGTATGATCCACTAAAAGTCACTCATTGTTACCTATATAAAGATATATTAACTCTTAAAAATGCATTACTAGGTGTTATATGACCCCACCTGTTATCATTCATATTTATGAGAACCACTTGAATGTCATTCAATTATAACATCCAAAATAACCCCTGGAATTAAAATTTGTTTTATATCCTTCTCAAATAGATTCAAATAATGATATAATTAACATGATAAACTCATTAAAAATAAATTGTTATCCTAAAATATTTGGTAACTTTATTTATACGTAAAAACAAATCAAGATTACAATATATATGGTATTGACCCTGTATAGATAATCGTGAAAAGGAATGAAAATAATTTCACCAAACAATTAATTAATGAAATATAAATGAAAACCATTCAATCAATATAAGTAATATAGTTTTTTCACAACATAGGGGTTGTAGAGCAAATGTTCCTCTTTTTCAAGATGGTTGGTTGGGGGTGAAAAATATGGTGATGGATCATATATTTGATAGAAAATGAAATTATATAATAAAAATAGAGAAAAAAGGTGGATTATTTTAATTGGAAACATCCATAGTGTAAAAAAGGAAACTCATAAATATATTGATATAGTTAGAAAGAATCTTGAAAAAACAATACAATAAATGGTATTTTAGAAGAATGGATTGATGTTAGAATTATTTTAGACACCATGTTAAATCTCTCAAATTATATATATCTAATTATTTAAAAAATATTATATATATTAAACGCCATGAATTTAAATCCTTTAAATATAAAAATAAAAATATAAGTGAAAACCTAAAAGAGCTTTCATAAAACATTTTGAACATTGATATAAAATAAAAAAACATAAATTCCAAATTTAAATTAAAATTTTGAAAATGGAATGTGAAATATTTTAGAAAAACTAATTTATTAACTATAATCTCAAAAATATATCCCTAAAAATGGAATAATGTTTTATATAGGATATTTTAATCGAAAAATGAAACATTGGATAATGAAACGAAAAAATATCTTTTAATACATTAAAAATACATATTTAAAAACACAAATTATAAAACAATTAATAATACATTCAATTTTTAAAAATATATTTTACCAAATGTTATTATTAATTAATATATAATAAAATATTAGGACGGGAGATGTCAATCATATAAGAATAATATTCAAAAGAAACTTGTAACTCAAAGAAAATATATGTGAGATATCAATATCCATTATGTGCAACATATTATATGAAAAATGGAATATTTGACTAGGATTTTATTTTGTAAAAATGTAAAAAATAATATAATACCACATAGAATAATATAAATTCAGAATATACCCAAATTATATGAAATCATTTCAAGATAACAGTAATAATTTTTTTAATGAAAACCATGTTTCAAAAAAACTATTATAACTGGGGTAAAACTTTAATAAAAAAATTGTAGATAATATAAAAATTTGGATTTTAATACCATTAATTACAAGGAATTTTTTTTGAACATTCATGTGATAGTGAATCAATAGAACACAATACAAAGGAATCATGGTGAATAACTTATAACAAGTCTCAAAGAATAAGAACTGAGACCAGGAAAACCCTTACCATGCTTTCCAACATAGTTCAATTCACTATAAGATCGAGTATAAAAAATATATGAATATTATTTTTAAAAACCATTTTTATATACATAATCTTTAATAAACATCATTTATAATTATTCTCTACATGTATAATAGTTAGTGTTTACATATTATTGATGTCTTGTGTGGGTAATCTTGTCATTTTGTGCTAGTTTCGTAAAAGCGGTGTTGTTTTTCATTATTTTAGATAAATCATCATTCCAATTTCATTAGTGTTTCTATAATAATTTAATTCAAATAATTTATGAATTTTAAACTACCTTCCATTAGCACTTGATACTTTATTAAAGGATATAAAATCAAAAATGAACATTTTTCAATGATTTTTAACCTACAAATTATGTTTCTTTAATTAATGAGTTAAAAATTTTCTTACCCATTCTAGAACAAATAAAATACTTATTTTTTTATTTATATCATATTATACTATAATTTATATTTTTATATTCATCCATGATTTAATTTCATATAATTCATGACGTATGAGTTTTAGCGGACCAAAACATGAACATACCATGATTAAGGGAAGATTATGGGGTTATTCAGTTTTAATACAATTAAAACAATAGAATGATGATATTATTTAGTTTTTATTAGGTTTAAAATAATAATCATAATGTAAATTTATGAAAAATAATTAATGGATATTAAAATATTATAAATTTATTTTCCTCTTAGTAGGATTGTTTAAAAGATTGAATTAAATATAATCTTTTATTATAAAATAATTAATATCTTATATATTTTATGATTAAAAAAATTTATTTATATCACAAAAAAAATATTTAATAATTAAAAAAAATCATTATCATTCATTTAAGGTAAATATGATGTGAAAATGAAAATTAATCTTCCCATGGAGGCAGTAGTCCATACATATGTATGGTTGATGATTTTATTTTACCACAAATGAGTGAAATGATTTATATTTATTAGTGTTTCAATATTACAAAAAAAGGTACATATATGAATATTGTTTATTATATTCCAATTTTTTACCATCCTTGTATGGTGGTGATGGAAAATGAAACACGATGCGTTATGGATGTGGTAATACACACAATGCATGAATTCCAGTTTTATTTTTCTTAAAATAAATTGGATAAAGTGACTAATTATTATTAAAATAGTATAATAATAGTTATTATATAACCAAAATATATTATATTACATATGTATTTTAAAAATTATTTTTAAAAAATAAAATATAAAATGAAATAATTTAAATAAAATTTATTACTCACATTGAGAACTTTGAGATTTCTTTCAAAGATCGCAAAACAATGCATGGAATAGGTTAATTTATTATGATAATATCATATGAATTGTTAAATATAATTATATGTAAAGAAAAAATTTATGGGTTTGAGGGAGAATACTGGTTTCATGGAGTTACATGAAGGGGTAGTGATAGGACCATTTAATAAGTGGTGACAGTTATATTTTTTGTAATTATTTCCACATAATATAAAGGGATAACATGTTAACCATTTTAAGTGCCTCATAAAATGATAAATAATAAATTGGAAAAGTTATAAGGTTGATAAAAACTCAATAAAATAAGTTATATACATGTTTTTATCAAGCTTCCGGCCCATTACCCCTTTTATTATTACATTTATCATTTTAGCTTTTTCCAGGGTAAATAGTTTTTCCCTAGGGTATTTTATCCATTATGACCAAAAATATAACGGGCCATATTATATAATTTTTTAAATAATGTATAATAATTTTTAATCCATTTAATTTTATTCAATTCCTCAATGTGATAAAAATTATATTTGAAATACTAAAATTATATTGTATTAGAAATAATTTTTTTCAATGATATAACTTATATTATGAAGTTCTAAATATGGGATTATAAATTTTAGAATTTTTTTAAATTAAAAATTCAATTAAAAAATAAATATTTTATCTTATAAAAAGGCATCATTAATTTATAATTCATGATTATATAGTAATAATTTCCTAAAATTAAAATAATTGTAAAAACTATAAATTGCATTATTCACCTAGAAACCAATATTTTTAGAAAGGCCACAAAAATTCATGAATAATTAATTTTAAAATAATAAATCATGAAATAATTTTTTTTAATCTAACTACGTCAATAAAATTTATAAATTTAGATTTAAAATGAAAATACAATGTATACGGAAAACTCTTTTTATTGAAAAATAGTTTTTTAGAAAAATAAGTGTCTATAATATTATTTCATATAAATTTATAATTAAAATTTTATTTATATGTTAGTTTATATATATTATTATTTAAAAAATGATATCTTTAACATCATTGTATAAAATATACGACACTTAAGAAAAATGGTTTCTTTGAAAAAGGAAATATTACTTTTATACTAAATATGCTTTAACCATTATTTTTTAATTCTCATATTTAGTTTTCTACTCTGTTGATATTAATTTTTTTAAATTATATATATACATTATATTATTATTTAATAGAAATGATATTAATACATTAAATATATGTATATAAAAAATTTTAATATCATGTTTTTAAATCATTGGGAGTTATATTAATTTCAATTTACCATAAAACAATACGAGACATTAATATAACTACTGGATATATGAACAATGATAATTTTTCAATGTATATATTTTCAAAAAACATATTTGAAAAAAAATTATAATGAACATTTTTTCAATGAAAATGTTAATAAAGACATTATTTTAGTCACAAATATATAACTATTAATCACTCATTTATTCCACACTCACTTCACAAGGCATAGTTATTATTATATATTATAGATTATAGAAAATGTTTTCTCGTTTCATGGTGATCATCTTATTTATTAATTTTATTTATATATTGTTGATTCCCAAGGTTGAAGATGATCCTGAGGATTTTCTAGTTATGAAAAGTTTATTCATTTTTATCTATTTTTCCATATTTATTTCTTTCACTATTAATTGATGTAATTTATCCAGGATGATTAATAATTCATGGTGTGAAATACTTATTTATATGAACTTTTATTTTAAAATTTCACTTATTAATGAATAATGTGCCGTTATTTTGGATTATATCTTTTAAGAGACACTTTCTAGTCATGTTGTGACCATTTTCAAATAATCTAGATATTTTCATGACAATTTTATACATGAAATAATAATGATAATAATAATACTAATGGATTTGATATCCCAATTTGCAAAATTATATTCATTCCCTACTCTTTTGGAATACATTTTTGGTTGTTTCATCAATGCAAGATTATAGTTCATAAGAATCATTTATGCCATGACACTCCTAGTACTTGTCATACATTTAGTTTTCTGTCTCATCATAAAATGTTATACTAGGGTGTTTCTCAGAAGAGAGTTTGAGATAAATACTCCTAATTGGAATATCACCTAGTTTATCCAACTGAATCAGATGTTGATGTCAGAATAACATATATTTTAGGTTTTCTTATTTTATTCAAATAACCATTATTTATTATTATTTCCATAGAGCTTTTTTATAGTGTTTATTGTTTTGGATGATGCTACTTTTTAGAATTGTGGGAATATTTTTATGATAATAAATATCTAGTGATTATTTATAAATTTTAAATGTGGTATATGACTATTTTTCTATTTTTTTGTTATTCCCATAAGTTCCTTGGATTTCTACAGTTCCATGTTTGGCTTTATGTTTTATAGGGATGGGTGAAATTGGAGTTATTAATATGGTGTAGAGATCACCATAGAGTTATTTCTTACAAATACATGGGAGAAATTATCATTTTATTTCCATTTTGAGTTATGGTTTTTTAATATTAGTTGTGTACATTGTCCTTACCGAACCCAAAACTAAAAATAGTTGTTGGGATAGTTTGAATCATGGATCTTGTTATTAGTGAACTTGATGATTTTTATCATGATGCAGTAGGAGCCTTTAAGTATGTTTATGATTTTGTTGGGGTGCTCAATATTTTTATATCCTACGTGGGAGAACTAACATTTCCCCTTTGATTGGACTTCTTTCATTTGTTGTGAATTTTTGGTCTGTCAATATTGGATCTTTTGAGGTGGATTATAATATAAAATAGGGTATGTTTGGTATAATTAGTTATATATTGGTTTTTGATCTAGTTAGTTGAGTATAAAACATTTTCCTTTATGGGTTTCTTATCTTATACCATTTCTTAAATAGAGATGTTGAATCTCAAGTCTATTTTTATCGATCAATTCTCAATGACCTATGGTTTCACTATAACCAGATTTTAATTTTGAAATTTTTATCCTTTGGACACCTCTTGGTATTTTATGGTTCTATCGGCTCATTTTAGTGAGTTTAACACTATTTTTCATTTAATGGATATGATTTATGGAATGTGTTTTCATTTATAGATATTTAATTTTAGATATATGATTTCTTATTGATTTAAATTATTATTTTTAGAGTTTAAAAATTTTCTCAATTATAATGAGTAGGATTTATGATGAAAATATAGTTCTCATTGAGTTTCATTAATTTTCTGAGGGATTAACTTTTATTATGATGTATAATGACTATTTTTGAAATCATACATGAAAAGTGTTTGTAAAAATTCTTGGTTGGATATTTAAAATTTATAGTTGGATTATAAAGGTTGTTCAGGTTTTTGAGACATTTCTAGTGACTTGGTTTTAAAGGAATGTATCATGAGGCCCAATTGGAACATTTATAAAAGGATTTATAAAATGAAAACCCCTTGAAAAATGCCTCATTTTTTATAAAAAATGAATACTCTGATTTTATGCATGTGATGGTACCCAGTTAAGGAGACTATGTATTTTTATATATGTAAAATATAAAATGGGTTTTTTTATAAAATTCCATTAGAGGTACAAGTTTAATATTTTTTTCTTTGTTTTATTTATATGGTTATGTAATATTTATTTAAATCAACGCAATTAATGATTCAAAGGTGACCATGAGTGTCTTGGTTGGAAGTCATAGAATCCCACTATGATTAGTATCCATGAGATAAATTTTTTTCTTCTTGTGGGATTTCCCCCTTAGTTAGGATAGTAAGGGAAACACAGTGTGTCTGGTAGGTTGTTGTTATCCAAAACTATTCTTGTGTATTTAAAATTGTATATATTTATTCAAGATTTCTCCCAAATCCGAATGTTTTCCTTGATGTTTTTTGAAAATAATTTACATTCAAATGATTTTAGTAGTGAAATGTTCATGCGTTTTTAAAATAATATATTTGAGCTTCTTCCATTTTATATAGAGAAAAACCATTTTCCATAAACTATTTCCCATCATCAAAAACAAGGATTTAAGGATTCAATCATCATCAAAAGTTGAAAATTTTATTATATAATTAGTAACAAAAAGTCCATGTAAAGTTAGTTTGGATGAAAATAATGTAAACCAAGAGAATCAACCCAAATAGTTCCAGGATATTCAAGAGGAAAGGAACCCATGTGAGAAATGGAAATGAAATGATAATCATGTAGACCCCAATTAGGATGAGAATCCATGACAAATTTTTGTTTATTCCACGATTGAATCACCTCCACCTTATGAATTATATAGATCTTACTTCTTTTTATGTGTTAGATAATGGGCCATGGGACAAAAGCATGCATATGGAGAGAATTGTGAAGGATTAAGGAGCATGTTTCCACTGAATCCATGTGCATGTTCCTATCAATGAATTGTTGAATCCCACAAAGTAATGCATAGGCCTCCCCATGAGGGACATTCTATGACCATAATATTTAAATAAATACTCGATCAATAAACTCCTATTATCACATACCACACACCCTCTTCATATGAGGTCATTCTTGCATGATCCATCAGTGTTGTGTTTCAATACATTACTAGGGGTTTACATTTAACCTAGATTCCTTGTATAAGAAAACACTAAATATATGGGTGGGATACTCTTCCAACCATATATATTCTTAGGGAATGTTCATTGTTTATTTTTTACTTATAATTTGTTTTTTAAGACATAAAAGTATACATTTTTCAGAAATTTATCCTCTATAAAACATGAAATAGATTTATATTTAATGGGATTTCATGTAACAATTTGTGGTTTTCAAAAAAGTTGTAAATCTCATGCCTATCATCATTACAATTTACCAAATTCCGAAAAGTTGTTGCAGTTGAGATTTTGGATTCAGTTTGGGTATGAGGTGGAATCTTTTGAATATGTTTAAATCTATGCATATAGATGGTGGTTGAGGATTTAGTTTTTTTTTATTATGGTATCTTTGATTTTTTATTCTTTTAGGATTTTATGTTTTTCACTCTATATCTTGTACCATTTTGTGTTTATTTTTTTGGCTAATATTTTTCTTATTTTTAGATTTAATATCATTGTTCCTTACTTTTAATTTTATACTTCATTTAGTTTTATTTTTTTCTTAAATATACTAATATAGTTATGTGACCATCCAACAAATAGAACATTCATATTTAATATCTGGGGGAAAACCTTTTTTCACTTCATCCTTGAGTGAAATCATTCCCTTTGGGGGACATTTGATGCCTTCGCACTTACCACAAACCCAGGGGGATTGGGAATTCCCTTATTTATGTCAGGGACTAACTTTAATGCCCCATCCCAGGGGTGTCCGAGGTTTGTCTCAGACATGTGTGTTTATATGAATATATTCATAAGTAATTTATAGTCTTTAAAAAATTATAATTAAAAAATTTATAGATTAATTTATATCCATATTTTAAAGTCATTTTAATATGTATTTTATAATTGTTAAAATGAGGTTGTATTGATAATATTTTCTATTTAATTTGTTATATTTTATGTAAATATAACTAATTATAATTAAAACATATTTTTTAAAATATAAAATATTTAACCATTTATACAATTAATAATATATATATTTATATAAATATATTTTATTTTAAATACATTATATTTAAATGTAATCTCTAATATTTATTCATTTTTATTTTCATATTTATTCATTTATTTTTATTTTATAATTTATATAGCTAGTACATCTTTCTCATTTTTAAAAATATTTTCCCTTTAATCATTTTAATTATAAAATATAATTTTCTTTTATTATCCATTAAATTTTAAAATTTATTAAATTTTATCAATTTTATGATTTATTAATTTATTAACTTTTATTCATTTACTATTTTTTGTAAATTATTCATTTTATTATTATTTTTATATATTTATATTTATTAATATTTTATACTAATAAATATTTATAATTTATAATATTATTATTTATTCACTTTTATTTTAATATTTTAAGTTTTATAATTTTAATACAATTATTATTTACAGAATTTTTTATTATAGTTTATGATAAATAAATTTTTTAGATGAAAATTTTAAAATATTTTTTTAATTTACATTAATATTTTTTATTTACTTATTTTATTACTGTTAATTCTAGTGCTGTTATATTCTATGTGTGTTACCATATATAATAATATCCTCTATCCATGATAAAAATTTATCACTGATAAATGCAATTATATCAAAACTTTTTTAGCATTGATAAAATATACCCCTATTAGCACATATTGGTTTAGCATCAAAAATGGTATCTTTTAGTAGCATTTTTTTATTAGCACTAATAAAACCTTTTTCCCTTTTTTAAAAAAACCATAACACTTTTCTACAGTTTTTTGCGTCTTTCATTCTCCCACAGAAGTCGATCTTTCTTATGACTCATTATATGATTTTAGAGGAATGAAGACCCAAAAAACTAAAGGCATGATATTTGAATATTTTTTTATTTACATTCCAACAATAATTATGGTATTTTGGAAGTATTTTGATATTTTTATTTCAATACAGAAATTGTGTGGACATAACAATAATTCCTTACCTCCTTGTTTTCAGCCACCCTCTCCTCTTCTTGTTTTTTCACATCCATTATCTACCACAAAAATACTCATCCACCACTAGTCCGCAACCCCATGATTTGAAGTGGATACACATGGATCCCATTCGTTTTGCATAGATATTTTAATATTTCTACATTTATTATGTTTATATAGATAGGTTCTGTTGAACATATGTTATTGGATAATCCATTGGTGTTTGTAAATTGGAGTTAACATGTCAAAATAGTTTTTAAAAGAGGAATGATTTGGAGGGTAAAAATGAATTTTTCAAAAAAATATAAAATAACATAGTAAAATGAAATTATATTATATATGAAAATGTATTATTTATTTATTATTCTATTACACATTTATTCTTGATATATAAATGTAAAAAATTACTTTCATTAATTATTGAATATATATATAAACATGTGATGATCATACATTCTCGGTTTGTTTTCGTTAAATATGAATATAATTGAATCAAATAGGATGGATATGAATAAAAAATGATTGGATTCAAATAATTTGAAAAAATAGTATACAGATGGGTTTAAAGATTTCATTAATCTTCAAAAGTTCATGTATATGATCATTCCCAAATTATTTTTCCATGTTATCATTCATGTTATCCATGATGAATTCTTTTACATATGTTTGAAGAACACTTGATCTATCATATAAAAATCAAATGTTATAAATATTGGACAATACTTGGAGAAGAACTAAATATTACAATTAATTAGGATAACCCATCGGTATGTGTATCATCTAATAAGATTACATGTGTAAAAAATAATGGATATCATATTAGGGATGTGATTAAAAGTATAAAAGATAACAAATATCATATTGAGGAAATGTAAATGAATATTGGAAATGAAATTGTAGATTGTAAAAAGTTTTTTATGAAATTAAATATCGTTATAAATATTCCATTGTATGCTGATTAATCAAAATATAAAACTTTTCTAGCCATAATGAAGAAATATAACTTGAAATATTGAAACAGATAAAGAAACCCTTGATTTCCATAACAAATTTATATTTTTAATGATATCTCACCAAAGATAATGAACTTCTTTGTGGAGAATCTGATTCTAAACTAATACCACACTCAATGTGGTTATTCAATAAAATAATGCATTCCTATATAAATAATTGTATATAATTTCATAATGACCGTGAATCAGTTTAGTAATTCCCTATTTGTGGTGCATCATGATGAAACAAATATGAATCATCCCTTAAAATATTATTTGGTATATTTCTATCAATTCATGTTATAGACACCTATTTTGAAGTAAGGATACTATAATGAAATTTATATTGAAAATATATATGACAAATACAAATGGGAAACTCCATCATCCAGTAAACTCACCTTAGTGGAAGAAAATGGATCTTGAGCATCCTAAATTTGGAAATAAACTATGAAACCTATTTATTTCCCTATCTATATTTTTATTTAATCCTTCCATTTTAAAATTTATTACTCATAGTCCAAGGATGATTATATTAGTAAATTATAACATTTCACAATGTTTATGTGTGAAGAAAAAACACATTATGTCAGCTGTATTTATAACAAGGCCAAAATAGCTGGACCGTGATATTGATGTTTATTTGGATCCATTAATATAAACAATGAAATTAATGTGGGTTTTATTTGTTACGTCATATGATTCTCATTTAAATGAATATTTAATATTGAGATCCATGTCATATAGAATGATAAATTACATTACCACTTTTGGAAATATTTAATGATATTACATTTAGGTAATAAGAGGGTTCCACATCTATGAAGAAGTTCACACTCTATTGGGTTGAATCATTCCTCAATGACTAGTTCTCGAAAATCATCGTTCCCAAAGGCACAACCATCCATGAGTCTTTCCTCAAAATAAAATTTTAACTCCATTATAATGATGTAATTTGGTATTGGGTTGTCTCTAGAGAAGATTTTGAAACATATATTCTTATATACTATTTAATGGATTTTAAATGTGAAAAATTTAAGATTAAATTAATTGGTTTTTTTTAATTTTTATAAAATATTCACCTATACTTAGACTACACTATATAGTTCCCCATAAATCATTATTAAATTTCCCTTCAACATTATTCTATAATCAAAGTAAATCTATTTGGTTAGCATTTCCTAGAAATTTCGGTATGGAGAAAAAAATAATATAATCATTTTAGCTGGTTCCTTGTGGTATGAAATAATTTACACTGGCTGAGTACTAGACACTAAATCAATAGATAACTGTAGCTCTATTAGTAGTGAAAATCTAGATAAATGAGAATAGAACACATTAGGGAATTCAATGATAACTTCGGGAAGATTGGATCTCATTGATTCCTACTACAGATTAAAACAAAAAATTGAAAATACTCTTCCCCCCTCAAGATAAGAAGGTATGGTAGTACTCGACCTCAGTTCTTATTCTCTTTAAATGATGCAACACATACCATCAGGTCAATCAAAGGAGACCCATCAAAGATAGTAGTAAATTTAGACCTTCTTAGAAATTAGTCAATCCATTCTAAAAAAAACCAAGATGATTTATTTTGAGATCCATAAAATATTACACAAGAAAAATCTCTAATAAAGAAAACATGTATGCAGGACAATAGAGATCCTACTCTCTCCTCATTTAGAGGGGAAAAGTAATACCCATCACATATGATAAATGATTTGTAGGAATATTTTTCTTGTTCATATTACATGTTGATATAAATTAATTAGATTCACTAGTATCAAATAAATTGTTCACTAATGATGGATCTATAGTGATGGTACCTCTCACAGTTTCTGGGCATATTTCATATTTTTATGGAGTCTCTTCCACCACAGGAAATGTCTTAAATTTTGATGAATGAGGTTAGAATCCCTTATATCAAAATGCATATGCTTTCACCGCATTAATATTAGGTGTGGATGACCCTATGGGATGGTGTGGAATAGAAATGAAGTTGTATAATTTCTATAGGTGTTTTGATTAACCACAAAAACAGTTGATCTTTGTCCCCCCCAAAACAAAGATGCCTTGAATTCCCAAACATTGCACTCTAGAAAACATTTAAAGGGACGCTTCTAGGAATTACACAAGATCTAAAAAGTTCCTATTACCGAGAACCACCATCAGACTCATCACGATTATTATTTCATTTAAAGGAACTAATTGAATGAACACTGGGAGAAAAAGGATATCCCCATAACCTTGACATACCTACATGGTCAATGTCAACTATAAATTCCATGTCCATCACATAATAAAAAACAGAGAGACTAAATAATAAAAACATAATAATTAATATCTAATCAAATATATATCTCGAACCATTGATTCATCATCTTCTCTTTTGATACAATTTCAGGTTAAACATGTAAAATCTTGGTAAAGTGGTTTGCATACTCTATCCTGATTCTATCAATATGTTTGAGTTATAAAAACTTCATAGCCTTAACTAGTATAATAAATTATGGATATAACTTGTAAGTGATAATAAGTCTAAATGACTTCTACTCTAAACTCTCATTTATCTTCATCATTATCATCAAATCCCACCATCTCCAACTAGTTATCTCTAGTTGGAAGGTGTCACATTTAACATTAATTGAATTAGACATTTACAATAAGAAAAACATAATTTCAGTCATTCTTAACAAACCATTTTCATCTTGATGATAATTAAATAATTGAAATTCCTGTGGATTACAGAGATGGAACTCATGAGCATGATTCCAATATTCATACTTATGATGTTACATAACTAGATCCTAAATGAGAAATGGTGAATTTACCTATCATATATCATGGAAAACATACACAATAACCTCAATAAGTTTCAAGTCTATGGGAGGATCTGATCACTATGGTTCAAGACCATATTCCAACAAGAACCTATCCAAATATATTATCGAATTCATGATTCTACACAATATTAAAAAAAAATTTGAATATATCTAAATATTACTCAAATAAACAACTCAATAAAGAGACATGGGAAAATTAATACAATTATATTAGATATCAGGATTTGGATTTAAACCTATCCAAATCAAAATTTTGAACAAACTAGAATCACATCATTTGATTCTCCAATACACCTTTACTAAACCGACCATAGTGAATTAATTCCCTTTAAGATGAGAGATGTCTAGTCAGTCACCCTTAACAAGGTCTTGTGTCCCAAAAAAAAATTCTTAAATGTATAGTGGCATCAAATAAATATGATAAACATGTACCTTTAATTACACTTTGTTGTAATCCAGTCCAAATACCATGTTAATATAATATAGAAGCTAACAATAACATAGCCTAAATATTATTTATGATACTTATAGGTTATTAAGTAGCTCCTAGATTCATAAATGAGAAAATATGGAATAAACATTCAAGAAAACATTAGAGGATAATTTTTTTAAAAGTGAGTATGATCAAAAATATAATTAGATAAAATACCCAAAAAATTGGTATAACAGAACACAAAACAGTGCATCATCAATTTACTGATCAATTGGAAATATAACCTATAAACATCCTAAAGAAAACATACAACCACTCCATGGTAAAAAGGATCAAGACCCCCCCCCCACATCCAAGTGGAATATTCTCTTTTCTCGAACCTAGAATAAGAAAGTATAAAAATTCTGAATGATAAATGTAGTGTATAAGCTTTATATCACATTAGTGTCTCACTAAGTGTTATATAATCATTGCAAAAGATAATAAATAAAATATGGTCTCAATATAAATAAAACCTAGAATTTTATATATATAATTTCAAAAAAATTCAATATTTTCAGTAAAAATATTATAGGTATATCAAATAAATTTCAAACCAAATTAAATAGATTTTTTTGTATAAAATTTTTTATATAAATAAACTATCATGAGTAAAATTGTTCATAACCAGATGCACGAAAATCCAAAAAAAAAATAACTCAAAGAAGCATGGTCAAAACAATGTGATACGTTGGCTACTAGATATAGGATCCTCACCTGTCTAATCAGTTATCGCATCTAATCATCCACACCCACTTATGGGAAAATTAAATTTATCTGGTCCCACTCATATATAAATCAAATTCATATCCACTTAAGGAAATATTATTTTCCAAACATGGTATATTTAGTGTTGTCCTCGTAAATCCAATTCTATTGGATCATGATCTTGTATTGGTTTTCCCAACCAACTAATAACTACACAAGATCATATGTTCTTTAATCAACCAAACAATAAAATATACTATTAATTATTTTAATATATTTTAAAATACAATATTGCATTTTTTGTTTTGAAAATTCTTTCTTTCCATTAAAAACCAAATGAAAGGTTTTCATTGTATCATACAATTTAAAATTTTCATTTAAAATTTATCATTTTCTTTAAATAAATATTAAATCACTAAATCAAAATTAATTTTAATCAAGGCATCATTTTTCCTTTAACAACTCCAAAATTTTTATTCCATTGAAATTGGGGGGTTTTCTCAGTTTCTATACTCGATTAAAATAAAATATAAAATAATCAAATTCCTATTGTTTGAAGAAAATTAAAAGAAATTAAATTTAATTGATCAATTCAAGGTTCCAATTATGGAGAAAATAATTATGGAACCAACTATATTTAAATCTAATATCCAAATTTCAACACAGACAATGGGGCTCATAAAAAAAGAATGAAGGGGAAAAATATCTACGAACACAACCTAGAATTAATAGTAACACAAAAAGAGTTATATCCATCCAAAATGTGATGATATATAAAAAAATTAATAAGTAAGAAGAGATCAAAAAAAATATTAGAGGGGAGATCTGGTTATCGATGTAGGTTCAGATTTCCACCAATACTTTGATTCACCACATGAAGGGTTTAGAGGGGAACAAATCACCTATAAAGTTCCTCCAAGGAAGAATGGGTAATTTTATTGTTCAAAGAGCATATTAGGATGCTTAAATATATCATCAAAAATTTATCAAGAAAAAATAAAAATAAATAATTATCATCATGATGGTTTCTTAGAGAGGGTTGCACGGTTAGTCAAATTGTGTGCCCTAACCATGTTCCCCCTCTAGAATCACTATCCAAGGGAACATGGTTTCCATTAGGTTTTCAAAAATTTTGGGAAACCATATTCCTTCCTTGATTTCTAACACTACCCAGGGATACATGGTTACCACATGGGGGCATAGTTTGGAAAAATCATGGGCCAACTATGTATAACCCAAAAATACTAAAACAATTCCAAATTTTACTATAATGACCCCAAAACAGGATCTAGACATAGAATGATAAAAAAGAGGGTTAAAAATTAATATAATAATTTAATGGGCTATTAAATAAACCATTCTCATGAACATCTATGTAAGGTATTTATAAAATGAAAATTGAAATCAATCATTCCATGGAGGTGACTTCCCACACGTACGCATGGTTAATGATTTTCAACCCTCTTTTTAATCAATCATTGTCTATTAATTTATCATAAAAAATAATTATATAGTTAATAAAAATCCTATTAAATTGGTATTTTGAATATTATATTTGTTAAATAAGATAGAAAAGTTAAAAGTTGAGTAAAAATGACTACTCAAATTGGGTACATTGATATTTCTCTAGAATATCCCTTTGAATTGGGCTGAATTTGCTAATATATTGTGACAATATTCCCAAAGAGAAATATTATTCTAGAGGAAGAAACAATTTTATGGTTTCAGGAGTAAACTAAATATTTTGGAGTTTCAACAAGCAGTGGTGGGCGGCCCATTTTATAAGCGGTGAGAATGAAATGCTTATAACTATTTCAACTTATTATTAAAGAAGAACCTGTTAAACATGTAATGTGGATCCAAAATTTATAATTAATGGAGTTTTTAATAGATAATATTGACACAAACCTCATAATGACTATTAAAAATGTTCTTTTTTCTAGTTTTTATCTCTTAACCCATTGAATTATTATTTTAATCATTTTAGTTATTACCATAAAAACAAGTTTTTACCAAGGGTAACATAACATTTATGCCAAAAAAATAAAATGGAAAGTATTAAATAATATAGGCATACTGATTCATAATTTTAAATCTATTTTATTTTATTAAATTTGAAAATGTGATAAATATTATTTTTAAAATAGTTAATGTTTAATATATTTAAAAAAATTCTTCAAAAACATAAAAGAAATTCTAAAATGTCAAATATGGGTTAATATAATTTATTTAATAATTATAAATAAAAATATGAAATACATATTTATTCTTAGGTAAAGTTTCCATTAATTTAAAATTCATACTTTTATACTAATAATTCCTTTAAAGATGTGTTATTTGTAAAATTGGAATTTTCTACTTTTCACATTAAATTAATCTTTTCAGAAAAACAAAAACCATTCTTGATAAAATAATTTTGACAATATATATCAGAAAATGATGTCACTTTAATGTAATTACCAATTTAATTTTTTTTATTTTTAATTTTAATAAAAATACAAAATATTATGGGAGAAATCATTTTTTGAAAAACATCATTTCTAAACAACAAGTTTTCATAATATAATTTCACAGCAATTTCTAATTAAATTTTTGATAATTTATTAGTTCATATATAATAATATTTTAAAGGCGTTCATTAAAATCAATTAGAAGAAAATATAAAATACTTAACAAAATGACTTCATTAAAAAAAATTACTACTTTCATAATAAATATGCTTTAACAATTAATTATTTATATTATGAAATTTAATTTTAATACTCGCTTGATATAAAAATCATTATTTGAATTTTATATTTACATAATATCATATTTAAATAATAATGTTATTAATAAATAACACATAAATGTATATTTAATTATATAATATATTAATATTAATTTTTTATTTCATATTGATGTTAAATTATTTTAAATTTATTACTTAACAATACATGAATTTAGTATACCTATTCAATCTATGAATGAAAAAAAAATTACCATGAACTTATTGTTAATAACCCTCTTTATAATGACTATAATTTAAATGATGATATTTTTAACAGAAAAATTCTATTACTATATATGTAGACATACTTAATCATTCATTTATTCTACTCTCACCTCACATGAATTGGTTTATATTTCATATTATAGATTTCTAACAATTATTTCTCCTCTCATAGTTAACTTCTTCATTACAGGTTTTCTTTTGTAATTGGTGATTCTCAATATCAAAGATGATCCAGGGGATTCCCTAGTTGTGATGATTTTATTCTTTATATCAATTATCCCCTATTGGGTTTTTCACATTTAATGGATGCATTTTTATCCATGATGAATAATTATTGATGATGTGCAATACTTTGTTTTATGCACTCTTTCTTGCAAAGTTGGAATTATTAATGAATAAATTGTCTTCAATTTGGTTAATATCTTACGGGGAAAATTTTTTAATCATTTTTTAATTCTTTTGAATGAATATATAATATTTCCTAAAAAATATAGACAATAAATAATAATGATAATATTAATAATAAAGGCACCAAAAACATGGGGTGTTATATTACCCCTTAAATAAATTTAATGCTCTAAATTTTAATTTTTCTAATCTAATGAGATTAGGTGAAGGTATTCTTAACGTAGTCATCATTTAGGATATAACTTCTAATATAAAATAAACCATTATTTCTAGGTCTGTACATAATTACATATCTTTCCAAAAAAATGTTCACCATTCAAATAATCATGTACCTCAGTATGTGTATAACCTAATCATATATTCTATATAACAAATCACTCCCAAAACTATTACATCTTTAATACATTTAAATGTTGTGAGTTTATATGTTACTATAAAAATAAATCAATATTTTATCCATCAAAAGTATTAATTATTGGTTTATAAGTTAAAAAAACTTGTCAATATATATAATAATCAATAGAATTAGATAAAAATCATCTTATAATATCAAATAAAACAATATAATTAAATCAATAATCAACTCCAATACTCATTTTTCTCAAAATCAATCAACCCCTTATTACCTCAACATCGAGATCATGTATATATCAAAAGTTATCTAACCTTAATCATGTGTGTTTCAATAGTTATCCAAAAAATTACCTCATTTTTATAAAATCGGTTTTACAGGAATAAATTCCATTTAATTTGAGTTTCCAAAACATTAAATCAAAACTGATATTGAAAAATCCCTATATGGTTCACACAACCCTAATAAAATCCAAAACATCATTGATAAATATCAGTCACTGTTGAAAGAAACTATGATTAACAACCAATCATTTTTTATGATATCAGCCTCCCCACCTTTATTAATACTAGAAAAATAGAATTTTCTAAAATAATAGTAATATTCTAAGATTCTAAACCATTTAATTATGCTCCATTATTTATTAATAATACATACTGGTTTTTAGTTTTATATCTTTCTCAGGTTCATCTTCATAACCCAATTTATGGAAAATATTGTATCCAAAATGGGTTTGATAATATCAAAATAAATAAGAGTATATAAATATGAAATATCATCCCAAATAAGATCCATACAATGACACCTTCCTTAAAACCTATGATACATTCATTTTAACTATGTCGTACTTGTTTAATATTATAACTGAAGTTGTGATAATTAAGTTACTTAAAGTTTTGTTTTTTAATTATTCTAAACCCTAAACAATGTTGTAATTTGAAAATAAATACAATATAATTCATCGTAAATTTAATGTTACTGACCAAATAATACCCCATGAGAGTGTATATCCACATGTTTATTTAGGTATTTTATTAATTCACTAGGTCACATTTGATTTAAAACACAATATTCACTATATGATGATACTAACCATAGGTGAAATAATGAGAGATACTACATCCACATTAATATATCCTTATAAGGATTTATTTTCATGGAAAACCCCTGAACCTGTAATTAACATAATTTTATGGATGTTATCATATACATAGACATATGACTTAATCGTTTATCTAGGGTTTTTACTATATTGATCATTCCATAATACCTAAAATATTTAATATTATGTAAAATAGTCTAAATGGTTATCTACACCATTGAAATTCCGGAAAAATAGAACTTGTAAAACATTGATGACATTACAAACACTCAAATTAGACTTAACCAATAACATTATAATCTCTAAAAGTTATCTAAACCCTTCTCTGGTCTTAATGGTAGTGACCCAGACCTAACTATTTGGAAATTATAATACCTTAATCAAATATTTCACTAGAATACAACCCTAAGACCATTTAGGTATAGTTTTTAGAGAATTAGGACCAAACATTTACTAAAAACACTGATAAACTTTTTCCATTTATATTAATAACTTTTTAATCCATGAAAATTCTTCAATATTTCCAAAAAATCCTTCTCATAAGATAAAAATGTATACTCATATTACATATAACTTTTCTTCATATCTTGTGGAAATATAAACAAAAAATATTGGCGAGCTACGATTCTATGTAATGGTAAACATAAATGATAATAATAAAATACCATAAGTGAGTATTGTATGAGCATATGTGTATAATAAAATTAAATAAGAATATTAATCCCCAAAAAATAATTGTTTATAAATCGTGGCATAGATATTGAAATAAAATTCGACACGAATCAAAATATGGATTCAATAAACATGAGCCATTAGTTCATAACATAGTCATGAAAATAAGCATCAAATTGTAAATCTTATTTCAAATGTAGAACTTGCATTAGTATAGGGAACATATCTTTTGTGATCCACACAATCATTTCCAATGCATATGATCCACTAAAAGTCAATCATTGTTACCTATATAAAGATATATTAACTCTTAAAAATACATTACTAGGTGTTATATGACCCCACCTATTATCATCCATATTAATGAGAACCACTTGAATGTCATTCAATTATAACATCCAAAATAACCCCTGGAATTAAAATTTGTTTTATATCCTTCTCAAATAGATTCAAATAATGATATAATTAACATGATAAACTCATTAAAAATAAATTGATATCCTAAAATATTTGGTAACTTTATTTGTAAGTAACATCAAATCAAGATTACAATATATATTTTATTGACCCTGTATAGATAAATCATGAAAAGGAAATAAAATAATTTCACCAAACAATTAATTAATGAAATATAAATGAACACCATTCAATCAATATAAGTAATATAGTTTTTTCACAATATAGGGGTTGTAGAACAAATGTTCCTCTTTTTCAAGATGGTTGGTTGGGGATGAAAAATATGGTGTGGATCATATATTTGATAGACAATGAAATTATATAATACAAATAGAGAAAAAAGTTGGATTATTTTAATTGGAAACATCCATATTTTAAAAAAAGAAACTCATAAATATATTGATATAGTTAGAAAGAATTTTGAAAAAACAATACATTAAATGGTATTTTAGAAGAATGGATCGATGTTAGAATTATTTTATACACCATGTTAAATCTCTCAAATTATATATATCTAATTATTTAAAAAATATTATTTATATTAAATCCCATGAATTTAAATCCTTTGAATATAAAAATAAAAATATAAGTGAAAACCTAAAAGAGCTTTCAGAAAACATTTGGAACATTGATATAAAATAAAAAAATATAAATTCCAAATAAAAATGAAAATTTTGAAAATGGAATGTGAAATATTTTGGAAAAACTAATTTATTAACTATAATCTCAAAAATAGAGCCCTAAAAATGGAATAATGTTTTATATAAGATATTTTAATCAAAAAATGAAACTTTGGATAATGAAACGAAAAAATATCTTTTAACACATTAAAAATACATATTTAAGAACACACATTATAAAACAAGTAATAATACATTCAATTTTTAAAAATATATTTTACCAAATATTATTATTAATTAATATATAATAAAATATTAGGACGGGAGATCTCAATCATATAAGAATAATATTCAAAAAAAGAACTTGTAACTCATAGAAAATATATGTGAGATATCAATATCCATTATGTGCAACATATTATATGAAAAATGGAATATTTGACTAGGATTTTATTTTGTAAAAATGTAAAAAATAATATAATACCACATAGAATAATATAAATTCAGAATATACCCAAATTATATGAAATAATTTCAAGAGAACAATAATAAATTTTTGAATGAAAACCATGTTTCAAAAAAACTATTATAACTGGGGTAAAACATTAATCAAAAAATTGTAGATAATATAAAAATTTGGATTTTAATACCATTAATTACAAAGAAGTTTTTTTGAAAATTCATGTGATAGTAAATCAATAGAACACGATACAAAGGAATCATGGTGAATAACTTATAACAAGTCTCAAAGAATAAGAACTGAGACCAGTAAAACCCTTACCATGCTTTCCAACATAGTTCAATTAACTCTAAGATCGAGTATAAAATATATATGAATATTATTTTTAAAAACCATTTTTATATACATAATATTTAATAAACATCATTTATAATTATTCTCTACATGTATAATAGTTAGTTTTTACATATTATTGATGTCTTGTGTGGGTAATCTTGTCATTTTGTGCTAGTTTCGTAAAAGCGGTGTTGTTTTTCATTATTTTAGAAAAATCATCATTCCAATTTCATTAGTGTTTCTATAATAATTTAATTCAAATAATTTATGAATTTTAAATTACCTTCCATTAGAACTTGAGAGTTTATTAAAGGGTATAAAATCAAAAATGGACATTTTCAATGATTTTTAACCTACAAATTTTGTTTCTTAAATTAATGAGTTAAAAATTTTCTTACCCATTCTAGAACAAATAAAATACTTATTTTTTTATTTATATCATGTTATACTATAATTTATATTTTTATATTCATCCATGATTTAATTTCATATAATTCATGACGTATGAGTTTTAGCGGACCAAAACATGAACATACCATGATTAAGGGAAGTTTATGGGGTTATTCAGTTTTAATATAATTAAAATAATAGCATGATGATATTATTTAGTTTTTATTAGGTTTAAAATAATAATCATAATGTAAATTTATGAAAAATATTTAATGGATATTAAAATATTATAAATTATTTTTCCTCTTAGTAGGATTGTTTAAAAGATTGAATTAAATATAATCTTTAATTATAATATAATTAATATCTTATATATTTTATGATTAAAAAAATTATTTATATCACAAAAAAATATTTAATAATTAAAAAAAAATCATTATCATCCATTTAAAGTAAATATGATGTGAAAATGAAAATTAATCTTCCCATGGAGGCAGTAGTCCATACGTATGTATGGTTGATGATTTTATTTTACCACGAATGAGAGAAATGATTTTTATTTATTAGTGTTTCAATATTATAAAAAAAGGTACATATATGAATATTATTTATTATATTCCCATTTTTTACCATCCTTGTATGGTGGTGATGGAAAATGAAACACGATGCGTTATGGATGTGGTAATCCACACAATGCATGAATTCCAGTTTTATTTTTCTTAAAATAAATGGGATAAGGTGACTAATTATTATTAAAATAGTATAATAATAGTAATCATATAACCAATATATATTATATTACATATGTATTTTAAAAATTATTTTTGAAAAATAAAATATAAAATGAAATAATTTAAATAAAATTTATTACTCACATTGAGCACTTTGAGATTTCTTTCAAAGATCGAAAACAAATGCATGGAATAGGTTAATTTATTATGATAATATCCTAGAAATTTTTAAATATAATTATATGTAAAGAAAAAATTTATGGGTTTGAGAGAGAATACTGGTTTCATAGAGTTACATGAAGGGGTAGTGAGAGGACCATTTAATAAGTGGTGACAGTGATATTTTTTGTAATTATTTCGGCGCAATATAAAGGGATAACATGTTAACCATTTTAAGTGCCTCATAAAATGATAAATAATAAATTGGAAAAGTTATAAGGTTGATAAAAACTCAATAAAATAAGTTATATACATGTTTTTATCATGCTTCCAGCCCATTACCCCTTTTATTGTTACATTTATCATTTTAGATATTTCCAGGGTAAATAGTTTTTCCCTAGGGTATTTTATCCATTATGACCAAAAATATAACGGGCCATATTATATAATTTTTTAAATAATGTATAATAATTTTTAATCCATTTAATTTTATTCAATTTCTCAATGTGATAAAAATTATATTTGAAATACTAAAATTATATTGTATTAGAAATAATTTTTTTGAATGATATAACTTATATTATGAAGTTCCAAATATGGGATTATAAATTTTAGAATTTTTTTAAATTAAAAATTAAATTAAAAAATAAATATTTTATCTTATAAAAAGGCATCATTAATTTATAATTCATGATTATATAGTAATAATTTCCTAAAATTAATATAATTGTAAAAACTATAAATTGAATTATTCACCTAGAAACCAATATTTTTAGAAAGGCCACAAAAATTCGTGATTAAATAATTTTAAAATAATAAATCATGAAATAATTTTTTTTAATTTAACTACGTCAATAAAATTTATAAATTTAGATTTAAAATGAAAATACAATGTATAAGGAAAACTCTTTTTATTGAAAAAAAGTTTTTTAAAAAAAATAAGTGTCTATAATATTATTTCATATAAATTTATAATTAAAATTTTATTTATATGTTAGTTTATATATATTATTATTTAAAAAATGATATCTTTAACATCATTGTATAAAATATACGACACTTAAGAAAAATGGTTTCTTTGAAAAAGAAAATATTACTTTTATACTAAATATGCTTTAACCATTATTTTTTCATTCTCATATTTAGTTTTCTACTCCGTTGATATAAATTTTATTTAAATTATATATATACATTATATTATTATTTAATAGAAATGATATTAATACATTAAATATATGTATATAAAAAATTTTAATATCATATTTTTAAATCATTGGGAGTTATATTAATTTCAGTTTACCATAAAACAATACGAGACATTAATATAACTACTGGATATATGAACAATGATAATTTTTCAATGTATATATTTTCAAAAAACATATTTGAAAAAAAAATTATAATGAACATTTTTTCAATGAAAATGTTAATAAAGACCTTATTTTAGTCACAAATATATAACTATTAATCACTCATTTATTCCACACTCACTTCGCAAGGCATAGTTATTTTTATATATTATAGATTATAGACAATTTTTTCTCGTTTCATGGTGATCATCTTATTTATTAATTTTATTTATATATTGTTGATTCGCAAGGTTGAAAATGATCCTGAGGATTTTCTAGTTATGAAAATTTTATTCATTTTTATCTATTTTCCCATATTTATTTCTTTCACTATTAATTGGTGTAATTTATCCAGGATGATTAATAATTCATGGTGTGAAATACTTATTTATATGCACTTTTATTTTAAAATTTCACTTATTAATGAATAATGTCCCTTTATTTTGGTTTATATCTTTTAAGAGACACTTTATAGTCATGTTGTGACCATTTTCAAAGAATCTAGATATTTTCATGACAATTTTATACATGAAATAATAATGATAATAATAATAATAATGGATTTGAAATCCCAATTTGCAAAATTATATTCATTCCCTACTCTTTTGGAATAAATTATTGGGTGTTTCATCAATGCAAGATTATAGTTCATAAGAATCATTTATGCCATGACACTCCTAGTACTTGTCATACATTTAGTTTTCTGTCTCATAATCAAATGTTATATTAGGGTGTTTCTCAGAAGAGAGTTTGAGATAAATACTCCCAATTGGAAGATCACCTAGTTTATCTAGCTGAATCATATGTTGATGTCAGAATAACATATATTTTAGGTTTTCTTATTTTATTCAAATTACCATTATTTATTATTATTTCCATAGAGCTTTTTTATAGTGTTTATTGTTTTGGATGATGCTACTTTTTAGAATTGTGGGAATATTTTTATGATAATAAATATCTAGTGATTATTTATAAATTTTAAATGAGGTATATGACTATTTTTCTATTTTTTTCTTATTCCCATAAGTTCCTTGGATTTCTACAGTTCCATGTTTGGAATTATGTTTTATAGGGATGGGTGAAATTAGAATTATTAATATGGTGTAGAGATCACCATAGAATGATTTCTTACAAATCCTTTGGAGAAATTATCATTTTATTTCCATTTTGAGTTATGGTTTTTTAATATTAGTTGTGTACATTGTCCTTACCTAACCCAAAACTAAAAATAGTTGTTGGGATAGTTTGAATCATGGATCTTGTTATTAGTGAACTTGAAGATTTTGATCATGATGCAGTAGGAGCCTTTAAGTATGTTTATGATTTTGTTGGGGTGCTCCATATTTTTATATCCTACGTGGGAGAACTAACATTTCCTCTTTGATTGGAATTCTTTCATTTGTTTTGAATTTTTTGTCTATCAATATTGGATCTTTTGAGGTGGATTATAATATAAAATAGGGTATGTTTGGTATAATTAGTTATATATTGGTTTTTGATCTAGTTCGTTGAGTATAAAATATTTTCCTTTATGGTTTTCTTATCTTATACCATGTCTGAAATAGAGATGTTGAATCTCAAGTATATTTTTATCGATCAATTCTCAATGACCTATGGTTTCACTATAACCAGATTTTAATTTTGAAATTTTTATCATTTGGACACCTCTTGGTATTTTATGGTTCTATCAGATCATTTTAGTGAGTTTAACACTGTTGTTCATTTAATGGATAAGATTTATGGAATTTGTTTTCATTTATAGATATTTAATTTTAGATATATGATTTCTTATTGATTTAAATTATTATTTTTAGAGTTTAAAATTTTTCTCAATTATAATGAGTTGGATTTATGATGAAAATATAGTTCTCATTGAGTTTCATTAATTTTGTGAGGGATTACCTTTTATTATGATGTATAATGACTACTTTTGAAATCATACATGTAAAGTGTTTGTATAAAATCATGGTTGGATATTTAAAATTTATAGTTGGATTATAAAGGTTGTTCAGGTTTTTGAGACATTTCTAGTGACTTGGTTTTAAAGGAATGTATCATGAGGCCCAATTGGAACATTTATAAAAGGATTTATAAAATTCAACCCCCTGAAAAAATGCCTCATTTTTTATGAAAAATGAATACTCTGATTTTATGAATGTGATGGTACCAAGTTAAGGAGACTATGTATTTTTATATATGTAAAATATAAAATGGGGTTTTTTATAAAATTCCATTAGAGGTAGAAGTTTAATATTTTTTTCTTTGTTTTATTTATATGGTTATGTAATATTTATTTAAATCACCTCAATTAATGATTCAAAGGTAACCATGAGTGTCGTGGTTGCAAGTCATAGAATCCCACTATGATTAGTATCCATGAGATTAATATTTTTTCTTCTTGTGGGATTTCCCCCTTAGTTAGGATAGTAAGGGAAACACAGTGTGTCCGGTAGGTTGTTGTTATACAAAACTATTCTTGTGTATTTAAAATTGTATAGATTTATTTTGGATTTCTCCCTAATCCCAATGTTTTCCTTGATGTTTTTTGAAAATAATTTACATTCAAATGATTTTAGTAGTGAAATGTTCATGCATTTTTAAAATAATATATTTGAGCTTCTTCCATTTTATATAGAGAAAACCCATTTTCCATAAACTATTTCCCATCATCAAAAACAAGGTTTTAAGGATTCAATCATCATCAAAAGTTGAAAATTTTATTATATAATTAGTAACAACAAGTCCATGTAAAGTTAGTATGGATGAAAATAATGTAAACCAAGAGAATCAACCCAAATAGTTCCAGGATATTCAAGAGGAAAGGAACCCATGTGAGAAATGGAAATGAAATGATAATCATGTAGACCCCAATCAGGATGATAATCCATGACAAATTTATGTTTATTCTAAGATTGAATCACCTCCACCTTACCAATTATATAGATCTTACTTCTTTCTATGTGTTAGATAATGGGCCATGGGACAGAAGCATGCATATGGAGAGAGTTGTGAAGGATTAAGGAGCATGTTTCCACTGAATCCATGTTCATGTTCCTATCAAGGAATTGTTGAATCCCACAAAGTAATTCATAATCCTCCACATGAGGGAAATTCTATGACCATAATATTTAAATATATCATAGATCAATAAACTCCTATTATCACATACCACACTCCCTCTTCATATGAGGTCATTCTTGCACGATCCATCAGTGTTGTGTTTCAATACATTACTAGTGGTTTACATTTAACCTAGCTTCCTTGTATAATAAAACACTAAATATATGTGTGGGATACTCTTCCAACCATATATATTCTTAGGGAATGTTTATTGTTTACTTTATACTTATAATTTGTTTTTTAAGACATAAAAGTCTACATTTTTCAGAAATCTATCCTCTATAGAACATGAAATAGATTTATATTTAATGGGATTTCATGTAACAATTGGAGGTTTTAAAAAAAGTTGTAAACCTCATGCCTATCATCATTACAATTTACCAAATTCCGAAAAGTTGTTGCAGTTGAGATTTTGGATTCAGTTTGGGTTTGAGGTGGAATCTTTTGAATATGTTTAACTCTATGCATATAGATGGTGGATGAGGATTTAGTTCTTTTTTTTATTATGGTATCTTTTATTTTTTATTCTTTTAGGATTTTATGTTTTTCACTCTATATCTTGTACCATTTTGTGTTTATTTTTTTGGCTAATATTTTTCTTATTTTTAGATTTAATATCATTGTTCCTTACTTTTAATTTTATACTTCATTTAGTTTTATTTTTTTCTTAAATATACTAATATAGTTATGTGACCATCCAACAAATAGAACATTCATATTTAATATCTGGTGGAAACCATTTTGTCACTTCTTCCTTGAGTGAAATCATTCCCATTGGGGGACATTTGATGCCTTGGTACTTATCACAGACCTAAGGGGATTGGGAATTCCCTTATTTATTTCATGGACTAACTTTAATTCCCCATCCCAGGGGTGTCCTAGGTTTGTCTGAGACATGTGTTTTTGTATGAATATATTCATAAGTAATTTATAGTCTTTAAAAAACTATAATTAAAAAATTTATAGATTAATTTATATCCATATTTTAAAGTCATTTTAATATGTATTTTATAATTGTTAAAATGAGGTTGTATTGATAATATTTTCTATTTAATTTGTTATATTTTATGAAAATATAACTAATTATAATTAAAACATATTTTTTTAAAATATAAAATATTTAACCATTTATACAATTAATAATATATATATTTATATAAATATAATTTGTTTTAAATACACTATATTTAAATGTAATCTCTAATATTTATTCATTTTTATTTTCATAATTATTCATTAATTTTTATTTTATAATTTATATAGCTAGTACTCCTTAATCATTTTTAAAAACTATTTCCCATTTAATCATTTTAATTATAAAATATTATTTTCTTAATTATCCATTAAATTTTAAAATTTATTCAATTTTATCAATTTTATGATTTATTAATTTATTAATTTTTTTCATTTACTATTTTTTGAAAATTATTCATTTCAGTATTTTTTTATATATTTATATTTATTAATATTTTATACTAATAAATATTTATAATTTATAATATTATTATTTATTCACTTTTATTTTAATATTTTATGTTTTATAATTTTAATACAATTATTATTTACAGAATTTTTTATTATAGTTTATGATAAATAAATTTTTTAGATGAAAATTTTAAAATATTTTTTTAATTTACATTAATATTTTTTATTTACTTATTTTATTACTATTAATTCTAGTGCTGTTAGATTCTATGTGTATTACCATATATAATAACATCCTTTATCCATGATAAAAATTTATCACTGATAAATGCAATTATATCAGAACTTTTTTAGCATTGACAAAATATTCCCCTATTAGCACATATTGGTTTAGCATGAAAAATGGTATCTTTTAGTAGCATTTTTTATTAGCACTAATAAAACCTTTTCCCCTTTTTTAAAAAAACCATAACACTTTTCTACAGTTTTTTGCGTCTTTCATTCTCCCACAGAAGTTTATCTTTCTTATGACTCTTTATATGATTTTAGATGAATGAAGACCCACAAAACTAAAGGCATGATATTTGAATCTTTTTTTATTTAAATTCCACGAATAATTATGGTATTTTGGAAGTATTTTGATATTTTTATTTCAATACAAAAATTGTGTGGACATAACAATAAATCCTTACCTCCTTGTTTTCAGCCACCCTCTCCTCTTCTCGTTTTTTCACATCCATTAGCTACCAAAAAAATACTCCTCCACCACTAGTCCGCCACCCCATGATTTGAAGTTGATACACATGGAACCCATTAGTTTTGCATAGATATTTTAATATTTCTGCATTTATTATGTTTACATAGATAGGTTCTGTTGAACATATGGTATTGGATAATCCGTTGGTGTTTGTAAATTAGAGTTAACATGTCAATATAGTTTATAAAAGAGAAATGATTTAGAGGGTAAAAATGAATCTTGCAAAAAGATATAAAATAACATAGTAAAATGAAATTATATTATATATGAAAATGTATTATTTATTTAATATTCTATTACACATTTATTCTTGATATATAAATGTAAAAAAATTACTTTCATCAATTATTGAATATGTATATAAACATGTGAAGATCATACAATCTCGGTTTGTTTTCGTTAAATATGAATATAATTGAATCAAATAGGATGGATATGAATAAAAAATGATTGGATTCAAATAATTTGAAAAAATAGTATACAGATGGGTTTAAAGATTTCATTAATCTTCAAAAGTTCATGTATATGATCATTCCCAAATTATTTTTCCATGTTTTCATTCATGTTATCCATGATGAATTCTTTTACATATGTTTGAAGAACACTTGATATATCATATAAAAATCAAATGTTATAAATATTGGACAATACTTGGAGAAGAACTAAATATTAAAATTAATTAGGATAACCCATTGGTATGTGTATCATCTAATAAGATTACATGTGTAAAAAATAATGGATATCATATCAGGGATGTGATTAAAAGTATATAAGATGACGAATATCAAATTGAGGAAATGTCAATGGATATTGGAAATGAAATTGTAGATTGTAAAAAGTTTTTTATGAAATTAAATATCGTTATAAATATTCCATTGTATGCTGATTAATCAAAATATAAAACTTTTCTAGCCATAATGAAGCAATATAACTTGAAATATTGAAACAGATAAATAAACCCTTGATTTCCATAACAAATTTATATTTTTAATGATATCTCACCAAAGATAATGAACTTTTTTGTGGAGAATCTGATTCTAAACTAATACCACACTCAATGGGGTTATTCAATAAAATAATGCATTCCTATATAAATAATTGTATATAATTTCATAATAACCGTGAATCAATTTAGTAATTCCCTATTTGTGGTGCATCATGATACAACAAATATGAATCATGCCCTTAAAATATTGTTTGGTATATTACTATTATTTCATGTTATAGACACCTATTTTTAAGTAAGGATACTATAATGAAATTTATATTGAAAATATATATGATAAATACAAATGGGAAACTCCATCAACCAGTAAACTCACCTTAGTGGAAGAAAATGGATCTTGAGCATCCTAAATTTGGAAATAAACTATGAAACCTATTTCATTCCCTATCTATATTTTTATTTAATCCTTCCATTTTAAAATTTATTACTAATAGTCCAAGGATTATTATATTAGTAAATTATAACATTTCACAGCGGTTATGTGTGAAGAAAAAACACATTATGTCAGCTGTATTTATAACAAGGCGAAAATAGCTGGACCATGATATTGATGTTTATTTGGATCCATTAATCTAAACAATGAAATTAATGTGGGTTTTATTTGTTACATTATATGATTCTCATTTAAATGAATATTTAATATTTAGATACATGTCATATAGAATGATAAATTACATTACCACTTTTGGAAATATTTTATGATATTACATTTAGGTAATAAGAGGGTTCCACATCTATGAAGAAGTTCACACTCTATTGGGTTGAGTCATTCCTCAATGACTAGATCTCGAAAATCATCTTTCCCAAAGGCAAAACCATCCATGAGTCTTTCCTCAAAATAAATTTTTAACTCCAGTATAATGATGTAATTTGGTATTGGGTTGTCTCTAAAGAAGATTTTGAAACATATATTCTTATATACTATTTAATGGATTTTAAATGTGAAAAATTGAAGATTAAATTAATTGATTTTATTTTAAATTTTTATAAAATATTCCCCTATACTTAGACTACACTCAATAGTTCCCCATTAATCATTATTAAAATTTCCTTCCACATTATTCTATAATCAAAGTAAATCTCTTTGGTTAGCATTTCCTAGAAATTTCGGTATGGAGAAAAAAATAATATAATCATTGTTATCTATAATATTTTATCATAGTGATTGGATAAAATCAATTGCACTTGGTCCATCATACTATTATCTATTTTATTTCACGATGGATTTCCAAATAAGTATGTGTGTTCAACCAGTAATGAAGGAATAAATAGAGATGTCTTTACTGTTGAAAACTAAAATTCATAAAATGGGTGTTATATTTATCATTGGATTTCCATTAATTTCATAGTGTGAAATCAATACTTAATAAAAAATATAACAAAAATATATAGAGGCGTTCATAAATATAAACATCTCTAGTTGATATAATGATTTGTTCGAAATCCCCCTATAATGGTTCACAATAGTTCTTCTTATAATAGATAAATCTGATCCACCTATAATTTACTTGTGATTCGAATGAGAAACTTTTTTGTTCCCTAATGATTTTATAGCTTCTAATAAAATCCTTAATTTAATTATTGTGATCAAACGACTTCCCATTTTTTGAATGATTGATAGGTAGTGTGAGTAATGGTAGAGATGTATTAATTTGGAATCAAGAATCCTTAATTTATAATTTTTTTGCTACCATGTTCAAAATCAACACTATTTGGATATGATGTAATTTAGTAAATTGTAACTAGTGGATGTTGAATTTTTTTACATAGGATGATGGTGGTTCTCATAGTGGTATTTGGATTTGGATTTTTAATGGTATTTGAATGGGCATACACATCATCGATATGAATTCTTCATCCTTGATCATGACCCAATCATCACCATTATTCATGTTTTGATGACACATACATAAATTATAATCTAACCTTACATAATATGATTTCAACCATTATGAAACCTAACACTGGTGATGCTACCCTTATGAAGGGCCTCATCGACCTTATGTTAGCCTTACAGTTGAAAAATTCAACCCTAATGAAGCTGAAACCCCTTATAATTGTGATCTCTCATGAGGAACCTACATTAAGTTGTATAGTTACATATGATGATTCTTATTATCATAATTCCTAGAAAATTCACAACTAGATTTCTACATCTGTGGTTGTGTTTAGCTATAAGTTCATTTTACATGCATCCTTAGGTTCAAGACTCACAAGATCCAGAATCCTCCCCTTTAGTGAAATTCATTGGTGTAAATTTGGTTTTGATTCAACATTTTAAGGATATTGTTAGGTGTATCAACTAATCATCTATTCATATCTATCAAGAATCAACCTCATCTGTTGATTTCAATCTACTCATTTCACAATTGTAGGATTTTAGATTTGGAATTCAACATGTAGTGATGTCATAGTTTTCTTCTTCATCTTACAAGTGAGTCTATTACCTCAATCATCAATCTTAAAAATAATTTGGTTTTCAATAGATATCAATAATAATAGTTTGGGAATATAGTAATATTTTCATTCCAAGGCGTCAATGGAGAGCTAAAATTTTAGTCTCCACCAAGATTCACAATGGTGTGGGCGTTATTCATCCATATATGATCAATGAACTTCTTGGACACTTCTTTAATGAACTCAACAATGGTTTACAATTCCTTTAATGGACATAGATTTCACAAGTAATCATCAATAGGGGATAATATCCAGGATTTAATGTTTCGTCCTTATCCATAGTGGTGTAGACTCAACAATGGTAGGGCAATGTCGGTGACTGGTTCAACTTCAGCTAATTATAGAATAATTGGGAAATTATTCATCATAGGTTATTTGAAGATAGGATCCAATATTCATCCAAAATTAGTAAATTTTATATTCAGAAACTCATATTTATCGCAATAGGTTTTTTTCAAAGTTCTTCTTCAATCTTGGCCATCACTCTCCATATTTAGTCTCCGACAACATGTTTATGTCCCTCCAAATAGGTTTGAGTGTGATGCTTTATATCTAATTGATTATCATCTTCATCAAACCTCCATCGGTGATAGTGGTTTAATTAATGAATTTATTCATCTCACTTGCATGGAAATCTTGTTCAAAGGAACATTGCATCAGCAATACCCCTCTAATGGGTTGAGATATTCATAAGATTTGGATCATGGCTCGATTTCTACCAGCTTCAAATCAATTCCCATTTTCTTGACCGATGATCCAAAATCGGTTGATTGAAATTTACTCTATATATTAGGTTGATAAAAACATGCATGGTTAGTTGATATTTTATAGTTGGTAGCATGATATAATGAGATCACAGTAGCAAAAAGGTGTTCATGTGACCACTTATTCTTTAGACACACAGCCACTTGTTCTCCACACATGATAATGTTTCCTTTTTCTCTAGAATTTAGTTATATTAGAGGGCATGGAAACTTAATATTTTCAGATGTGGCCATTTAATGGATCAGGATAAGGCAATGAGGTTACTTAGGAATTGCCTCATGATCACCTTCTTACACTTGTGGTAAGTATAGTTACCACGAGTGCTTCAAACATTCACACGAATAATTTCCTTGGAGTTAGTTAAAAATGCATGTTGATAGTACAGTTACCGGGCATGGTTTACATGGAAAATATATAACTGATATTTTTTTGGAGCAAGATAGGATGAGAATTGATTGAGTTGTCACTTTTATTTCAGTGCATGTCTACTTCCAAGATTTTTCTCAAATGTGGATCTGTAAATCACAGTTCCTTAATTTTAAGTTAATATTTTGTTTATTAATTTCAAAAGATGATAAAACAATTGAAATAAAAATTTTATTTCATTTCAGAATTAATTTCCAATATTTAATTTAAAATTAGTTTTAAAATAAAACAATTACCCATTCAATTAATATTATCAAAATGATAGTAGTTTCATATTCAAAATTATCATTTAAATCCAAATTGAAAATTGACCTTCAAAATGAATTTTTATTATATTAAAAAAATGTATAAATCATTTAAAACGCAAAAATTTAATCCCCTTAAGAATTTCAGTTTTAAAATAAAATAATTAAAGTATAAATTTTTAAAATTGAAATCAAAAGTTAACTTTGCATAGTGATTCAAAAAATTGATTATACATGTAAAAAATTATTTTATCCCATTACTAGTTAAATTTTAAAATTTAAAAAATATAAAAAATAATTATTTTTCATAGAACTGAGATTAATTTAGGGGGAATATTTATTTAAAAAAAGTCAAAAAAATCAAAATTTATGCTCACATTTCTCCCCCACACTTGAGTAAATCACTATTGAAATATGTGATCATTGTATTCCAATGTTTTTTATTTTTTTTCCTTACATAAAAAAACATACCGGATTAGAGGATGATCATAGAATTAATGCACTAAATGGTCATGCCTCAATTTTCACTTTCTCATACTATTTTCCATATATTTATATTTAAATTTTAGTTCAATGGATGAATTCGATAGATTTCATTGGAATTAAAATATTAACACATAACACCTCCATTTATCCCTCATTCAAAGGATTACAAAACCAAATTCAACGTTCACACTTCATTGATACTTCCTAAAAGAAATTTTTATATGTCATTTTATCTCATCATCATCTTCGTTTAATATTCACCTCACCTAAATGAGTTAATTTTTGTGAAATTGTAAAATAATTCATTTTGTCTATTTTTTTCTGGAGTTTTCCCTTCCATTCTTTTCAAAGAACTATGAAAAGTAGTTTTTTGAATATGTATAGAGAAATTAATCTCACACATCATGTAATATTTTCATAGATATTTATTCTAGGAACCCAATTTCCCATTTTATTCTAGGATTAGAGAACATATATGAAGGTATATTAGCGAGGAAGCCAAATGTTTCATTAAATTACTAAGGCCATATTACCTGAAATTAAGTTTGAAATTCTTGTGGACACCTATTATAAATCTTAGTTCATAAAATTAACAATATTTTCCTTCTCTTAAAAAAAATTTCCCTAAGAAATAGGTTTTGTCCACTATGGAATCTTTCACATTTTCTATCTCCAGAACATAATTAGTCGACATTTCTAGATTTTTAATTCAATTAGGAAAATAAAAATAAAAATCCATGGAAATATATATATATCTCTATTATGTTTAATTAGTAATACTTTGAAAATTACAAATATAAATCTCTTGAAACTATGTACAAAATTTTAATGTTTTTAGAGATTTTTTATTATTTTCATTAGTCTTAATTTTTTGTTTTCATCCTAAATTACTTTGTTCCTTTACCATACACATTGTTCAGATATAATTATAATTGAATTCAAGTATGTATTTTTTAAGAAAATTATTTTAAAATAAATTAAGGAACTATACTAATATGAGGGAATGATATAACCTATTTTTTATCAATTTAACAGTAATAGGGTGGAGTTTGTAATCCTCTAAGGGTTCATTCTATAAATCCTCTTCAAAATAATTCAATTTTTCACCATTCAACTTTAATATATACATTTAATCAATTCCATGAATTTAAACAACACAATAAGGGAATGTATAAGTTCCTATGTATTTCCCAATCCAATTGGAACAAAACTTACCTAGGAAATGATTTATTATTTCATAAAATAGAAACAGATTTGTCTCTGATTTAGAATTCTATTTTTTAGATCCATTTATTATGAGTAGGTTTTATTATCCTAATTGATTAGTGAATTCTTGAATTCTTCCCTTCTCATCTACTTTTGCTCCATTATTTGTAGCTTCATATGCTCTGAAACCTTTCAAACCATAAATTTCACTCTTTCAATATCCTAGTAGGCTTTGTGATGCAGATCAATGGTAATGTGACAATGTATACAATAAAAAATTATATATAGAGGCATAAATAATGGGGTCCTTAGGATGTTTTGTATAACCATAGTTCATACTATAGTTTATCATTCTATTCATTGTGGTTTTGGTCAACTATTTCCTCAAAAATTATTTAGACTTATTATTTTGACACCTAATCTAGTCTAATAGTGAGTAAGTTGTAGTCGATGGGAGTTTGGGGGTGAAATGGATATTTCATCATTTGGGCCTCCATGTTATTATTAAAAAAGTATGTTCCCTGGTTAATGATTATAGATTATGTTATTCTAATCCTACAAAAAATATATTATTTTAAAAACACCATCACCATTTTTCAATCATCAGTTGAAATAACATTAACTTCAATCCACATAGAAACAGATTCCACAAGTAACAAAATGTTGTAAAATAAAAATGACACATGAAAGGGCCCCAGAAAATCAATTCCCCATATAAGAAATATATAACTGAAAATCAAATGGTTTTAGGTAATCTCATATATTTTTTTAATTTCACCTATAAAGATGAAGTTGGGACTTTTTTTTAAAAGTAATGTGAATTATTAAAAATTGAGGACTAGAATAGTCCAACCACAATTTTTTCTTATAGTTAATTGTGGTCCAAAATCACCTACACATTTAAGTGTGTGGAAAAAAGAAAGCACACAGTTCATTTCATCCTTATGGATTCACCATCTAGTGAATCGGTCATTGCAAATTTTATATAAATAAACATCCTCAAAGAAATATTTTTTATTGATATTTTATTTTAGAAATTTACTTCTTATAAAAGAATGAGGGTTCTTTTGTTATGACTAGAAAATTCACTATGTCAATATACCAGGGAACTTGGGTGACGTTTTAAAACTTATCCCTTGGGAATGAGTGGTATAGATTGTTCTTGAGGATTATTTTCACCTTATAACATTGAGGGTTATAAATCATGTGGTTTTCCTCTATGTTATCACAACACTTATTTTTCTTTGATATCCATGTCAATCTTTTGTAGCAACAGCATACATCTCACTAGTATATGATTTGAATTACATTTGTTTATTAAATAACTCAATGGTAAAAGATAGGAATAAATAGTAACTTTACTCCCCAAAAAAGGGAATGAAATTTTTCTAAAACTACAACAATAGATTAAAACTCATTCTCAGTTTTGTGTAGTTAATATGGGTAGTATCTTGGTTCATTGAAATGTCAATTTCATAACCCTTGTTTTAATGATTAAAAAAATCATTTCAATTATTATTATAATTTGTATTATTATTTATGAAATCATTTTATACTATAAGTAGTATTGATGAAATATTGGCTATGTTTACAAAAGTGGCATTGCAATAGTTTACACACTGTAAGAATCAATTCTCCATGAGAAAAGACTCACTGTTGAAGATGATTCACCTTCAGAATGGACTTGTTGTTGAGGTTGAGTCACTGATGAGAATGTATCACCATCAGAATTTACCTACCTCCAAAATCGAGTCACTATTGAGATGTGTCACTATTGAGTTGAGTCACCATTGAGATCAGTCACCTCTAAACACGAGTCACCTCAAAACATGACCTACCATTGGATGACCGACCACTAGAATGTCTCACCATTAGATCAAATGTCACACCACCATTTGTATCATTGTCTGATGAATCACGACTAGATGACTTTTCATCAGATGAATCATCATTTGGATGAGTCACCGTCAGAATGAGTCTTCGCGAGAGTTCACTTGCATCGAGATTTCCTATAGCCACAATCAAGCTTATTTTGAATTAAATTCTTCAATGAAAATCTTAATTGATTTAATGAGTTAGATTATTCAATTATTATTTTATTAAATATTTTTGGGATGAACTAAAGGAAAATTTAGAAGTTCATTATGAGAAGATAGTAGATCCGAATGATTATTCTTAAATGCGGATTCTCCTGCATGCTGAAAAGCAGTGTTTGATGTGTTAATGCTTTTTGTGCACTACATACTAAATCAAGAAGGATAATTAATCAATATTTCATATTTTGAATATTACCTACACTCAAATGTGGAATGATATAACACACTATACATTTAGAACATTTCTTATAGTCAATTCAAATAGAGCATATGTCGCTCTATTTTACATCGATTTTATGAAAAATGGCTTGAGATTCATTTCAAAATAAATTTGATGAGATTAAATATTTTAGATCATATCATATTGAATAAAAAAATCATATCTAAATTTTTATACATACCATTTCTAATCATTGAATTTAATTTTGAGTAGTGTGTTGTCTATATATTTTTTTCAACACATGTTGTCCCCTACGATATAATTGAAATATAAAAGATATATTTTATAATTTTTTTTTACAAATGTATAGCCATAGTTTTTATGAAAGAATTTATTATGAGTCATTTGATTGTTTTATTACCGCATTTTTTATTGAATAGGTCCCTACATGGCCTAGAAAGCTGGTTAGGTGTTGTCTGTTTACCCAATCCATATTATTGATTAAGAATATTCATATAATATGTTTAGAAGCAGGTAATTTCCAAGTGGAAGGGATTAGGTATCGATGATGATGCCTTAAAACAACACAATATTCGACATATTATATTTAAATTCTTAATGATTTAATTAATTATATTTTTATGTTTTTGTAAAATATTTTCATGTTTGTAATATTATAATTTAATTTGTTATATCATTTCTTTTGTATTTTTTTTATTAGATGTTAAAATTATCAAACGTGTATTAATGATTAGGTATTGATCTTCCTGCAAAAATAAACAAACAGACAGACTACAATGGTGCCTCAACACACTACTATAACCAAGCAACCACCATATCTGATATTCAACCATAGCTACTCACACTAATCTGGCCAATTCAAGTCAATACTTCTGTAGATCTGCAAATTCACAGCTATTGTAAGCCCTTGTCATTCTATCGAGTCGAGCTGCTATCCTCTTTTGACTGACCATTGAAGCATGAAACTATGTCATCGTATATATAGAGAGAGTCATGGCCACACCGTGGGACAAGTAACACCACGCTACCACTACGAGCTGAGTTGCAGAGTATGAGTGGTCCTACATCATGACCCTGTATCGTCTGACCTATGCAACAATCCGCCACTAATATTGGAGGTGAACCGTTCTTTCCATCGGAGATTCCACTGTCAATGGAGATTGAATAAACATCCGATAGAGAATAATGTGAGACTTACCTGACAAAAAAACACCATTATAGAGGAAAGACGAGCTATAAATCTTCTACAGAGGTTTTGCGCAGAAGCATCAAGGAAAATCCCCCCCTTTACACTGCCTCTTAATAGGGAGAAGGAAACCGATAATAAAAATAATAAAAATATAAATAATATAAATATAATAAATAAAAATTAATAAAATTAATTATATAATAATAAAATTATATCAAATAAATTAACTTTAAATAATAATATGGATAAATTATAAACTAAATTGTTTAGATACACACAATTCCTAGAGTTACGTATAGGTTAACAATTTTGAAAACATGACACACAATTGGAATGGATTTTCTCAAATGATGAGCAATGTAGTAAATGAAGACAGATTTATAGTGACATGGTGAAAGACAAAGTTATGTCGGTTGGTAGTGGGTGATGACCATTAGACAAAATAGGACTTAAAAGATTCAAAGTTAGACAAAATCGTAGTTCGTTCAATGATTTTATCTTATTCACATCAAATTCATTCTTTTGTGATGATCTGGGAGATTGATAGATGTAGAAAGACTATAATGTCCAAGATCCGGGTGCCACCCAAAGGTGCCATGCACTACTTGAATTTGATTATTTTGTGATGGGCTATTTATGATGGGGGCCCATCATAAAAACCCATTTTTTTATGGGGACTCATCGCAAATAGAATTTTGCCGAAAATGGCGTTGCAACTAGTATTTTTCGCAATTAGCCCGTCGAAAATAGTATTTTTGACGGGACACTATCCCATAACATGTAGTTTATATGTAATAATCCTTTTATGATGGACCAGTCACAATAAAGTTATTGAGACTGTAAAACAACCTATCACAAATACTTTTAATATATATATATATATAATCTATTTGTGACTGGCCCCTCATCGCAAAAGGCCCCATCACAAATACTTAATAATATAAAAATATTAATATTAATATTACTAAAATAAAAAAATATTAACATTCTAAAATTTTATTCAAATTCTTAATAAAATAAGAAATAATAATAAAGTTATAATTTATGGAAAAAATAATATTAATATTATTAAAATAATAAAAAAATAAAATATATTAAAATTCTCAATATACAGAATAAATATAAAAAAATCATAATAATATTTTATTATTATTATTAATATTAAAATAAACAAACATTAAAAATATTATTCTAATAATAAATAAATAAATATTAAAATAATAAAAATAAAACAAATATTCAATATTCACAGAAATATAAAAGGAAAAAACTGAAAATAGTTCATATTACAACAAATATTCAATTCAAATGTTTTTAAATTAACAACAAAATCACTGGGGGATAGTTTTTTGGAGGAGTTGGAGGATCTAGAAGAGATGGTGGAGGATACTCCATCCCCAAACTACGAGTTACACGATGGATGTACTCCATCTGATCGTGCCACTGCTACTGCCATCAATGTATGTCCTCCTCATACTATTGCTGGTTCTACTGACATCAACGCACATCCTCCTCGTGCTACTGCTACTACTGCTGACACACCTCTTTCTGTTGCTTCTAAAAACACTCTATAAGATCAGTTTGAGCTCACAACTACTTGTGATTCTGTGATACATAACTCTATTCCTCTCTAAGCACTCCTCTCAAACTAGATGCTGACATCACTGGAGTGCCATAATAAGTCCCAAGAATCCAATGAGAGCTGATAAAAAGTTTAGCAGCATGTTGATGTACAGTCACTTATCAATTTTATTAGCATGTTGAGACACCTGAAAATTGGTTAAAAATTATCAATATAACAAATAATAAACTGAATTGATATGTTAAATCATCAATAATTTATGTTACTGATTTTTGAAACGATTGAGAAAAATTTTTATATTGGCGTTCTTTAAGAGCAGTTGCTGTAATTTATGGAAACTATTTCTTGATATTATCATTATAGAAACTAAAAATAAAATAAGTCTTTATATTGTATCATAAAATATAGATTATGTGATAGAAGCATTCATAATACAATTTATTTCATTTATTTATGGTTGAGCAGAACATATGTATGAGCTCTATGATGTTCATCATCTAAAATCAATCCTTATTGAACTCTACTAAAGCCAAGCTCTGGCTGATTAGAAACTGAAAATTGATTTTCCATTTCATCATCAAAATTTCCCTTGTTTAATCACATGCGTTTGTGTTTTTAGGTATATTATGATTCAAAATAATGAGAGAAGAAAAAAGAAACTTCCTCTTGAAAATAAGTTTCAGCAATTGAACTTTCAACTGATGCTTTGTTACGTACTTTTTTCTTCAATTTCTGCATGAATATCTCAAATGGGTACATCCATCGAAACTATACCAGACCTCTACATTTAGCTTCACGTGGTAAATTTAATGTTAGATGTTCCATTGAGTCAAATAATGACAACGAGAATATTTTTTCCATTTTACATATAATGACAACAACATCTTCTTCCAATTTACGTAGCGAAACTTAGTCTGTTTCCACCGCACAAATGTCTCAATAAAATATTATATGTCTGTTATAGAATCCCAAATCATATAATTCAAAAAATTGCTAAATCCAATCGGCCTAAGTCTATCCATTATAACATTACCATCATGACTTTTTAATCCAGTAATATGACCATTCTTAACAAATCAGCGCAAATTGGAAGAATATTTATCTGTATGTCTCAAATCTAAAATCCACTGACAAAATAATAAGAGTATCTCATTGTAAAGTGTATAATCTCCTTTTGTCTTCATTAACCTTTGTGATTTAACATTTTGAAACAGTTTAAGTTCTTGTCATCTGCAAATTTGGGTAAGATCTAATCGTGCCTTTAAATTATCTTTGGTCTTACCTGGTGTATCCAAAACATTATGAAATAATTTATAACAACATTTACTCTCAATAAGCATGACAACCAACATGTGATAGACCAAAAAATAAGACCAATATAGAAGATCTCAAAAAATTCTCAATTTATCCAATTATTTTCTTTCTCAAATCCTTGAATTTTCTGTTGGTTTACTATTAGCCGAAATGTAATGGGAGGTAATGAAAATACATCTGATTTAAGCTCTTTACCAGAGATAATTTTTGGTGGTTCATCCCTTTCAAATGTTTCTTTTCTGAAATGAGATTTGTTCCTCTAAAAATGATTATTGGTTGGAAGAAATCTACGACAACAGTCAAAATAGTATGTTTTTTTCCATTGTGGAGCATAAAGGCTTTATTGTCTTTCATACAATAAGGACATGATTTTAGACCATGTGTACTCTATCCTGATAACATGACATATTCTAGGATTCCAGTAATCATCCACTTCAATCCAGATTGTAATATGAATTTTTTTTCAAAACAACATCATATGCACTAACACCATTACTCTATAATGAATTTAACTCATCAATTAATGGTTTCAAATAAACATTAGTACTATTTTTCTGATGTACTAGGATTAATAAGGTCAAAATGATATAGTGATCCTTCATCAACATCCATGGAGGTAATTTTTGTGGAGTTAAAAAGACAGGGCAACATGAATACTAACTTCTATAAGAACTAAACAGACAGAAACCCTCAATAGAGAGACCCAATCTCAGTTTTCGGGCTTGTATACAAAAAGAAAGATACAGTCAGTCAAATTTTTTCCATGAATTACCATCATATAAGTGATTCAAGATTTTATCAGTTGAAATCTTGGCTTTCTTCCACGAAATCATCGACACTGTGTTTTGAGACATAAACAAATGCTGCAACCTACGTGTTAGGAGAAAATACATCAACTGTTTCAGAGGAATCGATCCAGACATCCCTAGTTGAGCTTCTTTAAACCTAGATTGTCCACAAGTGGAACAAATATCCAATGACTCATTTTTTGTAATTCCTCGACCCTAGTTACCCAGAGTCGATGCATTATTACATAATATTGGCATGATACAAGGAATCATGTCCTGAAACACCGATCAGTTTAGTAGCATTGGAAGTACTAGATACATTCATAAGATTTACATTACATCATGAAATAAAAAAAAAATCCCCAATGACCACAATTATACCCTTATCCTATCCCTGTAGGTCAACCATAAAATATTTCTTCACATCCTCGAAAAAAATAGAATGGGGTGAACTCATATGGTCAGTTAGGATACCAATATAGCGGAAACAATAAAAAAAGCATAACATTTAAGGCAATGTATAAGACTAAAACAGAATCCTTATAAAAATAAACTTCAGCATAATATGGCGAAGATAAAATCAAATAATTCCATTTACTTATTGACATGGATATTCTATTAGTTGAACAATCAAATGAAATATCAATTGCTGCTTTCATGATGTTGGAATGCATAATTCCAGACATTATAACCATATAGTGAAGGCCTTCTGCAAAGACTGCAAATACAATTTTTTTCAAGGCCATGTTCCAAGACACAAGTTTGTCTCATGAGACCTACCGATGCATCAAAGTGTTGTAGTGGGCTCCACCCGTCACTTACTATGTCCAATACATTCCACATATGAGTAGTTTTAAACATAACATAAACATTCGTATTAAAACATGCATAAAAAATGTCTATACTTTATCCATAAACCCTAAATGGTGTTAACATAACACATCCATAGTCAAACATATCACAACACCATAAAAACAATAAAGTAGATTTTTATCATAATAAATCAACATCCAACATGTTTAAAATCCATCAAAAGATGTTTACATAGATGAAATGAATAAAATATGAAAGAAATACTTGTTTCTAATGTGAAATAATTTAAAACTCACATAATTATAAAAATAAACATTTATTTGGAAAATATTTTTATATACTTGGGTGGGAAGGTTCGAAGATGATATTACGGCCGAAAATAGCCACACCCACCGTATAAGTTAAAAAAGACATTCTTACCGTAATTTTGTCGAAATGGTCATAAAATAACTTGTTTGGAAAATGATAGAAAAAATTATATTTAAACCATTTTATAAAAATTCATTCAAGGGTATAAATTACTTTAACCAATATTTTAGTAAATAGTAAAATTGTTTTAGAATACATTTTTAAGAAACATGGATGTGGATGATAAAGAGGTCCCAATAGATACTTATGTAAAACAACCTCAGATAATAGAGAAAATGTTAAATTAACAATCAACTTGTACATTTCCATAGTTTATGGTATGTTATCCTTCTGTATAATAGATAAAACATTGTTATTAAATTGTACAAGAATCATATACATAAATAAGATATCATATATGATCTTATAATATTTCTTTTTTAATAATATTTTAGTAGTATCATCGTTTCTGCTGTTAAATGATTCGTTTTCCTTCATATACTTGGTTACGTAAGTGATTATTGTTATTGATATGATGTATTTGATTCATATAAAACATGATATAATGCTCATAAAAATTATTTTGAATCATAAAAAGAAAAATTATCCATGAATTATTATTATGGAGAATGAATCTCATCGCATTCGTGGAGACGGTAATCTATAACTACGCATGAGCGAAAATATCATTATATTGATGGTGAAACCATATGTAATTGGATGGTATATCATATATACATAAGTAAGAATAAATAATATTTATTATTTACATCTTTTATACTCATTATTAAATCCATCCAAGTAATGAAGTGTTTGAATAACAATCTACACCATGACATGGAGACAGTAATCCTTACCTTTGCACGTATGGTTACTTTTTCATTCATATGATGGATAGAATAATGAATATAGTTGTAAAGTTTTTATAATAACATCAAATTATATAGAAGATACTATAGTTATTATTTTATAATGGAAACAACAAACAAAGAGGAAGTGGAAGAAGAAAATAACTTGGAAGAGATGATGAAATATTACATCTTTTCGTGTTCTTCCTTTTGATTTGATCAAAAGGGCTCCATAGGATGGCTTTATGACCAAAGGAAGGCCTCTCGGATGAAGCAAGGAAATTTGGGAGGAAATTTGGGTAGGGTTTGGCTGATCCAAATGGATTTGGAGATTTGAAATTAAGAGAAGAGGAAGTACCATTTTATAAGCGATGTGAGGGCCACTTTAGGAAAAGTTTGAAATATTATTTTTTAATAAAAATATTTTCTTTTTATAATGTCTCCAAAATGATTTATTTTAGGGATATGGTGGAGATGTGTCGAGAAACTCTCAACCAAAAGGTTATGGATAGGATTAGGTCACCATATTAACCTTATATTTTTTATTTAACTCTTAGTTAAATAGTTTGACATTTACCATGTCTCTTTATATATTTATATTATATAGTTAATAAACATACTATAACAAGTAATGCAAACCTGTTGTGGTTCATTATTAATATATATATCTTTATCAAAGCCCTTTCTCCAAATCATAGATCTGTAGTAATGTTATATCAATTAATAATATAGTTTTTGTTTTAAAAACTCAATTATGACAATTTTGACAGTATTTAGTATTTCATTTTTTGAAAGCCCTAAAAAATTAATCACTAAAAATAAAATTTATTTAATAAACTATAACATGTCATATTAACCTAGAAAATTAGTGTAATTCATCAAAAGTCTCAAATGACATTTATTTGGATATTTATAATATCAAATATTTTAATATTTCAATAATAATTTAATTACTGCATCATCATTGTGTCATAAATAAATTAAATTATCTAATTTTTAAATATTTTTAAGAAAATTTAATTTTTTATGAAATATTTTATCTTTCTAATGAACATTTACAGTCTAATTTATATTGATTGTAACCCTGTATTAAAAATGGTTTAGTTATTAAACAATGAATTTAACTCTTCTTACTCTTTTTTAAATAAAACAAAAATAAATGTCCAAATCCAATCCATGTGGTCCAAAAGGAACATATTTTATTCTTAAGGTTGTTTATGGTCTAATTACACTTATCCAATAAAATTAGAACATGTTTTAGGGTAATTATGAAATCATTTTTACCCTTCATTACTCAATTTAATTTTAACAGAGGTTTACAAAAGAAAAAATTTACTATTCACCAAAAGTTATTTTCAACTTATTGAACAACATTCTACTTAGTGATGTCAACTATGTCTCTCAGATTTTAGAAATTCAACTCACAGAATTGGTAAAATTATGTTTTATGAAAATTTGTAAATGCTCCTTGAAGTTGGGTAAAAGACAGTAAAAAGTTCAATAAAAATTTATATATCTAAACTTATTATAAAATGACTCCAATGAATTACATTAAACATATATATATATATATATATTATATCAATTTGGAAATAAAATAAATGAAAATAATATAACTAATTATTTAAATAAAAATTCGGTTTGAAATTCACTGTTCATAAAAAATGGAATGTTTTCAGAAAAATACAAAAAATTTACCCTAAGATAATTTCGATATTAAAAATTAAAAAATGAAGTCCATTTTGAAAAATAAAATTTAAAAAACTTAAAAAATTTGATATTATTATTTTTAATGGATAGTTTTATTGGTCTTAGTGTGTTAAAACTCCAAGTTGTGTATAATGCAAGATACTACATTATTAAAAGGGAAACATACTATTGAACCTTTGGGCGTTACATTAACCCCTCCTTAAAATAATTTCATCCTCATAATTTCTAGAATATCAATGCATAAAATGATTTGGGTGGTTGTTCATCATATGTTCCTCGAGTTCCACGTTGCCTCTTCCGTCTTATGGTTTCTCCATAGAACTTTTACAAGACGAGTCATTCGATTTCTCAGCACTTGTTCTCTAGTATAAAAATTTGGATAAACTCTTCCCAATAAGACAGATCATGTTCTAGTTCAATTTATTCATAGGTGAGTACATGTGTTGGGTCAAGCATGTATTTTCTCAATAATTATCCATGGAATACATCATGAACGTTGGAGAGACATAGTGTAATTTCCAAACGAAAACCCACAACTCCAATCCATTCTATTATTTTGAAAGCTCCGATGCACCTGGGACTCAATTAACCCTTCTTATCGAATCGTATAACACCCTTACATGGAGATACATTCAAGAAAATATAATCTCCTACTTGAAATTTCAAATACATCCTCCTATTATCAGCATAACTCTTTTTCCTACTTTGAGAAGGTTTGATGCGGGTTTAGATAACCTTCACCTTCTTTATTATTTCCTCAACATGTTCTGGGCCTACGAGTTTTCTTTCACCAACTTCATCCCAACAAGTTGGTGTGCAACATCTTGTTCCATATAATGCTTCATATGGTGCCATATTAATACTTGAATGGAAGCTATTATTTTAGAAAAATTATACCATAGGTAAATATTGATCCCACATACTTTGAAAGTCATGTGAGAAAAATACCAACATGTCTTATACGGTTTAAATAGTCTATTCTGATTGTCCAATAGTTTGACGGTGGTAGGCACTGCTCAAATGAAGTTCAGTATCTACGGCCTTCAGAAGGCTTTTACAAAATCTTGATGTAAAATGGGGATCACAATCAGAAAGAACTAATAGGGGTACACCATAGAGTCTTACAACTTCATTAATATATAGTCTTTCTAGAACTTCAAAGTGTAAATCTTCTCTTATAGCATGAAAATGTGCGGACATGGTAAGACGATAAAAAATGACCCATATTGCATCATTCCTTCTATGAGTTTTTGGTTGCCCCATGCCAATGTCCATTGTAATATTATACAATTTCCACTATGGTATGAGAAGAGGTTACATGACTCCTCCATGATGTTGACTTCCAGCTTTCACATGTTTAAAAACCATACATCTTGACACAAAATCCACAATCTCCCTCTTTATTTGTCCCACCAAAAATGTTCTTTCAAATATATATACATCTTGGTTCTCCCAGGTTGTTTAGAGAAATTGTAGCTAAGGGCATCATCCAACAATTCCCTTTTATGATCAGGTATATCAGGAACACAAAGTCTCTTCCCAAATTTCAAAATTCCATCTCCATATATGAAGTCACTCAATCTCCCATCATTTATAGCTTTAATCTTCTTTTGAAACACCTCATCATTAGTATGAGAAATTTATATCCTTTATAGTAAATATGGTTTGTAAACCATTCGAAAAAGTATTGATGTTTCACCTTCCATGGATATTCCCATATCCATCTTTACTAAATCCATCAATATATGATCCCTTTCAACTCTCATCTTGTACAAATCTCCATTATCCTTTCTGCTCAAAGAAACTTTTACAATATTTTCCTTCCCCGGGTGGTAGTGTATTGTGAAATAATAATCCTTAAGTAGTTCAATCCATCTCCATTTCATCATGTTGTGTTCTTTTTGTGAGAAAATATACTTCAAACTCTTGTGATCAGTATAAATCTCAAACTTTTCACCATAGAGATAGTGTCTCCATATCTTCAGAGAAATAATTACTGCTGCTAACTCAAGATCATGTGTGGGATAGTTTTCTCAAGAATTTTTTGCTGTCGTGATGCGTAGCCAATTACTCTACCATTCAGCATAAAGACACAACCAAGTCCGTTCTTTGAAGCATCACTATATAGGAATAATCCCATCATTCCCTAATGGTAAATTCGGGATATGAACTTTGTCTAATATTCTCTTCACTTTTTAAAAAAAATCGTTACACTCTTTTGTCCAAAAAATTTTAACCCCTCTAAATTTGATCTTTGTTGACAGGTTTTCCAACCGGGAAATATTCTGGATGAAACGTCGATAATAACCTGCTAAACCAAAAAAACTATGTTCCTCAGTTATACTCATCAGTGTTTGCCATAATTGTATTGCATTGGTCTTTGACGGATCAAAAAAGATTCAATCCATAGAGACAATATGGCCATGAAATGAAATCTCGTGAAGATATACTTTTGACTTGCTAAACTTCCCATATAATTCATTTCTTATCAGGGTTATCAGAATAATGCACTGGTGATTTTCATGATCTTCAAAGCTTTTTTATTATACCAAGATTTCATCAATAAAGACCACTACAAAGTCATCATGATATTCTTTGAAAATATATTAATTAAATCCATGACGACATAGGGCGCATTAGTCAATCGAGAAGGCATTATTGTAAACTCGTAATGCCCATACCAGGTTCGAAATGTTGTTTTCATAATGTCTTCCTTCTTTACACTCAACTAGTGATTTCTAGATCGAAGGTCAATCTTTGAATAATATCGATCTCTATAAAGTTGGTCGAATAAATAATCAATGCGAGGTAGGGGATACTTGTTCATTATTGTTATAGCATTGATCTCCCTGTAGTTAATGCACCTCCTCATAGATCCATCTTTCTTCTTATTAAAATGAATAGGGGCTCCCCATGGAGAAACACTAGGGACAATAAATCCATTATTACTCAATTCCTCTAGTTGTTTATTTAGTTCCACTAATTCCACAGTGGCTTCTCTATAAGGGATCTTCGATATGGATTTTAAACTAAGAATTATATCAATAGAAACCTCAATTCTCATTTTAGAGGATGTCCAGGTAAGTCCTCTAGAAACACATCAACATATTATATCATAATAGGTACATCCTCTATTTTAACATTATTTTCCAATCCCTTAATTATTTCATTCTCTTACTACACAATAATTGAATTTAGTAGAGATATTGGGGGTGGATCTTGATAAGAATTAGGTGGTGACATTTCTGATCTTTTGATAAGGTACTAATTATCATCATCAAAAATTATAAGCTCATTCTTATTACAATAATTATTCACATCATGGTCTGAAATCCAATACATTTTGAGGATTATATCAAATTCAATCATGGGCATGACGATGAGATCAGCAAATAAAGAACATTTATATGCCCAAATGGGAACTGATTCAGAAAACATTGTTGCGATGATATTTCCCTTAAGAGTTTTTACTGATACCTCCCAAGTTTATTCAAATTGAAAATATCTAATTTTCATAGAAAACAGGGAAGATATGAAATAATGCGATGATCCAGAATCAAGTAACGAATTGGCTAAACATGAAGAAACCATTAAATTACCTTCCACCACTTCTTTCAGAGCTTCAACCTCAGAATTAGTGATAGTATAAGAATGGCCTTTCTCCCATGGCATTTTCTGAGGTATGTTCACTTAACGCATAGTAAATTAATTTTCATAATGTCCCTTTTCTCTAGAATTGTATCATTCTACATTGAATGCCTATTTTAATCCATTGAAATCATGAGCTTGGTGTCCTTTTTCACTGCACTTCTAACAGACTCCCATTCTCTTCAGGAAAGTACAAGGGTGTTTCTTATCAAATTTATCACATGATGGATATTAATCTTTTCCCTTCTTCCCCTTATTTCCATTTCTAGAGTGATCAGTAGATCTATTCTTCTCTTGCTTTTCATTGAAGTCATAAGACTTAGAGATTACTTTTATGTCTTCATAATTCATGAAATAATATCTTCGTATGATGAGAAGGATTATGAGACTAATTATCAATGGAGAAATGGTTTTGACCCATCAAAGAATCGATCAATCTTACTCCATGGGTTACGTATATAATCTGATGGATGCATTGCTAACCTTGTATTGTTATCCTCATACTTTGCAACATTATTATCCTTGTTTTTCCTCAGACATAGAAATTTCCTTTCCATATCCACTCGATGGTCAGAAGGAATGTATTTTTCTATGAAATGTTATTTAAACATCCTCCATTAAATTCATGATACTACTTCATCCTCCATTGTGTTTTGAATTAATGACCACCAATGATATGCATTTCCAGTGAAGTGATAATCAACCCTGACTACTTTTTCCCATTCGCTAATCCCTAAAGCATGAAATATTTACTCTAGGGAACTTATCCATTGTTTAGATACTAATGGATTGGTACTCCCCTTGAATATTGGTGGTTGTTTCCTTGTGAAGTAGTCTAACATTGATCCTCCACGTTGTGGATCAGGGTGCTCCATACTAGTATGGTTAGTATTGATAACCTGAGTGAGTTTTCCCAGTATGGTGAATAGTTGATTACCACCAGCTGCATCACTGGCTCTATTATAATTATCTTTAGTATTAGGGAAATCCCTACATAGATTTCCTGTGTTTTTACAGTTTCCATTCCTTTCACTAGGCGCCATTTCTAAACAATGGCATACACTAGATTAGTTTATGAATCACAATACATAATTCCAAATTTTTAAAACAGTTAACATAAATTAAAAAATTTATGGATATAATCCATATTCATAAAAAAATGTTTTCACTATGGGGGTATATACTCATAAATCCTTCATAATGGTTTGTAATGAAAATATGAATTATCCTAAGTATATCCCTTAGGAGTGTCATAACCAAGAGTGCAACAAGGCCTATTGTCGTGTACCAGGATACCCGTAGTCAAGCCTGAAACTCTTTGTCAAAGTATTCACTCCTAGGTACATCTCTACCAAAGACACCTCTACCTGCTCGTATCAATCCAGAGATTTATAACATGGAAAATACACAAAATCTCTACATTACCAAAATTATGGGAAGTTCTTCTATACCAATCCTCAAATTCTATCTTAGGGTAATGTGCTCTAATAAGAGTTAATCTAAATCAAGTTTCCATGGTTTCTACAAAAACGTTTTGATACCAATTGTAATTCCCAGACCCCAGTTACCCATATTCGATACATTATTACATAACATTGGAATGATATGAGGAATCAAGTACTGATAGAAAGATCTATTTAGTATCCTTGTAAGTACTTGATACATTCATAAGTTTTACATTACATCATGAAATAAAAACATCAGAATCATTTTTCCCCATTGACCACACTTATATACTTATCCTATCCTAGTAGGTCATCGATAAAATATTTCTTCACGTCCTGGGAAAAATAAAACATAAAAAGTTGTGAGCTCAGATACTCAATAAAGATAACAATATAGCATAAACATTCATAAATAAGCATACACATTTAAATCAGTGTATAATACCAAAACAAAATCCATTTAAATGTAAACTTCAACATTATATGGAAGAGATAATATTAAACAATGTTATTTAATTAATCACATGGATATTCTACTAGTCGAATAATCACATGTAATATCAATAGCCCCATAGATAATGATGGAATGCATAATGCCAGACTTCATAACCACATAGTCAAGGCCTTGTGCCATGACTACAAATAAGATTTTGTCATGGCCTTGTGGCAAGACACTAGTTTGTCTCATGAGCCCTACAGATGCATCAAAGAGTTATAGCAGGCTCCACCCTTCACATACCATGTCTAATGCATTCCCCATATTAAAAGGTTTAATCATAACCTAAAAAATCGTATTAAAACTGGAATTAGAAATGTAAATACTTCATCCATAAACCATTAATGGCGTTAAAATAACCAATACATAGTCAAGAATATCACAAAGCCTTCAACACAATATTTATGAATTGTATCATAATGAATCAACTTCTAACATGTTTAAAATCCTTCAAAAGATGTTGACATAGATGAAATGAAAACAATTCGAAATAAATACCTATTTATTTTTTGAAATAATTAAAAGTCACATAATTATAAAAGAAAACATTTATTTCGGAAATGTTCTTATAAGGTTTTAGGGGAATCTTCATCAATGGTATAGTGGTGGAAAATATCCACAAAAACCATATATGTTAAAAAAACATTCTTACCATAATTCTGTCGAAAATGTCATAATGTACCTTATTTGGAAAATGACAGAAAGATTCCTTACAAACCATTTTATAAAAAGTAAAACAAGGGTATAAAAGAATTTTACCCATAGTCAAGTAAATAGTAAAATGTTTTGGAATAAATTTTTAAGAATCATGGATGTGGATGACAATGATGTCCCAGTAGATACTTATATAAAAACAACCTCCGATAATAAAGAGATTGTGAAATTAACCCATACCTTGTACTTTTCCTTATTTGATGGTATGTTAACCTCCTATATAATATTTGAATCAATGTCAATAAATTATAAAAGAATCAGATACATAAATATGATATCATATATGATCTTATAATATTGCTTTGTTAATAATATTTTAGTAGTATCATCGTTTTGGGTGTTAACTGATTCATTTTCCTTTATATGTGTGGTTATGTAAGTCGTTTGTTTATGGATAGGATGTATTTTATTCATATTAAGAATGAAATTATGTTTATTAACATTATTTTTCATAAAAAATGAAAATTATTCTTCAATGATTACGACGGGGAATGAATCTCATCACGTAGGTTGAGATGGTAATCCGTACTTACGCAGTATCGACAATATAATTATATTGATGGTTAAATATTATGTAATTGAATGGTATATAATATATAAAGAATATTTAATATGTTTTATTTATTAAGTAAATCATTTATAATCATTATTATACCCATCCAAGTAATGAAGTGATTGAATATCAAACCACACCACGACGTGGAGACGGTAAACCGTACGTACGCATGTTTGGTGACTTTGTCATTCTTTTGATGTATATAATAATGAATATTGTTTTACCATATTTATAATAACATCACGATATTTATAAGATAATATATTTTTTATTTTAGAATTGAAACAACAAATAAAGAGGATGAGGAATAAGAAAAAACTTGAAAGAGGTGATGTAATATTTACCTCTTCTTTGGGTCATTCAATTTTATTTGATCAAAAGGGCCCCATTGGTTAACTTTCTGAGCAATGTAATGCCTCTAGGATGAAGAGAGGAATGTTAGGAGTATATTTGGGTAGGGTTTGGCCAATACAAATGGCTTTAGAGGTGTGAAATTAAGAGGATAATTAAACTTTTATAAGATAGGTAAAGGTCACTTTAGGAAAATCTTGAAATATTATTTTATAATAAAATAATTTCGGTTATTAATGGCACAAAAATTATTTATTTTGAGGATAAGGTGATTATGGGTCGAATAATTCTCAAACAATAGGTTTTGGACTGGTTTAGGACACCATATCAACCGTATATTTTAGACTTAACTCTTAGTTAAATAGTTTTACAGTTACCATGTCTCTTTGTATTTTTAAATTATATGGATAATAAATTTACTATAACAAGACTTGTTAACCCCATTTCGTTAATTATTATTATATATATCATTATATAAGTCCTTTTTCTGAACCTTATATTTTTAGGAATATTAAATCAATTAATAATATAGTATTTGTTTTAAAAAGTCAATTATGTTAATGTTGACACTATTTAGTATTTCATTTTTTTGAAAGCCATAAAGACTTTATCACATCGAATAAAATTTATTTAATCAACCCTAACATGTCATATTAAAATATAAAATTAGTGGGATTCATCAAAAGTCTCAAATTACATTTATTTGTATATTTTTTATATCAAATATTTTAATATTTTAATATATAACTAATAAGGTAATTACTGCATCATCATTGTGCCATAAATAAATTAAATTATTTAATCTATGAAAATTATAAAAAAATATATAATTATTTACGAAATATTTATAGTTTTCTAATGAATATTTAAAGTATAATTTATATTGTTTTTAACCCTATATTATAAATATATTAGTTATTATACATTGAATTGAACTCTTTTAACTCTTCTTTAAATAAAATAATAATAAATGTCCTAATCTAATCCAAGTAGAACAAAAGGATCATATTTTATTCCTAATGTTGTTCTTGGTATAACTACACTTATCAAATATAATTAGGATATGTTTTTGGGTTATTTTAATATCATTTTTACCCTTAATTACATAATTTACTTTTATCCGTGGTTATTAAATGTCAATAGTTACTATTGTCCAAAAATTATTTTCATCATATTGAACCACATTTTACTTACTGATGTCAACTATCTCTCTCAGAGTTTTGAAATTCGACTCACAGAAGTGGTGAGATTATGTTTTATGGAAATTTGTAATTGCTCCTAGAAGGTGGGTAAAAGACGGAAAAAGGTCAATAAAAATTTATATATCTAAACATAATATAAATGGACTCCAATGAATTAAATTGAACATATATAGATATTATGTATATATTTTGACATAAAATAAATTAAAATAATATAACTAATTATTAAAATAAAAAGTCAATTTTAAACAATAACGCTGTGTTTTTCACTATTAATCAAATATTGAATGTTTTCATAAAAATAACAAAAAATCACCCTAAGCTAATTTCGATATTCATAATTCAAAAATGAAGTCCATTTTGAAAAATAAAATTTATAAAATTTCAAAAATGGGGTATTACTATTTATAATGGCTAATTTGATTGGTTGTGGCGTGTTAAAACTATATGTTGCATACAATTCTAGCTACTGCATTATTCAAAGAGAAACCTAACGTGGAAGCTTAGGGTGTTAAATTGTCCCTCTTTAAAATAAAATTTTCCACAAAATTTCTAGAATATAACTGCATCAGAAGATTTGGGTGGTTCTTCATCATAAGTTCCTTAGGTTCCATTTTTTCCTCTTGCATCTTATGGTTACTCCATATAACTTTTACCAGATGATTCACCTAGTTTCTCAGCACTTGTTCTCTGGAATCAATAATTTTGACACAATCTTAACAAATATATAGATCGGGTTCCAGTTCACTTTCATCATAGGTGAGTACATGTGTTGGGTTAGGCATGTATGTTCTCAACATCAATATGTGGAACACATCATGAACTTTGGAGAGAGTTAGAGGCATTGCTAAATTATTAGCCACAACTCCAATTTTTTCTACAATTTTGAATGGTATGAGGTACCTGGGACTCAATTTACCCTTCTCGCTAAATTTTATAACACCCTTCCATAAGGATACCTTAAAAAAACATGATCTCATACTTGAAATTCAAAATCCTTCTTCCAATTATCAGCATAGATCTTTTGCCTACTTTGAGTAGCTCTGATGTGGGTTTGGATAACCTTCATATTTTCCAATGTTTTGTCAATATGTAATGGTCCTACATGTTTTCTTTCATCAACATCATCACAACAAGTTGGTGTGAGAAATATCATTCCATATAATGCTTCAAATGGTTCCATCTGAATACTTGATTGGAAGCTATTGTTATAGGAAAATTCAACCAGAATGAAAATATTGATCCCACATACCTTTAATGTCATGTGAGTAAGATCTATACATGACTTCAATGGCCGGATTAGTCTATTTTTATTGTCCATTGGATTGAGGGTGGTATGAAGTTCTCAAATGAAGTTCTGTATCCAAGGCCTTCTGAAATCATTTCCAAAATCGTGATGTAAAATGGAGATCATGATCATAAATATTAAATTGGGGTACACCATGGAGTCTTACAACACCATTAATATATAGTATTTCTAGACATTCAATTGGTAAATCTTTTCTCATAGAAAAGAAAATGTGCTGACTTGGTCAGACGATCAACAATGACCCATATTGAATCATTTCTTCTAAGATTTTTTGGTAGCCCCATGACAAAGTCCATCGTAATATTATCCCATTTCCACTCAGGAATGGGAAGAGGATTCATGACTCCTCCAGGTTGTTGCCTTCCAGCATTCACTGTTTGACAAACCATACATCTTGACACAAAACTAGCAATATCCCTCTTCATGTTGTCCCATCAAAATATTTCTTTCAAATTTATATATATATCTTTGTGCTCCCATGGTGTATAGATAAATTGGATCTATGAGCATCATCCAAAAAATTCCCTTTTTAGATCAGGTATATCGGGAACACAAACTCTCTTCCCAAATTTAGAAATTGCATCTTCATATATGAATCCACTCAATCTCCCATCATTTATAGTTTTAATCGTATTTGGAAACTCATCATCATTTGAGTGAGAACTTTTTATCATTTTTTGTAATGATGGTTTGGAAACCATTCGAAAAATTATTTATGTTTCTCCTTCAATGGTTATTCCCATACCATATTTACTGGATCCATGAATATATGATCCCTTTCAACTCTCATCTGGTTCAAAACTCCATGATATTTTCTACTCAAAGTATCTTCAACCCTATTTTTCATCCCCGAGTGGTAGTGTATTGTGCAATTATAATCCTTGAGTAGTTCAAGACATCTCCTTTGCCTAATTTTGAGTTCCTTTTGGGTGAAAATATACATCAAACCTTGGTAATTAGTATAAATATCACAATTTTCACGATAGAGATACAGTCTCCATATCTTCAGAATAATTATTAAAAATTCTAACTCAAGATCATGAGTGGGAAATTTTTTCTCATGCATTTTTGATATCTTGATGCATAGGAAAAAACTCTATAATTATGTATAAGGACACAACCATGTCCTTTATTTGAAGAATCTCTCTAAATAACAAACCCATCATTCCCTGATGGTAGATTCAACATACTAGCATTGACTAATCTTATCTTCTGTTGTTCAAAACAATCTTCACACTCTTTTTTCCAAACAAATTTAACCCCTTTACGTGTGATCTTGGTTAATGGGTTAGCCAACCAGGAAAAATTCCAGATGAACCGTCGATAATAACATGCTAAACCAATAAAACTGTGTACCTCAGTTATACTTTTCGGTTTTGATCAATATTCGATTTCCAAGGTCTTTAATGGATCAACAAATATTCCATCCTTAGAGAGAATATGACCAAGAAAAGAAATCTATTGAATCCAGGATTCACAGTTGGTAATATTCCAATACAATTAATTTCTTGTTAGGGTTATCAGAATATTGCAAAATAGATTTTCATGATCATTGTAGATTCTTGAGTATACCAATATATCATCAATGAAAACCACTAAAAATTAATCAAAATATTCCTTGAAAACAATATTCATTAAAACCATTAAGAATGTGGGTGCATTAGTCAATCCAAAAGGAATTATTGTAAACTCGTAATACCCATACGTGGTTCAAAATGCTATTTTCGGAATGTCTTCCTTCTTCACACTCAAATGATGATATCCAGATCGAAATTCAATCTTTGAAATATATTGAGCTCCATGAAATTCGACTAATAAATAGTCAATGTTAGGTAGGGGATACTTGTTCTTTATTGTTGTAGCATTTATCTCCCTATATTCAATGCACATCCTCGGAGATCCATCTTTCTTCTTAACAAAATGAATAGGGGCTCCCCATGGAGAAATACTAGGGAAAATAAATTCCTTATTACTCAATTCATCTAGTTTTTTCATTAGTTCTACTAATTCCACAGGGGCCATCCTATAAGGGTTCTTCAATATGGGCCTTGGACTAGGAATTAAATCAATGGAAAACTCAATTTCTAGTTTTGGAGGATTACCAGGTAAATCCTATGGAAACACATCAACATATTCCTCCACAATAGGTATGTCTTCTATTATAACATTATTTTCTTCACCCATAATTATTTCATTCTCTCTCTCCCAAATAAATGAATTTAGTAGTGCTACTTTGGGTTGATCTAGATAAGAATCAGGTGGTGACGTTTCTGCTCTAAAGATACGGTACACCTTATCATCATAGAAAATTGTAACCTACTTATTCTTAAAATAAAAATTCATAACATGGTCTGAAATCCAATATATTATGAGAATTATATCAAATTAAATCATGGGTATGACAGTGAGATAAGTAGGAAAAGAACATTTATATGCCCTAATGGGAACTGATTCACAAACCTTTGTTGCGATGATATTTTCCTTAGGATTTTTGACTGACAACTCCCCTATTAAGTAAAATTGAAAATATCTAATTATTATAGCATAATGGGAAGATATGAAACAATGAGAAGATCCAGAATCAAATAAAACATTGTCTAATCTTGTGCAAACCATTAAATTACCTTCCACAACGTCTTTCAGAGCATCAACCACAGCAGTAGTGATCGTATAAGATTGGACTTTCTCCATTGTATGTTTCTAAGGTAATTTCCATTGGCTCTTAAAACATTCATTTGTATAATTTCCCTCTTCTCTATAATTTTATAATTTATCATTGATAAACTATTTTGTTCCCTTGAAATCACAAGCTTGGTGTCCTTTTTCACCACACTTGTAACAGACTCCCATTCCCTTCAGGAAAGGTCATGGTTGTTTTTTCCCACATTTACGAAAATATGGATATTCATCGTTTATCTTCCTCCCATTATTTTCATTTCTAGTGTTATTATAAGGTCCCTTCTTCTCTTTATTTTCTTTGAAGTCACAGGACATTGAGAATTTCTTTTTATCTTGATAGTGAATGAGACAATATCTACAAACGATGAGAAGGATTGTGTGACTAATTCTCGATGGAGAAATGGTTTTAACCCATAAAAGAACGAATCAATCATACTCCTTGGATTATGTATAAAATATTTTTCATTCCGTGCTTACCTTGTAATGTTAGCCTCATTACTTGCGACATTTGTATCCCCCTTTTTCCTCAGACTCAGAAATTTCTTTTCCATATCTATTCAATGGTCACGATGAAATTATTTTTCTATAAAAATATCTTTATACTTTCTCCATTAAATGCATGATACTTATTCATCCTACTTTGTTTCTTGAATTAATTACCTCCATTGATGTGCTTCTCCGGTGAGGCGATAAACTACCATGACAACTTTTTCCCTTTCTCTACTACCCAAAGCATGGAATATTTTTTCTCTAAGGAACTTATCCATTTCTCAGCTAATAATGGATTTGTAATCCCAATGAATGTTGGTGTTTTTTGCCTCATGAAGCGGTCTAACATTGATCCTTCATGTTGTGGATAAAGGTGCTCCAAATGGGTAAGGTTTTTATTCATAACCAGAGTGAGTTATCCCAGTATGGTGATAAGCTGATTAGCACCAGTTGCATTACCAGCTCCACTATAATTATCTTAAGTAGGAAGAAAATACCGATATGGATTTTGTGTGTTGATTCAGTTTTCATTCCATCCACTTTGATCCATTTCTAAGTAATGGAATACACTCAATTAGTTTATGAATCGTAATACATAATTTCAGTCTTCTAAAACACTTAACATAAATTCAAAATTTTATGTATATAATCCATAATCATAAAAACATGCTTTCATTGAGGATGTATATACTCATGAATCCTTCATAATGGTTTTTAAAGAAAATGTGAATTATCCAAATCATATCCCCATGGAGTGTCATAACCAAGAGTGCACCAAGGCATATTGTCATGTACCGGGATACCTTGGGTAATGCCCCAAACTCCTTATCATAGTTTTCACTCCTAGGTTAATCTATGCCCAACTACCTCTACCGTAAGTTGGAACATTATTACATAACATTGGCATGATACAAGGAATCATGTACCAAAAGACCGACCAGTTTAGTAGCCTTGGAAGTACTAGATACCTTCATCAGTTTTACATTACATCATGAAATATAAAACCTCAACAATAAAATTTTCCCCATTGACTACACTTATATCCTTAGACTATCCCTACAGGTTACTCATAAAATATTTCTTAACATCCTGGGGAAATTAAAACATAAAAATGGGTGAGCTCAGATGCTTAGTAAGGATTACAATATAGAGGAAACATTCATATATAAGCATAAACATTTAAGGCAATGTATAAAACTAAAAAAATCATTTTAAACATAAACTTCAGCATAATATAGAATAGATAATATCAAATAATTCCATTTACTTATTTACATGGATATTATAATAGTAGAATAATCACAAACAATATCAATAACCACTTTTATAATGATGAAATGCATAATGCCATACTTCACAACCACATAGTCAAGGCCTTGTGCCAAGACTACCAATAATATTTTGTCAAGGCCTTGTTCCAAGACACTATTTTGTCTCTATAGACCTACCGATGCATCGAAGAACTATAGAAAGCTCTACCCATCAGTTACTTAGTCCAATAGCCCATAGGGTGAAAGCCGAGTGGTACCCACTTATTGTACCCATCTCTATCCAAGTGAACTGAAACATGATCTAGTCCCACTAGTCTCGAACACTCTTCATATTAAGAACAAGTCTATTCAAATCCATTTCTTAGATACGAAACATTTTGTGCACTTGGGATGGTGGGGGACCCCCTCATGTAGTCAGTGTCAGCAACACACGTTTTCACATGTGCCTCATCCCATTTGGTGAGGACTTGATAGGTGCAGCCAAGAGACCCGAGATCAAATCTAGGTGGAGGCATATTTTCGGGGGTACTGTAGTAGGTACTATTCAGTACTGTAGTATCTGTAACTATTCATCCATTTGGAACTTCGGGCCTCGGGTCCAGTAAGGCTTTCAGGATACCCAAGGCCTTTGGGCCAGTTGATTCTAAAGGCCTTTAGGACACTATAAGTCCTTTGGGCCACCACAAGGACTTTAGGCCACTTGATTTCAATTGTACCAGTTTGAATGCAAGGAAAAATGCTTCTGATGATGGTTTAGGGCAGGCGCATCCACTAGAGAACAGCTAATCAGATTTAGAAGAATGAAAGGGTGTGTATTTTCCATTGGTACTAGCCCTATGAATCGTTTCATAGGATAGCTAGTCGTTCAGCCCAGCGACGGTGGAGATATTATATCATGGCATATGATGGGGAAGAGCAGTTCGAGGTTGTCTTGTATGGTTGATTCCCTCTAATACCTAAAGGCATGTAACTGTCTCTAAGATTTTGGGCCTTGTAAGGCATCCGAATCACCCATTGAAAGGTGGATTATCAAAATAATAAAAAAATTAAGGCCTTCGAAGAATTACAACCAACTTACAAAGTTCAATTCATTCCACATATGTACAGGTTTAAACATAACATAAACATTCATATTAAAAATAGAATATGAAATGTCAATACCTTTTCTATAAACCATGAATGGTGTTAAAATAACACATCCATAGTCAAACAAATCACAAAACCTTCAATACAATATGTAATATTTTTATCATAAAAAATCAACTTCAAAAAAATGTGAAATCAATCAAAAGATATTGACATAGATGAAATGAAAACTATTTGAAATAAATACCTCTTTATATTTTGAAATCATTTAAAAGTACCATAATTATAAAAATAAAACAATTATTTTGAATATATTCTTATAATATTGTATGGGAATCTTAGACAATGATATAACTGTTGAAAATAGCCACACCCGCCGTGTAAGTTTAAAAAATACGTTCTTACCATAATTTTGTTGAAAAGGACATAAAGTACCTTGTTTGGAAAAAGGCAAAAAGTTTCCTTTCAACACATTTATAAAAAGTAAAAAAAGTGTATAAATTACCTTAACCAATAGTCTAGTAAATAGAAAAAATTATTCGGATTACAATTTTAAGAAACATGGATGTGCATGATAAAGAGCTCTCAGAAGATACTTACGTAAAAACAACCTCAGATAATAAAGAGATTGTGAAATTAATCCTTACCTAGTAATTTTCCTTAGTCTATGGTATAAAAAAATTCGGTATAATAGTTAAAACATTTTTATTAAAATATACAAGAATAATATACATAAATATGATATCATATAAGTTCTTATAATATTTCTTTCTTAATAATATTTTACAAGTATCATCGTTTCAGGTGTTAACTGATTCATTTTCCTTTATACGCATGGTTACGTATGTCATGTTTGTTATTGATATGATGTATTTGATTCATATACAGAATGATATTATGTTCATAAACATTATTTTTAATCTGAAAATTAAAATTATTCTTGAATGATTATGATGGGGAATGAATCTCTTCGCGTTCGTGGAGACGGTAATCCGTACGTATGCACGAGGGACAATATCCTTATATTGATGGTGAAATAATTAGTAATTGGATGTTATATCATATATACAGAATAATAGATATGTTATATTTATTATTTGAATCATTTATGCTCATTATTATACCCATCCAAGTAATGAACTGTTTGAATAACAAACTACACCACGACGTGGAGACGGTAAGCCGTACGTACGCACATATGGTGACTTTGTCATTCATATGAGAGATTGAATAATGAATACGCTTGTATCATTTTTATAATAACATAACATTATATATAATATACTAGATTTATTATTTTAGAAAGAAAAACAAGAAAATAAAGTGGATGTGGAAGACAAAAAGAACTTGAAAGAGGTAATGAAATATTTACTTCTTTTACGGGTTCTTCCTTTTTTATTTGATTAAAAAGGATCCTTAGATTGGAATTATGACAAAATAAAGGCATCTAGGATGAGGGGAAGAATGATCGAAGGATATCCGAGTAGGGTTTGGCCAATCCAATTGGCTTTGGTGGTGTGAAATTAAGAGAAGCGGATGTACCCTTTTATAAGTGAGGTGATGGTCACTTTTTGAAAAGCTAGAAATATTATTTTATAATAAAATTATTTTCGATATCTAACGCCTAATAAATGATTTTTTCAAGGATAAGGTGTGTATGGGTCTAAAAACACCCAACCAATACGTTTTGGAAAGGTTTAGGTCACTATATTAACTTTATCATTTAGCTTTAACTCTTAGTTAAATAGTGTGACATTTACCATGTCTCTTTGTATTTATATATTATATGGTTAATAAAAATACTATAACAATCCATGAGAACCCCATTTGGTTTATTATTAATATATATATCTTTATCTATGTAATTTAGCTGAACCATATATTTTTAAGAATATTATATCAATTAATAATATAGTCTTTTTTATAAAAACTCAATTGTGTAAATTTTGACAATATCTACAATTTTTTTTGAAATCCATAAAAACATTATCAAGTGGAGTAAAATTTATTTAATCAGACTTAAGTTTTCATATTAACCTAGAAAATTAATTTAATTCATTAAAAGTATCAAATTTCAATTATTTGGAAATTTATAATATCAAATATTATAGTATTTCATTAATAAGGTAATTATTGCACCATCATTGTGTCATAAATAAAGTATATTATTTTATGACTAAAAATTATAAATATAATATAATTACATAGGAAGTCTTTATAGGTTTCTAATGAATATCTATAGTCAAATTTATATTATTTTTATCCCTATATTAAAAATGGTTTAGTTATTAAACATTAAAATTAACCCTTTTTACTCTTCTATAAATAAAATAATAATAAATGCCTTAATCTAATACAAGTGGACCAAAAGGAATATATTTTATTCCTAAGGTTGTTTTTTATCGAATTACACATATCCAATAGAATTTTTACATGTGTTAGGGTAATTATAATAACATTTTTACCCTTAATTACTCAATTTACTTTTATTCATGGTTAATAAAACTCAAAAGATTCTATTCACCACAAATTATTTTCATCTCATTGAACCATATTTTGTGTAATGATGTCAACTATGTCTCTCTGATTTTTGAAATTTTACTCACAGAAGTAGAATAATTATGTTTTATGCAAATTTTTAAAAGCTACTAGAAGGTGGGTAAAAGACGGTAAAAAGATCAATAAAATATTATATAACTAAACATATTATAAAATCACTCCAATGAATTACATTGAAAATATATAGGTATTATGTATTTTTTTGACCTAAAGTAAATTAAAATAATATAACTAAATATTTAAATAAAATGCCAGTTTTAAATAATATTACATTGTTTTTCACTATTCAAAACAAATAGAATGTTTTCACATAAATACCAAAAATTCACCATAAACAAATTTCGATATTCCAAATTCAAAAATGAATCCCATTTTGAAAAATTAAATCTATAAAATTTTAAAAATTGAGTATTATTATTTATAATGTCTAGTTTTATTAGTCGTGGTTTGTTAAAACTCCGAGTTGTGTTCAATGTAAGCTACTACATTATTCAAAGGGAAATGTATCGTCGAAGCTGGAGGTATTACATTCTCTACTCCTTAAAATAATTTCTCCCTTGAAATTTCTAGAATATCACTGCATAAAAAGATTCGGGTGGTTATTCATCATATTTTCCTCAGGTTTCCTTGTTTCCTCTTCCATATTATTGTTTCTCCATAGAACATTTTCCAGATGAGTCGTTTGGTTTCTCAACACTTGTTTTCTGGTATCAAGAATATTGACAGGTTCTTCCCAAAAAGACGGATCAGGTTCTAGCTCAATTTCTTCATAGTTGAGTACATGTGTTGGGTCAGGCATGTATTTTATCAATAGTGATATGTCAAACCCATCATGAACTTTGGAGAGACTTGGCGACATTACCAAACGATAAGCCACAACTACAATTCGTTCTAAAATTTTGAAAGGTCCAATGTACCTGGGACTCAATTTACCATTCTTAAGAAATCATATAACACCCTTCCATGGAGATACCTTAATGAAAACAAGATCCCCTACTTGAAATTCTAAATCCTTCCTTTGATTATTATCATATATCATTGGCCAACTTTGAGAAAATTTTATGTGGGTTTGGATAACCTTCACCATTTCAATTGTTACCCCAACAAGTTCTGGGCCAATGATTTTTGTTTCACCAACATCATCCCGACAAGTAAATGTGTGACATCTATTTCCATATAAATTTTCATGTGGTTCCATTTAAATACTTGAATGGAAGCTATTGTTGTATGAAAATTCTATAAGAGGTAAATATTGATCCCACATACATTTAAAGTCAAGTGAGTATGATCACAACATCTCTTCTAAGGTTTGCATAGTCTGGTATGATTGTCCATTAGTATGAGGGTGTTAGGCAGTGCTCAAACAAAGTTCAGTATCCAAGGCCTTTAGAATACTTTTCCAAAATCTTGATGTAATATGGGGATCATGATCAGAAATAATCGATAGGGGTACATCATGGAGTCTTACAACTTCCTTAATATATAGTCTTGCTAGACATTAACGTGGTAATTCTTCTCTTATAGAAAGAAAATGTTATGACTTGGTAAGATGATCCACAATGACCCATATTGCATCTTTCCATCTAGGAGTCTTTGGTAGCCCCATGACAAAGTCCATAGTGTTATTATCCCATTTCCACTCAGGTATGGGAAGAGGTTTATTGACTCCTCCAAGTTGTTTCCTTCTAGATTTCACTTGTTGAAAAACCATACATCATGACACAAAATCAGTAATCTCCCTCTTCATGGTGTCCCACCAAAAATGTTCTTTTAAATAAATATACATCTTGGTGCTCCTATGGTGTATAGAGAAATTAGATCTATGAGAATCATTCAAAAATTATCTTTTTGATCATGTATATTAGGAACACAAAGTCTCCTCCCAAATTTCAAAATTTCATAGGCATATACAAAGTCACTCAACCCCCCATCATTTACAGCTTTAATCTTATTTTGAAACTCCTCAACATTAATATGAGAAAATTTTAAATTTTCTAGTAAAGAAAGCTTGGAAACAAATAAAAAAAATTAATTTTCACCTTCTATGGTTATTCCCATATCCATCTTTATAAGATCCATGAAAATAGGTTCCATTTAAACTATCATCTTGTTCAAAACTCAATGATCTTTTCTACTCAAAGAATTTGACAACTTATCTGCCTTCCTAGGGTGATAGTGTATTGTTATAACATAATCGTTTAGTAGTTAAAGACATCTCCATTGCCTCATGTTGAGTTATTATTGTGAGAAAATATACTTCAAACTCTTGTAATCAGTATAAATCTCATATTTTCACTATAGAGATAGTGTCACCATATATTCTGAGAAAATATTACAACTACTAACTCAATATCTTTAGTGGGATTGTTTTTCTCGTGTATTTTTAGCTGTCGTCATGCATAGAAAATAACTCTATCATTTTGCATAAGGACACAACCAAGTCCTTTTATTCAATTATCACAATAAATAATAAACCCATCATTCCCTAATTGTAGAGTCAAGAGAGAAGCATTGACTAATATTTTTTATAGTTCTTCAAATCATTCTCCACAGTCTTTTTTCTAAACAAATTTAACCCTTTTACATGTGATCTTGGATAATGGGTTAGACAACCAGGCAATATTCTGGAAGAAACGTCAATAATAACCTGCTAAAACAATAAAACTGCATACCTCAGTTATACTCGTCAGTGCTGGTCATTCCTGGATTTATTTAGTCTTTGAAGGATTAATAGAGAATCCATCCTTAGAGACAATATGGGAAAGAAAAGAAATCTCTTGAAGCCAGAATTCAGACTTGCTAAACATCCCATATAATTCATTTCTTCTGAGGGTTTTCAGTATAGTGCAGAGGTGATTTTTATGATCTTTATTTATTTTTGAGTATACCAAGATATAATCAATAAATACCACTACATAATCATCAACATATTCCTTCAAAACTCTATTAATTAAATCCATGAAGATAGAGGGTTAATTAGTCAATCAAGAAGGCATTATTGTAAACTCGTAATGTGCGTACGTAGTTCGAAATACTATTTTCGAAATTTATTCTTTCTTTACACACAACTAATGATATCCAGATCTAAGGTAAATCTTTGAAAAATATTTATCTCCATGAAGTTGGTCAAATAAATCATCAATGCAAGGTAGGGGATACTGCTTCTTTATTTTTACAGCATTGATCTCCTTGTTGTCAATGCATAACCTCAAAGATCCATATTTCTTCTTAACAAAAAGAATGGGGCTCCCCATGGAGAAACACAAGGGAAAATAAATCCCTCATTACTCAATTACTCTAGTTTTTTCTTTAGTTCCAATAATTCCATAGTGTCCATTCTATATGGGGTCTTCAATATGGGCCTTGAACCAATAATTAAATCAATTGAAAACTCAATTTATAATTCTATAGGGTGTCTAGGTAAATCTTCTAGAAACACATCTACATATTCTTTTAAAATAGGTACGTCCTATATTCAAACATTCTTTTCCTCACCGAAAATTATTTCATTCTCTTCCTCCACAATAATTGAATATAGTATAACCACTGGGGGTGGATCTTGATAAGAATCAGGTGGTGATGTTTTTCTCTAAAACTAAGGTACATGTTATCATCTTCATAAATTGTTACCTCATTCTTCTTAAAATAAATTTTAGCATCAAGGTCCGAAAGTCAATCCATTATGAGGATTATATCAAATTCAATCATGGGTACACCGATGAGATCAATAGATAAAGAACATTTATATTCTATAATGGGAACTGATTCAAAAAACTTTGTTGCGGGGATAATTCCCTTAAGAGTTTTGGCTGACAACTCCATTGTTATGTCAAATTGAAAGTATCTAATTTTCTTAGAAAACCGGGATGATATGAAACAATGAGATGATCTAGAATCAAATAATGCAATGGATGAACTTATGGAACCCATTAAATTTCCTGACACCACATCTTTCGGAGCTTCAACCTTAGCAGTAGTAATTGCATAAGCATGAAATTTCTCCCATGTCCATTTCTGAGGTATGTTCTCTTGGTTCTTAGGACATTCATTTTCCTAATTCCCATTTTCACTATAATTTTAGCATTCAACGTTGACATCCTCTTTCTTTCCCTTGGAATCACGAGCTTGGTGGCCTATTTCACCAACTTGTAACAGACTCCCATTCCTTTCAGGCAAGTACAAGGGTGTTTCTTTTCACATTTACCACAGGATGGATATTCAACTTTTCCATTATTCCCATTATTTCCATTTCGAGATTGATTAGTATATATCTTCTTCTCTTTCATTTCATTGAAGTCCTAAAATTTAGAGAATTCCTTTTCTATATTGATAGAAAAAGAGAAAATATCTTCGTATGATGAGAAAGATTGAGAAATTAATGCTTGATAGGAAAATTGTTTTAACCCATCAATGAATCGATCAATATTACTCCTTGGGTTACATATATAATCTGTTTCATGCCTTGATAACCTTGTAAAGTTATCCCTATACATTGCAACATTATCATCCTCTTTTTTCCTTAGAATCAGAAATTGCCTTTCCATATCCGCTCGATGGTCACGAGGATAGTATTTTTTTTTAGAAAATCACATTAAACTCCCTCCATTCCATACATGATATTTCTTTATCATCCTTTGTGTTTTGAATTAATGACCACTATTGATATGAATCTCTGGTGAGGCAATAAACTACCATGAGAACTTTTTTCCCAGTCACTACACCCCAAAGCATGAAATATTTTCCTTAAGGAACATATACAATGATCAGCTACTAATGGATTTGTACTCTTATTTAATGTTAGTGGTTGTTTCCTCATTAAGCATTCTAACATTGATCCTCCGCATTGTGGATCAGGGTTCTCTATACGGGTAAGGTTATCATTCATAACCTAAGTGAGTTATCCCAGTATGGTGATAAGCTAATCAACAACAGTTATATCAGCAGCTCTACTATAATTATCTTAATTAAGAGGTAAATCCCTACATGGACTTATTGCGTTGATACATTTTCCGTTTCTTCCACTATGGTCCATTTCTATAGAATGGCATACATTAGATTAGTTTATGAATAACAATACATAATTCCAAACTTGTAAAAATCTTAACATAAATTAAACTATTTATATATACAATCTATAATCATAAAAATATTTCCTTTGAGAAGGTACATACTAATAAATCCTTCATAATTGTTTTTAATGTAAATATGAATTATCCTAATCATATCCCCCAGGAGTGTTGTAAAAAAGAGTGCAGAACGTCCCATTGTCATGTACCAGGATACCCCTGGTCAAGCCCGAAACTCCTTGTCAAAGTTTTTATTCCTACGTACATCAGTGTCAGAGCTGCCTCTACCTGATCATATCCAGATAGTGATTTATTTCATAGAAAATACAAAAAAATATCTACATTACCATAATTCAAGGTTCTCTTATATACCAATCCTTAAAGTCTTTCTTAGGGTAATGTGGTTTAATCAATGTTTATCTAAATCTAGTTTCAAAGGTTTTTACTAAACTTCCTATGTACCAACTGTAATGCCCTAACCCCAGTTACCTAGATTTTGTGAGTTATTACATATCTTTGGCATGATACAAGGAATCATGTCCCGAATGACCGATCAGTTTAGTAACCTTGGAAGTACCAGATGCGCTCATAAGTTTTACATTACATCATAAAATAAAAACGTCAACCACATTTTCCCCATTGACCACATTTATATTCTTATCTTATCCCTATAGTTCAACTATAAAATATTTCTTCACATCATGGGAAAAATAATACTTATAAAGGGGTGAGCTTAGATGCTTAGTAAGGATGACAATATAGTGAAAATTTCCATAAATTAGCATAAACATTTAAGGAAATGTAAAAGAATAAAACAAAATCATTTTAAACATAATCTTCAGCATAATATGGAAATGATAAAATCAAATAAGTCATTTTACTTATTCACATGGATATTCTACATTTCAAAAAATCACATGCAATATCAATAGCCACTTTCATAATGAAAGAATTCATGATACTAGATTTTATAACCACATAGTAAAGGCCTTGAGCCAAGACTACAAATAAGATTTTGTCAAGGCCTTGTGCTGAGACAATATCTTGTCTCATGAAACATAATAATGCATTTATGAGTTATAGCGGGATCCACCCATCACTTACTAAGTAAAATGCATTCCTCATATGAAAAGGTTTAAACATAACATAAACATTTCTATTTAAAATGGCATTTGAAATGTCAATACTTTATCCATAAACCATGTTTGATGTTAAAACAACACATTCAAAGTCAAACATATCACAAAACCTTCAATAAAGTATGGATGATTTGTATCATTATAATTCAACATCAAACATGTTTAAAATCCATCAAAAGATGTTGAAATTGATTAAATGAAAACTATTTGAAATAAATACCTCTTTCTATTTTGAAATCATTTAACATTAACATAATTATAAAATTAATTTTTTTTTAAAATTATTATTATAAGAATGTATGGTAATCTTCGATGATGATATAATGGAGAAAAATATCCACAGCCACCGTATAAGTTATAAAAATGCCTTCTTACCATAATTTTTTCAAAAAGGTCATAAAGTGTCTTGTTTGGAAAATGATAGAAAGATTCCTTGCAATTTTTTTTATAAAAAGTCAAAAAATGGTATAAAATACATTATCCCATAGTCTAGTAAATTTGGAATATGATTTGGAATACATTTGTAAGAAACATGGATGTGGATTATAAAGAGGTCAGAGTAGATACTTACGTAAAAACAACCTCGGATAATAAAGAGATTGTGAAAATAACCATTACCTTGTACTTTTACATATTCTATGGTTTGATAAACTCATGTATAATAGTTAAAACATTTTTATAAAATTATATAATAATAATATACATAAATATGATATCATATATGATATTATAATGTTTCTTTGTTAACAATATTTTAGTTGTATCATCGTTTCCGGTGTTAACTGATTTGTTTTCCTTTACATACATGGTTACATAAGTCATGTTTTTTATGGATAGGATGTATTTGAATAATTTAGAAAATGATATTATGTTCATAAACATTATTTTTAATTGTAAAATGAAAATTATTCTTGAATGATTGCGATGGGGAATGAATCTCATCACGTTAGTGGAGATGGTAATTCGTACGTACGCAAGAGCGACAATATCATTATATTGATGGAGAAATCGTATTTAATTGGATGGTATATCATATATACAGACTCATTAATATGATATATTTATTATTTACATCATTTATGGTCTTTATTATACCAATCCAAGTAATGAAGTGTTTTAGTAACAAACTACACCACAATGTGGAGACGGTAAGCCATACGTACGCACATATTGTGACTTTGTCATTCATATGATCGATAGAATAATGAATATGGTTGTACCACTTTTATAATAACATTATATTATATAGAAGATACTGAAGTTTTTATTTTATAATGGAAAACTCAAATAATGAGGAAGATGAAGAAGAATTAAACATGAAAGAGGTGATGAAATATTTACATTTACTTTGGGTTCTTCTTTTTGATTTGATCAAAATAGATCCATAGGATGGTTTTCATACCAAAGGAAGGCCTCTTGGATGAAGGGAGGAATTTTTTGTTGTTATTTGGGCAGGTTTTGGCTGAGAAAATGGCTTTGGAGGTGTGAAATTAAGAGAATGGGTAGTACCCTTTTATAAGAGAGGTGAGGGTCACTTTATGAAAAGATTCAAATATAATTTCATAATCAAATAATTTTCATTTTATAATGGTTAAAAATTGATTCATTCCAAGGAAAAGATGATTATGGGTCGAAAACCTCTCAACCAATAGGTTTTGGACAGGTTTAGGTCATCATATTAACCATATAGTTTAGATTTAACTCTTAGTTAAATAGTCTCACATTTACGATAAATGTTTATGGAATAAGAATAAATTGAAATAAATGAAGAAGAAACTAATATAGGAGAAATTGAGAGGGAAAGTAAATTGTATTGTAAGGATAAATCTATGGAAGGAAAATACAGTTATTTTGAAGATTTTGATTTGGAAGAAGCGAAAAACTAATAATATAACACAAATGATCCCTTAATGAAATTAAATAGAGTTGATTATATAATTTTTAGAAAGAAATAGAACGGATTGAAGAAGACTTCCCTATTCTTTACATGGTCCTGAGATTATAGAAGATTAAATATTCTAGAAATATTGAAAATGATATTACTCTAGTTGAGGGGAGTATGAATAATGAGATCTTGAATGTTAATATCCATTTTTCCACACTTTTAAACACATTGAATAATGAATCTTAACATGAAATTTGGAATACTCTAGATGTGAACTACCAACCTGAAATCACAGCCGAGAATTTTTTTGAAACAATTAATTAATGTCATCTTCAATAATTTGAATGTTTCAACCCATTAATATCTAAATTTTTTTGAATGATGAAGACGAGGTAATGATATTGGAAGAAATTATAATTGATTAAATTTCACTAACTTGTTCTTAAAATAGCAGTCTTTTGGAAACTTTTTTTTACTCAGATAGAAAACAATGTTGATGAATTTTTTTAAAATATGAACAATTTGGAATCTGAATTTCTTGAATCTCAACAAAATAGTTCTCCCCCTGAAATTGAACTGCTATAATCAACTATATTTTTTTAGAATGTGATTTTTTTTATTTTTAATATCTAGGATTAGTTGAGAACACACATTTAGATTCAATAAGAATTAATTATTCAAATGAAGTTGATGTTAATCATTTTTTATGAGAAACTTTTAGAGAAGATTTAAAAAATTGTGAAACCTAAATTTTTGGATGAAGAAAAATTTACAATTCACTACATATTTATTTATTCCTCAGTAATAGTGGGTGTTGAATCTCTTTGTGGAAGTTAGATTCAATTGGAAGAGGAACCCATTCGGAGTATTAATTTAGAAACTGCACATGATTATCTTGAAAAGGCTCTGGTTGAAATTTATTGGCATCAATCAGCCACTAAAACCCATAATATTGATCTTTCTATGTATATTAACATGTTGGAGGAAATTTTTTATAATGAAACACCTTTTAAATAACCTTGGCAACTGATTTCCCATTATGATTTTTTTAAAATATAAACATATCCTAGTAGGGGACAACCCTACTACCAAGATATACTTTGATGTGTTTGATCTTAAGAGCTTAATGAAAGTTATTGATAGAGATCATTATTTTCCACTGGATCATAATTACCTTAAATACTAAGATAGTTAATTTGGGTGATGAATTTACTACTCCACTTGAAAATCCTTTGAGATGTACCTTATTGTTGAGGTGTTTTTTGTACGGAATAGTTTTACTACAAAGAAAGTAGGTAGTTGATTTAGAAGTCTTTCTGCCAAAAATTATCAATTCTTTATTAAAACATTTATGTTGTCAACATGTGGTGGTTTCTCCTTAAAAAACCACATCCACTTGGTGACATTGGATAATTTTTAGGGGAGTCCAGCTTGGGACATTAAAACAAGAGCTTCATGGGAGACAACCGAAAATATTTTTTTTTATAAATTTGTTTTTTTAATCTAATTATTAATAATGTCTAACTATTGACTTAAAATTTTGTTCTTCATGGGTGTTAAACCATGGGTTTTCATGTTTTCACTTTTATTCTAGTTATTTTTTTGAATAAAATGTCACTTACTTTATTATGCTCAACACTTTTCTACTAGATACATGTTATTTTTCCTCCTTATAAATTATTTTTGAAAAGGTTGGTGATGGTGCCAGTAGTGGATTAAAATTCCCTATATAACTCAACTCACATGAAGTTTCATACTAAGGGCTCATTAGAAGACAAAACATCATTAATCAAATAATTTCCCAATTTTTTTGCATTTATTCTTCATATCTTCCTTATTACATTCATATAAAAAGAAAATCACTATTACGACACTATTAAATTGCACAATAGTTAGTCCCTAACTCACCGTTGCACATGATACATAGTTACACTATAGGTGGTGAGTCACCTCAATGTTGAATCAGATTCATAGAGTTGGTGGTAAGTCATTGATGTTTTGTTGCTGTTGGATATTTTTCTGCATGTGCTTTTTTGCAGATTTTTTTTCAACATTTTTTACTCACTATTTCACATTCACTCACTGTTATAAATTATGTGTGTGGGGAATTAACCATGGTTGGCTGTTCTTTAATTATGGTGTTCAACATACATATTTCCCTCTATTGTACACTAGTTTGAATCAAAACATAGAAATTACTTACACCCTATTCACCGTATAATTGTGATTTACATGTTACTTTCATGAACATAATTGAAATATTATTTTCACTTAATTTCATTGAAATGTGAGTGGATCAGTTAATATATTTATTGTGGAAAAATCATATTGTTTTAACAACAATGTGAACCCTAAACATGTCACTAATATTCATTAATGCATTTTTTTGAGATTTAAAAGTCAAATTGTATCCTCCTTATTTGAATTAAACTTCAGGGAAAAATTTGTGTTTAATGTGTGTGGGAGGGGTCCATTTTTGCTATTTTTAGCTAATATATTCATTAATGTAATCCCATCAGATTCCTCTACCATTTAAAAAACAATTTATTAAAAAAAGTTTTAATATTTCAAACAATAATTAATATGAGTTCATTTGGTTTAATTTTTCATCTAAAATCAGTATTGCATTAGGATAATTATTAACAGCTAGTTAAGATTAGTTGCTTATTTGAAATTTTTGAGGATGAATGATTTTTGAATGAATATGATTACTTATTTTATGAATTTTGTTTTTTGGAACTAAGTTTGATAGTGATATAGGAAACATTTTTGTAGATTTATGATCCGAAAAACAAGAAACTGGATGTTTGAACTTCATCATAGGGTTATAACGTTTCTATTATTATAGAAATATCAAATTAATGGTCCAATTTAAATGGTATTCATATAAATCTTTTCAAACTAGAGTAAAATTGGCATTTGGGAACCCAAAATGAACCTATGAGACACTAGGAACAATGTCTGTGAGTAAGCCCACTATAAAATTCTAATATATGCATAGAATAGTTAATAAAAAATGTTACATGGCTATTAGAAATTAAAAAAACAATAATGTGGAGTGTTTTAACAAACGAGTTCATTAAGGTGGGGATATTTTTTTAACAATAGATGGAAGAAGATAAAAATTATTTTTTATGAAAATAATTTAGTTGTATCAATAAATTGAATAAAAAAAATTATTTTTGTAACTGAGGAGAAAATAAATGTTTAAAGTGAATTTGGTTATGTATTTAATTCCACTTTATTTATCCTTTTAACACTCTTAGATTTAGAACATGGGCTTGAATTGAAGTAAGTCAGCATTCAACTTCATATATGATGGATGACATCCTCAGAAGTAGATGACTCATTACTTCTTTGATCACCAAGTGAGTATTTTATTTGGGCTTGATTTCTTTTTAAATAATCTGATTAAATGTATGGTACTTTATTTTTGATTCTCTACTTTTAAACTATTGGACATGCTTCTTCTTGAGAATTTTAATAAAAATATGTTTTTTCAAAATACATTAATACATGATATTTATAGAATAAAATCAATGATTATGTGTGGGGGAATATCAAGTGGCAATAAAATAATATGATTTTCCACATCCTTTATTTATGTTTTCAATCATTTAATTAATTATTTTTTTGTATTTTGTTAAATAATTACACTTTTGTAATATTATATTTTAATTATTTAATTAAATAACTTTTTTATAAATAATTATTTTAGTTATTAAATATATCAATCATATTTTACATAATAAATTATTTACTAGCTCTCAAATTATTATATATATTCTTATTCTTATAAACTCTAAATTAATTATTTTTTAGTTGTTTCTTTTTATTAACTAATTAATTAATTAATGTATATACATTTAATTAAAGGTATCATTAATTTAATATTTAATATTTTATTATTTTATTATTTAAATAAATTAACATTTTTAATTAAATTTCTAACATTAATTATTTTAATTATTTTAAATTTAATATTATAATTGAATTTATAACTAAATTATTAATTTTTTTAATTATTATTTTATTGAATTTCAGTTTGTTATAAATTAAATTATGTATTAATTTTTTTGTTTTCTGTTTTAAATTTTGTAATTAGTTTACTATTTTACTATTTATTAATCCTTTTTTTTATTGCAATTCAAAAAATAATCCACCTCTAGTTGAGTCACAATTGAAAAATATCCAATTATGGCTCAATGTTTTTCATTTTTATAGACCCACCCAACGGTGAGTCCAACACACCACCCACAAGGACCTAACATTGTCTAATTGAGATACTTAGACTCCTTTGCATCCACCACATCTGAGACACCCCTAGTAACATCAAAGAGTTGTGCCAAGATCCACTTCTGACCGACCTTCAAACCATTAAACTATGTCGACATAGATCTGAGGTGATATGTGCTCGCACCAGTGGATAAGGACAATTACACTACTGATGTGAAGTAGGCATCAGAATAGGAGATGTATAGCATCACGACCGAGTGTCGTCTCAGATTCCTGATCATCCTCCATAGAGGAGTCGATCCATTCCTCCTGCAGAAGATGCCATTTCCATTATAGATTGAAGATTCCCCTGATTGAAAATTCAGTTCCACTAAGCTGAATAACAAATAACCACTGTGTAGGATAGCTGAGTTGCAGAGAATTTGTGGAGGATTTGTGAGAAATCTTCATGGTGAAGCCCCCTGTTCATAACCTCTTAACAAGGATAAAAAACACAAATAAATAAAATTAAAAATTAAAATAAAATAAAAACTAATTAAGTATTAAAACTATAAAATTAATAATAAAAAAATTGTTGAAATATAATAATTCAAAATTAATAAAATTAATTGTTATAATAGAATAATTTAATCAAATAAATAAATTTTAATTAATAATCTTAATAAATTTTAAAGTTAATTGTTCAGACACAAACTTTACATAGTGTTACGTACAGGTTAAAAAATTTATAACACCTAGAAGTTAGTTAAAAGGTATTTTCTCAAGTGACAAGCATGCAGTCAATAAATACTGGTATACATTGTCTTAGTGAAAGATAAAAGTTAAGTCGGTAGGTAGTGTGTGGAGAACAATATACGATATAGGACTTAAAGGATTCGAAGGAAAAAAATCAGAGTGGGATCAATTATTTTATCTTATTCATATCTCATTCATTCTTCCGTGAAAATATGGGCACTTGATAGTAGTAGAATGGCAGAGGACATGGAGTATCAAACAGAGCATCATCAATGGAGTGGAATGGGAGATATTTATTCACCTTTCATTTTCAATTTCTTTACCTTAAGATGGAATGTTATCAATTCTTAATATGAACATGATTGTAATCTAAATCATAGTTCTGGGGATTTATTTTCCTACTAGTAATCATAAATTAACCATTTCACTTTATCATTTCAATGTGTTCAGAATTTATTGGAGAGATCAATCCTGAATTCATTCAATTGCTTTGTATAATTTGGGATCAGATTCATCTTTATGATCATTTGGTGAGTTTATTCATGGTTGAAATTTTTATATTCTTTTATTTCAAAATAGAAACATGAAAACATCAAGAAAGTTTATTTATATTGAATTTCTTAAATATATTTTTGCAGTCTAATATATCATGGAGTGGAAAACTCCAAGATTCTTTAATCTACATGATTAATCTCTTGGTGAGGGAAAAAAATCCTTATGTTTTAGTTAATGAATTTATATTTATATATTTATTAATATGAACCCTATTTAAATCAGTTGGATGGATTTTCCATGATCATTTCTATCGAGTCTTCATTTTTATTATTCAGTGTTATTATAGTTCTTCGTCATAAATCCAATTTAAATACTTATGTTATTTTTAAAAAATAACTATCTTATAATTATTATTTTTCGTTATAATAATGAAAAGTAAAAAAATCAAAAGAAAAAAATATATATTTTCACCCACTGTTTCCAAAAGTGGTTTTTGTTTTTAAAAATCATGTGTCACTAACTTTGTAACAACACAAACATTTATTCATGAAAATTCCTCTCGATCTAAATAAATGATTAATTATGTAAAACGGTTATATAGAACATAAAAACTACCTTGATATTAGTTTTTTGGATTTTAAAATACTATAAAGAATTGTTTCCATTTCTAATATAGTCGTTGAGCAGTGATCACATGATTAGTATAAATATAGGGCTTTAACAAATCCAATTTATTCCAACAAAGGATGTGATGACATCATCCAGTAGAAATTCTCTATATGAATCCAAGTTGTAAATTTTTGGAAAGGAGGTATCATCACTAGGATTCACTCTTCACCAAGCCCAAGCCATGTTCAACACGTTGGTCTTGAATAGAACTGTCTACGGGAGAAGTGGTGGTTGAAAGAGATTACAACATGCACAATGTTATCTTAGCCACCCCAAGATTCTGCCACCATCACACACCTTACCCTTCAGTCTTATGCAGGAGTAATAAGGGTTTATGTAATAAGACCCTATCACTATTGTTATGTGCATTAGTATTGTATAGAATAATGAATATATATTCATTTTATTAATTCAACATTTAAAATAATTTTTAAAGCACAAATAGTATTTTTTAGGTAGTATTCAATTAATAAATTTATTTTGATGGATTAAGGGATTTTTTAATAGATAATATTTAAATAAAATATTATTAGAAAATTAATTTTTAATAAATATAAATTATCTTATAATTTTTTTGAATACAAATGTAATTCTTATTAAGGTTTCAAAGTTGTTTATTTTGTCAAAACCAGTGAATTTTCGATAAATATCTGTATTTATTTTAAAACTGAAATTTCACATATTTAGAAAATTGTTTAGATAAAATGAATATTATTTTTGGAATTATGATTTCTAAATTGTTCCAAGGTGATTTTTCCATAATTTTCGGATACAGTCGATTTTTCCAGTAAAAATTAAATACCATTTAAATATATAATGTGTTTTATGACATCCTAATGACAAAATAGAGATATAATAAAAATAATATCAATGGGAGGTTTGGAAAATATATTTTATACCTTTAAAATAAATTTATTTTAAGTTTTTTTGATTTATTTTACAAAACATTATTAGACCCTACAAGATTAATAAAATATTTTAACATTTTAAAATGATTTCTTTAAGAATGTGACTCACCTCCACATAAGCAAGTGAAATATTTTAATAAGATCAGACATATCCCTTATAATAATAATTTTTTCCACACCGTTTGGAAAAATCCATAGGATAAAACCATGAGTTGGTTTGTCGTTTTGATTAGTTTAATGTGTGGTGTCCAAAACATATATTATAAATGATTCCCTCCCATTTTATATATTAACCCACTCAATATCACATTACTCTTCACCAAAATTTCCATACATTGAGATATTTTTTCCATGACCCCATTACTATCTATTTTCCATTGTTATATTGCCGAAGATACACCAAAATTTCCATGCCAAAATCATTGTGTAAGTGAATACCATACCCATTTCTCTATCAAGGGTATTCAACATTATATACATTTACATTTTTATTGAGGAATTATATTTATGTATTAAAAATCTATTAATAATGGAATAAATTATGATGTTTTATGAATCCATGTTGTATGATCAATGTGGCACACTGGAGCATGAAATGAAATGATTAAGAATGGTGTGCCATGATAGTGCTCCAATGCATTGGGTAAATATTAATATCATGATACCTCATGTTCAATTAGGGTTTACTAATGATAATTCAGGTTAAATGAGGGATTACTCATGCTTCATGTGAAGTGATCCTTGGCTCATATTAATATCATATTAATTGTTGTTACCACATTTCCTTGTTACTATAATCATGCTATATCATGCCTTTATGTTCATGTTTCTCTTATGATCCACAGATATGCCTATTTCCTAACACGTACTTTAATATTCATGTTATACATTGTTAACTCGCTTACAGGTATTTATATCTCACCATTTTCATATGTTTTCCCTTAGGTTATCCCATACACTACTAAGTACGAAGGAATGTTTTGGTCATGTAAAATAAGTTTTCAATAAAGTTGTTGTATTTTATATTCTATGTTTTTAAGTAATGTTCTTAATTTCCCCAGACACTAGACCGCTCGATCCTTAGATTTTTCTTAAGTGAAAGATTATGTAATAAATCATGTTTATGTGTGTAATAAAGAGTAGGGTTGTTATAGTTTGTATAGAGGGAGGTTTAATTATTTTTGGGATTAGGATTAGAAAACACCAGTAAAATCCATAGGTATAAGGATAAGAAAAATAGAAACATCCCTAAATTTTGGTGAGTATTTAGTATGTTTTTTTATCAAGAAAATATATCCCTATTTGGATACGAGCAGGTTGAGGCGGCTTTGGCATAGATGTATCTAGTGGTAAAACAAGAAAAAAACCGCTTTGTGCTAGACTCGAATGAGAAATAGTGAACGAAAATGGTCTTTACTGCACTATTGGTTATAAAAATCCGAAGTATATAACATGGTAAAATCATAAGGTTAGTATGAACCATTATTAAGGTAATTAAGAACATCAACCCAGGTATATAAGTTAGGAAGTAGGTCACAAATAACTTAGTAGGACGCATGATAACAACCGATGAAAATATCTATGTGATGACTATTCTAATGAGATTTCCAATTTGATGGGATTGGGAATCACACACATTGTCATTATACTCTCTCAGTTTACTAATGTTTTAAATAAAAACACGGGTCAAGGGAAACGTTCACCCCTCCCCCTGAAGAAATAAAATGTCGCAATTGACATCTTTATGAGACAAAGGACTCCTATTTTAATGGATAATATGATCCCTCAATCACTGAGAAATGGATCAAATCCATTGAGAAGATCTTATCTATCATTCAATGTTCTGAATAAGAGAAGGTACTTCTTGATGCTTATCATATGGAGGATGAGGTTGTCCAATGGTGGAAATTGAAAAAAAATACGAAGCCAAGGGAGGATATTGAAGTAATGGAACGAAAGAATTTTTGGGAAAACAATTCCAATAAATATTTTTTGGGCACCCTCCAGCTTAAGATAGAAAGGGTGTTTTTTGACCACAAGAAAAAAGTCAAAAAATCCATCGAATCATACAAGGAAATATTTACAAGGCTTTCATGATAAACCTTTGACATTGCCGTTACCCCAGAATTCCTGGTTGAACACTCTTGGGTGGGAGAAAACCTATCCTACTGAAAGCCCTGACGATCTGCGACTTTGGTACCTGTGAGGAAATTTTTTGATGTTCCTTCAATGTCGAAATGGAGATTAATGAATCATAGGGGTATCATAAAGATAAGAAGAATATAGAAGAATTTAATTCTACTTGTATTATGGATATACCCAATAGTGATAGGAAAATCTAGCACCCACATGACAATGATTCAGAGAAAAGTACCCCATAAATTTACAGAAGGGGATGGGGAAATTCATTAGGTCTAGAAGAGAAGGGCATGCGGCCTTTAAATGACATCAATAAAAACTTGCTACTGCAAAAAAGGAGAGGAATTATTCATTTGACCCTCAATGAATTTTTCATTACTTCAACGGCAAAGAACAATGGAAACTTTTCAAACTAGTTCCCTAGGCCATGGGTTTTCAGAGGAAACCAACAACCTACAAGGTATAAAGGGTGAGCTTTTTCCATCACTACTATCGAATTAAACCCCAAAAATGATGTAGTTAAGGGAATGCTATTTATTCATTGAATAATAGGGAACATTCTTTTTGATTATTGTTCTATGAATTCTTTTATATACCGAATGTTTAGTAGAACTATCCCAACACCACCAAATGTCATGGAAGTAAAGATGTTAGTGAGAACGAAAAATGGGGAAATCATTGTAACCCTGAAAAATAACTCATCCACTATCACAATTTGTGGATATGACTTCCTGGTGAACCTTGTCATACTTCCTCTAGTAGAATTTTATTAAATTATTTGCATGGATTGGATTTAACTATATAGAGCCTACATTAATTTCCATGAGAGTGAAATCACTCTTCATATGGCGAATCGACCCCTGATTCTGTACAAGTTCAAGGATGAGGATGCATCTTATTTAGATCCAACATCTTAAGAATGAATATTACTACCCTATGAGCATGTGTATCTTGATTAAATGATTGAGTCTAAGGATTCTACCATCCTTGAAGAAATTCCTATTTTGAGTGAATTTTCGGAAGTGTTCCCCAAGGAATTGCATGGTCTTCCTCCTAGAAGAGATGTTGAATTCTCAATTGATCTTATAACCAGGGCCTTGAAAATATCCATGACTCCATAAATAATGGATTTTTTTGGAGCTTGAGATTATAAAGAAACAACTACATGAAAATATAGATAATGATTTTATATGCCCAAGTGCATCACCATGGGGTGCACCAGTCCTCTTTGTTTAGAAGAAGGATTGGTCAATGCTCTTTGGAATTGATTATTGTGAACTCAAAAAATGATGATAAAGAACAAGTATCCTCTTACTTGAATTGATGACTTGTTTGACAAACTACGTGGAGTAAAATACTTCTCCAAGGCTGATCTACAGTCGAGATATTACCATGTAAGGGTGAAGATGGAGGACATACCCAAGATTGATTTTCGTACAGGGTATGTGAACTATTAATTCATAGTAATGACTTCTAGACTCACTAATTCTATAGAAATCATTATGGACTTGATGAATATATATTTTAAAGATTACCATTAAAAATTTGTGGAAGTAGTGCTAATGTACTCCAAAACAAAGGAGGACCATGAGGAGAATCTATATTGTACTAAAGATTTTATGAAAAAAAAGAAACTCTATGTATAGTATAACAAGTGTGAATTCTGGTTGATGGAAGTCGCATTCATAGGTCATATCATCACAAGAATTGGGATGTCTGTGAATTCCTCTAAGATAGGTGCAATTGAGGTGTGGTTGAGGACAACATCAGTGACGAATATCCGTAGCTTCTCGGGGTTAGAAAGATATTATTACTGATTTGTGATAAATTTATCATGATTGTCAAACACTCTTACCATGCTAACTCAGAAGGGGGTAAAGTTTTTGTGGTGTGAAGAATTTAAAGAGAGATTCATGGAGATGAAAAGGAGTCTTATCACTGCACTCGTGCTCACACTACCAAGAAGTAGAGAACTCTTTTTGGTATTTAGTGATGCTTAGAAAAAGGACATGAGCTGTGTGTTGATGGAAAATGACAATGTCATTGCCTATACTTCAAGGAATTGAATGATCTTGAAAAAACTATCGAACACATGAACTAGAGTTATATGCATAAATATTCACTTTCAAAATTTGGTGTAATTGCTTCTTTGGGGCGAAGTGTGAAATATATAGAGATAAAAAAATCCTCAATTATATATTCATAGAGAAAGTGTTGAAAATTTTACAACAAATATGGTTAGAGATGATCAAATACAATGATTTTACAATCCATTACAACCCTGGGAAGTTGAACAAGGTGGCATATGCTCTATGTAGAAAGGACCCAATGATTATATGATTGATGTGAGTTGAAAAGGATCCAATCTTTTTAGATTTGATGAGTATGGATATGGGAATCATAAATAATGGAACATAGTCAATCCTTTCACAAATGATTGATCAACCGTAACTTTTAAAAAGGTTAATGGATGCTCAAAAGGATTTTGTGGGAATACAGAAGAAAGTGGAAACTATCAAAAAGGGGAAATCCCTTGAGTTAAGTGTTAATGTAGAAGGAATTGTTAAATTTTGGTCGAGGCTATGTGTTCCATCAAATCCAGAGTTAAAGAAAGAAATATTGGATGATGCTCGCAGTTCAAATTTCTCCATTCACCTAGGAATCACAATGATATATTGAGATATCTGAGAGCATTATTGGTGGGATAACATGAATAAGGATATTGCTTAGTATAAATAAATTTACTTTGTATATAAGGAAGTGATGTCTAAGAGGAAAAAGTCCAGGGGAATGATGCAACCATTACCAATACCAACGTGGAAATGAGAGAACATCACCATGGTCTTTGTCACTAGATTTTTGAAGACATCCAAAGGAAATAATGCAATCTGGGTTGTTGTGGACTGTCTTAAAAACAATGCACACTTCATCTCAATTTAAGAAGATTTCTCAGTGGGCCAACTGGCACTGTTATACATAATATAAGTGGAAATCCCGCATTAAGTACCCGTATCTTTTCTATCTGATCGAGATCCAAGATTCACCTCTATGTTCTGGAAGAGTATCCAAAACACTTTGAATAATGACATGAACTTTAGTACTTATTATCATCATCAAACTGATTTCCAATATGAGAAGACTATCCAAACACTTAAGAAAATGTTGAGAGGATTCTCAATGGTCTTTAATGGAGGATAGGATCACCAAATTTCTCTGGTTCATTTCACTTAAAATAATAGTTTCCACTCAACCATCCAAATGGATCCGTATAAATCCATTTGTGGGGAGAGGTGTCGAACACTAGCATGTCGGGATGAAGTTGGGGAAAAAATGTCTAGGTCCAAAAATGGTCGAGGAAATGGTGGAGATGGTTAAGACCATCCAGCAACACATTAATGCTTTTTAGAGTCGAAAAAATAGATATGTCGATAATCGTCGATGAAACAAAGAGTTTGATGTTGTAGACATGGTATTCTTCAACATATCACCATGGAAGAAAGTTTTGAGATTTTGGAAGATGGAAAAGCTTAGTCCAAGGTACATTGGCCCTTTTGAGATCACTGGTCGCATTCGAGCAGTGACCTATCGACTAGAACTATCACCAATCCTATCTCAGGAACATGATGTATTCCTTATATCACTATTGAGGAATTACATATCTTATCCATCCCATGCACTCAAAACAGAGTAGGTTCCATTGGAGAATGACCTCTCATATGAAGATATGCATGTGAAGATTATAGATTGTATGGAAAAAGATCAATGAAATAAGACAACGCCACTCATATGGGTGTTGTGGAAAAACTACATGTTTGAAGAAGAAACATGGGAATTAATGGAAGTGATGAAGCAATGTTACCCTCATCTGTTTTAGTGTGGGAAAAGGAAATTTCAGGGTTAAATTTATTAAGGATTGAATAATGTAATGACCCAAACATTTATTAAGGAAAATTCATCTTGATCTAATTAAATATATTATTATGTAAAATGGATATATAGAACATATTCTCTTCTTGGTTTTATGGTGTTACCATGTCTGTTATAGTCGTTGAGCAGTGATCACATGATTAGTTTAAATAAAGGGCTTTAACAAATCCAATTTACTCACTGAAATGATGTTATGGCCTCATCCAGTAGAATTGATCTGTATGAAGACCCTTTATCGGAGCTTGTAAAGGAGGTAGAGTCACTAGGATTCACTATTGACCAAGACTAATCCAAGATTCAACATGATTATCTTGAATGGAACCATCTATGGTAGATGTGGAAGTTGATAGATATTACCACCCAAGTGATTTTATCCTAACCACCCCAAGAGTCTGTCACTATCGAACACCATACCCTTATGTATTATGAGGGTGTTATAAGAGGTTATGTAACTAGACCCAATAACAATGATTATGTGCACTAGTTTTGTATATAATAATGAATATACATTCATTTTACAATTGTTACTTTGTGAATAGATTTTAAATAACATATCATATTTATAGTTAATATTCAATTAAGAAATCTACTTTTATGAATTAATGTACTTTTGAATTGATTAATATTTTCATAAAATATTATTACTGAATTAATGTTTATTAAATATAAATGATATTATAATTTTTATAAATACAATAGTAATTTTAATTAAGGTTTGAAAGCTGTTTTTTGTCAAAACACATGAATTTTTTATAATTGTTATTTTTTTATTTTAAAATTAAAAATAAAATACAATGAAAATATTTCGATAAAATGAATATTATTTTTGGAATCAGTACATCTAAATTATCCAATAGTGATTTTCTATAATTTTCTTAGATAATCGATTTTTTGGGTAAACATTAAATACTGTTTAAATATATAATGTTTTTTATTACATCAGAAAGACACAATAGTGATTTAATACATTAATATAAATGAGATTTTCATAAATTATATGTTTTACCTTTAAATTAATGTGATTTTAGGTTTGTTTGATTTATTTTACAAAGCCTTACTGGACCCTCCAAGACAAAAAAAACATTTTATCATTTTAAAATGACTTGAGAGTGTGAATCTCCTCCACATAGGAAAGCCAAATATTTTAATATGTTCAGACATTTGGATTATAAAATATTGTTTTATACTCCCCTTGAGAATAAACCATCATCAAAAACCATGCGTTGGTTTGTGGTTTTCATTAGTTTAATGTGTGGTGTCCAAATCCTAAATAATAAATAATTTCCTCACATTTCATATATAAACCCACTCAATATCCCATTCCTCTTAACTCAAACCATTTTAATCTCAACAAAAATCTTCCCTTCTCTCTCTAGAATCTTCTCAAGGTACTATAATCTCCCATGGAGACTCTCTCTAGCCTCTCCCAAGCCATTGGGATCTCACATCCAAGTAATGGATTTCTTCCTTTCTCATTTTGGTCCAAGTGTATTTATATTTTTATACCCTTGTATTTTAAATTAAAAATATTGGATTATGATTTAGCACCTCTCCCATACTACCCTTATTAGTTTTTGAGGATTATAGACCTATTTCTCACTCATTAATTACTTTCATGTACACTCGTTACCATACTATAATTTTATAAGGAATTTCTCTCTCCTCATTTACATTCAATAAATTCATTTATATTATGCATATAAATTCCATTACATATGTTTGGATATATTTTTCCATGACCCCATTACGTTCCATTTCATTTATAAATTATTAGAGACCACTTTCTATCTCGTAAACCCATTTTACGATTTCTATTTGACATCGTTATGCTACCGAAGTTACACCAAAATTTCCATGCCAAAATCACTGTGTAAGTGAATAACATAAACATTTCCATATCAAGGTTATTCACCATATGAACATGTACTTGTTTATTGTGGAATTATATTTATGTATTCAACATCTCTTATTATTATAATAAATTTTTATTTTTAATGAATCCATGTATTATGGTCTATATGGCACACTTATCGATAAAATGAAATGATTAAGATGGGTGTGCCCTGATAGTGCTCCAATGCATTGGGTAAAGATTAGTATCATGATACGTCTAGTAAAATGAGGGTTTAATCATGCTAATTCAAGTGTTATGAGGATTTACTCATGATTCGTTAGCAATGATCCCTTGTTAATGCTAATATGATGATGAATGTTTTTTCCAAATTTCAATGTTCTGATAATCATGATATATCATGACTTTAGGTTCACATTTATCCTATAATCCATTGATATGCCTACTGCTGAACTTGAACTATATTCTTCATGTTTTACCTTGTTTACTCAGTCACTGGGATTTAGAGATCACCCTTTTCTTATGCATTTCCTCAGGTTATCCCATGCAATTCTAAGGATGAAGGAATTTTGTGGTCATGTTAAAGATGATTTTAATAAAGTTGTTGTGTTTTATGTTTTATGTTTTTATGTATTGTTCCTAATTTCCCAAGAAACTAGACCCATTTATCCTCAGATATGTCTTAAGAACACAATTATGTAATAAATCGTGTTTAAGTGTTTAACAAAGTGTAGGGTTTTTATAACCCTTCTTTTGGTTTCGAACCTACTTTTATTTATACATAAGTTAGTATAAGTTATAAATTTTTTAAACATCAACATGTTTTTATAATGAACATGTTACTCAACTTGGGAAAAACCTTCTTGTTTTATTTCCACTATGTGTTTGGTTTTATTTTATTTCAAATCATTAAACTAAATTTATGTTAATCTATAAACCTAACCACTACTTTGATAGTTAACCTGAACAAGTGTTTATAGAAGTATTTGTTTGAGTAAATCAATTTCTAAGGTTATTGTAATTTTTATATTTTTTTAACTGAATACTAATCAATATTTGATTATTATTTTAAAAGATAAAAATATATCCAACTATTATTTTGATTGGCTAGTCATTCTATTTTATATTTTGTAATTTTATTTAAATTGGGTTTAATAGAAATTTTTATTCGGTACTCAATTCACATATTATTAAAATGCTCACTCCGACCAAAAGTTGGTATCGGTGGGTTCAAAATAATTTCAACAATGGTTTTAGTTGTGTTTTAAAGATCTAATGTTTCTATTTGTACTAAATTTATTTATTTATATTAATTTTAGAAAATAAGGATATAATACCAAAAATAAAACACTTCTATAATTGTAATATCTATTCTCAGTGGAAAATAAATGTAAAAATTATCATTGAATGCATGGTCTTTAAAATATGGGCTGCAATAAATTATAAATAAGAGTTTCTTGTGACTTATAGAGTAGTATGGTCTTATTCTACTAAAAACTCTTATAATAATAATTTCAACTTTATGGAGTATCTTTACTATGATTTAGGAGATTGATTGTTTAATAAAATATCTAATTGTAAAACTACATATGAAATTTGGTATACAATATATAATTCTCATGAAGAAAATAATACTGTTGACGAAATGAGTATGAATTATTAAAAAATTAAATATGATAAATTTAAAATGAAACTAGATGATCATATTTTTTATATGTTTCTCATGGTCAATGAGATTGTGAATATAATGGGTTCCAAGGGAAAGATGGTTTTAGACAAAGATCAAATCATGAGACTGATGATGTGTCTTTAGGATAGACAAAGAGGAATATATGTTTCAATAAGATAATCATGTGAAATCACTAAACTACCTATTAAAGTACTGATAGTAAAGTTAGTTATGTAAGAGGTGGAAGGTATATCAAACTGAGAAGAGGAAGATGAGATATAGAGGAGTTCAATAGACATAATTACTATTGCATAAAAACAAAAAGAAATGGTACAAGATGAAATATCTATTGATTAGTAATCATATACCAATTGTGATGAAATAATGGCCCATATAACCAAAAGGCTTATGAAGTTCTATAAGAAGAATAAATTCAATAGTAGTCTGATATATAAGGTAATGTATGTGAATATAGGGAATTGGAATATAGAATAGAAAATAGAAGATAATTTAAATGAGACTACCTCTTATGAATGTAAGATACACGGACATGTAAATGTTTAATATCAAAAAATAATGCAAAAAAATGTATGAGGATAAACATTGAAAGTATACTAATGAAATCAAATACTTCTGGATAGCCTCTAAGGATTACTCCCTTGAACCATGCATGAATCAAGAACAAAATCCATAAAAAGACAATATTTTCCTCATGAATTCAAATCATTATGAATATAATAATAATGATGAAAATATCACCAATGTGGAAATAATTTAATATTCCAATATAATATAGGATTCATTTAATGAACATAAAAATTAGTAATAATCCTTGTAGAAGAAATATGATCTATCTACTAGTGTTAAATCAAACATTTCTAGAGAGAAGGAGAATAATGCTCAATTGTTGAAAGAAAATAGTAAATTAAAATTTTCTAATGTGTATTTAAATAAATTCATAGAGAGATTCAATCATGGAAAATAACATCTCTATAAAATTATAGAAAGAAACAACACTATAATGTATAAATTGACTATATTACCAACCTGGACATATGAGAATTGTAAAGAGCACTTTTATTCACAAATCAAACTCTAGAAATTATACAACATGATTTTATTAAACAAGTCCCAATTTATTTCCAAGAGTTTAAAATATTATAGGAAACCCATTATGAAAATCCGAGTTATTAAAGCTCTAATCAACAACAAATATAGACCTAATAAAATATGTGTACCAGAATCAGTCTTGGTGTAAAATTTTTTTGTAGGGAATCTTATTGAAGATCTTAGATAACATTATAAAGATCATATACAACAATTCTTTTATACATATGATAATAAATTACTCAAGCTTTAATAACATTATAAAGGTTAATGGAGGACATGTCCCCTTTTGTGAAAATTCTAAATGGAAAATCATTGGCCTTAGATAGATTAAAATCTATAATTATAAATTAATTCCTAAATTATAATTCTTTTAATGGTTGAAAATACAATCTCATTAGAATCTCAGAGCTGTGTGATGTTTTTTAATGTGATATTTGAAAACAATTCCTCTAATGTATTTTATTCAAATTTTTTAGTGTTTACTTATTTGATTAATGAAAATGTGTATTTTTTTAGTCGTGATTAGTTAATTTTAAATTAAATTATTGGTTATTTTCAATTCAAAATAAATCTTGTCACTAGAAAAAGATACTAGGCCACTGATACATTTAATCGCTTAGAAAGATTACTTGAAAAGGTTTTTATTTCCGAGCTGATGAGGAAGGTTATTCGTTTCAGGAAATGTATTTTATTGTCAGGAATGTTTAGTAAAGAAGATATAATGTATGAGAAGAATAGAAAATCACCTTAATTTTTATTTAAGTAGTATGGACATTATTTTAAACGAATAATACCCACTATTCTTGAATAATTTGATCATTATGATGAAGTACCCTACTGAAATTAAATGCCCTTTGGATCCACTATCTATCTTCTATCGAAAGTTTGATCATATTGGATGAGAATCTGAGTTTTCATGACTACAATGTAAATCTGATGGTTCTTTACTGCTCATGGAGTTCTTATAAATCACAAAAATTTGGATAAAATTGGAGGTTATCTTGATGTAATAAGGGGGAGGAAAATAGATGAATCCAAATGTTTCTAGAATGATTAGATATGGTTGGAAACAGAAAATGGGTGATGAAGATTGTATTTAGCCTAATAATAATCATAATTATTTTAATCATGCTGTTCATAATCATGATAATCAAAATTATGCTAATACTTATCATGTCTATCATATTCAGGCTTAGTTGGAAGGAAAGTTGGATGCTGAAGATGGTAAGTTATAATATTTCTAATGTATGTAAGACAATGCCGAAGATGGTCCTCAATGTATTCTAAGTAATGATGAAATCTCTAGACTATGATAGGAAGAAGTTTCTAAACTTGGATATGATGAAACATGTCTATCATATTCATAATTTCATCATATTTACTAGATAAATATTTTTTTCTAGAGAAGTCAGTGGTGACGTATTCATAAGAGAAATATGAACATCGATTTGTTTTCAACTGTTTTGTTTTCAATTGTGTCAAGAAATATCATATCAGAGTTGATGTTGATTTATCTTCTCACATAGGATATTAATAAGATGTTATTTAATCACTTCATTCGAGTGAATCAAGAGAAGATGTGAATGAAATAATTTGATGAATTATCAAGGGGGAACTTGAATTTCATGTTTCTTTTTGATTCTTCATTTCATACAGAGCTTCGTAATGATGAATCCAAATGGATTTTGAGAAAATGTTGAAATATGTCTATTTATTCAACATCTACTTTCAATTGGTATAGAGAATCATATAGAGGAAATCATATTGAGCTCATTGGAATTTGAAATAAGAATCAAAATGTGATTGAAAAGAATAGTTGAAGGAGAACTAAATGCATTGAAAATAATTGAGAAGTAATGAGAGGAAATGAGAAGATTTGAGAAGAATCGAAGAAACCGATGTGTACCCAAAATTCAAGGATACATGAAAATTTAGGAAATTTGCTTGAGTGGGACAACATTTCAGATTCCCACCAAAGCCACTATTCGGTCACCTATAAAAGGAGAATGTCTTCCGCACTTTTTTGGACTGAATTATTGTTCATGATGAAGAGAAGAGATGGAAGAGTTCTAGAGAATTTTACAGATAGAAAGGAGTTTTCATGTTGATATTTGTTGAAAAAGTTTTGATGTAGAGAAGTGAACAGAGAAGAGGCAGGATAACAAAATATTCATTTGATCATCATATTTAGTGATGATAGTATTAAACTAACAATCATATTCTTCTAGCCATCATATTTGTATTTTCATCATATAAATATTCAAAATTGGATCTGGATATTCGTATTGTGATTTTCAGGCTGAGGAAGAACGATTTCGAGATTGTCTTGATCATATTCTGACAGAGATTTATTATCATATTGGGAAATCATATTATCGGAATATAACTAGGAAACCAAATTGAATTATATATCAAATTCCAGTAAGTTATTACAAGTTTATGGGAATCAAATTGATGATTTTTTTTAAAAGAAAACATTTTTTTAAATTGAAAATGAATCACTGGTAAGATATGTTGTTTCACAAACATTGTATTAGCCAATTTTTTCTAGAGGGTTCCAACACACTATTGGATTGTTTAAATATTTCTTCAATATTGAATGGGCATATCCTACTCAGTGTATTCCACATCAAATAATTTTTTAGTATATTTTTTGTTATTGAATTATTTCAAATCCATACAAAGGGGGTAGCTAATACTATTGAATAGTGTTATCTGTAAAAAATTATTTTCTTATGGACTTGTGTTTTAATTTTTTTCAATAGGGAATGAAATAATTAGTAGGAGGAGAATGTTGTTTCATTTTCAAGGAAATATAAAAGATGAAGTATCACTGACTCACCCCTCCCTCTCTCAGTGATACAACTTTTATTGACTTGGCACTTTCAACTAGTATTAAATCATAGGTTCCATTCTTATATTCATTGCTAGGGGAGAATTTAAATTTTTCGAAAATATATGTATTCTAATTTTTTATGGATATAATTATCATATTTTGAATGATTTAATGTGTCGGTATTTTTTGTGTATTGGATATGATTTTGTTTAAGCTACGACATATGGGTTTTCTCCTATTGATTTTCATGTCCCTAATACATTTGTTGATGAGAAGAATCATCCGAATAATTAAGGGGAAAATAATTTCTTATTATCCTCACTTTCTAAAAGTGAGTTCTGAAGAGTGAAAGGTGTTTCGACAATCAAAGGTGCATTGGAAATTTTAAAAAATTAATATTAAAGAAATAAAAAATTTAAGAAGGAATTATTACAAATATGGAGAGTGAAGTTTTAAGATTTTAATATTGGTGAAGATGAATTTTATGTGGACTTCTTTTACATGATAAATGAAATTTTTAGCAATATCAGATGTCTTGGTGAAAATTTATATGATTCTACATTTTTTTAAATGTTTTTTAGAATCCTTTTGAAAATGTTTGATGAGAAATTTTTTTCACTAGATGATAGAGATCCTAAAACATTATTTCTAGATGATTTTCATAGACCTCTCATTACTTATGTAATGATAAGAGACAAAACTGTGAAAATAATAAAAAGTTATAGAAAAGTACATCAAGGCTATTAAGAAAGAGAAGGAAAAAATATTCTTATTTAAGATGAATTTTGTGAATCCGATTCTAAAAAATGTGGTATGAAAAGATTTTCGATGATATTTTATCCTTATTTTCTAAAAATGGTAAAAAGGGTATACATAATTATAAATGGAAACATCTCCTGAATTTATTGACTATAGAGTTGTTGGAAATTTTTTTGTTAATTTTCCTCAAAGAAATAATGAAGATGATATTGATAAAGAAGAAAGAAGTCCAGGAAGATCGTGTACAAAATATAGAGATAATGAAAATTATGTTCCATAAGGAATGATAGAAAATTCATCAAATCCAAAAGTTGAAGTTTATTTTATAAATATAAAGAAGAATAATAGGGATGTAATGTTGAATTTGAAAAATTTATTTAGAATGGTATAGAGGGAATTTATATTTCAATGGTGACTGATGATGTATTTAGATTTAGTAGTTCTGAAGAATAAGACACTCATCTTGAATTTCATTTGTGAGAAGAGTTAGAAGAATTTCTGAGAAAGATCATATGTATTAAGACAAAAAATTAGAAGTTAGATGATGAATTTTTCTCAATAAAAAATCAATTATGAATTCCTCATGAGAAGAATAAGATGGTGAAATAAATTTCTAATTTTAAATAATATATTGAGAAAGAAATGGATCGAAATGAGCATCTTGAGGTGAAGTTGAAAGAAAAAATGAAGAAGAATTGGAACATATACAAAAAAAACATTTTAAATATAAATAGATATATTCATGTTTAAAAAATTATATCTCTAAATTTGGTGAGATTTATGTAAAGGAGTGACCAGAGATGTATCAACAAAATTTACCTTCAAAGGATTATAATAAAGAGCGAATTTTTTCAGAAAAATGTCAACTATGAAGTTATTAATGTGGCCTAGAGCAAAAATGTTAGGAATTCAGAATAATCAAAATACTCCATGTCTGAAAATATTTCAAAAAATTATATATATTTAATGATTCATAATACATTTAATTTCGATAAGGCTAAAAATAAAAGGAATATTAGGATTGGAAAAGAAATGGTTGGTGGTTTAGATAAGAATGACCCGAAGATTTTTTAGAAACATATTTACAATTCCAGCCAGTATGGAAGTATCAGAAGAAAATAATATTTCTATGTCTACTACTGGTATTGTGGTGGATTCGAACATATAGAAAACATGTTATTGTTCAACCAAAAAAATTAGTTCTATTCCACAAGCAATGAAAGGAAAAGTTTGAGTGGTAGTAAACTTCCTTGAAAGAAGATAATATACAATAATGGTTTTATCAAACCTGAGAAGGTTGGTGTGAAAATTGAAAATAATTTTCAACCTTTGGAAACTACATATCAAATTTTAGAACAACCTAATCAAATTTCAAAAGGATAATTTTTTTTTACCAGCATAAAAATATATTCTTAACAATTCCCAGATGACAAAGGTGATGACACAAAAAGAAGAAGAAAAATATCTTGTAGTTGAAACTGCTTTGAAAGGTACAAAGGGAGAGTGAACATGGATGATTGATATTGGTTTTTCTTCTCAAATGTCATGATATTTTATGTTATTGATGAATGTAAAATATTTTAAAGAAGGAACATGGACATTTGGAAATGATGAATCTCTAAGAATCAATGGTTTTGGATCATCCATTATTAGAACATAAATGATGAAATCCTTTAAATATTCAAATGTTGATGGGATAAAACACAATTCCTTAAGTGTTTCATAATTGTATAATAAGGATAGAAATTTTATCATTAGAAAATAAGGATTTTTTTCAAAAAGTGAAAAATTTGGAATGATAGTTATAAGAGGAAAACATATAAAAGGGAATTTGCTTCAAGTTGATGAAATACAAAACTCATGTTACATGATTATGGTGGGAGTGAATCAATATTGATATAAAAGGATGATTCACATGTATCATAGACACATTAGAGAATTTTCTTACATAGATATTGTTTGAGAGATTCCTAATTTTCCATGAACACGATATTGGCGTGGAACTATTTTCTAGAAAACAAATATTTAAAACTCAGTGCATATGAATGTTTATATTTGTTAAAAAACCCCTTGAAGATGATTCATTATAATATTATTTTTCAAATGAGAAAACAATAAATAATGTAGTTAAGTAATTCATCACTTTTATTGATTATTTTAATCGAATTACATGTGTTATGTATATGGAACATAAACAAGATGATTTGAAAATGTTTAAAAGTTTAAGAAAGATATATAAAATGGAATTTGATTATTCAATGAAGAAGTTGAGAAATGATAATGGTGGTGAATACAGTTTTTTTTGAATTTTAAATTTATCTTGAGAATTAATGAATTAGGAATTATTATTGTTCTCCATATAATCCCTTAAAAAATGTGGTTGTTGTTAGAAAGAATATACATTTGGTGGAAATGGGGATAACTAGGTTATTTGAACCTGGTCTTTCTGATTACTTTTAGAGGCAATCCATGAATATAGATGTGTATATTCAAAACTGATTTTTTTATATACCAATATCACACATGACTCCATGTGAATTATTTTATAGAAAAATTTCATTTTTGAAACACTTAATAATTTTTGGGAGTCCATGAATTATAAAGAGGAAATGTGGAAATATGGGAAAGCTTTATAAGAAAGGTGAATATGGAATGTTTCTTGAATATGCTTCAAAAGGAAGAGGATTTATATGTTACAACAAAGAAACACGAAGAATTGTTGATTTGATTGAAGTTAAGGTCATTGAATGATCTGAGGAATGCAAACACATTTTGGATGACAATATAGTTGAGTCGAAGATGTTTGATAACAATTACAATAAGGATATATATAATTGAAATCCTATTCAAAGAGAATAATCAGACACATCTATTTCTAGTGATGTGGACGATACAAAAAAATCTCATCCTAGGAATAAAAAACAAGTGAAATATCATAATATAATTGAGGATCAATATTAGAAGGTTCAAACAAGAAGAACAATAAATATTATTTCACATAATTCTTTGTATTCAAAAGTGGAGCCGAATAATTTGAAAGATTATTTTCTGTATTCAGAATAGGTTCAGTCCATGAATAATGTACTGGATCAGAATAAAAATAACGATACATGTTAACTCAAACCCAAGATAGATAACAAAAACATTATTGGCACAATATTGGTTTTCCAGAACAAGATAAATGATGATGGTGAAGTGATAATAAAAAAATAATGATATTTTGTAAAGGTTATTTTTAAATTGAAGGTATTTGTTTTGATGAAACATTCTCTCATGTTGCAAAATTAGAAAAAATTAAGATTTTTCATTCTATTTCAACATAACGAATTCACAAAATCATTCAAATGGTTGTTTCATATGAATTATAGAATTAGTGAGTTTGGTGAATATGGTTACACTAAACAACCCTATGGATTTCATATTGGGAAAGATGAAATTTATATGTGTATATTTAGGAAGGAATTTTATGGGCTAAAACAAGCTCTGAGATCATGGTCTACAAAATTAGATAATTTCATAATGAATATGAGATTCAATAAAAGAATAATTGATATCAATATTTATATAAGTGGAATTAAAGACTATTACCTCATCAGAATTGTTTATGTTGATGATATTTTCCTTGATGGGAATGATGAATGAATTTGTGAATGTTTCATTTGCAGAGAAGAAAAGGGAATTTTAAAGGTCTATACTAGAGGAAATGAACTACTTTCATGGGTTACAAATTTTACAAAGGGAGAAATGCATTTATATTTCTTAATAAAAGTATTTTAAGGAAATTATTATGAGTTTTGGCATAGAAAAATCATAGACCTATTTCCACATTGATTTTTGTGTGAACAAAATCGAAAAAAAGGTATGTTAATGAAGTTGATCTAAATTTATTTCGAAAGATGATGTGATTTTTATTGTATTTGACTACCTCAAGACCTAACATTTTTTATGATGTTACATTATGCGATAGTTTTCATAGTGATCCTAAAAATCACATTTACATATTGGAAAAATAATTCTGATATACATAAAAGGAACAATATATTTTTGAATCTGGTATGACATGTCATAATGTATTGATTTGATTAAGTATTCTGATGCTGATTGAACATGAAATGTTGATGATAGAAGATGAATATATGGTTGAGTGACCTTTCTGGGAAAGAATTATTTAATTTTACATTCCATGAAATAGAATTCAGTCACTCTTATTATGTTTAAATATGATTATGTTGCTACCACTCAATCCACTACTCAACTTATGTGTATGAGAACTCAATTAGAATATTTACTTAATAAAGCGAAGTTAACCTTTCTCTTGGGTTGTGGTAATAAATGTAAAATCAATCTCTTGAGGAATCTAGTTCAACATTACCATAAAAAACATATGGGTATCAGATATAATTTTATCAGAGAGCATGTGGAGAAGATTTAAATGAAGGTAGAGCATGTTGTTATGTTGGAACAAGTTGCAGACATTTCACAAAAACATTACTAAAGGAATATTTTTTGAAATCAAGGTTTCCCATTGGTGTTCAAACAATTTTTAATAAAGGTTGAGGTATGTGTTTTCCCAAATTTAATCTTACATTTGGATAATGCTATCAAGGGGAAATATCAATAGTTTCATAAATCAATTTGTTTTCGAATGTGTTTAAAAAGGGGTTGTTTTGGGTATGACGTGATCTCAACATTTTATGTGTAATAACAATAACAACTATTTATTAGTATGTTATATGAAAAAAATGTATTCCAAAAAGGTTGAGAAGAAAGGATGAAGAAAATGAAGGTTGAGGAAGTATTCTTAATCACTTATTTCATACATCATGGTTCTGAGGTCAACAATTCTTGTTTCTTATTATTAGTTATCTCACATAGTCTTATAAGTTTTTATATGTAATCCATAGCATAAGGATAAAATGATAATTTATTTATGAAACTTCTTTAACAAAAAAATTCATAGGGGGATATTTTTAAGACCAAGATGATGGGGAATGAGAGTGTTTTTATGTGTTGTCTTTTGTTGTCAAGAGTGTTTAGGAAAGAAGAAAGGAAGTCTGAGAAGAAAGGAAAATCGCCTCAAAATATATTTAACTAGAATAACCATTATCTTTAATGAATCATACCCACAATTATTAAATAGGTTGATTATTTTCTGGAATAATATTTTTTCAAGTAAACGGTCATCCAATTCACTTTTGATTTAGTATAGAATGTGTGATTCTGTTGGGGGATAATCATAGTCTGCATGACTATGATTTAAATATGACAATGGTTTAATGATCTTGGAGTTCTCATAAATCTCAATTATTTGGAAAACATAAGATGCAAGCTTTATGAAATAAAGGGGGAGTGAAATAGATGATCCAATCATATTCAGATTGATTGGATCTATATGGAATGGGAAAAGAGGTCTGGGAGATCATATTCAGCCTGATCGTAATCATGCAGATCATATTCATGTTGATCGAAATCATCAAAATCTAAATCGTTCTAATCATAATCATGTTGATCATTATCATGTCTAACATATTTTGGAGGATTTGTAAATAAAGCTTGTTTTTAAAGATGGGAAGTTAGAAAATATTTCTAACGTCGGTCCGATGATGATAAAGCTGGTCATCAGTGAATTCCGAGTCATGAAGGAAGTCGTGATACAAGAACAAGTTTCTGATTTAAAGAAGTTGCTAAAGTCAAATACAATGAAACTCATCCATAATATTCATAATTTCATTATATTCACTATATACAGATTTATTTTGTTTGGGAGAAGTTAGTGATATTTTATTAAGAAGAGAAAGATGAACTCTGATTTGTTTTTAGTTGTTTTGTTTTTTAACTGGGACAAGAGCAGATATATCAGAGTTAATGATAATTCATATTTTTTAATTGTATAACTAGAAGACGTGATTGAATAACTTAATTCAAGTGAATAATGTGAAAATATGAAAGAAATTTATGGATTCATTTTTTGTGGGGTAAATGAATTTTGAATAAGATGTTTTGATTAGTCAATTGGTACAATTCATCGCAATGAAGAATCAAAATGGAGTTTGAGAAAAACCTACAAGTTGATGTCTTATTTATATATTTACATTAAATTGATATTGAGTATTGTATTGAAGATATTGGATTATTCATTTATAATGGAAAAACAGAATCATATAGGTGATTGAAAAGAATGTGTGAAGGAGAACTGAAGACATGAAGAAGATTAGAGAAGGATCTTGAAGAGATGAAAGGAGTTGGAAAGAATTTTCAAAGTCAAGATTCACCGAAAATTTAAGGATACATGAAAATTAATGTATTTTGGTTGAGAGGGAAATCATTTCAAAAGCCTTCTAAAACTATTCTCGAGTCACCTATAAAATGGGGAAGTACTATACACTTCTTCTGACTGAGGTTCTATTCACAATGAAGAGTAGAGAAGGCAAAGCACTGGAGAATTTCGTAGAGAGAAATGATTTTCAGTTTTGAGATTTGTTGAAGATATTTTGATAGAGAGACGTTTTGAGAAACCATATCTTCATTTTCAGTTATGTATTTATTTTTCTGGTGTTTTTGAGAATAAAGAGTAGTTTCTATAAATTTCTTAAGTACACTCCCTATACATTATGATTACATGCTTTCTACTCGGTTTCCATGGGGGGCTGGGTGCTGGCTGTGTAGCGGCCATGCACACGACCATGTGTGGTGACCTAGAGACCACCTAATGTAAGGGACAGTGAAGGAAAGTACACATAGTGTACTAAAAATGTATGTTGTGTACTTTCTTTTTTTATTAAACACACCAGGGTCATGTATAATTGGTAGAACACCCTCCTTCTAGGTTTGGTTCATCCGGGAGTGAGGGTACGACCATGATCCTTCTCTAAGACACCAACCGAGCATCAGTTATTTGAATCTACCACTGTCAATTGCATGGGGATTGACTCAGTGAGTTCTCTCTTCTCCAAGAGCTTCATTCTCCGATTCCTCCTCTTTCAAGAGTATTCTTCGGTTGTGAATTTTTAGCGTTTTTATAGATCTACTGTTTTCTTAGGAAAATTAACGGCGTGAGGATCACTTATATCGATCCTAAAACACCGAGGTAGGTGATTTTTTCCTTTTTGAAGATATTTTTTGAGTTATATGTGCACAATTTCACAATTACCTTGAACAGGGTATTCCGCATTTACTGTTTTATCCCTGTTAATTTCCTGCCGTGCTTGTATTCTTTAGTAGAGGTTAATTAAATGTAAATTGGGTTTGTTTCTATGCTATTGAATTGGTTTCCCATGCATGTTTTGTTTGTGATTGTTTGGTCTTTCTTAGACTCTTAGGCTGCGTTGTTTGTTTCCCATGCCTAGTATTGTAGGATATAGTGATATTTATCTAACATGATTTTATACTGTAGACAGTTAGCCAAGTTGGTCTTGAGGTTTATTTTGGCCGTATTAAATTTCTATGCACATTTGACTTACACAGGGCTGTGGGAACCTGGTATATTAGACCATAGGGAGAATGGACATAAGGGCTTCTCAAGAGTGCCTTTTTTACTATTAGGATGTGATAACTTAGGGGGAATTGAAATAAGAGCTTCCTCAAATTGTCTGTAGTTCCCTAACATGGGCCACCGGAAGAATTTGACATAAGTTCTTCCCCAGAGCGCCTTTTAGTTACCAATACGAGACTATAAGGGAAATTGACGGTGAGTGCTTCCCTAAAGAGTCCATGATAAGCTGAACTAGAGTGGTTAGACTATGTGTACTTCCTAGAGATTTTCTGGTGTTTTCTAGGTCGGACTAGAGGGGATAGACTATGAGTAAATCCTAGAGGGTTACATATTTATGATTAGATTCTTGATTGATATGTGGAATTGAATTCTTTGAAACTATGGAAATGTCAACTGCTGAGTACTTCCTTGATTACTGCTTCTTTTCACTTATTGTCTCCCAAATATATTCTCTAACTTTTAAGCATAGATCTTTTGGTGGTTTCCTACTGGGATTAGTCTCACACCCTATTTGGGTCATGCTTTTGGGTCCAAATTGATTATATTGTTGTAGGTATTGATAAGGGAAATCACCTATCTACTTCAGGTACTTGATTTCTGAGGAGTGAGAGAGCATGGGACCAAGTTGAGGCATACGATGCTGAGGAGTTTATCTATTTTCTTGTATACTTTGGTTTAGTACTTTATTCTAGCATTGTGTATTTTTGGATTCATTCCAAGACACATCTACCAGGCATTATTTATATATGTGTGATGTAGTTGTTTATTACTTCCATTCTTATACTGTTTATCGTTGTATGTCATTATTACTTCTTCCACAATTGTTATATATTTATTTTCTACTGTGTTACACTAAGAATAAGGTTATAGTTTCCCCACTATCACACCCAAGTCCCTCACAGGTAGCTGGCAGCCTCTGTCATTAGTGGAAATGTGCTTGAGGCCAGGTGACCAACTAGGTATGGGGCACCTATGGGTGGATTCTAAAACTGAGATGTTACAAAGTGGTATCAGAAGAATTATTTTCTCTTGACTTACTATTCGGTGCCAATAAACAGGGGTAGGAGGTAATTGTTACTTGGTAAGGAGCTATGCCCTGGAGTAGCTAACCCATGTACAGGGAAAGTCCATTCTGTCTCATTTATTGCAATTTTTCTGGTTTTGAAATTATTAATGTTTATTTGATTTCCCCTTGAGTGATTCACATGTTTTTGGCTATTATTCTTCATGTTATTGAGGTTCTATTTTCATTTCATCCTAATGATATGAGGGTATGCCATCTCATGCATCATATAGGTAGTTTCTAGGGATCACAAGTTATGCATTCTTTCCATTCCATATAAGATGCATTAGCGATTGCATGTTGTATTGATAGGTGTTGTGCTAGATATGCATGTTGTCATGATATATGTCGTGATAAAAATACCTATTGTTTGATAGGGTATTTTTTGTGTATGGTTATGTTTGAATGAATTCCAAAATTTGGTTTTTGAGGTGTTATGGGTCCTCATGTATCAGAATTTGGTGGATCACTGATCTTTTATGCTTGTTTATGAAATGTATAAGAATGTAAAATTTGATTCACGAGTATTATGGGCCCTCACGTATAATAATTTGGCACCTTAATGTTCGTTTCATTTTTTTATGGTCTCTGGAGTATTTTTTGAGGCTTACTGTTCAGAAATACCCAGAAAACATATCATGTATTGATGAATACATGCCATGTGTTCTTCTGTTTTGGAAGAAACTATTTTTCCTAAGTACATGTTGTGTACTGTATATACATTCCATGTATCCTCTAACTGTGTCCCAAACATTGTGGGTGGGGATATGGGGTTTGGAATCTTTGGTAGGACACACCATGTAATTGGATGTACACATTGTGTTATAGGACCGTGTAACCGAATGTGTCACTAACAACACGAGTTTGCGAAATCGTCCTAGTACACATCGTGTCTATCTGGAACATGCAGTGTAGTGTGATCCATGTATTCAGCCAGGCCACTAAGAACAGGGGTCGGTGAACCTCATATAGTACATGACATGTATGGCACTAACATGTCGTGTAGTCTTGTTCTAGGAGAACCGTGCGTATTATCCAAGTAAGATAACATGGCCAGGGGAAGATGATTCAATTATATGTCATGTTATATGATAATACGCAGTGTGTCTGAGTTGTTACACGACTAGTTCTGGTAGAAGTACATACCCATGTAAATGGATTATAGGAACACTCAGCTCAGTTAAATACACATGCCATGTATTGATGTATTGAAAACATGAATGATTTCTTTCTCATGTTCCCTCATTAATGTTATAGTTTTTAGTCCTTGATAATCTTGATATAAGGTGTGTGCCTGACTTTGCAGAGTCATTCCACCAAGACGCCCTTCGGTTGTCTGCCAGTTACATGGCAATGATCAGACACCGGATATGGCTGATCAGGGAATCCTGGGAGATCCTCCAGTTGTATTAGTGATGGCATTGGAAATCATTCCGGACATAGGTGCTGATGCAAAATTCTGAGATGGAATTATGTGGTTCATGCAAACCTTCCGTGGAGTACCGCCTCCTGCCCCATCAATGGCAAAATTGATGTGGCTTTTCCAGCAACCGCATCCTCCCACAATCACAGGGGAAGGTGGATCTCAGGTTGCAGTGTCATGGTTAAAATCCATGCTTTAAACCTTCAAGTATCTATAGACTCCCCCATATAGGAGGGTCAAGCTCACTATGTACATGCTTCGAGATTCCGTCAAGAGATGGTGGGATGTGATCTCACAGGCGGGACCCCAACAGGTCATGTATTGGGATGAGTTCCAGTGTGCCTTCTATGACTACTTCTATCCAGGGAAATTGAGGGCCAATAGATCCCCAGATTTCATGATTCTTGAGTTGGGTACTCTTTCTATTATATAGTACTCTTCTCATTTCATAGAGCCGCAAAACTTCACGCCCCTTCCAAGATGTGATTAGTTATTCTTTGCAAGGAAGTTTGAGGATGGTCTCAGGAACGACATCCGATCTCATTTGAACATCTTTAGGTTGACTTCCATCACTTCTATAGTCAACCAGGCACTGACCACGAAGTGAAATATGAGGAATTATAGAGTTTTGATCCAGGGCGGCTTGACATCTGGAGTAAGTATCCATCCTACTGATAGAACAAAGCACCGTAGGGAGTATTTACGTTGTGATTCAAGGAGGTGATACTCTTCTTCCGGTAGATAGGTGGTGTGCTACCAGTGTGGGAAGAGCAGACATACGAGGTCACATTTTTTGAGAGACCCAGTGGAGTGCCGATCTTGCGGATATATGGGTCATCTAAAACGTTTCTATCAGATCTTCTCACCAGAATCAGGTGACAGGGGTTCTTCTATGACTCCGCATTCAGGAGAAACACCACCTGTTTCTCCTCAGTCTGGGAACTGGATTTCTTCCGGCCATTAATGCTGAGGTGGAGGTCACGACCATGGTAGTCAGTCACCAGGGATTCAATGATAACAGGGTGGATCAGTTCAGGGTGGTCAGGCAGGGTCACAGTGCCAAAGTGCAGGTCAAACTTTTGCAGTGGAGCAGCCCTAGTAGGAGTAGGATCCTAGACCCTCTACAGTTCGAGGTATGATTCTAGTTTCCTTTTTTTTAGTTTATTCTCTTTTCGATACAGGGGTTTCCCATAGCTTTATATATGTTGTTGTTGTGGAGAGCCTTGGGATCTTTAGCTTTTCATCAGCTAATGTCTTGATATTGGACACACCATAGGGGACTAGAATGACGAGTGTATGTTAATTCAATGGGTGTAATATTGAGGTTGGTGGGTTTTACGTCTTAGGGGACCTTTTTGTTCTATAGATGACATGCTATGATGTCATTCTCAGAATGGACTGGTCAGTTTCCTTCCAGACAGTTGTTGATTTATATCATTTTATGGTGAGTTTCACATAACCAGAGGTAGGATCGTTTCTTCATAAGGGTGAATGGGATGTCCAGGCAAGTAGAGTGGAACCCGAGCATCATGGGTTGAGAGGAGTTAAAACCCACATTTATAGTCTATTTCATGATGACCAGGGGACTTCTCGAATAGAATTTCCTCTAGTGGAGGATTTTTCCAAGAATGTCTTTTTAGAGGACATTTCAGGTTTGCGTCTAGAGAGAGAGGTAGAATTTTCTATTGAGCTTTTTTTGGGAGAAACAACAGTGTCCATTCCTCATTATGGGATGGATACACTAGAGTTACATGTGATCAAGATGTATTTGGAAGAGTTTTAGGAAAAGGGTTTTATTTTACCATGTTATTCTCATTTGGGTACTCCTAACTTTTTACGAATAAGGTGGATGGTTCTCTCAGACTTTTTGTGTATTATAGGAAGTTGATCTAGTTGATGGTAAAGAATCGATATCCCTTTCCAAGAATTGATAATCTATTTGATTAGCTTCGAGGATCTTGGGTGTTCACGAATATTGAATTGTGGTTTGGTTATCATCATTTGTGTGTTGGACCATTTGATATACATCTTATAGCCTTTCAGTGCAGGTATGGTCTATACAAGTATGTGGTTATGCCATTCGGTCTCACGAACGCGCCTACAGACTTCATGGCTCTGATGAACCGAGTGTTCCATCCATACTTTGATTTTTTTGGTATTATTCTAGTAGATATCTTGGTGTACTCTCACACTCGACATGACCATGCTACCCATCTTCATATTGTTTTGAGTATACTGAGAGAGAATCAGTTATATGCTAAGCTCTCAAAATTACACTTTTCTATAGATGAGATTCACTTCCTGGGTCATGTTATCTCGGAGATAGGAGTATCAGTGGAACCATAGAAAGTGAGAGGAGTAGTTTCCTGGGATTATCTGAAAAACATCATTGATTTATGAATTTTTCTTGGGATGGATGGATAGTACAAACATTTCATATAGGACTTTTCAGACATAGCAGCACCACTGACGGGCCTGACTATAAAGGGTGTAAAGTTCTTGTGGCCAGATTATTGTGAGTCATCCTTTCAAGAGATGAAATGGAGGTTCCCTTCGGCACCAATAGTATTATTTATAGTGCGTGGAAAGTGGTATATTGTGTACTGTGATGCATTAGGTATTGGGCTTGGAGTAGTTTTTATTCATGGGGATGAATTCCTTGTGTACTTGTCTCGGTAGTTTTGCCCACATGAGAAGAATTACCCAACTCACGATCTTGATTTGACTACAGTTGTTCATGCCTTACACTGTTGGAGAAATTATCTATTGGGAGATCATTCTGTGTATTTCACAGAATAAAAAAGTCTTACGTATATCTTAACTCCACGTGACATAGATTTGAGACAGTGAAGGTTGGTTGGGTACCTTCATTCTTTTAACTTTGAGCTTGCCTATATGCATGGAAAAGGAAACATAGTGGATGAGGCACTGAGCAGAAGGACTCAAATACCGGAATCTAGGAGGCTATTAGTGAGTGGTAGATTATGGATCTATTCTCTAAGATGCATTTGGAGGTGCACGGCGTACAAGGGAAGACATTTGTTTCTTCTCTAGTTGTTACCTCTAATATTCTTGATCGAGCGAGAATGTGGTAGCTATTAGATTATGAAGGCCTAGTACTACGGGAAAGCATGTTAAGAGATGACCCTATTCTTAGATGGATAATATATGAGGATGAGATCTTGCATTTTCCTAGGTGCGTATGGGTGTCAGCAGACATACGTGAGGAACTGATGCAGGACATTAATTCCTCTGTTTGGGTAGTTCATCATGGTGTCACCTAGATGTATCGGGATCTACACCGTCTGTATTGGTGTCCAAGTAAGAAGAGATACATTTATGGTTTCATGAGGAGGTGATCCACCTGTCAGCAGGTGAAGGCGAAACATTAGTGACCAGCTGGGCTTTTGTAGTAGTTACCCATTCCCGAGTGGAAATAGAATGATGTCGCCATGGATTTCACGACATGTTTGATGAGGTCAACTTGAGGAAAAAATGTTGTTTGGGTTATCATTGATAGTCTAATGAAGGATGATAAATTCTTTCCGATCAGGTATACTTTCAGTGTTGATGAGTTGGGATGGTTTTATATCCGTGAGATCGTACATCTACATGGAGTTCCACACTCTATTGTTTCAGACAAGGATGCCCATTTTTCTTCAAGAGTCCGGCTGAAATTACAGAAGGCATTGGGTACACAGGTACTTTTGAGTACATCATACCACCCCTAGATGGATGGATAGTCTAAGTGTATGACTCAGGGGCTTGAGGACATGCTTCGTGTATGCATCCTAGATTTTGGAGGTTCTTGGGAGAAGCACATACGGATTGTGGAGTCTTCCTACAATAATTGTTTTCAAGAAACTATTCATATGGAACCTTATGAGTCTTTGTATGGTAGGACATGCTAATCACCCTTATTTTGGCTGGAGGTAGGAGAGGAAGCTATGTTGGGACATCATCTTGTCTAGGAGACCATAAAGCTGATATAGTTGATTCAGAAGAGGAATGATATTGCACTCTCTTGATAGAAGACTCATGATGATCTGTGGAGACAACCTCTAGAGTTCGAGGTTGGGGATTAGGTTTTCCTACGTGTCACACCGAGGATGGGACAGATGAGGATTAAGAGACATGGTAAGCTTTCGTCGAGGTACGTCGGTCCATTTGAGTTTTTGTAGAGAGTTGGGAAAGTTTCCAATCGGTTGTAGTTACTTCATAGGTACTGGGCTATGCACGATGTTTTCCACATTTCTCAACTTCGACGTTACTTATCAGAACCATATCATGACTTTCAACCCAATGAGGTTGATCTAATAGTGGAAACCTCATTCGAGGAGAATCCTATCTGGATAGTTGATTGTTGTACGAAGGTTCTCAGTGGTCCGTCTATTTATCATGTACATGTGCTATGACAACACGAGAGAGTATAGTACTAGACCTGGGAGAGGGGGACTGATGTACAATCACTGTGGATGAAGCTGTTTGAGGATTATTCTTCTATTCTACCTTGCTAGGGAAATTCAGGGAAAAATTTCATTAAGGGGGGGGGGGAAGTTTGTAGGAACCTAGATCCTATTTTTTAGTTATTTCTTCTTTTTTCATGTGTTTTTGAGAAAAAATAAGAGTTTTTGGAAATTTCTTATGTACACGCCATGTACTTTATGAGTAAATGCCCTGTACTGAGTTACTGTGGGTAGCCGGGTGTTGGCCTTGTAGAGGCCATGCACACAGCCGTGTGTGGTGACCTGGAGACTGCCTAATACAGGGGCTGGTGAAGGAAATTACATGTCGTGTACATATAAAGTACAAACCGTGCACTTTCATTTTTTATTAAATGAATAGGGGTCGCATCTAATTGGCTGAAATCCCTCCTAGTTTAGCTTTGTTCGAGAGTGGGGGTATGACCGCGATCCTTCTCTGAGCCACCAACTGAGCATCCATTCTCTGAATCGACCCCTCTCAATTGCATTGAGATTACCTCAGTGAGTTATCTCTTCTCCTAGAGCTTCCTTTCCCAATTACTCTTCTTTAAAGAGTTATATTAGGTTGAGAATTTTTATCATTTTTGTAGATCTATGATGTTATTTGGATATTAAAGCTTGAGGTTCACATATATTGATCATACAACATGAGGTAGGTGGTTTTTGCCTTTTTGTAGATAGTATTTGAGTTATATGTGCAAAATTTCCCAATACTCTTGAATGTGGTATTCCGCGTTTACAGTTTTAACCCTATTAATTTCCTTCCATGATTGTATGCTTGAGTAGTTGTCAATTGAATGTGAATAGTAATAAATGTTATGCTTTGACAGTGGTTTCCCATGAATGGTTTGTTTTTTATTATTTTGTCTTACTTAGCCTATTAGGATGCATTGTTTGTTTCCCATGCATAGTATTGTAGGATTGAGAGATGTTTATCTGACATGTTGTTACACTTTAAACTGTTATCCAGGTAGTTATTGAGGTTTAAATTGGCCGTATTGCATTGATATTCACGTTTTAATTACACAGGCATGTGGGAACCAGGTGTTGTAGACCATAGAGAGAATGGACGTAAGGGCTTCACCAGAGTGTTTGTTTTTACTGTTACAATGAAAGACCATTGGTGGAATTAATGTACGTGCTTCCTCAGATTGTATGTAGTTCCACAATGTGGACCATAGGGGGAATATGATGCATGTGCTTCCCTAGAGAACCTTTCAGTTACTGATACGAGACTATAAGGGGAATTAATAGCTAGTTCGTACCCAGAGAGTCTATGCTAAAGTTGAACCAGAGGGGTTAGACTGTATGTAATTCAAAGAGGTTTGGTTGTTTTTTATAGGTAGGACCAGATGGGATAGGCCGTGAGTACATCTCAGAGGGTTACCTACTTGTGATTAGCTGATTGCTTGATATGTGGAATTGAATGCTTTGAAACTGTGGAAATGTATACTGTTGAGTACTTCCTTATTTACTGCTTATTTTTTCTTATTGCCCACCATTTATATTCACTGACTATTAAGAATAGATCTTTTGGCAGTTTCCTTCTGGGATTAGTCTCAAACCCTGTTTGGGTAATTCTTTTGGGCACAAATAGATTATATTGTTGAAGGTATAGATAAGGTCAAGCACCCTTGTACTTCAGGTACTCTATTGCTGAGGATCTGGAGAGCATGGGTCCAAACTGAGGCTTGCGATGCTGAAGAGTTTATCTGTTTCTTAGTGTACATTGTTTTAGTACTGTATTCCAACATTGTGGTTTGTTTGGCTAGTTTCCTAGGAAGATGTACCATGCATCATTTATATATGTGTGATGCATTTGCTTATTACTTCTAGTATTATGCTGTTTACTATTGTATTTCATTATTACTTCTTACACTATTGATATCTATTACATTTTCACTATGTTTCTTGGCCAATGAGGGCATATTTTCCCCACAATTACACCCATGGCCCTCGCTTCTAGATGGAATCCTCTAGAGTTAGGGGAAATTCACTTGAGGTAATGTGACCAACCAGGTATGGGGTACATCTGGGCGGCTTCCTAAAACAGGATGTTACAAAAGTAAATTGATAAGAGGAAACATCAAAATGTCTTCATATGGTCAACATATTCTGTGATCATTTTATTTTTCCTATTATCATATTCTTCTTCTCATCTTATTTAGATAGTCATCATATCGGGCTGGATAATAATATCTATATTGTCATAATGGGATTTTCAGAATTAAGAATTATTAGTTATGGACTTTCTCATTTATATTTTGACAGAGATATATTATATTATTGGGTGATTAGATTGGATGAATCATACTGTGAAATCAAATTGAATTCAATACCAATTTCCTTGTTTTTTATACCAAATTCTTGGTTAGAAATTGATGAGTTGTTTTGAGAAGAATACATTTTATGAAATTGAAACGGAAGCACATGTAAGATGTGTTGTTACAAAAATATTATACTATCCCATTTGTTCTGGAGGGCACAAACATACTATTTGATTGTTCATATAGTGATCCACGAGTGAAAGGGAAGGTCCCCCTCATTATATTCTACATCAATGTTTTTTTGATGTTTATTGTGTGGTACTGGATCATTTTAAAAACCATACCAAGGATGTAGAAAATCTTATTGAATAGTGAACCTTGTAAATATGTGTTTTTATGTGGATGTGTGTTTTAATTATTTTCCACAGGGAATGAAATATTTAGCAGGAGGAAATGCTTGTTTCATTTTAAAGGAAATATAAAAGATAATGTATCACAGACTCACCCCTCCCCCTCTTAGTGATACAATTTTTCTAACTGGGCGCCTTCAACTGGTATTAAAGAATAGGATCCCCTATCTTATTCTTTGGTGATAGAGAATATGAGTTGTGTCCATAGTAATGGTTTTCATATTTTCAATGGATATAATTATCATATATTGAATGATTGAATGTTTTTAGATCTTACATCTATTGGATATGATGTTCTTGAAGCTACAACATATAGGTTTCCACCTATTTATTATATTTTCCCTCATACATTTGTTTATTAGAAGATTATTCAGAATAATGGAAGGGAAAAAATGCTTTAGTATCATTCAATTTTTCAAACTTTAATTCCAAATGGTCAATGATGTGTCCATACCAAGGACGTAGCTATTCTTATTGAATAGTTCACCTTGTAAATACTTTTGTTCATGTGGATTTGGTTTTGGTTATTTTCATATGGAATTAAACATTTAACAGGGGTGAAAGTTGTTTCATTTTCAAGGAAACATAAAAGAAAAAGAATCACTAATTCACCCCTCCCCCACTCAATGACACAATTATCCTTAGTCATCACAATCAAAGTATTAGTTAAATATCTTCGTAAAATTTAATTCCCAAATGATATAGTTTGTAAAATCTACTAAAAAGTGAATCGTCAGAAAATATCATTCAAATCTACGTAATAAGTTTTAACTTCTCAACCTATTGAGTTGGTTCACATGAACTTGTTCATTCCATATAGACTATCTATTCTAAATGTGACGAACTATATCTATGTCACTATATAATACTTTTCTATGTATAATTGGATTTAATTTTTTGATCAGAAAAGTGAAGATAGGTCATACATAACTAAGTATGCCAGATTAGTAGAAAACCTTATTGGACTTATGATTAAAACCTTCTGATGTGATAATGGTTGTGAGTTTGAAAATAAATAAATAGAATTATTTTTCTCAAAAATATCTATAACCATAACGTGTATACTCCTAATAACCCCTATTAGAATGGAGTTTTAGAAAAAAGTAATAGAACAATTCTAGACAAATCCAAAAAAACAATAATGAATATGAATACATTTATATTTTTTGCAGTGTTTGTGAATATTGACTTATATATTATTAACAGAGTCACACATAGAAACATTATATATAAAACCTCCTATAAACTATGTTAAAATATGATACCTAAGTTTATTCACTTTGTATTTACAGGTTTCAATATAATTATTCTTAACACTTAGTATTATATTGAAAACTTTTTTTTCTAAGAGAGAATAAGGAATTTCCCTTGGTTATTAAACATCTAGAAAATATTATAGTGTTTAACAGAAGTACCAAGACTCTTGAAGAGTATATTACTATCATGTTTGATGAGACAAATCCACATGAGTCAAAAACATATATATAAAACCTTGTGAATGATTTATGAACATTGAACAAAAATGAACACCCTTCCAATACTACTATAAATCATTAAGATATGTCAACCAGTTCGGAGGAATTTCTAGAACCTGAACCTGAACATGCTAATGACCCTGAGCTAACCCATCCATATTTTTTATTGTCTGTTAAGACTCCAAAATAACAAAATTTAGATTTTTTAGTTTGATACCTAGGTAGAGGTACATTGACTAGAAATTTTCTATGGAACTAGGATGAACATCAAGAATTCATATCACAAATTGAACCTAAGAACATCGTGGATGGAATTACTGATGAATTATATGTAATGGATATTCGAGGAGGACAAAATTAATTTGAATGAAATAATGTTTTGGAACTTTATGATATCCTGAAAGACACATTTAATTTTATAAATAAATGGGTATTTAGAAAAAAGTTTGATGAATCTGTCACTATCGTAAGGAATAAGGAGAGACTAGTTGTACATGGAAATAATAAAGAAGAGGGTACAACCTATGAGGAAATCTTTTCACCTATTGTCATACATGAATCCATATTAATACTAATTTCTTATTTAGATGATTTGTATTTTATAGTACATCAAATGGATTCCAAATTTTTTTTCATGAATGGTTATATAGTTGGGTATTTTTTTGAACAACCCCATAGTTTTCAAAATCATTATTTTCCAAATCATGTTTTAAAATTAGAAAATGATTTATATGGTTTAAATAAAGATCCAAGAGAATTATATGATATGATCATCTCAATTGTTTTTCTTCAAAATGGGTTTTAAATGTTATAGTTGAACCTACACTTTTTATAAAAATAATTTCAAAATATGATTTAGTTTTTCACATCTAGTTAGATGATATTATTTTTGGATATTATTAAAAAATAGTGAAATGATATTTGAAATATGATACAAAATGAATTTGAAATGAGTTTTATAAGTGAAATAAATTTCATTCCTAGTTTTTGGATTTTTTAAAATTAAAATGGAATTATTTTATATCAAATTACATATACTAAAGATAATTTAAAACGTTGTAATTTAGATAAAAGTATAATTAGTGAAACTATTTTGATTACATCATGAAAGTTGGATCTTGAATAAGATGGAAAATCAGTGGATCAAAATGGTTATAGATGTGTGACATTAGTCATGTTTACCCAATTTCTATCTAACCTGACAAAATTATTAGTGTGTGCATGTGTGCTAATTTTCAAGTAAACCGAAAAGCATCACATTTATTGTTAAATGGATTTTTAATTACCTCATGTATACAACCAGTATAAGACTATTCTACCCTATAGGAAAATCATTTGATTTTTGGAGTTATTTAAGTGATGGTTTAGGTAGTTGAATGTTAGGTAGAAAAATTTCATATGGAACATGTCATATTTTTTCGAAAGTCTCTCATTTTTTTGTACCAGGAATCAATAATCGGTTTCATTAGATATTATTGAAGATGAATATATAGAAGCATGTAGTTCTTGTTTTCATTTTTTTGTATGAAACACACATTACTAGAATATGTATATGAATTTTGACATTTCAATATAAATCATGAAAGCACAAGTGAAAAAAATATTTCTATGAATCCTATATCTAACTCTAGAGTAATACACATTGATTTTGGAAATCAATTTTAGTGGGATATTTTTCAAAAGGTTAGTATAACTCTTGAATACCTTGAAACTATAAATCTTCTTACTAATATATTTACAATGATATTGAGTTTTGATATAATGAACTACATAAAACATGAATTAGGAATAATAAATATTTCTTAGTCTTAAATTTTGTGGGACCCCCATTGGAAATTACACACCATGGGAAATTACCCACTATTGTAAATTATCCACCATTGGAAAATACTCACCGTTGGATGACCCACCATTGGATAACCCTACATTGGATGACCCACAGTTGGAAGACCCGCATTTAGAGTAATGGTACATTGGTATTAAACAATCATTGGAATTAAGCTATCATTTCTAATTTTATTCATGAGTTAATTATTTTATTTATTTTCAATTTAAATATAATTTTTTTTATTTTTGATTTTCAAATCCTTAAATGATATAAATTAGAACTTTATTCAAATTTCCTCACACACACTCTCTATCATTAATTCCATGCCTTTTAACATATCTACGACCTTCTCTCCTGACCATTATCTTTACCTCAACCTTGTCCGAACCTAATAAACCATTTGCGATGGTTTTAGTGAAGAATGAAGATTAGTGGACTGCTGGGAAGTTTCATCCATTGAATAAGTATAAACGATATTTAAGAAGACATATAGTCAAGCTTGGAAACTCACAACTCATGATGCAAATAGTGGTACCTGAGAAGAAAGTAAATGTAGAGTAGTTGATATCGAGAATATCATTGGTTCTTCAATTGATCTTAGACCAGGGGTTTGTAGAGTGGTTCTTGAATAACGACAGTCCTTTCTATATTAGGTTAGTGAATTATTTTTAGAAAAATATTTATTTTTGTTTTGGAGATGATAAAACTAGGCTCATAAAAGGTTAAATGGGAGGAAGGTGGTGTTATCATCAAATAGATGAAATTAATATCTTAGGGTACCTAATCAAGGTGTTTAAAATGATTATCAATGGATGATTCTAAGTGATAGTGATTCATTAAAATATGGAAATGCCTTAGTGAAGCTATCTAAAGATTGAACATTAAGGTAGCCAGCCGCAACTGAGTTAGATTGGGAGTGTCATTTTCTGTTTATGTTAATACAAAAGATGTTTTTATTGAGAAGAAATATTTTATTACAATGAGGTACTGAGATATATATCTGATATACATTATGAAAATATTATATAAAATCAGTCCATTCATAAATTTTAAGATTCATATGATGGGGATGTGAATGAAAAATTCCTTTTAAATTCCATTCCATTTCCCAAGTTCAATTTTGACACGATCAAGGACAAGGGGTTGGTTGATAATGATGAATAAACTAAGGTGACATGTGAAGTTTTTTTTCCAATTTTATTTTCAGGAAAATTAAAATAAATTGAATCCCCTGGAAGTGGAATCGAGTTATTGATGTTGACAATATATATCAGGAGTATGAACCTATTATTCACTCTTCAAGATCAAAATATATTTGATCCTCGACTATATCTAGATGAGGTTGTTGTCTACATAGATGATGAAAATAAAGAAGAGGAGGTTGTTTCTTTGAATAATGAGGAACACTAGTTTTCTAATGAGGAGGGTGGTGGTATGGGCCTACTTAAGAGATCAACTATTTATTTTGGTCTATCAAGTCTTCCAAGGTTTCTATCTATAATAGATAATCATTTAAGAAAAGCATGTGACGAATTGGAAACTGAGATTTCAGGAGGAGAACAATATAAGGGTTCATCTTAAAAATAATTTAATGACGTTGTTAAGGTTTTTGATGATGTTAAAAATAGAAGATAAATGGAAAATGATAATAAAGATGAATAATAATGTAAAGAAGAAAATGCAGATGAATAAGAAGATATATGTTAATGATATGTAAAAGATAGATGAGATTTTGATGGAACTAGAAGTGATTATATAGATGGTTCTAACCCTATTAGGCTTGATGATCATGTTATATCTCATGAACATGTTTCCACTCCAGGATTTCATGTTTCCTATAGTTTTGGGAGAGACTGAGATTGGTTTGATATGTTGATAAAGATGCTAGAGATGAGTTGTGGGCATCAGTTGAGGGGGAGGAAGCACCACATTTTAATCCACATAGTTAGTCCTTCATATGAAGAGCATGTCGATGGTGAGTCCATTGATCCTTTAAATGTATCTTCTTCTAGAGAAGGTATTTCAACTCATGAAAAATGAGATAGATATCTAGGTAATGGGATGCTAGGCCAGGACTACCCTATGTCGGATGATGATGGTAGTCCACCAAATCTTATTGGAGGTGATATCCTAGTTCATGTAGAGGTTCATCCTATGGGATCAATAATTGATCACATAAATATAATAAGGGATAATGAATTATATTTATCTGATGTTCCTTATACACCAGATATAATATAGGATACAATTATGTAATTATATACATCCTTTCATACTAATACTACTATTCCTTTTGGTATAGTTTCCAGGTACAATCTGCCATCCTTTGGGGTTGAAATTTTTATAACATTGATGAGATTATAAGGAATTAACTTCTTTTGGTCACATAGCTCGGTGAGAGATATTATAAAATTTTTCTTCATATGCTGATACACCACATCCAGCCAAAGATGTTACATAATATTCAAGTAGTTGAGATAGATAATAGGTGGATTGCTGACGAGATGAAGAAATTGAGGTTTGTAGTTGATGAGTTCAGATATTATTTTGTTTCCTATATTTCTACCATCATGGATATGACTTAGATAATTTCTTTTATGAATTATACTTCTAGTTATCCACATCCATTATTTTATATTGATTTGATATGTTCGGTTGATAGAGAGGAGGATGGAGTTGTTTTGGGAGATATTCTTGATATCCCTTAGGAGAGTACGAGGAAGATCACCCAAAATCGTGATCATGTGCATAAAATGATAAGGAAATTTTTCAATGATAATAAGAATGATAGTGAATCCATCATAATATAAATTATGTATTACCTATCCTCGATCTATACTAATTATTAAATGAACACTCACCTCATGTTTCTTATGGACAACATCCATTTTCCATTTGTTAAAAGATCATTCGAGGACAAAGCTGATCAATTAAAATAAGTGACACCTTCGAATCAGTTGTTCATAGAGGAGAATCATGTATTTGTTATATTTATTGAGCAAGGAGGCCAAATTATCATAGACTTCATCTTTCTGATGATGAATTTCTTGAACATGTCTGAGAATACAGTGGTAGCACATGAGGCCATACTAGTGACTTGTCATCTCAATCCTTGAACTATTAATCCTGAGTATTTCAGACCAGCTATTACCTAAGATCCAAAAGAACCTCATCCTTCTCAGTTTTATCCTCTGAGTTTATCATCACTAGATGCATTGTATATTTTTCCTCTGATAATCAATGAGATTCCACCTTTTATGAATGTCCCTAAAACCTCTACCACTATTACCTCAACCTCTACTTCTATTGTATATACCTCAAATAAGGTCAAGGAACCTATTTTTACAACTACCTAGGCTGAATAATGATCAAGATTTGGATTTTTAAATCCATTATTGTATGAATTTATATATTTCTTTTGGAATTTAATACAATTACTTCAGTCATTAATTGAATGTATTTTATTTTTCACCCTTTGTACATTTTTCGTTTAATTCTTCCTTACCAATATTTTTGAAAATCCCTACAAGGGGAGATTCAATTTTGAATTATTTTCAACACCGATAATGAACTCTTTAAATTTAATTTATCATATTCTTTGATACCATTCCTTTTTATACTAACTTTTATTTAACATTCCTTTGATACCTTCTTCCAATTCATCATCTACAATAATGTTTTATATTATATCAGAAAACACTCACTATTTCTTATTTAATGTGATAACTAGATTTCCTAACCATTTTCAAATCAATCTATTTTATAATAAGTTATATTTCATACATGGTATCTAAATATACATGGTTTTTAATCATCAAAAAGGGTGATGCAATTGGCACACTTATTTTACAGATCAAAAAATCATGTTAATTACTAATATAATGAGTTTTATTATTTATGATATCATTTTATACTATATGTAACTCTGATGAAGTTTTGGATAAGTATTGAAAAGAGTCACCACCAGAGTTTAATCACCACCATAATCAAGTTATCGTTAGAAAGGACTCACCATTGAAGATAAAACACCATCAGAAAAGACTGGCCATAGTGTTTGAGTCACCACTAAGAATGTCTTCCCCCTAGACATCACCCACTACAATAATTTAGTCATTATTGATATGGTTCACCATTTATATGAGTCACCATTGATTTGAGTCATAGATGAACATGAGTCACCACCTGACTTAAACCACCATCAGATCACCTACACCCAAAATGTCTCACCGTTAGTTGAAATGTCTCACCAAAAAATGTCTCACCCTTATATGAATGACTTCTAGATAAATTTTCATCAGATGAATAATTTTCAGGATGAGTAACTATCAGAATGATTCCCCACTAGAGTTCACTTTTTACCAGATTGCATATTGTCACAATCATTATTATTTAAAATTTAATTCCTAAAAAACTATTTTAATGAATTTTATGAGATAGGTTATTTTATGATTAATTTTTTAAATATTTTACTAAATAAGTAAAGGCCACGTTAGGAGTTTACTATAAGGATTCAATATATCTAAATGATTATTTATAAAATCAGTTGCTCCAACACTCTGAAAAGTAGTGTGTGTTGTGTTAGAGATAAGTGTGCACTAATTGCTAAATCAAAGAGGCTAATATCCCAAGATATTATATAGTGCATCTTACTTTCACTCGACTATCAAAGAATTTATCCTAAATGAATTTCATAACCTTCCCTATAGTCAAATCAAAGATAACTTATGATGATTTGTTTTAATGTGATTTTTATAATAAATCACTTGAGCTTCTATCCAAGATACATCTTATGAGATTCAATATCATAGAGCACATCAAACCGAGAAACACAATCATCACTAAATCATTATACGTTCTCTTTATTTTTGATTCATATATTTTCATGGAGTGGGTATTTAGTGTTTTTTTAACACAAACTATCTCTTACAATATAATGGGAAGATAAAAGATATATGCCACATTCTATTTATATGTAAATATCCATGGAGTTTGTGTAAGAGGTCATTATGTGGCCAGTTTGTTTTCTTCCCATAGTTACTATGGAAGAGATATTTGTGTATCTAGGATAGTTTATTAGATTTTTTTGTTTACTCCACCCAGGTTTTGGATCATGATTATTTATATAATCCTCTTGGAATTAATTGATTCCCAAGTAGTGGGAATTAGGTCTCATATCTAGACTAAACCCGTTGTTTTAATTCTTTTTTGTGATTTTTGTTGTTTCTCATTTCAATGGATACACTGAATATGTTTAAATCTATAAAAAACTTACTACAATAATAGTTAGTCTAAATTTTTTTATAAAAGTATTTTTTTTATAAATTATATTTCAAAATTTAAAGGGATTTTCATATCATATTAAATAACCACTAATCGAACGTTGAAGAATCCTTTAAAAGAACAAAAATATATCAACCTACTATTTTATTTAAATGTGAATTTTATTTCAAATTTAGGGATTTTATTTAGATTCAATTGAACAAAAATAATTATGGGGTAATCAATTCAACCCTCTTAACATACTCACTTAGACCAACAATAATCAATCACTTTTGGAAGCTGATCATATTTTTTGGGAAAGTATATCTCTTGAATTTATGTTTGAAGAATCACAAAGTATCTCAATGGAGTGTTCACTATTTGGCTGACCAATTATGGGGGAATTGGTCAACCACTTTTCCAACCTATCATATAGTTTTCAACATGAGTCATTAAAATATCATTTTACTTCTTAAGAATATTATTAAGGGGTGAATCTATTTCACTAATGTCCTTAATAAACATTCAACACATTACAATAGTTCATAGAAATTAACTCATATGTTTCACAATGGTGGGCTATGACAATGTGAAAGCAACATCACCTTTGGATTTATCAACACAAATACCATGTTTTGAAATAATTTATTAGAAAACATTTTTCTTTTTACAAGAAAATTTAAATTTTAAAAAAAATTATACAATTTATTCTCAATTGATCATTTCAAAAAATATTCCAAACATTCTAGAAATATTTGAAAATAACACCCATATATAATTAGTAAATAAAAAAATACCACCATGAAGTTTTCTATTAGGAGATAGAAAATAGTTACAATATAGATATGAAAGGTTGTTGGAGAATTAAAAATACTAAAAGGCATTATTTAGTAGGAGGACACCCTGAAGGGACATGTGAAAGTTATCTTATCATGGTCCTCCTATGAAATTGGAACCTGCAAATTCATATAAAATACATCAAGAAATCAATAGTGATCTCTATACAATAGCCTATTTAACAATTGGTCCATAAGGAGTATAGGGAAATGGTCTTTCTTGGTAACCTGGTTCAATCTCCTAAAATCAATACATAACCTCCATCTATTCTAAACTATTGTGAGAGAAAACTAATTATTCAAAATTTTCACAATTTTGCATCCAATTTTATTTTGGGAAATTAGAACGAGACTCACCCATAGGGAGCCCGAGATGGGGTAGATTATTCCAGACCCTATAGTATTTCTATCACTTTTTTACAACATCCAAATGGTTGGGTTGACACTTCTTTAAAACTTTTATGATGGTTTGTAATCATATTTAATTAATATGATATGCAAGTAGCTGTTATGGATAATCCATCAGATATCCCCAGATGTCTACCCTATGAACCAACTGTTACTTTTCATAATTTTAGTAGTCGAAGTTCTTGGATATTATTTAAATTATTTCATATTATGAAAATAATTTTTCTCATTTTCTATTAAAAATATATTTATTATTGATATAATCAAATTATGTTCTAGTTCGGTTGGTAGGGGTTTCAAAAATGAGTTTAGTTTACAGTTCTTCATAGTGTCAACCTGCACATATAATGTTAATATATTTTTCGAATTTTTTATTGAATCATCAAAAAGAACTTTCAAAAATTTCTTCATATTTCTCTATACATAATACTCTTTCAAAATTAAGAACATTTTATAAAATACAATTTTTAATAAATTTGGGTTTTTATAATTATTATCATAATTTTATTATACTATTAAACATCTCAATTTCTTCCTTAAAAGAATAATTAAATTTGAAATTTTATGATATAAAAACTTATTGTTGTTTATATGGGTGTTTCATTGATTTAACAATGTTGACCACCATAATTTCCTTAGCAAATGTCATGGAAATGGTGCCTCAATGAAATTTATTTTGTTTTTGGAAACCATGATGATTGGTCTACCTATAATTATTAGAGATTGATCTTTAACATTCCTTTCCATCATGTTGATAATGTAGAAGTAGATAGGGAATGGATAACCCTACACACTTACCCGGATAACATTAAGAACACCTAATGGGAAAGACATTTCTCAATCGCTGAGTAACGCAACTAATTAGATGGGTTTATGATATCCCATTTTTAGAGAAAAATAAATGAAATAAGGAATTACATTAATTTTGGTCGTAAAATCACACAATAAACTAGAAAAAGTATGCTCTATAATAGAGTAGTTGAGAGAAAAGATGCATGGATCTTGGAAATTTTGGTGGATTTGACGAGAAAAAAGTGATTAAATTTTCTTGTCTATTCTTACTTATTAATTTACTCTCAATATATTCCTCTCATTTCAAATTTCATTAAGGTATTTTTATTACCATTGAAATTTGTGGATGTCCTTCAATAGTGGGATATTGATCTATACTTTTTTAAACACAACTATTATTTCTTATTATAGTTATTATACATTGATTTTTGTGGGTTACTGCATCTTTGTAGGGAAGGTGGGTTGGGGTTTATTTGGATTTTCCATCTTGTATTTCCCCTATATTTCATTGATGCCACCTTTAAATATTCCATTTTTCTTTTTCTAGGTAATATTCATCTGGTATAATTTTTTGTTTACTTCCAACTTTGGTCTCTATTGATGATCCTTCACTACCATTTCGTTCCTTACCACTTCATAATATAATATAAAATACATTTCCTTTTTTATTAGGAATTGTTTGAATATAATGGTTACATGAATTTATTTACTATATTAATGGGGTAACCATTATTTGGCCAAACATTCCTTTTATTTACATAAAATATAATCTATTAGTTGTGAGAGTGGTATTTTTACAATTTTTAATTCTATTATTTTCCTTTGCATTACATTAATGGAATTATATTTATGTCTCACTTGATGGTATCTTGTGTATGTTTTCAATCATTTTCTCTATAATGGTGGGGGTTGAAAAGGATTTTCAAAATCTTATTCTGATGCTTGATGCAATAGTGGCCTTTTGGGAGTTGATTCTCCCTCTAAACTAATTAATATTTAAATATAAAAATACTTGATTAAAACTATGTTTACTTTTGAAAATCCCTCTAGAGCGTGGAATATGATATTTCAATACCTTGAAAAAGTTAAAATGCATTCGTATAATTCACATAAGTATAACAAAGATAGTATAACCATGGGGGTGTTGTTGGTGGTTTCTCACACACCTTATTTACCTCTATTTATTTCAAAATAGATGAGATTTCATCTATATAATTTTACAATAATGGATAGGTGGATCTATTTAAATCATATAAAAATCTAGTTGTAGTACATGTAATAAACTGTTGGATATTTTATCAGATCCTATCAATGAGTTATCTAACATTAGTGAGTGACATATCATTCAGTTAATCACATGAAGAAGTTTCTAGTAGATTATAATCATTATCATTTAATGATTGGTAAAAGTAAACAAATAACTAATGTTCTTCATAAGGTTGGTGGGTGTAATATGAAATTAGTCTCTTGAATCTAACCTATTACTCATAAAGAGTTTCTAAAAATTCTTATTTGATTTCATATACATCTTTCCTTATTTGAGCACATTTTGTAGTATAGAATTTTTTAGAGGAAGTCCCTTTCATTATCATCCCACAAGGTGACTTCTTAATGTTTTAGATGTAAAGATCCTCCTTGGATACCCCTTTAAGAGAGAAGGCGAAATCCTTCCATTTAATTTGACCCTCAGTGAATCCTCTGGTTTTGAGTCCATTATATACTTCATTAAATGATTTGAAAATCATGTTGAGATCTACCATGGAAAATATATGTAATTTTTGATGATTTACAATATTTCCTGTTTTTATTTAATAAATATTTTGATCATTCAATTTAAAGTTTTAGTTATAAATATAGAAATTTAGTGCATAAATTTTTCTTAAAGTCTTGTTCACTTGAGAAATATAATATTCCTCATTTTCACTTCCTAGTGTTAATTTTTACGATGAAGAAGATAAGTATAAATATTTTGGAAATTTATTGGTGAGAAACATAATTTTCCCCTACATAATATTTTTTAGAGTTAGAATTATAGAGCGAATAGTTCTCTCAACCACAAGATCAAAACTAGTGTAAATTGAAGAACTAGATCTTGTCCTTTAAAATTATTTTAAACAATATTTAAACACTAAAACTAGACTCCTTGGGAATGAAACTTGGTTTTATGTGAAGTCTATCACAAGGATTCCATCAAAAAGTTTTTTTGAAACAATATAAAATGTTTTAAATTGGGACATGGTTTGTATTCAAGGAAGATGGTGCTACAGATGTGTTTTTATGTTGTTTAATGTGTAAAAATTTAGTCTCAGTGGATGTAATTGAATGTGTTTAAATAGAATTTAAAAAAATTAGTATTCTAATATCATATTACTCACCTCACTTCCAAATTAAGTATTACCCAATTTCACTTCCCTATCATTATACAATCAAAAGATAACCCCTTATTTCATTTCTACGAAATTTTGGTTTGGAATAAGAAAATTATATAACTATTTCAATCCATACCATCACCTGATCGAGTGGATGGATATCACTAATCACCCTTTTTTCATCTCACTATTAACTATCCTAACTAGTGAAGGCTTTCCCACGAGTACTTTGTTTGAAACCAGTGAATAAAGATAGAATAATTTAAATGAAAACTCCAATGAGAGTATCATAAAGGATACACATTAAAAAATATTTAGAGAATTAAATATAGAGGAATTTTTTATTGAAAAATATTATTATTCATATGGGTGTGAAAATTCTCCTCATCTCAATGACTATTTTTCTAGAGCACTATCAATGGAGAATAGAAAACATACAAAAAATAAGAAGCAGTGGATAAAACCCACTCTGATAGATTTTTTGATTTTTTGAAAACCCCATCCCATGGTGAAATTTTGTTCTTATTTTAAGATATACTCCTTGTTCACTAGTAATATTCACAATATTATAATGAGTTACATTTATATTCTCTAACGATTTATGTGATTTTAATAAAATTGTCAATTTCAATGTCTGGATCAAATGCGTCCCTCTTCTTTAGATGATTGACACATTTAATGACCAATGGTTATGCTGGATTCACTGGTAATTTGGAATCTTCTATTTATAATTTTCACTCTCCCATGACCAAACTCCATACAATTTTCAGATGAAGTGCTTCAGTACTTCATCATATAGTATTCATTAAATTATATTCCAAGTATGTTAATACTTTTCATGTAATGATATGGATATGGATAATTTTTTAATGTTATTGGAATTAGCCTTCAAATAATCATGTCTGATTTATTTTTCTTAGATGTTTACCTAGTTATCACCCATTAAACAGTTTGTATGAACCTTATGTAGGTCAGAAAACAACATTACATGAGCTGATTGCAACCATTATACAGTTTGGTGTTGGCATTTCTACCCTTACTCATGACATTATCAACATTAGTCAACTCTTTCTTCAATTACATGAAACCCTAACGTAGGTACTAAACCTAAAAAATGTTGGATATCTTGTGATACCGTCACATAGATAATCCCTTACGTAGAAGAGGTATTTTCCTTGAATTACAAAGGTGACTGGCATATGGTCATCTACTTCAGGGAATCAGCCTCGAATGTCGGTTCATTTTATAGGCTTCTATAAGCACAAGACTCACATGATCTTGAATCCACTTCTCCATTGAATTTTGTTGGCATATATTCAGTCTGGATTCATGCTTTAGGGGATCAGGGTAGGAAACTAAAATTGTTCTCTAGTCATCTACAACAGGCATCAACCTCTTCTTCTACTTCTGTTTTCTATGACTCTTGTATTTCCACTTTGATTTTTGGCATTCAAATAGTTCCAGTTTCATTAGTTTCCTCTTCATTTTAGATGAGAATAAAATATATCCTTCCTCAAGAAACAAAGAACATATATTTGTAAGGATCATGATCTCAATAGGGTAGGTGCATTAAAAAAATTCTTATCAAGGAATATATGATGAGAAATTATTTTTTATCCACTTTATTTCAAAGTGGTTTGGGGGTTCATCATTTGGGTATCATATTTTTATATTCATGAACTCATCCTAGATGGGCATGAAAATAGTTTTCACTTCATTTAACTATTTTAGTTCTAGAGAGTTTTCTTTAATGGTGCATCATTTCCATGCTTCGATGGTTCTTCTTTATCTAAAGTAGTGAAAATTAGATCTAGATATGTGGCTTCCATGGGTCTTATGATGATCTAATCCAATCTTCTTAGAAAATTCTTATATTAAATATCAATAAACTGATATTTGTTGCAATGGGTTTTCATTAGTCACTATTCATCTTCCATATTGGTTTCCCCTTGATAGATTCAGTCTCCATCTAAATGTCCACATCCTTCCATGTGAGTTTGAGTATGATGAATTCTGTTCAATTGATTATCTTCTATATAAGTACTCCATTTGTGCTAATGGTTTCATCAGAGATTCAGGTTATCAGGATAAGATACAAAGCTTTGTTAAGAATCATTTTCATTGAAAACACATTTCCAACAGGTTGAGTTCCACTTAACAAATCGATCTTGGATAAATTTCAATCAACTTGAAATAAATTAAAATTTATTAACTATCGATCAATAGTTAGTTGAAATTTTTTTACAATTCATAGTAAGTTAAGAAATATAGGCATTGTAGGTAGAAATTTTATGTATGGTAGCTTGATAAGAGGAGTTTGTTGTAGCTTCAAGGTGTTAATATGGGAACATATTATTGATAGGTGTGGTCACTTTTTATCCATGAATAATCAGTTCTCCTATACCTATTCAAGATTGTTAATTAGGATGGAATTATCATTTCAGATTGACATTTTTAGTCAGTTAAGTAACTATGAGAAGGCGTTGTAGTCATATAGGAATTTCCTCATAGCCACCTTCCAACACTTTTAGTTAGTACCGTAACCATGAGAGCTTCATTCAGTCACACCATGAACTTCAATGTGGTCACATAATAGCACTATCGGTTATTACAGGGACTAGGACATCTTCATACAATCACTGAAAGACATAATTATTTTTTGGACCATTACTATTTGAAAATTGATATACTAGTCACTTAGATTCCAATGCATGGACACTTCTCATATATCATTAATCCTCTTATTTTAAGATCACAATTATTCACTTTTTTAGAGTACTTTATTAATTAATTTCACAAGATTAAAAAATAATTGTAATCAAAAATGAGTTTATTTTCAAAATTAAAATCCATGAATAATTTTCAAATTCATCTCCAAATAAAAAATTAACCCAATAATATTAAATTTTAAAAATCACAATATTTTCATCATTCAAATTTAAAAATAAAATTTTAATTGAAAATTTAATTTCACAAGGGAGTTTCATTATACTCAAATAATGAATAAATAATTTTGAACTAAAAAAATTAACCACATTTGGAATTTTAGTTCCATAATAAAAAAATTGAAAATAAAAATTTGAAAATCAAAAATAAATTTTTACGTGTCATCATAATTCAAAAAATAGAAAAAAACATGTAAAACTTTTTTTTTATCCAATTAAAAATTACAATAAAAAATAAAAAAAAATTAACAACACTCACTATTAATTCATGTGTGTATTAGTTTATGTAGTATATTAAATTAATAAAATACAATTTTTTTTCAAAATATTATTTTCACATGAACCCCATTGATATAAATAGTTATCCCGAATGGCATCATTCAATAGAAATTCCTAATTAGGTAAAAAAAATATCTCCACTGATAGGAGATCAATAGTTTAATAAGTTTGAGATATTGTTTCCATATTTGGTAAGAATGATTTAGATAATCCTAATGATAACATGGTAGAAAAATATGTTACTTTTTCTTGAATTACAATTTTGGATCTATTTGTACTGCTGGTAATTTATTGATATCATGCATGTAGAAAAAAAGTGATTGTGTCATTAGGATGATACAAGATGAATATAAAACAATATGACTAAATCAAGGCTCGGTTTGACATAATGTATATGGGGATAAGGGATGATTTGGAACTTTTTAAGGGTGTGAGAAGAGCATTTATTCTTCTAGTAAGATATTATCTTTCTAGGAAAGATTTTTTTTAAATAATTGAATTGTGTAATAGTTCAATAATTGTATTAATAAAATCTCACGAATGTTGTGTTTTTGAATTATTTGATATTAAGGAGATAGAAATCACATGGAAATCTTGGTTTAGTGAAAAATTTAATGCTTGTTTCTTAATATTTAATTCAACCTATAAATTCTCGACATGCATTAACCACACAATTTTTATTTTTCAAAGATATATGAAATAATGTCAAATACCCAACGAAGATTCCAACTATGGAAAAGAAAATCAATATTTTAGAAGCTGAATTAGAGATATTCTTCCCATTATAATTCATCAATTTAGCCGTTCACTTAGTTAGAGTGATTAGACTATGAATTCCACTTAATTATGAATAAATATACTCTATTTAATAATAAATAAAGATTTTTGAAGAGTACATAAAATTTAAAAATGGATTGAATATTTTAATATAGTGTTAAATATTTTTTAGGAATCCATTTATTATAGTATTAATTACCTATATGTTGGGGATATATTGAGTCACCCAAATTCTCATCATAGTGACCGCCTTGTGGGAGAAGAATTTTAGGAAATAAGTTTTTTCACAATTACCATTATACTCTTGGAGTGGTAAAACATTAAATTTCACATGACATTATGGAGGTTTCACCTTATGTTGAAACCCACAATGTCAATATTAGTCATTTTTAACTCTCAAGGGATATAATATTAATATAAAAAACACATAATTGATAAGTGAAAGGATATTTTGAGGAATATATTTTTTAAGGATTAAGTTGAAAATATAATTTCAACTTCATTATGACTTTGATGACTTATGAGGAAACCAAGTGTGTATGAATTATATGATAATAGTTAAATAAATAATAATTATATACTCAATAGAAAGGGACAAGATGAATTAATTACCTTGAAAAATAATAGAGTAACTCTTACAGCATAAGAGATACATTTATCTAGTACCAAGGGAGAAAATTAAATTTATTTGATTATGTCATTCATTGGAATCATAGAACAAATATGATGTTGGGTTATATACTATTACACGTGCATATATTTCAACTCAAATGGGATGATAACAAGTTTTTAGTTAAGAATTTTTAATAGGGATTTGTGAATGTTACTTTTAGTAAGAAATGGTTCGAAGATATGCTATTCATTATGGAAATATATATAGATTATATATTTTTTTTCTGAGATCCTCTAAAAAAAGTATTCAATTTTTCTTTTATAGAATAATAACAATACAAGTTCTAATGACAATTTAATTAAGTAGGAACCATTCAATTGGATTTTAAAATAATTCCGTTGTAGTCTCAATATATATTGGGCATTAGATGTTACAGGGGACCATAAGCAGGGGATTTGGATTCTCAGAATTAGAGACAAATCACATAAACTTTTATAGAGGAAAAACATATTTCATGGAAAATGTCAATGTTTTTTAAATTTTAAAAAAATTCCTCAAAATATTATGTGTTCACTGATACATTTACATATTCTACATTAAATTTCTATCTGCATAAATGGATTATGATCTCTTTGTATATTGACGTAACCAATATTAAAGAAGAACATATTGACAACATTGCAGATGGTGAAATTTTATATGGTTAATGGAACATGACTAATAAAATACAAGAGGTTCATTGAATGGAGGTTTTTAATAATATTATATTGGTGAAAAAAATGACATCAAAATAAAAGTTGGATAGATTGTATGTGGCCAACAAGCTGACTCCAATAAGTCCTTACCCAATAGTTAAATTGGGTAACCACTCAAATGAATGTGTTTGTCGATGTGATCACATGACACAATGTTGTGCATGGATTTAAGAAACTAATTTGGGGTGACATTAAGTTGACATTATAATATAACATTACAATTTTTTTCTAAAAAAATGTAATATTTATTTGTGGATTTATGCTTTATTAACTATCTTAAAGTTCATTTATAATATATAATTTTTCATTGAAATTCATATTAATAGTCACACTAAAGGGTCATATATCCATTTATATAATTCTAATGAAGCATGATCTCATGGATGTTGAAGGGAAATTAATCCCCCATCCATGACTTATAATTATACATATGACAAACCATGAAACATATAACAGGCCATCATAATGAGGTATCATTTCAGTTAAATTGTAATTGGTAATATCTTACTTGAAATTATGTGTATCAATGACTTCAATTTGGAGTTGATAATTTATGGAATTGTAAATGAATGGTAAAAATAACAAGCATTCATAAAAACCAACATACCCCTAACATAAATAAATGTTGGGGTATACATTAATTGAATATGTGTTATTTATTTTAAATCTATTGTAACAATTTAATGTGATATGAAACAATAAAATAATTATGTTTTTTTGTTCTTATACGTATTTAAAAATAGGAATCCAAATCTTGTTTCATCCCAGGTTATGTTCTACAGATAGGATATCCTATAAAGAAATAGTAAATACAAGAAAATGAAAACTCACAAAGAATAGAAGAATATTGTGTATGTATGATATAGAAAACTGTTGTAATCAGGTAGTATTTCATGATTATGAGAAATTACTTTCCTTTATCTTTATCTAGTTTATACACAAGAATTTTTATAAACTATACCCAATGAAGAAACAACTTCCAAATGCCTTTAAATTTCCAAAAACAATATGTCCACTTTAGAGGTGCATGTTTTAGAGTATCACCACTATCATATTTTGAGAAATAAAAGGCCCATGTGATAAAGATAATAGAACGAAACACTTATAGGATCAATAAGGAACTTTATTTAAAAAGTATCTTAGTTGTATGCTTGGTTATAATATTTTATTGGAAGGGATCAAGAAGCAGAAAAAACATTCCAATATCCACTATATAAAGATCCCCATCTCTAATTCTATATATTCCACATAGAGTCCTTCCTTACTCATTATAATCTATTCTGAAATAGTAGTTTCTTAAAAATTTAAAGCAAACAATGACTAATACCATTATTTTATGACATTATTACCATGTTATTATATTATTATTATAATATTTGAAAAAAATGATATATTTCCTGTCCATTTTTTAGTGGAAAAACATTAATAATTATTTAAAAAAAATTAAACTAAGGAATATTGTTATAGATAGAAAAAAAGATGAGAAAATTTATGGTCCAAAAAAATTTATAATATCATATAATAAATTGAGAATACCATTATTGAGTACCTCTATCTAACAAAATCCATTACTATAGTTAGTAAAAAGTACATTTTCATGTAGAATTAATGTTGAAATATAATAATATTACATACATTAAATTTTATGATCTAATGTATAGTGATTATATTTTGGAAAATATTAGTCTTGGGAGTTCCAATGAAATTATAATGTATAAAAAGATGGGAGACAATGTTGTGAATTTATACATGTGTTAAATTTTCATAATATTTTTTTTCTAATAGTATATCTACCTTGTTAATTAATATTAAATACTATTCATATTTTTTTATAAATGTATTTATGTCTACTCTATAAAGGGAAGAAGTTTTAATGAAATGTTTTGCAGATTAGTCCATATACAACTTATACAGTGGAAATATCAATAGAAAATCCTAAAAATTCACTAAAATTAGTGTAACTAGATGAATGTTTTAAAAGGAAATAATAAAATATGTACTATTTTTATTACCTAAAATGTAGGGGAAAATTAAATAATCTAATAATATAGAATATATTTTTCATTTATTATTAATTCATACTTTTTTAGGAATCAATGTATTCTCATTTTAATCAATTTTGATTCTCCAAAGATTTATTTTTTGGATCCAAATCCTGGACATTCAACAAATCAGCCACACATGAATCATTGTATCAATTTTTAATACACAACATTCAATATTTTTTAAATAAATTTTACAATAAAGATTTTATGTTTTGTTTTAATTATATTTTTTATGATAGGGAAATGATTAAATATCAACAAAATATTACTATGGGGATAATCCTTGAGGCCAAGATTTGTATATATTTCTCAAAATGGAAAATTATTTGGGTATGTGTTATAAAACATCACTCTATAATCATTTAACAAAACAAAATATTTATTTTTCATAATATTTATGTGGTGTCAAAAAAATTAATGAAAATTACTGTGGTCATTACCATTATAATTAAATCAAATATATTTTTATTCTATCAAGAAACTATTCTCCATGAAGATTTATTTCTGATAGTAATTACAATTTCGTTTAAAATATTTATTATTAGTTTGTTTATTAATATATTTTCAATATTTTTGGGAATGTTGATCGTCAAAATATTCCAAAGAAAAATTAGGTTTGTTTAGAAATATGTTAGTATATTACATTGCATGGGAATGTTTGTTGAAATGATACAGTTGTGATGTTCTACTAGTTATTTAGTTAATTTTCTAATAATTTTATTTACTAATTTTTTAGATGATTTTCATCTCATTTTGATCCACTAATTATTTAGTTATTTTTCACTGGGATCATGAAGTGGTGTTTTCCTATATATTATTCTCTAAGCATTTTTTCTTGTGAAGATCACAAAAGGCCTATATACATAGTTCAAGGTCAATCTCAAAGGCTCAAATATTTCCTTGGAGGGGAACCCTGAATTATAAAGGGGAAATTTAATATATGATATAAATTGAAATTATTATCTTCAAATGATATTAGCCTTCAATAATGACCCAAAAAATGTATAGAGGCCTTTTGTAATCTTCTTTGGAACCAAATTCTACGAGAAAAAAATATTTCTGAATAAGAATTTAATACAGATATTATATAAAGGTTCTATTTAATGATATCTATAAAAATACTTTTATTATTTATTTGATTTTTTTATATTCAATAGTGATGTATTGAATTTATGTTTTGATCCAATACTAGTTAATAACAAACTTATAAGAAAAAGTTGTGTTTTACTGCTAGAAAATTATGTTATTAAATTTATTATAATATTAGATTTTGGTATGCAACAATGACGTGTATATATTTCTACCTACTACCTTTTGGGAAGTTTTAAATTCATTCATACTCGAGCATGGTTGTAAAAAACAATTTGTGGCTACCTATTCCAGTCAAAGTAACATTTTATCTCATAATGAACAACACATCGTCAAAACTAATAAAAATCACTAAAATTATATTGATAAATCATAAAAATGGTATGAGATTAATTTGTGACATTTAGGAATCAATTAGATGGTAATTTGATACATGATTTGGAATATTTGATGAAAAGTGTGTGTTTCCATTTGAAATTTACATTTTAGTTCCGAACAAACTTCACATAATCAAAATTGAGAAAACGTGCTTGAATTGAAATAATAATTTAGGAAAATGGCTTGTGATTAATATATGATATATATGAATTAATTTTGTGTCATTCAGATACGTGGTGTGACTATATTGACTAAATGTGTGTGTTTTTAGTTTTCAAGTGAAATGTTTTGTCTAAAAGACACATCACATTCTCAAAAGTAATAAAATTCACTCATAACACCATGATATTTTGGGGATGTTATCTATGAATTTTTTTTTATTTTTTGGAATTAATCTGATGTCTATTTGATACAAGGTGTGGCTGGTATAATCTAATGTGCGCATTTTCATTAGAAATTACATTTAAGTTGAAAACATTACTCACAAACTGAATAATATAAAACTTACTTATATTTTGATGATTTTTTTGGGGAAAAATTGATAATTTATTTTTTGTGTAGGAAGAAAACGTAAGTCAACTTGACACACGGTGTGTCCTGTATCACGAAAGTAGCATGTTATCATCTAAAAGTGACATTTTATTTTAAAAACACATCACATACTTAAAGATGAGAAAAAAAAATTATTTTTTGATGGTTTGGGAGAAAACCCCCAAATAGTTTTTGATGTGAATGAATCAACCACATGCTATTCTAATTAAATAATGTGTCTAGTATAACTAAAAGCTTGTATTTTCATTCAAAATTGAAAATTTAGTTCAAAATGTGTGCCACCCACTTATGACTGATAAGAAAAACTCATATTGTATTTATATATTACTGAAAATTTTGATAAAACATTTTTGACATATAGTTATCGATCAACCATCAATTTGACACATGATGTGGTTAGTTTGAATGAAAATGCATATTTTCATTTGAATGATATATTTTAGTTCAAAACAAGCATCTCTTAGTCAAAACCAAGAAATTTCACATTTATTTTCATGTTAAAAATTTGAACAAAATCCATATTTTATTTATGACATGTCAAAATCAACCGCATCTTAATCCAACACACATTGTAGCTGATATGACTAAAATTGAATGTTTTCAATTAAAAGTGACATTTTAGTTCAAGATGCGTGCCAAATAGTAAAAAATAAACTAAGATGCTATAATTTTTATAATTCATTTGAAAAAACATCATAATTTATTTTTTAGGTGAAAGAATCATTCACACATCAATCTGGTACATGATGTTGTTGGTGTGACAGAAATTGGATGTTTTCATTTAAAAATGACATTTTAGTTAAATTAGTGATACACACACTCAAAATTTGAGAACTTTTCACTGATTTTCATGATATTTTATAGAAAATGTTGATATTTATTTAAGGGAATATAGGACTCATCTACATATCAACATGAAATGTCTGGATTGTATGGATCAATGATCTTATTTTAATTAAATGTTATATTCATGAAAAAAATGTAACACCCCGAGATTTTATAAGATATATCATTTTTAATTCATTTCATATCTTCTATTGTACGCTACAACAAGATTATATTGCGCTATACGCAACACCATATTAGATTTCAGTATACGCAAAACTAATCTTGGATATGTTACACACAATTTCAATTTTGTTTGATAGTAGTTATTCTACGCATTATTGATTTTATATATATATATATATATATATATATTCAATGAAATATGGTTGGATTCTATTATACGAAGCAACGATTGATTTTTGCACAACACGCAACACGGACTTGCCTTGCATTACACGCAATCACGACCTTCCTCGATAGCGTGTGTTGTACGCAATACCGGGTTTTACTAAACTACGATATATTATTATAATATTATTATGAACTAGCCGTTATAAATAGTATTAACTAAATTTTTAATTTTATAAAATTATTATTTATCTTACACATTCTCTAGAACATGGTATAAGAACAAAATAAATATTTCGGGTAAAATAAGTACTTTTAAAAAAATGTAGTTTTGCCGCCTTTTAATGGCGCACCTACATTAAATATAGTTTTTGACATGTTTATAAGTGCAATTTTACAAAATAAAATTATTCTTTGTAATCAAGAAATAAAAATTTACTTTGGATAAATTTTTCATATTATTCTGGTAACTTTCATATTTTGATAAATAGTAAAAACACGCTATATTTTAATTAAAAACAACTTTTTTCATCGTAATAATTTATGTGGATTAACTTATAACATTGAATGGATTAAAACTATAAATATAATATATTTTTACCATTTAATATAATTTATGTCATTATCATTGATTTTACCTTGAATTCGTAGGTTAAATCAATTCAATCTTTTTCATTGTTTTAAACAAAAACACGTTTTCTTTCGACAACATGATTAATTTTAATTTAATTTCTGCCATTTTTTTGTATTTAATTTGTATGATTGGATTCCATATTTTGAATCAGTGGGTCCAAATTATTTTAATAAACTACTTTTTATTTTTGGGCACTATGAATAGTAACTACAATAAATTTTATTTACCATAGTTAAAAGTAAAACTGGAAATTAAGAGTAAATATAAGACTATAAAATTACCCTAACACCTGTAAAAATCTTATTGGATGACTAAAATTCAACACATATCACCTAAGGGTCGGATTAGATTAATTTAATGGACGTTTTTCTATTGAAATAATTTAATTATCATTAAAACCAAAGAAAGTGACAACATGTCACTTTCTTAAATTTTATAAGTATAATAATTTTACATTAGTGAAAAACTTCATGAAACATCAAACATGAATAGTCTCCAGAAAGATAATAAAATTATCTACATCATTATAATTTATTTAGAATTTTTAGGGATTAAATAATTGCCATTAATGGTGATACATTAATGATGCAAAAATTATTTATTAAGTGAAAAATCAGTAATATAGTTTTTATTGAAATAATAATACCCATTAAAAGTTCCAAAAACCTGACCAAAACTTATTGGTAGTATATATATACACCCTAATCATCCAATTACATAATTTATAACCGTTTTGAGTCTTATAATAGTGATTATAAAACTTGTATTATTTTATTTTAAATTATACCAAAGTTTTCACCTTCATAATTTAATAAATATAACAATTCCAATATTGTGATTTTAAGATTATAAATTCGAGTAAAAGTATTATTGTGAAAATTAATATATTTATATTCATCATAGGATTTTTTTTAATTTTTATTCAACAAATAATTATATTAAATAATTATACAAAAATGATGTAGAAATTATTTTATTAAGAGATAATCCAAATAAATGGTTTTGGAAATAATAATATAAATATTATATGAACTATTTAATGTGCTACACTAATTTTGTAGATACATATGACCTTTTATTATTCTATTAAAGATTTTAGTTCTAACATATCTTATTTATATATGTTATTTAAATTCAAATAATTGAATAGTTTCAAAATTGACACTATTGTTATTTTATAAAAATAATATATTATAAAATTGTTTAAAAATCACAAATACATTTAAAAATTATAAATTTAAATTTATATGGTATAAAAGTTTATAAAGTATCTAATTATGGCCAATTCACAACAAATAATAAATTATTTGTTATAATTTAAATTTTATAATGTTATTACCACAAATAAAATTGAATTCATTAAATTAGGATAAATCAAGTTGATAATGTTTAAAATAAATTCCTAACAAGTCTAAATTTGATTGTTTGATTATATTACAACCCTATCTCATCTAATTTTCAGATATGAGTCATTTTTGGAGGTTTTGAAGTGGGGTTATATTTATTATAAATTAATATTTTTAAGAATTCCAAAGCTGCCCCTCTCCTCCTTTAAAAAAGGGAACCTCCTCCCTCTCCTCCTCAAACCACTTTGAGCTTTCAAGCTCGGAAAAACCCTACCAAATTCTATTCTCCACTTCCCTAGAAACATTTTAAAGGATCTGGTCTTCTTCAAAGACAAATTTTAGTGCCCTAAGAGGAGGTCTCAAAGAGGCGCTTCAAAGAAGAGGTAATGTCCATTACCGATTGTTTCAACTTTATTTCTTCATCCACTTATTCTTCTTTAGTTGTTTTATTATGAAGTAATAACATCAGTATCGATCATATAATGGTATGTTATTATAAGTATTAAACAACCATATTTCACCATCTATCCATCCTATGGAAAACAAAATCACCGCACGTGCGTACGTACGGAATACCGTCTCCACGCTGTGGTGTAATCTGTTTTTCCACCAACACCTTACATGGATGGGTATAATGGTGTAAAGAATAACTATATATGGTTTTTATAACATCATACCTTTTATGATATATTATACCATCCACTCCAATTCTATAATTATGGGAACGATATTATCGCTCGTGCGTACGTACGGACTACCATCTCCACGACACGATGAGATTCATTCTCCATGATTAACCATACATGAATGATCATAAAGTTTATATAATGAATAATAATGAAATATATTAAATAATAATTATACTGGATTTATATATATATATATGTATTTCATCTATTTAGTTTCATTCAATTCAATAAGGAAACGAAAATAGCATTCATGCGTACGTACAGCCTACCGTCTCCATGAACCGTGTATTTCATTCCTTTTATCGATCTATAATATATATATTTATATGATGAAAATATATTATATATATAAATCATTTTTTACATTATGGAATTATGTAAATCAGGATATAATTAATAATATCAAGAATGATAAGTCGAAACACATACGATAAATAAAATGATTTTACCCAAAACGCTGCTTTAACATTGAATTTACAAAATAACGGGTAATATAAAGTCATAAGTGAACCATATATTATATAATAACAATGAATATGATTCTGTAATAAGTCAATGACATTATTTAAATCAATATACAGGAGGTTCGGATACGTACGAAGCATACTGGACCTAAGGTAAGGGATAATTTTGCAAATCTCATTTTTATCCGATATTGCTTATTCGTAAGTATTTACTTGGGTTATTGTTCTCATCCATGTCCATGTTTCCTAAAAAATTTTCATGTATGTTTACTTCACTTTTTACCCATTTTTGACTTTAAATACATGGTATGTATGGAATCTTTCTTTTACGAGTTACTTTTTGACGTTTTTGACAGAAATTCGAGAAAAATGTTATTTTTAACTTATACGGCGTGAACTAATTTTTATGATTTTATAAAGCCTTATTTTCATGATGATTCCTCCAAAAGATTTCATGACTATTTTCAACAAAATCCATTTCTTTTGAAATTGCATGACATTTTGTGGAAAGAGATTGATTTTGAAGAAGAAATGATATTTTTTTCAAGAATTCATTTCAAGTGTTTTATCAAAACCATTTTTCATCTAAGATGACATTATTTCATATGTGTACGTTTCAAGTATCATGTCTCTATGATTTACATGGTTTCAATTTTCTTTTTATAAAATGATATCCATTTTTTTATATGGATTATGTTATGATGGCATGATGTTTAAGAATCCCAATTTATTACATGGGTTATGCTATGATGTATGACATATGATTTTGTGGCAAAAGTAAGAATGATTCCCTTATGAGATGGGTAGGACCTATATCTCCCTCCAATTCATTGGTTAAAGATTTATATCTCATGAGATAGACATGGCTGGAATGGAAAGTTAAACCGGTTCAGTAATACAGGACTGGAACAAGGAGTGAACTCGATTCAGAAAGGGACTTTTTCCACTAAGATGGTCTTGGGAGCAATTCCTTGGCTAATATGGAAATCATATCATGTGATTAATGGTTTCCACAATTACATGTTTTATTCCCATTCTATTTTATCATTCTTAATGTTTCTTTATGATCTATGCCTTACGTACTTCCACGTTTTATGTCATTGCTCAATCTTTTGATGTTTAAACATTATGTTCTTGTTTTAAAGTTCAAATGTATATGGTATGTTTTATTTTATACATGCTTACCCTTACTGAGCATTTGAACTCACCCTTTTTATGTTTTCTTTTCCCCAGGATATAAAGGATGGTTTTAGGTAAGAAAAAATGGGAATATCTTTATGGGATATGTTGAAGATCTTTCACCACGATTAGAAGATTACGTTCCAAGTTTCCAAATACACTAAACTATTACGGTCCTTGTGTGTATATTTTTGTGATGTATTATGTATTCTGAAAAAGTAATGTAATGTCTATGTACGCCATGCTTCGGGTCTCTATAGTTGGTATCAGAGGAAAGGTTTAGTCATCCTTTGGAAACTAGGGTGCGAAAACATTAGTGAGATTCCTAGAGATATTTCTAAGGTATGTATAGGGATGTTCCTAAGGATAAGTATAAGTATAGGTTATAGTCCTAAAATTATGGTAACGATATTAGATTAAACCTAAGATGTTAGATATTGAAGTTACTCCCCCTTTTTTATGATTTTTCCTCTCACACTATTCTTTTTGGGTTTTAGAAAATGGATGGAAACAAGATGATTCACAATAATAAAGGATATGATGGACAATGGAATGATATTATTCATGAGCATCCAAATGAAATGGGATTTGGAAGTCCAAACATCATTATTATTCCGAATCATAAATCTCATAATATGATCAATAAACTCAAATTTGGTAAGTTTCCTGACTCGGCTAATAAGAGAAAGATGGAGTTTCATGGTGATCATGGAGGAAAGAAAGTTCAATTTCCCGTATGTAAATCATGTGGGAAGAGGCATCAAGAATAATGTTTCAAAGGAACTGGGAGATGCTTTGGGTGTGGAAAAGAAGGACATAAAGCCAGTAAGTGCAAAGGAAAAGGTTCAGTTAACACCATGGATGAGGATAATGGTATTGCTATGACATCAAAAATGGTTAAATGTTTTAAATGTGGAATGTATGGACATTATGCAAAACAATTCCCTAAGGGAATGTCTCATTAAGAGAATCAGTATGGTCGTATGGGTAATATTTATGTGGATGACGATGAAGACACTACAAATGATATGTGAGATTAAAGAATTGTTTAAGCTTGGTCAATGGTTTAAGAAGGTAGTGGAATGATTACATATTTATCAAGTGTAATATTGTATAAGTAATCTCATGGTACTATGGAATAAAGAGACATATAAAGATTGTTACACTGTTGTCTTTCCTTATGTTATGAAGGTATATGTTGAATTGTACCGGTAACCATGGAAGGCTATTCAGATATTTTTCGAAATTAAATGATATGCGCATAATGAAGGGATAAGAAGATAATGAGATGTTTGATTGTGTTCATGAGCTCATGACTGATATAAGGACTAAGTGATATCATGGTTTGAGTATATAGAGTTTTGAGGATTTTGGTATGTGGAAAGTGTTAACTTTTAACTGCATTCATGTTTTCACTAAGGTTCAATTGGTATTCATTATTCAAGAGAATACATGATTAAGGTATTCACATGTTTGTAATTTGACAAACAAGATTTATCTTATGATATATTGGGGATAAATGATTGCATTCATGTGATTGTTATGTGACATTTCAAGTAATCATTTTCTATATACTATGATCTTGGACCGAAGTATTTTAGATAAGCCTAAAGATTGGAATGGATTATGTTGGACATAAGTTAGTATTTTTTAATGATAGAACATTTTTTCGATATTATTGATGGGATGTTATAGTAATATAGCTTTAGAAAAAGTAAAAACTGCAGGATGGGCGACAACCCATCGCGTCAGACAAGGCTGTGGGAATCGAACCCACAAACGAAGTGCGACTGGCCTTTATCGCCTACCACTATCTTACAGGAAGTCCCTATTTAGTATAATCTAGTTTTATTATATTAAGAAATATGATATATGATGTATAAGTCCATTTTAGGAACCATATATGATTAATCTCACTATAGATGGACTTATGTATTTTTTTGATAACTTTTCTAACCTTTTTGTTTAAGACAGATGGAATGCCCTATCATTCTATCACATGATCTGCTAACGCTTCACAAATGAAAAATTCAACTTCGCTTCTTTAAGAGATGAAGTGGAAATTGTCCAAAGAATGACCAACGGTGATACTGTACCAAAATCACGAAAGTATTTCTTCTATTTCCAATTTTATCAACTTTAGGGAAATGATCTTGAAAACCAAAAATGTTGTCCTAGTTCTCTTATATACGATGAATCAGAAGGTACCTTAGATCATCACAAATCTATGGATTTGTTATTGATGGATTTTTCATAGCCATGTTCTCTACCACTCTCCATCATAACTAGATGGTTAGATTTTTCTTCCATATCCATATTTTCACCTATGTACTCCTATGTGGAAACCTAGTGATATTATTATTTAGATCTCAAATTCTAAAATGTGCATCAAGAACTCCAAACCCCAAAACCCTTAAATTATCATTATATATTATAAAAAATATTGATAATTAATTTTTTATGTGAAGGAATCATCTAGAAATCAGTTGGAGGAACAATGTGACTAATATTACTATAAGGGAATCACATTCTCATATGAGAGAAAATACGGTATCAGGGTCGCATTACATAGAAATAGTTTTTTATATATTTATTGTGTTATAATTCTTATTTATATATTATTATTTAGATCTCAAATTCTAATTGATTATTTTGATGTCCCAAAGGATCAAATAACAACTGACAATGGGGTGGCGTTGAATCTATTATTTATTTTTGATATTTTTCAAAACATTTAGAAACATAACCCCTACAACCATTTATGATTTATTTCCTTATCATATTTTAGTAAAAAAATTTACCTGAAAAGTTAGGAAAGAAAGTAAATTATAAAGTATTTAAAAGGTTTGGACTTATTGTGAGAACATAGATCATTATCATAGCCACCCATGTGGGTTTATGAAAATCTACTATTATGAAAAACTGAATACAAAAAGGGCCAAATCAAATTAGAAACCTTTAATATCCTGATAAAAATGATTATACTAAGACTCGTCAATTTAAAATGTTTTCTTATAAAACATTGATCAACAAATAAAATAAAAATAAAGACATCATTGAAACTGATCCACAGTTGCATCGTATGAATCCTGAGTCCGATTTGGATTGATCTGAGTTTGTCAATCCAATGAGTCTACATCTGATTCTATCAATATGATGATTCTAGATCATATTCTTTTAATATGATGAGATTGGATATGATTCTCTCAATATGACGAGTTTGATTCTGATTTTTTCAACACGATGGACTCAATAGGATGAACCCTTTCTCAATCTGCAAAAATCAAACACTTCTCAAATTCTAAAAATGATATTTCTCAGTCTGATTGACTCCACATGATCTCGTCAATATTATATTTTTAATCCCGTAAACATAAATTAAAATGTCTAATTATCCTCACAAGATATCTAGGCGGCAATGACTTTCTCAGGTTTTTTGCTGTGCCCCACCATTTCTTCTTGTGTGAAAGTTAATAGTGAATGATTGATTTGAGAAAGTAAACATATGTGAATCAGAAAACATAACCAAAAAAATTGAAAACATTACCCAGTTCCTCAAATATTAAAACTATAAAAATTACATGCATTTGAAAATCAACTTTTACTTCTTTCATCCTTTTTATATTTAACTGATATTTATAGAAAATATAATTTCATGTTTTAAATCTTCAATTCTTTATAAAACATTTGGAAATTTTTTAGCCTTCTTCATAATCAACTCATTACAAATCAGTTTCTTTCTCAGGTCATTAAGAATTATATTTCATTATCAATTTATTAGGAATTATGTTCACTTCTCATGGATTATGAATTTCGTATCCTTCACAGTGATTAAAAATTCTATATCATTCTCAATGAATACAAATTCTTTTTCCTATCCACCTTATTAAAACTTTTATATCCTTCTTAATAATTACAAATTTTGTTTCTTTCTATCCTAATTAGAATTTTTGTTTCTTTTTCAACTCATTAGGACCTTGATTTATTTTTTAGATCTTTATGATATGCTTTTATCTTCAACCTGATGGAATCCCAAAAATGACATAGTTCTCATTATGATGGATTTTACCATTACGATGGAAATACCATTACGATGGATTTTCCCATTACGATGGAAATCCTATTAAAATGGAATTAACATTAATATAGAATTCCCATTATGATGGAATCTCTACATTGCAACTCTGAAATTCTATAAAACACTCCACAATTTCTTCAAAATATTTTATCATAGGAATTTTCATGATTTATGAGAACATTATAACCATAAATGAAATATCTGATTTGTTTTAAAATGTATGAAAACTTTCTAAATCCTGAATTCATAATATTTTTGAAACTCTTCAACAACAATATGCCTTATTCAAAAAAAAACATCTAAATTTATAAAAAAAATTAGGACCATTGAATCTCCATTATTATAGATTTAAATCCACTATATATGGATTTGATTATTTCATTGACATGCAAGTTTCATTAAAAAATATCATTACAATGTACTGGGTATGACTCCTAAATAACAAAAGTATTCTTAAAAAAATGTTAGTCATCAATATATATAAATGTCTTGGTAACACAATTTATCCAAAAGGTCTTTCATGTTTTTATTCTTTTATTCATTAATGTTTAATATTTTTTGTTTCATTTATTCCAATATAGTATTTCCAATATAAACATTGTATTTTATTTCTAGTACACTGTTATTTTTTTCATTCTAGGGTTGTGTATCTAGAAACTAGTAGTCTAATCAATATCTATTATATGTGGTTCCAATGGATATTGGAATATATGGCCATTGGGACTGCTATTTATTAAGCTCATTTTTAATTTGATGAAAAATGTCTTGTGTTTTTGTAAATTGTTCATGTCGGTTTAATTTTAGTGTATTAAAAATTTTGTATTGTTCATTTATTTATATTTATAATTTATGAAATTTTAAAATTATTTTAACTAATGTTTGAATTCAAAAAATGGATGATATAGCGTGCAATAATTATAGTAGCACACTATTGAAACTAATATCTAAAATAAGGACTAATAAATTTCCCATACTTAAGGATTTTTATAGCACTATCGAACTTCGCTTTTTTAGTGGGGTTTTAGGGGTATTAAAACAACCTGGAATTTATGGGTGACTAAAACATAACTGATTTTTAGCACTAATAATAGTGATTTTTAACATTGTTGAAAGGTAAATATGTAATTGGTTTTTTGAGAAGCTCGATCTTGAGGGACTATAAATTATTGAAAAATATAATGCAATGGTGTTATATCTTATTCATTTCAATAATTTTTAGAGGTTTGTAACATTGGAACATTTCATCCTTATATGAAGATGTGTTTTGAGATAAATTTACCAACATAATGAAAAAAATAAAATTCTAAAAATTGGTATATTGAGATATTATTTCCCAATATAAAGATGAAAGAGGGATTGGGGGTGTCAAAAGATCGGTGGGAACTTTCTGACAGTTCCATGAATTTGATTTTTTTTTGAAAATTTTATTTTTATTTTTTTGTTTTCTTAAATATAAAAATAAATTAAAAATTTAAACAATATTTAATATTTTTTTTACATTTGGCGTCAATTTTGGAAAAGTATTTTGAAAATATTAAATATAATCCAATACAATTTATCATTTTATAATTGTCTTCTCCTTGAAAACATTTCCATATTTTCAATGTGGGACTCATAGACCACTTTTCTAGCATTTATTAAGTACTATACCATTTTTTGTTACACATTAATGACAACGAATGAATAATCATACCATATTTTTAAAATGTAATTATTATTTCCAAAAATTACAAATAGTAACTAATAAAGTCATAGTATTGATTACTAATAATTCCATTAATGTTGTTAAAAATATAATTAGTATGAATAAATATGTTTTTTGATGATTCAATTAATAATCTAATAAAATATAAAAATATAAAACTAAATAATTTATAATACTGAATATATATATTATAATTAATTATATAATTGATTTTACATATAATAATTTTTTAATATTTAAGAAACAATTTTTTTGTGTAAATTAATCAAATTTTATTTAAATATATTAGTAACAATTTTCATTATTATTAAAAAAATGTTTTATGCCTTGTAAATTATTTATTGTTTGATATATGTTTCTATAATAATTAATATGATGTTGTCAAAAATAATAGTATAATTTTTTATTATTATTAATATTAAATGAAATAATTTAATTAAAGCAATAAATAAATATATTAATATTTTTATAAATTTCATATTTTATTTATTTATTAATATTATAATACTGATCTTATTATTTTTTACTAAATTGTAATAATATTATTATTTTATAACGAGTTTAGTGTATATTTTAAATATTACATTATTAATGTATATATAAATTATGACTTCATTAATTCATAATTAAAAATGTTGTAATATAACATATTAATGACAATTACTTGATGAAAATAATATATTTATAATTATTACATTATTAAGGATGAATTTATTAATTATGATTTTATTATTATAATTAATGATGGAGTGAAAACCCATTAATAATAATTATAACAATGTTGTAATAGGTAACTTAGTCTACAATATAAAAAATCAATTACTAATTATATTAATAATATAAATTTTAATTTATTTAAAAATTAGTATATTTATTTGTTCCATTAATAATAGTTAAACATAAATATGTAATAAATAGTTTACTGATAATGTAGTTAAATTAATTTAGATTTCCCATTTCTAATATATTTCAAAATAAAAATAAAATTTTATTTAACAACAGAATTCAAAATAATTAGTAATAATTGAAAGTAATGTTAATTTTTTTTTAAATCTTGGTATTTATGTACATAATAGTATTTTATAATAATTTAATTAGTTATGAATAATCATTAGGCATAAAACATTTTTGGGGAAAAAATATGTATAAAATGTATATTTAAAAATAACATTGTTTTTATGAAGTTTCAATTATTTTATGGTTATTATTTTAACGTATTTGTTCTTAATATCATTTATTATTAAATTACACTTAGAGGGTATCTATGATTTATATTTTATAAGCATTCAAAGTCGCCTACTTAATGTATTTCTAGTGCCTAAGTGTTATATTTTTAATGAAATTGGACTTAATAATTTTATTTTTTATTTTTTATGAAATTATTTATAATTTTTAATTATTTTTAATTTTATCAATCAATGTATAAAATTTATTTTTCCTTTTATTTATATTTTAAATTTTATGATATTTAATTGGTGCATAATTTATTTTTTTTAAATTGTGAAATCTATATATTAAAACAACCATTTTTTGTGTATTTTACATTTTATCGGTACATTATTTTTATGATATTCTTTAATATCAATTATTCTTAATATATTCATCCAATAACGAAATCTTCAATTATATTATTATTCTTGATTTTATTTTATAATGTTTCAAATTATCTTACATGAAACATGATAAATCTTATTATCTTACTGGTATGTAACATTGAAATATTATTCAATATGATCTATAAGTAAAAATAAGTCAATCATAAAACATTGACTAAATATTGCTTTAGATGGAAAAAAAATAAGACAGGATGGCGTTGATTTAACTTCCAACTCATAGTGGTACTCTTGCAATAAGAACCCAAACTAAAATAATACATAAATTTTATATTTTGACAATAATTCAAACTACTATATCCAGAAATGCCATTTAGGTTTAGAGTTTTATTTATTAGTTCATCACCCATATATAATTTAATTTGTCATAATAAAATGGAAACATCTACTCAATATCCATTTTTCCTACAATATAATACATTTAAGATGAAACAAGTGTTATTTTTCATATTATAGCTTTACAATTTTTATCATGAACTCATTCATGTCCCATGTTATCCTTTAAACGCTCTAAAAAGATTTTTAATATATGTTATGTGAATAAAATGTTTTGAAAAGGATTTATAGAAAGAAAAAATGAAACCTATTAGTCCTTGAATAGCATTATAAAAATGTTCATTTTTTTAATAAACATTGAGATCAAAATAAACATTACCCACCCAAAAAATCATCATTTTATCCTAAATCATGTCATCATATATTTAATAAGAAATGTTAAAAGATTAGTAAATATCATAAGTGTTTCTACATAATCATGAAAACCAAAAGAAATGTTTTCCAAAATTTATACTTTTCACCCATAAGAAGTAGTTTGAACATACCTTTTTAACATATGAACAATGGATTGCGTTATAAAATCACAAGATATATGTGAAAAACCATAGAAATAATACATAACTAATATTGGTATCTTCGGACATCAATTTCATATCAATCCAACAATAAATCTTACAAATGGAATAAACTACCTTGTAAATTCTAAAAATCAATTAGGAGAAACCTATATCTTGGTAACATCCTCCATTCAACCATCTCATTAGAGGGAAATGTGAGGATCACCTGTAATCAGTAGTTATATCAAGATCCCCCATCATCTTGAGCTATATCAAGTTCAAAAATCTGTATAAATAATTCTAAAGAACCATAACATAATCTTAAAACATAGAACCCTTCATGTTCATCATTATGCTAATAAAAATATTCTTTTAATGCATAATAAAAATATTTTTGGATATAGAAATATCCATTCAATTTAAACCCCATTTTGAAAATAACTAGCCTAGTGGTATGAATGGTTTTTATTTGAAGAAAACATGGAACCATATAAACAAATATAAATATCAAATAATTACCATGACAATTGGATAAACTCTTTATGTTGTATAATTTAAATTATAATATTCCTTTTTCTTTTTTTTAAACGTTCTTTATACAATACTTATATAAATTCTATTTGAATGAATTCAAAATAATGTAAAAAGAGACATAAAATTACATTTAAAATTAATTCTTCTCCATATAAATATAATAATTAAATAATTTTATGTATATTTTTATTTAATACAATTATTTTTATAATAAATTATTGGAACATTTAATATGAGTTATTTATAGTGTGGTTTGTCATACATAGATTCAAACGTCCACATTCTATCATTATTTATAGTATAAAAAATTCTATCAATAGTTTAAATTATTTTGAACATTATTAAAGTTTAATAATTTATCATTAAATCATTTATTTATTTTATTTCAATGATATATTTAATTAAAAACTAGGTTATGTCTATGTCAGGTGTTTTGAAGATGTTTTGTTCATAATTTCAAAATGTCTTTAGTATGTTTAATGTGGTTAAAGTGGTAATTATTCAATCATATCCCAAATAATAATCATGAATAAATTTTTAATTTTTATATATTAATTATAATTTTAAAACCATCCATAAAGTATGGTTATGAAAAATGAATTGCTTTTCAATCATTGAGACGGTAGGGCATATGCAGGCATGAGTGACATTTCCATTTTTTAGAGAATGTGGTGGAAATAAGGTAAGTATTATTTTTTCATTTAAAAATTATTATTTTATCAAATATATATATATATATCATATTTTACATTAAAATAATATTATATATACAATATATTTGATGAAATGATGAAAAACCACATAACTTCATGGAGGTGGTAATCCCCACGTATAAAGGAACAACGTTATCATTTTCCAATAGATTGGAAGGAACGCAAATAGGTGATATATTATACTTAAATAATGATAATTATTTAAATAACTATATATAAATATATATTAAATCCATCAATATAATCATGAATGTGATGCGGTGATGGAAAATGGATTACATCAGTCCGCAAGGCAGTAGTATAATGTACAAATAAACGATGGTTTAATTTACAATTTGATAGAATAAGAGATATATATTTGTTATTCAATATAAATAATTACTTATAAATATACTATATATACTAATGATGTTACTTAACCATGTTTTTAGAATATTTTAAGGAGTTATATATATAAATAAAAAGAAAAATCTTGGTTAATAATTATACATCTTTATCAGAAATCCTCTAGAGCCTTACACCTAAATCTATCCTATATTGGTTTTAAGATAAAAAATACACACTAGGATATGTGGAGGGATATTAGGAATGCATTTAAATAGTTACTGGAAAAACCAAATAGATAAAGATTTGTGGAGAAAATAGGATAGGAGTGTCCTTTTATAAGGGGGTGAGAGGACACACTTGAAATTTTTAAACAGAAGAGAATATGTTAATGTATAACTCAAGAAAAATGTATCCAAAATTAGAAAGGTATGAATATAGAATTATATTTGATTAAAATATTTCCATAAAATATGATTTTGAAACTTATTTAGGTCATTTTAATCCATTTATATTCACTTTAACCTTTGGTAAACCTGTATTAACCATAACTTTTGTAACAGATTTATACGATTTTTACAATTCATTATACCAAAAATTAAGTTTAAATTATTAATTAATTTTAATTATTTTGATTAAAAACATGAGAATCATTTTTATGAGATTAAATTTAGACATTTTGTATAATTTAATTTAAAATTTAACCCATAAAACACATTGGAAAACTATTTTTCTGAAAAGGCCTTTTTATGTTAAAACAAATTCACACAAAATTGAGGGGTAATGTAGATTAAAATGAAATTAATTTGATTGTGTTTAGTAAAAGGATATAATTTAATTTTAAAACTAACAAAAAATAGAATTTAACTTTGTAAATTTTTTTAAAAATTAATTATTTAAATAAATAAATAATTATTTTGCACATTTCATTTCAAAAATCAAACTTTTCATAAAATTCCAAAAAAATTATCCTAATATTATTTTGAAAAGATTAATTGGAAATTGATATAAAAATTTTAAATTAAAGTTCTAAAATTTTGATTTATTACTTTTAAATAAAACTATTTAATGTACGGAAACCTAATTTGGTTAGAAATAAAGCAATTTTCCTTTTGATTGAAAAATTACATAATGTTATTATAATGAATTTAACCCTATAAAATATAATTAATTAATATTAATAAGACATGAAAATGAATTATTTTAAAACTACCCATATTTTTACATTATCCCATTCTTGTATATTTTATCATCAGAATTATATTTACCATTTAAACAAGATAAAATATCATTCATACATTTCATTTTTAGATTCACATATTTCATCTCCAATCATGTGTGTTTTCCAAAAAACATTAACAATGTAAACCACTATATACCACAAATATTTCTCTCTCAAATCAAGAATAAGAACTAAATAATCCTCATAATAAGGTTTTTCTACCATCTTAATATATTCATGTAAAAACATGAGACACATCCAATGCATATTTTCTTAACAAAGAAACATGAAATACATAATGGACCTGAGATAAACCCAGATGAAATTCCCCACAGTATGTGAATAATCCAGTATTATCCATAATATCATATATTCCTATTAACCATGGAATAAAAATTTCTTTTTAACAAAATACACAACAATTTTCCAAAGATATACTTAAAAAACATGGATGCCTAACTTGAATAAAAGTCATTTCCTCTATTTATATATATAATTTTTATTCATTTTCTTAGCAATTCACATGTGAAATGGAATCATATTTATCTTATATAACAATCCTTTTATTGAATATGGACCCAACATTTTTAATTTCATGACTTAATCCAATCATGATTGATTAAGACATCACTATCCATATAATGCCTCAAAAGGTTCCATTTTTATACTGGAATAGAAATTGTTATTATATGAAATTTTAAACAAAGTCGAATGTCTATCCTAACATCCCTAATAATAAACTTAAGAGTCTCAAATTATATAGTCGAAAGTCTGAATCATTCAATCTGACTATTCATCAAATTGAGGATAAAAGGATGTAATGAAATTTAATTCGATACCCAATGACATTAAAATTCCATTTTAAAAAATAGAGTTTAATCAGAGATTATGAACAGATATAATAGAGATAGGGACTCCATGTGTGTTAATTATAAAATTAACAATGTTTAGAATATTTAACTGAATACAAATCCTCACAAATTGTATGAAAATTAGAATATTTAGCTAATCATTCTATAATAACATAAATACTATTATTACCTTAAGATTATTTTGGTAATATCACAAAATAATAAATGGAAACATAATATCATTTTTATTATTTCACCGGATAAGGATGATGTAACCACTTTTCAAATTGTGATTTGAATTTTACCTATTGATATCTATATCATTTCACAATAAAATAGTGGACAAATTTCATTACTCATTCTTACTAGAAATGTTCCCAAAGGTAAATATATAGATTTTATAATATCAGGATGGTTAAATAAAAGAGAGATATGAGCCTTAATCAATAGTTTTTCCATAAACTAAGGGTTACATAATATATGAAAACAGTTATTCAATCTCAAAATACACATCATTTTCAATGTTAAATTATTTTAAAATGAACTTTCATAACCAATTCTATCTGTTTCTGTAACTCATGGTCTTCATTTTATGAATTCTTAATTCTATCTAATAGAGATGACTCTACTAGCACCTAAAAATAGATTTTGTTATTGTATGCACAATTTCATTTCCAAAATTCATAAAATCATTAACTAAAGGGTAATGTTTCAAACATAATATGGTTAATATAGTATTATATTTTTGTCTCAAAGCATCAACAACTCTATTTTGATTATAAAGGTAGTAATAAATCGTGCAGTAATAATCATTATTCAATTATTCCCATATCCTAAGTCTCATGTTCAACAAATTATAATGTAATATATATTCAAAATTTTATCATCAGTATATATTTCACACTTCAGTTCAAATAAACAATGTCTCCAATTTTTTTAAAGAAAACATAATATGTACTAGATAATGTTTATATGTTGGATATTGCTTCTCATGGGTTGTTAATGCATGTGAATCATAAGAAATTTCATGATAATTATGCATTAAAACACAATATATTCCCTTCAATGAAGGATTTATCTAGATAATAGAGTAACAATTTCTAGAAGAAGGCCCAAAACTAGAGGGTTCAGTAAGGTTCTTTTCAATTCATGGTAAAATTCATCACATTTTTATGTTTGGTTGAACATAACTCCATCTGATGTTTACATGGACAGTGGGATAGATAACCATGAAAAGTTTCGAATAGAGCACTGGTAATATCTTAGCAATCTCCGAAAACAATGAATCTGAGTAACATTTATAGGTCTTGTCCATTAATAAACCACATTAGTTGTTTCATAATAAAAACTTATACTATAATTAATTATGGTGTGTTCAAGTAATGAAATTCACATTTCCCAAAAGTAACATTTTTTAAATTTTTCTTATAAAATTTTTTTAGTCATGGATTTCAGAATAATACTTAAATGATTTTTTATCTTAAAAATTTTGGAATTATAAAAAATATCATAAACTAACACAATTAATAAATCATCAAAATATTCCTAGAAAACTGTATTAATATGTCTACAAATATTGATGGATAATTCATAAACCCAAGGGGAATATCCACAAATTCAAAATGAATATACCTACAATAAAAAATTATCTTAGGGGTTTCATCCTCCTTCACTATTAACTGATGTTACCTAGACATCGCAGTAACCTTTGAAAAATATTTATCTCCCCGGAGATGATCAAACAATTCATCAATATGCATGAACATATAGTAATTAATAAAGATAATTTTATTAATACTCAATAATTAGTAATAATACAATGGAAAATATTTCTTTCTAAAAAATAAAATTGGGTAAAACCATGATGATGTACTAGGATGAAGGAAACCATTATCAAAAATTCATTCATCTTCCTTTTCATTTCTAGATTGAATTTAACATTAACATAGTGTTTGATGCTAAAAAAATTCAAAAACCCCTTCCATCAGTAACTAAGTAAATATTAAATTTTACTTATTAAACAAGTAAAATACTAGAAAACCCATTATAAAAACATATAGATATTCATTTTCTATCGATAGATCATTAGTATAAACAATTCACTTATTTTCAACAATATGAAGAAGATAACATTCATATTCATATTTTAAAATTTTAATAGTCTCTTGATATGTTATTAATGGTTTAAATTCACTATTATATGGATACTAAAACTGATTTTGGAAAAATAAATTCTTCACCTCTTCAATATATCATATCTTGATAAATTGAAAGCTAATCTATACCCAAAATAACATCAAATTGTACGTTGGGTAAAATAACAAGGTTTTCAGGAAAAAAAACGTCCACTGATGATAATCAAAGTATATTATTTATTTGTTGTTATTTTAATATTAATACGTTATTTTTTACCATAATATCTAATAGTAGCTTTGGGGTCGAAATTATAATTTTACAAATAAATTTATATGAAATGAAATAATTTTTAGAGACCGAATTAAAAAAGATATTATAATAAATAAAAAACAAGTGATATACTTCATACCACTTCATGAAATTTACTAACATATACCAATGTAGTTTTAAAGGATTTCCCCAAACCCTTTTTCTTATAGTCAATATCATTACAATCATTCAATCTCTTCTTCAAACACATATTTTTATAATGAACCATTTCATTAAATTTAATACACCATTCAACTAACTAATTAAAATTTGTTTAAACACTTCAAATATATTTTATTTTCTACCATGTTAAATAATACCAAACATAACACCTCATAATCACATACCAATTTTCATAATACATTCAATTGGATGTTTTTTATCACACCAATCAGAAACTGGAATCTTTATTTTCTTACCTTTTTATTTATTTGATGAGTTCTTCAGATTTACCTACCACATGGATGTTTTTTCTACATATTTTCATAGAAAAAATAACTACAAGAAATACATTTCAATATTCTAATAATAAATAATTTTTTTTATATTTTTTAAATTTGTGAGAGGCTAACTCCTATTATTATATTGGATTTAATCCTTAGTAAAACCAATAAATTTTACTATCAAGACGCCGTATATAATTTAGTTCTTAAATTTCTAATCTGCTGATGTTTTATACATATATAGGTGCTTAATGATCCTCCTTCTGTATTAATAAAAATAACTTATTTTCCATAATATCTATAGTATCCATAGGAAAATACATCTCAAGGAAAATATTTTTAAATCTATCTCATTGGAAGGAATCAATCACTTCACTTTCTATGATATTCATAACCACTAACCACCACTGGTTGACTTAACCTTCAAACTAGTAAATAAAAAGTGTTAATATTTAATTCTATGAACAACACATGAATTTTAATGTCTTTACCAGAGATATAATACATCCCTCAGATACCATTGGGTTTGGTGATCCACTTAATGCTTGATTGTGCTATCTCTTTAAGTGATCCACTGTATAGATTCTATTCAATGGAAAATCTTGAATTTATCTAGAATATAAGACACTAATATTTATATCCTATGTAAACAGATCAATCATATCAATAAAATACCCAATTTTAATTCCATCCATTCTATGTTGCTGATTTTGAAGGATATTGTCCTCTTGGTGCATTCATACTTTAGCTAATCTGTCTCCTTTATTGAAAACCATTATGAACTGTTATAGTTTAGATAATGAAACATGGAAATATTCAAATTAAATATCATGATAACCATAAATTATATTATTATTAGAATTTTTACATACAATTTTATACCGTATAAAATAATCTAAATATTCACATTGATACACACAATAATGGCCTTGCCTAAAATAATATAGAAATAGAATATTCAAATAAGAGTTCATTATCATACCTTTCTAAATAAATTTTTGGTTCAATTTTTATTATAATGTTTTCATTACCATTATATAATAAAATATTTCATCAAAACATGTAATCTTTCACTCAGTATCCATTTTCCAATAATATAAAACCTTTAAGATAGAAAAAGTTTTCTATTCAGGACATACCATCAAAATGTTTATCATGACATCATCATTGTCTCTAATCATCTTTAAAACCACATGATAAATATTTGAAAATATGGTATAAACTCAAAAATCATAGTACGGGACATATTAAATTAAAGAATTAAACTCATTTGTATATTAATACTCATTATTAAAATTTCCATTTTTCATAATAAACATTGAGATCAAAAAAAATTTCTTACATAATTAAATTTTATTTCCAAAATATTTTCTTAAAGGATTTACTAAGAAATAGTATAGTAAAAACAAATATCATAAAGGATTATTTATAATCATGAAATATTATAGATTGTTTTTCAAAACTCTATAAATGTAAACCATAGAAAGTTTAATAAACATTTGTTTAATATTATACACATTAGATTAAATTGTGAAATAATTAGATTATTGTAAAAAGAAAAGAAAAAATAAATAAATAATTTACGTAACTTGCAACATCATTTCAATATCACTATTAAAATAAATCTTACAAATGGAATAACCAACCCTACAAATTCTAATAATCTATTACGGGAAACCTATAGCTAGTTAACTCGATCCCTTTAACCAATGCATTGGTGAACTATATTGAGATCACCCATTATAGTGAGATATATTAGGATCACCCATCATCATGATTTATATCACTCTCGCACATCACCATAAATAATTAAAAATGACCACAATATAATCACAACACATGAAAAATTTTATTTTCATCGTTACACTCATAAAAATATTATTTGTACCCATGAAGAAAAACATTTTCGAATATTGATATAAACATTACATTGAAAACCATTTATTAAAATACCCAAAACAATATGAATGAAATTTTTTATTTAAATAAAACATAGAAGGTTATAAAGGTATCCAAATAGAAAATAACAATACTGATAATCAGGAAAACCATTAAGTCCTTATAAGTTAAAATAAAACATTCATTTTTTCCATTTTTTCAAATAAATCTATGTAAAATAGATAATAATATTCAATTTTAAATCCATTCAAATGTATTAATAAGGAACATAAAGTGACCTTTATAATTGATTGATGACCATGTCTATAAAAAAATAAAAAAATTCTAAAAATACGGAAATGAAAAAAATTATTTCTAAAATAAATCCTTATACAATTTAAAATGATATTTTTAAGGTAAAGTGTCCCATACCTAGAGTCTAACTTTTCATGTATGTTCTTCGAATCATGTATAATAAATCATTATAAAATTTTTATATTATTAGAGATCATTGATGTGTTTAAAACCTTATCGTTAAAACACTTATTTCATTTATTTTATATTATTTAAATTAAATACTTATTATTAAATATTTTAATCCCACATCAAGTGTTTTGAGTATGTTTGTACCATAATTTATAGGTGAATTCAGTAGGTTAATGATGGTAGAAGTGGTCATTATTCCATCAAAAATACGATAATAATCATGACATAGTTATCCTTTATTACATTAACTATACTTTTAATAACAACCATGAATATTAAACCCAATGTTTTTATGAATAATTTTTTTAAATAAATTAAATTTACTTGATAAAATGTTTTACATGAAACACCAAGTTAATCTTACACTACACTCAATACTAGGTTAGCCTGTGACATCGAGTTTTATCAAAACCATGATATATTACAAATATAGTTTCACAGACATGACCATTATAAACATGTCCTTAAACATGATTTTATGAATATTAATAACTAATTTTTATATATGTATTATAATTCCTCTTTAAGAAGGAAAAATTTTCCTAAATAACTATCAATTTTTGTAATAGTCGTTTTTTGTTTTGAAAATGCTATTTTCTCAAAAAATGTTTTTAATTATTTTAATGAATATTAAAAATATTACCTCCAAAGTTTTAGAAAATAAATATGATAAAAGAAAATTAAAATTTTAAATAATCATTTTGATATTATATTATGGAGTATTTTTGGGAGATTTCTAAAAAGATTCATTTTTTGATTAACAATAAAAATATTGAATTTTAATTGAAAACTACATTTTCATTTAATTTATTTATAAATGTAAATTATATTTTAAATTGGTTTTAAAGAAAAAAATTTAAAATTTCATATCCATTAACATTATTTAGTTCATTTTAATCAATTTAATATTTAATTTGAAATTAAAAACATTGTACACTCTTGAACATTTTCTCATCAAATACTTTCGTTCTCATCACATCTACTAGATTAAATTTAAATTATATTTTGGAAGTTCCTCTAAATTGAATTTGGGAAATTGGATTTTATATTTGGAATAATAATTTTTTTTTAGTATCTTGGATGGTAAACTTAATTTTTACTATATATATTTATGAAAAATGTGAAAATTAATAACCCTGATTAAGCTAAAAATGAGTTTACCATGGATAAACATAAAATGATAAGTGGTAAATTGACCTCAAAGAATTTACAACACACATTTTATGTCCATATTTTGAACTTATACCTTGTATTATTGATAATGGTCTATAATTGGATCCTTGTGCTATTTGAAAATGTTGATACACCAAAGCCATTAAAAAACATGTGTCCCACACACCTCAATTATAAAGGTTCGCCCTCCCTCTTATCATATTTATACCTTAAACCCATTTTGTCTTATAAAACACTTGACTAGATCACCATTATTATTCCCTGCTATAATCTTGGAAGGATAATTTTGGACATAACCCATCCTTGGAATTCTTTTGGTGCAAACCAAAGGAGGACGCCTGAAGAAGAGGCAACATTAATCAACAAGAATTTTTTATTATTTCTTCCTCAAAATACATAAATTATTTGTATACCATTATTATATAGTTATAAAATTATCATACATATTATTAGATGTTTTTATTTTAAGGGAATGACCTATAACCATCTATATATCTGTCAAATTGGTTAAAAATCATCATTCGTGTGTACGATGGAATACATCCTCATGATTTGATGTCATTAATTTTTCCATTACCACATCTCATGGTTTGAAATAATGATAGATTTATTATTTATATTTTATATTTATGATATTATTATAATTATGGATTAGTTATGTAACATCCTAGGTTTTTGAATCTGGTAGAAAATCTGTCTAATTTGGAATTTAGGTTTTAGTGGGCTGTTTTTTTATTTTTCATGAATCGGAATGAAATTTCCTTAGTTTTTTCATCATTATATAATGTGTTTGAATGTTTTTAGAGGCTTTGATAGTTACTATTGTGTTCAAAAGGTCTTGAGAAGCACTAAAGGCCTGAATACCATGTTTTTTCTGTTGTAGGTCATGGAATACGGTTTAGGGTTAACAAGTCGGTCTCTTCTAGATAATCGTGCACCTTGTTTTTGAACTAATGCATGGTTTGGGTAAAACATGCATGTATGTTTCATGGTTAAGATAAATTTTTTATTTTTTTATAGAGTATTTCACAAGGCTTTTTCATTGTTAGAGAAAATTATGCAGTAAGACACATGGGTAGTCCCACTTAGGCATTGCCCATGCACTATAGTCCGAATAGTTTGAACATGGTTTAAAAGACCATGGGAGATAACTAAGAAGATCCATTAAAGGAATGAAATGATTTTCCCTAATTTTTTATCATTATTTTACATTCATCTTAATTCATGGGATACAGCTAGTTGAAGGTAGCCCTTTGTTTATATTCCGACCAAGCATTTTGATCCATATCCTTCATCAGTTCTTCATTTTGGACTCTTTAGGTGAATTGAAACCATCTCAATAAGTATTATTGTATAATTAACTCCATTTCGTTTTTCTTTCATCTTAGGAACCACAAAATTTAGAAAACTTATTTAACCCTATTTTCAAGGTGCATGACAAAAACATGGATTTTTTATAAATCACTTGGAGTTAGAGGATAATATAAGATTATCCTACATCTACTATTCCAAGGTATGTGGTGCATATTGTTCTTTGAATTTTTTTGACCATTCGGGGGATGAATATTTTAGTTCTCTATTGGATAATTGACTGAGACCCTCATGATTTATGTTAAATTTATTGTATATCCTCATGGGGTGTCTTTAGTCATTTCCTAGCCATATATATGTGTGTGAGGATACGTTAGAGGCTATTGAACACCTTGGGTAGTGAATACAGGGTAATTCCTTGATTTAATTTGATTTTGACCATATTAAATTGAAATTCCTTGATTTCTATAAGTTGGGTTTGATGATTGAATTGAGTTATTGAATTCAATTATATTGAATTCATTTGTTTATTTATGTTTTAGAATATAGTAATATTAAATGAAATTGATTATTTGAAGTGACATTTTTATATATAATTCTTGTGATATACTATTGAGATCCATTTGGTTGTGGCGAGCTTAAGACGAGGTAATTGGGATAGCATGGCCGTTGTGATTGTGGTAACATGGTCATCAGGCTAGGCTTGTCCCATATTACATGGGTGGTGTTGGCCATCATTTGATCATTATGGACATCATTGGAGGTGGTGATAATGTCCTGTTATGGTCAAGGCCCCAGATGATATTGGATTTCATGGCCATCATACTTGAGAGACATGGTCATAGGGGCACGAGGTGCAAGTTGGATGTGTATTAGGTACTATTTTGGTTATTTCTGATCACCCATGATAAAAAAAGCACCGATTGAAGTGATGTGCACACATGTTAACTTAGTGATAAGGTTTTTTTACCACTAATGTGGGTAGTGATCTTCAGTAGGGAATGTTAGGAAATTGTGTTGTGTTTTCAAGCTAGAGAAACCAACATGGATGGAGAGGATTAATCTAATGATAGCGATAAGCTATTAGATTAGTGATGAGGCTTGTGATATTGAGGTTTTCAGTCTTCTATTGTTTTGAAACGATATAGTTCTCCATTCCTCAGGATGATTTTCTATGAGATAATGGTGGTTTTTTCTTGAGGAAAACGTCATTGTTCCTCCAGATGTCAAGCTTTCACCTGATGAATGTTTTTGAGCAGGGGTTCGAGGGATTGCTTGTTGTCCTTTGGGAGGGAATTTGTCATTTCAGTTCTTTTTTTGAGACATGAGGTGTAAGTATGAACATTGTTCTAGGTTTCAATATTCGAGGTGAAAACTGACAGTTCACCTATGTTGTATATCATTAGGGGATAACATGGGATTTGGGACAAGGATCTTCTCCTATTCAGTTATCTAATCATTGGTCGAGGAAAGTGACCATTTATTTCTTTCTACATTTCATATGGAAATTATTTTATTTCTTTAACCATTTTATTATTGACATCTATTATAAAGCAGACATAGATAAACACGTATTTTGGGTATTCACACTTGGGTGGTATCCTATTGAGACTCGTTATCACACCCAACACAAGCCCTTTGGTATGTGAATAAACATTATGTCATTTCATTCATGTAAGGGATCAGCTTCAGGAGTTGGACCAAAGTAGCTTTGTTTCATGGGATTTTGGAAAGGGAACATAAGGGTCTTGACTCTTTAAGAGTTACTTTGGTGTTTTACATTTCTTTTCCTCTTATATCTACATGCCTATATATATATATTGTGTTGTGGGTTAACCATTAGAATCCACCTTCTTGATATTGTATTATATGACATGTTTTTGAAGCATGCTTATTAGTAGCTACATATTGTGAGTGTTGGCATGGTTATTTATTTACAATGATTTTATTTAGATATTTTTTAGATATTTTTTATTGGTGTTGAAAATTATTCCTCTATTGGTGAGTTTGGTTTGATTCTTATGAGACTTATTTTTTCAGCATCATGTTACATATATTAATCTGAACATTATTTTATCATTCCCTTGTGGTTATATTCTCCCCACTATTTCTCTTTTACACCCTCATATCTAGTCAAAATTCTTTTCTGTACGGAGAGGTTCACCTAAGGCCAATGTCTCTTGCCTCGATTGAACTATTTAGGTTGATAATGGGATCAGGGTCCTAAAATTTTTATCATAGAAGTTCCTGAATGGAATTTAGTATTAGTGTAACCATGGATACAATTGAGATTGATAATGATTTTTTTCATTACAATTCATTTTACTATTACAGATATGTTATAATCATGATTATGAAATTGTCAGAACTGGATTTATATCACAATCTTGGGTGGTTTTAGAATATTGTACGATGGATGGACCATGTTACAATGGTTGGGAATTTTAGTTCTTTATTCTCTATTTAATGTTTATATGATTTCCACCATGAGTTGTATTATTTTAATATGAGTAACTATATGTTAGAGAGTGTGACTTTTGATCCGTTTTCTCATTTGACAAGGAAGGGATATTGGAACCATGGCCTAGTAAAGTTAGGTGTGTTTGTTATGTTGGATATGCATGTTTATTATTGGATTATGAAAATTATATTAAATGTACTTGTATAATGTGCATAGTGATGCACTTATATATGTTTATATGATATATAAAAAATGATTTTTATGTGACATGTGAATTTGGGTTTGGATCTTATAAGAGATTATATGTTTAAAAAAGAGGTGAGGTTGGTCATAAGTTTGGGTAATGAGATCATCGAGCTAAGGCAATGTTGGTTGTCAGGTTGTGCGAGGCTCGTGGTATTTTTCATACTATGATTTTGTATCAGCGAGTGAGGAAGCCAAGAGGCTGGGATGCCATGTGGATTGGATGAGATAAGAAATGGTTAGGGTAGTGATGATCCACTACCAGTTATAAATTTCCTTATCTATGTTATTTATATATGTATGTTTTATATGGGTTTTCGGAGAATGTTGATACAATTCAGTGGGTTACTCGTAGATGGCTCAGATGGAGTGTCAGGCAGTTTTCAGCTTTTCCCATTGGAGCATGAGTAGATTTATACCCATGAGGGTTAGATATAGTAGGTATATTCTGATATTCAGGCTCAAGAAAATGGTCCAGGGTTGGTGGGATAACCAATAGAGTTAATTAATTGTAGGTCATGGCTTGAGGATCAGATCAAAGAGATACTGTTGCATGTGATCCAGGTTATTGATATAAGATATCAGGGTATTGAGACATCTATGGTGCCTCTTTTTTGCGACTTCTAGTTGTAGAACCCGATGTTTTTTTGGATGACAGTTTTCTATAGAGTGTTATGAACTGGAGCGAGGTCATGCTGATGATCTTCGATTAGTTATTGATATATCCCATATGGAGGGTGAAACTGGAAACATAGATTCTCAAAGGACCGACTCAGTACTAGTGGGATGTGTATGTGAAGGAACACATACATGATGACCTGTCCTAGAAGGATTTGGTTCTTTGAGAATTTCTTCCTAGAGCTGTTGAGGGTGGAGAGATCTAATGATATTCTAAGCCTTCAACATGTTGACATGTATATCATGGATTATACTACAAAATTCACTGAATTGTATCACATTGCACCCAACATGGCGAGTGACGACACCTTGAGATTTATTGTCTTAGTGTATGCTTTGCGAATGAAATTCGGGTTTAGGTAAACACCATTAGGTTGGAATCATTATTAGAGGTAGTGAAATAGGTTATACTTGCTAAGGTTAACCTAATGGATAGGTCATAATTGATTCACACAACAAATTTAAGTGATTTCAATGATGACATATTAGATGGAAGAATTTGTGGCCAGGATGAGTTTGACTTGGGTAGTCAGGCCAAGGACTCGAGAAAACCACCTCGTATTTTGTCTCCGTTGTTTTTCCAATTGTGTGGGAAGATAGGAAATGTAAGTACTCAGCTTAAGAGGCCCCCAAATGAGTTTTGGGAAGGTGGGAAGGTCGAACATCTTCAGAGGTTATGTAGGAATCCTTCTCTAATAGTTAACGGTCAATAATAGGTGCGGACTCAAGGTTTTGATATCATATTAGTATCATTACCAGATCATGGTTTTTGATAATCAGATTATTATGAAGGTCACGGAAGAGATAGTGAAACCGAGTAATGGAATCAATGACTAGTGGTTGGTGCATCAAAGTGAGGAGGATATTTATCAAGAATCCAAGCATCAGTCTAGGTTAATGTCATGAACCTTATATGTGCTAAGCAGGATGGTCGGTTGATGATGATTAGATGTATTCCATTGGTAGAGCTGTTTTTTTATTTTTCATTAGAATGGCCTTTTGAGGGATATTGGTTTTGGGTGAAAAAGTTGTACATGATATATGTAATGGACATACAAGATACTATATAGTAGGGTAGAATTGGATTAGATGTGTGATATATATATAATGTGCATGTAACCAGGTTCAATACTCACGCACCATAAGGTGCAGGATTTTAAGGTTCTTGGCATCTTGAGCATCAATGGATGCGTGAATTATTGAGGTGCTTTGGCATTAGGGAATCTAGGAGATACAAATAACTGAGGTGTGATGCATCTGGAACCATTTCAGTACAATACATGATTGAGGTACGAGGCACTTGGGTTATTTTGATAATATTTTATGACATAAGACCTCATTGGGTCAATGTATGACATGGACATGAGGTGGGAACCAATGCACTACAGTATCATGAGGGTTTAGTTCTGACACAAGAGAACCTGATGAGGTGTATGAGTGATGATACATCATGGGAGTGCTTTGGGTCTGGGATATGTTTTCTGTACCATTTTTTTGATTTGATAATTGGTGTAGATGGATAGAGATAGGTCACTCTTAATCTAGGGAGCACGACATTGAGGGTTTTTTTTACCTATTCTCTTGAGTCCTGGGTAGTCTTGATTTGTATTAAACAGGATGGGTTCATTCTGTACCATCTCTAAGTTTCGATTTATTGGACGAGGATGATATATGATAAGATGTAGAGATTGTTACATCATGGGGTTTTGAATCATGTTGAAAACCACCCCCATTTTGAATTTTTGTTTTAGTTGGTGTTCCATTATATTTCCCATTTATTAGATGAAAATTATGAATGTTTTGTTATCCTTATATATTGTTTTTTCATGGTTTTAGAGTCTTGGTGAGTTCCTCAGGTGTCTAAAAGGGTTCAAGAGTATCATAGGTTCAAATACATAGTTTCGGTGTTATAGGTCAAGGAACATAGTTTAGGGTGAATTTTGGGGCCTCTTTATTCTAATCGTATTCTATGTATTTGAACTTCAAAACTATTTGCAAAACTATACGGGGAAGGTTCATGACCATCCACCCTTTCCTGTAGTTTTTCCATAGGCTTACGCATGATTTTTGCATGGTTTGATAAAACTATTCAGCATGTTGCACAAGTAGTGCCACATAGGCTATACCCATAAACTGTATCCTGCACGGCTTGTTCATGGTTAGGAAAATCATGTGGCTCTATTAAATGTAGTTAATTACCTATTCCTCCACTTCTATTTTAATTCTATTTTCTATTTATTTTCCCCTTCTATTCATTCATGGGTCGTGAACAGTAGGGGCAAGCCCTCTATTTTTCTTCCTTCAATGGTTTTTTATCCATATACTTTATTATTTCTTTTTTTGTTATTTTTCGGGTGAAATAGAACTATATTGATAAGTATTATCACATCCTTACCTCTCTTAAATTTTTATTTCACCCATAGACCATTAAAATCATCTGATATGTTTTCCCTATTAGTATGGTAATCGATGAAAACATAATTTTCATCCAAATGGATTCAAATTGGAGGATAATAGAGAAATTTATTACATCTATGAGTCCAAAGTAGGTTTTTCATTCCATACTATTGGTTTATGTATAAGTTCAGGGGGTGGGATTTAGTGTTCTTTTGGTTCATTGAGTGAGACCCTCACACATGATGTTAAATGGACAGTATGACCTCATGGGGTTATATAGGGAATGCCCTAGAAATATTTATACATGTGAGGATAGGTTAGACGTCATTGATAATATTTGGTTGTTTTTATGGGTAGTCCTTGATTTAATTTGAGTTTTCCTTATTTAATGGGATTCATTGTTTTCCCTAATTTGGATTGCTTAATTGAATTTAGTTAGCTAATTCAATTATACTAAATTCATAAGTTCATTTAAGTTATAAAATTAAATCATATTAAATTGGATTTCTTATTTTATGTGAATTATTTAAATATGACGCTCATGATATATTATTGAGATATTGGGTCTTATTGTGCTTAGCCCAAGGGAATTGGGATGGAATGGCTATCAGGGATGATGTTACACAGCCGTCTGACTGGGCTTGGCCTATACTACTTGTGTTGTGTTTACCATCATTTGGGTGTCATGGATGTTAGTGGAGGTAGAGATTCCATCACGTTTGGAGCATTTACTCAGATGATATTGGACGACATGGCCATCAGAATTGAGATACATTGTCATCAGGGATCAAGGTGCTGGTTGGATGTGTCTTTGTACTATTTTGTTGACTTCCACTCACCTGTGTTGGCCAAAGTTCTGATTAGAGTTATGTTCACATAGGTTGAGTTAATGATTAGGTGGTTTGGACATATTGTGTGGGTAAAGGCCCCAGGAAGTGCAACATAGGAAATAGAGTGGGGGTGACTGTTGTAGAAATCCACATGGATGGTGAGGATCCATCAAATGATATCATTGATCCTATCAGTTGGGAGTTGAGGCTCACCCTATTGAGGATGTTAGGTCTAGTTTCTTTGGGTATGATATAGATTATTGTTCCTTTGTTTTTTGTTCTATGAGATGGTAGAGGTTTTACATGAGGAAAACATTGTTTCTCATCTATATGGTAGGATTTGAGACATTGAGTTTTTTCGAGCAGGGGTCTGAGGGACCAGTTACTATCATTTGGGCATGCCAAAGGGATTTCAATTATTTTTTGTCACATGAGGTTTTAGGAGGCATGTTGTTCGAGGTTGCATGATTCGAGGTGGAATTTGATGGTTCACCTAGGATGTATGGCATAAGAGGATAGCTTGGTCCATTGGCCAAGTATCCTCTCCACTTTAGTGATTCTAGCATTTCTTGAGGCTGTTGATAACTTCTGGATGGATGTTAAGAACCACTGAATTCTTTGATTAGATTTCACATGTGATTCACTACTTTTATTATAATTCATATATACTTAAACACATCTATTGGGTATACACATTTTGGTGGTATCCTAATATGACTTGTTCTCACACCCTATAGAGGCCCTTTGGGCAGCCTGTATACTTTAGGTTTTAGCGTTCAGTTGAGGGATACGATTTAGGAGTTCTACCTTAATAGCTATTTTTCATAGATTATTGGAAAGGGACCTTGAGGTACTTACCTATTCAATAGATAATTTTGAGTTATTTTTTTGTTTCCTCCTGTTTCATCATGCCTATATATTGTACAATTATTCATCCATTAGAGGACCCCTTCTGGATAATATATTATATGACATGTTTTGGATGCGTGTTTTTGGTAGCTACATGTAGTGTGTGTTGGAATGTTTATTTTTTCCACTGATTTTATTTATATATGATTATGTTATTATTTATTGGTATTGAATATTCTTACACCAATGGAAATTCTAGTTCTAACCCACTGAGTCTTAATTTTTCCAATGCATGTTATATATATTAATCAGACCATTATTATATCATTCCTTTGAGGGTATAGTCTCCCCACTATTTCTCTTTTACATTATCCCTTCTTGTAGTAGCCGTTGGAATATAGGGAAGGGTGGGTAAGGATAGTGGAACCTGACCAGATATCACAATTCAGGGGTATAATTTTGTTGTAGACTCTATATTTTATATTAAACATACCTTCATGCTCTCCATTTTTTGGGAATACAATAATGTCGCTCATATGTACAATGGAATACTACCTCAAAACAAACTGAGATTAATTCATGGTTTACATGGATTGTAATAAAGATTGGTTTAACAAAAATACATGTTACATATGAAATAAAAATTATTCTGGAATAGTAATATTTCATTTACCATTATTACTTTTAATTTGACAATAAAATGGACATTCATGCATATGTACGACCTATCATATTCATGAACTGTTTATTTCATTTTTTATCACTAAATTTTATGGATTACTCTAAATAAATATATGTGAAATAAGTGTTATATTATTATCATGTTTAATATTATGGAGGTGATGGAATCATGGTCAAATAAATGTGATAAAAAATAATTAATCAAAACATATACAAAAAAGCGGTTATTACCTAAAACGTATCTTTATCATTTAATAGTCAATAAATAGGTAATGATTGGTCACAATTAAATAAAATATATTTTGATATATATAAATATTGTTCTATAATAGATGTAAAATAAAAATATATCCATTATATAGTAGTTTTGAACATGTACTATGGATGTCAAGATTTTATGTAAAGGATTTTTTGTGCCAATGATTTTTCTTTGAGACTTTCATTTTGTTATGCGTCAATATTCATTCACAAGATGCATATACATCCCCTTGACATGTAATATCACGAAATTATTAATTCTCAAGATATTTTATGTTCCATTTTATGGTATTCCAGTATAGATCATATGATGTAAGGTTTCCATGGTGGTAATGATTTTATATCATAATCTTATTGTTTTTAAAGAATTATTTATGATTCTGTTTCTTTTGATAAAATATTATAATACATATCTAAAGAAACTAAAGACATTTCCTCATCTATGTTTATTCATGATATTAATAATTACATTTTTCGACTCATTTGTACTTTAAATAATTGAGATTTTTTTGAAGAAAATTCAAATTTATTTCTCTCTTTGATTAGAAATATATTTAATTCCAAAAACATGTTTTATAAAAAAAATAAAAGAAATTACTTTTATTTTAATTTTTAAAATAATTGTTTAAATAATTTTATATATTTCTATTTTTTTAATTGAATCTACCTATTTATTTCCAAAAAATTCTCATTTTCTTAAATAGATATAATGAAATGAAAATTTGTTTTAATATATAATGCAGGAAAAACATCTCATCATCATGGTCATTATTTTATTGTAACATTTCATTAGATGTTTTGATGGATATTTTGAAAAAAGAATTTCTCAAATCATAATTATAGTTTCCTCAATAAATGTTTTAATTGAATGGTCAAAATCATTTTCCATAAAAGAGGATATCTGTTTATGTTGCAGATGACTTAATTGGGATATTATGAAATGATAATATTCATATTCATTGTTTAAATGGTTTATATTTATAAGGCAATGGTGTTTAAGAAACTCCTTTCTCTTCAACGGGTTGTACCCTGATAAAATTTTTATGAAAGAAAATTTCCTTTCCCTAGGTTATGCTATGATGAAATTAATAAATGATTATGAAAACATTATATTTTCCATAGGTTATGACATGAGGAAATTTTTATGAAACCCATTTCATTCCATGGGTTATGGTATGATTAATGTTTTATGATATTTAGAATATATAAATATTTTTTTTCATTATGATATGCTTGTGACCTAAATATCCTTCCCATGAATTGGGTAAAGATTTATATCTCATGAGATTGATAGGATTTAAAAGTGGAGTGACCCCAGTTCAATATGTGACTTTCCCTATATGAATGTGTTGGCAGTGAACCTTCAGTACTATGATTGTTTGGGGAATGTAACCCTTCAACTATGATTTACTTGACATTATTCCTTGACTACTATTAAAATGATTTTGTAGGCTTATTTGTATGCCAAAAATCCATGTCTTATTTCAATGTTATGATATCATGGTTCAGGTTCTTTGGTTATCTTGTTATTGATGACTAATGAATAACCAAACGTTATTCTATGACTCAAGATTACAATATTTAATATTATGGGTAATATTTTTAAATGTTATTCCCATTTTATCATACCCTTATGTTCATGTTATGATTTCCTATCTACCTTATGTACACATATTGGGAAAATGAGATCACCATTAATTTTCTTTCATTTCCTAAAGATATGATAAAATTTATTACAAATGATATGTCTATGAAATATTCTAATTAAGAATATAATAGTGGGTGATGATTTAGTTTACCCAAGCAATAGTGTTTTTATGTTTCTAGGATACCAAATACTCAAAACTATTACGGTGATCATGTGTGTGTTTGTGTAATGTATTGAATATTCATCTAAAGGGTTGTAATATCTTTATAATAAGTCTAGGTCATTATAGCTGGTATTAGAGTATATAAGAAAACATTAGTGAAATCCCTATATACATTTCTATGGATATGTTTAAGGATGATTTAATGCATGTTAAAATGCTCAGAAATTTCGTTTAAGGATTGATAATGTGTTTTCCAAGAATTTAAATCCTTGTATGGATATTATATGGTACTTGTCTCTACCACATTCTTACCTAGGGTTAATAACTCTAAAAAGGGAACAAGGTGCAAGATAATTGGCCTTGGTGCACACCTGGTTTGAAACTCCCAGGGGGTGTGATTTGGAAATTCACAATTTCTTTACAAACCATAATGAATGATTTACATAGAAGATGATTATGAAATACCGAGGATAAAACATATGTGTCATCAATTAATAAATATGTTATGATTTATACATTCAATATGTGCTTCTTCATGATTAAGTGGTTCCCGATCATGATTATTTTTTCTTACATTATTGTTTTAGGTTTTAGTAAATGGATAGAACATGATGGAACTATGATAATATTGACTGTGATTGATAATTCAATGATTTTCCTTTGGAGTTTTCAAATTTAATGAGAGCTAGAATTCAAAATCTTATTTCTATAATCACAAAAATTTCCTATGTTATGAATTATTTTTGGCATATAAAACAATAAATATGGGAAAATCATTATTTCAAATCCTTTATGAAGAAACATTAGATCTATATTAGTGGTCCTTCAGATCCACTAGATCATGAAGAATAGATTTTCACCATTTAAAAGAATTTTTTTTTCTCTTCTACCGGGGAACTACGAAATTCATTTCTTCTAACTACCATTCAAATGGCTAATCAGATCAATAGTGGATTATCATTAAGAATACCAAGCAATAATTTGATGTTTACTGCATGTATTTGAACGGGTTCATGAAATTATATATAAATAAGTAATTTCCTTATATTATTCATTCAAAGATGGAGACGAATTTTATTGTGATATACAAAAAGGACAAGGAATATGTTATAAATGACAAAGATAATTTTATAAGACTTTTGATTTATTTTTATGGTATTAACATATGGACTGAATGTTAGGTTTATTGATTCTTTAGTGGCTTAAAACCAAGTATCTAAAGGGAATTATACATAAGATACTTCAGTAACCATGAAAAAGTGTTCAATGTGATATAAAGGTGGAACTTTTTTTTATATTTCTGTGTCAATATCATGGTTTTGCGAAGAAGAGTAAAATTTAATACAGAGGATAATATGAAAACCATATAGAGAAGAAGATGATATTTTTAATAAGATATATGTTTGGGAATAATCATGGTGGAAATTTATTTAAGGGGTATAGTAAATATTTTCTATGTGTAAGGGACGGTGATAGAGAAATTTATTATTGATGTGATGAGAATAAGTTAGCTATTAATGTGAATAGAGAGAAATATGAAAAGAATTCCCCACCCACACTTTAGTGTTTCAAAATGAGTATGGTTGTTATTCTAACAAATTTCCAAATTTTAAGGAAGATGATGATGATAGATGTACAAACATCTTATAGAAATAGACAATGCGAAAACTCAGGAAAGAACTGTTACTAACGAGGGGATGCTGATAACATGGTGAATGTTATACATATCATCCACTCTATAACTGCTAATGTATTATATGACTCTATATACACCCATTACTTCATATATAATGAATTTTCTATGTGTATAAATATACCACATAGACTATTATATGTAGAATTATAAATTAAAACCTCTAATGGAATGATGATTGTTTCTCAAGCCTATTATTCTTCTTCGGTTGACTTTGTTAGGAATGTGGCACCTGAAAATATTCTCATTCTTCCTGTAATATAATTTGATGTTATCATGGGTATGGATTGGATTTCTCTACTTAAATCCTATAAATATTATTCAGTAAGGAATGATACATTTGAAATTCCATACCAATACATGATCTTAAATCAATCAAATGATAAGTATGAACATTAGATAGAGAGGAAATCCATTTTATGGGTCTTAATTCATTTCATAAGGGGTTTTTTATATCAAATAGCAGCAGAGAAACATGAAATAAATGATGTTCTTATTGTGCAGTTGTTATTTAATGAATTTCCAAAAAGAGTTTCTTAGACTTCCACTATATCATGATGTTAAGATCTTAATAGAACTCATATCTCATTTTATAGTGTTTCCATTGATTTCACCGATGCAGACACATCCATCGGTGGGAAGACACTGCTTTTTTCCTCACATTCCCCCATTCCAAAGGCATGTGACATCCATATATTTTTTAGGGACATTTTCTTTGTGATTGAAATGGGATGATGGGACGTGGGTCTCCCATTCTATGGGTTCCTCAACAAAATTTGTTTCCTAGTTCATGAAACACATAATGATTATGACATTGTTCATGAAACTCTTCCTAGTTCCATACATTTGTGGATGCTAGTTAATTACGCTACTTCTGTTGGGAAATTCCGAGGGGTCATTTTGTGGTAGCAATCTTCGGTCTGGGGAGTAGTCACATTGGGCTTCACTGGTATGTCTGGGTGATGGAATACTATTGCACCAGAATTTTATTGCCCTTATGATAAGGATTCTTGAGGGCATGGAAGCCTGAGGCATCCCACATCAAGTTCGAGGAATTGTATTCCATAGGAATGTCACCAAGGTTTCCTTGGATTTCCATTTTTAACATAAGGTAGGCCTCATGTTTAACATCAATAAGAGATTGAATGAGAGTGATCAGAACACCCAATAAAGGTGGATCAGATCAGTACTTCTCTATAATGGAGCACCCAGAGTGATTACTGGGTGGATAGATCAAAAAATCCAATAATAGGGGACCCAGGATGGTGTGTCTCAAAAATGGATGATGTCACACCATGATTGATGAACGAAACTCCACAAAGGGATAGTTAGTGGATGATTGGATCTCGAAAAAGGGGACACCACGTTTTATCATTTTCTAGGATTAATCTTCATGGAGGATTTATACATACCATGTACAGAGAAAAAGATTAAAAAACTACATAGTTTAATGGGGGAGACATGGAATATGGGTGTTCACATAGAAAAGTAACCCAAATACATGAGGGGGTTATTCATGGATAGCGGCTCATTGCTAGAGGGACACTCTTGGTTGGATGGTTAGGGATTGTGTGGGGATTGTGCATGGTAAGATTCTCGAAGAAATTGTGTTATCCCACTGGGATGTGCTAGCTTGGGTATGAATTAGGATGGATGATGGATGGTTGAATGAAGTGGATGGGAGGAATGTGATGGAACTGACCTGATGATGATGATGATTCTTGTATTGAACCTTACAGTGGTTTCCTCCATATCCTCATGTTGGGTAATCAATTTCCACATAGTTCGATGGGGTGATGAGGCACCTGAGTAGACAGCCATAGATAATGTAGCTCATGGATAGGGACTCGAAGGTAATTAGAACCTCTTGGAATGTGAATGATCTTCCCAAAACACAAAGGGTCAAAGAAAAACTAGGATGAGCCATATATGATGGGCTTGAACTACAGTGTGTCATCCAACATATCCTCATGGTAGGGAATCAATGTCCACATATTTTATGATGGTGCATCTATCCAAGGTGTATATAATATAAAATGACCTAGTGTCATGTGGGGGCATACACATGGTTAGAGACCCGTCACAAGAGGGGCACTCTTGGTTAGAGGAATATTGATTGCGAGAATGTCCTATTTATGATTATCATCCTGATAATTCTTCTAACACCACTAAGGGCTAGACCAAGGATATGGGTCCCAACAAAGGGGGCCCTATTGTTTACCAGTGTTTAGTGTTGAACCTCAGGGAGGCTTCCAAGGTAGAATTTCTAGAAGAAAGGGATCAAAACCCACATATTTCAAAAGCGTACAGTTCAACGTCATCTGAGAAATAAGGGGCATACATTTTAACATCATGTGGGATGAGGGTGAACCGACGTGATATGGTTAGGACCGATGGGTAAAGGGCTTTAACCATTGGGATGCTTCCTACGCACCTTTCCTGAAATGGGGAAAGGATCTATGTACACATATTTTTAATGTATATAGTCTAACGTCATGCAGGATGAAAGGGGAATATTGTTTAACATCTTGCGAGAAGAGGGTGATATAATTTGAAGTGGTTATGACCAATGTGTGATGGGATTTATCCTCAAAGAGGCTTCCTAAATACTTTTCCTGGAATGGGAAATGATCAATGTCCATGTTATCAGTTATGGGGAATTGGGATAACACACTAAGGTGGCCCAAATAATATTTCATGGTTGATGCTTACTCTAAACCCACACGGTTCATGATTAGTGTGGGAAACAGGAGGAAACAAATACCTGACAATCGTGTCAAGGAAGGTTCTTCTTCGAGGAATGGAGCAGGTCTTTCACATGTTTAGTGGCGTAAGGAAAATTTGATTGGGACCTACTGTAAGAAGGAATCCCGAGTAGAGGTTGATATGTATGAGGATGATATAGACCTTGTACCTAGAACACCCTTTCATGTTGGGCCGAGGCTTATGTGGAGACTTCCCAAGGTGCTCAGGGAGGAAATGTTCATAGGAAGAGGGGAGTGATTAGGAACTGGTGACCATCCCCTTCACTATCCTTTCTGGACTTATCGCTTATGGGGAAATCAAAGTTTAACGTCTTATGTTAGGGAAATGGGTTCTTGTCAGTTTAACATCTTGCAGCTCAGACGATGAAGATTCCCTCCCCACCCTTAAGACATACATAACTGGTGAACATTTACCCTTGGGGAAGGGAAGGCATTCGCAATGCCGTATGAATACGGTGTTGTAGAGTGATCCATTGAGGGGCTCACTTTAGTGTGGTAATGAGAAAAAGAAACATCCATTAGCATGCCAATGCGATGAAGCATGAGTCAATGAAATAGAATATGAAGCACCGCCCAAGGGAAATCTAAATCACTTCGTAAATCCTTGAGGGCCCCATAGGATAAGGGTTCACATAGAAAGTGGCCTAATAGAGAGGGTCTTTGAAAAACTCCGATGATTGTAGATCACAAGGGATCACAAAGAAAACGATTTTTCAAAGCTCAAGGGATCACAGATCATAGGGGATTGCAGAGTACAAGACTTCGATGATCTTGTGAGCTCGTAAAGCATAGGGGCTCGCAAAGCATATGGCTTCTTAAGGGACACAGTCACACCAAGAATAGGGGATGGCAGAGCTCACAGACTTGTAGAGAATAGTGTATTGTAGAGGATATGAATTTTAAAATAGGGGAACTTTTTGAAGCATAGTGCCTCATCCTAATCATGGATTACACATGTTTTTTGGAGAGTTCTTCACGAAAGCCTGAGTGCTTTATGAGGATTCAAGTACACAAAGGGGTCTCGATCTATTTCGGTTGCCAATAGGCTTCACGGAGGGAATCCCTCCATGAAGAGATGGTAAATTTTAGTCAAGTAACATAGATTTACAAATCCTCAAGAACAATATATGATTCATTTTCAATGGTTTCATAGAGCAAGAGGTGATTCGTGATTTGGGTGTTCAGAAGACAAATGGTCGGAGTCCTTCCACTTTGAAATGGAGGGAGATGAGTATTTATAGGCACCAAGGGGTGCGTTTCTCTAAGAGTGTACCGTGAAGTATCATTATCATCCTCATTAGAGAAGGATTATGTTAAATCTATCAGATTCATGAAGTCGACTGTCATGCAATCCAGGCGTAGAGGTTTCATTCATTCCCTCTCCGGATGTCAAAAAGGCTACCATCAGTCATTAAGTACTCATGAAGGTGACATTATTTCCCTCTAGGGCTCGTAGCCTTCCATCAAGATCTTCATAACAGTGGATTCAACAATCATTTTCCTATATAGAAGGAATATATGATGCCTTAGATTTGGATTGTCCATGGAGCTGAAGGGATTTGTGAATTTTATACCTTTGTGAGGGTGCTTTGAAAAATAACCCCTTTCGGCACCATTGTAGTGTCCTTTTATTATTTTTCCCACCCCCCCCCCCAAATTGGAGCTATGGAGAAAATGAAGGTCAGATTCTGAGGGCAGATCACCAATATTTACACAGATCATGATGTGTGATTGTAGTACCATATTGCAATAAGGATTGGTGTGTGTGGGTTAAGAATGTCATGATTTTCTTTACGGCCATGAAAATTTTGAATATTGGGGTTTGTTGCCTATAAATAGGGGAGTATGACCCATCTTTTTTCCTCACTCATCTATGAATCTACATTCTTGATCTCTCGATTTCTGTATCTTAGTGCACTACACAATCACTATTTGTGATTTGGGTTCTATTTTTCTCGGCGTCGTACAATGAGTCTTTAGTCTCTGTGATCATGCTCTCCATGAGTTGTGTTTTTGAGATCTATAGAAGAACTATGTGGTTGATCTCTATGATAGAGCTTTTCAATCAAGCTCTATGTGCCAAAACAAAAAAAATTCTAATGTATTGGGATAGAATGGCCAACCATGATGCTTCCCATGGGTTCCTTGTGGTTTTTTCCTAAAATGGTAGTGATGATCGATAATCTGGGCATCAAGGAATATGTGAAAATCCATTCATATCATGAATACCTGGTAGAGTTTCTATTGGAAAGCCAAAACAATTACCCACTATGCAAAAGAATTCCTCTATATGGATTTGGTCTGCGGGATGACGTTCTCATCCCTGAAAAAAGTAGTGATGAACCAATATATTGGTTCAGGAGTCGTTATGCTAACGGTAGTTGTTCAAGGATACCAATGGTCTTAAATGGGAAGACCACAGTCCTACAAATGTTAACTTCCTATATAAACATGTCTTAAATGTTTATGGGAAGGAGATGGAACCAGAGTTATCTCCCCCACAGTACCACACCATCCTCAATGAAACTTTTGGGAACTCGGAGAAGGGGTGGAATTATTTTTATGACCAATTCCATGGCGGCAATTTTACGATGTATTGGGTCTAGGCTTACTAGTTTTGTTCATCCTATATGGAATTTGTAGTAGATGTGAAGTGAGTAGGTTTGTATGAATCTACATGGTCTTTCCAATTGCACATTTATCAGAAAAAGTATATGATTCTAGAGTTTTTGAGGAGGTGGTCATTGAGGACTAAGACAATTCATCATCACTAAGGGGATGTCCTCATCATCCTCATGGACTGTCACATGATCTCAAGAATTCCAATATTAGGGGAGATGTATGATGAGTTCCTCCCCATGGAGATCACATGGGAGGATTCAGAGTAGATGTCGTGGCTGGAAAAGGCACTGATATATATGGTGTCAAGAGAGGACAAGCAGTCGGTTAGGGATGTCCACTTACGTTATGGTTTTAGTGTTTTATAAACATCCCACCAAAGCTTGCTGCTAAAGGGGAGGTAGTGCCCATGAATCTACCTATCATGCCTCTCACCTATCCAAAGGGAGCCCAGTTTAATAAAGATATTTCCTATTGTAAATACATATAGGATAGCCAATGGAAGATATGTGGGTACAATTTAAACACCAAGAAGAAACTGGGGGTTAAGCTATCTTGTTTTATCCTTATGCTTATCTATGGATTGATGTGGCTGGTATATGACACAACCATGGGTGTGCGGCCAGGAAAATTACTTATAGTATCCATAATGACAATGGGGGGCATATCAACATCAGTATCCCGATGATGGAAAAGTTGTATAAGGTTCTATGGAACATCAGTGAGGGAAAGAAGCCATATAGGGTGTGTCGGCTTCTCCATATTTGGTACGGATGTATAGAGGCACACATGGGTTTCTATGAATATCCAAACCCAATTTCCCCTCATGGATTATACTACTGACCAACCATTTTGAATGTGGTAGGGAGGTTTTGGGCCAGGCTAACTCCACTGCTAGTACTGAACAGAGTCCAGAAGGAAAATGAGTTTAACTTCAATCAATTTTTGTTGCCAACAGGTCTATTCAAAGATGATATCTATGTAAATAAGGAGCATCATTCATATATCATTGAATACCCAGGTGGAGTTCTGGTGGCACAGAGCAATCCCGAGTCTATCTACATGACGTACACCCTGCACCACTTTTCATGTAAATTTTAGTGCATGTATAGGTTTACCTCACAGATTTACCTATGAGTATTCCATGAGGGCCATACATGTGCTATTAGGCATATTTGGCACATGTTCTTGTGGAAGGACGAAAAGATGTGGAATGAGCTTCCTCCACCCACAACTTTCTATAGGCTTGTTACTATGTATGCCGAGATATGGAAGGAAGCCTACCCAATGGATATGTTGAATGGACGAACCATCTATACTAGTGATGGGGTGCCTCCTCAACCTCGAGGCTAGGGTAAGAAAGTGATAATAGCACGGCGTGGGGGTGGGGCCATAGTAACGAATAGTCAATCAATTCTAGGACCTACACCAAGTGGGAAGAAATTGGTAGTGGTAGACCTTGTGGTCCCATATGAGTAGAGGTGGTAGGAAGGGAGGCCACATAGGGGGTTTTGTAGGATATCCACTCAAGCTCCGGGGAAGGAGCAATTCCACATAGACATGTCCGAGGACGCTGTTTTTCTAATGACATGGGGAACCTATGAGGTTAGTAGATAATTATTCTATCCTTTCTAGATGTGGAACTTTCTTAACTATATTAGGATGAATCAGTTAGAAATCGGCCTTGCCAAGGATGGTTTTCTGGTGTCTCAAGAGGATGGGTGGAGTACATAACCAACCTAGAAGACTTTGTGCACTCTTATGGTACTCTACATCCAATGGAGGAATGGGAAAAATTACTTGTTAAGCAAACGGTGCAACCCCAATTGTCTACTGGTGAGTTGAACGAGAACTTCTCCTTACCTGAAGAATTAGATGAGTCCTGGTTTTGAGATGAAGCTGGTAGAGGGAGTTTATTAGAGGAAATTAAAGATTCCACATCTGAGTTGGAAGAGTTTTCCAAGTATCTTGAGGTAAACCCCAAACCATTTCATTGTGGTCCTCTTTAAAGTCACCTAGGACTTCTCAACTGACATTTTCCCTATGCATGAGAACCTCATACAGAAGACCCATTCATGTGCAATAGCTTATGTAGATTCAGGGTCTTCACCCGTGACAATGGTGATTGTAGAATATAGTCAGGTTGTGACTCGAAGGGTGGTTCTCTCAGAGTCTTTAGATTTCCCAATCATATATGGGGGCACATCCTAGGGTTCCAGCTTTATCATCTCAAGGTTGAGAGAAATTATTAGATCCCTTTAAGTACTCTCCTTTATAGAATCAGTAATTTTTTTCCATTGAACCAATCCAACTAAATTTTTTCTATTTCTATGTGCATAGTTATTCAAATGGAATGGGCCACTATAGAAAGGATAATTGAGGCTCCTAGTATTCCCTTTCTGAGGGAAATGATGATCGTCATGGAATCAGATGCCCATGTTGACCAGACTAGAGTGATTATAAAAACATGTAGGACTGATGGAATGATAAAACCTGAGACTCTCAAGGTGGAATCAGATGATGATGATCAACCCAATGACATGGAACCCATCCTATCTGACATGACACCCAAATAAGACCATTTTGATGACTTCCTAGAGGTGTTACCTGCATACAAACCATCCGACCTAGATAACTAGGATGATACTACTATTGATGAATAGGATAGAATTATTTTCCATCGATGGTCATGGAAATTGATCAAGCACTTCATAATGGAGACCCACAAGTGGAGTGGATAAACCAGATGAAGATAAATCATTCTCAGCTGCGTGAGCTATGCACGAGAGGAGTGGATTCCCAACGTCCTCATATGATAAATTGAGATTACATGTAAGAGAAAATATGAGAACATGATCATGGCCTCAATGTTGGCTAGGAGTGGAGGATGATGGTCAATATCATGAAATTTTAGTAGGATGTGACTGAGATCCAACACATGAAGTCACAAATGAATGAACACTCTACCTTTAATGATTGATAATTGGAAACCAGGTTTCAATTGAACACATAGTTGATAAAGGCCATGGAACAGAGAGGTGAGCATACTAAGAGATGGATTTTATCAAAGCTGATGAGGATTGGGCCAGGATCAGGGTAGATAAACTACGCCCCATAGTTATCAAAGAGGATCAGGATCTTAACATGCAATAAAATGTTTTGGAGGCCATGTATGAAATAGTGGTGGACTTAGAATACTCTATTGAGGAGCTCAATCCATCTTTTGGAGGGACAAATCCATGGGCGTTGTAAATTGTGTGAACTCAAGAATATATTTTCATGCTTTCTTTTTAATTTTGGTTGCGTTCAAGGGTCCCATTGTCTTATTTGATTAATGTTTGTCAATCATATCTATGAAATATATACGGATCATTCCCTAAACTCATTTAGGTCATACTCAATTCACGAAACAAGGGATGGACACCTCATTATTCCGCTTATATATGATAGATCCATCCAATCATGGACATCCGAGTTCTGAATGACCTCTCTGGGTTTCTAGGAAGAACAAGGGGGCCATTGTTAGAGAATATTAATCTCAAAACAATAAAAATACTCTCCCCCAACATGATCTAGCACAGAAGTTGGATAATTCCAAGGGTGTTGGAGTAAATACAAACAAATGAGAATAGAGAATGTGAATTAAGACACCAAAAATTTGGAACGTAGTGGGGATGGTATGACGGAACAGGAGAGATGTTGGCCAAATTCAAAACACAGCATACATATAATGTTTTACTAAAATGTAAAAAAACCGAAAAAGTCCATCTACTAACCATATTTGAAAACACGAGGCCAATACGTGAAGTTTCACTTGATGTCCCCCAAAATTTTAGCCCAAGATGGTAAGGGAGACTTAAGGCTACACATCCTAACTTTTAGGGGGTTATTTCAGATGTTAATGGGATTGGTGATCCAAAATAGATGTCATGAAAAGTGTTGTGATGGAATGATGGGTTGTTTGGATAAATTCCAACACTCTTGAAACTACACCACCATGATGAAAGTACACCAGATTAGAATATCAGACTAAATCATCATCAGACCTACTAATGGGAAGGACCTCTCTAGAGAGGACCTAATATGATCTATTGTATTATGTAATCTATATGGGGGAGACAAGCACAATTTTTCACATCATTCATTGAGGTTGATTCATGAAATGTTTAATGTCATATAATCAGGATGTTGCACATAGATTAAGGTCGTACTACCGGGACCCTGCTACAGAGTTTAAAGTCATGTTACAAGGAATCCGTAGTTTATGGTCATGGAATTTGAAAAATGATTAGGGGAAAGGAACTAGGAATGTTATTATTCCTTGGGCTACTCCTAATTTGAAATGTCTGGGGTTCACTACATATCCCATAAGGATGAGATCATTCCAATCATAGTTCTTGAACCTAGCCTTGCGAGTGACCAACACTAGTGGGGGTAATCCTCTATGGTGAGGAAGTTGATGCATCCCATAATTATCATGGGGCATCATAAACTTGTTCTGGGTATGGCCATAATTGAAAATCCTGCATTGAGGACATGGGTACCACTAAAAAAGAAATGTGTGGTGCAGTTCAGAACCTAACGTGAAAGAGGACCAGATATGTCTGCACCACATTACAAGTTCCTTAAAGGAATGTCTAGGCTAGAAGGCCATGATAGGGTGATTACCATTCAGTTGGCTAGAACTAGGAATTATATGTACATATTTTTCTATGTATCCTACAATGGTAGGAATCGAGCCTTACATAATTCATTGGATTTTTAATAGTTTAGCGTCATGTCGTGAGGATGATAGTATCGCCGTTTGTGGTTTTCTGTCAGGACCATCGAGTCACACCATCTTGTACATGGATAATACCCTAGAAAAACCCATAATCCTACTAGATTTGTAATCAGTGTAGGAAACAAGGAGTGTTGTTATGTCTTCCCCATGTAACGAGAGCATAAAATGGTTGAAATGATATGTAATGTGGGGGAAATCCCAAATGATCCAACATTCCTACTCGACGTGCTCGAATGCACAGAGTTACTACACTAGGGGCGTTGAGGGTTAGTAAAACGGAAAGAGGCATTAAACATGTGATTCAAAACATCTAATATTTGGGATGCAATTTTTGTGGAATGAGGATGGATGATAACTATTGACTAAGTTCGAAACATAGTATCCATTTTCAATTATCATAGTTTGGTAACAAAAAAATGAAGGTCAACAGGTGACCAAGTTCAAGACATGGAATTTTCATAAATTTTTTTTCGAAATCCTCTAGGGCGTTGGCCCAAGAAAGTAGGAGAGAACTGAGGCCTAGAATCCATACCATTAAAGGATCCCTTTGGATGTAAAAGATTATTAATACCCAAATGAACAGTTCTGTGAAGTGTGAATATTACCCCTGCAATTTAAGAGTGATTCATGAAAAATGCATATAGTGGTAATATCAATGGATGTATATGGCATAGTTATTATAAACCCAAAAATAATGAAGACTGAATATTTCCTCACCACACCACATAATTTTGGAATAAACTAGTCGAGTAGGGTATGAGGAATAGAATTTGGTTGTGACTGGACCATAGAAAGGAAGTCTGGGTGACAATACATATCACATATGGATATGAATCAAGTCAGATGTAGTTCTTGATGGTGGTCAAATTTATAGACCAATTCCAAAAGGGAGTGATATCCCATTTTAATGTGGAATATCATAGTTGTTATGCATTTTAACGTCATGTGAACATAGATGGTAAGAATCATAGTTGAAGGTTTTATAATTCTTAACTCATGTTTCCAAGTTTAATATCATCTGTGAGGGACATGCCTCTACGTTTTATTTTCATGTGGTAAGCACAGAAAAATTTAGAACTATTGAGAGATGTATGTGGCATGGTTACTACAAACTCGATGTGAATGAGGAGAGAAGTACAAATGAAAAAACATAATTCGGAGGAAACTCAAGATGAAATGGAACAAGATGGTTCATAGTGATGTGGATGGACTACAGAAAATTTTGGGATCTGATAAGGATGGGAATCAAGCCACACATAGTTCTTGAAGGTGGAATGGTAGGCGTACAATACCAAAAATGGACAACACCTTCTTGAATGAAGACATCATATAGATGAGTAATTTATTTTTACATGGCCAGGGTGCGTACAACATAGTTTAACATCACACAATTTGGACGTAATAGTTATTAGTTTATGGAAAAATATCATAGACACAGATGGGTAGATTCCCAAGGAGAAAATATGTAATGCAGTTCTATAAAAAAATCTTGACATGAATGAGGACATAAGAATTCCAAACTGCATCCCAAATTTTAGAGATAACACACATAGTTTAGGGTCATAATTCATGGATTAAGATTCCTCATTTACAATGTGAACTCCTTTCTTAAGGTCATAGGGGTTTGACCAAAAGAAGTGTTGTTCTTCCATGTAGGCACAATCCATAATCTTATCCCTATTCCCATGTGAGCCATGGTCTGTGTGGAAAACTAGGGCAGAGAAGAACATAACAGCCCATGGAAGCACATTGTTGGGAGAGGCGGTGTGGAGTCAAAGATGACCCCATGATGCTAATTCGTCCTCTTAATGTGAAAAGGTGCACGAAGGGTTAACACAAAGGGTGTCAAAATTCCACTTCAACATGATGGAGTGGAATTGGATGTGAATCAGAAGACCTTCATTTTTGAAATAATGTTGGTGGAATAATGATATAGGATTTCAAAAAAATAATCCATATCGTGTGACATCAAATGGGAACAAAGAATAATGGTTTAATACTAACCAAAATCTCTACAAGTATCCTCTCTCATAATGAAATTTAAAATCCCCTAGAACATTTTCCAAAGATGGTAGGAGAGCACTAAGTCCTTGAATCCTTGCTGTTAGGGGTCTCTTTCAGATGATAAAGATTATGGAAACACAAATAAAGGGAAACATGAAGTATGTAAAAAGAAGGAATAATTCCCATGAACAATCCAATACTCTAGGTCCTAATCCACATGGCATAAGAGAACGTTTGTGAGGAATAATTGAGGTCGATACGCCCAAACAAGAATGGGGGATGGGTTGATGTACTTTGGGCTGGACTTGAAGAAGAAATGCCTGGAGATCCTATGTATTCCATAAGGATGGGAATCAAGAAAAACGTATATCATGAAATTCTATGTAGTTTAACATCATACCGTAAGGATTAGGGAAAATTGTAATATCAAGGAGGAAAGTGTTTGGAATGGAAAAATAACCTGACGTGAATGGGGGTATATGTCCATATATGCCACACCATTCACAACTCCATGAGAAAACGCAAGCCAAGGGGTCGAGTGAATTAATATATGGACCAAGGCTAGACCAGAGGGTGAAATGTTCTGGAATTCATACGTATCCCATAAGTATGGGAATCAAGCCACACATAGTTATGAAATTGGCATGGTTGGACACTATTTATAGGAAAAAACTGGTAATGTAGATCTAGGCCATGAACTGAATGAAGTGGAATTTGATGGATCTTAATTTTTCTTTAGCATTGATGTGTTTTTATTGAACAAAAAACCCATAATGAGAATTCGGGAATCATCGATGGAATCAAGAAATATGTAGGCCTAGAAAAATTTCATGGTGGATGACCAATGACCATCATGATGTACTATCATGAAAGGACACCGCAATGTGGTGTTGTTTTTCATTATGAGGCGAAGATGATAATGTCACAATTTAAGGTTGTATGATAGGACCAACCGATGAAGAATAATTTTTTGAAGAAAATATGTAACAATTTAATGTCATGTGGGACAAGGAAACATTGTTTAAAGTCATATGGTTTGGAGACATACAAAAAAATTGATGTTCTAAATGTAATGCGCATGGTGTGATAAAGCCTACATGATGTGAATGGGGACATAAGTCAACACCACACCGCACAAAATCCCAAGGGGGGCCTCATGCGGGGGGGGGGGGGGGGACAAAGAAGGCCCTATGACCTAGGGATGGACCCGAAGATGAGAATTTCAGGCAATTCTACATATATCATAAGGATGAGAATCATGACACACATAGTTCATGAAATGTCGTGCAGTTTAACATCATGATGAATAGAAGGAAGGAAAAGTCTATGTAGAGATCTCTAGAGAGTTATGCAACATGGGTATTTCAAATTCAACATGAATTAGGATATAATTCAACCCCACATCGCATACCCCCAAGAGAAATTAGGACAAGGGGCCAGAATGATGATAAGGTTTCTCAAAACCAGGGCTGGACCTGAGGATGAAATATACGAGCATTCTTACATATCACATAAGGTTAGGAATTGAGCCATACGTTTTACTGAATAGTTACTTAGTTTAATTTCATGTAGTAAGGATGGGTAATGAAGGACATTCTGGAAGGATGGGACCAGGTGTGACCATTGTAAACCCAAAGTAAATGGAGACTAAATCAATCCACACCACACCATATGAAACCATCAAAGAGAACTAAACCTGAGAAAGGATAAGAGATTTGTTGGAATGGAATCAAAGATGAAATGTTCAGGTGTTTCTAAATATCCCATAAGGATGGGAATAAAGCCATATATAGTTCTAAAAATGATGTGTTCTTTAACGTCAAGTGGTAAGGATGTGGAAAAAGATGATTGAGTCAAGGGGATGTGTGTGGCATGGAATTTGTTTTGGTGTGAATGAGGAAATAGAATCCATACCACATAGTACAACAATAATGGAGAACATGGGGAAAGAGGCCAGAATGGTCGAGGGACCTAAGGCTGGGCCTCAAATGAAAGGTTTAGTTGTTCCTAAATATCTCATAAGGATGAGAATCAGGACATACATTGTTCTAAAAATGAAATTCAGTTTTTAACTTATGAAAAAATTATATTAAAGATATTAGTTTAAAGTCATGGTGCTCGGACCTTTGATGTGCAGTTTAATGTCATGTTTATGGGATAGAAGGATAGAAAAGGGTAAGTTATTATGCCCATCAATTGGGAGATTGTCAGGATAACATTAATGATTAGAGATAACTACTAACCTTGTTCACCACACAATATCCATATCGTGTGACGTAAAATGGGAAAAACAGTTAATCAACGACTAATGACCATACACGCAATGTGGGACGTTGTAAAATTGTGACCCATTATCATATAGGATGTAGGACCAACATGGTAGGTGATCCTTGGTGGTGTGATACCAGGCCATTAAAGGGGGTCCTTTCAGATGTGATAAATGATGGAGACCCAAAGGATGGGATGTGTGAAGCATGGTTATACCATTATAGTTTAATTTATTGTGGTAAGGATGAGGGAGTTCTTATTTTAGGGTCATAGTTCTCGAACCATTGACAATTTAACATATTACAAGATGATGATGATCAATTTAACGTCCGCTCGGATTGAAATACTGTTTAACTTTTTTAGGGATGAAGATTTCGTTATGCGAAGTACCACTTAAGGAGTTTTTCATTAGTGGGAGGATTAATACGAACACCATCTATACTAACCAGAGAGTATGCACAATTGGGGTAAACCTTGTGAATGAAATAAGGGCCTTCCCATTTGGGATTCATCTTTGGTGGCTTCCTACAGGGTATTATTGGCGTTCTCAGTGCCAATACTGTGTCACCTTTTAATAAAGAGTACATATGAACATTATTGTTGAAAGCCAGGGCATTCTCATTCTTATGACTCTCTATAGTGTGTATAGAATGAAACATGTTCAGTTCAAGAAATTCTAGTTAATCTTGTCCGATTTAGGTTACATTTTCTTGTGCCTGCTAATTGTAGAGGGCTGTGAGAAGTTAGGGTAACTGAATCTCGATGGGTAGGATTGCCACTTCTCCGTACCCTAAAGAATATGGAGTCACCTGGGTGGAATTTCAAATCATCAACTGATAATTCTAGTTATATTTTATGATTTTTTCTGTGAAAATTTTCTTGTTCTGACCAATCATCTTCTGAAATATGTTAGAGACTCTATTGTTTAATGCCATGATATGCCCATTTTCTTGCACATTATAGTGAGATGTATGATTAGAGACGATATTATAATTTACATACAATTTATTCAGTTGGAATTCTTAGAAGTTTGTGTAATTATCCTTGAGGATGTCATGAGGAACCCCAAATTAGGGGATGATGTTAGAGCTCAAAAACTAAACAATGAAACAGTCCTTAACTTCATTGAGTAGAACTACCTCTTCCCCCTTGGAAATGATTTTTTTTTATTTTGGAAGGAACTACACTGGAGAGTAGTTTCCGAAAGATATAGAACCACTACATTGATTCCCAAGACCACAAATGGACAAGATTACATGGTATCATAGAGAGGCTCTGGCTGCCTATGCCAAAAGTTATCATGGTTCTGGAACGAATGGAAACTATTGGAAAACTACATACAGTCACAGGTCATTGTGAAAAAAAAAATAAAAATATTTGGAACCGATGAGAGAGTTTTATCCCTCGCTAATGAGGCATGTCAGAACATGCATGGTGTTTTTGAATAACCAATGAAATCACATCCCCTTGATTGGAAGATAGGAAAATCCCATTGAACCTTTGTCTATAGAAAATCTACTCAAAACTAGGAAAACTCTAGAGGGTGAAGTTCCCTACATGTTTTCAAATTCACTCTCGTTTGGCTTTGCCTGTTGGGAGATTGCAGTTCAAGTGATACTCGATAAAGGGAGTCATCCAGTCAGGGGTCTCATCCAATACTGCGGCAGAGGGACCTAGAGGTCCTAAGGTGGAGGCATCACTGGTATCGTGGCTTACCTATAGGATATCAACATCATCCAAAGTAACGTGGGTGATGACTCTTTGATGCATGATATTGGTAGTCAAATCATGCTTCTTAACCTTTGCAGTATATTCTACATGTATTTCCAGGGAATCATCTTGACAGTTTCACGATTGAGGGACATGAGTAACATCTATCCAAGATGGGAATTTTTCATCAGAAAGATATTACGATCTAACAAAGGTATGTCCTCCAGCTTCCTAACAACATAGTCGTCGTTGATATAATTGATGACCAGTTCAGAGTTCCCTTTCACATGTAAATGGGGAACATCAATCTCAAGGGATAGCTTGATACCAGTGATGAGAGCCTGATACTCTGCCTCATTGTTGGTACAACCTTCTAAAAATAAGAATTAATAGGGCCAGATAGCTTGACAAACAGTGATGAAGATGATATCTTGACCTACTCTATTGATTCCGGGATCATTGAGTGATCTTCTAGAAGGGATCTGAGATGTGCCATAAATGTGAATTTTTCACGATGGACTGGCTTAATCCCTTGAGAGGATTGCATCATCTATAAATTCATAATCCATTGACCACTCTGTAGGGGTTGAGTGGGGGGTGGTAAGACATTCTTCCTATTCTTTTCTCTTGATAGACTTCTAGTGGAAAAATTTGATGTTGAATTATTGGATGATCAATTCCCACTAAGCTAGACATCTTGTCAGAATGGGGCAGTTTAGAATATAAATTAGTAGATCCAGTCGGGACATAAGTTATATCTCATGGTGCTGCAAGTAATTTCATAATTTCTATATAGTGAAGACATGCACGAGCCAGATATTAATGATAGAGTAATATGTGGTATCTGTATCGAGAATCATGTGGATGATATAATATAAATTGTTCTCTATTCCCACATTTTTCTTTTGTGTTATTATGGTGTTGGAGGACCATTCTAAAGTTGAAAAATAGAGTAACTTCATCTTTACAGAAACTGGAGATATCAGAACCGGAGTCTGTAGTAGGTGCTGGTTGATTTACTCAAAATCAGTATGATACTCCTTATCCCAATGAAAATCTTCACCATTATCCATGAGCTAGGAAATTGTCTTGCAATTACCAACCATATTTGAAATGAATTGGAATATCTAGTCTATGTGGCCTTAAAAGCCTCAGAGTTCCTGAATATTTCTTGGAGGAGATATCTAATAGATGGACTTGATCTTTTATGGATCGATCTCAATGCCTCTATATCTGATAGAGACACTGAAAATCTCTCATGAGGTGCCCACAAAGGCACACTTTAAGGGTTTCATATTTAGATGGTGGGAACGAAGGAATCCGAACACTTTATCAAGATCCATGATAAGGTCCTAACTCTAATGAGATTTAACAACTAGATTTTCCACATAGCATTCCAATAATTTCTCAAGGATCGGCTGGAATATGTGGTGCATGACACACTAATAGGTGGAACATGCATTCTTTAGACAAAAAGGAATTACCTAGTACCAGAAAGTGCCTTATGGTCCCCTGAAGGTGGTAGAATATTCATCCTTGGGATCCATTCATATATGATTATATCCAGAATACCCATCCATGAAAGAGAGATCCTGGAACACAGTGGTGGGGTCAATCAACAGTTCTGTCATAGGAAGGGGAAAATCATACTTTGGACAATGACAGACGAGATCCTAGAAATTGATAAAAACTTTGATATATCCTTTCTTCTTCCTGATATAAACAATGTTAATAATGCATATGGGATACTGGAAACCCTTGACGACGTTGAATTTGATGATCTTATCAACCTCGACCTCGACCATGACACCGTTAGAAGGGTGCATCTATTTGGGAGGATATTTGAACCATTGTTGTTTTTTTTGGGAGACAAAGATGTTGGATAGAGACTTGATGATTTATTTCTAGAATATAATCTTAAATCTATTAAAATGCATTGTGATGCTAAAATAGAAATCCATGTATTGTTTTTCTCTTATGTAGACATAGCTACACTGACTAGTATTGGTTTTGGATCCTTCCCGGTACTGAGGTTCACCTGTACCAATTCATCAACAATAGTGGAGACACCCACATGGAATGAGGGAGGGGTGTCTTACAAATAATAATCTTCATACATGGTGAGTGGATCATCGACAAGAGAAAAATACTTCGATTAGATAGATCCAAATGAGACACTAGTGCCGTCTTGAGTGGTAGTGGAAACCTTTTCGGGGAACTCCCACACTGTTGAAACAACTGAGATGAAAGCTATTGACCTGATCCTATTTGGCCTACATACCAAGGGGCCATGATTGATAATATCAATGCAATAGTGGAATGTCTCTTGATCCAATTTATCCTTTCCTGATGAAACAAGAAAGTATGATGTATTGTCATTACCATGGGGCGGTCATCCCAATACCATATAGGAGTAGGGGTTTCTGGGATTACCAGAGCCTGATTTGTGTAAGAATACAGGGTGATCTCACAAAATTCCATATACTTGGGAACATTCTTCCCCTAAATTACAAAAACAACAAAGCATTTCCCCAAGTCTGGGATTATGTCCTCTAATCGGTGAAGTGGGAATACATAGGCATCATCCAGGTCTGTCTTTGGGTCGTTTGCAGATGTAGCATGCTAAAACATGTTATCCTAAATCTACTTGTCCTTGCTCTTATAGTAGTTGGCATCCAGTTATCGCATTTCACAAGAGAAAAAGGGATTCAATTCACCCTGGAGTACACCTACCTCACCATTAATCCAGTACATAAGGAATTGGTGATATGAGGAAGGGATTGTGACATGCATGTGAAGCCATGGTCTACCCATCAATGAATTGAAATAGATGTACCGTGAGACAAAAATGACCTCAATTCTGGAAATTAAGCCATTTAATTGGGTCTTCAGGTGGATATTCCCAAATTGTGTCCACTCTATCCTGTTATAAACTGGAATCTTCAGGTTATATGGACTCAAATATATTCCAGAAAGCCCCATTTTGCATAGTGTCTCGGTCGGGATAAGATAAATCCTCAGGCCCTTGTGGGATAGAAATTGATGGACCTCCATTCCATTGAACTGGATAGTGATTTAGAGTTGGTGGATGTGCCTCCATATAGGAGAACATTATTCTTCTCCCTAGAAAAATATGTTGGACTGACCTTCTACAATCTCAATTGCCTCAATGTGGAAGGATTTTGTGGCTGATACTTCTATCTCAAACTGTAGAGGACTTCATAAAGCATCTATGATAGCTTCATGCATATCTGATGACAGTAGAAGAGTCTCGAGGATAGGTATCATCGTTGGAATGTAGATAATATTCTTTATTACATCATATATCTATGTGAGGAGCACACTTCTGTTGAAAGGAGTTTTCTTTGTGGCAGGAGGTATTCCCATCACTTCTGATTGAACCAGTAGATTTCGGATGGGGCTATAAATGTCCCACTTCTCACTAGACCAACTATATATATTGACTACTGGTTGAGGGCCATATGATTGAGGCCTATCAATGATAGAACTTGACTAACTGTAGCACGGTTGTGGTGGCTATGCTTGATCATGTAGTATAACCTGCAGTGGAGGTGGACCTGATGAAATGAGATGAGAAGGTTGTATGTGTTGGGCTATGCACTGGTCATTCTATCTAGTCTTGGGGGTATGCATGACATGTATGGAATCACTTACCAATTCATTATAGCTATTTCCATACTTACGTCATCGTCGACACTGGTGTGCACTAGGTACATTAAGAGGGTTTGTTTGACACTCTTTGTCATTGGGAACCGTGTAATGGTTTACATGCTCAAAAATATTGACCGGTGTGTACCCATAATCATCCCTTGAAGAATACTCCATCATTGGGAAGATTCTTGGGGAAATCCCCATCTCTAGGGTCATGAAATTTATGAGATTATAAGATGGATTTGGCATAGGCAGAGGACTTTGTATTCACTTATGTCATCATGGGTTGCTAACCTAAGAGGAGGATAACTATGATTTTGATGCAGAGGTAGTAGTTGAAGGTATTATAGATATGTTTGAAGGATCTCACTGATTCAAACATGAATGGATAATACCACGGGCATGTGAGACTGCCTTAAGAGCCTTATGGTCTTCGTATTATTGAGACATGTGGTTAGAAACCTGTTTCCAATCACCCTTTATGTCACTGTCAGGCTTTATAAACACACGTGCTACATGTGCGAGTCTAGACCCAACCTAACTAGGTTGTTATTGACCTGGTCTTGGTGAAATTATTTAAACACATAACACTAGATGATGGTGTTCCCAAGGATCTAATGATAGGTTCAGTAGTTGGGGCGATTAGTGTGATCTGCCTCTTTAGGCCTCTTTCATTCTGGAAACTGTAAGATTTCATAATCCAAGTCACTTTGGAAATAAGTGAGGACTTGAGCATCATTTAATGTTTACGTCTACTTCCTCTGATGCAGGAAAGGAGCTTTGAGATCCTGGCCCTGATGAGGGGCTTGTGGAGCCCTTCGAGGAGGTGTAACCTGATTATCTCTCTTAAGTTGAAGTGGTGCATTATGCGGGGTCACCATCCGATTTTGAGGTGGGAGCTGCTAAGCCTGGGGCGGTACCTTAGGGTGTGGGCCTCTACAAATCTCTGTATGTAGCTCTATTGGTAGAAATTTCAGCATTGTGGAGGCCTCTATTTGTCCTACTGTGGTGGTCTCAACCATGGATGCTCTTCTTGAGAGAGCTATAAAAGGCAATGGACTAGCGTTTTTAGCCTACCACATGTCTTCCTCTAAATGTTTCACTTTGTCAAAAAATCTCAGAACTCACATGGGAAGTTCAAGGTGATGAGATGAGGGACCAGTTCATCCTTCACATCCCCCATGAAAATATTTAGTTGTTTCTCCAAGGTTAGTGGAATGTCGATGGAATATGTTAGGCTCTTCCACTTGGCGAAAAAGTATGTGACACATTATTCAAGACTATGCAAGAACATGAAGAGGACACCAATAATTGTCTTCCAGGTTATGGAACTGAAATTGTAGAGAAAATACTAAAAAAGATCCTCCTAATTGGCTACTGACCCAATGGGCAACATGTTGTATGAGACTAATGTGATCCCTTCCAGTGTATGAACAAAAAACCAGTGGTTGGGGGCCTAATGTTGTGTTGGAGTTCATAGCATGGTTCCGCACCTAGAATTAATGTGAACCAGATTCTATAGTTGATTTCATGTCCCATTAAATGGGGAGAAGGTAGGATTTTCAAAAACCGGGGTGCTGGAATATTTTCCACCCATGCCGGATACTACATTCCATCAGGCAGTATTTCCACAAATAGAGATTCTAAGCCCTTGAGTTGAATAATAATTGCTACCATCACATCATTTGTACATGGATTCTGATCTTGACGACGGTCCCTCACCACCAGCACATTAGCAGGTTATTCACCATTATAGGTGGGCTAGCGGATCTTGGGGTGACTGGAAGAATTGCCTAAGGAGTTGGGGGAATAACCTATAGAGTGGCTGGTGGGACCTATGGGGCATCCAGTGGAAGCTAAGTTGGGTCCTAAGGATGGTTTTCATGCAATTAAGGAGGATTTTGTGATTCATATCATGACTAATTTCAATAAAAACCAGTCTATACCCTCTATAGATGGCTACGGTGGTTGAAGTCACCCGATGGAAATTCACCCAGAGGAAGCTATACATTCCCCTTCCCTTATTTCCATGGTCTAGGATTAGTATAATCTAGTCATTTTTCCATGGTGTTCTCAACAAGGAGGTCGTCAACTATTATTCCCTACTCAGTAAGCTATTGATGCAACACTACCTTTTCAGGGCCATTTATCTTCCTTTTTACCCAGCCAAATGAGTCAGGGGATTTTTCAGCCCTAATTTTCTCTTTTCCTTTGATGGGGTCTCAACCAATAGGCAATGACTCATATGTTAATGGAAGGCCAATGAAAATTTATTTGTTCAAGAGTATCGATGGCTACAATATTTTCCCGGTGTAGTACATCCCCAGTGGGCTATTATTCTTCTCTTGGACTTGTACTAGTGCCTCATTTTGGGTATTTCTCTAGAATAACCATGTTCAATGTGACTGTTCCTAGAGGCAAATCCTTGATATCACTGGGTGAACTAGGCCTGAGATGGGTGGGACTAAAATATATGGTAGAATACTGCCTTAACCACAGATATAGACATTCAGGGATGCCCCCTTGATTATATTTCAGTGCATAGTGAATCTTGGAATGCATTTTTGTTGGAGGGTCTAATGATAAAAAAGCATCACAGGGTGTTCAGCTAGAGGAATTGTAACCAACAGGGCCCGGTGGAATTGCTGGAAAATGTCCTCATAGTGCTCCGAACCCATGGGGTAAGCTATCTGATGAAAACGGAGATAGAAATGCATCATCCATTAATTTTTATAGATGCACATAACCTCATCATTGGAAACAGACGGAAGAATGTTGACGTTTTCAGTTTAAATTGGCCAAAACATCATTGGGAAATTGTTCGTTGTAAGAATTTTTGACAATATTCTCAGATCCGACATGGGATTAGTCCCATTATTTCCCCAATCTTTGACTGAATGTAGTTGTGGGACTGGAAACAACACTGAATTTCACCATTGTGGCATTATACTGGCTGGTGGAGAACATGACGCGTGAGATGACAAGCTAATACATATTGGGTTGTTTCGTAAGAATGAAGATAATGCACCACCACATCCCTGTAAGATGGAATAATGGCCCCTAAATCTGGCGCATGGGCATCAATCATTGGAGGTTGGTCACATTGTTACCCTTCCTCTATTGGTCCCTAGAAAAACTCTTTGTGATCCCTAATTGAGTTAGATAATAATCCTGTTTATGATAAGGAGGTTTTCATGACCAGGACCTGGAATGGAGTCAAATATTCATCCTCATGTATGTATCTTCAGAGGGATGAAGGGATATGGTGGACCTCACGTTTCTGAAGTTTGAGGCTGATACACCTTCTTTTTACCTGATCCCCCCGACAGAGATGATTGGGGCGAAAGTTCAATCATTAAATCCCACTTCTCTTCTGAATATGAGATGAAAAAAGTTAGAAATTGGTTTGAGGCTTCTCATGATTCTTCTAATAGAGGCAACAACCCTCCCTACAGTCCTCGAATGGTTCTTCAGGGCTTGATAAATCTTTGACCTTAGGAGGACCTCCTCTAGGGTTGGTGTTGTAGCGGGGAGGTCCACTACTTAGGAAAACTGTAGTGCATGGAGAACATTGAAAATTTTCAAATGGAACACGAGGAGGATCTCTATGATTGTGGGTGTTGTATCATGGATGAACCCCACTAGAGATGGAAAATCACATAGTGAGGGACTCCATGGTGGGTTTCCGTATCACAGGAAGGACTTTGCGTTGACCATCTGTAGTATTTGTGGAATGAGGAGGGCCTTTTTTTAACCATACTTGATATTGGAATGAAATTCAGTATGACCATTGATAAAGCAAGGAGGGCCTCTGTTGGAGTTGATAAAAACATGTGGATAACCCCCATGCTGGTTGGTGATAGGGAAAAGAGCATCCTTGCATTGGTAAACTGGTAGGCAAGGGAAATTTTCTTACATAAGACCAAGAGACCTAAGAGGACCTTCATGCTAAGAGTTAAGGAAGCAGGAAGGGCCTACCCTAGAGTTGATTATAAATGCATGTGGAGTAACTCTGTACAGAATGAAGAAGTGGGGTGGACCTCCACTATGTATAATGATTGTATTGGGAGGACCTTTGTACTGGACGTCATCATCATGGGTTGGCCCGCGAAAGCTTCTATTTGCACCTGTGAGCGGAAAAGTCAACTCATCCTCTTTGTGAGGTGGCTGGTGCCTCACTCTGGACCTGGAATTGAAGCACCTTAGCTCTGGGATAGGGAATATACCCTACCCTTGGACATCCACAAGGGGTGGATATTACACCCCGATTTTGGATTGAGCCATAGGATCCATGGAAGATGTTGCCCTATGGTAGGTGTCTTTCAAACAATGAACTCGACAATGACACTGGTTCAACTAAACTAGAGCTGGCTGTGCAGGGGAAGGGAACACCTTCTCCCCAGTATGTGGGATAAGATGGTGATACTGATGTGGTCGGGTGGGGGCGTTCATCAGTGTCTCCCTGGATGAATTCCTAGTGGTAAGGACTCAAACATTCCTTACATTGTCTGCATAAGGGAGGTAATCATAATACTGCTCCGTGGATAGGATCCTAAAAATTATGAAGTTCAGAGTGGGGAGCAGTGGCTCCCTGTGTGGCCCTTGGGGGAGACAACCCTGATGGGGCACAATAGACTTTGAGTCTTGATGGGTCATATCCCTTATTGGTATAACCCTCTCCTATTAATATCAACAAACAAGTGTATTAATCACCCTCCTCTGAATAAATTCAGAGGGTGAGAAGGGGTGTAGGTTCTTGGTATCCTTCTTCATAGAATTTTCTTCAAAAGTGATGGATCCATGCGGGGCTATCATGTTGGCATTTCCCCTTCCCTTGTATCGATGGGCGTGAGGGGATTAGTTTATTGAATCATGAGAATGGGTCCTGAAAATCAGGAAAATTAACCCTTTATTACAAATTGTGAGAAAGCGATGGCCAGTTCCCTAGAGTCGTTAAATCTTCCACGGCTAGATAGAAATATTCACACTGAAAGCGTTGCAGACCGGGATGCCCAACAATCAACTGCCCCAACACCATGTTTCATGACATTCCCACTATTTTACTAGTGGGACCTAGAGGCAGATAGATGTATCAAGTGAAATGATCATTTGTTGATGTGTCGAATTCTCCAAATATTTATATTGAGGAGAAGAAATTCACATTGGGTTCCCTATTTCTATGTCGGATACTTTCACCGGGGCATGTTCATTCATCCATGTGGACACTCTGGATATTGTCTGGCATTCCTGCTTTCTAAAGTTGGGTGGAATCTGTCTCTTATTCAGGGATGTTTCCTCCTTGATTGGAACATGATAATGGGTTTTTAGTCTCTCATTCTCTGGATTCCTCCTCAAAATTATTCACCTAGTTGAGGTCTCCCATAATGATTAAAATGTTGTCCCTGAAACTATTCTTGGTGTTATATCTTTTTGGACACCAGTTAAATACATTTTTTTATCATGACATTCCACGGGTCCAAGTCAAGGAAGAAACCTCCAGTTAGGGGAGTTATCATTTTGGAAATCGCTGGCATGTCTGGGTGATGGAACACTAGTGCGGATTGATTTTAATCCCATTATGATAGTGCTTATAGGGTATGTAGAAGCCCAAAAAATCCCACACCGAGTGCTGGTAATTGTATTTCATAGGAATTTCTTCATGGATTTCCTTGGATTCCCATGATTAACACGGGGTATTCAAAGAGTTTAACATTTAGAGAACAAAGAATGAGAGTGACCATAATTACCCATAGAGGTAGATTAGATTGGTACATCCCTATGGAGGAGGACCTAGAGTGTTTATCGGGTGGATAGATCATAATTCCCAATAGGATCATACCTAGGATAGTGTGTCCAAAAAACGGATGATGTCACACCATGAAAAGAGATTTGAACACATCAAAGGGAGGGTCAAAGAATGATTTGGTCTTATAGAATGGGACACTAAGGATTACCTTTGGCACAGATCCATCCTTAGGGAGGCTTCCAACATACCTTGTATAGAAGACATGGATCAAAAACCACATAATTAGAAGGGAGATACATGGAATCAGGGTTTACACATAGTAAAATAACCCTAAGACATATTGAGGATTATACATGAATAATGACCCATCACAAGACATAAAATCTTTATTGGATGGTTATGAATTGTGTGAGGCCTATGCATGGTATGCTGCCCAAATAATTGGCATGATCCCATCAGGATGTGGTGTCCTAGGTAAGAATCTAGATGGATGATAGATAGTTGAACAAAGAATATGAGAGGAATGGCATGGAACCAATGTGAAGATGACATTAATGTTGGGATTGAACCTCAGAGAGGTTTCCTACTTATCCTTGAGGCTAGGAATCAAAGTCCACGTAGTTATCTGGGGTGATGGGGAACCTGAAAAGGCATCATGTGAGAATAGATTACATGTAAGGGGGATCGAAAGGAATTAGAACCCCTATGAAAGGGAATAATCTTAATGAAACCCAAAGGCTCGATGGAAAGACCAATATTATACATAGATGATGCTATTTAACCTCAGAGAGGCTTCCTACATTTCCTAGAGGCAGGGAATCAATGTCTACATAGTTTGGGATGGTGCATAAAACAATGGTGTGCATAAAGTAAAATGACCCAAATACATGTTGGGGATTACCTGGGGTTAAGAGCCCATCACATGAGAGACACTCTATTTTGGTGGAGTGTGGATAGTGGGAAAGGCCTATGCTTAGTTAGATTCTTGAGAACTGGTCTAACACCATGTAGGGGAGGATCAAGGATATGGGTCCCAACAAAGGGGACACTGTAGTTTACCATTGTTTGGGGTTGAACATTATGGAGAATTACTAGGTACCCTGTCATGGAGATAGGGATAAAAACCCATGTATTTTAAAATCACATAGTTTAACATCACGTGGGATGGAAGAGGAATATAGTTTAAAATCATGCGGGAGGAGGGTGAACCAACGTGATGTGGTCGAGACCGATGGGTGAAGGGCATGAAACTCTTGGAGTCTTCCAAAATTACATTATTGAAAATAGGAATGGACATGCATGTAGAACAAATACATACAGTTTAACGACATGCATGATGGAAGGGGAATATAGTTTAATGTCATGTGGGATGAGGGTAAGCCAATATGAAGTGGTCGAGACCGATGGGTGACAGGAATGAACCACATAGAGGATTCCTAAGTACCATTCCTAGAAAGGGAAAAGATAAATTTACACATATATTGGTTAAAGGAAGTAGGTATTACACACTAAGGTGACCCAAAGGGGATATCATGGTCGATGCATTCTATAAGCCCATTTTAGTCATTCTTGGTGTGAGAAACAAGATGCAACAAAGACCAGATGATCGCGTCATGGAAGGTGCATCTATGATTAATGAAGGAGGATTATGCATGGTTATAAGCATATGGATATGGAGATTGGGACATACTCGAAGATGGATGATTGAGTACGAGTCCTGGCATATGAGGTGGTTATGGACACTATACCTAGAATACCTTATCATGTTAGGTCAGGGATTATGTGGAGTCTGCCTAAGTTGTGCATGGAATCAAAGCTCATAGGGAGAGGGGACTGTGAAGGTGCTGGTGCCTATACCCTTCAATGTACTCTATGGACCTGTCACTTATGAGGCGATCACTATTTAATGTCATGTTTTGGGTACACAGGGGTTTGGTAGTTTAACATCCTAAATATTAGACAATGATTATTCAATCCCCACCATAAAGACTTACCTAACTGGCATACATTATCCGTTGGTGAAGGGAAGTAACTAGGAATGCAGTATGGAGATGTGGTTGTTGAGTGATTCCTTGAGGGGATCATGTTACTGTGGCTATGTGAAGAAGCAATATCTATTAGTGTTAAGATGTGAAGAAGCCTATGGAAAAGAAACACAACTTGAAGCACTGCCCAAGGGACTTCGAAATCACTTCATACAAGCCTAGAGGGCTACAAGGGAGAAGGTTTCGCAAAGGAAGATGTCTCATATATAGGGTATTTTCAATGCTTATGGGATTGTAATGTAGAGGGTCTCCCAAATAACATGGATACATTGAACTCACGGGATAAAAAAATACATGGGGACCACAAAGAATAGGTCTTAATAGAGCTCATGAGCTCGCAATGAATAGGGTATTGCAGAGCACTGGGCTTCGTGAGATCATGGGATTTCATGGCACAGGGTCTCGAAGAGCCCATGGCTTTGAAGAGTTGACAGTCTTGACAAGAATAGGGGCTCACTGAGGATATGAATTTTGAAAGAGGATAACATTTTTAAGCATAGTGTCGCCTCCTAAGAACAAAGTACATGTTTCTAGAGAGTGCTTCACAAAAATTGAGTTCATTCCAAAGTACCAAGTACCCAAAGGGGGCTCCCTTTATTGCAGTGGCTAATAAGCCCCATGAAGGGAATCACTCCCAGAAGAGGAAGTAAATTTGAGTAATGGAAAAGGGATATCACTATGATCATGTACCTTAGATGATTTTTTATGGTTTCATAGAACAATGGGTACTTCACAATTTGGGAATTCATATGACGAAAGATTAGTGTCATTCCCCTATTAAATGGGGGGATCGTGGTATTTATAGGCACTCTAGGGTGAAATTATATGACGAAATAATGTGAAGTGACTTTAGCTTTTTCATTATAGGCTAATTGAATCATGTTTCTTGGAGTCGTGAAGACGACTATCATTCCCACGGTGGATCAGATGGTTCCTCTGTTCCCTCTGCGGTGGTTACAGAGGCTTCCGTCAATTTCTAAGTACTTACAGAAGAGACCATACTTCCCTATGTGGTGGAGAGACTTCCATCAATTTGGTTGAAACCACGGAGTTGACTGACACTTTACTCTGAGGTGGGTGGAGAGGAGGCCATGGCTTTGCACCGGTCATGGTACTGAAGAGATTTGTGAAGGTTCTTCCTTTGAGAGGGTACTTCATGAAGTATCGCATTTGACACCATTTAGTGTTAATTGCTTATTTTTTCCCCACACAAATAATTTTGTGCCAAAACATAGTAATTTTAAAAATTCCTTATATAGTGGCCCTGATTGAGTTTTATGAATTGAAGAAGATACTCCTAGAGAACCATGACAAGATATTCATTCATCCACATGTGGAACCTTGGGGTGAAGCTATTATTATTTTTATAATATGGATCATTACATCGATGAATGGATTATTAGGAACTGAACAGTGTCATGATCATGAAACATTTTCCTCTTCCCCATATTAATGACTTGATTGATCAACTGAGAATATTTCAATACTTTTCCATGATTAAACATCATTCTAGATTCCATCAATTGATGTTAAATAAATATTATATACCCAAGATTTCATTCTATACAAGGTATGGTCACTATAAAAATATAGTGATTCCATTTGGTCTTAATAATTACCCTTAAATCATAATTGATTTAATCAATATAGTCTTTAGATAATACATTTATCAATTAATGGAAGTCTTTATAAATGATATTATTATCTATTCAGAGAATAAGGAATAACATTAATACTAATTTTGAATTTTATAATCACACTAATAATGGATAAACTCTATGAAAATTTTACATAGGGTGAATTTCTTCTTTAAAAAGGTTTCATTTTCAGGTCATATTGTATCAAGAGTGTGTAAATTGGTAGAACCCTCAAAGACAGAGGCTATTGAATGTGGGAAAAAACCAACCATGATGATTGAGGTCCATAGTGTTCTAGGTTTAGCTGGATATTATTAATGGGTTTTATAGAATTTCTTAAAACTATCTAATCATATGACCATGTTATTTCGAAAGGGAGACAAATTCCTCTAAACATATGAATGTTTGGAACATTTCAAGGAATTTAAGAGAATATTATATAACCTACCTATGATTACATTACAATGTTGTGAGGAAATTCTTTTAATCTATATTGTTTCACTCAATTATGGATTAGGATGTCTTCTTATCTATAATGAAATGTTTATAACTTACACATCATGATAATTAAATATTCTAGTGAAATATTACCCAAATCACGGTTCAGAGTTAGATGAAATAATTTTTTCATTAAAGATATTGAATAATTAACTTTATGGAGAAAAGTAAGATATAATGGCACACTCCTATCATTGGGAGTGGAAAAAACAAAGTTATTTTCCTAATGAATCACATAGGATAACCAGGTTCATCACATTAGAGGGAATTAATAGATGTTCACATAATTAATCTAATTCACCTAACCCATTTTTTTTATTTTTTTATTTTTTATGAGTAAATTATAGGTTTGACTTTTGTTAATTTTCTTGAACAATTAAAAGTCATGCAGAATTAAAATTTAAATAAAATAAATATGCGATTCTAAACTAAATGTAATTAGAACGAATGAACATTTTCTTATCTTTGGTATTTCATTATTTAATTATTCTATTTTATTTTTTTAAAATTGTTTTGACAGCATAATTATGAAATATAACTCCGAAGATACTATTCAATTAATTAATGTTCTGAAATCTTTAACGTATTTATAAATTCTTATTCCAACACCTTTTGTAATCAATGTTGATGGGACACCTCAATCTAGTGTGGATGTATTCCAGAACCTAAAACCATCATATACCATTTGATCTACTAAATGGATCTACCCCATAATATAATGTCCATGTATCTTATAGATGGAAGGGATCATATTTAAATAAAAGCATAGATAAATATTGGAGTTTGAAGTTGTGGTGGGAAATCCTCAAACTCATGTATGAAACTCACATATATTAAAAAATAAAATAAATATGAACAAGGAATTTTGTAATAGCTAACCTCCCCCAATCCAATCCTTTATTCATCCCCTCATTACTAAGGGTAAGAGATGACTTGGTGGAATGAGATGTGGGAGAATAAGATAATAAAAATAAAATAAAAATAATAGGAGAAAGATAAAATTAATAAAATTAATAAAATACACAAGAAATAAAAAAATTTAATAATAAGAAGAAATATAATAAAATAGTATGAGAATAATTGGGTAGAAATGATAAATAAAAAGAATAATAATTTTATAACAAGAGGATGGGTGAGAAACATTATTAAAAGTAAATGAATTATATTTATGAACATCATTTTAAAATTACATAGTAAATAAAACTACAACAATAATTAATGTGAATAAAATTAAAACAGCGATGCAAAAAAATGATATATGCGGCTTGGCCTCATTAATATGCGGCCTCTATTGGCCGATCTCCATTTGGAAGTGGAAAGATGACAATATTTATTGTGGTGGGGGGGAACCTCTTCTTTGATATTCAATATATGGGAATGATGTCATAAAAAATTAAAACCCTTGAGACCTGGAGTTCATTATTTGGAAAGACCATATAAGATTAGGTTTTTGAATTATCATCATGGACATGGTGAAGGATGCACCATTCTTCCCCAATTCATGGGATAAATGAATATGTGTGGTGATGATAGTCTGGGATGGGGATGTGAAAATAGTAAAGGATGTTTTGTAGTGTTGGTAGGGCGCTCCTCCTTCATTAGGCCTATGATATTTCTGGGTGAATCTTAGAAAAATATTTACTACGGTTGGAATATGGGCGAGAATGTGATTCCTGGTTTTCCTAGACATTAGTAGTGGTGGGAGTAATTGGACCAATTTTCTGTGGTCATTATCCATTCTGATCTCTAGAATATTTAGATGGTGTCAATTTCATATCAGTGGAATAAGGTGTTTGATTCAATCGACGAAGGGTGTCTGAGCACAAGAAAAGAATGAGCAAGGTACAATATCTCCATATTGGTAAAAATAAATTTCCCCACGAATTATTTATCTGAAATTGGAAGAAATGGTGTTATCCCCAAAATTTTATAATGAAAATAATTACATTGAACTGTCAGAGGCCCATACTAGGGTGGGAACTAGGATACTCACATATATAGACCGGGTCTATGAATGCATCACTTGTCTCGAGTGATATTAAACCCAAAACTGATCTCACATGATCTTGAATCCAGTTAAGACACTCACTTGCATAAGAATGATCCCTCATTCAGCCCTTCTAGCTTGAATTGTCGAACTTGGTGGGTATCTTTACCGACTAGACCATATAGTGTTAGAAAGATGGCTAGTTCCACTAGTTTTTCACTGGCCATCTTGGTCCCCTCTTTTTTATAACCTAAAATAAAAAACAGAATATGTAAATTTCAAATAATAATATGATAATCCCAAATAAAATTTAAAATTCAATTTCATCATTTCTTTTATCTAAATAAAATAATTTTAGTTCATTATTCATAAATATCCACATTTAAATAAAAAATTTAACTGAATGTAAATTTTCATTAAACCCCACTGAAAATGATTAGAATTTGTCTAAAAAATGTTTTAAATTTGAGTATGTCTTATATATATATATATATATCTCTCTCTTAAAAGTTTAACATATATATTAACATATAAGGAGTTGAATATGCACCCAAGAAGATGGTTATAGCTGAATAAAGATTTTGAATTTTCAATACATTACCCCCTTGGGAAAGCAAAAAAGGTTAATGATGCTTTATGTAAAAAGGATCATGCTAGCTTATTCATGATTTCAATTACAAAAGATCAAAAGTTTCATGATTTTCAATGTATGGATCTAGAAATCTGGATGTAATGGAAAAAATCATATCTTTCACAATTAAATGTTTGACCATCTATCCTAGTGATGATAAATGTGGTGTAGCAAAAAGATTTAGAGATACAAAAGAAGGTAAAAAATGTTCCTAATTTTAAACTTGATCATGATGGAATTATAATGTTCAAAAACAATGTATGAATTATTTCAATACCATATTTCAATAAGGAGTTTCTTGTTGAAGCACATAGTTCTTCATTATCTATTCATCTATAATGAAAAAATTATTCATATTGATTTAAAAGAGTACTTATTGTTTAATGGTGTGAAGATAGATATCATGGAGTTCTTATCTAGAAGCATGGTATGCAATAAATTTAAGGCTGGGAGACAAATGTTTGATGGGATGTTACTTCCAATAAACATACTAGAATAGAAATGGGAAAACATCACCATGGAATTTGTCATTGGAATCCCCAAAACATATTAAGTGCATAATTCTATAATTATTTTAAATGATCACATTACTAAGTGATCAAAATTCATCACTATATATCGTGAATATTATGTATATCATCATTTGTGTATATACATGAAGGCATTGATAGGGTTGAATTTTGTTACGCATTTCATTGTGTCTAATCAAGATACAAGTTTTACCTCAATGTTTTGAAGATGTATTCCTCAAGAGCTTGATACACATTTGATATTTTGTGATGCATATCATCTATAAAAAATGGTCTGTCTAAGAGAAAAATTCAACCCCTATAGGATATGTGAGATCTTGTTCATTTGATTTCAATGGTGGTTGGGACCAACACCTTCCTCTAGTTGAGTTATGTTACAACAACTTTCACTCAATAATTCATATGGGTCCTTATGAATTCCTATATGGAATGAATTATAGAGCTCCAACATACTAGAATTAATTCAGATAAAGAAATCAATTTTGAATTGAGATAGTAAAATAAATATAAGATGAGGATATATTCACTCAGCAACAAAATAAGTAATCTCGAAGTCGATAGAAACGTTTGGATGGCAATCACTTGTGTGATCTAGAATTTTCAAATTGTGATATATTTTTCCTTAGAAATTTCTTTATAGAATAAGGATATTATATTTAGGATGAACGGGAAACTATTACCTTGGTATATTGGTCCGTTTTAAATTCTAGATCATATCATAATTATAACTTATTGGTTGGAGCATCCACCAAACCTCTATCAAGCCAGCATTGTTTTTGAAGTATCACTCAAGAGGAAGTAGATACCCATTCATTCACAATAATTGAACTAATAGTTAATACCATTGGGGCATGATCATTATTATGTGGAATAATGGGTGGAAATTTTGGATCAAAAATATTACTTTTTACAAAACAAGACAACTCACATGGTCTATGATTTCTAAAAACCCCCAATTTGAGGATGCTCTATGGGAAGATGAGGATATGATCAGGTGGAAGTTTCCACATTTGTTTTTATTAGAGTGGATAATTTCAAGGGATAAATTCATTTTAATGGGGGTAGAATGTGAAAAACCTAGTTTTTATAAATTATTATTATGGAATAAATTATATTTCTTTGAAATATTTTATTACCCATAACACAAAGTTAATCCAACAATACATGCAACAGAAGGTTAGCAAGGGACACTGAGTTTTATACCATGACATATTATTAAAATAGTTATTTAAATAAGACCATTCTAATATATAATTTAAAATTAGTGTCACTAATTTTAAAAAATAAATTTTAAATTTTTATTATAATATTTTCATATAATAGAATCACATTGATTAAAAAAATTAATATTTAGTAGAGTCATTAAATGTTTAGGAAATTCAATTTTTTTAAAAAATGCATTTTATTTATTTTCATGAATATTAATGAAATTAATTTTTCAACCTATAAAAAATTAATTTTAAAAAAATAACAATCAATTTTTTAAATCTAAATTTTAAATTTTTCTTAGGGTGATTTTTTTTATTTTTATGAAAGGTCCCTTTTTTGATGAATAGTGAAAAATATTGATTTATAATTGAAATCTAACTTTTTATTAATTTAGTTATAGGGATAAATTATATTTTATATTGGTTTTAGAGTAACAATAGTCTAATTAGGCATCCACTAATCCAATTTTGTTCGGTGTAAAATAATAATATTTAATTTTGACGTAAGAAATTGGTAATCTTTTCAACATTTTGACATTAAAAATCCACATTTTCATTAGTTCTATAAGATTAATTTTAAATTAAATTATATCAAATTTTTTAATTGAATTTGAAAAAATGGATTTCATAATTGGATTCCAAATAAATTATATTATCTAATAATGCTAACTTAATTAATGACCATAGTGATTATTGAAAACTGTTAAAATTAATTACCGTGACTATGTTAACATCTAGTATAATTTGGGGTTAAACAGAAAATCTATAGGGTAAAATATACTATATAATTTTCCAAAACCCATCGTATGGTAATATTTTGACCATATCTCTTCTATTGTCCATAATGGTCCATTTATGGACCCTTATGGAAGGTGAAAATGTTGTTTCACCTTATTCATTTAAAAACCTATTACAAGATTGTCACCCATCTCACTTATAATAGGCCACCCAATATCCACTCTTCATAACACATTCATACCATTTTGGTTTTATCGAAGAAATTTCCAAATCACTTCTATAATTCCCCCCAACATTCTAGAGGCCATAGTTTGGACAGAAAGCCATCCTATGATAGATTTTGGTACAAATCTTAGAAGGATACCCAAAGAAGAGGTAAAGTTCATCAAAAATCATTTTTGTTTTATATATTCCTCCATATACTTAAATTAGTATTAGAACATAATGATAAAACCATGTACAATTCCATCAACTGGGTTATGAAATTATCATTTGTGTGTACGAGGGATCCACCTCATGAACAATTGCCATTAATTTTTTCATTATCTCCTACCACGGATCGGAAAAATGATGGATTCATAATTTATAGAATATATTTATGATATTATTTACTTATTAAATAATTATATCCTAAATACCTTCACATACTACATTTTGTGGAAATATGATATCATCACTCGTGTGTACGGAGGACTACTACCCGGTAAAGCAATGTGATTCTTTCACAATTTACAAGGATGTATAAAAGGAATATTTTAATTAATATGCATGATATATATGACCTAAAAATGATTATATAATGGCAATATATAACATTACATTATTTCTTTTAATCTGACAACAAAATGGAAACATCATTCCTGAGTATATACAACATATTGTTTCCATGAATGGTGTGTTCCATTATCTATAATTAGATTTGTGTTATTAATAAAAATACATATTGAATGAATATATATGATATTTATATCATGGATAACATTCTTGATATTATTATATTTTGATAAAAATAATATTAAAAAATAACAAATCCAAACATATAGGAAAAATAATGCAGTTATTACCCGAAACATATCTTTAATAGGGAATTTTTAAAAAATTAATAATAAATAGTCATAAGAAAAATATATATTGTATGATATATATAAATATTTTTTCTATAATAGATTTATAACTAGCATATATTTATTATAAATGAGGTTGGAACATGTAAAATAGAATTCAAGACTTAAGGTAAGAGATTTTTTCCTTAATTTCCATTCTTTGAGATGTATATTATGTTATGCACCTATATTCATTAATGAGGTGTATATACAACCCCTTCACAAGTAATATCAGGAATTTATTTATCATAAATATATTTTATGTAATTTTTTTTATTTTTTCATGGGGATTTATATTCAATGTTTCAAAAGGGGGTAATGATTTTGGGATACACTCACATCACATAAAAAGATTGTTTATGATTATGTTCTGTTGAGAAAATATTATGATCCATATCTCAATAAAATCATGAATTTTCTTATACTATGGTTTTTCATATCAATAATAAAATTTTCAAATTTTAGGTTGTTAAAATATTTAAGTATATTTTCTTAAAAAGAATCCCACTTTATTTTTCTCTTCATTTGGAGATTCATTTTCTTCCAAAACCATGTTTTCTAATAATGTTTTAAAAATCGTTTTATTTTTATCCTATGATTTTGAAAAGACATTTTTACCAATTTTAAACTTTTTTAAATTTTTTTTTGAATGTAATATTCATGTGGCATTCAAAAAAATTCTCATTTGTATTATACCAAAAATGTGAAAATGAATCGTTATTTAAACATGTACTATATTAAAACATTTCCAATCATGAAGATAATTATTTTCATTTAGGATTTGATTATATGTTTTTGATGTTATTTTCAAATAAAAAATGTTTCAAAAAGGTTTTTTTAATTTTTTTTTCAACATGGAAAGGATGTTTTCCTAGAGAAATATTTTAAATGATCGATGAAAATATTTTTCCATCTAAGATAGAATCTGTTGATGTTTCCAATACATTATTAGGGATATTAATAAAGGATTTATTTATTATTATTCTTTGAATGCATTAAATTTTTTTATTTCATGATGTTTATGAAACCCATTTGTCTTCTACGGGTTATACAATGATAAAATTAATATGAAACCCACTTCTTTTTCCATGGGTAATGATATGATGAAATTTTGAAATGATTATTAAACCTATCTCTATTCCACAGGCTATGAAATGATGAAATGTTTATAAAAACCATTTCATTTCATGGATTATTATATTATAAATGTTTTATAATCTTTTTTTATAATTGTTTTGGTTTCCACTATGAGACGGGTGGGACCTATATCTCCCTCTAATGCATTTGATAATGATGTACATATAATGAGATAGAAATGATTAGAGTGTCTTGTAAACTAGATTCAGTAAGATAATTTTTCCCTTATTGTGGTATTTGGAGTGAACCTTTAATACTATTATGGCTTGGGGTTTGAACCCATTTCCTTGTGATTTCCTTGGTAGTGATCCTCAAATTCAATAGAAATTATTTTCTATGCTTATGTGTATGCCAAAAATCTATGTATTATGCCAATGATATTATCTAATGGAGAATTTAATTTTATGACCTTATCATTGAAGTCATATAAACTTCTAATATATATTTCATAAATCAATATTATGATCTTTCATATCCAGGGTGTGGTTTTAAATTTTTAGGCCCATATTTCCATACATTTACATTAATTTAATGCTTATGTATCTCTCTTATTTACCTTTAGTTAGAATCTGAGATTGAAAATTATTATGTATTCTTTCCCCAAGTTAAAATGAAATATATTAAATATGATATTTCGAAGAATGGTTATATTTAAGAAGATCGTAGTAAGAGATGATGTAGTTTACCGATGGATAAATTTTTTGTGTTTCTATGTTTCCAAACACACTAAAATATTACAGTCACCATGTGAGTGTTTTTGTAATATATATAATCTTCACCAAATAAGATGTAATATTAATGTAAGAAAATATTGGGTCATTATAACGAATTATGGTTATAAAAAATGAATAATGTTACAATCAAAGAGACTCCATGTCAAATGTACACATGAGTAATGTTTCTATTTTTTAAAGAACATGAAGGAAATAAAATAAGTATTATTTTATATTTATTTATTATTGATTATATTATAAATATAATAGTATTTCCTAATACAATGTTATATATACCTATAATGTGATGCAGTAAGGAAAAATGAATCGCATCCCTTTGTGGAGTTAGTAATCCTCAAGTTTGCATGAATGATGTTATAATTTTTCAATTGATGGATAGGTAAGAAAATAGTTGAAATATTATATTTACAATAATATAATTATGTCATGTATATTATATATATATATATTAAAAAAATCAACACAAACATTCATAAGTGGAAGTAATGGAAAATGAAAGATGTCTTTTTGTGAGGTGGATTCCTGCCGTACACAAGAACGATAGTTCCATTTCCCATTTAATAGTAGAAAAGTTTGACATAGGTAATAGAAATAAAATAATAACAAAAAATTATTTGTAATATATTTATGATATTATTTGAAGATGTTTGAATAATATTTTAAGGTGTTATAACCGAAAGAAAATAAAAAACTTTTTTAATAAATATACTGCTCTTTCAAACAACCTCATTAGGTTTATACCTAAAGAATTTATAGGTTGGTGTTCTAAAAAACGGGACTATAAGACATGGGAAATAATTTGATGAATTTATTTTTAAGGTATTTTCCAATATATAATGATATTGAAAAATTGAGAGAATAGGATATGGGGTGTCCTTTTATAAGTGGGGGAGAAGACACTGCAATAATTTTTAAAAAGTATTAAAATATATTAAATTTTTACTCAATAAAAATGGATCCAAAATGGATTATTTATGAGTATGAGATGCCATATGGATTAAATATTTAAATAAAATGATATTTATACAATTTTTTATGATCATTTTAACCCTTTCCTCTTTAGTTTAATCCCTGGTAATCATGTTTTAACTTTATCCATGATATCACATTTTTTGTTTTCCCAATTATTATAAGAAAATATTAAGTAGATATTATTACCAAATTATAATTATTCTAAATCAAAATATGGAATCCATTTTATCAAAATAAATTTAATATGGAGGATGAATATAATTTAAAATTAAACCCACAAAATGTGACAAAAACAAATGTTTTAGAAAAATAACTTTATATGTATAAAAATGTTTTCATACCAAATTCATGTATAATATTTTTTATAATTAAATTTATTGGATTATTTTCAATAAAAATAGAGTTATTCAAATTTAAAAATATTAAAAAATATAAAACGTCTTTCAAAATACATGAAAATAATAGCCAATTTCCCATAAAAATAGTTTTTTCTCAATTCATTCATAAAATAATACATTTTGATAAATTATAAAAAATTAATCCCATGATAATTTTATACCATGAACTCAAAAATGAAATCAATGTTTTTTTTAAATTAAAATTATAAAAATTATAAATTATACTTATAATAAAAACTACATAATGAATGAAAACTTAATTCCGTTAGAAATAAATAATTTTTCCTTTTCACAAAAAAATTATTCAATATTCTTATAATGAATATAACTCTAGAAAATATAATTAATAAATATTAGTAAGACATGAAAAGTATTTATTTTAACATTACCCAACTTGTTTCACTTTTATCAATAAATTGAGTGTTCTTCAAGAATATTATTCTCAAAATGAGTCTTTATTAAAGGGACATAAGATGGATATCCACACACGTGGAGAGTCCTCTAGATCTATAAGTATAACAATTGGAGTTGGTGTTTCCATGAATTATATTGAAAAATTTGTGAAGCCATGTAGCATACATAGGGACTCACCTAATGCTAATAATGATGGGATCATAATCTGTCTCCATGAAGTTATACACCCTACTAAAGATTAAAGAATGAATTTTTTCAGAAGGAGGTATTTGAGGATGATCCATGAAAGGTTAATTCACGTGATGAAGGAAATATATCATAATGAATATTCGGCCGTAATAATCACTAGAAAAAATTTCATCAGTACCCAAAAGGATAGTTTTGAATCTTCAACTCTTTAAGATCATCAAGACTTGAACAGAAATCATAAGATGTATTTTCATTTGTCCTATACTATATAAATGTATGGGACTCCAAAATAACTTGGAATTATGAGGGTATCCCCAAATAATATGGACGATATAGGATATTCCCATGATATTTGTGATGATCCAATCCATTAATTTTAATTTTCCTAGGAATAGGATTTAAAAGCTCTTATTAGGCTACCAACCAAAGGAAAGGTTCACAACTATTTAGAGAATCACTATACGAAGGTATCTACAATAATACTCTATTAAAAGGAAGACACCGTGATCATGGATCCCCGAACAACTTTTTTATAGAAAAGGAGTGGTTGACACCTGAAAAACCAGTGTGGTCCTCAAAACAAAATATGTAATAATAAAAAAAGATGATGTTATGATGAATTTTGGAGAATTGAAAAAGCTACCATAAATGGGGATTAGATGGAAAAACCAATCAGTGTTATCAACACATGACCTATATTAGAGGGTTTTGTAAATTTAATTTTTCATGATGGATCCTTTAAGTGATTGTTTACAGTGTCATATAGAGTTGTTATGGGAAAGCTATGTAGTATTTTTTGGTGGCATTGGTCCCCATGTTATGGGTTTGGATCCGGTTTTGTGTGGTCTTTGGAACTGTCTATCCTTTCATACTTATATTTTCTATCATCTATCAACTATCTCATTTTTACATTTACTTTTATTAATAAATTATTAGGGACACGATTTTGGTTCTTTTAACGCATGACCGTGCCGTCTTGAATAATTATGTAAATAGTATAACAAATAATTTAACAAATAAAATAGAAAATTATATAATTAAAAATCAATAAAAATTAAATTTTTAATATAACAAGTATAATTATTAAATGTAATGTTATTATTAAATTATTATTATACAATTAATAATCATTAATAATAATCACAAATGTAATATAATTAAAATTTTATTTATAAATAAATAAAAATTAGTATAAATGTTATATATAACCACATTAATTATTTAATAAATAGAACATAACAATAATAAATAATATGAAGTCAAGATTAATATATGAATTAATAATGTCATAATGAAAACATTGACTAAAACTATAAACATTTAAAAAATAGTTGAGAACAATGTACTACTAAAATAAAAAATAATTATAATTATTAAAAATAGTTTTAATTAAAAATAATTGATGCACATAATTAATAATTAATAAAAATATAATTTAATATTTTAATTATTATAATTATGCTGAAAATAAATAGTATATTTTAATTTTTTAAATAAACAATAAAAATTATTTAACAATAAAAATATTGTTTTCAATTATTATTTTTAAACTATATACATTAATAATTTTTTTATAATAATACTATTATTTACATCATTAACATCACTATTAATATTAATATTCTTCATAAATATAATAAACAAAAAGTAATATACATGGAAAAAAGTTTAATGTTTAATAAAGATAATTAACAATAATAATAACATTTATAAACAATCTAATTATAATAAAATTATTTTTAGTTATATTATAAATTATTTTTAATTATTATTAATTATTAAAGTAATGATATAATTAATTACATTATTTATATTTAGTGTTATAAATTATGAATAATACTATGTTTTGTTTATAATTAAATTATTAATTACATCATCAAACTTTATTATTATGATTATTTATTATTTTAACAACATTAAAGACATTATTGATACCAATTATTATGATTTTATTAGTTATACTTTTTGTCATTATTAAATAATTATTAATTATTAAAAAAAATCTAGGAATAATATTTTCTCATTAATGTGTTATAATAAAAAATATATTATTTGTTAAATTCGCAAGAAGTGGTCTTTGTACCCCCCATCAAAAAATTTGGAAAGGTCATCAAGGGATACACCGTTATAAAAAGGGATTTTGGGAGAGATTTTATTTAATATTTTCATATTACATTGCGTGTTATAATACCAAATAAAAAAATAGTTATGTATACTTTTTTTAAATTATATACGTTAAAAAACAAAAATTAATTTTTTTAAAGAACAATAGAAGAGAGGGAGATGTCTTGGAAAATGTATTTTTTGAGAATGTTTCATTGAAATCACAATTTGAGATAATAACACCCATTCTTCCCGAAATCCATCAGATTCATTGGTAGATTCAAAAATAGTTTCCCTTTTTTTATTGATTTGGGGAATTTGTTTTTTTGGTTATATGTGAAAAAACACTACTGTTTTGATCAAGAAACTCCTATACTATTTATGAAATACATATGTATAAAATGAAATGTGAATGAATACTTTTTAGTTTACATTTCATGGAACTATCACAGGAATTGAATTCTCTCAATATCAATTATTTTACCATCATACACTATGATAGATTATGTTTTTGTCTAAGACATTTGTAGAAGTGGTATAAACCCATCATAGCAGCCTAAAACATACATTTTTTCGATGGTGTTATCTCACTTCTTGTGAAATATTAATATTGTTTCTATGACAAAAAGTGAATCCTTACTTTACCTTCTGATGACATATTTAATATGTGGTTGGGATATCAATACTCTCATGGCCTATATTGATAGTAAAATGTGTTGGATTAGGGATAACAATCATGGTAATTGACAACTCTATATCGCTACCCACACATTGACCTTCTTTATTGTTGGGGAAGTGTGTTAATTTTGATATAAAAAATCATATATGTGTTTTGCATGTCCTGCATTTATGATAGGATATTGCATATATATATGTTTATGTACGGGATGGATCCTCATGTCGGGTTCTACTCAATGGAAAAATTGAGGAGAGGAGTTATGGTGCTTTTCATTATGATCAGGTTTCTCAAATAAGATGATTTAAATGTTCTTAAGCGAACAAGTAGATTATGAAAATTTATCAGAAAGTTATATATTTGGGTTTAAATGGTATAATCAATATCTCTAAGATGAGTTCTCATAAAGATTAATCTATATTGATTATTCAAATTTGGTGGAATTCCAGTTTAGTAAGATATTCATGAAAATTTTTTGGTAGCTAGATCTTGTATTCGAGTTTCCCATTCTTAGTATAGTGACTGGTTTCAGGATAAGGGAATCCCTTTATGATATATTAGTGGATGACAGTGTATATTATTTATTTTCAGGTGTCATAAGGGTTATTAAGGGATAATGTGGGTCCTATAATTATTTGGTTCATGATCCATCAATCTTTTGGAGGCAAGATTCATCAAATTTAGTTGGAAGGCTTTAATTTCAATATGAAATATGATATGTTATATTTTAAATTATCAATGTGTAAGCATTTGTTTATTCACTACCAACCTACCACCATTATTTATCAATAATATATTTATTTTTTAACATGTAAAAAAATAAATTAAATATTAGAAGAAAATTACGACAAAAATAGGTTAAAAAAATATCTCAACACTTGAGAGATTACTTTCCCTCATATAATTTCTATCAAAACATTTTGATGAAGAATTATGTTTATCTCAAATTAAATCCACGGGTCATTGAATATTAATTAATATGGAATTATTTTAATATTATAATTTTCTTGAAGCACCAATTCTATATTTCTCATGAAAGATCATAATCCCACAATCCAATTGTTGGGTTTCTCATAAACATATAGTGATAATATGATGTGAAATACAATAAAAAATGCATGATGATCTAACTTTTAGAATTCAACCTAGAAATGGTACAAAAAACATAGTACCTAAGAACCATAAATTCAACAACTATATTGTTATTTGGTAATGGAGTAGTCCTGAAAGTGATCCACTAGAATAGTTAATAAAAATCATACTACCTCTATTGTAATTGTTGGTAAAGAAAAATGCCAATGTAGTAAAAAATTCAAAATACACAAACAAAAAAAGAAATTAATGTGGTTTGGAACAAGACTAATCAACCACTGAGGAATTTTTAATTCAATTATACAATCCAGATTTAAAAATTCTCAAAAATCAATTAAACCACATATTTTCTTCCCTTTTGATAGATACAACAATTAAAAGTCCTCTCCCTCCACTTAAGATCGCTCTTTCAGCCAGTGTGATCACAGATCCAGTGTTTCTTCTCTTACTACTATTGCTTCCCCATATATTATGATGGTTAATGTCACCTCATGATTTATTTTTAATAATAGTGTAATGGATAAATTAAAAAAACCACCACAACCTTATACAACAGGGTTTCTAAATAAAATGGTCTTCATAATATTCCACCATAACTCCATCATAAAAAAAAAATATATCAAATATTTCATGTTTTTTAAACAACACTCCTAAAAATACTCACCATGATTTATAAATATGAATAATTAACCACCGTCATTAATGTTTATCACCAATATCCAACCCAATATTGACATGACCCACCACAACCATTACGGTTGTTAATATGCTCAACTGTTATTAAAAAATTGTTGTGGCTCCATCATTCCATGAAAAACTAAAAAAATGTCATATTTTTTTTAATATTACCAATTTTATACATATATATCTATTAATTAACTATATTGGTGATTTGGGGGATCAAATAATCTACATCTATATGAATCAAATTTTCAAATTCATAACTTTCACCGTCTTGATCTCTGGAATTATTCTTCTTGAAAAATTGAAAACTCCACTATGAGAATAAATCATAAAAACATTGTAATATAATGTACCAAATGAAATCAATATAATTATTAAAATAGGTATATACCTAAAATTATAAAGTATGTGAATAATACCATCAAACATACGATCTCACACAATACTGATGCCAACAATTCTACTTGTTGACTTGCTATAAATTTTCCTAATATCTCTATAACACTCCAAATAACTATAAAACTATATTATATCAAAAATATAATAATATAAAATGTAATATAAAATCTATTATAAATAATTCACCTCTTCCACATTTGATAAAAATAAATAACTTGCAAACCTCTAATCTCAAGTCATGGTATCCAAATCAACAGATTCTTCATCGGTTTAATCTTTTTTTCTTATTCATTGATTCTTTGACTAAAATAATAAATGTTTCTTTTCATAAGATGTTTTTATATACACTAATAGTATAAATAACCACATATTCATATTTACTAACATATATCAATCTAGGTACCTAATATATTCGATCATCTCATCGACCTTCTTTGATAGTTAGATCCAAACATCACAAAAAATATCATTATTACCTAATGATCTATCATTGTTGGTCTTTGATTGAGTCAAATTCATTATAAATGAAGAAATTAGAATGTATAATTTTTTTGTTCTTTTCCAAATCATAATGTGGTGATGATATTTTAATATGAATATTATAAATAACACAAAAAAAGAATATCAGTGGCTTCTAATTCAATTTACATCGTCACATTGTATCCTTTATCACCAGTGTTGGCAAAAAACAATGACAATTCCATCCAATGTGGGTGAATTTATCCAATTTTTCCCCAAATATCCACTTTCTTATATTTAGAGATGATACAATCAATTTTTCAGATATATTTTTTGGAGATTAAAATTTATACCTACTTTTTGGATTTGTTGATATTTACTATGAATATATATAGGTGCATCACCTCATGCATTGTTTTTTCAAAAATAATATGTAATCGTATTTATAAAAAATTCTCTCATTTCTATCCAAATATCAGGGAAGGATTTATGAGACTACTCTACTTTTTTCATTAATATTTTCACTATTCCAAGATGAGTAAATATATTATTTACCCAAAATTACCATAAAGTGAAATCATTTTTCCCATTAAACATGTCAATATCTAAAGAATTATTTTTATGTAATTCACCAATATTTATTAAAAGAACAATGGATCATCATACTCTAACACCAGATATCGAGGAAGAAAAATGATGATATAGTAGAAAAATTAAAAGACACCAGGAAACCAGAGAATTAACATGGTTTGGTGCAAGCCTGGTACACCATTAGAGAACCATTAATTTTATTATTATATTACAATTAAAAAATAATATGAATTTTAATACTCTAAATATTTTAATCCCTTTTTTGAAACAATTTTATTCCTTCAATCTACACTCTGGTTCTCCCTTTCACCTAGCAAGGTCCAAGATCTAAGATTTCTTTTCATGAGGCTCAAGTATCACACATTATTTCGATGGTTGAAATCACATTACACATTAAATTTTTTATAATGGTTTTATGGCCAAACCCTTTTATAAAATAAAAAATCTACCATATTAAAATGGATTTCCAAATAAAATGATCCCCTAATATTTTGTGGAATCTATGTGAAAAAAGATAATATCACGCATATTTTAAATTTTAAAAAACAACCCAAATAATCACAACCCTGATTTAAAAATATTAATACCTAAACATCCTCATTTATTTAAATTTTCAATTTCTTGCCCAAAATTGGCATCACCTACCACACCCCTTACAAGTGTATGAATGCTCACATTGAATGAAAAAGATGTTGTGGATCCACCGTAAAAATAACAGATGATTGAAATGTCATGTTATTTATCAAATATACAATTGTGGAAATATATATTTGATCATCCCCTATAATAGTACATTAGGGCCTTAAAGAAGCCTCACCTGCTCAAATAAACTTAGGCAGATTTCCAATATTTTACCCTTTGACTATGATCATTAATCCTCTAATCAATTTATGAACTCCACAACCGAGAGAAACCTTAAAACCTTCAGAATCCAAAATAATGAAGGAAATACATTACATTCTTAAACTAGGTACACACCTTACATTAGAACATGTTCTTATAACTCTATCCAACAGGCTAACCCACACTGTACTATTTCCCAAAACTCTACTTTCTTACTTATTATCCTTTTTCATAATGTCAACATTACACTCTTCATAACTATCAACAAATTATACTATAACAAATATATATGATAAGAGTAACAAGAATATGAAATATGGTCTAAACCATCCACATATTCAAATATTTTATGCAATAAATCTCATGCATAACTCTCATCTTGAGTCACAATATTCACCTCAACTGATTATTTATTGATTTCATCTTTTTTTATTCATAATTCATTCAATCAATAAAAAATTGATAGTTCCTTCTCATATGATGTTTTTTCCCACTCTTGCAACATAAAAAGTAAACTCCTAGTATGGATTACTTATATATATCTTAATCTATAATAAATTTATTTTCTCTATTGACCTTCCCTGATATTCATATCCACTAGTCAAAACAAAAATCAAATTATTACCTGATGACCCCTCATCATTTTAAATTCTCCAGGCATTTTTCATTAAAAATCATAAAATAAAATCATGTAATTTCATAGTGTCTTTTTCAAATAATATTTTGATGAAAACATTTTTATATGAATCTATAGAAGATCATAACAAAAAAAATCCATGTCATCATCTTCATTCCCACTAGAACCACACTACCTTTATCATCAGTCTTGACTGACACTAAAGAAATTTCCATCCATATATTTGTAAACTCATTCAAATGGAATACCAAATATACACTTTCTAAAATTTAGAGATTATATAATCATTTATATAGATATAAATGTTTTTTCATTGATTTATATTTACACTTTCTTTTCATATTCATCTATATATCCCGTAGATCTATTAGATCCATCATATATTTCTATGTATTATCCAAAAAATACAATTAGATGGTTTTTATTTCCAAATATCTTATATATTAATAATTATTAGGGAAGTATTCTCCAGCTTCTCAGATTTTTTCTTCAATGCTTTCACAATCCCTTCAAGAATAAAAATATTATTAAGAAGTTATTTCTATAGTGTGAAATAATATTTTCAATTAGATATATAAATAAAGACATAAATATTTAGATGTTAATTACCTATATATATTTAGATAATTAGAAAAATTACATTCTTCAGATTACAGTTGTTGGAGAAGAAAAAATTCAATAGAGTAAAAAAACCAAAAAGACCATGAAATGAGATAATTAATATGGTTTGGAATAAGAATACTCCAACACCAAAGAATTTGTAAATATAATATAAATGAAATACTTACTAAGTATAAAAATTCAAATAATCTACATATTTTCTTCTCTTTTGATATGTATAAAACATTTTGGACTCCTGTCTCCACTCTAGTTCTCTCTTTCATCCTGTACGGTCATTGATCCATTCTTATTTTTATTTCCACTCATGTTTTTAACTATATTAATATTGTTGATGTCTCCAAACAATTTTGTTTTTATAATGGTCTAAGTAAACCGTGTTTAAAAAAACTACCACAACCATATCCCATGGTATTTTGGAATAAAATGATATTCCCAATCTTCCACTACGGCTATGTCAATAGAAGAAAATATCCAAAATATTTTAAATTTTAAAAAAACCTATCCCAATAGTAATACAAAATCCTCTTGGATAGTTTATCATATTAAAATTATAACTAAAATATATATGGTGGCTATATCTTTCTCAAACTACATAAATGATGTTTTGGGAAGATGATTGTTCAATGTTATGTCACACACATTTCCCATAAGAATAGATGATAACTCAATATCTTTAATAGTTGAATCATAATTATTTCACTACATAACACATCATATGCGTTATCGATCATTAAGTATAATTCATTGAACTCATGTTAGTGAATAAATTTAATTCATTATGATATTAACAAACCTTTGGTTCTTAACTGATGGAAACTGTTTGGGAGAAACTATAGAGGATGTTATATCACATGTATCTCACATAATCTTCTCATGAAAATTAATGTATATATATACATATATAATTAATGAATGATATAAATTATAATTAATTATACAAAATATAGAATATATATATATATATATTGAATTACCTTAATGAATACATGCAACACATTCCTGTATTTTAGTGCACACTTAACGATAATTTCACCAATCAATTATTGATCACTAAGAAACTAATTTAATTATTTAATTTACCACTTCATTATATGTGCTCAATATTCCCCTTCTATTCTATGTATACTAAAAATATTACAAACATTATAAAAATATTTATTTTATTAGGACATTTTTATGAAGATTACTATTCATGAAATGTGTATTGATAATCTAGAATTAATTCATTCTATATTAAGAATCCTGTAAGGGTTTTGTGATAGAGTTGGTGGAAGTCAGAATTGATGATGTCCTTTAGGGAGAAGATAATATATTGGTGGTTTCACTACCCCTTCATGGGATCCAACTTCATGCTAAAACTTTTCTAGGGTGTCAAGGTTATTAAATAGAATATGTAACTCTTCCTAAGACCCATAATGATGTCTCTAAACTCCCTATCATTACCATGAACTGGCACATCCCAGTTTATAATGATAATTTGATTCCCTTTAACTTGAGCATGCAGGAAACACCAGATAATGGAATTCATATTTCACATTACACTTAATTAAGTACTTTATTCTTATACAGATATAAAAATTGTGTATTATCAAAAATTAATTCCTATTAAATCACCAATTAATAATTTTACTCAAATTAAAATGACATTAACTAATTGGTTATTTAGGATGAGTCATTTAATTTTCTCTCCTGTATAAAAAACCATTCACCCAAAGTTTAGTTCATTAATCCAATGCATGCGTTCCAAATATTTAATAACCTAAATCATATTCAATTAGTCTTTAATTCATTAGTAATCAAAATAGGTGAATTAATGACATAAATGTGAGTTTTATAATATAGATTGACAAATATATTCCACTCAATTGTATTTTCTCAAAAAAAATACAACACGATCAACTCACAAAACCACATACATGATTTTTATTATATAAAAAATATGTCGTAAAATCCTTCTCCTATTTTAGATTCAAATTATAGAGGGAATTTTAATTTTTAATTTTGAAGATGGGGTCATTTTGAGAGTTGAGATTCAGGTTGGAATTCTATGAGTTATAGAATCACATTGTGGCATTTTTTTGATATGGATTAAGGATCAAGAGGTGATCATGTTATTATGTGAGTCTCATGAGCATGGAGTTGAATTAAAAGATCATGGAATATGTTTTTCATTTTCTCATAGTTACCCCATAGTTAGCGGAAACTATGTGAGGGTAACCGTTCATCTCAAAGTTTTACAAGGGTGTGGGAAATAGTTTGAAAATAATTAAAAATAGATCATGAAAACAATGAGATTTAGTTAAATATGGGATTTTAAAGGTTTCTTCATGGTTATAAAAATAAATAAGATAAAATATGGAGCCAAAACATGATAGGTTTGAGTCCTAGGACAATGAAGGTTTCATAGTTGGCGCACAGTTGGAAAAATATTGTGACCAACCCATGTATTTTGTGAAATATCATTAAAACGTGGAGTTTTATCAAAAATAATTGTGGTATTTTAGATCACAAACCATACCTCTCATCTCAAAGGCATGATGTTTCGGGGATCCCTACCCCCACCCCCCTTTCAATCCCTTTGAGGCTGGAGTGTTTTCATGGTAAATATTTGGTATATTGAGGTGATATCCCCCCTTCATATTTTTTAATCTACATTTAACTACCTTCAATATAGTTGTCTCTAGCCAGTATTTTTGAGGGTTTCTACCAATTATAGGTTTGTCTTACTTCTTATAGGAGGTTCCATGTATATCTTGTAAGGAAGGATTCATGAGGTCAAAATCATGAAGTCATTCATTGTATGCCTTGACTTAAGTTGTGTAACATATATTTTTTTAGAATTTGGATTATATTAAAAATAACAATTATTTAATTGACCTCACATGTTATGAATATTACACTGAATACTATTGGGAGTGTTCCACAATCCTTCCAGGAGCAATTGGTCACAAATTTAGTGCACGAGGACGAGTTATTGAGATTTTAGGCATTTATGCCTATTGGAATTATTTTGATTAAAAACTAATTTACTAACCAATAATAATGATTGGATTGAATGAAAAATTATTAATTCTCTTGAAATAATTTTGGAGTTTTTTGGTATGAAATAGTATCCCAAAAGTTGGGCGATGCTTGGAAATTACTATGTAGTGATGTTCTTGCTTGGTTACAAGGGTGATGAGATCATAAGAGGTCAGTGGCCATGGATTTAATTTATTATCTTCCTTGATTAATTATTTTATTTTTTTGTTCCATTATTATTATAACTATTTATATTCTATGTAAATAGTGTGGTTCTTCCACAAATAAGAATATGATCTCTTAGGCCTAATATTCAACATGGACCACATATGTTTTTAAATGGTTTGATGTTGGAACCTTGGTTGAACGACTGTAACTGAACTTATTTGTATATTTTAGTGGTTTATGAAGATGGTTTCAATAGTAAAGTTAATTTCCTTATAAAAATTTAATTTTTAATGTATATTGATAAAAATGAAAATTTAAATTAATGTGAGTGGTTTTTCAAATGAGGTTTTAATGATATTTGATAATGAGAATGTGTTTTCTCAAGAATATTTTGATGATTTTTGGCCAAGTTATTAATGTAAAAAAGAAGGAATTTTATTCATTTTATATATTATTTTAAAGTAATATTTTGAAATTTTATTTTGATAAAATGATAGAAGGGGTTGGCCGAGATGGGCTGGGTGTGTTTGACCATGTGTGGGTGATACACTATTTTATAAATCTTGTGTTCTTATTTTTATCCCCAGTTTTAATTACATTGTTTGCAGGATGATATATGATAATGGTGTTTTTTTTACTGGGTGATAATGTTTTTTAGTCTCAGACCCATGGTGTGGTTTTTTGTGGTAATTGGGTAGAAATATGACTTGAAGACCCCAATATATTCACTTAGGTAATGGATGATAATGTATAGAGGTTATACATGTTTTATGTTTGAGATCTATTTAGTTTAAGAACGTTATCATGCAGGAATAGATTGAATATAAGATGCACGAGTCTGAGACATGAGGCACTAACACTATATTGATGAGCCAGATAGTTTTGTTATAGGCTTGGGATGAGAGATGGAGATTCAATCGAGAAACCCATGTAGGGTTTCTATTCAATGATATGATCTGGGGGGTCTGTAGGGAACTCTATTACCATGTTATCCCTAGAGTGGATTAATATATGTTTTTGGGAATTTATGATTTGAATTGTCGCCATAGGACCCAAATTTTTCTGTGAGAATGATAAAAATTTACTCATAAGAATAAGTCTTGTAGTTGAGAGGAGGATCATGAATATGTGAGAAAAGTTCTAATGAATGATCAACTCTTTGGATATGTGTTATTTTTATGAGGTAAATTACAGAGATACACTAGAGTCTGAGTAAACATATGTGGAATTATTGGGTGGTTATCCGGTATTCATCCCTTTAGTCTATTTAATTTCCTTGGGAATTCCCCTAGGATTTGACCATTGAGACTATATGGATTGAACATGTTGATGGGATTTGACCTTCAGGTCTTCATGGAATTCCATGAGGAATCCACAAAGATTCATCCTTTGGTTCTGTATTGAACTCATTGGAAAATGCACTTGTATTTTACCCATGGGTCTATATATAATGACTTTGTCATTACCTTGAATTTATCCATTGGGGTCTATATAGATTTCATCAGTGGTAAAATATGAATCATATTTATCATTGATGATATTATAATGTCCATGATTCCAAGGCTTTACCACAAGAGGTATATCAAGAAAACCATAGAATATCTTATAGGAATCTATTCATACAGCTGTTATTAATGGAATACTAGGTTATTAAATAGGATTTGGCCATAATTACTGAAACTAGATGGCTTGAAATATACCTTGTGGAGAGAAAATCTTAATTTGGTTGAATCTATTTTGGTAGGGGTTTGGCTATCCTGGTGGGAACTCGATGAACCAAAGTGTACGTTTCTGGTTCCACTAGGTTATGTTTTTGGCCTGGTTTATGGGTTCCTTTTGGTTGTGCTTAAAAATGATTTCAACATATAAATATATTGCAAGCACACCCACATGATCACAATAAAACATAGTGTTTTTTAGGAATTGAGGATTCATACATATATGTTGTACACAACCAGAACCATATACATGATATATTTTTAGATGTTTGGGGGTATATTTGAAAAATGTTTCTTATTGAATAAGTACTTTTTTGAGCTATAATTGTGGATTTATTTTAGCTACTAATGGATATTGAGGATTAGTATGATGATTATGTATGTTGGGTTGGACTATTGTTTACTTCATTATTATTATTTTTCCTATCTGTTATCCATTTTTCTATTTATTTATATAATAATTTATTTATTATTTTGTTGGAATTTATTCAATTTTTTGGTTGATACATCTTATAGGTAGTTTTACAACATTCTATTCTGGAAATTGGTGGACCATTTAGCTCTTGGATTATATACCCATATGTTTTTAAGATATATCTGTTTTATGGAAATTTCATAAAAAAATTTCTATAGATTTGGTCATAATCCTCAAGCTTTTAAATAAATGGAATATTCTTCCAATGATAGTTTTATGACATCCCTGCTATTAGGTATCCTCTAGATAATCGATAGGTATGCTCGAGGACATTTGGGGAGCCCGGGTCAAGATTTGTTCAATAGGTCAAGTATAAGGAGTAAAAAGTGGTATTATAGAATTTTTTCAATGGGGTGGTGTATTTAGAGTTATATTTAATTTATTTTAACTTGAGTGCTAGACTGAGTGCATATATTTCCAATATGACATTAGCTGAAACTGATGATTCCAATGGAAGTCCAGTTTTGGAAAATGGAACTCTAGGATTTGTGATGTGTTATTTTGGACAAGGAATCCTAAGTTGGGTTAGATGAAATATTCCATAGTAATTATGTTCGGCTAAAAGACAATGAGTAGTTCCAGGATCAGGGTAGGGAAATTATTTAGGAATGGTACCTACACATATGGGGGTGTTTTTGAAATGTTTACACATAAAAATACATTATTAATTGAAGAATCATATAATATGTCCAATTTCTTCTTGAATATATTATAAGGGGCGAATATATTATTACATATTGAAGGCGTTTTGTGGTTTTATTATGGGTTTTGATTATTCTTACATCATATGGTCAATATTTTTTTAGGATTGATGGTTTTTTAGAAAAACCTAATTTAAAATTGGTTTATATGTTTAATTTACGTTAAATGTTTTATAAAGATAATGATTTTTAAATGATCGTGAATTCATAGTTTTTGAAAAATATTATTAAAAATGGTTTTGAAATTTACATTTTAAAATGATTTTTGAAAATGTATTTCAAATGGATTTAATAAGGTGAAAAATATTTTTGAAAAATGACCATATAGGACAGGGATTTAGATTAATTGAGTTTTATGTAAAAACCATTGGATTCTAAGGGGTATTTTTAAGACTCAGGTGAGTCATGGCATGTGTAAAATGATTTGAAATATTTTTTAAATAAGAAACTAGTACAATGTAAAATGGATTTCTTGTAAGTTTTTATTTGACTACAAAAAACACATATTATTATATTTTATAATTGAATAATAAACTATTTCTTCATGGAAGACACCAAAATATATGGTATGGTATGTTTGGATTGGTTGGGAATGTTTGTAGGGAGAAATTATTGATGGTGTAGACCAGTTTGTTGTTATTTTAGTGGTTTAATGAGTGTATAATAAGTTTTTTCTTGTGTTTTCAGTTGGAATATGATGTATATTTTTAGGGATCCACATTTAGAGTTCGAATGGTGAAAATACAAATTGGGCTAGAGTTACTAGTTTTGTGTTTATTGGGTTAGGGATTGGACCACATGACCTACATTTTAATGATATCATGGGTCAGAGTATTTGTAGTGTATCTTATGTAGGTGATTTTTCCAAGAGTGGAGATAGTAGTTAGATGGATTCATCCTCATTTAGTGGATTCCTATAGTTGTAATTCCTGTATTCTTGGAATAAATTGGGTCCCAATTATTTTATTTCTATTGATTAGAGGGTGTTGTTGAATATCATCATTGGGTTTAGTGATAAAGATTTTTATTTTGATATTAGGTGGAATTTGGTGGTCACGTATATTAATTAATTATTGTAATTTAAATTAATTTGAAGTGGAGATCATGTTAATACTTTAGCGTGGGTCTTTGAATTGTTAATTTTTGTATTTTAGAGTCAATGCATCAGTATTTTCATGAGTGAGGCGGTGATGAATTTGTAGATGAAACGTAGAATTTTTATAGAAAATTCACCATGAAGAGTTCCAAATACTGATTCTACAAAAATAGATGTGGTAAGGTGGAATCTAAATTTAGAGAATCATTATTGATTTGGTTAAGGATGCCTGAGGATTGAACTATGATTTTTAGAGAAAACATTTTGTGTTCGAGCTTAGTTCTTAAAGTTGTTCAATAGAATATCAATTTTCATTATGAAGTAGAATATTGTGATTTAGTTTGAAAAATTTGAAGAAGGTGTAAATTAAATTGATTTAATGAATTGGGACTTTCTATTAAACTATGTTAGCATTCAAGAGTGAATTGTGAAGGAAAATTTAAAAAAACAATCCTAAAAAATATATATACTCTACAATAAGTATATATGTAAGAGAAATATGTATATAATTTTTATAAAATAAATTATAATAATACATATTAAAATGGGTAATTAAAGATAACACATTACCTAAACATATCAAGGGTGATTCAATAGATCATTTTTTAGCTTATAATTCCTTTATTAAAATTAGATATCATAAATAGTTTAATAAAAAATAATTTTGGAAATTGGATAAGGAAAATATTAATTTCACATTATATAACACATAATAATTTTTTAAAATATAAATTATAAAATTGGTAGGAAATTAAAAAAACATGGACAAATAGGGGAATCTCTGATTTAAGAGGATAAGAAACACTCTCATCAATGATATACTTTTAGAGGAATAAATATATCATGGTAAAATATTTAAATTTTAATATTAATAATAAATATATATTATGTTAATGTACCAAGAAATAAAATCTTAGGGAGGAGATAAACAATCATATAATTAAAAGGTTTAAGATAACTAATCAATAGAAATTTCAGTTGAGTTTTACAAAACCATTAATACAACAGAAATTTTTGAATAAAAAATATATGTAATGTAAAAAATGATATGAATTTCCAAATAAAAAATATTTTATTAATTTTATTTTAAAAATATATATTCATTTTAAAAATATACACCATAAAATTCGATCAATTTTTCAATACCATTCATATATCAATTTAATGAAATTGATATCTAAAACCTCACCTTAGGTCTTGATTCATCATGAGTATTCAAAAAAATAATAATTATATTATGGCTATAAAAAACTTTTTGATAATCTTCTCATATATAGTTTATTATATAATGTTTATTTATTATCATATTTTATTCGTTTATTAAATATTTGTATCTTATGTAAGTTACATGAGGTGGTTCAATCAATATCTCTAAAACATCTTTAATATATTTATCATGGAATAATGTGTTGTAAAATATCTTTATAATATTATGAGTTTTTGATTTTATTCTATTTATTAATAAATTAGAATAAAATTTTTACATTACCAGAGTTATTACAAAATGGTCTCAAAAAGAATATTCTTCAATATATTTATTTATTGTGGCTACTTTTACTATGACCCATTATTGTTAATATGAAATATAGAATGAATAATATCATCTTTATAAAATAATTTTAATTTATTAAATTTTATATATATACGTTAAATATATTTTGAAAGTCATCAATATTTGGATATAGTGGGAAAACAAAATTCTTTGTTCCATGGGGGAATTAGTCTATATATATATGAACGACATATTCATTTTTCATAGAATGGGTGGGGGTAGAAAAAAAGTAATCATAATTAAAAAATTTTATTAATTTTTTACTGATTATTTTATTATATACTTCCTTTCGACCATCCATGTATGGTGGTCGTGAAAAATAAAACACATCGTTCATGGAGGCGGAAGTCTACACAAACACAAGTTGATGTATTACTTTCTTTATGGTGTTTGAGGTAGGTATAGAAGTTATATTCCATTGTATAATAACATTATTCATATTAATAATATTTTGGTTATAATAATTTTCTGTATATATAATATTTTAGAGGGTATAAAAAATAAATGAACTTATAGATCTTGGATGAGAGTATTACCTCTCCCTTCAGATGTTCTCAATAGGGTAACAACATAAGTATCATGAGCATTTTGTTTTTGAAATACCAATGATTCTAGGATATCAGATGATATTTTAATAAATAATAGAGTAGTTTTTATTTAGATATAAATATTTGAAATGGGTAGATAAATATTGTTGAAGTGATCCTCTTTTATAAGTGAATAAAGTGGATCTTTTGAAAATACCCATTACCTTTCAATAATGAAATGACCCAATTCATGGGTCAACGGATCAAAAATGAAAACTAAATGGGATGTATATGTGATAATGTTATTAATAAATCCACCATTCATTTTATTTAATTCTTTAATCATGTTTTTATCTAGTTACCATTAGGTTTCTAACTTTTATCTTTTTAAATTTTACGACGGTAACATGTTTTTAGATAAATAATTTAAATTTTAAATAAAAATAACATGAAACCCGTATTTCCAAATTATGATTATATAATCCTAAATATATTTTTCTTATAATCTAATTCAATTTAAAAATTAAATAAAATTAAATTCAAAATTTATACGTTAAATATATTTAAAAACACTTGTGTTGGAAAATGATTATTTTACTATTATGTACACCAAATAATATTAAGTATTGATTAAAAGTGTAATTACTTTTAATATATTAAAATTTATGTTTTAAAACTATATAAAAGTGATTTTTTTGAAGATACTAATTTATTTTATTAGATAAAAATTGCACATTGTCTTTAAAATATTTTTACTGTTATCACTATAATTAACTTTAATATTAGTTGTATTGTTTTTTCTTCAAAAAATTGTTAATAAAATTAAAAAATAATTGGAAAATTTTTACCTAAAATTTTAAATTCATATTTTTAGATATATTATCTATAAGTTAGGTATCTAAATTTAAATATAATTGAATAAAAACAATTTTTAGAGTAAAGTATCAAATACTCTTCCAAACATTAGACATGGCGTTTATTAATTCATCATAATATTCTAAAAATATAAAATTTTATTTATCAATTAAATAATTTTTTTCATTTAATTGTTTTTATAAAATATATATCATTATTATATAACAAAAAATCATAAAATTCACATTTTTGAAAAACCTGTATTTTTTTCTATTCACCTAAAATGACTTATTTTAGAAAAATTCAAAAATAATTTATCCTAAGAAAACATTTATACAATAAATAAAAAAATGAATTAAATTTTCTAAAATTCACATTATAATATTTTATAATTAATGTTCTAAATAATAAAAATAAAAATAGTGACAATTGTTTTAATTGGAAAAGGTCTTTTAAAAATTTAATTATTTTTATTGTTTAAAATCAGTTAATAATTAAATTTTGGTTATATTATTTATTTTACAAATATATATAATATATATTGTTTATTAAAATAATTAAATCGAAATTCTATTTAAAAAAACACATTTTTTTAGAAATAAAATGGTATTTTTATTTTTATCAATGAATTAATAAGGCAAATTTATCTGTAAAATAAAAATGATATATGGTGAAAATAGATTTTATAAATAAAAAATTACATTGATTTTTACATGAATATATCATTATAATTTATAATTAAATACCCCCAATAGTATGTTTTCATATGATCTATGCATATGGTAAGATTTGGTGGAAGTTGTTGGTGGTGATTCTGCTAGCATGGATCTTGTAGAAATTTCCATGAGTTTAATCTTCCCTTGCGATTGATTTTTATCATACCTTTCTTGTTGGACTATTTGGTGGGATTGTTCTAGGAAAAAACATAGTTAATAATAATCCCTTCTACTCTTGAAAAAATGATAATCACAATAGAAACTTCCACTACCCAATTCCATTTCATTCCCTTTTCATTGTATATTTAATAAGATGGATACTTATTTTTCACCACAAATTTAATGGCTATATAAAATTATTTACATTTAATAATTTGAAATTAAATTATATGTTTTTTTAAATCGTATTTTCATTTAAAATAATTGTTTACAAAAATTATTATTTAAGAAAAACATTTTGTAAAATATTGGGTTGTTACATTTCCCCCCCTAAATAAAACACATCCTTAAAAGATTAATAATCACTTATGAAAGGGAAAATATAGGGGTATATTATGAATATTTTATGAATCAAGATATATTTTCTTAATATATATAAACCATGTAAACTAGTAAATACATTTTTTTTCTTATAATATGCTTAATCAAAATAACGATATTTTATATAACTATTTGAACCCTACATCTAATGTAATTTAGTATCAATACGCGTAGAATTTAATTTCAATATAAAGGGTGTTCATAATCATCCTTCCATTGATTTAATATCATTATTTTATATAATATTTAAATGCATTTGTCGATAAATTTTCCCTCCATGTATAGAGAACCAATATATTTATAAAATAAAATTAATTTTTTGTAAAGGAATGATATTATTATTTTCACAATGATCTTTCCCATAATATTAACCATGATATAAAACAAAAAAACACTATAAATTTTTACTATAATTAAAAATATAGTAATTATCGTGATGATTTTATTACAATAGAATTATGTCTTCGAAAAAATATGTTTTTTGAACAATATATAAACAAAAAACACATAATTATTTAGAAGATGAACAATTTCCCTGAATCCACATAATTTTCAGAAACCGCGTCAGTATTTGGGACTATATAGGATTTACATTATTATATTGTTCATAGAAATTTATAAGGACTCTAATCCTTATTATCCCTTGGAATAAGAAATTGATTTTTGAATTTATTATGTTTCTCACCATTAATACTTGGATGGGTTATTGGTACCTTAAGAAGAACAATTTTTTTCATTATTATTTTTACCGAATTATTCATCTTTACTTGAGAATTAGTTATTCAATACCCTGAATTATCATAAAAAAATAATCATCCAATTCCATTATGACATTAAACTAGGTGGATTTTCCCATAGTTTTTTTATAAAGGAAATTAAATATTATTTATTTTACACTCTTCATCACCTTAAATTCTATGACAATCCATCATTATGATATTTTTTATTGAAAAATTAATTATGTTCACCTTATTAATTATAATTATTGATAGGTGTATTGACATAATAACAAGGTTTCTCACTCCCTCTCTTTTCCCATTATATTTCATACTGGGATAATATCTACAATTTCGATGGAAACCATTATAAACAACCTACTTTTTGGATTCCTCCAATAATAAAACAAAAAGTGATTAATGAGGGAGATGAATAATTAACATCATAAAAAAGTATCATAAATTATATTTTGGAAAAGTCATCCTTGAAATGTCATACTCCTTAATAAAATTACATTATATTTCAATTCTACCTAATTCACCCCACTTCAATGTATATTTATTTATGATGTGATTTATCATACTCCTTATCCTAATTACATAAAATAATAAATCCTTCATAATGGTTCATAAAGTGAATGTGATTGACCAAATCACATCCCATGAGAGTGTTTAGATTGGTCTAAAGTATTAATCCCACACATCATGTAACGATTGATGATCATAATAATACTCAACCAACCATTTTCGAGGTGATTAATCCCAGAAGCATCTATTCTAGAATAGCATCCACTTGATAACACCCAAATATGGATTTTATTTCTAGGAAAACCATATACTAAAAAGATCACTAGAATTTCAGGTTGTTAATCATACTATTTTAATTATCCCCTAGAACATTCCCTAAGATGGTAACTAATTTAATCTTATTATAATCCCAAAAAATAAAAAAATTAATACTCAAAAATATTAAAACCATACATTGATTCCAATTATAAATCTCTTGACTCTCACTCCTACATCCAATACTAAAATAAGATTACTTGAACACATTCTTTGATACAATGTTTTGTGAACCAAGATAAAAAAACTTATATTTCACATCATATTAATATAATAAATATTACATATAACATTAATATCACAAATTCAAAAACACAAGTTCTAGTGTCTCAATGAATAGGTACATAAGAAATTTATTTTAAAATATATAAAAACATTTCAGAACATTTGATCTACCCTAAAATTTCATATATAATTTTCAAAAGTTATAATCAGTATCATAAAATATATAAATGAAAAATAGGAAGGTTTTATATCAAACAACAAGTATGGAAAAAAATGTCACGACCCAACCCAACGGGGCTCGAGCCACGACTCCCCAACCCCGCCTCCAATAGGCCAGGGGCTGGCGACCAGCGCCGAGTAGGCTATCACACACATGGGAGGCATTAGCCTAAGGTACCTATATGACGTTTCTAACACCCAGACCATGATCCCAGACCATAAAATTATCAAAGTGAGTTCAAAAGGCCTGTCTCGACGCAGGGAACACGTCGCCACAAACGGCTCACAAATAGGAGTTACGGTTTGCGAGTTACGGGGGTTTAAAGAACCCCCGGAACAATATGGTCGCACCACCATAGAGTCGCCGAAAACCACCGCGCCGCCACCGGACTCCGCCGTGCTGGAGCCCGAAACAACCGCGTTGCCACCGCGCCGCCGCAGAATACGCCGGATGCCACATTGGCCACTGCGAGTCTCGCCAGAAAACCGGGTTTATGTCGGAAAACTTCCGGGAGCCACCGGGAGCACCCCAGTGCTCCAAATTGAGATCCGAAAAAAGTTTTGGAAAGCTCGGGACCTGAACTACACAACTCTTATAACTATTTGAAGAAAAACAACACATAAATGGTGTTTGGGATTTTAACACTCAAACCGCCGACCTGTTGGAGGATCTCCGAAGTTTTGAGTGCAGAACGACGCCTGTGACGCGCTGGAGCTCGATCTGCTGAAGATCTTCGCTGGAAACGGACGCCCGGAGCTCGATCTAATGATGAAACGGAGAAGGGGGAGGGTTTTTTCCATTTGTACGTGAGGGAGGAGGGAGGTAAGTAGGGGGATAATGTTTTTTTCTTAAAAAAAATATCTCATATCTCCGGCTCCCGACTCGCCTCTGCCCGATGCCCGATGTGAACAAAGGTAAGGTCACCCCTATGGTAAATGCGTCGTTCTGAACGCAATGTAGGACTTAGATTTATGATCCGAAACTCCGTTCAGAAGTTATTCGAGAAAAAACCCGAGTCACTTAATAAAATAATCAACTTGTTATCATGGGTTAGATTATAGTCATATTAGAAATCATGGGCATGAGTGAAATTTCATGTTGAAATTAATTTGAAACAATATGTTCAGTCTATAAGTCATGATGAGTTTCTTGTAATCATATAACTAAAAAATACATACGATGGACTGAGAATGTGAGATATGATTTGAACATTAGATAACGTAATGAGATCTAAAATTCAATGATTTATAACTATATAAATAAGAAATAGAACATGTAATCATAAACATAATTCAAGGATCACTTCCAAAAACATCATATAATAGTGGATAGGGTCCCATGGTGCATTGGATAAATTACCCTTTCCCAAATATATAGGGGATGGAGTATAATAGTTAATTGAGTTCACTTCACATTTCTATAAACATGTTGGATAGATTCCTATGGTGGATTGGGTTTACTCCTCAATCCTTTTCAGACCATCTCATTAATGAAAACATTACCCAATGCATATGAAATCTATAAATGATTAATCATGAATAATCCACTAAGAAGATTAAGGATTTAAAATTATCATATAAATGAATAAATGAATGTTATATCATAATGATTTTCTATAGAATAATAAATTAAATTGGTTCGGACCTTCATAATTGAATAATGAATAATAGTTCTTCAACATTGATATACCATATAAAAAAATTCCATAAAAATATTTGGAAAAAATGAATAAAAATATTCAATATAGGCTATGGTTTAAAAAATTGGTATGTGGGCCTTTTAAGAAGGAAATGGTAATTATTTTCAATTTTAATTTAATTGAAAAAGTAGTGTTTTACATAAAGTGGTGAGGATTTAAAAAAAACATAAATTTATAAAATCATCAATGGATGTGGTATTTGATGTGACATAAAAAATTTGGAACTTATTTTTAATGATTTTTACATAAAATAGGGGATTTCTATGGGAACATAATAAAATTTTTATAAAAAAACAAATGAAATTTAAACAATGAATAAATTTAAATAACACATTTACAAAATATGGATAAAATTAATGATGATAAAGTACAAAAAAGGTATTATAGAATGAAAACACATAACATAAAATTATTGAGAGTGGTTTATAAAATCACTTTTATATGTTTTAAAATACCATTTTTCAAATGACACATAATAAGAAGTGTAATAAAACATCCATTTGAAAATAAAATGAACATATTATTTTACATGAGATAAAACATAATTTGGATTCCAAATATAAATTATATTGTTAAAGAGAATATAGAAATAGATATGGATGGATGGGAAACCATCCACATAGAATATTTATAATATTCTAAATAATTATATATAATTTGATATAGAAATTAACTAAGATTAAATAGTTTAATTTAAAAAGAAATTCAACCAAGGCTAAACATAATTTTACATGAAATAAAATCCTTGGTTGGATGAAACTAATCATAGAAGTATGTAGTTCAAGATAATAACACAAATAAATGTGGTTTCAGTTATGGAAAACTCTTAAGGATGAAAATACATGAAATGTATACCATTAGATGGATTTTTAAATACCATATATTTATTTAATTTTTTGAAAAAAATATAGTCCTTTTCATTACACACACCACAAAAATTAATGAATTTTTTAATATGAATCATATCTTAATAAAATAAATTATGATAACGAAAACCATAAATTTGGTAATAATTCATTTCGTGTATTCACCTAACATACTAAAAAATTAAATTAATGTTATTTAAAATATCTTTATGATATTTTTATCATTTTTTAGTTTATATGTTTTATATATTATTATCCAGTGTTATTTATTTATTAAATAGTTCACTGTTTTGTCTGTCAGTAGGGGTGGTTCCGTCAACTGTTTGAAAAGATCAAAAATATATTGATCATGGTAAAAGTGTTTTAATATAGTATCATAATATTTATTAATTTATATTTTTACTTAATTTATTGTTGTATTATAAAAAATTATATAGTTCTCTAGGTTTTTTCAAAAAGGATACAATCTCTGAAAGGTGTATCTATATGAACATTTGTGGTAGTAATGTTTTCTATGACCATTTATTTTTAATATAACCTATATAATATAAAATATAAACATAAAATAATATTATCAATTTTTTCAATATCATTTTTATTCAATAAATATGTTTTCAAGGTCATTAATGTTATGATGTATGGGGGAAATTAAATATTATGTTCTTTGGGGTGGTAGTCCACACTTATTGGATGACACATTTATTTGAAACATAATAGGGGGATTTAGAGAAAAATAATTATAATTTGATAATATTAAACATGTTATAAATATTTACTTTTTTATTAAATAACAATTTTGGACTATACAATAAAGGTGGTTGTGACCAATAGAACCGGCCTCTCATGTTGGCAGCAGCCTAGACATTAGCGCGATAATGTATTCCTTTTTTGAATGTTTTTAGAGAGAGAAAGAAAATTGATACTCAATTAGTATAATCTAATTAATAATATAAATAATACAAATTTTACCACACATTAATTTTTATAAAATATTTTTTATGATAGAGGATGAAAGGAACTAAGGGACCTCATTTGAGAGAATTGCCTCTCCCTTTGGATATTCTCCCTTAGGTAAAAACTTAAGGCACCTTAGCTTCATATTTTTGAAATACCAAGGATTATAGAACCTAGAATGATGGTTTAAAAGAGACCAAGGAATTTCTATTGATATAAATCTTTTTAATATTAGGATAAATTCATATTATGTTATCCTATTTTTTAAAAGAAGAAAATGGGGCACTTGTAAAAACTAATAAATTTTCAATGGTGGCATGTCATTATTCAATGGTAAAAGAAATAAAAATTGTAAATTATTTGATTTATTTATGATAATCAATACACAATTAGTTTTTCTATATTCTAAACATATTGATAATTTTTTACGATTTGTGTTTTAACTTTTAATTTTTTTGTTTTTCCTTGGTAACTATTTTTACCCAATTAATTTATATATTATTTAAAACATAAATTAACACATAATAGAGATTATGATTTGTCTACTATGTGGTTCTTCCATAAATTTTAGAGTTCTATATAATTTATAGTGTCCATCTTCTATTAGTGACTCTAAGTAAGGATTGTTTACAAGGAAGAAAAGAGGTTTACATTCTAGGAATGTTCATGAATTATTCGGGTGAGGATTCCATCAAGAAGCATTAACCTTTTTTATGTTACTATTAACTTCATGGACTGTCTCTAAGGTTCCATCTTCTAGAGTGGTTACTCTATAGAATATAAATTATGTTACATTATTAAACTTGACTCAAATGTTTTTCACATCCCTTCATAATGATGTCTCGTGTTGGATAGTCAAAAAAGGTGATATTGCTTGTGTGATTGTAAGGAAAGAGGTAGTATTGGAAAGAATTTCTCTATGGTTTCACTAAATTATCAGATGTTTTTTTATTCCTAAAGGTTATAGTCCATGGATAATTGATGATCTCGAATGAAATATTTCATCAATTTGGGGATTTAGAACTAGAAATGTATCCCAATGGAATGTGGATTCTTTTATATTTTGTTTCCAAATTCAGAAATGAGGAATTTGGAATGAGGATTTGGATCCATATCATTGAATCCATGTTCTATAAGAAATCTATAATTGCACTCAAAAATAAATCATTTTGAGGTTATTATATCTTTCTTCCCATGCATGGGTCAAAATATTTGGTTCAAATTAGATCTATTAACACTGTAAGATCCTATTTTATTTATCTTATTTAATTGTATTTCTAATTAAAATGGATATGGATACTGAAGATTATTGATTTAAATTATTTTTTAGGGTCTTAGGGGATGTATTTTTAGTTCTATTCTAATTATGAAGGTGGTTTTTACACATAGAACGATGACTTGAGAATACATGTCTTTTATGAGAACTTACTTTCATTTTACTTGGTAATGAAATTGGACGTAGTATTAGTTCATGTAAAATATCCTTAAACTGCTCCTCCTATCTTAAATTGTGTCAAAATGACGCTTTGTGTAAGAATGAATTATCTAATCAAGAAAAAATTTTGATTATGTTATTAACACTACTAACAATAGGAATGTTTTTAATTCATGTGCATGTGATTGGAATGAAAATGAACCTCATAAGAAACATGTTTCTATTGAATATGGACATGAATCTTTGTATAATGATGGAATTCATTGTTCTAAAGATGTTCTCAATATCACGATATCTTATTTATAGGAGATCTGGGATATGTCTGAGTGTTCACGGTCTATTGTACCATATAGTTGTGTTGTTTTTCAAATGATGGTATTAATAGAATTGGAAAGTTGGAGACCACATCTTGTGTTTGATAACATATTTTTTCATATACTATTACCCCTTATAATTGGAAACCTAATTATTAATAATCTAATTTTGTTGGTAAGGGGTGACTATGGATTGACTTATAGTTTTTGGTGAGGCTCTCTTTCAGCAGTGGAATGGAATGATGGAAGCTAGGGGTGTTGCCCTGCATTTAGTTCTTTCTTTTCAAAATCAGATTGATGGATATCTGAAGGGAAATTCAAGGTAGAAATTGGTATCTATTTAATTATAATAGTTTTAATTATTTTAATCCTACATAGGTGAAACATGAAACTAATATTCTATGATGCATTAAGGAGGTTTACCATTCCTCGAGAAACACATGAAAATAGGGAGATATTGACTCGAATAGAGATGACAAGAATAAAAGGAACATGATTTCATACAAATTCAATGTTATACATGGAAGTAACATGGATCACAATGGATTATCATATACACAATGGAATAATGGAATTCCCATAATGGGATAATATAATCCTAAAACAATGATGGGCACTAGGAACAGTCCTTTGGAAAATAAGAGTGTTGAGCACTACAACGTTTTCAACCAATTGAGTGATGAATCTGAATGGAATGAATATGGTGATGATTATAATTTTGATTATGAATTCTAGTGTTTTTTATTGATTTTTTAGTCTTTGATTTTAGGTTGGGGGAAGAAATTCTATGTCATACCCCCTCCATCCTCACCCTCCATCTTGTTCTCTTTTGTTTTTTAAGAAATAGGGCATGGACCCAAATTGTTTCATTATAAGGATACCCATCGTACCAAATTTTGATTTTATGAAATTAAATAAAATCTCTAAATATATTGATTTAATTTTTAATTATTATAAGATTATATTTTAAAATAAAAATTTTAATATATATATATATATATAATATATTGTGGAAAATTGTTACTTTTAACACCAAATGTTCTTAATATTATATTTGATTGATTACCAATTGAATCATTGGTTATATATTTATATATAGGTTTAAAAATTATAATTTCTTTATTTTTTATATGTAATTAATTTATTTTATTACATAAAAATTACATAGTGTCAATAAAACAATTTTACCATTATTGCGGTAATTATATTTAATAATAGTTGTCTTATTTTTATTCAATAAATGAAATTTGACAAATTACATAATATAAAAAATTTAACATAAAAAATAAATTTAATTTATAAAATGTTGGAAAATTAATTTTTAATATTCGTGAAAAAAATTAAGTAAAATATCACTTAGGTTTCCAAAATTGTAAACATGGTCTCAAAAAATTCAACATCCTATTTTTAAATTTTTTAGTATTACTTATATAATAAATATTTCACTATTTAAAATGGTTATTAAACGTATTATTCATCATTATATAATGAATAAATAAAAAATTCATTGTTTTGGTAAACAGACTATATTTGACACTATTCATATAAAATTAATTATTTTAGAAAGGTTTAAAAAATTATCCTGAGATAATATTATTTCAAAAAGTAAAAAATGAATTTAATTTTTTTAGATTCAAATTATATAATTATATAATTGAATTATTAATTAAAAAATTTAAAAATATAATGAAAAACATTTTCATTGGAAAATTACTGAAATTTTTTTAAATGTTTTTTATTAATTTCATAACAATGAGTAATTATACTGTTTTATTTTTAGAGTCCGATATATATATAATATTTAGTTTCTCTAAATAAGGTTCAAATAATACAGATTTCATCAAGATGTATTTTTTAATTAATAAAATGATCTATTTATTTATATAAATTAATTTGTAGATAAACATTTATTTTATTTAAAATTCAAAATGAAAAATGTGTAAAAATAGAATGATAAATAACCTATTAAATTAATAGCTACGTGACTAGGTCATCTTAATTTCAATTTATATATCCCGTCAATATATTCTCATATTATCTTGGAATAAGGTCAGGATTATTGTTAGTTCTGAGTAGTGCTTTAATTAGCATTGATCTCGTGGAAATTTCATTATATTTAAACATTACACACAGATGATTTCACATAGACCATAATTGTTGGATTTATTTTTTGAATTATTCATATTTAGACAGATGTTAAGATACCTGCATTCCATGGTTGGGTAAATGAGAGTCATGATGGATACTTCCTCAACCTGGAACTATTTAGTTCCTTTTTTGATGTTGTTTTTATTTTTTAATTAATTCCATTTATAATCTCTAATTTAAAAGAAATATTATAATTGTTAAATTTAATAATTTTATATTATTTTATAATATTTTTGTTTCAATTTAGAGCCTCATATGGGAAATAAAATTAAAAACTAGTTTTAAAATAAAAATATTTTAAAATATTTGGTCATTTTAATTTGTTTATGAACCTTGTGCTTTAAAATAGAGGACAAATACTATACATTATAGTTTTAGTCCCTCTATTATACATAGAAGCCTCAAGAATATAGCAAGAGGAACTTGAGGGAATCTGATGACCCTCACTCATGTTTGGTTCATGGGGATTTGATTGGGAGTTAAAATGTGAACAATTAGAGATACACATAAAATTATTTAACAATGAAAATATTCCAGAGGATAATTGGATCTAAGATATAAATATTCAAAATTATTTTATTATCATATAGTTTATGAATTCATTTTAAACATCCTCCATCCCATATTTTATACTGACTTTTCTCTAAAACATAAATAATAAACCCAGTGGAGATAATTAAAAATTATTTGAAATAAGAAACTTTAACAAAGAAATATTACTTTTTTAATTTTTATGCTTTCTACTAAGGGAATTTTTTTATATATTTTTAAAACTTCATTATTTAAATATATTAATTTATTCTCAAAGTAATTGAAATTTATTTAATGGTAACATAGATGATTCTTCAAGATACCCAGGATAAACATAATTTAAAAATTAAAATACTTTCATTCTATATAAAATACATATCCGAAAGATTTACACAACCTAAGGATCTGAAGGTTTAGTTTCAAGAATTTTATTTAGATAAAAACATATTCGAAAATAATTTCTATAAAATAAAACGAAAATATACTCCCTTTTATAATTTCACAATTTCCACTTTTCATTATAACCAGGGGAAAGGAAAAAATAAGAAATAGGAGTGCTAAAACATTCTTTAAAGTAAATCTTATCAAAATTCTATAATGAGTAAGATAATATTTATATGATAAAACATGAGAAGGGGATAAATATCTTATTTAAATTTATAGAGAACTCTATGTTTTCTCTGAATTCTATGAGATATGTATATGTAATCTCAATTTAATAAACATATATAACGAGAAAACATCAAATGAATCATGATACATTTAACATGAGTCAAGGTGAATTATCATTGGCACAAGATTATGATTTTGTATAAAAATAATAAGTGAAACCACGTGTTAGGGAAACCCACCAAGATATTATTTACATAATAGTCTTGGGAAATCCACCCATGTACATACTTCGGATTTGTATTATTCTTTCATGTACACTTGGTCATAGGATAAACCCTCTCATCACCCCATTTTTTTCGTAGTATAAATCCTCCCATGTACTCATTGGATTTGGATAAATCCATCCATGTTCCATTTTGAGCTAATGTGACATAAAAATAATCCAATTAATAATAGGATGATATTGGAACCCACCCATAATTGTCCACACATATTTTTTCCACTTAAACTTAATCATAATCATATCTCAGAGAATCCACATAAAAAGATCATGTTTATAAAACATTTCTGAAACAACATATAACATAAAATTAAAAGAATGTGGGATGTAAATAATTTCATTTTTTTAAAAGACTAATATAATAATAAAATAGATATTGTAGTCAAAATATTACATCTTGAGAGATTAATCATGGTGTAAACATGAATGTGAAAATAAAAAATTTTTTACAAAACATTTTAATCATTTTTATACAAGATGAAATAAAAATGACATTCAAACAATAATTTTTTAAGGGAAAGAGAAGACATTAAAATACATTATTGTAAATAGTTTCAAAAAAATATATCTTTTATGGGAATTAAGGTTATAAATAGGTGGATAAGAATGTAAAAAATATCATTTTGACGGTATGCAATACATTATTTTTTATAAAATACCATTGTTTTAAAATCCACATTGTAAAAATAGTGTTAAACATTAAATTATAAAAGGATAAAATAAAATTAGTTGAACAATAGAAAATAACACACAATATATTTTATAGAAAAATATTGTAGAACATATGGATGTAGGAAAATATGGATATGAAATAATAGATTCATTGATAAGAATAAGAATTCTTCTTATCAACCTTGCACATTTATTTTGGAGAAACATTTATCAATGTATTTTTTATTGATGATGAAATGTAATTTATTAATAGATAAAATGAAATAATATAAAGATTAAAGGATTGAATATAATAAATAATGAATAAAAAATTATATTTAATTAAGAAATAATTCGATCCAATGAATCATAAATTGAATCGATGAAACACATACTGAATTGGAAGTGAATGAGTAAAAGGATATTATGAGAAACATCATGAAATGGACATTTATATATCATGAAATGTAAGATATTTTGATATGTAAAAAACTTGGTATTTTATACACTATATAAAATATGTTATGTGCATAATTTAAAACATGTCCCCATGAGTTGAAAAAGAGACAAAGAAACCCTTATATTTATTTCCTCCAAGTTAAATGTTCGATAAAAGTTTACAAAAAAATTATAATTATATTAACATACTATTTTATTATTTTAATTACCCACATAGATTTTTGTGGACATTTTTTTAGTAAATTTGAAATATTTTATATGATTTATTAATTTCATACTTAAAATATTTTTGGAGCCTTTGTTTAAATAAAAGTTGTTTCATGTTGATTCAAGGTTTTTAGATATTTTCAGGCCATTTTAAGTTTTAATGGTTAGATAAAACCATGTGAATTACTTATAAATACTAAGGATCGTGCTTGGTTGGCCCTCAGTTTATCTAACTATGTAAACAGACCATGTGTATGTGATTTTAATTAAAAAAATGCTAATATTCCATTATCTCTTTATATTTAATGGTTCGTCTTCTTATTATATAATACTATTAAACCTATAGACTCCAATGGATTTTTGAAAAATTAAACCCCATTCCTAGTGTGCTTTAGATAGATCTAGAGATATTAGATCATGGAAATTCAAGATATGTTCTTTATTTCCTTCTGTTATTTCTATTCATGTAAGTTATTTTCATCTTTGTTGGAGGAGATCCATAGATCTAGGTGTTGATGGTTGGATCTAGAGTCTTGAGCCTATTATGGTGTTTTTTGGGATTATTTAAAGATCAAATTTATATCCAGCATGTTTGAGGTCATTTATTTATTAATTTTATATCTGACATCAATGGAATATATCGTGAGGAGTAATTAGTACACACAGTCTTGGATGAGGATGTACACAATCTTGGTTATGTTTTTAATTTATTAATGATGTCTTACACATACTCGATGATCATTTATTCAATGTGTGAGGTTGATAGAAACTTCATCACTCAGTAACATAATCACTTTTTGATGACATTTCTTCATTGATTCTATATTTATTTTATGATTACATGATTCTTGTATTCCACTATATTTATTTTTGTGTACACATGTTTGGATAGGTTCATGTAGTATATATATATATATATTCAAAGACATTGGTATGTTTGTGAGTGAGTAATGGGATTTAGATACTCTAATTGGTTTAAATTGAATAAAAATGATCCCTCAAAGAATTAGAACTTAGGATTAAGAGGAGTAGACAATTTTAACCCCGAGTGGTTTCCATCCTGAGATGTGTGAGGTAACCAACCGTGGGATGGGGGTTACAATCTTTTCTTATGTTTACGTATAACTATTTGGTATTCATGATACTGTTGTAGTTGAGGGTTGAACATTATTCATTTAAATATGTGGGATTAGATGTTAGAATTGGTTTTGGGTGTTACCTTAGAACATTTACTTGGAAACCTTGTAGGAATTAGTTCTATGAGTTTATTCTACCTGTTTAGGTCCAAATGTTGGGATGATCAAATGTGATTCAATATCCCCTTATGGTGAGGTTGGGTGTTAGTATATTAATGAATGGTGTAATTTATAATAGGAATCCTTGGTAGCTTTCATGTGATTATATAAGTGATTTTACGACATGTTTCATAAGCTGAGTGATAGTACGAGACATGTGAGCAGGTGAGTTGTTTGTAGATTTGTGGCCATATTGTGTGACATCATGCTAGTGATTAGCGTTATATGACATTATACAAGATGAAATTTCTTTAAACCATTGTGGATATGACATACACTAGCATTCATGAGATGAAAATAGAAATTAGTAGATATTTCATAGACTATGGTAGTTTGGACGTGCTAGATATGCATGTGTTTCAACTGAGACCTTAGGTGGATGTGGCATGCAATGATGTGTGTGGGTTTCCCATGTAAACTTCTCAATTATGAAATATAATATATTTTATGTGTGTGTCGTTATGATAACCATTGTATTATTTGATATTCCTGGGTATGTGTGGGTCTCATGCGACCTTTCCTGATTGTGATCACATATTTCCACATGTGTACCTCCTGAGACCCATATATGATACTTATTTACATGAGTAAGCCTATATATAATATTACCACATTTAATGGCGACCACATGTTATTGTATGTTGTTAATGATTCTCATGGTGACATGAAATGTTATACATATATAGGATCTACCCAATTATGTGCAATTATCATGCCTTTAAGGAATTATTATTATTATTATGGACTAATGGACCGTTCAGATATAGTTATCCATAAAAGGGGGTGTGTATGACATGTGATGATGATAGTTATGGTCTTAAGAACACAAAAGGATATTAAAAAATTGAAGCTAGAAAACTAGTACTGACAGTCGGGGTATGTTGACCTTGTGTCTAGACCTGAGACACAGTGATACGAAATTATTTCCCTTAGGCCTGACCTGAGGTAGTTTCAGGATATGAAAACCTTGTGACTCGACCCATTATACTAACATGGCAGGATCAATTTTTTTTTTTGACTGGGGACCCGCTTCCCTATGAATATTGGGAGATATGTTTACTTTTATTATGGTAAGATCTTGATAAATTTGGGTGAATACATCCACTTATGATATTTATTCAGACATACAGCTGAAACATGAATAATTAGGGCACGTGGTGACTTCATTAACTTATGATTGCGTAATATATAATTTATTGATTATGAATTTACCTTCCATGAATACACACATATGACCTCATTGTTTAAGTATTTTTGGAGATACCCTACTAATTATATATTCTCACACTATACACACATTAGTCAGTATGAGAAAATATTTTATATATACTTTTTAGGTTGCGGATAAATATTTTATGTTGTTTGAGATGAGGTATCTTAGTGTGTATGTGGTGTACGAGAATTTTTTTTCACATTCATATTTTTTATTGTGTCTCATGTATACTGTTTCTTTAGTATTATCATGTCAATATATTTATATGATGAACCATTGAGATGATAAAAAATATTTTTTATTTTAAAATACCATTTTCTATTTCATTATGCATATTGATATTCTATATTTCCGGATGTTCAAGATTTTTTATTTGATTTGGTTATTTACTCTATGATTTACTTTAATTGGTGGTATAGTTTCCCCACATCTTATTATATTTCCCATCTACAAGCCGAAAAGCATATACATATGGGGAGGCATGTTTGGGGAAATTTGGAACTCCAACTTGTACACTATGATTTGATTCATGTAATTAAAAAAACGTTATTCAAAAACATTTACCTCTAATATACTTAATTTGTTGTAATTTTTTTGTAACAAATTAGTTAGATATCACGTATTTTAACAACTAGATGTCAGAAATTACCATTGTTAATTTTTTATAAAATTTTGTAAAAACATATCATTTCCCTCTAAGTGGTTTAAAATGCATCATTTTTAGTTCATTAATAGTATAATAATCATTTTTATTCCCTTATTAATTAATTCCCAAATTCTTTATGTGAAAAACATGAATATGGATTGTAAAAATGGAAATCAAAATGAACAAAATTTCGATGTGTATAATTATCAAAAGGTGATCTACTAATAAATAATAAAAATATTAAGAAAGCCTTCATAGAGTCATTAAATAATACAAATATATCATTTTTACTTGATATTTCCATTATATGACATCAGATAATTATTTATGAAAAAGTCATTCTAAAAATGTTTACATTGGTAGTTAAATTGACAGAAATGGTAATTTGTTTTAATGATTTAATGGGTAAGATGTTGTATTTAAATAATTATTATGTGGAGTGTAAATGATATTAAACATTCAATAAAAATCATATATTATTATTAAATGAATTCTAGAAAATATCGATGATGGATGTCGATGAGAAATGGATTTCTTTCCTCATGGAGGTGGTAGTCCACACGTATGAATGCCAATTTTTCTATACTTAATAGATGGAAAAAATAAATAGATAATTATAATATCATTAACAAAATAAAAATACAGTATATAAAATATACTAATAACATCATATTAGTGTTGTTACCATAAATTATAATGAATATAATTGTGATTAAAATATTAGTAGTTGACAATAATAACATATCGAACATGGATTTTCCATGGAATGAAAATAATTATAGTAAATAATGGTATCCAAAATCATTTGAGTGTGGTATAGGGTTGTATTTTGATTAATTATTCATGGTTATGGGAATAAATTCCATAAATAGGTGATTATAGAAGTGGTGAATGATTTACCGATTTATAAGTAATGGGAAGGGTAGTTTTGTAACTAACAATTATATGTAAAATAATGAATCATTACTTTTGAAATGTAAATGGCTCAAAAACAAAAAAAAATCATATAATGGAGATTGTGTTGATTTAAAGTATCCCAATAAACTCATTTTTTAGTTAACCAGGAGTAATTTTAGGTGTTATCTTGTAACATTTTATTTTTTACCCTAATTTAATTTTACACGGGGAATTAATTTTTTTAGATTACTAATTAACAATTATGAATAAAAAAATATTGTTACATTCAAATAATTTAAACCATCTCATTTTTAAATTTCAAATCATTTTAAATATAAAATTATTAAGGGGTTTCAATGATACTTTTAAAATAAAAGTAAAAACCACATAAAAATAGTTTTTAGTAAAATCGTGTAATTAATTTTAAATATTTCGGTAAAAGATAATATTACCCATTATATTATTTAAAAAAATATTTTTTTATAAATAGATAAAAGGTATGTGGCTTTAAAATCAATCCAAAATTGAATTTCCCTATAACAATACATAATTAGAAGAAACGAAAGGAATCATTTTTGAATTGAGGTAAAATTTGAATTTAGTTATAAAACTTGTAGACATAGGATTTATAAGTTATCAAAATATTATAAAATAACAAACTTTTTACCTTACTTATATATTTTATTACTTTTTATTTTTTTTCATTTTCCGTTGTACACTTAAATATTTTTAAAATCCAGAAATTATCCAAAATACACTATTTTCTGATTAAAAATTACCTTTATTTTGGAAAACAAAAAATATGATACTAAGAATATTTTTTTGTGAGGATTTCAAAAATTAATTATTTTTGAAAAAAAATTAAATTCCCTAATTTTAAATTTATCTGGGAAACAAATATATAATATGAAGAAAAATAACTTTTATTGAATACATATGTTTCCCATATTTAACCATATTAATTTTCTACCTTATAAATGTAAGAAAATTTGATTGTTTACCATGTTATCAGTTAGTAGAGATTTATCAATTTTGTATTATTAATATATATTTTAAAATTTTGATCATTTTTTTAATGAAAATTTATTGAACATATTGTTTATTCAAGTGAAATGTTCAATGAAATCATGGGTCACTACATTGTTTCCCCATAAATAAATTACATCCTTGCAATTATATCTATCACATACCAACTTTATTAGTTATGGAAATATAAATTATAGATACAAATCCAAATATATTTTATTGAGAGATATCAAACATAAATGCTAGGGAATAATATATGTTTACATAGAATGGGTATATCCCTAATATCTATCCCTTCTCTGACTATTTTTGACAAATAATTCTATAATTTTTTTGTATCAATACCCCAATATTTTAGAATATTTTTCTAGACGGATTATATTATTATACTTTCATTCATAATATATTATTGGTGAATATGAAATTTTTTTTACATTCATTAGAGGATTTCCCCCTAATTGGAGGGAACCAATCAATCACTAAAATAAGGTTAAATTTATCTGAAGTATGGATAATAAGATTTACCAAAGGAATAATTTCTACAAATAGTAACTTGGAATACCATAATCATACCACTATAAAATTTATTTGATAATAAAAACATTGGGATTGTGAATTAATGATCTTATAAAACTTCTTATATATTATATAGTTCCTAGAATCAAATTCCATGAATATGTCTCCAACATTGGATTACATGGTATATTTAACTATCATATTAAGATCCACATTGTGAGTAGTGCATACATAGTAATTCCACTTTCCCCTTGGTTCTGAAGGATATTGACTCACATATTCTTGGTTATTCATTGTATTAGGTCCCTGAGTTTGATAACTACAAAGTTCCCTGCACATAATTCACTGAATTATTAATGCTAAATTAGGATGAATTCATCTTATTCCATCCATGTAAATAAAACTATTCATTCTTTCATGAGAAATTGATGCTCTATGGGCCCCGATTCTAGATGTGAAACATCTTAGAGTCCCAATAAAAAAAATACCTTAATGGTCATTTAAATTTTTACACATATTAAAAAGTATACATGTTTTCCATCATCACCTTCACTAGTTTTTCATTCAAGTGACATCTCTTCATTGGTTTGTTTTGGAATTTGACAATCTTTACATTGTTATTAATTTTTAATAATCGCTAGTTTAGACTTATTATAAGGTTATTCACTCCAGATCCCATTTATATGGGTTGTTCATTGAGTTAATCTATTCATTTTATTTCACACCCACATTTAATTTTAATTATAACTTATAATGAAACCCAAAGGGTTTAAATAAGTGATGAAATAATAACATTACAGGGGAATGATCAAAATCATAAATGGAATTCAACCTTAAAATATATTTTTTCCATTACATTGTTATACTAGTCTCTATTTAATTTAGTTTGTCTAATATTAATCATAGTTATACCAAGGATACTTTATGTTGGGTATCTAACACTTCTTAACATAATACCTCTTTTTAACTTGTAAATAAATCCATTATATTATTTCATAATTTTAATATGATTAAAAAAATAATATCCATCAAGAGTGCCTACCTAGGTGTGTTGTCTTAGTCCCACTCATCTCTAGTGTTTTTAATATTGTTCTCCTACATTGATAACCAAGGTAACTAAACACAAATATTAAAATTAAAAAAATTGTCCTTTGGAACAAAATATAATTACCCATTCTATAGCTAACGTCAAATGTACCATAATTTCATTATTTAGATAATAGAACACAAAAAAAAGTCACGCAAATAAATGACCAAATGGTTTACTGTCTTGGAGATTTTCTACATAGACAATATATTATATAATCATTTATCAATAATTGAATTCATATATACATCATTATAGTATTTTTAGAAGTTATACTTATATTCATTTCTTGGGGAATGAAATAAATTAGAAATTGGCAAGATAAAATTACTTATAAAGGAAGAACTGTCAACATTTATTCAATGGTAATATTATCATCAAAAGAGAAAACTTTGGAGGAAGATAATTTTTTTAATCAAACAAGATACATTTATAGTTTCCCCTAATTCATGGTATAAGTACAATCTCAAATAAATAAACATACACCATGCAAAAAGTGTGTCTAATAGTGAGACAATAAACATGATTCAAGGATGATAATCATATGATTAATATGGTAACATAATATTGTGGAATAAAGCTAATCATGGAAACTATATATCAAGGATGCCCACTAGAACATTCATCATATATTAGTATTTTCATAACTAAACTTATCTCAATTTGGTCTTGGGATAATCCACTTTTATACCAATGGTCTTAGGATAAAACCTTAAATGAACCACTCAATATTAATAAAAAACCTATATTGTCTCCTTCGTCTATAGATAAATCCTATAGTGTAAAATTTTGAGCTATTGAGATATAAATGTAAACTAATTAATAATATGGTGATATTTTACTCTATACATCATCATCAATAAAAATTTTTACCACTTAAAATGAATCATAAAAATATCTTTATAAACACATAGAAAAATAATGGGTTTCATTACATTTCTAGAAACATCAAAAAATATTGACATAAAATATATTATGATATTAAAAATCTCATTTTAAAAATTTAATAATGTAATAATAAAATATATAGGATGATAAAAACAAAAATTCTTCAGATATAAACTTTAGAAAAAAAATATGTGAAAATAATTTTTCCCATAAAACAGTATATACATTATTATAAATGATTAATGGAAAATTTAATTAAAAAAAGAAAACGAAAATATAAAACATTCAAAAAAAATTATTAAAAATAGTTCTGAAAAAATATCTTCTATAATACCTAAGGTTTATCAAAAAATATTTAGCGGAAGATAAAACATTTTACCTAGAAGATATGGGTAAAAAAATTTAATTTTTTTTAACTACCATTATTTAAAAACCCACAATGTAAAAAGGGCATTAAAAAATAAATTTTATATGGTATAAATTGAATTATGAGATGATTAAAAAAACACATATTATATTTCCAAAAAAAATAGAGGATAACATTAGAAAAATGGAGAAAACTGACAAGGAAGAAAACATTCATTTGTATGAATGATTTTTGTTATTACCACAATTACCATTTTATTTTGGAAAAATATTTATCAATTAATAATTTATTTATTTTTATTAGTAAATTACATATATAAAAAACATAAATAGCATATAAAGTAGTATAATCTTAGGATAAATGAATTCTTCGAAAAGAATTTCCATATAAGATAGATTACAATCAAATGAATCTGAAAATTAAATCGTTGAAACTCTTATAGATTTGGTAATGAAAGAATCAAAGGATAATAATAGATTTTCCATGAAATAATCATTATAATATCTAAACATAATAATATATTTTCATATTTGAATGAAATTGGGATGTGCCTACACTATAAAAGAGATTTCATACAAAACAATATCAAAGATGTCTTGTGGAGTTAGAAATGAGACAAATAAACCCCTACAACTATTTCCATTTTGTTCAATGAACGATAAGATCTTCTAAGAAAGATATAACATACATGATATATTATTTTATATCCTTATTCATAAACATTGCCCTCTCATATAATTCTTTTATTATCATTATAACGAATATAATTGTTAGTTATTTTTTTTGTGACTCCTGTTATATTGGTATATCCCATTGAATATCTCTATATATATTACTGTATTTTTCTTCAGTGTCATAATTGAATTTGGGTATGGAAGGAAATATAAATTAATATATTAAAAATATAAATATATATAAATCTTTCACACACATATTTTTGAAATAAATGGTTTCCCATTTTTGGGACCACAGATGGGAAGTCAGAGACAATAATTTTTTCTGAGACATAGGGTTTAGCTTATGAAATACATAAATCTGGTTTGCATCATTTTTTGGATGAGGAAAACATTTCATGGGTGTGTTAAATAAATTAATATTTTAATTTATTTAATTAATTTTATTTATTTATTAACATAGAATCCTAATTACCTTTATACATACACTGTTAAGATAAGTATCCATGATTAGTCACATAAACCCATGAGATTAGAGAAGGAAGAGAATATTTATTCATTAGAATTTGAAAACCAGTAACATTGTTAAATAAAAAAATTATAGGAGAGTAATGAATTTGATGATTAATGTGTCAACATCATTACCATCATCACTAGAAAACTAATTCTTCATCAATGGTCAATAAAAAACTGGGGAGGTATCATTATCTTTTCGATTTACACCCCTGGTTAAATTTTTAATCATGTTTTTATGTTATCTTTTTTTATATTTAAAAGAAGATCTAGAATATATATTTATATTGTTAGTCCCCAAATTTCATCCATATTTTGTCATTATGTAACCATTTGATGGAATCACACCATAAAAAATTAGGATTACACATAATTCTTATGAAATTTCTATACTATTATTTTTGTGTTTAACTATATTCCAATGTGGTAACAGTTTGTAATTGTTATGGTAGACCCAAGAGAGATTGAACCCTTGAGTTCATAGCGAATGCAATCATAATACACAAAATAATGTTTTGTGAATGGTACATGGTGAGATTTGCATGTTGTGAACATAGATCAATGAAAAGATTATTGTTATTTATCTATGGGAGGTGTGACATGATGAACCTATATGACAAGAATCAGCTGCATGGGATTAATGTTGTTAGAATCCTTAGATTGGCTATTTATTGGGGATGGATATCCCAAGATCTAAGATCTACGATGTAACACCCCAAGATTTTGGGAAATATATTATTAAAAATTAATTTAAATTCATTGAAGTCTTGAGTTACATGAAATTCATAGTTTATATTGAATTAAATTCAACACCATGTGTATATTTCATTTCATATAACATAACATTTATTTGATAACTTGTGTCACACGCAAGTTCGAGTTTTTCCAGACAACTATATACTATTAATATTATTATTTTATTTAATAGTTATAATATAGAATTTAGATTGGTGGTAATGAATAATATAAGTCAAATTATAAATATATGGATTACACATGTTTATATAATGAATTCATTGGTTACCAATTAATTTATTTTAAATATAAACCAATTGAATATAAAAGAATTTTTTTTAAAAAAACTCCTTTTGTTCACCTAAAGATGTTTTATATTAATAAATTAAAATAAATAAATTGGTTGAATTTAATTAATTAAATATATATTATATATCTAAAATAATTTTTGGCATTAATCCTATGAGTTTTTATAGAAGTTATAAAAAATAAATCAAATTTCAGTGATAAAAAGATATATGTTTCTAAAGGAAGATTTGCATATTTTTTATGGAACACTTCTTTTAAAATAAATTTTGACACTTCTATAAATTTTATAGACCAACATAAACAAAAAATTTTAAATGATAATTTTAAATTTATCTTTTATTGAATTTCTAGTGTATTAAATTAATGTGTTATTTTTTGATTATTAGTGAATAATACAGAATTTTAATTTAAATATAAATTCTCATATAAGTAATTTATAATGATAAATTATTTTTTAAACTAGTTTTAAACTAATATTTTATAAATTATATATATATTAATCCAATATAGGTCATTGGAATGATTTCAAAATTTATTTTGTATATAAAAACATTTCAATCTTTTGAAGAATTTCTCTTTAAAAACTTTCTTTTATATCACATCTGTGGGACTTATTTTAAATTTTTTTACCAATTTTTAGATTTTAATTTAGAAAAAATACTATTCAATATTTTAAAAGAACATAATTTATAATTTATAATAATGTGTAATTACTTTTTGAACAATATCATCAGTAAAAAAAATTTAAATTAATTACAATGATTAAGGTAAAATTGGTTTATATTGTTGCTAAACATAAAAAATAATACGTACAAATGACCAAACACATCTACAATAGACTTGTTCTATTAATATATTACCCCTTATGATATTTTTCTTGAAATATGTCAGTATTTGGGACACTTATCCATGAATGTGACTCATATAAAAATTTATGAAAATAAAAAACCCAAAAAATTACCTTTATTTCTTTTAATTTCTATAAGGCAATAAGAATTTGCAAAAAAGTACATAGTTTTGGTTATAAATATTATTTAGAAAAATAAATTTAATTATTATCAAAATAATTTATCATTAATTTATAGAGATGATATAGTTACATTAAATTTATAATAAACGCCAACATGTGGATTATTTAGTTAATAATTAAACAACATAAATGATACTAAAAATATTAATAGTGAGGTAAATGGAATGAATTTTTGTGTTCCATATTTTAGATAAATATAACAAGATAAAATTATATGAAATTAATATATTTTAATTCATTTATTTTCATGATATTTTTTTAATGTTAAAATTAAATTAATACTATCAAAATTGATATTAATGTCATTTTAAAATAAATGAAATTTTTTTAAATGATATAAAATTTATAAAAATACTATATTATATAAATTGTTTTTTAAATTTTCCTAATATAAAATATGTTCCATTAAAAGATTAATTGATATTTTATAATTCCTCGACCCTAGTTACCTAGAGTCGGGGCATTATTAAATAACACTTCCATGATCACAAAAGATCAAGTCTCGAAGGAATGATTAGTTTAGTATCCTTAGAAGTAGTAGATATATTGATAAGGTTTACATTACATTAGAAAATGGAAAACTACAATGACTTTGTTTCTATAGAAAACACTGAGATCCCATAGACTATCCCTACTGGTCAGTTATAATATAATTATTCGCATCCTAGGGAAAAATAAAACATAGAAAGGGGTGATCTCAGAAGCTCATTATAGATAACAATATAGCATAAACATTCTTAAATAAGCATAAACATTTAAGGAAATGTATAAAAATAAATAAAAATCCTTTTCAACATAATATTCATCATAATATTTCAAATATAAATCAAAATATTTCAATTTACATACTCACATGGATATTCTATAAGTTGAATAATCACATGAAATATCAATAGCCACTTTCATAATGATGGACTGCATAATGCTAGACTTCATAACCCAATAGTCAAGGCCTTGTTCCAAGACTACAAATAAGATGTTTTCCAGTTCGTGTTCCAAGACACAAGTTTGTCTTATAAGGCTTACTAATGTATTGAGGATCTATAACAGGCTCTACCCATCACTTACAAAGTCCAATGCATTAATCATATGAAAACGTTTAAACTTAACATAAATATTTATATTAAAACTAGCATACGACATGTCAATGAATTATCTATAAACCATGAATTGTGTAAAAATAACACATCCATAGTCAATCATATCACAAATCCTTCAATACAACAAGGATGTTTTGTTTTCTAATAAATCAACTTCAAATAAGCTTAAAATCAATCAAAAGATGTTTACCTAAGTGAAATCAAAACCTTTTTTATAGAAATATCTCTTTATATTTTTAATTAATTTAAGGAAACATTTATTTTGTAAATATTCTAATAATAATGTAAGTGATTCCTCGACGATGTTGTAACATTTGATAATAGCATCACCCACCGTATAAGTTAAAAAAACATTCTTACCTTATTTTTTTGAAAAGGTCATAAAGAACCATGTTTGGAAAATGAAAGAATGATTCCATTCAGAACATATAAGGTCAAATATGGGTTTAAATGACTTTAAATAATTTTATAGTAAATAGTAAAAATGTTTAGATATACATTTTTAAGAAGCATTGATGTGGATGATAAATAGGTCCTAGTAGATAATTACGTATAAACAACTCGCATAATGAAGAGACTGTTATGTTAAACCATACCATGTACTTTTCCTTGGCCAATGGTAGGTTAAACTTCTGTATAATGGTGAAATAATTGTTATTAAATTATTCAAGAATCATTTACATTATTATGATATCATATATGATCTTTTAATATTGCTTTGTAAAAAATATTTTAGAATTATCGATGTTTCAGATGATAACTGATTCATTTTCCTTTAAATGATTTGTTACATAAGTAATGACTGTTACAGATATATTTTATCTTATTCATATTATGAAAGATATTAAGTCTTTAAACATTATATTTATTCATAAAATGAAAACTAGTCTTGAATGGATACGATGGGGAATGAATCTTATCGCATTCTTGGAGACTATGATTCGTACGCACGCACAAGCGACAATATCATTCTTATGATATTAAAATAAATGATAATTGGATGTTATATCATATATAAAGAATAATTATTACGTTATATTTATTATTTACATAAATTATACATCATTATTATACAGATCCAAATAATAATGTATTGAATAACCACTACACCACCACATGGAGATGGTAAGCTGTACGTACGCTCGTATGGTGACATGTCATTTAAAGGATGGATAGAATAATGAATATGGTTGTAACATATTTATAATAATATCAAAGATTATTTAAGATAGTGGATTTATTTTTTTAGAATTTAAACAATTAAGAAATATGATGTGGAAGAAGAAAAGAACCTGAAAGAGGTGAAAAAATATTTACCTCTTCTTCGGATTTTTCCTTTTGATTTGATCAAACGGGCACCATAGGTTGGATTTTTTACTAAAGGAATGCCTCTAGGGTGAATGGAGGATAGATGAGAGAGTATTTGGGCAGATTCCGGCTAATCCAAATGGCTTTTATGGTGTGAATTAGAGAGAAGGGGGAGTGTACTATTATAAGAGGGGTGAGGGGCATCTTTGGAAAAGCTAGAAATATTATTTTATAATTAATTAATGTTCAGTTAATAATTGCTCAAAATGAATTATTTATAGTATAAGGTGGATATGGGTATAAAACCACTAAACTAATATCTTTTAGAAAGGTTTTGGTAAATATATTAACTTTATCTTTTAGATTTGACTCTTAGTTAAATTGTTTTACATTTACCATGTCTCATTGTATTTTTATATTATATGGTTACTAAACATACTAAAAACTTCTAACCAAACCCCAAGAGGTTCATTAATGATACACCTATCATTATAAATGTCTTTTGGCCGAACCTTATATTTTTTGGAATATAATATCAATTAATAATATAATATTTGTTTTAAAAACTCTTTAATGTCAATTTTGACACTATTTGGTATTTTATTTTTTCTAAATTTGTAATATCATTATTAAATAAAAAAGATTCATATAACCAACCCTAACTTTTCATATTTACCAATAAATTAGTGTAATTTATATAAAGTCTCATATAACATTTATTTGGATATTTATAATATCAAATATTTTATTATTTCAATAATTAGGTAATTAATGCAACATTTTTTTGTCATAAATAAATTTAATTATTTAATGTCTAAAAATTATAAATAAAAAACCATTATGTAGGAAATATTATTATCATTATAATTAAAATTTAATGTAAAATTTATCTAATGTGTAACTCTATATTAATAATGGGTTAGTTATTAAACTTTGAATTTAACACTTTTTACTCTACTTTGAATTAAATAATAATAAATGTCCTAATCTAATCCAAGTGGACCTAAAGGATCATATATTATTCCTAATGTTGTTTTAGGTCGAATTACACTTATCCAAAAGAATTAAGACATGTGTTAGGTGAATAATAATATCATTTTTACCCTTAATTACCCTATTTACTTTTAACCGTGGTGAATAAAAGTAAAAAGTTACTATTCACCAAAAAATATTTTCATCTTATTGAACCAAATTTTACATAATAATATCAACCATGTCTCTCAAATTTTTGAAATTCAACTCACAGAAGATATAAGATTATGTTTTATGTAAATTTTCAAATGCTCATAGAAGATGGGTAAAAGAGGGTAAAAAGTTCAATAAAATTTTTATATATTTAAAATTATTATAAACTGACACCAATGAATTAAATTGAACTTATATAGGTATTATGTATCTATTCTGACTTAAAAAAATTTAAATAAAAAAATAATTATTTAAATAAAAATTCTCTTTTAAACTATAACTGAGTATTTTTCACTATTCCTCAAAAATTGAATGTTTTCAGAAAAATACCAAAAATTCACCCTAAGAAAATTATGATACTCTGAATCCAAAAATGATGTCCATTTTGAAAGATAATATTTATAAAATTTCCAAAAGTGGGTCTAACTATTCATAAGGGCTAGTGTGATTGGTTGTGGTGTGTTAGAACTCTAAGATATGTACAACACACACTATTGTATAATTTAAAGCGAAGAGTACCAAGAAAGTTTGAGGTTTTACATCTTTAATAATCGACATATTTTTAGCAACCCCTGTTTCATGTAACCGTTTCGGTATGATTTTTATGTATTTAATGTTTTTGTGTCATGTTTGGGAGAGTTTTGAGAACATTTTAAATGTTATTAATGTTTTTATAAGGGTTTATGGTTGGTGCACAATTGGTGAACAATTTCTAAAAACTGTTCAACACCTACAAAAAACTATACACAATAAGACAGAGGTTAAAGGGAAGGTGCACGAGCGGCTCCTGGTTTTTCCAAACTGTGTAGAATCTTAGGAGAAATTGTGTTATGTTGGATAGTGGGATTTTTCTTGATTTCAACACATTTTGGAAACTATACGATCTTACTATGTGGGATTAATCTTTGATGAAGTAGTTGGTGCATGGTTTGTGCATGATTTTTCTAACCTTGCATGTGTTAAAATGTGAGATCCTTAAATTGTGTATCTCAAACGTGTTGACCTATAAGGACCCCATTTTCCATCCCATGTGGCCCAATATCGATAATATCTATTTCCAAAGGATAATTAATATTCTACCATCGATCAGTAGGTTATCTTAAGGCTCGGTTTTATGATTTGAAGCTGGATTCTCACGGTAAGTGATCATAATTGGTCGTTCATGGTGGGTTTTCTTATTTTTTCCATAGATATACATCTCTATCTCTCTTTGTTTCTTTTATAAACATATTTCAGGACATATCTAAGATATTTAATTACAAATATGATTATATTTGGATTTTTAGATCATAGGTTAAGTGATCTATGGAGGTTATTGGAGTTTCATCCGGGTTTAATTGGTGTTTGACTATCTTTCTTCATTTTCCCCATAAATCCCAAGGTAGGTAGTTTCACTCTAAATTCCTATATACTGAATAAGATGTAATAGATCAAAATATATTTTATTCATTCAAATTTATTTTCATTTGTGTTAAAAGCATGATATTATCCTTTTTAGTGAGAGTTTGTTGATTTTTCAAAATTCTTGTAGTTCTTCTGCAAAGCGATTAGAGAAATGATTTTAAAATGTTTATTTTAAAATAGTTATATGGTTTCATTTATGGAATTTTTTTTCAAAAAAATTACTTTTTATTGAAATACTTTTCTAATTTTAATGTATTGGAATTGAAATAGTTTGACATGATTGTATTTTCATGTTTTTTTGGCATACTTGGTGTTGTGTGTTCATATTGAATTACGAGGCTTGGATGAAACAAGACCATATGCTTAGTGCCAAAGGTATAATAGAATATTTGATTTAATTACCTTGTGATGACTTGGTAGATTTATGAGAAACCACTCTTGATTAGGGAACATTCATAACAAATCATACATGGTTGGAAGTGTAGATTTTTGGATTGGGTTGAGTTATGCAAAATGAGATTTATGAAATTGTTTGAGAACATTATTTGGTTTTTATCAATGGAACATTTTTTTTTATTTTCAGAAAACTGTTTTACTATGTCAATTGTTTATACATCTTTTATAAATTAGCATTATAAATTTATTTATATAAACTGTATATATATATGTGGTGACATGTTCAATCATAGTGGCATGATTAGGGAAGTCATTTGTGGAAAACCTACAAAATTTAATTACTCACCTCTACTATGTCACTTTGGTGATTTTTTGAACATTTTTATTGAGACATGGGAGAAGGTAATGTATCACACATATTTAGCATTACTTCATGATAATTGGGTGGTTTTTCGAGCATGGAGTGGGTTGAGGCTTTGGATTTATATTTGAATTTGGGTTTTGATGTTTTTATTGTCTTCTATTATCTACATGGTTGTTTTTAGTCTTTTTTTTGTCCAAATCATTAAATATGTTTTGATATAAAAAATTATGAGTTGTCTTTCATTGATATCATACACCATGTAGTGGGTTATTTAGTTATGGCATTTTTGGTTGGATGTTTGATTTTTTAAAATAAAATTATCCCCCAACTATTTGCGGATCCCTTGAGATTTATTACAATCCATTGATTCCTTGGGGATGTCTCTTAAGGCCACCTAATTTTCCTCCCCCTTATTAAGAAAATGAGAATAATATGGAATTTAAAAGTGGTATTAGTTTTTCTCATTCCAAAAATATAATTGAGACAAGTGGTATAAGCTTGGTCCATCTAAAAAACATTTTTGATCAAGTGGTAGTATTCTTGGTTTGTTTTTGACTAGGTATCAGTTAACAATCTTGGAGTTGGAAATTCATTCTAGTTAATTTTTATGTTTGGATCTTATAGTGGAGTGTTATTGTTAGGAATTGAAATGTGGAGTATAAAAATCTGTATCTAAACTTTTTATATTGAGCATCATGTTACTATGGATTTGAGTATATAAGTTTTTAGGAGGCACTTATTGGAATTTGAATATTATGGTAATTGGTTTACCCAGAGATATGAGCATGATTTTCATTATTCAAATGAATTCCTACCCTATGTTCATATCTCAAATAGGGTATTGATATGATTCAATTTGATGATTTTTGAAAAAAAAAATTAAATGTTTTCAAATGGAATACTTTCAAAAATATAATTGTTGTGGTGTTTTGAAAATGGTTTTATATTCAAATGAAAGTTAAAATTATTCAGAAATTGTTGAACATGATAAGTTTAATTTCCAAAAGAACTATTATAATAGTATGGTTTGATTGAATATTAAATTTTAACCCATAAGTTAATAAGGTGAGAGAATTATTTAGTTTCTTGTGTTTATAGAAAATCGCACCTGCTAGGCGGTGTAGAATCCAACAAGAGGAACCTGATGAAAATGTGGTTACACCTGAGATACAAGTGACCCAATACCTAGTTTTGATTATTTTAGATGCATTCCATGTTGTTGACAGAGGGAACATGAGGGAAAATACAAAGGAATAATATTATTCCATTAAATTCCAGAAGAAGAATCCACTTATCTTTTTAGGGGATTCTAAACCATAAATGGTATAGGTGTGGCTAAATAGGATGAATCATATCTTTAATTTTCATAAGAACACCAACAAATATGTATGTTATGAATGTGAAATATATGTTGGAAAATTTTTCTTGTTACTGGGGGGATTTACCTATTCAGAATAAATTAGACCATTTACTTGAATGAAGGGGTTTTTGAGGAATTTTCTAACTAAATATTCGATCCTTATACATTCAAAATTCGATGACCGATAGGCGACTTCTACTTAATAAATAATATAAATATATAATGGAGTATGAGGATAAATTCATGGATATATTTTGATTTTCACATGAGGTTTCTACAAGTACATCCTTAAGGGAACACGTCTTTGAATCAGGGTTGTGGTAGGAGATTCCCTTGAAGATTCATTATCATTGTTTTAATGATTATATCGAGATGTTCAACAGAATAATTATAGCAAAAATGGACATATTAGAAGATATTTGGGGAGGAATTATGTTGATACCCAAGGTAAATGGAGGGAACTCTAATTTTATAAGAAAGAAGAAGAGTGACACCTATTTACAAGGTGGGAGTGTGAATGAAAATTAGATGGTTGGATCAGAAAACCTTTTTCTATAATCCAAGATTGAAGATAGATGTTTCCAATGTTGTTCCATCGACCACATGAAGTTAGGCTATACAAAACCAAAATGACCATTTCACAATTGCAAAAAATGGGGTACCTTCAGCATAATATTATTGTAGTGTTGTGAGGTCGGGTGTTCGATACACTTATCAGGTATCTTTGGTGTAATATGATTCAACGGGATGAGGGAAACAAAATCAATCTCATTATTTAAACATAGAAAGTCTTGGTGAGTCAAGTAATTCCATGATTCCTTATATAGTGCAATCTCAAGAGGAAAACAAGGAACAAAGAGGAGAGGGCAAGAAATTAAAAGAAGTTGATCAGGTTATGGTATATGATTATCCAAGACAATATATAGTGAGAGGAATGATAATTTTAAATTGTACCATTTTGTAATTCATGTTTGATACAATTTCATTCCATACACTTATTTATTCTCATGATTTTGACTTTTCATGATAAATTATTCATCATGAATTCTATGATAAAACATCAAACTTCCTTTCTTCAATGAGAGAGTCGATCATTTGTGTGTATAACATGTTTTATAACCGTTGTTGGAGTTTAACTGAAATGGTATTTCCCTATTATTGATATTTACATATTTTATATAATCCTTTGTATGGATTGGATGACTATGTTAAAGGCACACATGGACATTTATTCCTGACGGTTCAGTTACATGACTAAAGATAGCATCAAGTATCTCTTTGGAAGATACTTGAATGTAAAGGAAGTTGTAATGGGGTTGTTGGAACAATTAGTCGGATTAATATTACACTAGTTGGTAGTATTTTCATTGGAATTGATGGAAGAAATCATCAAGAACTATTTTTTAGAATTTTTTGATCTATTTACATAGGTGTTTAATGAATAATTCTCAGGGCTTCCACCAATTAAAGAAGTTGATTTTAGGATTAATCTCATTATAGGGACCAGTCTTCTTACCCTTTCATCTTACTAGATGGAACCACTAGAATTAATGAAGTTTAAAGTTCATTTGGAAGATCTAGAAATAAAATTGTTCATTAATCCAAGCATGTATCAATGGGAAGTACCATTCTTATTTGTTAAAAAGGTAAATAGAAGTCTTTGACTATGTATGGATTAACATAAACATAACCATGTTACAATAACGAATCAATATCCACTTCAACACATTACAGATATATTCAATCAATTTATGGGATTTAAAGAACCATAAATTTCAAGGATTTTTTTTATAATTCTTTGGTATTTTATGAGTACGCAGTTTCTGACAGCACCAGATTCCGAGACCCAGAGTACCTAAAATCAATTTCCAATGTTTAGCTCTGGTACATTCAGTAAACAAATGTGTGGGTTTTTCTATCTTTTGAATCGGTTCACAGAATTGAAATATGTGGGCACCGATGGAACCGTAGCGCCGGTAATTGCTAAAGAGGACCTTTACCAAAGGTTCATTTGATCGGGAGGAGTTGTTAAAATTTGGGGATTTTTAAAGAATTGAATTGAATAAAATTTGTGGTAGATATTTTATTCCTAAGAAAAGTTGTTTTATCCTACATGGGGATCTTAGGGTTAGACCCACTGGCACCATAACTACCCATGTGAGGATAAATGTGAGGTGGGGCCCGCACAAGCCCCAACCCTTCACATTCCCCATAACTCCTTAAACTCTCCATTAAACCCCCCTTTGTATTTAATTATGTGACTTATCCTCTTTCACATTAATAATTCCAACACACAATAATTTAATTAATTGAATTATGTGTTTGAATTTTGGAAATTTGGAATGCTTGGAAAAATAATATAATAAGGGGAGGCCTTATTTTATTTGGTTAGTTTTGTTGTGTGAGGACTTTGGGGAGAGATATCTTTTCTCATCGAAATAAATTCATCCTCCCTTGAAGAACTTCAATCCTCCCGCGAAGAACGTCATCTCTTCAAGTGAATAATGACTCGGCGACTGATGCGCAATCATCATATTCTATCCATGATAAAAGAGTAGATGATGCTTCCTTGGGTGCACACCGACAACGATGGGAACAACGCCATCAACCGCGGTTCTTGAAAACCACGAACATCCTACGAGGTAGGGGTGTGTTTTGAATTGAGAAATATTGGTTTTCCTTCCATGTTGATGTTCCTCTTAAAACCAATTATTATCGGACTAATGTGGAAGTGACCAGACCAAACTAACACGGACTGATCCCTCCGCTGTTCTTGTGAATTTGTGGCATTCTTCAATCATTCTAGATCGGTAAATGAAGTTATGTTTTCAGAGCCGATCGGAGGTCCAAAAACATCGAAATAGGCCTTAGAGCATTGGGTCGACCTAGATGTGAATGTTTCGTAGAAATCAGATCATCGCAATGAAGAACAAACGCCTTGAGAGGTGTGCTGGCTAGAGGCATCGTTTCTGGAAAATTCTAGAATACACGGCGTGTCCTCCAGAAGCATATGTCGTGTAGTAAAAGCGTACAATGGCTTCCGTTTTGGACGATAGAATAGTAACACACTGCGTGTGACTCTAGAAACATGGTGTGTACTTCCTTCACTAAGGAATAAGTGGCTTCACGAGGCTCGGTGTGTAATTTCGGAGATACATGGACACAGGCAGAACCACACGGCCAAGAGGCACATCATGTACGACCTTTATCTTGTAAAAAGCGGCTTCGTGATGACTTGTCATGTATTTCGGGAATCCACAGATATGGGGTGGAGTACAAGGGAAGGTACTCCACCACACGACCAGGCATGGTCAGCGTACACGGAGCTGACCCCAGAAGTTTGGACACGGTGTTTAACCATACCACACATCGTGTACTTAATTTTTATACGAAGAACCCTTCAAAACGGGTTGTGGTACACGGACAGTACCTTTTTCCTGAAGACACGGCATGTAACCATACCACACACCATGTACTTACTTTTTACACAACCAACCCCATGACATGGGCCGTTTAACATGGGAAGTACCCGGTTTGTGATGACACGGTGTGTATTGATTACCTGCATGCTGTGTACTTTAGAAAAATAGCTTTGTTGTCTTGTTCTCCCTGACTCGGGCACGTTTTTCATGGTTTTCCCCTATGACGTGGTATGAAACGTTGGGATACATCATCTCTGGTTTTCATGATGGTTGATGTATCCACCCCTTTGAATCGAGGAGTGGACCCTCCTAGAATCGAGTGTGCTATGTGCGGGAACCCTAGACCTGGCTGCTACTATGACGACGATGGCGACTGTACTTGGATCCTATGTGGGTTCGGATGTGAGGACGACTGTACTTGGATCCTCAGTGGGTTCCGCAGTGATGTCGACTGTTCTTGGATCCTACGTGGGTTCGACAGTGATGGTTACTGAACTAGGATCCTACGTGGGTTCGGCAGTGACTACTTCTATACTTGGATCCTACGTGGGTTCTTCAGGGGAGATGATTCAGAGGCTAAATCTATCATCTCCACCCCTCTTCATGAATAGTATACATGTGTGTGCTGAGTCCTGACTTCAATCAATATCATCGATATGACTGACTTGCTTTACTATGTGGATTGGGTTGTGCTTTCTTGTGTGGACTGGGTTGTACTTAGGCTCGTGAGTTAGAGCCGAACTGGAATTGATGACTTATGTATATGTATGGGCATATACATAAGTAGTGTTAGTTGATACTTTGTGTTTGAATCTTTCCTTTGTGGTTTATCCTTTGTGGATTCTTGGAGACCTACGGGGGTCTCGGGGTCCCTATTAATTATTTTATACTCATCCATGCACGGGCTATGCCCGCAATATGTAGTGTTGTTTGTAAATGACGGACAATGCTGATCGTGGTGGAGGCTTATGGAGAAGGACGGTACCCATAGGTGGAATATCAGACGGTACATACATGGAGCAGACGACCAGACCCGAGGAGGTGAGGAGACCATCTATACCCACCCCTTAGGTGGCTTAGCCAGAGGAAAACTCAGTGGTGGCTGATTTACTTTACTGCTGCTGTAATTTCATTTCAGTTGTACTGTACTTTTCAGTTGAGTTTGTATTCTGGCCCATTTACTTTTCAGTAATACTTTTGTACTCAGTTTACTTAGTGTTTACTTTAGCTTGCGTACTCTGTTGTGTTGTTTACTTTTATAAAGTAAATTCCTTCCATTTTTATCGGGATTTACACCTTTGGTGCTAGTCGCCAGCCCCTGTCCTATGGAAGTCAGGCTTGGGGTAGTCACAACATGGGCCCCAAGGATGGGTCATGACAAATTGGTATCGGAGGAGTCAGTTCTACCGCATAACTCAGGACTCTGATAATTTCTTCTGTGTGAAGCAATAGTATTTAGGTTATTGAGTCTGGTTATTAGTACAGAAAGTCCAGTGTTGGTGTGGCGGCCGACGTATCCATACACCAGGACCCTAACTTCTGATTTCCGACTCAATGAACGAAAAAATTGATTGCATTTTGTTCCAAAAGAATTATTTGTGATTACATTGTGTTAGCTCACCAGGTATACTGTATTAACCATGGATCACCTGTTTCTTTTCAAGATGACCCCACGATGGCAGCCAGATAGGGTTCCATGATTTGTGCGAGATGGCAGCCCACCGAGTGACGAGGCCTCGGTACATGGCCCCATTATAGCGGATGCACCATTGGTACCTCTACCCACCGAGCCATCGATTCCACCAGTACCAGCAGTTGAGAGTGCTCATTGCCTGAGTGCACTCCATGATTTTCCGCGTCAAAGACCACCCAGGTTCTGGGGGGAGACGGACCCTCGGGAAGCTAAGGATTGGCTGGAGGCTGTTGTTCGAGTCTTCAGATTAGTAGGGACACCAGCTGACCTCATGGTTATCCTTGCGGTGTCTCTCCTGCACGCAACAGCAGGTAGATGGTGTAGCCTGATGCTCCAGGTGCATAACGAGGCATCTCTTCTTTGTTCATACTTCAAGAGCCTCTACTGCTCGAAGTTATTTCCAGCCACCCTCCTTGCGGTGTGCATTTAGGAGTTTCTATAGCTGCGGCAGGGCAGCATGATAGTATCCCAGTACTCATCGAGGTTTACAGATCCCTCGCTCTACTCCACAGACATGTTACGGGACCAATTCTTCCGGGCCCAGACCCTCGAGTAGTGATTGAGGCATGAGATCACAGAATCAATGGTCTCCCTCAGTATTCTAATGCAGGCAGCAGTACTGGAACGAGCCCTTCTTGTGGAGAGCTTTCTTGCTGAGCCTTCACCAGCAGCAATACCTACCGTAGGGAGACACGTAGAGGATTCTTCTGTAGTTGGCAGTATACAGATGTCTTAGAGGTCCAAGCGGACCAGACCATTAGGTGGACGACCTCAGGATACTGGTTCGGAGGCTCGGGGCACATGCAGCAGAGCCAGTTATTTGAGAGGCAGATAGTGTTGTGCATGCAGCGGGCAGGGCCACATGGCTCGTGACTACCGAAACCGCCATGCAGAGGAGCAGCAGAGGGTTGAGGGACCACCTAGGCAGAGGTAGAGGTTTGATCGTGGCGGTCTGTAGGGAGCAAGCGGATGAGGTAGAGGAGCTGGTCGAGCAGCATGTGGTGGAAGATGCTTCGAGGCTCTACCACCACCACCACCAGGAGGTCCACCCCGACCACAGGGAGCTGGTGGGTAGAGGCAGGCTCAAATTTAGGTAGTGGAGGCCTACGACCATGGAGCACTTAAGATGATTCGAGGTACTATCTGTTTCAACTCCGAAATTTTTGTAGTTCTTATAGACACCGGAGTGATTCATTCTTTCATTGCCGCTGCCCTTGTTCGGAGTTAAGAGATTCCGACCGAGCCGTTGACTCGATCCTTATAGTCAGATACTCCTACGAGAGCAGACTCGACGATTACGCACTGGTTCCAGAAGTGTGAGCTTACTATATGAGGGGAGAGCTTTGGCTAGTATTTTCTACTAGTGGCATCTAGGCCATACGACATCATCTTGGGTATGGATTGGTTATCTACATTCCATGCTCAGATCGACTGTATTAGGCGCAAGGTGCGGTGTGTCCGCACCGATGGGAGTAGGTTCACCTTCACCGGTGAGAAGGGAGCCTTTGAAGCAAAGGATGGATTCACACAGAAGAGAGGACAGTCGATCACTCATAAGTTGACCAGTCTCATCCTAGAGGCAGTTGATGTGCGGAGTCCGAGTTTTCTTGTAGTGGTGGATCAGTATGCGGACGTTTTTCCTGAAAACGTTCCAGGACTACCTCCTCGTAGATAGGTAGAATTCTATATTGATCTGTAACCATGGATCACTCCGATATCTTCTCCATCATATCGGATATCTCCGGCTATGCTTCGAGAGCTATGGGTACAACTAGAGGAGTTGTAGGGAAATGGATTCATCCGACCCAGAGTTTCACCCTGGGCTTCCCCGATTTTGTTCCCCAAGAAGGCGGATGGGAGCTTGCGACTGTGTGTTGACTACCGTCGCCTGAACCAGGTGACCGTGAAGAACAAGTATCCACTTTAGAGGATAGATAATCTCTTTGATCAGCTCAAGGGAGCACACTTTTTCTCGAAGATAGTCCTCAAGTCAGGCTATCATCAGCTCAGATTTCGATATGAGGATGTGAAGAAGATGGCCTTCAGGTGTCGGTTTGGCTACTATGATTTCTTGGTTATGAATTTCGGCATAACCAATGCTCTAGCAGTGTTCATGAGTCTCATGAATAGGATCTTCCAGCCTTACCTCAATCGATTTGTCGTAATCTTCATCAATGACATATTGATTTACTCGACTACTGAGAAGGAGCACACCTACCACTTACGGGTTGTACTGGATACACTCCAAGAGCACCAGCTCTATGGTAAGATCTCGATGTGTCAGTTCTGGATTCGAGAGGTCCACTTCATGGGGAAAGTCATCTCTGAGGTGAGATTTACAGTGGATCCTGCGAAGATCAAGGCAGTGCTAGCTTGGGAGCCACCCAGGAGCGTGACGGAGGTGCGGAGCTTCCTAGGTCTGGCTAGGTACTGTCGGAGATTTTTTCCATACTTCTCCAGAGTTGCAGCACCACTTTCAGCTTTGATGAAGATGGGGAAACCCTTCGAGTGGTCAAATAGATGTCAGAAGAGCTTCCAGGAGCTGAGACAAGGATTGATCAGTGCACTCGCCTTGAGGGTACTGGAGGAGGATGTAGGGTACGTAGTTTACTGCGATGCATTAGGGACCGGACTCAGGTGTGTCCTAATGCAGGAGAGGGCAGTGATCATTTGTTGTTCATGAAAGTTGAGGCAGCACGAGCATAACTACGCTACCCATGACCTGAAGTTAGCAGCAGTGGTCTTCTCCATGAAGATGTGGCGGCACTATTTGACGGGAAAGAGCTATACAGTCTAATCTGACGACCAGAGTCTCACGTACATCTTCTCGCAGAAGGACCTGAACCTGAGACAATGGTGATGGATCTATTTCTTTTAGGACTATGAATTTGAGATAGTCTATACTCATGGGAAGGGGAATGTAGTAGCTAATGCTATCAGGAGGAGGTCGGGCATCCAGCTACTTGGAGAGACGACAAAGTAGCTAGCTACATTGCAGATATCCTTCGTGGATAGATTTAGGGCCACCTTTCTAATGTCGCTCATAGCCAATCCTCCACTACTTAGTGGGTAAAAGAGCCAAAACATGGGGATGTTGACTTTGAGACGCGACATGCACAAATATCCAAAGGACAGGCACTTGATGGATTTTCTTTAAGAGGAGAGCATGTTATCTTTTTCAGAGGACGTACCACTGTACCAGTTTCATTAAAGAAGGGTATGCTGAGAGAGTTTCACACCTCCCCATTGGCGATACATCCATGATTAGAAAAGATGTACCAAGACCTCAGATGATAGCACTGGTGGATGGGTATAAAGAAGGCTGTAGCAGAGTTCGTTTCATGATGCCTCACCTGCTAGCAGGTGACGCCGGACCACTAGGTAGCAGCAGGATTGGTACATCTCTTAGAGGTTTTTTTAGTGGAAGTGGGACATGGTATCTATGGATTTAGTGATGGGACATCCACGTACTTCCATAGAATGCGACTCCATATGGGTGATTTCCGACCGACTCACCAAGTCGGCCCACTTCATACCCATCAGAGAGCAGGGCTCAGTAGAGAGCTTGGGATGCCACAACGTTCAGTAGATTGTATGGCTTCATGGTGTGCCATCATCCATCATCTCCGATCAAGACGCTCATTTTACTTCCCGTATTTAGAAGGGGATGCAGGAGAAATTTGGGACGCAGCTATGCCTGAGCACTGCCTTTCACCCTCAGAAGGATGGCCAGATAGAGAGGACCATTCAGAATCATGAGGACATGCTCCGTGCATGTGACCTTGAATTTGGTCGTAGTTGGGAGGATCACATACCTTTTGTGGAGTTTGCGTACAACAACAGCTACCACTCCACCATCGGGATGACACCATATAAGGCATTGTACGACCGACATTGCAGATCACCTTTGTGATGGACAAACCCTGAGGAGTCATCATTTTTAGGATGAGAGATGGTCCAAGAAATGACAGAGAACGTATAGATCATCCAGGAGAAGATGACGACTCATCAGAGCCGACACATGTCATATGCTAACAGGAGGCGTAGACCACTAGAGTTCAAGGATGGAGACCACGTTTTCTTATGGGTCTAACCTCGACGTGGATTATGGAGATTTGGATGGGGAGACAAGTTATCTCCATGCTTCATCGGACCATTCCAGGTTCTCAGCAGGATAGGCTAGGTGGCTTATCGCCTAGCTCTTCCACCTCAGTGGCATCAGTTGCACGACGTTTTCCACGTATCTCAGTTGAGGAGATACATGCACGACCCGATGCATATCATTGATCATGAGGAGCTGGACATCGATGACGGGGCAACATTTGTGGAGGTCCCATTGGAGATCGAGGATCGACAGGAGCGAGTTCGACGTGGATGGTCGATTCCTCTAATGCGCATTATGTGGTAGCATGGGAACCTCCATAAGAGCACTTGGGAGTGTGAGGCTCATATACATGCACAATACCCTCATTTTTTTCCCAAGTTAATGGTGTAGCTTTATGAGGACAGAATTCTTAGAGGTGGAAGTAATGTAAAGACCTGTAAATTTCAAGGAAATTTTTTTCTTAAATTATTTGGGATTTTATGAGTATGCGGTTTTTGACGACACCTGATTCTAAGGCCCGGAGTGCCCAGAATCAATTTCCGATGTTTAGCTTGGGTACTTTCAATGAAAAAATGAGCGAGTTTTTCTATCTTTTAAACCGGTGCTCAGAATTGAAATCCGAGGGCACTGATGGAACCGCAACACCGGTAATTTCTTAAGAGGACCGTTACCAATGGTGCGTTTGCTCGGGGGGTGTTGTTAAAATTTGGTTATTACTAAAGAATAGAATTGAATAAAATTTAGGGTACAAATTTTATTCATACCCCAAGTGGTTTTATCCTACATGGGGAAGTTAGGTTGGGACCCATTGGCACCCTAACAACCCATGTGAGGATAAATGTGAGGTGGGGCCCGCATGAGCCCCAACCCTTCACATTCCCCATAACTCCTTAAACTCTCCATTAAACCCCCTTGTATTTTATTATGTGACTTGTCCTCTTCCACTTTATTAATGACAACACACATTAATTTAATTAGGTTATCCTCTTTATTTAATTGAATTATGTGTTCGAATTTTGGAAATTTGAATTTCTTGGAAAAATAATAAAATAAGGGGAGGCCTTATTTTATTTGGATAGTTTTGTTGTGTGAGGAATTTGGGGAGAGACCTCTTCTCTCATTAAAAGAACGTCATCCTCCCGTGAAGAAATTCAATTCTCCCACGAATAATTTCATCTCTGAAAGAGAAGAACAACTCGGTGACTGACGCACAATCATCATCTTCTGTCCCTATTAAAAGAGAAGACGATGTTTCCTTAGGTGCACACCAACGACGACAGGAATGACGCCATCATCTGTGGCGCTTGACAACCGCAATCATTATATGAGCTAGGGGTGTATTTTGAATTGAGAAATATTGGTTTTCCTTCCATGTTGATGTTCCTCTTAAAACCAATTATTATCGGACTAATGCGAAAGGGACCAGACCAAACTAACACGGACTGATCCCTCCGCAGTTCTTGTTAATTTGTGGCGTTCTTCAAGGATTCTTGAGTGGAGAATAAAGTTATCTTTTCAGAGCCGATCGGAGTCCCGGAAACATCATAATCAGCCTCAGAGCATTGGGGTGACCTAGAATCGGAAGCTACGAAGAAATTGGATCATCAGAATGAAGAACAGATGCCTCGAGAGGCGTGCTGGCCAGAGGCGTTGTTTCTGTAAATTTCCAAAATACACAATGTGTCCTCTAGAAGCACACATCGTGTAGTAAAAGCACACTATGGCTTCCGTTTCAGATGTTAGAAAAGTAACACAGGGTGTGTGACTCTAGAAACACGGCGTGTACTACCTTCACTAAGGCAGAAGCAGCTTCGTGAGGCTCGGAATGTAATTTGGAAGATACACGGACACGGGCAGAACCACACGGCCAAGAGGCACGACACGTACTACATTCACCATTGCAGAAGTGGCTTCGTGATGACTCAATGTGTATTCTGAGAATACACGGACACAGGGTGGAGTACACGGGCAGGTACTCCACCACACGACAAGGCATGGTCAGCGTACACCGAGCAGACCCCAGAAGTTTGTACATGACGTGTAACCATACCACACGTCGTGTACTTACTTTTTACACAAACAACCCTTCGGCACGGGCTGTGGTACACGGATAGTACCTGTGGACTGAAGACACGGCGTGTCACCATACCACACATCATGTACTTACTTTTTACATGACCAACCCCATGACATGGGCCATTTCACATGGGCAGTACCTGATGTCTGATGACACGATGTGTATTGATTACCTACACACCGGGTACTTTAGGAAAATGGCTTGGTTGTCTTGTTCTCCGTGACATGGGCACATTTTTCTTGGTTTTCCCCTATAACATGGGACAGAATGTTGGGATGCATCATCTCTGTTCTTCATGATGGTTGATGTTTCCAGCCCTTTTACTCGAGGAGTGGACCCTCCTTAAATCGAGGGTGCTATGTGCGGGAACCCTAGAGATGGTTGCGACGGCGACGACGATGGCTACCTTACTTGGATCCTATGTGGGTTCGGCAGTGAGGACAAATTTACTTGGATCCTCTGTGGTTTTGGCATTGATGACGACTTTACTTGGATCCTACGTGGGTTCAACAGCGATGGTTACTGAACTAGGATCCTACGTGGGTTCGGCAGTGACGACTTCTGTACTTGGATCCTATGTGGGTTAGCTAGGGGAGATGATTCAGAGGCTACATCTATCATCTCCACCCCTCTTTGTGAGTAGTATACCTATGTGAGCTAAGTCTTGACTTCAATATATATCATCGATATGATTGACTTGCTTTCCTGTGTGGATTGGGTTGTGATTTCCTGTGTGGACTAGGTTGTACTTACGCTTGTGAGTTTGAGACGAACTGGAATTGATGACTTCGGTATATGTATGGGCATATACCTAAGTAGAGTTGTTTGATACTTTGTGTTTGTATCTCTCCTTTGTGGTTTATCCTTTGTGGATTCTGGGAGACCTACGGGGTCTCGGGGTCCCTAATGAGTATCGTATACTCACCCCTGCACGGGCTAACCCCGCACTACATTGTGTTGGTTGCAGACGATGGACAACACAAATCGTGGTTGAGGCTTGTAGAGCAGGACAGTACCCGGAGGTGGACTATAAGGCGAGACATACACGGAGCGGACGTTCGAACCCGAGGAGCTGAGGAGACCATCTGTACCCACCCAACAGGTGGAATAACTCGAGGAATACTCAGTGGTTGCTGATTTACTTTACTACTATTGTACTATATTTTCAGTTGTACTTTACTTTTCAGTTTGGTTTGTATTCTGACCCTTTTACATTTCACCATTACTTTTTTACTCAGTTTACATAGTGTTTTCTTCATCTTGTGTACTCTATTGTGTTGTTTACTTGTATAAATGAAATTACTTCCATTTTATCGGGATTTATGCCTTTTATGCTAGTCGCCTGCCCCTGACCTATGGAAGGCGGGCTTGGGGTAGTCACGGCACGGGCCCCAAGGACGGGTCGTGAAAAATTGGTATCATAGGAGTTGGTTTTACCGCAGAACTCAGGACTCTGATAATTTCTTCTATGTGAAGCAATATTGTTTAGGGTATTGAGTGTGGTTATCAATCCATGGAGTCCAGTGTTGGTGCGGCGGCTGAAATATCCATACAACAGGACCCTGACATCTGATTTCCACCTCAATGCACGAAAACATTGAATGCATTTGTGTTTCCAAACATTTCTTTGTGATTAATTTGTGTCAACTCACCAGGTATACTGTATTAACCATGGAACACATGTTTCTTTTCAGGATGGCCCCACGACGGCAGCCAGCTATGGTTCTGTGCTTTGTGCGAGACGATAGCCCACCGAGTGACGAGGCCTCGGTATAGGGCCCCATTACAGCAGAGGCACTGGTGGTACCTCTACCCGCTGAGCCACCGATGCCACGGGCCCCAGCAGCTGAGAGTGCACGTCACCTGAGTGCACTTCATGAGTTTTAGTGTTAGAGACCACTTAGGTTCCCTGGGGAGACGGGCCCTCAGGCAGCTGAGTATTGGCTGGAGGGTGTTTTTTGAGTCTTCAGATTAGTAGGGACACCAGCTGACCTCATGGTGATCCTTGTGGCGAGTCTCCAGCATGCAAAAGTTGGTATATGGGGGAACATGATGCTCTAGGTGCACGACGAGGCATCTCTTATTTGGTCAGACATCGAGAGCCTCTACCGCTCGGATTTCGTTCCAGCCACCCTCTATGCAGTGCTCATTCAAGAGATGCTAGAGCTATAGCAGGGTAGCATGACATTAGCCGAGTACTTGGTGAGGTTTACCGATCTCTCGCGCTACTCCACAGACATGGTATGAGACCCATTATTTTGGGCTCGGACCTTCGAGTAGGGAATGAGGCATGAGATCAGGGCATCGATGATCTCCCCCAGTATTCTGACGCACGGAGGAGTACTGTAGCGAGCTCTTCTTGTGGATAGATTTCTTGCTGAGCCTTCACCAGCAGAGAGACCTACCGCAGGGCGAAACGTAGCGGAGTCTTATGCAACTGATAGTAGACAGACGTTGTAGAGGTCCTAGCGGACGAGACCATCAGGTGGAAGACCTCAGGATACTGGTTCAAAGATGCGGGGGACACGTAGCAGAGCCAGTAATTCGAGAGGCAGACAGTGCTACGCATGCGGCGGGCAGGGCCACATGGATCGTGACTGCCCGACCTTCCATACAGAGGAGCTTTAAATTGTTGAGGGACCACCCAGGCAGAGGTAGAGGTTCGACCGTGGTGGTCCGCAGGAGCAGGAAGCCGAGGTAGAGGATATGGACGAGCAGCAGGTGGTGGACGGCGATTCGAGGCTCTACCACCACCACCACCAGGAGGTCCACCTCGACCACAGGGAGCTGGTGGGCATAGGTAGGCTTAGCTTCAGGCAGTGGAGGCCAACGACCATGGCGCACCTGAGATGATATGAGGTACTGTCTATGTCTACCCTACCCTTTCTTCATTTCTTATAGACACAGGATTGAGTCATTCTTTCTTTTCCTCGGCCCTTGTTCAGAGCTCGGAGATTTCGACAGAGTCGTTGGCTCGATCCTTACGGATAAAGACTCCTACGGGAGCAGACTCGATGATTACGCACTAGTGCCGACAGTGTGAACTTACTCTAGGAGGGGAGGGCTTCTGCTGGGATCTTCTTCTAGTGGCGTCGAGGCCTTACGACATCATCTTGTGCATGGATTGGTTATCTACGGTCCAATGTTCAGATCGATTGTATTAGGCGCAAGGTGTGGTGTGTCCGCACCGATGGGAGGAGGTTCACCTTCACCGGTGAGAATGGAGCCTTTGCGGCACATGATAGACTCACACAGAGTAGAGGACATCCATCACTCATCATTTGGCTAGTCTCATCCTAGGAGAAGTTGATGTGCGGAGTCCGAGTTTTCCTGTAGTGGTGGATCATTATACAGATGTTTTTTCGGATGACGTTCCATGACTACCTCTTTGCAGAGAGGTAGACTTTTATATTGATCTGTACCCCGGGACATCCCCGATATCTACTCCAGCATATTTGATGGCTCTCTCTAGGCTTCGAGAGCTACGGATATAGCTAGAGGACTTACAGGGCAAGGGATTCATTCGAACAAGGGTTTCACCCTGGGCTTCCCCGATTTTGTTCTCCAAGAACTCGTACGGGAGATTGCGACTGTGTGTCGACTACCATCGCCTGAACCAGGTGACCGTGAAGAACATGTATCCAATTTTGAGGATAGATGATCTATTCGATTAGCTCAAGGGATCATGCTGGTTCTCGAAGATATAACTCAGCTCAGGCTGTCATCAGCTCAGAGTTCGAGACGAAGATGTGTAGAAGATGGCCTTCAGGTGTTGGTATGGCGACTATGAGTTCTTGGTTATGCCTTTTGGTGTAACCAACGCTCCACTTGTGTTCATGAGTCTCACAAATAGGATCTTACATAATTACCTTGATCGATTTGTCATAGTCTTCATCGACGACATATGGATTTACTCGACTACTGAGGAGGAGCACACCTACCACTTGCAGGTTGTAATGGGTACACTCCCAGAGCACCATCTTTATGGTAAGCTCTCGAAGTGTCAGTTCTGGATTTGAGAGGTCCAATTCATGGGGCATGACATCTCTGAGGTGGGAGTTGTGGTGGATCCTGTGAAGACCGAGGAAGTTCTAGCTTGGGAGCCACCCAGGAGCGTGACGGAGGTGCGGAGTTTCCTAGGTCTGGCTGGGTAGTATCGGAGATTTGATCTAGACTTCTCCCGAGTTGCAGCACCTCTTTCATCATTGACTAAGAATAGAAAACCCTTCGTGTGGTCAGATTGATGTTAGAAGAGATTCAAGGAGCTGAGACAGAGATTGACAAGTGCACCCATCTTGAGGATACTCGACGAGGGTGTAGAGTAAGTAGTTTACTGTGATGCATAAGGGACCAGAATCGGGTGTGTCCTGATGCAGGAGTGGGCAGTGATCACTTATGGTTCACGATAGTTGAGGAAACACGAGAATAACTACGCTACCCATGATCTGGAGTAAGCATCAGTGGTCTTCACATTGAAGATGTGGTGACACTATCTGATGGGCGAGTGCTTTACAGTCTACTCTGAACACCAGAGTCTCAAGTAAATCTTCTCACAGAAGGAACTAAACATGAGATAGGGGTGATGGCTCGAGTTCCTCTAGGACTATGACTTTGAGATAGTCTATACTCCTGCAAAGGGGAACGTAGTAGCTGATGATCTCAGCAGGACTTCGGGCATCGTGCTACTTGGAGAGGCGACGAAGAAACTATCGGCGTTGCAGATATCCACTGTGGATAGAGATAGGGAAACATTTCTACAGTCGCTCACAGTCACTGCTCCACTACTTCAGCTGTTCAGAGAGGCACTGCATGGGGACGTAGACTGTGAGATGCGACGTGCGCAAATATCCACAGGACAGGCACCTGATGGATTTTCATTATGAGAATAGAACATCATCCTTTTCAGAGGACGTACCATGGTACCAGCTTCATTACATGAGGAGGTGCTGAGAGAGTTCCATACTTCCCTATGGGCAGTACATCCAGGAGTAGCGAAGATGTACCGGGATCTCAGATGACAACACTGGTGGCCGGGTATGAAGAAGGCTATAACGGATTTCCTTTCACGATGCCTCGCCTTCCAGTAGGTGAAGGCAGAGCACCAGGTACAAGCAGGATTGGTACATCCCTTAGAGGTTCTGGAGTGGAACTCGGAAGGTATTTCTATGGATTTTATGATGGGACTTCCACGTACTTATAGAATAAACGACTCCATCTGGGTGATTGTCGACCGACTCACCAAGTCAGCCCACTTCTTACCCATCAGAGAGAAGGTCTTAGTAGAGATCATGGGATGCCTCTTCGTTCAGGATATCGTACGGCTTCATGGTGTGCCATCGCCCATCATCTCCGATCGAGATGCTCGTTTTACTTCCTGGAATTTGAAGGGGGTGCATGAGGAATTTGGGACACAGTTACGCCTGAGCACCGCCTTTCACCCTCAGACAGATGGCCAGATGGAGAGGACCATTCAGACTCTCGAGGACATGCTCCGTTCATGTGTCCTTGACTTTGGTCGTAGCTGGCAGAATCACCTACCCTTTGTGGAGTTTGCGTACAACAACAACTACCACTCCACCATTGGAATGGCACCATATGAGGAATTGTACGGCCGACATTGCAGATCAACTCTGTGCTGGACAGACCCTGGGGAGTAAGCATTTTAGGTATAGAGATAGTCCAGGCCACGACGGAGATTGTACAGATCATCCATGAGCAGATGAGGACTACTCAGAGCTGACAGAAGTCATATGCTGATAAGAGGTAGACACCACTAGAGTTCGAGGATGACAACCACGTTTTCTTATGGGTCTCACCTCGACGTGGATTACGTAGATTTGGCTGGGGCAACAAGTTGTCTCCATGCTTCGTCAGAGCATTCCAGGTTCTCAATAGGATAGGCGAGGTGGCTTATCACCTGGCTCATCCAACTCAGTGGCATCTGGTGCACGAAGTCTTCCATGCATCTTATTTGAGGAGATATGTGCACGACCCGACACATATCATTTATCACGAGGAGATGGACATCGATGATTTGGAGACATTTGCGGAGGTCTAAGTGGAGATCGTCGATCAACAGGAGAAGGTCCTACGTAGACGGTTGATTCCTCTAGTGTGCATCAGGTGGGAGCATGGGAACCTCCAAAAGAGCACATGGGAGCGGGAGGCTCAGATGCCTACACAGTACCCCCATTTGTGTCCCTATTTTATGATATAGCTTTAGGGGGACGTATACCCCAGATGTGGGAGTAATGTAATGACACCTAAATATGAAGGATTTTTTTTCCTAAATTATTTGGGATTTTACGAGTAAGCAGTTTCTGATGGTACCTGATTCCGAGGCCCGGAGTGCCTGGAATCAATTTCCGAAGTATAGCTCGGTATGTTCAGTGAATGAACGAGCGGGTTTTTCTCTCATTTGAACTGAGGCTTGGAATTGTAATCTGAGGGCACCGATGGAACCAAAATTCCAGTAATTTCTTAAGAGGACCTTTACCAAAGGTGTGTCTTCTCAGGAGGAGTAGTTAAAATTTGGGTATTATTAAAGAATTGAATTGAATAAAATTTGTGGTATAAATTTTATTCCCAACCTAAGTGGTTTTATCCTACATGGGGAAGTTAGGGTGGGACCCAGTGGTACCCTAACTACCCATGTGAGGATAAATGTGAGGTGGGGCCTACATGAGCCCTAACCCTTCACATTCCCCATAACTCCTGAAACTCTCCATTAACCCCCCCCCCTTGTATTTAATTATTTGAATTCTCCTCTTCTACTTTAAAAATGCCAACAGAAATTAATTTAATTAATTTAAACTCTTTAATTAATTGAATTATGCATTTGAATTTGGGAAATTTTAAATGATTTTCAAAATAATAAAATAAGGGGAGGCCTTATTTTATTTCGTTAGTTTTGTTGTATGAGGAATTTTGGGAGAGAGATGTTTTATCATTGAAATAAATTTGTCATCCTGCGATGAAATTCAATCCTCCCACAAAGAACGTCATCTTTTTATGCGAAGAACGACTCGGCGACTGACGCAAAATCATCATCTTCTCTCCATGATAAAAGAGAAGATGGCATTTCCTCGGGTGCACACCGACGACGACGGGAATGACGCCATCATCCACGGTGCTTGACAACCATGAACATCCTACGAGGTAGGGGTGTGTTTTGAATTGAGAAATATTGGTTTTGTATCCATGTTGATATTCCTATTAAAACCAATTTTTAGCGGACTAATGCGGAAGGGACCAGACCAAACTAACACAGACTGATCCCTCCGCCGTTCTTGTGAAGTTGTGGCATTCTTCAAGCGTTCTTGGGCGGTAAATCATGTTATGTTTTTGGAGCTGATTGGAGGCCCAAAAACATTGTAATTGGCCTTCGAGCATCGGGGCGACCAAGAAGAGGAATTTTCATAGAAATTAGATTATCAGAATGAAGAACGGACAGCTCGGGAGGCATGCTGGCTAGAGGCATCATTTCTGGAAAATTACAGAATACACGGCGTGTCCTCCAGAAGCACACTCCATGTAGTAAAAGAATACTATGGATTCTGTTTCAGACATTAGAAAAGTAACACATGACGTGTGACTCTAGACACACGACATGTACTTCCTTTGCTAAGGATGGAGCGGCTTCGCAAGGCTCGGCGTGTAATTTTTGAGATACACGGACACGGGCAGAACCACATGACCCATAGGCATAGAGTGTACTACCTTCACCTTGGCGGAAGAGGCTTCGTGATGACTCGGCATGTATTCCAGGAATACACGGGCACAAGATAGAGTACACGGGCAGGTAATCCACCACACGACCAGGCATGGTCAGCATACGCAGAGCCGACCCCAGAAGTTTGGACATGGCGTGTCACCATACCACACGTTGTGTACTTACTTTTTACATGAAAAACCCATCAACATGGGCTGTGGTTCACAAAAATTACCTATGGACTGAAGACATGGCGCGTGACCATACCACATGCAGTGTACTTACTTTTTACACAACCATCCACATGACATGGGCCGTTTTGCATAGGCAATACTCGGGCACATTTTTCTTGGTTATCCCCTATGACATGGGATAGAACGTTGGGATACATAATCTCTGATCTTCGTGATGGTTGATGTATCCACCCCTTCGACTAGAGGAGCAGACCCTCCCGGAATCGAGTGTGATGTGTGTAGGAACCCTAGAGCTGGCTGCGACTGTGACGACGATGGGGACTATACTTGGACCCCACGTTGGGTCAGTAGTTAGGACAACTGTACATGGATCCTCCATGGTTTAGGTAGCGATGATGACTATACTTGGATCCTAAGTGGGTTCGGCAGTGATGGTTACTGAACTAGGATCCTACGTGTGTTCGACAGTGATGACTTCTGTAAATGGATCCTACGTGGGTTCGGTAGGGGAGATGATTCAGAGGCTACATCTATCATCTCTACCCCTCTTCCTGAGTAGTATACCTGTGTGAGGTGATTCTTGACTTCAATATATATCATCGATATGATTGACTTGCTTACATGGGTGGATTTGGTTGTGCTTTCCTGTGTGGACTGAGTTGTACTTAGGCTCGTGTGTTGGAGCTGAACTGGAATTGATGACCTAGGTATATGTATGGGCATATACCTAAGTAAAGTTGGTTGATACTTTTTGTTTGTATCTTTCCATTGTGTTTTATCCTTTTTTTATTCTAGGAGACCTAAGGGGGTCTCGGGGTCCCAACTGAGTATCGTATACTCACCCCTACACGGGCTATGCCCGCACTATGTTGTGTTGGTTGCAGATGACGGACAACGCTGATCGTGGTTGAGGCTTGTAGAGCAGGATGTTACCCGGAGGTTCACTATCAGGCGGGACATACATGGAGCGGACGACCATACCCAAGGATCTAAGAAGACCATCTATACTCACCCTTCAGGTGGAAAAGTTGGAGGATGACTCGGTGTTTTCTGATTACTTTACTGCTGCGGTACTTTCATTTCAGTAGTACTGTACTTTTAAGTTGGGTTTTTATTCTAGCCTATTTACTTTTCAGCATTACTTTTGTACTCAGTTTACTTATTGTTTATTTCAGCTTGAATACTCTGTTGTGTTTTTTTCTTGTATAAAGGCAATTCCTTCCCTTTTTATCGGGATTTACGCCTTTGGTTGTAGTTGGCAGCCCCTGGCCTATGGAAGGCGAGCTAGCGGTAGTCACGGCATGGGCCCTGAGGACGGGTCATGACATGGGAGCTCAATGGTTTTCTAAAATTGAATTTTGATCAAGATATCACCAATTGTGAGTTCACAATGTGGATATTCCGAAAATAGCTTTTAGATGTGGATATGGTCAGTATGAATTTTTTATTAAGCCTTTCTCTCTTATGAATATACAAATGATCATTATGGAATTTATGAATCATATATTTCAAATATATTTATATTCTTTCATGGTGGTGTTTCTGTGTGAAATATTTTTGGATTCAAGGAAAAGTGATGAGAATAAGAAACACTTGGCGTTGTTGTTGAGAATCATAAGGGATTGTACTCAACATACTAAATTAATGAAGTCTAATTTTGGGATACAATAGGTGTGTTTCCTGGGAAATTCAATTTCTTAAAGAGATGTTTATATTGATCCAGAAATGATAGAGGTTTTTATATCATTGAATTCACCAAAAAAACATCTTTGAGATATGTAGTTTTATTGGATAAGATGGTTATTACCATGTCTTTTATCATGATTTCTCATGACTTGTATTTCAGACGACCACTTTGAAGAATAATTAGTTTCCATTCCATTGGAGCAAGGAATATCAAAACTCTTTTAAAGAACTTAAATTCTCCTTACATCATCACAAATATTGATTTTTTCTGAACTTTTAATAGGGTATGTGGTGTATTATGATTATTTGGGATTTGGTTTGGGGTGTTTTCTCATGATATTAGATCATGTTATTGATTATTAATCAAGGTAGTTACAAGTGAATATGATTAATTTACCAAAACAAGAATTTGAGTTAGATTCCATTTTCCATTCATTGAAAAATTTGCATCATTATCTCATTGGTGATGAATTTACTATGTTCACATATAATAAGAGCTTTAGGAATATTTTCTTAAAATAGGATTTGAACATGAGACAAAGAATATGAGTGTAGTAAATCCAAATGATTGAATTTAAATTGACGAATACATTAGGAAAAGGAAATTAATTTGTAGATTCATTAAGTAGAATGTTTCATGCTCAGTTAAAAAATGAAGTTGTAGATGAGTTGAAATTGATGGTAGTCATAGCGAACATGACCTTGAAATTTAAAGAACTATCTGATGATGTGGTTTTCATTTATGGTTTGTTAGTTCTTGATTTGAAGAAATTATTTAAAGAGGACCATAAATCCAATGAAGAATGTGTTTATTTGATGTAAAAACTCAATCATGGTGAGACTATTGAGGGATGGATGCTGGATGAGAGTTCAATGTAGTGGTTCATAAATTAGATGGTCGAACCTATTGCTTTCTAGGAATAAAATCATTATTCTTACCACCATTCAAGATGGGTTTTTCATCCTATAATATATGGAATATAGAAGTCATTGATGGAATATTTTTGGTTAGTAAGTGTGAAAAAGAATGTTCCAATGTTCGTTTCAAGATCCATAAATTTTCATCAAGTTAAGGTAGAGCACGATTAACCATTAGGTATGTTGTAATTACAGATTCATGTTTGGTAATGGGAGTAGATTACCATGGTTTTTGTAACTGTTCGCCCTATAAAAGTTTGAAAACATGATTTTAGATGGGTGATAGTAGATTAGCTAAAAAATTCGGCTTATCTCATTCCTATTCATGAGTTTCATATAGTGGAGGACTTTTAAATGTTTTATATCACATAAGTGTTAAATACTCATTGATGAACTATTTCAATTGTGTCATATAAAGATCTAAGAATAACATCACATTTCTATAAATCCTTATATAAATAATTTTGGACTCACTTGACTATGAGTATGATGTATCATCCTCAAATGAATGGAAAATATGAAATAACGATACAAACATTATAAGTCATGTTTTGGGTTTTTGTAATGGATTTCGGTGGATCATTGGAAGAGAACGTATCATTAGTAGTGTTCTTATATAAAAATAGTTATCATGCCATGATACATATGCATTCTTTTGAATCATGGTGTTATATTCTTCATCATTCTACACTTTTATGGGTGAAAATAGGTGATACTTTTGTAGTTGTGTCTATAAATGTCTAATAAACAATGGAGAATATTCAGTTGATCAGGAAATGGATGGAGATAGATTAGAGTCATGATAAATCATATTTGTATCATCGCAGATGGCTATTATCATTTGCGGTGTGTGATCATATGTTCTTTAGAATCTACCCAAGGATTATACATCATCATTTTGGAAAGTAGGGAAAATTATCTCCTAGATACATATTCCCTTTTGAGATACTATAACGGGTTAGTGAGGTGCAATATAGATTTGAATTACCACCATGGGTATGTGTAGTGAAAAATGTGTTTCATGTATCTTAGTCAAAAAAGTATTAGCCTAACCCTCACCATGTGATTTGATGGGATCTTGTTGAACTATATCCAAATTATTCATTGGTACATATCTTTGTGCATATTGTTGACTAGTAAAAGAATGTCTTGCATGGATAAATAATTATTATAGTGCAAGTTTCGTGGAAATATGGAAAAATTCAGGAATAGGCTTAGGAATAAGAGATGTAAATAAAGGAGAAATGAATAGAACTCTTTTAGGATAATAATAGTTATCTGCCTTTTGAGGATGGAAAGTCCAATTATGGGGAGAATTTATCCCCCTAGTATTATGTATGTAACCATTTATTTATGCTTATTAATTATGTTATGATTATGTGTGATTTTTAGGAGATTTTATAGAACAGTTAATTTTTTGGGGATTTTCTTTGGGTTCATAGTTGGCGTACTGTTTGTGAAAACTGTGAAACACCTTCATAAAATTGTCTTTAATGAGACATGTGATAAATGGAAGGTGCAAAAGTGGTGAACAATTTCACCAAACTATGAGGAAGCCTAGGAGAAACCATGTTGTAATGTATGGTGGGAATTGTCACAATTAGAGCTCAATTTGTAAACTTTTCGAGATCACCGTGTGAGTTATAACTTTGAAGAGTAGCTGGCACACAGTTCATGCACAGTTTTCCATATAGTGTGACTAACCGTGCCCGAGTTAAAAATCGAGATCCTAAAGTTATGAATCTCACACGTTTTGATATATAAGGCCCCAATTTTTCATTCCATCTATCCAAAACTCAATATTATCTTATCCCAAAGGCTAAGGAAGAATATCCCATTAATTGTGAGGTGATTTGAAGGCTTCCCTAGGTGATTTTAATCCTAATTCATTTGGTAAGTGATCGTTCTTGGTGAATCTTGTGGGTTTCCATTGTTTTTACTTAGATCAACATCTTTATAATTCTTGATTTCATAGATCTATTTCGAGTGTAGATAGATATAAGATATTTTATTGAATATATTATTATATTTGTCTTTTCTAATCATATGGGATGAAATCTATGTTTGGTTTTTGGAGATTCAACCAGGTTTTATTAGAATTTGAGTGTAGTTCTTCATTTTTACCATATATACAGAGGTTGGAGGCTTTACTCAAGAGTACTATATTTAGAATATGATTTATTGGTATCAAAATGTTTAAATGGTTATAAATATATTGTGAAATTAATGTTAAAATCATTATAGAAACCTTATTTACTGATGGTTTGTTGATGTGTATGAAATTTTTGATTTGTTGTGAAGATTGATTAGATAATTTTTTTTAAATTGGTGATTTTAAAATAGTTACTTGGTTTTATTTGAGGAAAAAGTTTTAAAATTTTTTAGTTTTCTTGAAATTGTTTTATTGTTTAAATGGAATTACAATGAAATTGTTGTTCATGGTTTTTGGGAATAATTGGTGGGGTGTGTTCATATTTCATTAAGAGGCTTGGTTGAAATATTACAATGTGGTCAGTTCCAAATGTGTAATGACACGTGGGATTTATTTAACATGTAATGACTTAGTGTATTGATGAGAAATTTCTATTTAGTGTGTAACTGTCATAAAGTATCATTCTTGGTTGGATGCGTAGATTTTTGGATTAGAATTAGTTATACCAAATAGAAATTCTGAAATGGTTTGAGAACACAGCTTGGTTACTTTCATTGGAACTTTTTTTTGTTTATAAAAATTAATTTTTTCAAGAACATTTTTATATGTAGTGATAAAGTGATTTTTGAAGATTCTTTTAATAAAATATTTTATATAAATGTGTTAACATGATCAATCATATTTTCATGAGTAGTGATGTCATTTGGGGAAAACCTAGTGAGTTTCATTACTCACCCAGGTTTCAGAACTTTAGTTCTGTTGCAGATGCTGTTTATTTATACATTATAAAAGGTAAAGTATCACACATTTTTTACATTAAATCATGATACTTGGTCTGTTTTTAGACCATGAAGTAGATCAATGATTTGGAATTATATCCCACTTTGAATTTTTTTTTCTTTTTGTAGTCCTCTGTTGTGTCCTTAGTTATTTTGTAGAATTCTGTTGTGGACTCTTTGTATAATTTTTATATAAATAAAATGGTGATTTTTCTTTCATTGATAACATTCATCATGTAGTTGGTTATTCTTTTATGACTTGTTTGGCTGGTTGTTTTATTTTCAAATGGAAAATAATCCACCATGTTTTAATAAAGCCCTTGGATTTTGTTACCATCCTTGGGGAACTTGTGTATGTCACTTAAGGCCATGTAATATTCCTACACCTTCCCAATACAAGTATAATAAGAGGGATGTTACAATATCAATCCATAAATTGTAAAAAAATTTCATTTTTAGGGTTGAAGCTATGTTTTTCGGCAATACATGCGGTTCTATAAAAATTAATTTTCAACACACGTGGTATTTTTATTTTATAATTTTAATTTCGTACTTAAAATATGTGGGTATAAATTTCAAAATAATTATAACTTTAATTTATTCATAATGGATTTATTTTAATGGTTAGAATACCAGTCACTTTATTGATAAACTAAAATGAAAAAATGAGAAAACATTTTAGTTAATGATTTTTTATAAAATAGTATTTCTTTTGGGATGTTGGGTGTTTCTCAGCCAAATTATCCATACCATTCATTATTATACAATTTTTAGAGACACAATATCTATGTCATATATCAAAAAATAAATACTTTGATTATATATAAGAGTGCCACTTCTACTCAACTCTAAGAAGACACTCACTATCCCCAAATGTTTCACAACTCTCTTGCCTTTTACTCACGAAAACCATAGATATATAAATTTAAATGTTCCTTAACCTCATTTGGTACAAATTATTTTTTTCATAACAAAATTATTTTAATTTTTAAGTGAAAACCAATGGAGGGTACCAGAAGAATTGATAATGCTCTTGTAAAAATATCTTTTATTTTTTTTCTTTCTCTAAATATTTAATCTTTTATATCATGATGATATAAAAACCTCATTATTCTAAATATGCATATTTTTTATGATATTTATATGAACAAAAAACACATAAAATTCCATCAAATGGGTTACGAAATCATCATTCATGTGTATGGTGGATTACCGCCTCGCGAACCAAGGTCGTTCGATTTTCTATTACCACATTTCATGATTGTGAATAATGAGGGAATTGATGTTTATATATGATAATTATGATTTTTGTGATGAAATTATTAATATTGAATTATTATATAACACATAACTTCAGTATTACCTTTTTTGGGAATATGATACAACCGCTCATGTTTGTGGAGGACTACCGCCTCCTGAAGTGATGTGATTCATTTACGCATTAAATTAAATATATTAAGGTTTATTTTTAGAAAAATATGTGATATATATAAAAAAATATTATAATTTTCATACAATATATACATATTTTTTTTATTTCTTTTAAAATGAAAAAATGGATACAATGATCATGCGTTCATACAACCTAACATCACCATGAACGGTGTATTCAATTTCCTATCACTAAAAATTATTGATTAAAATAAATATTTTTAAAATTATTATATATTTTATTTATATAATGTTTTAAATTTTTTATATTATTAAAAAATTATTTAATTAATTGGACCAAAAACATAAAGTCAAATCAAATTTGAAATATAGTGAGACTATTTCCCAAAACATAATATTAACATTGAAATGTTAATATAAGGGTAAAAAATGATCATAAGAAAATAATATATGATATTAAATATATTAATATGTGTTTTTATAAATTTAATAGTTTTTTATAACAACTATATACGAGTTTAATGCACGTTATAATAAATGGAAGTAGGAGGTATGAGTTTTTCTCATCTTAGTTTAAATCATGTGAGATATATTTTGTATTTATTAGTTAATTTTTTGTGGTGTTTATAAAAAACATGAATATATTTCGTCATTTTTATTACTAAATTCATGTGATTTACATATCAAATTTAGTATCTTTATTTTATGGGATTTTTTTAATTGATACTAAAGCTGTAAAGGACTATAGTCTCAACATCCCTTCTTAGAGACTATTGTTATGTTAAACAAAAATATTTTTTTATGATGTGTGTATATACATCCAATTTTTCATTTTATATCACGATGAAAATTATTTTAATTATATATTATGTTTTATTAAAATGTTCTATTTCCTGTGGCTAGCAATTCAATGTTACTAATGTGGTAAGAGTTTTATGTTCGAATATCAACATTTACAGGGAATATTTGCGATTAAGTCTCTAATTTTGTAATCTTAGGATTTACCTATAACGATTTATCTTTAATTTTCCTCTCATTTGATTATTTAATAATTATATAGATTTTTCCAAAATTACATTCGGCCTATGTACTAAAATGTTCAAAATATATTTTTTATGAAAAATAACATTCTCAACAAGAAATTAGTTTTTATTAAAAAACCATGATTTCTAAAATAATATTTATAATTTTTTTGAAACTATTTTTCAAATATGAAAGGATAGTTTCACAAGAAATGATTTAAATGATTTTTAAAATTTTTCATTATATGTTTCACGGCTATTTTCAATGAAAATGGTATTCAAAATGTTTTATGTTTTAAAATGTTATTTTACAAATGAAAAGGGAATTTTATTTAATTGTTTAAATTTTATTTCAATTATATTTACTTTCAAAAATATCAAAAATCCCTTTTTCTACTTATGAAAAAAATTTGATATCTAGTTTTGATAACATCTTTATTATTTGTTTGTATGTAATAATATTGTTTCAAAGGGATTGTTAGGAAACTTGTTTCTTTTCCACTAGTTACTCATGTTTCATAAAGATTATTACAGAACCATTTTATAATACATGGGTTAATTATGTTTCAAATATATTATTATGGAACCCATTTTTTGATGGGTTAATCATTTTTGAAAATAATAAGTGTTGTTTCAAGGAGTTATGTGGAAACAAATTATCTATGTGATTTATTACTTATTCAGTTCTTGGAAAATATAAATGATTGTAGTTCCCAAATTACACCAGGTGATCTAATTATAGCTTATCTGATATGTGAACCTAGATAAAACTATAATTTGTTAGGTTATGATTATGATCTCTAGAGAATTATATTGGATTTTTTCCTCGTGGTTATTCTAATTTTAAGGGTTCTGTAAGGGTTTGATAAGGATTCTATGGGATGATTTTCTAAGATACAAATATGTTTTATCATTTATTTCTATTGGTTATAATATTTCTTATTATCATGATTGATATAACATGGCTCATAATTATTGATTCTGATGACTCTTTCCGTTTCCATCATCTATTATGTGATGATGGGGGTATTTGTTGGTAAGAGTTCCTTTATGATTCACTAATTCAATTTAATTATTTCATCATATCTTATGCACTATTATGATATTGATGAATTTTCATTATTAATGATCAAGTTTATCTTACTGAGAATTTGTGATTAAACTTATTATGTTTCCTTTTCCCCATATTACAATGAATGTGGTTTGACAATTTATATCTATAAATTATTTAAAAGGATAATGTTCATATCCTATTTTTAATTCAAAAATGCTGGGTTAAATGTGATAAATATTCATTTGGAGACATGGGGATTGTTTATATAAGTGTTTTCCTAATTATATAATACTCTAAACCAAAAATTTCATCGACAGTGTAAGTGATCCTTTTTTCATTTTGTTTTTGTAGGATTATAATGATACAAAATGGGTCTCAAATATAAGCATCATAGCCTAAAACATAAAGATCATGGTTTCAACACAGGATCCAGGAGTGGTTATCTTAGAGAGTTATTCTTGGTATCAAAGGATAGAATAAATAAATTTATATATTAGAATGTTTTCAAGCTAGGATTTTTTAATAGTTATGATACCATCATATTTATATAGTACAAAGGATGATCATATTATAAAAGTCATATACACCTTATTTGAGGTTCTTATGTAGTATGTTTAAGGTTATAAATGTCATTTTATTAGGTGTTTTATTTGGTTGATGTATATGTTAAATTTAGGTTTAAAGGGAGGTATTATCTTAATTTATGAAACAATAATTTTTAATGTATTGATAACATTTGGTGTTTATGTGATCTTGGATATTGAGGTGATTATGGGAACATAATTATTATCTTATAGAAGACCACATGATTGAAAAGTGAATTGGTGACTATGTGATTAATGTTTCCTCAAAAGAATATCACCCTATTTCAAGTCTTGAAATATAGAAGCTATGAGATAACCCCTGAGGTTAAAACAGGTGAAAATTATGTGGTCATTTGGGATATAGAGTTATATAATTATTTAGTTTCATCTTTTGTATTACAATAAAATCTAAAGTATTATTTTTTCATACAATTTTTTATTCATTTTGGGAATTATCTTTCCATGCGATAACCATTTTGGTTTTAGTTTGTAAGAACCAGGGTTTTCATATGAGGTACACATCCTTTTCTTTTCAGTTTAACTATTTTTTGAGGCCTACTGTGGAAACCTATCTTGACTGAGGGAGTTACGGAGGTATTCAGGGCTTGTTTGGAGCCCGAAACGAAGTTTTAGGCTAGAAATGGCCTGGAACACGGTTTTCGCATGGCCTACGCATGGCCTGGGTAAACCGTGCGCCTTGGTGCTGGCCTACCAGAGCCAGGAGCACGGCCTGCACACGGTTTGAGGAAACCATGCAGGTTGGTCGTGCGGTTTCCCCTTGCCTTCCAGTAAGGTCTTCATGGTATCTGCACAGTTTTCTAGGCCGTTCTGGTAAACCGTGTGACCTGCTGTGTTTTGAAAATTAAATTAATTTTTAGTTAAGTAGATTAAATTTTATAAAAACTAAACCTAACCCCATTCTTCAAACCGCACAGCAGGGGAAGAGCTCTCAAGCGGATTTTGGAGAACTTGAGCCTTCTCCTTCGTTCGATCTCCATTTCGAACACTGTTCGTCTTGTTGGATCCACAACGGTAAGTCCTCAATTACTTTTTAATCCTTCTCAATTATTCTGGTTATGAAAAACGTAGATTGAATTAATGCCCATATGCCCTAATTTCTCATTCGTTGTCTGTTATTCATATTTCTACCAAATTAGGACGAATCAGAGCCTGATACTAGACGAGATATCTTGTACGAGCCTAAGGTAGGTGGTCTCGGGATTTTGGATGATTGTCAAGCTGTTTATATATGCCAGAGTGTCGAGTGTCCACTTCTTCGGTGTCGCTAGAACCTGGAATTTAACCCTGTTGTTACCTAGAGTATTGTAGGTAATTTGAATAGGGTGGTGTGTGCCTGAGTTAGGTTTTACACCATGGACAGGAACCACCCCTTGGGTGAGTTGTCCTTGAATGACTATTTTAGGGCCTTTGACCCTGGATGCTTTCCTTTCCCTTGGGGTTGTTAAAAAACAGGAATTGAAGTAAGATGAAATTTTAATTGAAATGATTTCAGGTATGGGATGGAGTTTTTCCCCTTGACCCTTGTATGTTAATTATTGAATTTCTAGCCCACATGTGTTAAATTCTTTGAACTACTTTAAATGTGAAACAATGTCATGGGTGAATCAGGGAACCAATGTCAGTTTCCATGGACGGACTCATATGGGACCTGTTACAGTGATGTCGAGTGAATCATGGACCCCACATGAGATGCCATGGATGGACTCAACATGGCATGATATCTCATGGGCGATAACCAGATCTTATTTACATGATAGCAGGGATGGGCTTAGATGACAGACTATACCGCACCTAGAGCGAGGCTAGGCACCTAGGAGGTTTCCTGGAACGGGCTTGTAGTGTGTTGGTGGATTTTCTCCCTGAACAATGCCTGGTATACAAATTGATTATTCCATGAACGGGTTCAAGGAATGGTTAAAAACATGAATGGTATGGTTAATGATTGGAATGGATACTTGATGCGACGCCAAGCCAAAGAAGAATCTAGGGCCAGTCTTGCTAGTTTTCCTTGTTTACTGCTTTCCATATTACACTGCCTGTTTTATATATTCACTGATAGTTAAGCCTTGATCTTTGGTGGTTGCCTTCTAGGATTTTTTCTCACACCCTATTTGGGTCATGTTTTTGGACCAAAGCAGATTATATGATTTCAGGTATGGATAATGGGAAAGGCCCTAGTACAAGTACATGACTTTCTGCTCAGAGTATGAGTGCAAGGGACCAAGATGAGGCTTGCGATACGATAGGGGATACTTTCTCGTTTCTTTTTGGTGTTACGTACACTTATGTTGTACTGTATTGACATGTACCATCTTTGGATATTTTCTAGACTCCTGTACCATTTTCACCATTTGGTATATGTCAGATGTTTCTACTTGTGATCTATTTCTACTGTCTATGTGTCGTCTACTGGTTACCTTCTTCCACGATTGTATGTTATTAATTCCATTGTGATACTTTGGTAATGAGGGCATAGTCTCCCCATGGACTTAAATAGGCCCTCGCTGCTAGTCTGCAGCCTCTGGTGATTGGGGAGAAGCGCTTGAGGCCATGTGACGACCGGTCCAGCTACCAGGTTGAGTGGTAAGTCAGGTCGGGACGTTACAAAGTGGTATTAACGGTTTTCCTTTTCTGATTTGACTTACTATATGGCGACTATAGATAGGAGTAGGAAAGGAATGGACTTTAGTATTAAACTGTGCCGGGAGTTTAAACCCGCATACAGGTAAAAGCCAAGTTGCCACGTTTGGAATTGTGTTTCTGGGTTTAATTATTAAAATTTTTCTGACTTCACGGTTGGGTGACACACATGGTTTTTGCAGTTACTATTGATATTATTGTGTGTTCTATTTTGTTGCAACCTAATGATATGAGGGGTTTCCATCTCAATTCATCACATAATAACCTTGTTGGGAATCACATATCAAGCATTATGATATGCTATCTAGAATTCATTAGATATTGCATGTTGTTGTGATAGCTATTGCATACTGTTTTGATTATTGATTGATAGGTGTGCCTACTGTTGTGTTATATTGGGTGAAATGAATGAAGAGTGACATCATCTTTCAATTCATAAGAAGTATGGGCCCTTATGGATTTGGAAATAACACACCAATGTGATGTAAATTCTAAATGAAATTGAATTGCATGGTTATATGGGCATCAAATTTTGATTCATGAGGTATAATGGGCCCTCAGGGAATAGAACATGGTGGACTGTCGGTTAACGCTTTTGAACATAGGTATGTTAAAAGAATGAATGTTGAGAATATAGCCTGACCTAGACCCGGATTTTGAGTGGGCAAGAGGCAGTGACTCTAGTTGTATTTGGGTGACTGTACCTTATGTAGTCCTGGCCTTTGAAGCATACTATGGTTTGATGTGTTTTTTAGGAAGGTATTGGCCTGTCCTATCCTGTTTCTTGTGCTCATGAGTTTCGAATCTCGTTAAAAAATCTTCAATAGAAGCATGTGTTTGGCATTTCAGAGTCATGACACCATGGCGACCTCCAGTCATACGTCGGGAGAGCGGTGACGTACACGTTCAAGAGATAATAGGGCATGGGATACTAGAGAAAACACCCGTTGTGCCAGCTGCGACACCAGGGATCTTGTCAGACATAGGTGCCGAGGCATAGTTCCATGAGAGCTTGTTTCATTTTATAAAGACCGTTTAGGGAGCACCGTGACCTCTCCTGACTATTGCAGAGTTGACGCGTGAGTTTCAGCAGCAGCATCTGGCTACGTTTTCAAGTGATGGCGGGCCACAGGCTGTAGAGTCCTGGTTAGAGGCCATACTAGATATCTTTGAGCATTTGGAGACACCTCCAGAGAGGAGGGTCAATCTCGCTATGTACATGTTGCGCGATTCCACCAAGAGGTGGTGGGACGTAATCAGCCAGTCAAATCATCATCGGGAGATAGCTTGGATAGAGTTTCATAAGACCTTCTATGATATCTTTTATCCTGAGACTTGGAGGGCCAATCGATCTAGGGAGTTCTTGCATCTAAAACAAGTTGCGCTATCAGGGATGGAATACTCGGCCTGTTTTACTGAGCTTCAGCACTTCGCACCTATCCTTATGGGCGATGAGCTGTAGAGGACCAAACGTTTTGAGGATGGTATGAGTTATGACATCCGATCTCAGGTAAGTATCTTCAGGTTGACTACTGTTTCTGGAATTGTGAACTAGGCGCTAATCACAGAACGTAACCAGAGAGCGGATGGAGGTGCGAGCCAGAGCGGTTCGGTATCGAGATCAGGTACTCTAGTGACTATCAGTAGGAAGCGTCATCTAGAGATTCCACATGGTGTTTCTAACAGTCAGAACCTATCTTCGGCTACCAATATGAGGTGCTACCGATGTGGTAGGCTGGGACACACGAAGCCGCAGTTTCCATGGGACCCAGTCGAGTGCCGATCATGTGGCAAGATGGGTCATCTCCAACATTTATGCAGAACATTTCCACCAGCAGCCAACGATAGAGGGTCCGCACCGATTCCATATGCAGGAGCAGGGTCGGTAGATTCTCATCAGATAGGGAGTTGGGGTGCGACTAGCTGATCAGGCTGAGGTAGTGTTCGTGGCAGAGGTAGCCAGGCACAGGGTACACCGAGATGTCATAGCGGGCCAGCTCCGGGTAGTGAGGTTGTATCACAGGGTCGTCGTTCAGGGCATATGTATAGAGTGCAGCCTACTTCCGAGTATTGGGGAGCGGGACCGTCTACGGTGAGAGGTACGATCTTAGTAGAATTTTTTATTTCATCTTCCCTCTTTGATATATGTGCATCACACATTTTGATATCTGCACCTATAGTGAAAATCCTTGGGCTAGTTGTGTTGTCTTCTAGTGGCGTCTTGATGCTAGACACACCATTGGGAGTTATGGAAGAGGTTGTACGTAAGTGAAGAGGGATACCCCTTGAGGTTGGAGGGTGTCACTTCGTCTGGGATCTTTATGTTCTCGAGTTGACAGGTTTTGATGTCATTCTCGGTATGGATTGGATTGTAGCTTACCAAGCCTACGTTGATTATTACTGCCGAAGGGTGATTTTCATATCACCAGAGGGTGTAGTGTATACTCTTAAGGGAGAGTGGGATCTCCAGGCAAGCCGAGATGGACCAGAGCATCGTGGGCTGGACGGGATGATGTCCCAGATCGCTAGGTTGATTCTGGATGATCAGGGAGTGATTAAAACGAACCTTCCTTCAGTAGTTGAGAGCTTCAGGGATGTTTTCTTGGATAACATTTAGGTTTACCTCATGAGAGAGACGTGGAATTCTACATTGAGCTAGTTCCAGGAGTTGTACCAGTATCCATTCCTCCTTACAGGATGGCTACAACCGGGTTACAAGAGCTCAAGAAACTGCTCAAAGATTTGGAGGAAAAAGGGTTTATTCGACCTAGTACTTCTCCATGGGGTTCGCCGGTCCTTTTTGAAAAAAAGGTGGATTGAAATCTTAGGCTATGTGTGGACTATTTCAAACTGAACCAACTGATGTTTAAAAACCGATATCCCCTTCCACAGATAGATGACCTATTGGATCAGCTTCGAGGAGCTAGGGTGTTCACGAAAATTGATTTGAGGTTAGGGTATCACCAGGTGCGTGTTAGACCTGCAGACATACCTTGTATAGCTTTTCGTAGCAGTTATGGGTTGTATGAGTATCTAGTTATGTCGTTTGGTCTCACGAATACGCCAGCGGTTTTCATGGATTTTATTAATCGTCTGTTCCATCCGTACTTGGACTCGTTCGTCTTTGTTTTCGTGGACAATATTTAGGGGTATTATCGAAATCAAAACGAACATCCCAACCATATTGATATTGTCCTGAATACACTAAGAGAACATCAGCTATATGCAAACCATACTAAGAGCCACTTTTGGATAGTTCAAATTTACTTCTTGGGGCATGATATCTCTAAGACAAGAGTGTCTGTAGACCCAGAGAAAGTTTGGGCTGCGGTTTCTTGGGAAAAGCATAAGAATGTCATTTCCATACAAATTTTATTGGGGATTTCTGGTTATTATCGTCATTTCATACAAGATTTCTCAAGCTTAACAGCGTCGTTGACAGGACTGACTATGAAGGACATGAAATTTTCATGGATAGAAGCTTGTCAAGTAGCCGTTCAGGAGATGAAAGGAAGGTTGACATCATCACCAATCCTGATACTTCCAGAACAGGGAAAGAGTTACATGGTCTATAGTTATGCATCAGGTATTGGGCTGGTGGCAATGATGATATAGGGTGACAGAGTCATGGCGTACGGATCTCGGCAGATGAGGCCACACGAGAGGAATTATCTGACGCACGATATTGAGCTAGCAGTAGTTGTTCATGCGATGCGCTATTGGAGACACTATTTATTGGGAGAGAGTTTGGTGGTGTACACAGACCACAAGAGCCTCAAATATATCTTTACTCAGCATGATCTAAATCTTAGGCAGCGACCGTGGATGGAGTACCTACAATCCTTTGATTTCGAGCTTGCTTATATGCCTGGTAAGGGAAATGTTGAGGATGATACATTGAACAAGAGGACTCAAATATAGGTAGTGCAATAGGCTAGAAACGAGTGGAAGCTTATACACTTGTTCTCTGAGATGCATCTTGATGTGCAGGATAGCAAAGTCATGTCTTTTCTATCGTCCTTAGCTGTGACTTCTACCCTCCTGGACAGAGTAAGGATGAGAAAATTATCAGAATCAGTAGTCCTAGTTCTATGGGATGGTGTGTCTGGTTAGGACCCTCCACCTATTTGGTCAATAGGCCAGGATGAAGTTCTTCGTATCCGTGGATGTGTATGGGTTCCAGTGGATATTAGAGAGGAGCTGATGCAGGAGTTTCTTGCTTCGGTTTGGGCAGTTCATCCCGAAGTCACTAAGAATCATCGTAACATGCAACGAAAATACTGGTGGCCTGGTATGAAGAGGTAAGTTTCTATTTTCATCATGAGATGTTCACCGGGCAGCAAGTGAAGGCAGAACACCAGTGTCCAGTTGGGCTTTTACAGTAGTTACCTATCCCGGAGTGGAAATGGGATGATGTTGCGATGGATTTCATGACTGGGTTACCAAGGTCACCTCGAGGTAATGATGATGTGTGGGTTGTGGTTGATAGGCTCATGAAGGATTCTCATTTATTTACAACCAAGGAGATCTTCACTGTGGATGAGATGGGAAGGTTTTATATCCGGGAGATAGCACGACTCCATGGGGACCTGCGCACCATTGTTTCAGACAGGGATAATCGTTTTACGTCACGTTTCTAGTAGAGTCTTTAGAGGGTGCTGGGTAAACAGGTGCTCCTGAGCACAGAATACCACCCTCAGACTGATGGCTAGACAGAGCGTATGATACAAGTGCTTGAGGACATATTGTGAGCATGAGCCCTATATTTTGGGGCTGATGGGAGAGACACATTCCCCTAGTTGAGTTTGCCTATAACAATAGTTATCAGGAGACTATACAGATGGAACCAAACGAGGATTTATATGGTAGGCCATGCAGATCACCCCTGTTCTTGTTAGAGGTAGGTGAGGTAACTTTACTGGGGCCACATCCTGTTCAAGAGTCATCTATGCACTTCCAGTTGATACTGAAGCGGATGGCTACTACACAATCTCGTTAGAAGTCATACGCTGATCGCCACAGACAACCCTTAGAGTTTGTGGTCAGGGATCATGTTTTCTTGCATGTTTCACTGAGACTGGGACACAGGCGGATCAAGAGACAGGGTAAGTTATCGCCTAGATATGTTGGGCCTTTTGAGATTCTGGATAGGGTGGGGTCGGTAGCCTATCAGTTGCAGTTACCTCAGAGGTACTGATCCATGCATGATGTGTTCCATGTTTCTCAGTTATGACGATACTATTAAGACCCGTCACATACCTTCCAGCCTTATGAGGTCGAGCTTCAGGTAGATGCATCCTTTGAGGATCATCTGATTTGTTTCATTGATAGGAGCATGAAGGTTCTCTGTGGCCGGTTAGTTCCTCTAGTATGGGTGATATGGAAGCATGGTCGTTTACAAGATGAGAGTTGGGTGCAGGAGGCCGATGTTCGTGCTCAGTGTCCAGTGCTGTTTGTAGACAAATCTTGACCATTTTTCAGAGAGAAATTTGGGGATGAATTTCTATAAGGGGGAAGATTGTAAGAACCTGGGTTTTAGTACGAGGTACATATCCTTTTCTTTCCAGTTTAACTATTTTTTGAGGCCTACTATGGATGCATAACTTGACCGAGGGAGTTATGGAGGTGTCCAGGGCTTTTTCGAAGCCCAGAATGATGTTTTAGGATGGAAATGGCCTTGCACATGGTTTGCGTACGACCTGCACATGGCCTAGGTAAACTGTGTGCCTTGGTGCAGGCCTACCAGAAGTTGGAGCACGACCTGCGCATGGTTTGAGGAAACTATGCGGGTGGGTCGTGCGGTTACCCCTTGCCTTCTAGTAAGGTCCGCACAGTTTTCCAGGTCGTGCGGGTAAACAGTGTGACCTACTATGTTTTGAAGATTTAATTAATTTTTAAATAGGTTGATTAAATTTTATAAAAACTGAACGTAACCCCATTATTCGAACCACACAGCAGGGGGAAGAGCTCTCAAGAGGCTTTTGGGGAATTTGAGCCTTCTCCTTCATCTGATATCCATTGGGAACATCGTTCGTCTTGTTGGATCCACAATGTTATGTCCTCAATTCCTTTTTAATCCTTCTTGATTCTTTTTGTTTGGACAAACGCTGATTGAATTAAGGCTCATATGCCCTAATTTCTTGTTCTTTGTCTGTTCTTCAGTTTTTTCCAAATTAGGACGAATCAGAGCATGATATTGGATGAGATATCTAGTATGTGCCTAAGGTAGTGTCCTCGTGCTTTTCGCTTATTTTCAAGCTATTTATATAAGCTGGAGTGTCGCGCTCCCACTTTTGGGGTGTCGCTTGAACCTGGAATTTAACCCTGTTGTTACCTAGTGTGTTGTAGGTAATTTGAATAGGGTGGTGTGTTCCTGAGTTAAGTTTTACACCTCGAAAAAGAACCACCCCCTTGTGTGCGTTTTCTTGAATGACCATTTTAGTGGTTTTTACCCTAGATTCTTTCCTTTCCCCTAGGGTTGTTAAAAATAGAATATGAATATGAATGGAATTTCAATAAGATGAAATTGTAATTGAAATGGTTTCGGGAATGGGATGGATTTTTTCCCCTTGACCCTTGTATGTTAATTCTTGAATTTCTATCCCACCTGAGTTAAATTCTTTGAACTTCTTTAAATGTGAACCAAGTCATGGGTGAATCATGGAACCAATGTGAATTTCCATGGATGGACTCATACGAGAGTTGTTATTGTGATGCCAAGTGAATCAGGGATCCCACGTGAGATATCATGGACGGACTCAACAGGGAATTATATGTCATGGGTGATTCCCGAATCTTATTTATAGGATACCAGGGATGGGCTTATATGAAGGACTATACCGCACCTTGAGCGAGGTTGGGTACCTAGGAGGTTTCCTGGAATGGTCTTGTAGGGTGTTGGTTGATTTTCTCCCTGAACGATGCCTGGTATCCGAATTGAGTATTCCAAGAACTGGTTCAAGGAATGATTGAAAACTTTAATGGGATGGTTAATGAATGGAATGGATACTTGAAGCGATGCCAAGCCAAAGCACAGGCTTGGGTCGGTCTTGCTTGTTTTCCTTATTTACTTCTTTCCATATTACACTGCCTGTTTTATATATTCACTGACAGATTTGCATGGATATTTGGTGGTTGCCTACTGGGATTTTGTCTCACACCCTGTTTGCATCATGTTTTGGTCCTAATAAGATTATATGATTTCAGGTATGGATAAGGGGAAATGCCCTAGCACAAGTACTTGAATTGCTGCTCGGAGTAGGAGTACACGGGACCAAGATGAGGCTTGCGATGCGATATGGGATACTTTCTGGTTTCTTTTTGGTGTTTCATACACATGTACTGTACTGTATTGACTTGTACCGTCTCTGGATGTTTTCTAGACTCTTGTACAATTTGCACCATTATATATATGTCAGATCTTTCTACTTTTGATCTATTTCTGATGTATATGTGTCTTATACTGGTTACCTTCTTCCACGATTGTATGTTTGTAATTCTGCTATGATACTTTGTTAATGATGGAATAGTCTCCACACGGACATACCTAGGCCTTCGCTGCTAGTCAGTAGCCTCTGGTATTTGGGGAGATGAGCTTGAGGCCATGTGGCGACCGGTCCGGCTATCGCGTTGAGTGGTAAGTTGGGTTGGGACGTTACATAGTTAATGTTTAATGATATAAGGACAATATTTTTATCTCTTTTTCGGGATATCTGGTCTTTAAATTATTATTTTAGTGCATAAGGTGAAAAAAATACATCTCGAATACTTGTCTCTTGGAGGAAAATATGATATTGTGGTGGAAATTAGTTAAAGTATGATATTTCTCTTGTTAAGTAATTATATTTCATTATGTTTTCAATATAGAATGGTGAGAGAACCCTTTAACATTAAGAAAATTAACTTGATATAAAATGTCATCCAATTACATTATTTTATGATGTTATCAATGATATTTTCCATAAATATTTGTCTAGTGTATTTTTTATTGTTTACTTCCTCTTGAAGAAGTTATATATCGCTCTCTATTATTCTATAGTAAATAGTTTTCTCTTCTAAATCCATTTTTTATGTTTTCACCAATGTTATCCCTATATTGAAAACATGTTACATGTTACCCACAAGGCCTAGTCTTATCGAACATCAATATACTATTAAAATTATTATTCAACATGGTATTTATCAACTAACTATTGGATTGGTGGTAATGAATAACATAAACTAAATTTTAAAAATATGGTTTACACATTCCTATATAATTAATTAATTGGTTTACAATTAATTATAAATGAAAATAAAAAACCAATGAAATATAAAGGAAATTATTTTAATAAAAAACGAGTTTTATGCACCCCAAAACATTTTCTCTTAATAAATTAAATTAATTACTCTTATTTAATTGTATAAATAAAAAATTTATATGATATATTCAACATAATTTTTAACATTCATCATCTGTGTTTTGTAGACCTTATATAAAAATAAATTCAAGTTTACACAATAAGGGAACATATATTAATTCAATTTAAGTCATTTAATTAATTTTAATTTCTAATTTGGATATTAAATCATTTCAAACTTTTGAACATTTTCAAATTAAAAAACGATTTCACATCATTTCTACAGGACTATTATTACATTAAAATTTTACAGTAATGTGATTGGAATTTAGAAAAATTAATTCCATATAGGGAATAATCAAAAAATTTAATATATATTAAGGTCAACATATTTTTAACCAAATATTGTTGTAAAAATAATTAAAATTAATTACATTGATTTAGATAAAATGATTTTACAAAGTGATTATAAATAAAATATAATCTTTAAAATTGACCTGACACTTGTCAAAAATCATTTTTATTGAAATATTTCTATTTTTAGGAATGTAGTGTGCAAATTTATAAGTTTTTGGGACACTTTTTTATTACAATGACCAATATGAAATGCAAATAAATGAAAAATTTTAAAAACAATATACCTTACCTCCTTTAAATTTCATTAAAACATTTTGGATAGGAAAAAAATTCAAAGGTTTGGTTATAAATATTAGTTTTCAATATAAAATAATTTGTTTTAAAATAAAAAATTTATCATTTATTTTTAGATATTTTATAATTACATTAGTTTCTTAAGAAACTCCAATGTGTGGATTATTTAGTTAAAAATTAAATTCAATAAATGATAAAAAAATTTAAAAGTGTGGTAAATAAAAATAGTTTTTATGTTCAACTATTTTTATAGATAAATATATAATAATAAATCCACTTAAATTAATATAAATTATTTCCATTGTTTTCTTGATTTTTTAATTGAATTTAAATAAATTAGGTAAAATTGTTATTAATGTTATTTTATAATAAATGATATATTGTTAAATGATTCAAAATTACTATAAATCTGATATTATGTGAAGTTATTTTTAAATGATAATAAATATAAAATATGGTACATTCATGGACTAATTTATATTTTATAATGAACTTATTTACCACAAAATAGTGAAAATATTGTAGTTAAAATTAGGGTTAATTTTTTTTGCATGTTACATTTTTTTAATAAGATTAATTTCAAAAAAAAAGGAGATTTTTATTTTAAAATATTTATTTAACATTTAAAATTATTTTTTCATAATTATATAATAATTATAACTTTAATTTAGCCTTAATGGATGAATGATGTATGTTATAAAATTATTTACCTTAGTAAAAACCAAAATGAAAAAAGAAAGGGAGGTTATTTGTTAAGGAACAAAATATTTAAAATATATATATATATTTTTAATGTACATCTTTCTATTCTATATAATACATATCATTCCTCCTTAATCAGTTTTTAGTACTATTAGGAAAGGGATACCTCTCAAATGTAAATACTATTAAGTATTTATGAGAATGTCACTCCTCATCAACTATAAAAAGAAACCCACTCTCCCCACATATTCACACGTATTAAGCCTTTTGGATCATCCATACCCTATAAAATAACATTACAACTTCCCTCCCATACTCCTATATTATTTTATTTGTTATAAATAAAACAATTCATTGTTTTAGTGGAAATATTAGGAGGATACCCAAAGAATTGGTAATGATCTTCTAATTTTTATTTTATTTTATTTCTTTATCTTACTTCTCGAATTAAATTTTAACTTTTGTATATAATAAATTCATAATGATAAATATAATTAGATGATTTATGTTAATATTATTAACTATTACAACAAAAAATTCTATCAAATGAGTTATGAAATCATCATTTCTGTATGTGGCGGACTACTGCCTTGTGAGTCAATGTCATTATTTTTTACATTACCACTATATGAGAAATGGAAGAATGATGGAAATAATATTTATATATGTTTTTTATTATTTTTATTATTTAATTATGATTTTTTAAATAATATTTTACATATACCTTCATTATTTTGAATTATAGAATACAACAATGCCATTTGTGTGTACGACGAACTACTTCCACGCGAAGCGATGTGATTCATTCACATATTACTAGGAATGTATTAAGAATGAGTTAAAAAAATTATATTGATGCTTTGAATATGATTATATATGGATAATATATATTTATATATATCATCAAATTTTTTTCATTCAAAATTATATGAAAATGGAAATAATTTTCCTGTGTACGTATATCCTACCATCACCAAGAGCAGCATATTTCATTTTCTATCACTATATATTGTGGAATAATATAAATACATATATTTTGAATATATATGGAATTAATTTAATGATTTAAATTATTTATATTATTAATTAATGATTTATTTAAGAGAACCAAAAATAAAATTTTAAAACATATAGAAAAAACAATGTGTTTATTAAAAGAGACATAACTTCAACATGGAATTGTTTTTAAATGGGTAATAATAGGGCATAAGAAAATAATATATTAAGTTAAAAAATTAATATGATTATTTAATATGTTAATAATATATTTAAAAACACTATAAATTATTTGAAGTCATGTTTTACTAAATGTAAGATGATGTAAGGGTTTTTATCATGTCACTTTTACTTCTGTGACATATATTCTGTATTCACCACTTATTTTTATTGTGTGGTTTATTTACTAACAATAAAACAATTTTGGGTTAATTTTTTTAAAATATATATTTTTTCTTACATATGTATTTTAGGATCTCTATTTCATGGGGTTGATTGTTTTAATTTTACCAATGTAGTAATGGACTTTTTTTTTCAAAATTTCCCTTTCTTGAGATGTTTGTTATGAAATACGCCTATCTTCTTTTTTGAGGTGTATATGTACTGGAACATTGTAATTTTATAACATAAATAACCTTGTTTTTATGATATTATAAATTTAATTTAATTTTACACATTCGTGGGGATTACAATGGAATGTTACTAAAGTGGTAAAATTTTCACGTAACAATCTCATCATTTTTTAGGATTGTTTGTGATTTTGTATCCAATGATAAAATAATAGGATCTAAATATTAAAGATTATCATGAATTTTCTTATCCTATGAGTATGTTATTAAATTTTTCTCCCTTTATTTTAGTTTATTTATTTACTCTATAGGTTAAAATAAAATATTTATTAAAATCGTCTTCTCGGTCAAAAACTATTTTTTATTCAAACCCATGTTTTTTAAAAAATATTTTAAAAATATTTTAAAAGGTGTTTTTAAAATAACGAAGGTTACTTTTTCATGAAATTATTTTAATTATTCTTTAAATATTCCATTACATGTTTCAAGTGTTTTTTTCCATGAAAAATATTTTGATAATATTTTATGTTTTAAAAATTGATTTCCAAAATGAACAGGGTATTTTCCTCAAAATTGTTTCATTGTATGTTAATATAATTTCCATTACTCATCTTCAAAAACAATTTTTTATTATCCTTAACTATGGATATTTATTATTTGTATTATCTTATTTATTTTTCATTATGGAATAATACCTTTTCAAAGTGATTATAATTAAACATGATTCTCTTCCACTAGTTAATCATGCTTCAAATAGATTCTTATAGAATAATATATTCTTATAGGATAATGATGTTTCAAAGATATTATAATGGAAAAAAGTTTGTTTTACAATGTTTAACCATGTTATAAAAATAGGAAAATATTGTTTCAATGAGTAATGATGAAATTAATTCCAGGTTTTATTTATTCATTATTTGGATCATTGATGTTATAAATGTCAGGTGCACCCAGATAGCGTCGGGTGATCCCATTATATCATATACAATGGGTGTGTTAAGATATGTATCCTATGCATTAGTTAATGATTTTTAATCTAAATAATTTTATAGGAATTTTCTTATATGTTTATTACAATTTTTAAGGGTTCTCGAAGGGTTCAACGAGATGATCTTATAAAATTCCAATAAATTTTATATATAATTTCTATGGGATAAAATATTTCATATGATAAATATTGATATAAAATGTCTCATTAATATCGATTCTGATGAATCTTTCCCATTCTTGTTTTAATGTGGGATGATTTAGGTATTGATGGGTGGGATTTCTTTTCTAATTCAATTATTTACTTTAAAATTGTAATCATACCATTATGAAATCTTTTTCTCATTAATAAAAATCAATTGTTAATACTTATGTTCACACATAATGAGAATTTGAGCTCACAATTCCTATGATAACTTGTCACCAATTTATAAAAACTATGGTTGAATGATTTATGTCTATAAATGATTTTACAAGGATGATGTTGATGACCAAATGTGATATACGAAAATATGTTATAAATCTGAGAAATATTCATTTCATGACTTTAATATTATTTATATAAGAGTTTTCATAATTAAATAAATCTATAATCCTAAAAGGTCCTCAAGAATGTAAGAAATCCCAGTAATCATTTGGATGTTCTAGGGATTATATGAATATAATTGGGGCACTAATATCATCATCATAGATGAAATGTCAATACTAATGATTTTCGAATAGGATTTGGGAGTGTGGGTCATATGATGTTCTATATGGTGCAGTTATTTGTGGAATCAATATTTGAAACATCACAGGCATGACACATGAAGAGTTATCAATTTTGGAAAAATCCCAGCATACACATCATGTAGTCTTGGAACACACATCCAGAAGTCCCCCAAATAAAATATCTATGGTTTCATGTAATGATAAATATCACACAACATATACCACCCATGCATGTCATGTGAACCGATTCATGTAGATAATCATGTACTAAATGAGTATATGGGCCTAGATATAGAACATTTCACTATCATGGCCAAAATACATGAGCAAGACCATGTAATAAAAAACACTGTATACGATCAGGACCAAAGTACACAGTCATGCCTATATACTTAGACATTTCTAAGAAAACTAGACTTGACTATTGTAAATGGGAATGACCAGTGTACATGGGAACATGGAAAAGTTCCCAAGAATGGGTTGGGAGTGCATGTGATGCCCCATTATCCATGATACTTGGTGTACTGAATATATGTTCCATTTAATTCCACAATTTTATTCAATCCTTCTGCATTCAAGGTTAAACCTAGGTGACTAGATTAGGTTACATGCCCCGTGACCCTAGATAAATATCATGTACTTCCCGTAGGAAATTTGACCTCATGTATATCCTTCTTTGGGACATGGATGTGGGTTCGTGATTATTCTATATTTATTGGTTTACCATGTAAAACAAATCGGTGGAATTAATCTTGTCAAAATATTTAGAACTTGTGTTGTTACTAGCATGACACTGCATTTAGAGACTCATGACCAGGGGTATTAATTGGTTATTATTATCAGAGAAATTATGAGTTTGGAAACACCCTCATCACACCATGGTTTACCTCCCCTATAATCATTATAAATGTATAGTTAGACTCGCCCCGCACAAAAGAGGTTTTGCTTCCTCTATCTAAGGGGTGGCACTTTCCATCTTTGAGATCTGATGGTGAGTTGGTCATCCTCAAGAAATTTCCTCTCACTGTTGTGGAGAGGAGTGGTGAGATTCATACCCTCCACATGGTTTCTTGTGTGATTTCATGTGATTCAAGGAATCAGATATAGACATTGGGTTCTAATGGAAGACTCTTCATTCTTATCTAGGTTATGGAGATGGAGATCTCGTTTCACTATCATTTAGGTTTCCTTATGAGAATATATGTTGGGTTTGAATTTTCTTATAGACTATTGGTTAAGATAAATATTGTAACTTTTTTCTTTCCCGTCATGGATTTAGAGTTTAATACTGTGTATTAATATACACACCCCTAAATTGGATTATCCATAATGTGTTTTTTCTTGTAAATTTTATAAAAAAAAATTCTTTTTTGTACTCGGATTTTGAGGAGCACAGGTGTACCTAGATAATCTTACCATGTTCGATGGTTGGACAAGGATATTTTAGTCAAGATCTCTCTAGTATCCCTTTTGTTATTTTTTTCATGTTGGGAATTTATTTCAGGTTGGGAATGTATTTTTGTCTTTTATACATTTTTTATATTTTATTATATTTTGATTTTTTCTTATATGTTTTTTCATGCATGGATTAAAGTCTAGATGCTAAGTATTTTTTTTATATCTATGCACTGCTTGATGGAGCTGGTTGTGTGCATGTGTAGAGGTATATTGGCTATTAATTCCATTTAATTATTTCATACTCACTGCCTGTCTCCAGCCTCTAACATATTTTAGGTCGGAATGGGGAGCCTCATATTAGTTACCATCGAACTGGAGGGTCCATGTGGGTTGGGTCATGACTGACTGGTATCAATGGTGGTCTTTCCCTAGGTTGGTTTTTGGATTTTGACATAGGTGAGGTTTGTCTTGAGAATATAGGGGAATTATGTCAGATTATCTTGAGTTTGGATCTCATGATATGGAATTAAGTGTTGGTGTGATGGATTATATTTCCATTTAATAAAACTCTAACAACTTTCTTATTTACTCAACCTGGCAACACATCGATTGAAGGAAAAAATGGTACATGCATCATATAGTATTTTTTGAAATTTTATAAAATAAATATTTTATGAATTGAATATTAATAATATAAATTATTTTATATTGTTCATTTTTTACATGACTCTGATATAAGAATGTCACGAGGTATCCTTCATATTAATAAGGTTATAGAAGTTCCCCTCTATGATGATAACCTTAAAGTTACATGATTATATTCCAAAATATATTTCTACTGATAGATAATGTACTATGACAGGGAACATTGTATATATACTTTTAGTTTTGAGTACTCACAAGTGGATGAGGCTTCTCATCATGAATATAGAATTTGATAATCATCAATATGCGATATTATAAGAAAAAACCTATAAGTAGGAATTTTTTATGTTTGGGTTTCATCAGTTATTCTAATATTTGATAATGTTTAATGGTCTTTAGTCTTAAATATTATCATTAATAAATGTAAAAAATCATGCACCTAGATATATTTTATAAACCATGATTATCATAGTTCATGGTGAATTTAGTAATATTGTGTGTCTCACAAGTGAAATGTTATTAAAGGATAATTTGGTGAAGGATATATCTCTTCCATCTTAATGGAATATGACAAATTATTCCATTGATTGGAAGAGAGTTTTGACATTAAATTCCATGTTTATGATTCAACACCAGGTTTATTATAGATATTCAAAGAAATATTTATTGATAATGTAGTTTGATGACATGGATGTCAAACCTTCCTAATGGTATATATTGAAAAGGTATTAAAATACACAATGACCATTCTTATTTTGTTGTTTACATTGTGAAATTATGTTCTTTCTCTTGGGTTTCATAACTCGTTGATAGACAATAATCTTGGATATTAGATATTCCAACCTTATGATAATGAGAATGAATTATAAAGGTCCACACACGATGTGTTTTCCATGATCTCAATTAAATTTTATTTTAATTTAATTATAAGAATAAATATTATTATCTATATAGAAGAATTATTTTATTCATGTTATATTGATCACTAAAATACATAAGGTAATAAATAATTTATTATGTGATTATTTGAAAAAAAATATACTAGAATGAGAATAAATAATTTATTTATTTCTTAATGATTTTAAAATTTAATTAAACATTCACTGGGTATGAGAATAATTATGTTGATGATTAATATACCATGACTATATTTGTGGTTAAGTTAAAACATTTTGGTCGGTAAAAATATATTTATCATTGTGCAAGTCATCAGATGCCAAAAAAATAATAATAATATAATTATATAGTGTGGTTTTTTAAGATTATTATATTATTTAAGGAATGGTAGACAATTACATTATATTCAAATCAAAATCATATCTTTGTAAACATATCGTTATTTATATTATGTGGGATTTATGAAAAAATGTGAATTGAAAATTTTTGCAAACAAAAATCTTCTATCATAGATTTTACTCATTTACTCCTCTAAAGAATGAGATAAATATTTATAAGACCAATGGATCATAGTGAAATCAATTCCCAAAAATACATGATGATAGATTTAACATGATAGAATTAGAAAATAAATAATTATTTCTCAGAGATCAAAGGATCATTTGTGGATAATTAATTGATGGATTCTACACTTGGACGCTTAAAGCACAATTTAGGTAATGTGAAAATTTTACTTTGGAAGATATAAAATTTCATTGATGAATATATAGTAATATGAGGTAATTCATTTTTTCAGATAATTATAAATGTTTTATAAATTTAACATGAATGATCCTCTAGTGGGGTTTCAAGAAACACTATGTAAAATTAATGATTGATATATCAACCACCACCAATGCTTACACAGTTCCTAGAACCAAACATTCTAAAATAGTGGTAATGTGTGAAATTTTACATAATTTATTTTATTGTTGATCTATATGAGAAATAGTAGTCTAATTTTCATTTCACGAATTATTCTTTATTCAATATAATTTTAATTAACATGATTTCAATACATTAATAAAAAATTAATGCCACATTTTATTAATGGGATAATAATAGATGTGTAACATCTATATATTAAATTGAAATGTGTTTTATATTTCTTTCACATTGCATGACATTACACAATGTTCTTTTTATGTGCACATTGTATACGCAAGTGCATGACACCTTGCCCCATCACATGATACATGAAAAACAAAAAATTAAATACACATAAAAAATATATTTCACTTCATTTATAGACTAGGCCATCCAAACACATGAAATTTTTGAGTACACATTATGTATAAGGAGTACACATCGTGTAGTCTATATGGTTTAGTAGTGAAATTAACACAATATATATATTTGAATACATGGATAGTACTATGTGTGACTAATAGCCTTGATAACTAATGGAGTACATGACACGTATCCAATATAAACCAAATATATTCCATTAATTTCCTTGTCTCAAATACTATTCGAGTTCCTCGACGAGTTATATGGTTACCAAATATGCTAGATACAAAATGTATAACTAGATTGTACACGATGTTTTTTCCCTCTTTCGATTAACATGCTATGTCCTTTGGAGTGTTTCATAGACACATAGAAAGAGTGATAAATGACGTTTACCAAGCTTATACACACAGTTTAATCATGAAAAGATACATACTAAAACCCCAATTTCGTATCTCATGTACAAGTTAATCAAAGTGCACTAGGTTTATATAATAAATATATGTTTTGTATCCTCACAATAAAGTACATAATTAAATTACATAAAATTTATAATTTCAAAATTAAAAACATAATATATTGTTTTCACTTAATATGTATGAATACATAATATAGTATTTATGAAATTTTTAAATGATATATTAATTTATTATAATTATCCCTAATTATTGGTTCTATAATTTATCTTCCTAGAATTAATTTAATGATGTGTATCTATAATATAATTTTACATGTTCATTAAGATGAATGTGAATTAATTAATTTATTATTTTATGTTTTTTTATCTTAACAATAAGTAACTAATAAGTAATGAATGCTAAATGGTTTTACGCTTTCATATTTGTGTCATGCGTATGATCGTTCATGAGCTCTATGATGTACTATGAATGTATTGGATTTAATTCACTTATATTTTTTTCATGGGTTTTCAATTACTAATTACTGAATTTAAATGCTTTCCAGTATGTTCTCACTCCATCCATTATTATATAGGAATTTCATGTCCAACATTTTTTAGGTATTCCCCCTCAACCAATGCTTTGGTTCCTATCACCATGGTATGAGTAATATTTATATATAATTAGTGGAGTATCCAAAGTTTTGTGGATGCCATTAAATATAGATCCAATATGATTCAAACATAATAGATGCACTAGGGGATATGTGGGATGTGACAACTCAAGACAATTCATGTATAATGTGTCATTTCTCCTATGTCAAAGGTTTATTTAGGGTCCACTCAATAAATAAATCATTATCAAAATCACATTATTATGTCATTTATATATTTATTTATTCCTATCTTATAAATTATTTATCTTATTGATACAAGACCACGATCAAATAAACAAATGCATTAATGTGAAAGGAGGGAATGTAAATAAAAAAAGTAAGTGTAAATATTTTATCATGATATTTATAATCACTTATGTAAAATCCAATTAACATTTATAAGATGTGTTAAAGTGAAACCAATATAATTTTATTCATAATAAATAAAATCTATCAATTTAACATGAATTTATAAAAATCCATCTAATACTTGATTTAGAATTCAACAATTGATCTAACTTTTCGCATGGCCAATGTCTCAACACATTCATTTATTTAGGAATTCTTCTAATTTTTTAAGTTGAATTAACCAATATTTTATTGAATTTAATGGCCACATATTGCTCAATACAAATAATGTGGTATGTGTTGAAGAAATACATGTTAGGATTTTAATAATGTGGAGTCTAATCAGTGGGTTGTGGAGATGAAATCACGTAACTAGAAATAAAACCGAACTAAATACATTCATATGGTTTTCATTGTCATTAACTAGATTATAAATTTGGGAAATATGAACCTTTACCCTATAATTCCATGTGTGATACGAAATTCAATGTTCAATGGTGGATAATGAGACTTGATTAAATCATGGGAGATTTAAAAAAAATATTCTTATTATTATATTATATAATATTTTTAATATATAAGAATACTAAAAATATGTTTTTTTTAAAGTCGAATAAAAGTGAATATTCATCAGCCACAATATCCCTATGATGCATAATATAGAAATCCATCTCTAAACTGGAAGATATTTCTAGATGTTTTTCAAATTTCATTAGATTATACTCAGTAATAAAAAAAATATCTCATGCAAGAATTATTAATAACTAATCAATATACCAAGGAGACAAGTGGGGAAGAGTTACTTTTCAATAAAAATTGAATGATGCAATTTATGTTAAATGTTTTATTCGATCGTCAAGGCCTAGTGAACTCATGAGGTATCATGATTTCATGGATTCTTATTAAAATATCAAGAATCCTCATGCCATTATATGTGGAGATATAGATATAAAGGTTTTTAGATTTTCAAAGAAATCATTAATAGTAATATTATAGAGGGAATTTCAACTGGGGCTCATGTAGTCAATATCATTCTCTATATTAGGTGACAAGAAGTTATAGTGTTTAAACTCTCTGGTGAAATACATGTGGATCTCATTCTTGAATCACCCCTTTAGATATTCTCCATATTTTTTATAAATATTAACATCAATATAATTGTCAAATTTCTTTAATATATAATCACTATTATTATACATGTATCGAACTAGATGATGTTTGAAAATCCTTCCATATTTACATTGAAAATAGATAAAGGGAAATAAAGGACCTTTAATCCCAATGCTTATTCACACCACATAAATAAAAGAAATATTAATGGGAATAAAAGAGAGTATAGTGATATATGTTTACAATGTAGTAAAATGGGTCACTAAAAAGAAAACCACACCCATCCTAAGAAGTAATGGTAAGTATAAGGTGATTCTGAAATCGAGTGAAATATATCTATTTCTATGAAATGGGAGTTAACTAAATCTTGTGGTTCTCAAACAAATTTTCAAATAAAAAACCCAGTAGATTTAGGAATATTTACTGATGGGAGGTTTATCTATGAGTATACAATAATGTTAAACATGTTGTGGTGGCAATCATTAACTACCGCTATCCATTTCAAACTAGAATGATCATGTTTAAATATATTTTGTTATGAGACATCCATTGCTAAAAATAATATTTCAATGGCTAGACCTGATGTAGATGGATTTACTTTGATGTTCAGGAATACATGTCTCTTCTTTTAAAAACATAACATTTTTTTCGTAACAACTATTAAAATAATGACATTTATATATTGGATTATATAAACCAAGTAATGTAATTTGATAAAAAACTTATTCACATGACTCATACCATACACAACATTGGAATCATGGGCTAGGTCCTAAAAATATAAATAATTTTTATAAATTAAAAAAATATGGATATTTATATTTATTTAAACAAAACCATTTTGTGCATATCATTCATGTTTATATAGAAATGTTACCAAATCCCCATTAGTGGAAAATGTGAAAGGGAAAAATATCTTCGTAAATTAATTTATATTTTTTTGTGGGCCATTCCCCATTGAATCATGGGGTGGGTAGTCATACATCATGAAATTTATTGATGACTATATTGGATATTAATATTTATATTTGATGTGGTATAAGTGTTATTCCATTGAGATTTTCATGGAAGAAATATTTAAAGTTTAAAACATTCAAGTGAATAAGATTATGAAGCACCACACAAACCACATTGGATAATATGTTAATCGATAATTTATTGATTAATTATGGGAGTTTTGGATTATATCTAAACTCACTCCCCCATACACACATTAACATAATGGTATATGGGAAAAGAGGAAGGACACCTTATTTGACATAGTTAGATTATTGATGAGACATGGTTGGAGTCAATTATTATTTTGTGGATACACGTTTCAAATATCAACATACATTGTGAACTGAATTCCATATCATTTGGTAGATGGTGAACCATACAAATTGTGGAATGTTATGAAACCTGTGTTTTCAAACATACATGAATGGGGTGATGAAGCATTTTTAAGGCCTCTTCATGTAACAAATCTTCACCTCGAGGAACAAAGAGTGTTTTCATAGGACATCCCAATGTAAAGAAGGGATAATAACAATAAAATCCTTCATATAAAATGCTAGTGGTAGAATGTTATCCAAATTTCATTTATAAGGATAATATCTCCAATATATACCATGGGATAAAGATAAACATTGAATTCTGAGATCTAGATACATATTTTTTGAAATATGAACTAATTCTACAAAGCCCCATTGAAGAAGGTGTTCCATAGACACAAGTAAGTTATAGTAGAGATCATAGAGAACTATATAAATATCATTTTATTGTCACTGATGATAGTGACTCATTATTAATTGACTGTAAATATCCTCTAACATTTAAAAAAATGGTAAGTGGAACCAATGTTTCCCTCTAGAAACAGGACATGAACTATGAAATGGATTCCTTATACCAAAACAAAGTCTTGATTTTGGTATATCATCTATTGGATGTAAATCCCATTGATTGTAAATAGGTATTGAAAAGTAATGTAGACATTGATGGGAAGGTCATCACCTATAGGGAATAACTAACATGCAGAAGGGTTTAAACAGTGTAAAGGCACTGAATATTGTGAGAGTTGGTTCCCTAAAACCAACTTTTGTTTTCATTATGATAACCTAAATTCAACATTATTAATATGAATAAACATCTTTTAACATCATGATTATTATTCCACATAACATTATCTATGATAATGTATTAAGATTAGATGACACATTGAAAGTTCACAACAATTCACTACAATGATGATAATCGAAAAGTGACACAAAAATATTCCTAATTATATGTTTTATATCCATATGAAATCATTTGAGTGAAGAAAATGATACATAGTGTCATGGGTGGAGTCTCATAGGAGTTTGAGGCACCTTCTCATGGTGTATTCCATTGGAAATATCCGAGGCAGAATATTAGGAGAAAAGGACTCACTTATAAGAAATTAAAATTTATATATGTCAATGGATGTTCCTATATATATATATGATTGTTGTGATACTTGTACATTAATAATATTATTATTGTGTATTATAAGTGACATACTTTTATGTATTTATAACAATCGTGATGACATATGTTCGTGCTGAGATAGGATACGTTGGGTGTGTTACTCGTATTATTTTATAAAGGAATTGCAAGAGAAAGGAATTTCAACTTATGTTATATTACAAGTGTTTATATCTCATGCAATTTTATGTAAATGATACATCCTAAATAAATCCATCTCCATGGTGTCCTATAATAATGTTTTATTACTATAAATTAAATAAAAGATACGTAGAAAATATTTGTTGATGGAACGAGCACAGAAACGACTTGATTAGATATATCATGATACAGATATATATTACATAGTAAGTCTCCCTATGACGTAATATATAATTGTGGAATTAAATTATTTATCTATGGGTTAATTATCATATTTCTAGATAAAAACCGCTTACGTTTGGAAGCTTCTCAAATTCCACTGAGAAAAAGGCATAGAGGGTGGCATACAATGTATCTAGAATCTCAGTTCAATAATAAATTACCATTTATTAAATAAAAAGATTAATCAATATTATTCCCACATGTGGTTTAATAATTATTCATGTCATCTTGACCACATATATTATATCACCAGTTATTTGAGAAAATATTATGTGAGAATAATATTTTAATTTTTTTTTCTATTTGGTGAATATAATATAATACATATATATATATAAACAAATAATGAAGTGGTATTTATTTGATAAATTTATAATCATTATAAAAGGGTTGACAAATAGTATGGAGGAATGGAGGACCGTGTTCAATGGTCTGGTTAGAAATAATATATATTCCATATTATTTAAATAAATAATGCTTAATTTAATTCGAGAGTTTAGCACTTAGAAAGAAAAAATAATAATATAATTAATCTTATAGAAATGGGGTTCCATAGGGAATAATGAAAAAATAATGGATAATTGAATTTTTTATTTTTCAATCCTAGAGATATATAATTACATTGACCGTCCCAATTGGGCATGTTCCACGACGGCCCCATGCCCTTCTCCAATAGGCCAGGGGCCTGTGATGAGAATCGAGTTGGCATATCACTCAAATGGGAGGTCGCAGCCTAATTTTCTTGTTCACACAGACATATATCCAAGCCTATACAATTAGAAAATTTAAAAAAACTAAAAAACCATGTGTTCAAACATTTAAATACCATTTTTGGAGTATGAAAATAAGTAACAGATTGAAAAAATGTCCAAATAAAATCCCACCAAAAAGAAACATAAAACAAGTCCTACCAGAATGTATAGAAGGGAACTACAATCAAATTAACACCCAAAACACTCATTGGAAAGTCCAAGTCACTAATCTCTTCTTTTCCCTAGTCTATATAGCACTCATTAGAAAGGATACTCATCTATATTAGACATGACACGTCTGGAAAAATCCCATGCAGGGGTGATTATAACAACACCTGGTAGAACACCCCCAAATAACGAAGCATATAACATAAAGAATAAAAGTCTAGTTAACACATGAAAACATATATAGAACATATAAAGAAATATACATATATATTCAAAATATAAACACCTTTTCATGGTAATGTCGAAATCATAATGCTATCTTAGGATTCCTGCATGAAGATTCCACACAAGTATAGTTTGTGAGAACACACTCCATGAGTCAAAGATAACTAATGATTTACAACCAAGGTGGCATGATTTTTTTGTCTCACCATAATAATTACACACTAAAATTTAGAAGCCATAGATACATAACTGATTATCACATCCAATTCCACAGGGCATACCAACAACTTAGTCAGGAACAAACCGCTAAGTTGAGGATCGAAGCCCATGTAGGGTTGGTCATGAAGACACCAAGAAATTCACCTAGGTAATCATAATGATGGAGGATATACCATTGGGAATCACATATTTTTTCCAACAACTATATTAAATAATTCCCACTAAAGGGATTACCACCCTACGTGTAGGATTTGATTCCATACAAACCCTCTAGGAAAGGATCAAGGGAGTTCTTTATATGAAACATGTCAAATATGAAGAGTGCAAGGGTTCCACAAAAAATTTTAAAGTTTAAACTACCTTTCACTTAATTTTCAGGTCATATACATATATCATGGCCCATGCCCATGTTTTTTTCCAAGCCAACATACATGTCATTTCAATACCCTTGTACTCTGTGTTGTGTCCCTATCCAGATATTTGTGTCTATGTCCGGTTGGCCGTGTCCGTGTCTAGGACTGACTATCATAGCATGGGATCATGTACCATCCCAGGTACACACCATGTAATATATATGGTCACATAAATTGTGATAGGAGTCACATTACATATTATATTTATCCTATAGTAGAAACCCTAGTGCCACTGCCACATCTCCACATGTTGTGTAATCCCAGATTACAAGACTTATTTTGTAGGATATGCCAAAACCCGAGGTTCTTCCTCCCAAGTCATAATATAATAATCATACCTATGATAAATCAAATAATACTGATAATGAGTGTGGATATATTTTTAACAAGCATTATCATCGTTGGCCACTAGAATCCATCCTCTAACATCACTAGGCAAATGCATGGATGGACCGTCTATAGCCACATATTTGAACCAGATGAAAAAATTTCATCATTCCAATCCTAATAGGATGTTAACAACATAGTTGATAAATCTAATCATTGGTCCAAACCATGATCCATAATAACAATATATTTCCCCATGAAAGAAGGGCACAAGTATTGTTAATCTGATATTCGTTAAACCACAGACAAGAGGAGCTTCCAAAGATAATTGAATAACGGTAGAAGAAATTATATAAACATGCAACGGAGGAACAAAAATTAACCATTTTTGTCTGTCCATGTCCATTTTCCATTATAATTGAAAATGAATATCCAAATAAAATAAAAAAACCTCCCAATAATCTGGATAATTAATCACATACATGCAATATGACCTATCCATGAATCAATCAATTTGTTAATTTTTTCGGGTTCATCATAAAAATGAAAAATGGGGAATGAATCTAAATAAAACACCATCATTCCATGATTAAGAACAATTTCTAGTGAATAATGGTTCTTTATTGTTATTATTGGAATGATCCTTGAGCACTTTTATACACCTATCAGTGATCCATGACCTTGTCAATGTTTTCTAATGGAAGCCTCTCCAACATACCCTAATGAATCATCTCAATTTATAGAGTAATGTAGCTAATATTAAAAATAATCCATATTTACTTTTATGAAGATAATTTTTAGGGTAATTAACTAAATAAATCAATTTATTAAATTAATTTATTTAAACATCCAACCATGATCTCATCCAACCTGAAAACGAAACACCCTCCTAGGTTATATCATGACTAGGGTAAAAACCATGATATGAACTCAGTGTCGTTCTGTGATGTCTGATCTAAATATCCATTTAGAATTATGTTGTTTTTTAGGAAAACTAATCCTTCATGAATTTAATATATTTAATATATTTCAAAACAAATCTTGGCACACCAGGGCTCAAAGACTCACACATTCTCTGTACCTAAATATAAATATAATTCAAATAATATTTAAAAAAACATGTAAAATAGGATTCATTTAATTATCCTCACATTAGGGCATTACATCAGAAAAAATCAAAAAATGATACACAAACTAATGTGGGTACGGATCAAACATCTATGTCTCCCTCTCCCAGGTGCTCTCCGGATGTTTTTTAGGTTGCAACCAGACACACAATAGGGGAATCGATCACCCACTAAGGATCCTCTCCCACAGATACCCAATCACAACTAGGTACTCAAAAAAGGTAAATCTATCCTTGATGTATAACTATCCCTAGTCGATAATATGGAAATTATCATGCACATACATAATTAGCTGCGACATGTAGAAGGTATCGTGTACCCGATCTAATTGTGGTGGTAAAGGAAAGAGGTATAAAACCACTCCAAATAAATGAATTATCTAAAAAGGGGAATTGAATCATGGAAATATCATTACATCCCTATAAAAACTCTACAATCCATTGTGAGTTGAGACCAATAAGAAGTTCTGGTCTCCCTCCTCGAACCCCAAAGGCATACATCATTTCTCTCCATAGGACATCTGTATGTGATTTTCATAACTTATCCATAATTTTATTTCCAATAACTTATCTATAGTATCTCACACTAACTATGGGTCCATAAGTTTTAAGTCTCATGGGCCAATCTACTATATTGGTGACCTATTGATTCATCCATAAAATGCCTCGAGTCATGCCATACCAATGTTTGAATGGTGGATTTTTTTGTATGAAAACTCTTTCAATGGTAGGGGATCCTCCATACTATGGCCAAATACAACCATGGAGACTCATAAAATATCCTCAAGAACCGAAATGAATATACTATTTTATTCATCATTCTGGGGGTGAAATTCTATGATCAATTGCAATTGGATCCCAAACGCCTCCTACAATCACATCCATAAATGATATGTGAAGTGATCATCATCATCATAAATGATCATCAAGGGGGCTTCATGGTGTTGGAATATCTCCTTTATGTATAGGCATCCTAAGATCTCTACATAACTCTTCTCTATGATAGCTAGGATGTTGGATCACTGGGTGAGTTGTTCTATGATATCCCAGATGGAATCTTGTCCCATGGGTGTCTATGGTAACTTTTTCATGAATTCCATGGATATCACATCCCACTTCCACTATGGAACATCAAAGGGGTTACAAAAAACCCATCGTAACCTTGTTCTTAGCCTTCACTTACTAACAATTAAGGGCTCGAGAGACAAAATCTATCACTCCCTTCTTCATCCTTGGATAAAAAAATTGATTTTAGATCCCATAGTTCATCATTTTCACACCATGATATACCTATAATGTATATGTATGAACTCTCTATGAACCTCTTAACACAACATTACATGTACCATCATGAATCCTTCGAAAATAAAAACAATCTCCCAAATTTTAGAAAATATATCTTTGGCATGACCAGTGGATATATAAGTGTGTAGGGTCTCACATTCATTATTCTCAATCTGTGTCTCACTGACTCACTATAAAAGAGAAGGGGTAACTACCATAGAAAATAGGTAATATGTCCTATATATATACACAAAGGATAACTTCAAAGAGGATGGCTGCTCTAAAACCACACTGAGAAATTATGAACATGACCTCCAGCTGAGAGCATATTCCACCATGTTCTCCTTCCCTAGAGTATAGAAAATATAACTATCATAATCATGGAGGAACACTATCTATAACCTATGTAACACGTTAATATATTTATTATATAATATATACATGATATTATTGTGTTCATAATATATGATAAATCACTCACCCAAAAGGTAGTGTCAATGTATCATTATTGCAGAGACTGCCACTACTAAAATAATCTAATGAGTCGCGTTGTTTTGTTCATGCGGTCTATGATTATGTGAACCATATGTAGTCACTATCTACTACTACATAAGAGTTAATCCATGATTTATTCTTTATGAATCATAGAGAACAATGTACTCGACACCCTCCTCTAAATCTCATGTTGGGAGAACTCACTGATCTATACCTCAATTCATATAAATCATCTTCCCACATCTCTATCACAATGAAAAAAATTCCAATTTCATGTCAATGAAATCAATAGTGTTGATATATTTAAGAAATGTAGAAAAAATATCTTTTAGTATCCTATAAAAATTTGGAATCATTTCACCTTCGTCGCACTCTAGGGTTCCAAGATAACACTTCCTCGACCTTTTCTACATCCAATGCTACACCATCTTTTGAGATAACATGTCATCGATGCTACACCTCATGAATCTAGAATTATAAATTAAAGATAATTGTTCAAATTTGGTGCTCTAGAATAATTTTTAGAACCATAATTATTTTTTCTCACATTCTCTACCTCATGTTTAAACTATATTAGGATATCATCGATGAGGACAACCACACACCATTATAGGAAAGGCATAACTAGCTGGTTCATGAGTGCCATAAACACTTATATGGAGATAATCACCCAAAATTGGATAACCAAGTACACATAGTGACTGTAGAAACATTTGAATTACATCTTATGTATATCCTCAATCCTTACATGCAAATGGTGATATCCTAATATGAGGTCAATTTTAAAGAAACATTATACCCCTCTCAATTGGTCAAAGAGGTCATCGATCTTCAGTAGTGGATACCTTTCCTTTATGTTCATATGGTTTATGAGAAATTAAATAACACATAACCTCAATATCATGTCCACATTCTTGGAAGGAAATAATAGGGATTCTCGGGGAGAAGCACTGGGTCCAACACATCCATTCCTATATATGTCTTTCAACTATGCCTTCAGCTCAAAAATCTCTATCGGAGGCATATGATATGTTTTCATTGATATAGGGTCTATCTCAGGTTGTAAATAATTGTTGAAGTCAATATTCTGTTTGGGAAGAAATCCTGGAACAACCTCATGGAAGACGTCCTCATACTCTACCACCACTACTCAGAATTGAAAACTCATAGAATCCACTACACCAAGGATCTTGTTATCCAACTGATGAGTAATCAGTTGTACCCTAAGATACATAAGTCCATCCTACACTACCTAGGTTTAATTTTCTCAAAAAAAGTTAACATCATCACCTAACTATAGACACTCCTCATCCTCCACCAAAAATAGACTATTTTGGGTATGATCTGTATAAATATAGTATATACATAATATGTCGTCATATGGCCTAATTTTAATGACAAACAGTTCCTAATAGAAACTATCACCTAAGAGAAGTCACACTCTTGAAAGAAGTGTTTCATCAATAATTGAACTACTATAAGAGTCTCTAAGCCCAAGGTTCAAGCCAATGGATCAACCAGAATCTATAATTCTCGATCCATATAAGTGGAAATAAAAGAATTACATACACATCAATCAATCAATATTGTTACTCCGGTGAAAAAGGCATCAATCATACCTCATATAATCCCATATAGCCTCTACGTTATTGACCTTCATCACTTGTATCCTCCCTCACCCCTATCCCCCAGCTCCATGAGCATGGCATGGACCACCTAGTAATGTTGATAGTTGCATGTAAAAATGCCTACCAGATGTAGCTTCAATCCAAAGTCCTCTTCCACATTCATTTTCGAATAGACATGTCTTCTACTATCACTTCCTCTATCTAGGAAACTCATAAACTATATCTATTTTTTCTATATAGTGGTTAAAATAATATCATCCTTGATTTACCATACCGTAAATAAAGTAGAACCACATCTCCTAGGGCTAACTAAACCAATCATGTTAGCCTTCAGTCGTATCCCGTTTATCATGGGATCTCGTTCTCAAACTCCTCACATATCTATGTCCTTGATACTGATGTAATATCCTGACAACTAAAATCTCTACTCCAATTTTTCTATTTTCAACACAAATTTTCTGCATATACTCATCCAGGAAACTCTTGACCACGAAATCATGCAGGTACATGCAAGAATAATTTTCTATTGTATAACACACAATAAAGACTTCCACTAATTGCATGTGTTATATTCTAAACTGATTATAACCAACAATAATATACTATTTATCATGATATTTATTGACTAGATATTGGAATGGTGGGAAAGAATATGATTAATTGAGTTATGAAAACATTTTTTACACATGAATTCTTTGATGACCATGTAATTTTAAATGATGAAAAAAACAAATTGAAAATAAAGGCTGTTCTTTTATAAATAACTATTTTAATTCCACAAACTTAATTTATCTTAATAAATTATATTAATCAATATTAGTAAATTATATTAATGAAATTTATATGTTATACAATAAATGAAATTAAATAATGTCATGAACCTTGTCTAGTCTTCATCTGACATGGCACTCAACTCGGTCTACTGCATTGCTCAAGGGTTATTCCTGATCCCCACATCTAGACACAAGGGGTAAGATATCAAAGATAATATAGCGGAATGATTTACCCAAAATAGTAAACACAAAACAACTAACAATATAAATAAACTAAAAACTAAATAGACAATCAAACAGACCCCTATTAAGTTTCATATGTAATGGATTTTTCCTAAGACAACAATCCAATACAATATCACAACAAATTAAAAATAAAAATCTAACTCAAACCACAAAGAAACAAGAGAATCCACATACCCTATATATCAACACCAACCTGCATGATAAGTCCATCAACAACCCGAACCACCATCTCTATGCACGATCCTCAACCTAGAATAAACACAAAACAAGGTATTCATACACTCACAAGTGTTTATCAGTTGTGATCAATGATTATATTAGGATACTACCCAATAAAAAGATTTCATGCCATAACATCAAAGAGGCAATTCAATATTCTTAATCAAAATCATACATTTAAAATACTTTTAAGGAAAAACATTTATAAGATAAAAGTAAAAAAAGGAACACTTGATGAAAATCAATTTCGCAAAAACTTTTTTAAATTAGAAGTGGAAAAATTCATAAAGAACTCAAACGCACCAAAGTGGTCCCCCATATGCTGATGGAGGGAACCACATCATGAATAGTAGAGCACTACAGGTAAATCCTTTAAGGTATCTGGCATGCATGGGACACTGGAGACATCATACCATGTTGTAAATGTATCATATGAACCTCAATGATCTACGTTCTCTTTACATTCAACTAGTAGGAAACCACATCCATAACCTAGTGGTGTCAAACCATCACAAAAGTTTAGTTAGTGTTATATCATCAATCCTACTAGACAAATCCATGAATAACCACTTACATATCATCAAGAATAGTAGCCTAAATCCACCACCTAGGTACCCGAGGATCCTTTTTTGAGGTCAATCAAGTTCCACATTCTCATAGGGTATCTATTTCACATATCACTAACCAAACGAGACATTACACAGAGAAAGTCACAACTTGCATACCCAAAATCCATTTTAAAAAAACATTCACACTAAATCATTTCACAAAAATTCATCACACCTCTTATTCCATTCAACTATTCATAAAAAATTTACCAAAATAAATTGTGAAAGAACAATAAGGCTTTACACATTAATACATACTCAAAATCTACTTTATAGACAAAACACTCAAAAAAAACCATGTCACACAATAATTCACATTACTTTCATGACATAATAAATTATTTAAACAATTTAAAAAACATATCTAAATAGCACATCAAGGGTTTTCAAAAAAAATGTCACACACCCAGACAAATACAATCACACAAAATCCAAAAATTTAAATTAAATCACACTTCTTTATAAACAATCCACCTTCAATTGTAACCCACCATGAAAAATCCTCTATCAATCAAATTTGTCATCACTTTAAAAATACCAAAATTGCATTTTTATAACAAAAGAACATAACCCATAAAACCAACCCAAGACAATGAGACACACCAATTTATGAAACCCATCATACTTTGAACATTTTTTAAACATGTTGTTCATAATTAAAATATTTCAAAATTTATACACTGAATTTATAACAACGATAACATGTTTAAAATGAAATTTTCCCTTTTAAATCTCCATTTAAACATAAATAAATCATATTCACATAAAAATATATTTTAAACCATCAAAACAATGTCTAAAACCCACATAGAAACATTACAAAAAAACCCACACGAAGATACATAAAAATTCCTTAAGTAAATATTCATTTTAGACCTATAAACACAAAAAAATAATTTCAAAACACCAAAAAAACTAAAAAATTAATCCTATGAACACATTTATAAATTTAAACAACCACAATAATTTTAACTATTGATGTTAAGGCGCAAAACCTCATACCTCAAACTAAGAGGATTTCGAAAAATGTTGTGAAACTCTTTCTACACCTCTACCCCACTGTAGGAAAAAATGACCAAGAATATGAAAAAATAAGCAAACTCTAAGAAAAAAGGTTAACCCTAAAAAGACATCATTCCTGATAAAAACATGAAACCTTAAAAAAAATAGAGAAAGAGTTTACCCGAAGGGATGTGTGTGCGCTAGATGAGAGTGGGGTTCCCACAGAAGGTCGTAGTCGTTAGAGGAGGACCGACTATCCAATGTTCCAGTGAAGGGATGACCATTAGGGGAGAGTCACGTGTGGAGGTCTGAAGTGTAAGTAGGATGTCCAAGAGGGAGTAGGGTGGTGCGTGTTTTTCAGATAAAGAGTAGGGCATCGATGCAAGGAGAGGAGCATGTCATGACCAAAGGGGCATCATCCAGGAGAGGGAGGTACTAGATTTATGGGGAGAGACATGGGCGTGAAGCACATGGGGTGAGATGAGAGAGAGGGGGAGGAAGAATAGAGTAGACAAAGTAAAATGAACAGTGATCAAAGTAAATATATAAGAAGAAATGGAGAGGAAAAATGAGAGAGGGAAAAATAAAGAAAAATAAAAATAAAATTTAAATAAAACCTAAAAATAATAATATGAAATATAATAATATACTCAATGTTAAAATGTTAATAATTTAATTATAATCATAACTAAATAAAAATTATAACCAAATAAGATTATTATTGAAAATAATATTAATAATAAAACAACTATTTTAATTATAATTAACATAATTCATTAAACTGTAAGATATTTCATTTTCATTTCATTATATTTATTTTTCCTAAATATTGGGAAGTCCATGAAGTGAAACAAGAATGATCATGCGCTTACCCAGGAGAGCTTGTGCAGCATTGACCTTGTCGTGCTAAATGATTCCAAGGAAAAAACATGTGTTTTTAAATAAGAATTAAAAATTTTATGCTGGGATTAAACCCTAACTACCTGATTCCAAATAAATTAATGAAATAAATAATTAAAAAATGGATGGTGTGAATATTCTCACCACAACCACACTTTCCATCCCCAAAAATAAAAAACTATCAAAGAACCCCAAAGCAGAAACCGATACCCCCTTATGGTTCAAATAGGATGCCCACGGAAAGAAAGAAAAAATTTGTAAAACAATAATGCTCAGAAAAAGTGACTCAAATGTAAACCTTAGGAAACCCATAAAAACGTTATGCTAAGTGTTACCTATCCCAATGATCTAGAACACATGTATTTGAGCAGTCATGGATCAAAAAATTCACACCCATAGAATCAAATACTTCAAACTAAAACATGTCAAGCACTTCAAAATGGAAATCACACCACTTGTCCAAAGAAAAAAAGTATAACCAAAAAAATTTAGGAAAAACCCAATCGATTGACATAGGGTGGCCCGAATGGACTCCCCTCCATTAGTATCCAACCAACCCCAATGACAAGAACCAATTTGGTGACACGGGGAGGACCAGAAAAACTCCTTACAATTATGAAAAAGGCCAAGACCAATTCATTCCAGAGAATTGTTTTCTAGAACCACCGTGGGTCTCCCCACCATTAAAATAGATGAAAGAAACACAAACATTGTTGTTTCACATTAGTGACATAACACCCCACCATAAGGAGTGGGGAGGGAAGGTCCCCACTATTGGTTCATAAAAACCCCAACCAAAGACAATCCATCATCTTAATATCTTAGGGTGACAACTAATAAAAATTAAGACAATGTTTCCAAAACAAACCCTGTAAGAACCACTATAAGAGAATAAATATTGTGGGACACAACCACCAAGACATTAAGGTAATAATAAGATGATGCCTCCTAATAGCCACATGAAACCCCATGCACCCATATGGGTCATTCGAAATAGAACAAGTACATGAAATGATTTCAACTTCCTTCACCATCAATACAAACAAAAGAAATATATTTGGGGTTTCATACCCTCCCAGGCTTCTTGAACATGCACCGTCTTCAATTCAAGGCTTATGGATAGACCCCCGATGTTTGAGGCATCTTCTGCCTCACAGTCAGGCATTTAAGGCTTTCTAATGGATCTTCTCCTTTTGGTGCCACACACAACCACAATGATACTAAGACAACAACAATAAACAAAACCCACCCCAACATCCTAATACTCCCTCACAGAACATCCACCAAAATAGGGGTTTAGATGATGAAAATTAATCACCTATTCATATTCACTAAGAAACATCATAAGGAATGATGCAAGACAAACACTCCCATTAGAATTTTTTTAAATCCACCCAATAAGAGGTCACAGTTATGTGAAAATAGGGATTCCCATAGGATTCTATGCGACTACCCTTTCACTTCAAAGAGAACATAAGATGCATGATGTCACCAAACCTGACCCTCTTGGCCTATGAAGGCACTAAAAATCCTTTCAAGACACCGGTCAACACCAATAACTCTGGACCTCCTACACTCTTCCCTACATAAATTCCTTCCACTATTTCTAGGATAGAAATTCATACACAATAGTTTCAAACATCAAACCCAATGACTCTGGAAATTCAAATTGACAAAAACTACCTTCAACTCCTCTCACATCAATAATCCTGCTATGAGAGGATTTGGTTAAATGAATAGTAAAAAATGGATAGACATAACTCTAACACTCAAAAAGGTAAAGTCCTTACAATGATCAGCTAAATGGCCAGTTAGAGGAAAACTATCCATGGCTGCAACTAATTCGTGCATTAACCCTTTATTGGGGCATGTACCATTCAAGATGGAAGACCAAAGAACCAAACAAACTGGTCTACTAGTCAGACATTCAATGAGTCGACACTGAAATAACTGGGGGAAACATTACATAGGCCTCCCAAAACCCTTCACATAAATACCTCTAACCACACCTCAAATCAACTTACTATTGAAGCACAAACATTGCACATCATCCAAAACAAGAATGATTCTATAAACTCAAAACAACCCACTAAAAGATTCCCGAATCACAAAATAGACACACCACACAACTATGAAAAATCAAACAATCAATCATTTTTTTAAAAGAAGCACTTACAAATTTAAAATTGGGAGGATGGGATGTGCATTCCCCAATGGCCCCTTATGGGCCTTACACATGCATGTTCACTTTCCAAACATGCACTAATTTAACTTACACATAAAAACCATGCATATATTTACCCATGAAAATATGAAAGGTAACAAAAGAAACTTAAAAAACCCCAAATCTTTAAAGAAATCCCCTTTTAAAATTTTCATGGATTTTTAGAAAAAAAAATCATCAAATCAATAATATTATTTTAAAATATTACAAGTCCATTCCCAAAACATTTCATCCCATTCAAAACCCTTTCATCTATTTAGCAAATTCCATTAAAAACACAATTTCAAAACCCACCATAAAATATCACCTTGTTCCCATACCATCAGGGTTGTAAATGAACATTTTTAAATTATAAAAAACCAATCTCATTTGACGAAAAAACCATTTCATGAAAGGCGGCGCCCATATCACTCACCTTACTTAAAGCTAGAACATCGAGTTTTGATACCATTAACTCTGGTATACCTTGAAACTTCATGAAAGAACATGACCCGAGAATGCCAACCTCCTCTGATAAAATTTTATCACAAACAACCAGGTTTCCATCCAATACGGCAACCAAATCAGTCCGTGGAAAGGCCTAAGTGGTGTTCCCAATCCTTACGGACTGGCACAAGTCATTTAGTATCAATGATAATACATTGGTACTATTTACCTAAAATAGGTAACACAAAAACAACTATAAATAAAAATAAACTAATACTAAAACATAGAACCAAAATTTCACTAAACACATTTTAATGTTAAATTTTTATAATATAATCTAATAATAAAAAATAAATGAAAAAAATGAAAATGAAAACTCTAACTCAAACATCCGTGCAATATGAGAAGCCACATTCCCATGTTATGAACACCATCCTACACGAGAAGACCATCAATAACCCGAACCACCATCACTAAGCATGATTCCTCAACATAGAACACACAATGAAAAGGTATGTATACAGCTAAAAGTGTATGTAGGGTGTGAGACAAGAGCCCATTAGGATACCACCCAATAAAAATATTCTATGCTACAACATCAAAGAGACATTTCAATATGATTATTAAACATCATGATTTTTCATCACTTTTAAGGGAAAATTTACAATATAAAAGAAAAAAAAGAACACTTGATGACATACCATTTCACACACACTATTTTAGAGTAAAAGTGAATCAATTCACATAGAACACAAACACACCCAAGCATTCCCCTGTATTCCAAAAGAGCGCACCACGTCTTGAATAATGGAGCACTATGGGTAAATCCTCTATTGTATATAGCAAACATGGGATGATAGAGACATCATACCATGGTGTAAAGGCGGAATACAAAGCACAATGATATATGTTACTATGCATGAGCCACTAGTAGGGAAACAAGTCCATAACCTACTCATCTCCAATCATCACAATAGGTTAGTTATTGCTGTAACATCAATCCTTATAGACGGAGTCAGGACAAACCACTTACATATTGTCTATCATTATAGTTCTAATCCCTACACCTAGGTTCTTGGGGTTCCCTTTTTGTGCTCAATCATATTCCACATTAACAAAGTGCATCACATTCACATATCACAAAACAAAATAAGACATTACACACACAATCACCACTTGCATAACCAAAACCCATTTTCAAAACATAGGCACACTATATCCTTTAAAAAACATGCCTCTAACCACTTATGTTGTTCAACATTTCACAAAAAAATTATAAAAACAAATTTTCAATGAGCCACATGGCTTTACACCCAAAGACATAGACAAAATTAACTTTTTAGACCAAACACACACTAAAACCCATGTCCTACCATAATTTTCATCTCATTAATGACTTAATAAGTTATATAAACAATTTAAAAAACATCTATAAATAGAACATAAATTGTTTTCAAATAAAAAATTCACACATGCACATCACTTAATTCACACAAAAAACAATCATTTCAATGAAACCATCATTCTTTGTAAACAATCCACCATTAATGTTAACACACAATGGAAAAGACCCTTCCAAAAACTTTTCCATCACTTATAAAATATGAAAATTGTATTTTTATATCACAGGAAGAACAAAACAATAAATGAACCCCAAAACAATAGTTCAATCCCCTTAATGAAACCCATCATACTTTAAGCCCTTTTCATTTTTAAACAAGTTTTCACCTTCAAAATATTTATCAGTTTATACAAAAAATGTATATCAAATATAAAATGATTAAAATGACCTATTTTTTCCTTAAAAAATCTCCATTTAAACATACATACCTCAAATAAATTAATAATAGCACAGGATCCTTAGCCTAGTTGGTGAGGACTCGCTAGGTTCATCCAAGAGACCCGAGATCAAATCTGGGTGGAGGCATATTTCTGGTACTGTAGCAGTACTGTAGCAGGCATTGTTCGGCACTGTAGAATCCTTAACTATTCATCCATCTGGGCCTTCAGGCCATCGGTTTGATCCTCGGGTCTTACAAGGCTTTAGGGCCACCCAAGGCCTTTGGTCCAGTTGATTCTCAAGGCCTTTGGGCCACCTTAAGGCCTTAGGGCCACCCCAAGCCCTTCGGGCCACATGAATGTATCCCCCAGACACACTACAAAAAAAGAGCAGCCCCAGAAGAGGACTCAGGGCAGGTGCACTCAATAGAGCAGTGCGAAATGGATTGTCAGAATGAGAGGGTTTGGCTATGCCATTGGTACCATCCTGTGCTTGCATGGGAAGCCTAGCAAGACGGTCATGAATAGTTGGAGAGCTACTATCAAGATGCAGATGTTGGGGAGGGGCAGTTCCTTATAGATAGTCTGGTTGAATTCAATAAGACCTTCAGGTAATGTAATATCCTAAGCCTACAGGCCCTGTAATCTTTGAGCCTACGAGCCTTGTAAGGGTTCCCTATCATCCCTTGAAAGGGGGGTTATCAAAAATCAATAAAAAATGAAGGCCTTCGGGCTATTCAGGATTAATAATATATTTCAAACCTTCCAAACTATCTCTAAAACCCATTTAAAATCATTACCCCAAAACACACACAATAATAAAACCATTTTCCATTGGAAAAAATTCATTTCAAACCTATAGACACACAAATCATTTAAAAACACAATACATACTACAAAATTAATACTTAGAACACACTTATAAATTAAAACAAACACAAAAAATTTATCTATTGATGTTACCCCATGGAACCACTTTCCTAAAACCAAGAGGATTCTGAAAAATTGCGGGAAACTCTCTCTGCCCCTCAACCCCACTACAAACAAGAAAGACCAAGAAATCTACATAAACATATATCCCTATGAAGAAAAAATAACCATAAAAAGGACATCATACCCACTGAAAAAATGAAACCTCAAAAAAATGGAGAAAGAGTTTACTCAGAGGGTAGTGGGTGCGCTAGAGGAGAGAGGGGTGGTCGCGAAAGGCCACAGTCACCGGAGGAGGACTAACGGTCTTCTGTTCTGGATGATGGATGGATAGAGTGGGAGAGGCATGGGAAGAGGTCAGAAGTGTTTGTAGGTTGGCTTGGAGAGAGTATTGAGGAGCAAGTGTGGCGGAGGGGGATAAGGGTGCCAGTGTAAGGATATGAGTAGCGCATGACCAAATGGGCGTCGACAATGAGATGGAGGCACTGGGATTAGGGGGGGACATAAGAAAAACACATTGGTGGTGCGATGGGATATAGGGGAGGAAGAGTAGATGAGATAAATGAAAACAATAATATGGAAAATAAAAATAAAACCAAAAAAAGAGATGAAAAAAGTTAGGGAAAAATAATGAAAAATAAAAATAAAAATAAATGTTAAATAAAACCTAAATATAACAGTAAGAAAAATAGTAATAATAATAATGATAACATGTTAATAATTTTAATGACTTTGATCGTAGTTCGCTGAATGATGTCAAGGCTCAAACATGCCTTATGAAATAAGAACTAATTTTTTATGCTAGGATTCAACCAAAACTACCCAATCCCAATAAAATATTCAAAATACATAATTTAAAAATATAGGGTGTGAAAAATACAATTTAAATTCATAAAATAAAAACAAATATATTTTTATGCAGAAAAAGATTAATTTTTATGGAAGGAGGTTATTTCACCTTTTATTACCAGACTTGTTTTAAAACAAAATTTTAACACATTTATATTTTATAAAAAAAGATAAAAAATTTATTGAGAAATAGAATTATAAAATATAGATTAGGGTGAATTTTTGGGATTTTTATGAAATGTTTCATCTTTTGATGAAAAACTAAAATACTGAATTTGGATCCAAAATGAAATGTTTGTCAATATAAGTTTTTATTACAATATTTCAAAATCAAAAATTTATTAATTAAATACAATGGGATGATATATGGTAAAAAAATATAATAAATAGACAATTCATTCCTTATTTATAACTTTATATGTAAAACTTGCATCCTATTAATATTGAAAATGTTTAAATGATGTAATAATTAAAGTTGGTTATCTAAGTGTCATTAAAAATGATATGGTTTAAAATATCACCAAAACATGGATAAAATATATTGTTTTATGATATTACATTCTTATAATATCCTATATTAAAATAAATGGACTGTATACGTATTTCTATTGAGATAGAATTTATTCGAAATTAATCTTTTGAAAAATTCCAAAAGTGCCCCTCTCCTCCATTAATAAAGGGACCCTATTCTTATCTTGATTTCTCACCTTATAACCTATTTAATTCAACCAAAACACATCAAAATATAATAAAACATACCTAAATTCATTGGATAATACTTCCAATGGTATGAAAGCTAACCGAGGAAATCCATTGACGCAAACCAAAAAGAGATACTCAAAGAAGAGGCAACATTCATCAATAAATGTTTTTGTGTTATTTCTTACTCAAACACCAAAAATTATTGTTATATAATATTTAAATAATAAAATCATTATATTAAATATAATTATATTTTATGATGTTAAGGGTATAATCTACGACTTCACACACTTCTGTAAAATTAGATGCATAATCATCAATCATGTTCACGAAAAACTAATGCCTCTCGAACCGATATCGTTCATTCTACCATTATAACCATTAATGGTTTGGAATAATTATAAATTAATTTTTTATATATTATATATTTTTATAATTTTGTTATTATTTTTAATTACTACATCACACAAAACTTCATGCTTTCAATTTTGTGGGAGTACGATAACGTCGTTCGCATGTACGACAGACTCTTGCCTCGCAGAACAAATGAGATTCATTCACAAATTACACAGAATATATTAAAGATGGTTTTAATAACCACATATGATATATATTATACTCAAATAAAATTTTAATGATAATATATAATATATTATTAATTCTTTAATCTGCAAGAAAATGAAAACATATTTCATGTGTATGTTTCGCCTACGATCTCCTTAAACGTTGTATTTAACTTTCTACCTCTAAATTTTAAGAATCAACATAAATAAATATATAATTAATATATATGATATTAATACCATTTTTATCATTTTTTAATGATAAAATCATGATAAATGTATGATTACCATGAATAAAAAGTCAAAACATGTTCAAGAAACTATGTGGTTACTACCAAAAACATAAGTTAAACATGGAATTGTTAATAGGAGGGAAATATAATGTCATATGAGAATCATATATGGTATTATATATATTGATATATTTATATGGTATATTTTAAATAATATTATACTTATTATACATGAGTTTTTAACATTTATGAAGCAAGTCAAGACTTATGGTAAGGGATTTATGTCTCACTTTTATTTTTGTGGGACAAATGCCTTTTACACTACTTGACTACTTTGTGTGTGGTATATACTAACAATAAATGTAATATATGATCCTTATCCTTTATGTTATCAGTATTTACATATCCATTTTATGATCTCTCTTTCATGTTGTTTATGGTTCAAAAGTTACCAAATCAGTTAAGTAAATTATTCTCAATTTTACTTATTTGTGACACATATTATGTTATTCACATTTGTTGTTTTACAAGTTGTATATACTTCAATTTGACCTGGTTTATAATGAATAAACTTCTTTTCATGATGTTATAAGTTTCATCTAATTTTATTCCCTCTTGATTGAAAATTTCTCATATTCAAAAACAACATTTTTAATAATGACTTAAAAAATCTTTTTAAATGATTTTTTTTTGAATTTTCCAGAAAGGGTTAAAAAAAACATTATAATTTGTTTTAAATGATTATATTATATGTTCTAAAGGTTATTTTCAATGAAAAATGTTTTCTAAATATTTTATGATTTAAAATCAATTTTCAAGGATGATGGAATACTTTTCTAAAGAAATGTTTTCAAAAAGATAATTCAAAAATTATTTTTCATCTAAGATGACATCCATTGGTGTTACTTATGAATTTCTAGGGATATTATGCTAGGTTAATATTCATATTAATTATTTGAATGGTTTATATTTGGATATAATGATGTCTATGAATCACATTAATTTTCAATTAGATATGATATGATGATATGTTCATGTTGAAAATTTATTTTTATGAATTATATTATGATGAATGATATATGATCTTGTTGAAAATATATGTATGATTTCATTATGTGGAGGAGATGACCTATATCTCCCTATAATTGATTTGTTATGTATTGATAAATCCGTTAGTATATATGTTATTTGTGAACCTGATTTCATGTTCACAATTCTATGTGTGGACCTCATTTTTGTATCCATGTGTTTATGAAATTTCTTGATTACAACTACATAACATATGAGTGAAAATTTATTAATTAATTAATGTTAAAGTATTTACGTATTTTTGTGTCTACTTAATTTTCATGTCTAATGTGAATGTTAAGATCTCATGGATTATCTTCTTTGATTCCATTATGATTAATGTATTATGAACTGTCATTTTTTATCATATGAATCATGAATATGATATTTGACATAAATGGTGGTATCTCCAAAAGTTATTCCTATGTTTTCATAAAATTATTCTATTCTTTGGTATCTCCAATTTCTACCGTTACTGATAATATGATATCACCATTTCGTATTTATCATTTCCATAGGTGTTGAATAAAGTATTTAAGTAAAAATATTAATGGTGAAGAACATTATGAGATATGATAAAGATATTTCAGCAAATGATAAGAATTTATTCCATGTTTCCAAAGGAAATTAACAATTATGTTCCTCGGTCATGGATTTGTGTGATTTAATGTATATTAATTTAAAAATATTTAATATCCATGTATGAATATTTTGGGTAATTATAATTCTCTAGTACCCCTACAATTTAGAAATGAAAAAAGTTATCAAATAGGGTCATATTTCACTATGTAGTCCCTGCTCAAAATATAGACACCAAAAAAATGATCATGAACCATATCCATTGAGTACATAGAATGTTTCGTGGTCCGTGATGAAAACCGTTACACTATTGTTCTACCCAGTCACACCTATAGATGATCTTATATGGGAACAACACTCAACAGAGATTAATATAAACCCTCTCTAGATGGGACCATTAACTTCTAACATGTTATACTCTTACTATTTGGAAAATGAGTCACTAAACCCAATAATCACTTTGAACAACCATAGAGAATGATCCCTTACAGAAACCCCATAAGATCCTTCAATTTCTTAAATGGATTGAAAATTTTCATCCCCACCTAAAGACAGTCATCATGAACTTATGGGTTGCCCACATTGGAACCTGATAGGTCATTTTCACTGAAACTCAAGAAGTAAACATAGCCTTCCCCACACATATACTAGTACGAAATATACCATTTACTTATCAATATGTTCTAGTATGACTGGTGCACTAATTGTAGGTAAAACCTCTTAAAAAAGTTCATATATTGATGCCTCACCAGGGGGGCTCATTCTCATTATCCTGATTCTTAATTCAATTAGGCATACAACACAGAGGAATATTGGAATGGAAATAATGTACAACAATGATTTAGTATATTTGGAGAGCATAAATAAAGAAGGACATGGAAACCTGAACCCAATTTTATATGATTCATGTACCAATATTTTTCCCTACATTCAATTTCTCAATGTAGTGAGTCAAATGGTAGGTGATAAAATTCCAAGTGTATGGATACATTGGCCTCTGCACAAACATTTGAGTCCCTATCCAGAAATATGAACATTAAAAATTAATCACTATTTTCCCAAACCAATCATGTACAATCAGGTACTAAAGTTGAACTAAATCCAATGTAACCTCTCTATCACTACCCATCCCAATGGATCCAATTCCGTAACTAATCTATAATTTCATCAAATAATCCATGGGAGGAAAAATAGCACTGAGCTGGCATATCACACACAAGATAGGCCTTATCCAAATATACCTACACACACATATCCTATACCACAACATGATGCAATGTAAAACAACTAAAAAACATGATTCAAACATCTAAATACCACTATTATCGTACTACAAAATTTACTAGAAAGTAAAAATGTACAAATAAAATATGACCACAATGAAACTGAAAAGAGGTCCAATGTGAAAGTGAAGAAGGTAATATTATTTCAAGGTAACCACTATTACACACCTCAATCAGTCAAACTCACTAAGATCTTCCTGGTGCTTCTCCCTACAGGAATCCATGAAAATTCCCCTCATCTATATAATACACAACATGTGTGAGAAAATCCCATACAGTGATGATTATATAAATACCTGGGTTGACACCCCGAAATCACTAGGCATATAACATCAAGAATGACTATCATGTTAGTATAAGTATATACATACATTACATATAACAAGAATATCCATATATACACAATAATGAAACTCAATATCATTATAAATTCACAATCTTAATGCTAGCATAGGAATCCTCCTGGAAGGTTCCACCTAGCACTCATCATGGAGAACACACTCCACAAGTCACTTGGAACTGATGATGTATATTTGAGATTTCATTATCATTAATTTTCACCATAAGAAGTACATTATGTAAGATAGAAAATATTGATATATATATGATGATTACAACCATGTCCATGGGGTATACCAACATCTCAATCTAGAATAACCCACTAATTAGAGGATTAGAGCATGCACATTTTTGATCATGATGATACCCAGAACTCCACCTAGGAAAATATGATGATAGTGGATTTCACTCCCGGCATCATGTAATGATTCCAACAACTCAATACAAGAATTCCAACTGAAAGGATCACTATCTGATGTAAAGAATTTGATTCCATTCTAACAGTTAGATAATTGATAATGGGAATGATCCCAAATGAAATGTGTCCTAGATAAAGAGGACAAGGGTTATAAACCATGTTTGAAGGAGTACTCAACACGTACTAGTAGTACATGATTTTTACATTTGGAACCAGGTACTTCTCTTATGTCATGTCTCATTCCCTTTTTCGTGTAACATTTTGTGTATAGTGGGTTTTTGAGCCCATGTACTCCTGGCCATGCCCATGCATGTGTCTACGTACGACTAGATATATCTATGTTTGGCTATCCTTGATGATACTCATGTATCGTCCAACGTACACACCCAACTTTTAGTAATGGTATCACACCATTTGATATGAGTCACAAGCCTTGTGATATTTATATTCTCATGGAAACCCTAGCACTGTATCCAGGTTCCCACAATCGAAATACTCTCAGATTAAATTTCATGTTCTATGGGATTATCAATAACTCATAGTTCATCCTACCATACCAACATCCACTCTCCCAGCCTCCAATATTGCCATGGGTCATTCCAATGAGTCTGGATCTCGTCCAACCAAGCCTTTTGTCACCTCTCCCTAGAATATACCCTTCAGAACCACTCAAGAAACCCCTAAATGTGTATTATTTATCCATTCCACTGAACCAAATGAATGAAAATCATTGGTCTGATGCCAGTCCATTTTCACCATCATTGCTACTCAATCCCACCGTCGATCTGAACCCATAAATTTGATAAAAATCTGTTGCAACATGAAACATGTGTGTAATGATTTCTTTTCTAGTGTTTTTTGAATAATGTTAAAAATTAATATTCCATGGTGAATAAAAACCATGGGAGAAATCAATGAAACATTCAAATGAGGAAAAATCCTTGACCATTTTCAATAAGCCTCAATAATTTTCTTCAAGAAATGAGAATTAAGATGAAAATGAAAAATAATAAATTCTCCCAATAACCCCACACAATTAATATCATTCCTGGAATATGACTTATCCAGGAATCAATATGTTTGTTCATTGGTTCACATTTAGCATAGAAATTAATAGTTGGGAAAGAATCCAACATAAATATCATCCTAACTATATTTGGATCAATTTATAGTGAATAATTATTCTCTCTAGTTGTCCTTGGAAAGATCCTCAGGCACTATTGCACACTGATCAGTGATCCATTACCTTGTCATTTCATTCAAATAGAATCTCATTCATCACTCTCCATGTAGATCTTAACAATTTGAAGGGTTATGTGGGTAACCATGAAAAACAAAACACCAAAACAGTTATAAATATATTTTATTAGGTTTAAACAATTTAATAAATATTTTTTTTAACGTCCTCCCATGACCACACCCAACCCGAACGTCTAATGTTATCCATGGTTATATCATTCATAGGTTAAAACCCATGCTTTAAACTCAAAAGTTCCCTAATATTCCAATATAAGACTCGATTTAGAAATTCATCCATTTTTAGGATAACTTCATATACACTACTTTAATACATTTAATATATCTCCATAATAAATTCCTAGAACACTGGACCATAGAATCCCATATCATCTCCATACCAAGAGTGAACAATAGTTTATATAATATTCCAAAAAAGATAGAAAATCATATTTGTTTCATATAAAACCAATTACATGTTTTTTATTTAGTGTTACAATTAATATTTTGAGTTAAATGAGACATATATAGAATCCACTAAATTCCTTACTGTTCTCCCTCACCACGAATTATCTAAAAAATGGACATCGATCCTCCTCCTCCAGCACTCTCTATTTAGATATAACTAAGAAAAAACATCATTGAAGGGCTTAATAGAGTGATCAAATATTAAATATGAAAACATTATGATATAACATTCAAGGAACTAAAGATTCTTGAAATGATCTTCAGAGGTTCATGGACAACATGTAGATCATTGTTAGAGGGAATCTATTCCTGATTCTTACAACAAAACAATGGTAAGATGTAGATAAATTGTTTAATGACCTAGATTTTTCCATGTATTGTTTTTAAATATTATGTGGAATTATTTTGTGACCATGATTTTTGACGGTGTGTGATTTTGAGGCCCGGAGTTCCCCTAAAAAATAATTGAATTAAATTAAATTTTTAAATAACATGGGCAAGATATTTTCCTAAAAAAGTGGAATAATATTAAATAGGTGCCCAGATCAAAAATCTGAGGGAACCATTTTTTTATGAGTAATGAATTTTCATTTATTTGCTATGTAGGAACAATAGTAGGAACTGTAGAAGTGACAGAATTGTAGCAATTACGATAGCAACACAGGTATTATTGTAATATTGTTCACCAAGTGGCCATTTGAGAAAAAAAATTAGCTTTCATGACTTGTATTCAGGCCATATGGCCTCGGGCCTTTGGGATATGTATTGGGTCTCCATATACCCTATCAAAAGAGGTCATTTATTTAATAATAAATGAGGATTCGGCCCAAATTTTAAAAAATCGACCAGCATGGGTCGGTTGTAGAAGATAATTTTATGATGTTTTAAAGGAAATAAAATAAAAATAAAATTTATAATATTTTAAAAAATTTAATGCTACAACAAAGCGTTTTATTGGTTTAAATGACTAGGATTCAATGGTAAGGATCATAATCATAGAAACCAACCACGGATTCTTTAGAGATTTTGATAGGAGCCACCCTTGGAGAACCCTTGACAAATGGAAATGAACAAAAACACATGGATCATTGAGCGTCAAGATCAGATCTCTCCAAAGATAGTAGAATATCCATCCTTCATTCAAAATTGAGGTAGGGGTTTTTATATGAATTTCATTATTCACTAATATTTTATTTATTGATGAATGCAGATTAACCAACAAATAAGTTGAACCACAAATTGCTCGTTCTTGGGGGAGGAATTCTATTGCGGGTTTTGATTTGGGGTATTAGATAATGTTTGATTATTTTTTCATGATTATTTTCATAGGAGTGGGTCAAGGACATAATGACCAATGAATGAGGATCATTGATATATTTTTTATATGATCTTCTCCTCCCCCTTTAACCATTCATGTTCTTCACATTCTTCATGAGTTTATGAACAACCGATCGTTCTGAATCCATATAACAACACAATGATCCCAAATATGTTATCTATCATATTTATGACCCAATGGAGGTGAGAAGATGATGGAGGAAGATGAATTGAAATGGTTTTGAAGAAGTCCTTATTTGACTATTCCTCATGAAGATGATCAAAACGAGTTTTGGGAGAGGATTAGATTCCCAAAACATACTGAATCAGCATTTCTATGAAGGGACGATGTTAGATAATCGATGCTGAGGAAAACATCTAACTAGATAAAAAATTGGAGGACCATGCGAGGTGTTCCAGTGAAGAACTTTGATTCTTGAAAATTGTGCAGAACATGGAATGTTCTCTGAAAAACTTGACATGTGGGGATGGATTAGCGGCAGTTAGGGTTTCGCATTACAGAAAGTGATGAAAAGGTGTGTGACCCATGTTACATGGAATGTGCATCCTTATGTGGGACTCTGTGTGAATCCTAAACAATACACAGAAAAGGGGTTGAGTACCGGACATCGACTCAACGACGTGGCCAGACCAGGCCGGGTACATGGGTTTCCCAGTGTATCGTTACAGGGGTTGGTATACACATGTTGATGCTATGTATGGGCACATTTAGAGAATACACAGAGCATCCCCCAAATAGTAGGACATGTCATGTAACTCTTTTAAATAAATTGTATATCTTTTTTCTACATGATAGGATCTTTTCGACATGGTCCATTATACACGGGCATTACCCATGCTCAGAGGACACAATGTGTGACCCTTCTAAACATTGTGTACTTTATTGTACATGGATTAATCTACTTGTCAACCATATCGTAGAACTTTTTTTTGGGTTAATACATCCTTTCAAATTCCCCTGAAGGAAAGGTATCATATCCTATCTAGAGAAGTATAACCCTTTCATCAAGACTTTCTAGATAGAGTGCAGAATCCACTATGAGTGTCCCAGATCAGGATACTCTATCCATTATTGACCCTAGGTAGAGTCAGATATAGACTTGAACAATACTACATGATGTCATTCCTCTACTTATAAAGTGAATCCAGATGAAGTATACAACAAGGCCCTGGACGTGATCCCCATCCACATATCATGATCTTTTCCCATTCTGGTGTATGTTCTCCGGAAATGAGTGTATATGTTCTATATTCATTTCCATTAGTGCATCTTTCACTCTCATTAAAAGTCCCAATAAACAGTACTTCTTGTACAAATATAATTTTAGATATCAAACTCATATTTTCACTACCCTTAATGACTGATTCGTGGAATATTTGGACTAAATCCATTGTATGGGTAAGAGGGTTTTTGTGAATTAAATCATGAATATGGGTCTGGGTTTTATGTATATCTGAATATATTTATCTTGTTATATGTTCTGTAGAGAAATACTGTTTAGATTATATTATGCCTTCAATTTTTTTATTTCATTGTGTTTTTTCAGGACTTCTAATAAATACTGTTTTACTCACCCATGCATGGTCTTTTCCCACACGTGTTGTGTCTTGTATAGATGAGAACCCTTTTTATGGTGTCTAGGGAAGACCAGGACCACACCGATCGTTGAGATATTCCCTATAAGAAGAGCTGTTCTTTCAATGTCAAGAAGCAGTCCCTATACCTTTTTTGTTTTTATGATGGAATTTGTATTTTTGAGACTCTTTCTTTTGTTGGGCTTGTATTATAGCCCAGTTATTTTCTCCACATTACATTCTATTGCACAATTTTGGTTGGGTTTATATGTAATCATGAATTTTTTCCCTTAGTAGTTTTTATGTTTCTCCTATTGTTTTCTTGGAGATTTGTGTGTGTGTAGAGGTATTGTAAAAATGCCACCCATGTTAGTGATATGTTTACTTGGTGTGTGTTACTAGACCCAGGCCTATTGGAGGCAATATTGGGGAGTCATGGATCGGGCCCAATTCGGAGGGGTCGTGATAGAGTGGTATCAAGGGTACTTTGTTCTACATTAATGACTATGAGTCTATCGGTATGGGTTTGGGGAAATAGTGTTAAGTGTTTTGAGTTCATCTTTCTGGTCAGGGAATCTAGTGTTGGTGCAGGTAGCTGACATATACATACACCATGACTCTGATAAACATCTTTTTTACTCGATACATGAGAATACCAGTAATAGGGAAACAATAATGTTACATGCATCATATGTGAAGGGGTTGAGAATTTTGTGTGCCTATTGATTCAGTTCTCCAGATATGCTCACTGACCATGGTACATATTGGTTTATTATAGGATGAATGAACAATGCATACCAACTAGGATTTATCACCTCGATCACTATAATGACCCCCTCAGTTACCAGGCTTTGATTTAGGGGACAATTCCCCAAGCATTACCTCCAGGTAATGCACCTTCTATACCAGCACTGGTGGAGAAATACGAGGTACCTTCAGTACCACTAGATGAGGAGCGTAGGGTAGGAACACTTTAGGAGTTTAAGAGTCATAGGCACCTCAGGTTTTGAGGTAATCCCACATCTCAAGCTATAGAGGACTGTCTTGAGGTAGTGACAAGGGTGTTTCAACTTGTTAGGACACCATCTGACCAGATGTTGATATTAGGAGTGATCCTTATTCTGGGATTGGTAGATCAATGGTTGATTTTTTCCACGCAAACTCATGAAGAGGTGACTCATTAATATAAGCTAGTCAAGAGACTCTTCAGAAAAAAATTCTCTCTGGTTATGCTATGAGAAGTTCATATATAGGAACTTCTTCATCTTCAGTAGGGAATTTTGATAATGGATGACTATTCATCATGGTTTACCAACATCACTAGTTACTCAATGGATATTGACAGGGATCCTTATATCATAGTTGGGTCTTTGGAGTGAGTTTTATTATGGGACATATGAGCATGAGTCATTCCACTAGGCATTCTAAATTATGAAGGAGTGATAAAGAGAAATTTAGTGGCTGAGATCTTATAGGCTGAGCAAAGACAACTAGTGGGAGTCAAAAGTAGGAAGATAGGTGTAGAGACCTCAGAAGCATGTAAATGACACTATTTATGGGGATCAGGGCATGTGAGTTGGTTGAACCCAAATTCTCCGTATAGGTATATGTGGTTTTTGTACTATATATATGGATCAAATTGACAGGGACCAAAGAAGTGGACTTGAGACACTCAAATTTATGGAAGGAATGGTTATGATGTGGAAAACATTTTGATTTTAAGAACCAATGAGTTTATAAAAAACAAATCAACAAAATTACATGAATTATATGAATTATAGTTGATGGGCCTATCCTAGGTCGTTGTTTGGTATATAATGGATGTAATTATATTTCATTTGATTTTCTGTTCACTGTTTCATAAGGTATCCAATGAATGAGATAACTCCCCAATATCATTATCTTATTTAATTCATACACAATTTCAAGGAAATTATGCAATTCAATTAGCAGATAACTTTCTCTATCAATACAATGAATTGGATTGTACAAGAACCGAAAATGTGTCATTACTAATTTCAATTAAGTCAAAGTTAAAGTAAATCCATGAATAGAAATCATAAAATAATGAACAAATTTTTATATTAAATCACATAAAATAGCATTCCATTCATACCCTTGACACTCCCTTGGATCAACCCATAATATTTTTATCCCTCCATTGATGCTAATCTGTAAATAGATGTAAAAAATAAGACATATGAGGGGGAATTGATGAAGAAAATCATTGAGAATTACCACTCCACCGTTGTGTGAAAAAATTCACAAGGGTTGGTGAGAACAACTTCACAACATGATTCAATGGTATCAATGTGATATGAAGAAGGATATAAAATGAGAATAAGAAGAAATTTTATTTATAAATTATGTTGAATAGAAAAAATACATGAACTAATACTGAATATTTAATTACAAATTTAAAGTGTAAAATTAAAAATGAATGAAAAAAATTACATTGGAATGAAAAACATGAATCCAATTAACTTCACCACCAGATCATTACATAGGAATATTATTAGTCTTAGGTTGACCCCCAATCAATAAATTCCTACCACATTAATTGAGAGAGTGAAAATATGGGTGAGAAAATCTAGGGAAATTTGACGTTTCCAAGTTGACTATAAAAGTAATCCAGATCATTCCCCCCTGTTGATGTGTAAATTTGTAACTAAATATTGAAAAATCATAAGGTTTTATATAAATAAAATATATTCTTTCATGTTTCCTATAATTACTATAAAAATTTAACAAATGATCCACCAGTTGTTTGGATGTTTGAACAGATCTAGTGTTATGACTTTATGGGCGTTTATATATTTTCCACAATTTATATGTCTATTACGATCCCCTTATCTCCATAAAAAATTCTTAATTATAACCGAACCCCATTGAATGATATTATACCCATATTATTTCCTTATAGAGTGAAAATTTGTGCTTCATTGGGCTTGGATTTTTTGGCCCCATGTTTGTTAAAGGGCATTATGCACATTATTCTTTGTCTAGAAAATTTCTCCATTCATGATTAAAAATATATGTCTTCATTAGGGATTCATCCATCAATCCTAAATCATGAAATGTTACAAACAATGTGATCATTCATATCCCAAAATATAATGTTCAAAAAATGAATTAAACGTTCTCCACAAAAATATGATTGATTGGGCCCAAATTTTCATTTTATACATGAATTTCATTTGAGATGAGAAATGAAGTTAAGTATATAAAATAAAATAAAATTAATGTTTAAATACTTGAATAAAATTAATATTAATATTAAATAAATTAATATTATCCTCTTTTAGTGTCTATTCACAGCCCCAAATTGTGTTTTTCAAGTCCTAAGAAAAACATACCACAAAAAATATGAAATTTAATTCTCTTTTTCAAAAACAATTTAAGAAATATTTCCCATAAAAAATCATTCCGAAAAATCAAGAAACCTCTCAAAATCATTTCACACATGATAGGTCCACAAAAATATCCCAATCCAAATTCCATTCCTTTGTTAAAATTAATCTTCATATTTCAACCAAATTTAATTAAGCATGATTATGTGTTGTGTATCTCAACAGACTTGTGCACTATTTTCTCTTTTGATGGAAAAAATGGAAGAGCTAGGTTAGAATCATATTGAACATTAATATGGGTGTCAATTTTGTTTTTCTATTTTTTTTGTTTTTGGTTTATTATTTTGTTGTACCCAAATTGATATTAAAAAAGACTAACTCTATGAAAATAATTTATGGGGTCACAATCCCCATATACCGAATTCCACACATATTCATAATTCAATGATCTAAAATAGAGATATAAATCCTAAATCCGATAAAGACAACTATAGAGTCACAATCCCCATGGGTCGGACGCCACACATTGGGAAACAAAAATTACTCTATGTGGTTATTATTTCATTTATATATATATATATATATATATATATTTTGGGATAAAAAAATAAAATAAAAGTGTCCCCAAACCAAATTCTATGATGAAAGGGACCCAAGAAATCAAATTTACACCCATGATCCAATGTGTGTCAATTGCCGGATTTTGATTAAATTAATGACACTGTAAACATTGGAAAATCACATCGTAAAACTGTACATTCAAAAAAAAGAGCACATGAACTTAAACATGAATTAAAATCATAATCAATGTATTTTGAATCATTTGACCATCAATTTTCATGTTTCACTATATACATTAATGCATTAAAGTATATTGAATTATGTTTTTTAACTAAAAATTAGTTATCATAAAATAACCATATTTTTTTCAATATCCCAGATTTTCCCTCCCCCAAACATAGAATGAAACAACCGTCAGTTTTGAAAGAAAATAGAAGACCGGGGAATTGATTTTTTATAAGGAGGTGAAATTTCTTTTTGAAATGTAATCGCGGAACAAAATCACCTGGTTTGATGTTGAGGAACCTTCAATAATCAATTGATCTATTTGGGTTCATGTAACATATAGACTATTTGGGGATGATTGAAGGTTGGTTTTGAACTCTGGAAGGCATGGATTTTATTTGAAAATATTTAGCTACTTCGATTATTAAATCTCACAATAAAAACAATATATTATATTAGAGTCCCCAAGGGGTTCTCATAACAAAAAACGCACAAAATAAAAATAAAAAATTGCAGAAGTCCGATTTCCACTCATAAGTCACTTAATTTAATGTCTTTAGTTCAACATGAACAACTAACTTATCCAATACCAACTTCCAATAATTTTTGGGCCTCATTTATTCCCACATATACTAAACTGAGATTGAGTCTCCCTTTTTGTTGGTAAGAAGTTTGTAAAATTGATTCAATAAAAATCATATGGGCCTAAGTGAAATGGTTAATCCCATTAATATCGAAATGGTTCCATTCAATTACACTCCTAATCTTTCATAATACATCAAGGATGAGTTTTTTTTATTATATATAAGAGTGGTTTACATTTTGAAAGAAATTTTTTATTATCCCATATGATGGAATAATTGAGATAGGATTTATTTACATTTAATTTGATCTTGGGTTTTCTAGCTCTTTCAGACACAAATAGGTTCTTAGAATTGAACTCAGTTTGATTTTAAAAATTTATCAACCCAATTAGTAGGATTTAAATAAATTTTTCAGCAAAAAAATTTTCTAGGCGATTGTCAGGAATGGGTATGGAATTGATGTTTATGATTTCTACAAAGGGTTTAGTGATTGGTGTTTCCAAAAACTCATCAATGAAGAAATATAAAAGTGATTCAATCCATTTATAAAAGTGTCCCTTATGTGACTTCAGAAAATTAATTTCCTCATGATTTAGACACCCTTCAACAATTCCCTATTATTCCTAATGTTGAATCTCAATATTCCCTCAAAAATTCAGCACATCATCTAGCTCCAATTTTTCATATTCTTCAGTGGGTTATATATAATTTTTCACTAATTATGAAGCCTTTGGGGGTTTGGAAATCATTAGTTCATTTTTTCACTATTTTTCACTCTGGTGGAAAGAGTCACATCTTGGTGTTGTTCATGATATGTTTTTATGTGACAATATACTTCTAATAATGTTTCGGATGGAAAAACATGAGTGGACATGGGTTCTATAATTGTTTCAGTGCCCTATAGATCTAATAATAATGATAAAATTTCTTAACTCATTTTATCCATTTCTTCACACAATTTTTTAAAAATTGTTTAGGGATTAGGATGATTATGAGGATGTACATCATGGAATTCATTAGGTTTGATCTCTTCAATCATCCTTTTTGGAATGGAAAATTATCCTTTAAACATTCACTGTCCCATTGATTGTATATATCATCGGGTGTGGTGTAACATAGATTGTTTGTTTCAATAAATTACCAAGGGAAGCTGATTAACATTTTTCATTTTTAATTTTATTCTAACATATGTTGTTGATGCGGTAAATTTAAAGGCACACAATTGGAGTAGAATAAATTTTGGATTATTTATTTTTTGGACCATCAAAAATAGAAAGGTGATATGATAATATAAATGGTGGTGATAATATAGAATTTCGGTGAAAATAGAAGGTGGGTGTCTATGATACTTACATGGGTCCACGACAATGGCTCTAAAATTTGGTTGAACCCAAATTTACCCTACATGTATATGATACTTTTGTAGTATAGGTAGGGATTCAATCCCCATGGATTGAAGAAGTGAACATGAGACACTCAGATTTGATATAAGGATGAAGTGTACATCTATTTGGATTGATTTGATTTTAAGAACTAATGAGTAAACAAAAAATAGTACATAAAACAAAATTAATTGAAATAAACTAATTAAATTTTATGGGCCAATCCTACGTCATTGTTAGGGATAGAATGGATTTAATTATTTTTCAGTGGATTTTCTGTTCACTATTTCAAGAGGTATTCAATGAATGAGATAACCCCCAATACCATTCTTTTATTAAACTCATACAAAATTACAAGGATTATTTCCAATGTATTTAGAGTATCAATTTCATGGACACTCCTATTAATTAGATCAAATTACCACTCAAAATGAGTCATCACTAAATCCGATGAAGAAAAAGAGAAAATAAATCATCGAATATAAAAATTAAATTAATGAACTGATTTAAATACTAAAGTACATATAATAAAATCCATTTTATACCCTTGGTACTCCCTTGGATCAATAGATATGAGGGTTAACCCTCCATTGATTCTAATATATTAACTAATGTGGTAAGTAGGATTATTAGTGGGAATTGAGGAATAAAAACATTAAGAACGATCACTCCAATGTTGTGTGAAGAAATTCACAGGGGTTGGTGTGAGAAAGGTCACACCTTTCTTCAATGGTATAAAATTGATACGATGATCGTTAAAGAAAGTGTATATGATGAAATTTTATAAATAAAATATGGTTAATGAAAAACATACGTGGAAAAAATGATGATTTGATTAAAAATTGAATGCATAAAATTACAATTAAAAGATAAACAATAGATAAAAAGGAAAAATATGGATGAAAATACCTTCAACAAAATATCTTTATATATACATATTAGTATCCTTAGGTTGACCCCCCACCAATACATTGCTTCCCCATTATTTGGGAGAGTCAAAAAAATGGTGAGAAAATCAATTGGAATTTGACGTTTCAAAGTTGACCAGGAAAATCATCCAGATTCATCATCCTTATCGATTTGAATCATTGTAATAGAATATTGTCGAATCCTAAGGGGTCATATATTAAAAATAATTTTTTTCATGTTTCCTCTAATAGTTGAAAAATTTCGATAAAATTTGACAATATTTTTGTATGCTATGATCTTTCTAGTGGTATGACATTATGAGTATTCAAATCTAGCCCACCATTTAAATTTCTATTGGGATCACTTTATATCCATGAAAACATTAGAATTAGCTCTGTCCAATGTTTAAAGAAATGATCCCTATAAATTTATATTTCTAAATTTAAAATTTTAGCTACACTGGGATTGAATTGTGGGCCCCACTTTTGATTGATGGGCCTTAGGCCCGTTTTTCTTTGTTTAGAAAATTTCGTAATTAATTATAAAAAATCTCAATCATCCATTGGGATTCTTTAATTTATCCTAAAAGATATAATTTTTTAAACTATGTGATCAATCATATTCCAAAATATGATGTTCAAAAACTGAATAAAATTTTCTCCACCCATATATGTTTTATTGTTCCAAAATATTCATTTTAAACATGAATAGAATTTTAGATGAGAAATGATGATAAATTTTTGTAATTCACTAAAATTGATATTTATATACATGAAACAGATGGATATTAAGATAAAATCAATAAATATTATTCTTTTATAGTGTATAATTAGGAGACGACATCGGAGGACCAAGGACAGGGGATCTATCGTCCAGAGCTATTAGGCTAGATTCAGTCAGCCTAGAGAATGGGGATTCTACTCATGCGATGGGAGAGAAAATCTCACTTGAGACTATCCAACCCATATAGCTGCTAATATGGACATGATGGATAGACCACCGAGGTAGAGGTTTAAATTGGAGTAGGCAGACTCACTAGGTCGTGGATGTGGCATAGTGGTAGGGAGAGCTGTGGGAGGTGGAAGACATTTTGACATACATCCACCCCCACCCCTAAGAGGTCCGCACCAGGATCATGGAGCTAGTGGATAGTGGCACAAGAAGATACATGTGGTCGAGACCTATGAACTAGGAAATCCAGGGATGATCCGAGTACATTCTTGGTCTTTTATACCTTAGATTCTGAACTATTAGACCCAGGTTCTAGTAAATATTTTCACGCCACATGTCTTGTGGGAAACCTTGAGATTCTGGTTGATCCATTGACTCGACCCTTATGCTTAGAGACAACTATAGGAGGAGATTCAATGATCACACATCTTTTCCGATAGTGTGATATAACCGGTGGAGGAAAGAGTTTTTTTGGAATCTCTTGGTGGAAGATTCAAGGCCCTACAACGACTTTCTCATTATAGATTGGTTATCTTCCGTCAATGCCCATATTGACTGGTTTAGGAGAAGGGTACGCTGTGTTTACATTGATGGGATGAGGTTAATCCTAGTTTTTGTTATTTAAACTCAAACATCACAAAATCTACTCATTTATAGAATGGTGTAGCCAAACACTCATGTTTTGGCTAGACTTACCATCAGACCAGCAGATGTTATGGGCATTCAATTCCTAGTAGTAATGACAGAGCATGAGGATGTCATCCCAGAAAATGTTCTAGGGTCACCTCTTTACCGTGAGATCTAATTGTGCATTGAATTACACCCTGATAAGACACCTATATCCTCACCAGCATATCAAATGGATCTTGTGGAGCTGCAAGAGGTGAGGGTGTATGTGGAGAATTTGTAGAGGAATGGATTCGTAAGACATAGTGTTTCACCCTAGGTGGCCCCAATTTTTCTTTCTTATAAGGAATATGGGAGTTTGAAGTTGTGCATGGGTTACCATCATGAGAACTAAGTAATAGTGAATACCAAGAATCCACTTCCGATGATCAATGGCCACTTTGATCAGATGAGAGGGGCATGGTGGTGCTTGATGTATGACCTTCAAACAGGTTATCATTATCTTCAACTATAAGATATATATGTGCCAAATATAGCTTTTATATGCCTCTATAGTCACTACAAGTACTTAGTGATGCCTTTCGGCATGAATAAATCCACCACATTCTTAATGGGACTCATTAACTAGATCTTCCACTATTACATAGACCAGTTTATAATAATCTTTAATGATGACAGTTTGTGTACTCGATGTTATATGATGAGAACATGAGACACATACAGATGGTCCTGGAAATTCTTCAAGATCACCATCATTATGGGAAGCTTCTGAAGTTCCATTTCTAGATTCAAGAGGTCCACTTTTTGGGACCTGTTATCTCAGTAGATGGAGAAGTTGTGGACCCATCCCTGGTCAAGGTTGTGTTAGAATGGGATCCACCTAGAATCATAAATGTGATGAAAATATAACTTTGGATAGAACTATATTACCATAAATTTATTTTTTATTTATCCCAAATATCCGCACCGATGGCATATTTGACCTAGAAGAGGAATCCTTTGGTATGTGTAGAGATGTGCTAGTGATCTTTCTAGCAGTTGAGGCAGAGTTTGACTAGTGCCCCGATTGTGAGATTTATAGAAGTGGGTGTTGGGAATGTAGTTTTTTTTGTGATTAATTAGGGAGTGATCGTGTATTTGATATGATGTAGAGAAAACTAGGGATTTCTTAGGGTTTGTGCCAGCTACGGCCACATTAGTAGAACTAGGCATCCCCAGATCTTGAGTTGGCACCGGTAGTCTTCATGTTTAAGATGTTTTGACACTACCCGATGGTCGCGTGATTTATCATATATTTTGACCACAACATCATAAAGTACATCTTCTCAAAGATGGATCTGAATTTGAGAGAGAGGCGATGGCTGGAGTTCTTCCAAGGATATTTCTTCAAGATAATCTATTATCCTAGGAAGGGGAACATTGTGATGTTGCTCGTAGTCATAGATCGAGTTCACATCTGATGAGTGATGTGTTAGAGAAATTGTTCACACATCAATTATCTTTCATGGATGGAGATTATGGGGATTAACTTTAGTCGATGATTGTTACACCTCAACTCTTTTAGCGTGTTAGGGTGGAAAAATTAGGGGATGTCGACTTTGAGGATTTACGAGCTCAGTTATCTATAGGAAAAAATTTTAATAGATATTTTCATGTTGGGGAGAACATCATTTTTTCAAAGGATGAAAATTTGTAATATTTTAATTATAGGAGAAGGTTATGAGTGAGTTTCATACAAACTCCTTGGAGGCATATTCTGGACTTGTGAAAAAGTACCAGGACCTCTGACCTCAGTTCTAGTGAACCAGGATGAAGAAGGAAATTGTAACACCCGATATTTGTATGAGAAATATTTTGTTTTTATGTTATATACATCATCAAATAAATCTTTCACGACACAGAACACTATCTTTTCTTTCTTTACATGCAATTGTGACCTTCCTCGATAGCTTGCGTTGTACGTAATACCGAGTTTCACTAAACAACGATATGTTATTATTTAAACTAGTCGTTATGAATAGTAATACCCACTTTTTGAAATTTTATAAATTTTATCATTCAAAATGGACTTCATTTATGGATTCGAAATACCGAAATTATCCTAGGGTGAATTTTTGGTATTTTTCTGAAAACATTCAATTTTTGATGAATAGTGAAAACACAGGGTTACTATTTAAAAACCGACCTTTTATTTAAATAATTATTTGTTTTATTTAAATTTATTTTAGTTCGAAAGAGATAAATAAAACTTATTTAAGTTCAAATGTAATTCATTTTATTCATTTTATAATAATTTTAGATATAAAAATTTTATTGAACTTTTCACCGTCTTTTACCCTCCTCCTAGGAGAGTTTGAAAATTTATATAAAACTTAATTTTACCGATTCTATGAGTGGAATTTTGAAAATCCGAGATACATGGTTAATATGAAGGAGAAAAATGTGGTTCAATATCATAAAAATAATTTTTGGTGAATCGTAACTTTCTACTTTTATTTATCACGGTTAAAAGTAAATAGAGTAATTAAGGGTAAAAATGATATTATTATTACCATAACACATGTTATAATTCTATTGTATAAGTATAATTCGACCAAAAAAAACCATAGGAATAAAATATTACCATTTAGGTCCACTTGTATTAGATTAGGAAATTTAATATTATTTCATTTAAAGAAGAGTTAAAATAGTTAAAATCGAAGATTAATAAATAAAACATTTTTAATATAGAGTAATAAATAAGATAAATTAGACTATAATTATTCATTAAAAAGATAAAACTATTTCCTAAATAATGGTATTTTATTTATTATTTTTATACCTTAAATAATTAGATTTATTTATGACACAATGATGATGCAGTAATTACCTTATTAAGAAAATATTAACATAATTGATATTATAAATACCCAAATAATTTTAATTTGAGATTTTTTATGAATTAAACAAATTTATAGGTCAATATGAAATATTATTATTGATTTATTTAATTTTTTTCTAAATAATCATCCTGTTATAATTTTCACAAAAATCAATTACCAAATAGTGTCAAAATTGACATAAAATATTATTTAGAAAAAATATTATATTAATAATTGTTATTTTATTCCTAAAAATCTAAGGTTTGGCCAAATAACTTAGATAAAGTTATATATACTAATAATTAACCACTTGGGATTCTATTAGCTTGTTATATTATGTTTATTAACAATATAGTGTAAGAAACCAAGAAGACATGGTAAAATTTAAATTACTTATCTTAGAGATAAATCTAAATGATAAGGTTAAAATAGTAACCTAAAGGTGTCTAAAATATATTGGTTGAGAGTATTTCGACCCATCCCCACCTTAGATTCGAAATAAATTAATTTGGAGCTATTAAAAACCGTATATGACTTTATTGTAAAATAATATTGTATGTTTTTACTAAAGTGCCCCTCTCCTCCCTTATAAAAGGCCACTTCCTACCTCTCCTCCTCACACCACTTTGATCCTTCAAGCTCGGCCAACCATTGCCAATTTCTTCTTCCCCACTTCCCTAGAAACATCCTTGAAGTCATGGTTGTTACACCCGAGACTTTTATGAGAAATATTTTGTTTTTATGTTATATAAATCATCAAAAGAATCTTTCACTACACACAACACTAGCTTGACTTGCTTTACACGCAATCGCGACCTTCTTCGATAGCTTGTGTCATATGCAATACCGAGTTTCACTAAACAACTAAATGATATAAAAATATTACTAAAACTAGCCGTTATGAAATGTAATACCCACTTTTTCAAATTTTTTAAATTTTATTTTTCAAAATTGACTTCAATTTTGGATTCAGAATATCGAAATTTGCCTAATGTGAAATTTTGGTATTTTTCTGAAAACATTAAATTTTTGATGAATAGTGAAACACTGGGTTAATATTTAAAAACCGACTTTTTATTTAAATAAATATTTATTTTAATTAAATTTATTTTAGGTAAAAATTGATACATAATACCTATATTAGTTAAATGAAATTCATTGGAATCATTTTATAATAATTTTAGATATATAAAATTTTAATTGAACTTTTCACCATCTTTTACCCACCTCCTAGGAGAATTTGCAAATTTATATAAAACATAATTTAACCACTTCTGTGAGTGTATTTCAAAAATCAGAGAGACATGGTTGATTTCTGTAAGTAGAATGTGGTTCAGTGAGATGAAAATAATTTTTGGTGAATTGTAATTTTTTACCTTTATTTACCACGGTTAAAAGTAAATAGGGTAATTAAGGGTAAAAATGATATTATTATTACCCTAACACATTTCCTAATTCTACTGGATAAGTTTTATTCGACCAAAAACAACCTGAGGAATAAAATATGACCATTTAGTCTTACTTGGATTAGATTAGGACATTTATTATTAATTTATTTAAAGAAGGGTTAAAATTGTTAAAATCAATGTTTAATAAGTAAATCATTTTTAATATAGGGTTATACATAAGATAATTTTGACTATAAATATTCATTAGAAATATGAAAATATTTCCTACATAATGATATTTTATTTTTAATTTTTATATATTAAATAATTTAATTTATTTATGACACAAATATGATGCAGTAATTATCTTATTAATGAAATATTGACATAATTGATGTTATAAATACCCAAATAAATGTAATTTAAGATTTTTTATGAATTACACTAATTTTCTAGGTTAATATGAGATGTTATTATTAATTTAATTAACTTTTTTCGAACTAATAATTCTGTTATGATTTTCACAAAAATCAATTACAATATACTGTCAAAATTGACATAAAATAGTTTTTTTTAAAATATTATATTATTAATTGTTATTTTATTCCTAAAAATAGAAGTTTAGGACAAATGACTTAGATAAGGTTATATATATTAATAATAAACTACATGTGGTTCTTTTGGCTTGTTATAGTAAGTTTATTAACCTTATAGTGTAAGAACACAAAAAGACACAGTAAAATTAATATTATCTAACTTAAAGTTAAATCTAAATGACAAGGTTACAATAGTAAACTAAACTTGTCCAAATTCTATTGTATGAGAGGAGTTCGACCCATCCACACCTTAGCTTAGAAATAAATCAATTTGGAGCTATTTAAAACCGAATATGTCTTTATAATAAAATAATATTTTTAGTTTTTCCAAAGGTGCCCCTCTCCTCCCTTATAAAAGGGCACCTCCTCCCTCTCTTCCTCACACCACTTTGAGCCTTCAAGCTTGGCCAAACCCGGAAAATTTCTCCTCTCAACTTCCCTAGAAAAATCATAGAGGTCTAGGTCTTCTTCAAAGGCCAATTTTAGTGCCCTAAAAAGATGTCTCAAAGAAGCGCTTCAAAGAAGAGGTAATGTCCGTTACCGATTCTTTCAACTTTATTTCTTCTTCCACTTATTCTTCTTTAGTTGTTTCATTATGAATTAATAACATCAGTATCACTAATATACTGATATGTTATTATATGTATGAAACAACCCTATTTCACCATCTATCCATCCTACGGAAAAACAAATCACCGCGCGTGCGTACGTACGGAATACCGTCTCCACGTCGTGGTGTAATCTATTTTCCACCACCACCTTACATGGATAGGTATAATGGTGAAAATAATGAATATATATGATTTTTTAAAGTCATATTTATTCTGAAATAGTATAAATACACTCCAATACAATTCCACGATCATGGGAACGATATCATTGCTCGTGCGTACGTACGTAATACCGTCTCCACGATGTGATGCGACTCGTTCTACATGATTTTCATTGCATAATTATTACATAAATTAATTGAGTGAATAAATAATATATATATTACTCTAATAAAATTCTTTAAATGAGGTATCTATAACCTAAAAATAAGAATAGGAATTTATTCGACGAAACACGCATAAGAACAAAAAGTAATAAACACCAGAATAACAAGTAGAAATGAAATATTACTAATAATAAGCTAAGAATATTACCATATATGACATAGTAACAATGAGTATGATTCTAGAATAAGTCAATGACATTATTTAAATCATTATACAGGAGGTTCAGACACTTACGAATCAAATCAGACCTAAGGTAAGGGAAATATCACAATCTCATTTTTATACGAGATTGTATATACTTTGAAATTTACTGGGGAGTATTTTATCATACACATCCATGTTTCCTCAATATTTAATATTATTTCCATCAACCTCCAACTGTTTAAATCCAATTTTACCCTTCAGTGAGTTTTTAGTAAAAGATATAAAATGAATCTTTTGTCATTTTTCGTACGAGGTACTTTTTGACTTTTCTGAAAAAAGTACGAGAAGAATGTTTTTTTAACATATACGACATGAATGGATTTTTAAAACATTATTTCCAAGAAGCTTCCTTTACATGTTTTCTTGTTAATTTGTAATCAAATTCTTTTAGTTTAAAATTGTATGACATGATAAGAAAGGAAAAATGGTTTAGAAGTAGAAAGGATATTTTCTTCAAGAATTGAGTTCAAGTGTTTTATCAAAATTATTTTCCATCTAAGATAATAAAGGGTTCTGTTTATATCCCTATTATTACGTTGATTTGATTATGTTGTGATGGAATTATTTTTATGAATTCCTTTATCATATATGATTTTTTTTATGATGTCACGATGTTTAAGAATCCCATTTTTATTACATGGTTTATGCTATGATGTACGGTTTATGATTTTGTGGAACACATAAGAATGGTATCATTATGAGATGGGTGGGACCTATATCTCCCTCCAATGCATTGGGTAGAGATTTTATATCTCAAGAGATAGACATGGCTGAAATGGCTGGTTAAACCGGTTCAGTGAAACAGGACTGAAACGAGAAATGAACTCGGTTCAGTAATGGACTTTTTCCACTAAGATAGTCTTGGCATTGAGTCTTGACTAATAAGAAATGATTCTCTATGATTATGTGTGTCTTAAATAAAGCTTCCAGTTTTAAGATATGATTATTGTGATTACATTTCACTGCCATGATTTATCCCATGTTATGAAATTATGATCTCTTTTGCTGGGTAAGATTTCTAAAATGATATGTTCTTATGAATATGATGTGATTGATATTTCTTTTGTTTACCCTTACAGATCATTTGAGCTCACCTTTTGTATGTTTTCTTTCCCCAGGTTAGGAAGAAGGTTATTAAGTATGATATGCCAAAAGGGAGTATAGATATGATGAAATAAATGGGAGACAGTGTAGATGCTTTATAAACCAGTTGTTTATGTTTCCCAGTTTCTAAAGACACTATACCTATACGGTCCTTTCATGGTTTTGTTATTTTTTATAATAGGTGTACTTCAATTTTGAAGTACTAACAATTTATGTAATGTATGGGTCGTTATAGTTGGTATCAGAGGGTGGTTATAGACAACCTTTGGAAACTAGGATGTTAAAGCCATAGTAAGAATCCTAAGGATAAGTCTAAGCATAGAACACAATATTAGTGTTTTAGAAATGGCCATGAATAACCTATGATAAGACCTTATGTGTGAAATTTTATTCTTCATTATGTGGTTTTACTATTATAATTAGTGTTGCTCACACTATTCTTCTTGGTTTTAGTCAATGGCTGGAACCCAAAGGAACCGTGTTAATGCGGAATGTGATGGGTAATGCAATGATTATCCCCCTAAGCAACCAAACGTTATGGGATCTAGAATGAAAAATCTTGTAGCCATGCTCACATAACTTTCTCAAGCTATGAATCATGCAGGACTTCCAAACGAGCAAAGGAAGGAGCAACATTCTGTTGAATCCTTCATGAGACAACGTCCACCTTCATTCAGCGGGTCTACTTATCCATTAGTTTCTGAACAATAGATTAGTACTACTGAAAAGATATTTTCCATTATTCAATGTTCTCAACATGATAAAGTCATCTTATCACTGTATTGTTTGGAAGAATATGCTGATCAATGGTGGAATCTTATTAAGAATACGAGGAAAAGGGGTGAAATTGAGTCCATGGAATGGGACGAGATCAAGAACTTATTTTTAAATAAGTACTTCCCTCGTATTCTCCGAACAAATATAGAGAAAGAGTTTCTTTAACTGAAGAAAAAGGATGATGAATCTGTTGGTACCTATGAATAAAATTTTACAAGACTTGCAAGGTATGCTTCTGTTATTATTATCCAACCTGAGAGTAAGATCAATCGAATCTTTAGTGGCTTAAAACCAAGTCTTCTAAGGGCCTTAGCAATAAGGGACTTCAATAGCTATGAGGAAATCGTTTGATGTGCTCTCAAAGTTGACATGGAGATTGGAGTAACCCATCAATCATATAGGATTGATAAGAAGAGGAAAATGGAATTCAAAGGAAAATCTAAAGAGGACACTGAAAAGAAGATGAGATTTCCCTTATGCTCAAAGTGTGGAAAGAAACATGGAGGGAGTTGTCTTAAAGAGACAAGTAAATGTTTCAAATGTGGAAAGGAAGGTCATCAGGCATTTGAATGCCGCAATGATGGGAAGAAGATGTCTAGTGATGCTAACAATGAAAAGGCTACACAGAGTGCACCTCCTATACTTCATTGTTACAAGTGCAAGGAAATGGGTCATTATGCCAATCAATGCCCTAATCCAAGGGTTGTTGATGATGATCGACGTCAACAAACTCTTAAGGCTAAAGACAAAGTAAAATCACATGCAATTTCTATCAGTGATGTGGAGTACGATAACAAAGTGCTGAAAGGTACACATACCATCCACTCTAAAGTATAAAATGTTTTATTTGATTCTGGATCCACCCACTCCTTTATTTCTGAAAAATTTTATAAGGGTATCACCGTATTACCTCAACAATTAGATGTTGAGTTAGATGTGACAACCCCTAATGGTACAACAGTCACATCAAAAGTTTTTAATTCTTCTCCGATTGAAGTTTGTGGGAACGTGCTTCTTAAAAATCTTGTGATCCTTCATATAGTGGAATTTGATGTGATTCTTGGCATGAATTGGCATTCTTTATATGGATCTCATATCAATTTCCAAATAAGGGAAGACACATTTCATATTCTAGATCAATCTACGATTGTCTATCGATGCAAGGATGAACATAACCTTCCAGTTTAAATGTCTTCCATCTTATGGGTCTTGATTCCACTAAAGAAAGGTTATTTGTCTCAAATGGTTGGTGAGAAACTCATTATTAACAAAATTCCCATTGTACGTGAGTTTGATGATGTCTTTCCGGAGGAATTACCGGGTCTTCCACCAAATCATGAAGTTGAGTTTTCAATAGAACTCGTATCGGGTGCTTTGCCTATTTGAAAGACACCTTATAGAATGGACCCAATTGAGTTCTAGGAATTGAAGAAGCAACTCCAAGAGAATCTTGATAAGGGATTCATACGCCCTAGTGCGTCACCTTGGGGAGAGCCTGTTCTGTTTGTTAAGAAGAAAGATGGATCAATGAGACTCTTTATTGATTATCGAGAACTTAACAAGATAACTATCAAGAACAAATATCATGTCCCGCGCATTGATGACTTATTTGACCAACTACGCGGAGCTCAATACTTTTCCAAGATTGATCTTATTTCAGGGTATCATCAATTAAGGGTCAAAAGGGAGGACATACCAAAGACGGCTTTCTGTACAAGGTATGGACACTATGAATTTATAGTGATGCCATTTGGTCTTACTAATCCCCCTGCTATCTTCATGGATCTGATGAATAGTGTCTATAGAGACTATCTTGATCAGTTTGTGGTAGTCTTTATAGACGATATTCTTGTATATTCAAAGAGAAAGGAAGAACATTAAGATCACTTGAGAATTATATTGAAGACCCTGTAAAAGGAGAAGCTTTATTCCAAATTTACCAAGTGTGAATTTTGTCTTAAAAAAGTTTCATTTTTGGGTCACATAATCTCAAAAGAGGGGATATCTGTGGATCCAGCAAAAACAGAGGTTATCGAAAGATGGTCGAGACTAACAACAATAACTGAGATCCAAAGTTTTCTTGGTTTGGATGTATATTATCGATGTTTTGTGAATTATTTTTCACGATTATCTAATCCACTCACCAGTTTGGCTCGAAAAAGAGTTAAGATTGTGTGGACGGAGGAATGTGAAGAGAATTTCAAAGAGTTGAAAAGAAGGTTATCCAGTGCACCTGTGCTCACACTGCCTTGTAGTGGAGAAAAGTTTGTGATCTATAGTGATGCATACAAGAAGGGATTGGGGTGTGTTATCATGCCAAATGATAAGGTGATATCTTATGCCTCACGACAGTTGAAAATCCATGTGCAAAATTACCCAACTCAGGATTTGGAGTTACCTGCGGTAATCTTTGCATTAAAGATTTGGAGGAATTATCTTTATGGAGAAAGGTGTGATATTTATACTGATAATAAAAGTTCACATTATATTTTCACACAAAAGGAGATGAATATGCGCTAAAGAAGTTGGTTGGAGATGATTAAGGATTACAACTACTCAATTCATTACCACCCTGGGAAAGAAAACAAGGTGGCAGATGCATTAAGTCGACAAGACCATGCTAGGTTATCCATGATGAGGATCACAAAAGATCCAATATTTATGGATTTACAAAGGATGGATCTTGGAATTATAATGAAAGGGGGAATATTGTATCTTTCCCAAATGAATGTTCAACCATATATACATGTGAAGATTAAAGAGGCACAAAAAAAAGATGTCGAGTTACAAAAGAATGTGAGAAATGTTTCTGAATTCAACCTTGATTGTGATGGGATAATAAAGTTCAGGAATCGGGTTTGTGTTCCTACCCTCCCCAAATTAAAGAAGGAGCTGTTGGATGAGGCTCATAGTTCTTCATTCTCTATTCATCCTGGAAGCACGAAGATGTACAGGGACCTGAAAGATAACTTCTGGTGGGATGGCATGAAAAGAGATGTTGTTGAATATGTCTCTCGATGGTTGGTTTGTCAGCAAGTTAAAGCTGAGATACAGATGTCTATGGGATGTTACAACCATTACCCATACCAAAATGGAAATGGGAAAACATCACTATGGACTTTGTCACATGACTTCCTAAAACATTCAAAGGAAATAATGCTATCTGGGTCATAGTTGATCGTCTTAAAAAGTCTTCACACTTCATTACTATTAGTGAGTATTTCTCTCTAGATCAGATTTCCACGATATATGTAAAGGAAGTGGTAAGATTACATGGAGTACCACTTTCTATTATATCTGATCGGGATCTGAAGTTTACCTCCAAGTTCGGGAGAAGTCTTCAACGTAGTCTGGATACAGAGTTGAGTTTCAGCACTTCTTATCATCCTCAGACAAATGGTCAGTCTGAGAGGACAATTAAAACTCTAGAAGATATGTTGAGAGATTGCTCTATGGATTTTAAAGGTGGTTGGGATCAACACCAACCTTTAGTGGAATTTTATTATAATAATATAATTCACTCCAGTATTTAGATGGCTCTTTATGAAGCTCTCTATGGAATGAAATGCAGGACTCCAACTTGCTGGGATGAAGTTGGGGGAAGAAAGCTATTAGGACCAGATCTTGTTGATGAGATGGCAGAAAAGGTCTGATCTATTCAAGAACACATAAGAGCAGCTTAGAGTCGACAAAAAAGTTATGCCGACAACCGAAGAAAATTATTAGAATTTGAAGTGGATGATAAATTGTTCTTACGATTATCTCCTTGGAAGAGAGTAATGCGATTTGGAATGAAGGGAAAGCTGATCCCTAGGTATATCGGTCCTTTAGAAATACTGGATCGTGTTGGGAAGGTAGCTTACCGATTGGCGCTTCCACCGAATCTCTCTCATGTTCACGATGTGTTCCATGTATCTCTCCTGAGAAAGTACATACATGATCCTTCACATGTACTCAGCTCAGAAGTTGTACCGCTGGAACAAGATCTTTCTTATTAAGAACAACTGATGTAGATTCTCGATCATAGTGAAAGAGTCCTACGGAACAAGACCACTCTCTTGGGGAAAGTTTTATGGAGGAACAACCAATTAGAAGAAGCTACATGGGAGCTTGAGGATATGATGAGGGATATGTATCCTCATCTGTTGGTTACAAGTGACGAATTTCGAGGGTGAAATTCATTTTAAGGGGGGTAGAATGTAACATCGGAGTCTTTTATGAGAAATATTTTTTTATGTTATATAATTCATCAAAGGAATCTTTCACTACACACAACAATAGCTTGGATTCCTTTACATGCCATTGTGACCTTCTTCGATAGCTTGCGCCGTACGCAATACCGAGTTTCACTAAACAACTATATGCTATTAAAATATTTTTAAAACTAGTCCTTATGAATAGTAATACCCATTTTTTGAAATTTTGAAAATTTTATTTTTCAAAATTGACTTCATTTTTGGATTCAGAATATCGAAATTAGCCTAGGATGAAATTTTGGTATTTTTCTGAAAACCTTCAATTTTTGATGAATTGTGAAAACACTAGGTTACTATTTAAAAACTGAATTTTTATTTAAATAATTATTTATTTTAATTAAATTTATTTTAGGTCAAAATTGATACATAATACCTATATAAGTTCAATGCAATTCATTGGAGTCAATTTATAATAATTTTAGATATATAAAAATTTTATTGATCTTTTCACCGTGTTTTACCCACCTCCTAGGAAAATTTGCAAATTTACATAAAACATAATTTTACCTCTTCTGTGAGTGGAATTTCAAAAATCCGAGAGACACGGTTGATGTCAGTAAGTAAAATGTGGTTCAATGAGATGAAAATAATTTTTGGTGAATAGTATCTTTTTACTTTTATTTACCACGGTTAAAAGTAAATAGGGTAATTAAGGGTAAAAATGATATTATTATTACCCTAACACATGTCCTAATTCTATTGGATAAGTGTAATTTGACCAAAAACAACCTTCAGAATAAAATATGACCATTTAGTCCCACATGGATTAGATTTGGACATTTATAATTTATTTATTTAAAGAAGGGTAAAAATAGTCCAAATCAAAGTTTAATAAGTAAATCATATTTAATATAGGGTTATACATAAGATAAATTCGACTATAAATATTAATTATAAAGAGAAAAAAGTATCCCACATAATGATATTTTATTTGTAAATTTTAGACATTAAATAATTTAATTTATTTGTGACACAATGATAATGCAGTAATTATCTTATTAATGAAATATTAAAATAAGTGATGTTATAAATACCCAAATAAATGTAATTTTATACTTTTTATGAATTACACTAATTTTCTAGGTTAATATGACATGTTTATGTTGATTTAATTATCTTTTTTCGAACTAATCATTCTGTTATGATTTTCACAAAAATCAATTACTAAATAGTGTCAAAATTGACAAAAAATAGTTTTTAAAATAAATATTATATTATTAATTGTTATTTTATTCCTAAAAATATATGGTTCTGAAAAATTACATAGATAAGGTTATATATATTAATAATAAACAACTTGGAGTTCTTTTGGCTTTTTATAGTATGTTTATTAACCATATAGTGTAAGAACACAAAAAGGCACGGTAAAAGTAATATTATCTAACTTAAAGTTAAATCTAAATTATATGGTTAAAATAGTAAACTAAACTTGTCAAAATAGTATTGAATGAGAGGATTTCGACCCGGCCCCACCTTAACTTCTAAATTAATCAATTTGGAGCTATTTTATACCGAATATGTCTTTATAATAAAATAATATTTTTAGTTTTTCCAAAGGTGCCCCTCTCCTCCCTTATAAATGGGCACCGCCTCCCTCTCTTCCTCACACCAAATTGAGCCTTCAATCTCGTACAAACCCTGCCAATTTCTCTTATCCACTTCCCTAGAAACATCATAGAGGTCCCGGTCTTCTACAAAGACCAATTTTAGTGCCCTAAAAGGAGGTATCAAAGAAGCACTTCAAAGAAGAGGTAATGTCTGTTACCGATTCTTTCAACTTTATCTCTTCTTACACTTCTTATTCTTTAGTTGTTTCATTAGGAATTAATAACATCAGTATCACTCATATAATGATATGTTATTATAAGTATGAAACAACCCTATTTCATCATCTGTCCATCCTACTTAAAATGAAATCACCGCGTGTGCGTACATACGAAATACCGTCTCCACATCGTCGTGTAATCTATTTTCCACCACCACCTTACTTGGATAGGTATAATGGTGTAAAGAATGAATATATATGATTATTGTAAATTGATATTGATTCTCAAATAGTATACATACACTCTAATAAAATTTCACGATCATGGGAACGATATCATCACTCGTGCATACGTAAGGAATACAGTCTCCACGATGTGATGCGAATCGTTCTACATGATTTTCATTGCATAATGATTACATAAATTAATTGAGTGAATAAATATGATATATATTACACTAATACCATTCTGGAAATGAGGTATCTATAACCTAAAAAGAAGAATAATAATTTATTCGACAAAACACACATAAGGACAAAAAGTAAAAAACACCTGAATAACAAGTAGCAATGAAATATTAATAATAATAAGCTAATAATATGACCATATATGATATCATAACAATGAGTATGATTATTTCATAAGTCAATGACATTATTTAAATCATTATACAGGAGGTTCAGACACTTACGAAGCAAATCAGACCTAAGGTAATGGAAATATCACAATCTCATTTTTATTCGATATTGTTTATGATTTGAAATTTAATGGGGAGTATTTTATCATCCACATCCATGTTTCCTCAATATTTAATATTATTTCCATCCACCTACAATTTTTTATATCCAATTTTACCCTTCGGTGAGTTTTTAGTAAAAGATATGAAAGGAATCTTTTGTCATTTTTCGTACGAGGTACTTTTTGTCTTTTCCGAAAAAAGTACGAGAAGAATGTTTTTTTAACTTATACGGCATGAATGTATTTTTAAAGAATTATTTCCAAGAAAAATTCCTTACATTTTTTCAAGTTTATTTTTAATCAACTTCTTTTAGTTTAAAATTGTATGACATTTTAAGAATGGAAAAATGTTTTTGAAGTAGAAAGGATATTTTCCTCAAGAATGGAGTTCAAATGTTTTATCAAAATTATTTTCCATCTAAGATAATAAAGGGTTATGTTTCTATCCCTATTATTAAATTGATTGGATTATTATGTGATGTAATTATTTTTATGAATTCCATTATCTTATATGAATTGTTTTATGATGTCACGATGTTTAAGAATCCCATTTTTATTACATGGGTTATGCTATGATGTATTGTTTATGATTTTATGGCACATATAATAATGGTATCATTATGAGATCGGTGGGACCTATTTATCCCTCCAATGAATTGGGTAATGATTTTATATCTCATGATATAGACATGGTTGGAACGACAGGTTAAACCGGTTCAGTGAAACAGGACTGAAACGAGGAATGAACTCGGTTCAGAAATGGACTTTGTCCACTAAGATAGTCTTGGAAATGAGTCTTGACTAATAAAAAATGATTCTCTATGATTATGTGTGTCTGTCACAAAGATTCATGATTTATGTTATGATTATTGTGATTACATTTCACTACCATGATTTATCCCATGTTATGAAATTATGATCTCTTTTGCAGGGTAAGATTTCCAAAATGTTATGTTCTTATGAATATGATGTGATTGATATTTCTTTTGTTTACCCTTAATGAGCATTTGAGCTCACCCTATTTTATTTTTTCCTTCCCCAGGTCAGGAAGAAGGTTATTATGTATGATATGCCAAAAGGGACTATAGATATGATGTAATAAATGGGAGACAGTGTAGACGCTTTATGAACCAGTTGTTTATGTTTCCCAGTTTCTAATGACACTGTACCTATACGGTCCTTTCATGGTTTTGTTATATCTTGTAATAAGTGTACTTAAATTTTGAAGAACTAACTATGTATGTAAAGTATGGGTCGTTATATTGGTATTCTTCAAAGACCATCTTTAGTGCCCTAAGAGGTGGTTAAGAAGAGGCGCTTCAAAGAAGAGGTAATGTCCGTTACCGAATCCTTCAACTTTATTTCTTCTTCTAATTCTTCGTATTTTGTTGTTCCATTATGAATTAATAACATAAGTATCACTCATATACTAATATGTAATTATAAATATGAAACAAATCTATTTCACCTTCTATCCATCATATGGAAAATAAAATCACCGCCCGTGCGTACGTACGGAAAACTGATTCCACACCGTGGTGTAATATGTTTTCCACCACCACCTTACTTGGATGGGTATAATGGTTTAAATAATAACTATATATGATTATTGTAATGTGATATTGATTCTGGAATAGTATAAATACACTTGAATACAATTCCACGATCATGGGAATGATATCATCAGTCATGTGTACGTACGGCCTACCATCTCCACGATGTGACGCAACTCGTTACACATGATCATCATTCCATAATGAATATATAAATTAATTTAATGAATAAATATGATATATATTACACTAATTCCATTCTATAAATGATGTATCTATAACCTAAAAAAGAATAATAAGAATTTATTCGACAAAACACGCATAAGAACAAAAAGAAATAAACAACCGAATAATAAGTATCAATGAAATATTACTAATACAATGGTAAGAATATGACCATGTCTGATATCATAACAATGAGTAAAATTCTGGAATAAGTCAATAAAATTATTTAAATCATTATTCATGAGGTTTAGACATGTATTAATCAAATCAGACCTACGATAAGGGATAATCTCGCAATCTCAATTTTTATCCAAGATTGTTTATACATCGGTAATTACTAGGAAATATTTATCATCCACATCTATGTTTCCGCAATATGTAATATTATTTCTATCCTCCTAAAATTGTTTTAATACAATTTTACCCATTTTAGAGTTTTTAGTAAAATATATGAAAGTAATATTTTGTCATTTTTAGTACGATGTACTTTTTGACTATTCCGGCCAAAGTACGAGAAGAATGTTTTTTTTAACATATACGGAATGAATGGATTTTTGTGATTTCATAGAAACTTATTTCCATGAATATTACTTTACAAATTTTCATGTTTATTTTTTATTATCTTCTTTTATTTTAAAATGGTATGACATGTTAATAAAGGAAAAATGTTTTTGAAGTAGAATGGATATTTTTCTCAATAATGGAGTTCAAGTGATTTATCCAAATTATTTTCCATCTAAGATAATATAGGGCCTTATTTATATCCCTATTTTTACATTGATTTGATTATGTTATGATGGAATTAATTTTATGATGTCCTTTTTTCTTATATGGATTATGTTATGATGGCATGATGTTTAAGAATCCCATTTTTATTACATGGGTTATGCTATGATTTATGATATTGTGGAACACATAAGAATGGTATCATTATGAGATGGGTGGGACCTATATATCCCTCCAATGCATTGGGTAAAGATTTATATCTCATTAGATAGACATGGCTGGAATGACAGGTTAATCCGGTTCAGTGAAACCGGACTGAAACAAGGAGTGAACTCGGTTCAGAAATTGACTTTGTCCACTAAGATAGTCTTAGAAAGGAGTCTTAACTACTAAGAAATGATTCTCTATGATTATCTGTGTATGACACAATGTTTCATCGTATGCTTATTGGGATTACATTTCACTACTTTGATTTATACCATGTTATGAAATTATGATCTCTTTTGCAGGTTAATATTTCCAAAATGTTATGTTCTTAGGAATATGATGTGATTGATATTTCTTTTGTTTACCCTTACTAAGAAATTGAGCTCAATATTTTTTTTTGTTTTCTTTTCCCTAGGACAGGAGGAAGGGTATTGAGTATGATATTCCAAAAGGGACTCTAGATATGATAAAATAATAGGGAGACATTTTAGATGATATATGAACCAGTTGTTTATGTTTCCCAGTTTCTAAAGACACTATACCTATACGGTTCATTCATGGTTTTGTTATATGTTTTAATAATTGTGCTTAAATTCTTAAGTAATAGTCATGTATGTAAATTATGGGTTGTTATAGTTGGTATCAGATGAAAGGTATAATAAACCATTGGAAACTAGGATGTGAAAGCTTTAGTAAGAACCCTATGGATAAGTCTAAGCATAGGAGACAATATTAGTGTTTTAGAAATGGCCACGAACAACCTATGATAAGACCTCATGTGTGAAATTTTATTCTTGATTATATGGGATTCCTATTATAATTAGTGTTTGTCACACTATTCTTCTTGGTTTTAGTCAATGGCTAGAAATCGGAGGAACTGTGTTAATACTGAATGCGTTAGGCAATGAAATGATTGTCCCCCCTGAGAAACCAAACATTATGGGAGATGGAATGAAAAATATTGTAGCCATGCTCACACAACTTTCTCAAGCTATGAATCATGATGGACTTCCAAACAAGGAATGGAAGGAGTAATATTCTATTTAATCCTTCATGAGGTAGCATCCACCTTCATTCAGTGGGTCTATTGATCCATTAGTGGCTGAACAATGGATTTGTACCACTGAAAAGATATTTTCTGTTCCTCAATGTTCTGAACATGATAAAGTCTTCTTAGCAGTATATTGATTGGAAGTTGAAGCTGATCAATGGTGTAATCTTATGAAGAATATGAGGAAAATAGATGAAATATAATCCACCGAATGGGATGAGTTCAAGAAAATATTTTTCAATAAGTACTTCCCTCATATTCTTTAAAAAAAATATGGAGAATGAGTATCTTGAACTAAAGAAAAAGGTTGATGAATCTGTTGGTACCTATGAAGAAAATTTTACAAGACTTGCAAGGTACGATTCTGGGATTATTATCCAACCTGAGAGTAAGATCGATATACTCTTTAGTGGCTGAAAACCAAGTCTTTGAAGGGCGGTATCCATAAGGGACTTCAATAGCTATGAGGAAATCGTTCGATGTGCTCTCAATGATGGGATGGAGATTAGAGTAACCCATCAGTCATATGCGTTTGATAAGAAGGGTAAACTGTAATTCAATGGGAAATATAAAGACCACACTGAAAAAAATATGAGTTTTCCCTTATGCTCAATATGTGGAAAGAAACATCGAGGGAGTTGTATTAAAGGGACAAGTAAATGTTTCAAATGTTGAAAAGAAAGTTCATCGGACATTTGAAATACACAATGATGGGAATAAGATGTCTAGTGATGTGAACAAAGAAAAGGAAACAGAGAGTGCACCTCTTACACTTAAATGTTACAAGTGCAAGGAAATGGGGAATTATGCCAATCAATTCCCTAATCCAAGGGTTTTTTATGGTGATAGACACCAACAAACTCTTAAGGAGAAAGACAAAGGAAAGTCAAATGAAATATCTATCAGTGATGTGGAGTACGATAAAGAAGTGGTGAATGGTACACTTACCATCCACTTTAAAGTAGAAAATGTTTTATTTGATTCTGGATCCACCCACTCTTTTATTTCTGGTGAATTTTCTAAGGGTATCTCTGTATTACATCAAAAATTAGATGTTTATTTAGCTATGACAACCCTAATGGCACAACAAACGCATCAAAAGTTTATAATTCTTTTCCGATTGAAGTTTTTGGGAAAGTGCTTCCTGCAAATCTTGTGATCCTTCCTATTTTGGAATTTAATGTGATTCTTGTCATGGATTGGATTTCTTTATGTGGAGCTCATATCAATTTCCAAATAAGGGAAGTCACATTTCATATTCCAGATCAATCTATGATTGTATATCGATGCAAGGATAAACATAACCTTCTGGTGGAAATTTCTTCCATCTTATGGGTCTTGATTCTAATAAATGAAGGTTATTTATCTCCAATGGTTGGTGAGAAACTCACAATTAATAATATGCCCAATGTACGGGAGTTTGATGATGTCTTTCCAAAGGAATTCCCTGGTCTTCCACCAAATCGTGAAGTTGAGATTTCAATATAACTCATACCGGGTGCTATGCCCATTTCAAATACACCTTATAAATTGGCCCCAATTGAGTTTCAGGAGTTGAAGAAGCAAATCCAAGAAAATATTGATAAGGGATTCATATTCCCTAGTGCGTCACCTTGGGGAGAACCTGTTTTGTTTTTTAAGAAGAATGATGGATCAACGAGACTCTACATTGACTATAGAGAACCTAACAAGATCACTATCAAGAACAAATATCCTCTCCCATGCATTGATGACTTATTTGACCAACTATGTGGAGCTCAATACTTATCCAAGATTGATCTTCATTCAGGGTATAATCAATTAAGGGTTAAAAGGGAGGATATACCAAAGACGGATTTCCGTTCAAGGTATGGACCCTATGAATTTATAGGGATGCCATTTTGTCTTACTAATTCCCCTACTATCTTCATGGATATAATGAATACAGTCTTTAGAGACTATCTTGATCAGTTTGTGGTAGTCTTTATATATGATATTCTTGTCTATTCAAAGAGCAAGGAAGAACACGAAGATCACTTGATAATCGTATTGAAGACCCTAAGAAAGGATAATCATTATTCCAAATTTACCAAGTGTGAATTTTGGCATAAAAAATTTTCATTTTTGGGTCACATAATCTCAAAAGAGCGGATATTTGTGGATCCAACAAAAACAGAGGTTATCGAAAGATGGCCGATACCAACAACAGTAACTGAGATCCAAAGTTTTCTTGGTTAGGATGGATATTATCAATGGTTTGTGAACGATTTTTCACGATTATCTAATCCACTCACTAGGTTAACTCGAAAAGGAGTTATGTTCATGTGGACGGAGGAGTGTGAAGAGATTTTCAAGGAGTTAAAAATAAGGTTATCCAGTGCACCTGTGCTCACACTGCCTTATAGTGGAGAAAAGTTTGTGATCTATAGGGATGCATCCAATAAGGGACTTGGGAGTTTCTCATGAAAAATGATATGGTGATAGCTTATGCCTCAAGAAAGTTGAAAATCCATGAGCAAAATTACCCAGCTCATGATTTGGAGTTTGCTGCGGTAATCATTGCATTAAAAATATGGAGGCATTATCTTAGTGGTGAAAGGTGTGATATTTATACTGATCATAAAAGTTTAAAGTATATTTTCACAAAAATGGATTTGAATATTCACCAAAGAAGATGGTTGGAGTTGATTAAGGACTATAACTAATCAATTCATTATCACCCTGGGAAATCAAACAAGGTGGAAGATGCATTAAGTCGACAAGACCAAGATAGCTTATCCATGATGAGGATGGAAAGAGATCCAATATTTATTGATTTACAAAGGATGGATCTTAGAGTTCTAATGGAAGGGGAAAATCTTTTCTTTCTCGAATTAATTTTCAACCATATATACATGTGATGATTAAAGAGGCACCGAAAGAAGATGTAGAGTTACAAAAGAAGGTGTGAAATGTTCTTGAATTCAACCTTGATTGTGATGGGATAATAAGGTTCATGAATCGGGTTTGTCTTCCTCCCATCCCAGAATGAAAGAAGGAGCTACTGGATGAGGCTCATAATTCTTCATTCTCTATTTATCCTAGAAGCACGAAGATGTATAGGGACCTAAAAGAGTACTTTTGGTGGGATGGCATGAAAAAATATGTTTCTGAATATGTCTCTTGATGCTTGGTTTTTCAGCAAGTTAATGCTGAGAGACAGAAGTCTAAGGGGATGTTACAACCAATAATCATACCAGAATGGAAATGGGAAAACATCACTATGGACTTTTTCATTGTACATCCTAAAACATCCAAAGGTAGTAATGCTATCTAGGTCATAGTTGATTGTCTTATGAAGTCAGCACACTTCATTGCTATCAGAGAAGATTTATCTCTAGATCAGCTTGCCAGGATATATGTTAAGGAAGTGGTAAGATTGCATGGAGTACCACTTTCCATTATATCTGATCGGGATATGAGGTTTACCTCGATGTTCCGGAGAAATCTTCAGCATACTTTAGATATAGAGTTGAGTTTCAGTACTACTTATCATCCTCAGACAGACGGTCACTTTCAGAGGAAAATTCAATATCTATAAGATATGTTAAGAGCTTTCTCTATGGATTTCAAAGGTGGTTAGGATCAACACCTACCATTGGTGTAATGTTTACATAATAATATCATTCACTCCAGTATTCAGATGGATCCTTATAAATCTATTTATGGTAAGAAATTCAAGACTCCAACTTGTTGGGATGAAGGTGGGGAAAGAAAGATATTAGGACCAGATCTTTTTGATGAGATGGCCGAAAAGGTCCGATATATTCAACAACACATAAGAGAATCTCAGAGTTGACAAAAAAGTTATGCCGATAACCGAAGAAAAGACCTAGAATTTGAAGTAGGTGATAAAGTGTTCTTATGAATATCTCCTTGGAAGAGAGTAATGATATTTGGAAAGAAGGGAAAGTTGAGCCCTAGGTATATCGATCTTTTCGAAATACTGGATCATGCCGGGAAGGTAGCTTACTGATTGGCGCTTCCACCGAATCTCTCTCAAGTTCATGATGTGTTCCATGTATCTCTTCTGAGATAGTACATACCCTATCCTTCACATGTACTCAGCTCAAGGAGTTGTACCACTGAAGCAAGACCTTTCTTATGAAGAACAACCAATAGAGATTCTGGATCATAGTGAAAAATTCTTACAGAACAAGACCACTCTATTGGTGAATGTTTCATTGAGAAACCAGAAACTAGAAGAAGCTACATGGGAGATTGAGTATATGATGAGGGAGAGGTATCCTCATCTATTTGTTACAAAGTGAAAAATTTCGAGGGAGAAATTCATTTTAAGGGGGGTGGAATGTGACACCCCAGATTTTTATGAGAAATATTTTGTTTTTGTGTTATATACATCATCAAAGGAATGTTTCACTACACACAACACTGGCTTGGGTTTCTTTACACGCAATCTCCACCTTCCTCGATAGCTTGCGTTTTACGCAATACCGAGTTTCACTAAACAACGATATGCTGTTATTAAAACTAGATATTAGGAATAGTAATTCACACTTTTTGAAATTTTATAAATTTTATCTTCCAAAATTGAATTTATTTTTGGATTCAGAATATCGAAATAAGAATTGGGTGATTTTTTTTATTTTTCTTTAATATTTCAATTTTTTATGAATAGTGAAAACAGTGTGTTTCTTTTTAAAAACCGACTTTTTATTTATATAATTTTTTTATTTTTTTAAATTTATATTAGGTCAAAATATATAAATAACACCTATATAAGTTCAAATTTAATTCATTAGATTCATTTTATAATAATTTTAGATATAAAAACTTTATTGAACTTTTCACCGTCTTTTAACCACCTCCTAGGAGAGTTCGAAAATTTTCCTAAAACATAATTTTACCACTTCTGTGAGTGGACTTTCAAAAATCCGAGACACATGGTTAATATCAAGGAGTAAAATGTGGTTCAATAAGATAAAAATAAATTTTGGTGAATAGTAATTTTTTACTTTTATTTACCACGGTTCAAAGTATATAGGGCAATTAAGGTTAAAAATGATATTATTATTACCCTAACAGTTGTAATAATATTATTGGATAAGTTGAATTCGACCAAAAACAACCTTAGGAATAATATATGACAATTTAGATCCACTTGGATTAGATTAGGACATATAATATTATTTTATTTAAAGAAGAGTTAAAATAGTTAAGATCAACATTTAATAACTAAAACATTTTTAATATAGGGGTATAAATAAGATAAAATCTACTATAAATATTCATTAGAAATATACAAATATATCCTACATAATTGTTTTTTATTTATAATTTTTAGATCTTAAATAATTAAATTTATTTATGACACAATGATGATGCATTAATTACCTTATTAAGGAAATATTAACACAACTGAAATTATAAATACCCAAATAAATGTAATTTGACACTATTTATGAATTAAAATAATTTGATAGGTTAATATGACATATTAGTATTGATTTAATTAATGTTGTTCGAACTTCAAGATGTTATAATATTCACAAAAATCAATTACCAAATAGTGTCAAAATTGACATAAAATAAATTTTTTTAAATATAATATATTATTAATTGTTATTTTATTCCTAAAAATATAATGTTCGGCCAAATGACTTATATAAGGTTACATATATTAATAATTAACCACTTGGGGTTCTTTTGGCTTGTTATATTAAGTTTATTAACCATATAGTGTTTGAAAACAAGAAGACACAGTAAAAGTTAAATTATTTAACATAGAGTTAAATCTAAATGATAAGGTTAAAATAGTAACCAAACTTGTCTAAAATATATTTGTTAAGATTATTTCTAGCCATCCCCATCTTAGAATCAAAATAAATCAATTTGGAGCTATTAAAAACCAAATATGACTTTATTATAAAATAATAATTTTTTTAAAGTGCTCATCTCCTCCCTTATAAAAGGGCACCTCCTCCCTCTCTTTATCACACCACTTTGATCCTTCAAGCTAATCCAACCCCTGATAATTTATCTTATAATCTACCCTAGAAACAATCTAGAGGTCTTGGTCTTCTTCAAAGACCATCTTTAGTTACCAAAGAGGAGGTTAAGAAGAGGCGCTTCAAAGAAGAGGTAATGTTCGTTACCGATTCATTCAACATTATTTCTTCTTCTACTTATTCTTATTTAGTTGTTTCATTATGAAGTAATAAAATCAGTATCAATAATATACTGATATTTTATTATAAATATGAAATAACCCTATTTCAGCTTCAATCCATCCTAGGGAAAATGAAATCACCGCGCGTACGTACGTACGGAATACCGTCTCCACGTTGTCGTGTAATTTGTTTTCCACCACCACCATACTTGGATGGGTATAATGGTGTAAATAATAACTATATATGATTATTTTAAAGTGATATTTATTCTGAAATAGTATACATACCCTTCAATAAAATTCCACGATCCTGGGAACAATATCATCGCTCGTGCGTACGTACGACCTACCGTCTCCATGATGTGATGCGACTCGTTCTACATGATTTTCAATGAATAATGATTATTTAAATGAATTTAATGAGTATATATGATATATATTACACTAATAAAATTCTGGAAATGAGGTATATATAACCTTAAAAACACGTATAAGAATTTATTCGACAAAACATGCATAAGAACAAAAAGTAATAAACACCCAAATAACAAGTAGAAATGAAATATTTCTAATACGAAGCTAATAATATAACTATATATGATATAATAACAATGAGTAAGATTATGGAATAAGTTAATAACATTATTTAAATCATTATATATGAGTTTTGGACACGTACGAAGCAAATCGGACCTAAGGTAAGGGAAAATCTCACAATCTCAATTTTTATCAGAGATTGTTTATACTTTGGTAATTACTGGGGAATATTTTTCATCCACATCCATGTTTACTCAATATTTAATATTATTTCTATCCTCATAATATTTTTTAAATAAAATTTTACCCATTGGTGAGATTTTAGTAAATGATATGAAAGGAATATTTGGTCGTTTTTAGTACGAGGTAATTTTTTACTTTTCCGGACAAAGTACGAGAAGAATGTTTTTTATCTTATATGGAAAGAATAGATTTTTGTGATTTAATAGAACATTATTTCAATAAAGATTCCTTTACATTTTTTCATGTTTATTTTTAATTAACTACTTTTAGTTTCAAATTGTATGGCATGTTAAGAAAGGAAATTTTTTTTGAAATAGAAAGGATATTTTTCTCAAGAATGGAGATCAAGTGTTTTATCCAAATTATTTTCCATATAAGATAATATAGGGCTCTGTTTCTATCCCTATTTTTACATACATTTGATTATTTTATGATGGAATTAATTTTATGATGTCATTTTATCTTATATGGATTATGTTTTGATGGAATGATGTTTAAGAATCCCATTTTTAATACATGGGTTATGCTATGATTTATGATTTTGTGGCACACATAAGAATGGTATCATTATGAGTTGGGTGGGACTTATATATCCCTCCAATTCATTGGGTAAAGATTTATATCTCATGAGATAGACATGGCTGGAATGGCAGGTTAATCCGGTTTAGTGAAATAGGACTGAAACGAGGAGTGAACTCGGTTCAGAAATGGACTTTGTCCACTAAGATAGTATTGACAATGAGTCTTGACTACTAAGAAATAATTCTCTATGATTATGTGTGTATGACACATAGTTTCATGTTATGATTATGGGGATTACATTTCACTACTATGATTTATCCCATGTTATGAAATTATGATCTCTTTTGCAGGTTAATATTTCCAAAATGTTATGTTCTTATGAATATGATGGGATTGATATTTATTTCGTTTACCCTTACTGATAATTTGAGCTCACCCATTTGTATGTTTTCTTTTCCCCAGCCCAAGAAGAAGGGTATTAATTAATATATTCCTAAAGGGACTCTTAATATGAAAAAATAAAAGGGAGACAGTGTAGATGATTTATGAAGCAGTTGTTTATGTTTCCATGTTTCTAAAGACACAATACCTATACGGTAATTTCATGGTTTTTTTATATGTTGTAATAAGTTTGCTTCAATTATGAAGTAAGAAAAATGTATATAATGTATGGTTCGTTATAGAAATAGCATAATTTTTTTCATAATGCCTTACCTACCAAGAGTTGGAGGCTGAGCACTATGATCCAGCGGGACTAGTTCACCCTATGTTAGCATTGGAGTGGAAGTGGGATTTAATATCAATGGACTTTGTGATGGGATTTCCAAAAACGTCCATTCAATGTGATTCTATCTGGGTGATCGTTGACTAACTCACCAAGTCATCCCAATTCCTACTTATTAGGTAGTAGAGTTTAGTAGAGAGCATGAGACACCTCTACCTTCATGATATATTTTCGCTTCATGGAACCCCCTTGACAATGGTCTTGGATCTTGATGCTCGTTTCACATCACGGTTGTGGAAGGGTTTTCAGGTGGTTTTTTGAACTCAGGTACATTTGAGCACAAAATTCCATCCCCAAATAGATGGTTATACGAAGAGAACCATTCCATTTATAGAATATTTGTTGTGGGCATGAATCATTGAATTTAGTAATGGTTTAGAGGACCACATTCCATTAGTGGATTTTGCATTCAACAACATCTGCAACTCCACCATCGGTATGGCACTGTTTGAGAATTTATATAGGCAACCCTACCGGTTACCACTTTTCTAGATGGTCCCAGTAGAGTCAACACTCATGGGTAAAAAGTTAGTATTAGCTACCACTATGAAGGTGAAGATCATCCAGGAGTGGATGAAGGATAAAAATAGTTGGCATAATTCTTATAATGATAGATGAAAGAGACTACTGGAGTTCAAGGGGGGAGGCCATGTCATCCTTCAGGTATCACATTGATGAGGGTTGTATATATTTAGTCATAGAGGCATGTGGTGTCTGAGGTTCATCGGCCCTTTTCAGATACTTCACATATTTGGATTGGTGGAATACCACCTAGCTCTACTGATGTAGTTGCACTAGGTATATGATATCTTCCACGTGTTGCAACTGAGGAGGTATGTTCATGATCTATCACACATCATCAACTGTGGTGAGATAGATATCAAGGATATAGTGACATTTATAGAGTAAAAAGTAGATATTGTGGTTCGTAAAGAGAGGGTCCATTATTGGAAATAAATTACACAATTGCATGTCTGGTGGTTGTTTGGGAATCGTAAGGATTGCACGTTGGAGTGGTTAGCTTAGATTCATGCATAAAAAAGACATCTTTTTGAGTAGCCATTTGTTTTAGATTTGCAGGGATATAAATCCCTATTGTGGGGAGATTGTAATTTCCTTGAGATGCCATGTATTATCTTTAAATATTATATATAAATAATTCAACACATTTATATGTTATGGAATGTGATTTAAAGGACTAGAGTGTCCAAAATAGATGTTTGAAGTAAAATAATTCTTTAAATATCACATGTGAATATTTTTTCTTAAAAAGTGTATGATCAAATAAATGGGTTCCAAAATCAGAATTTAAAGGGAACCACTACATTTAGATTAGTGACTTTACCTTAAAAAAGGCCGAACATCGACCGACATGGGTTGGATGTAGAAGAATATTTTTGTACATTTTAAAGGACGTAAAAAAATTAATAATTTATTTTATATTAATTTTTTAGTGACACAGAGACAATTTTTGTGTTTTTAAATGCGAAATAGACCAGGGATATGCTCATAACCCTAGAAACCTCCCCTGGATGCTCTAGTGATTTGGAGTGGAGCCACCTTTGGAGAACCCATGATGAACATTGGTGAATGGGATGGTGTGAATCATTGCAAAACAAGATCATATATAAATGATGACAACAAAAAACCCAACATTATTATATGAATAAGGTAGGGTTTTTCATTTAATTTACCTTATTTTTCCCGTTATTTGATTTAACAATGAATGTTGATCAACCCCTAAATAGGTTAAATCACGAATCACTCTTTTTTGGGGGAGGAATTATATTTAGGATTTTTACATTGGGTATTTCATTATGTTTGATTCAATTTTCATGATCCATCTAATGGGAGAAGTTAAAGGCCATAATTAATAATAAATATGGATTGTTAATCTACTTTTATGTTATTTTCACCCCCTTTAACCTCGCACGTTCTTCTCATTCTTTGTGACGTTTTGAAAAAAAAGTTCATTATTTATCCATCTAGACAAAAATTGATCCAAAACTAGAGATCTGAAATCATGATGATCTAGAAGTGGTGAAACAATAATGGTAGTAGATGAATCAACATGGTTCAGAAGAAAGTTTTCTTTAACCATTCTTCACACAGATGATCTAAATAGGTTTCTTGATCTGATCAAACACTTGAAACAAACTTAATCAATATATCTATTACGAGATGACCCTATGTCATAGATTTTGAGTAAAATGAACAGGTATATGAAGATTAGGTGGACCAAAAGACGCTTTCCAATGAAGAACCTCAATTATGGAATATCACATAGAACATGACGTGTTATCCGAAGAACATAATATGTGTGGCCGGCTCTGTGGTGTATAGTTTTCCACATTATTGAATCCGATGTCACAATGTGGGACCCCTGTCATAGGGTAAGTAGGACCTTATGCAGTACTCATTATGTATCTCAAATGATACATGGACATGGGGTGGAATACTTGGTATGTACTCTACCACTTATCCAGACCAGGATTATTATATGGTTTACCCTGTACACAGTTACATGGGTTGAGAGAAATCTATTGAATGTATGTATGGGCACATGGCCAACATATATGTAGTGTCCCCTGGATAGTCGGACATATAATGTTACTCTTTTACACTCCATGTATATATTTTTCTACATTATATGATCTTCTTGACATGAACCATTATGAACGGTTAGTACCCAGGTTCAGAGGAAAAAATGTGTGACCCTTCTACATGTTGTGTAATTTATTGTACATGGTGTGATATCATTATCCACAGTATGAAAGATAGTTTTTGTTTGGGTTCATTACCCTAGTCCCACTCCCATGAAAGTCATGTACCATATCCTATCCATTGGAGTATGACCCCTTTAGGTGGAATATCTAGAGAGAGTCAAGAATCCCCACCGAGAGGACTAGAGCAGGATATTATATCCATTATTAATCCTTGGTAGAGTTACATATCAGCACAACTAATACAACATGATTTTGATCCTTTACTAATTTCGTGAATCTAGATGAGTGGTGGTTTTAGAAAAGGCCCAGGGAGTGATCCTCATCTGTGTACCATGTTATTTTCCCACTTAGGAGTGTGTTCTCTCAGAATATTTATATTTTATTTCTCTTTAGATCTATCATTAAATATATCACTCTTGTTACACTTATATACAAATAGTTCTTCTCAAACAGACACCATTAGAGCTGTCACACTCGTGGTCTGAGTTCTTCCAGATGAGTGCTTCATCGAATCTTCAGAATGAATCCCAAGAATGGGTATGTAGGTCATTGTGACTTACCTCTAGACTAAGAGTCTGCATTTCCAGTATATCTGGATATGTTTCTATTATTTTATGTTCTATAATCATATAATATATAGAGTTGACTATACCTTTACTTTTTTAATATCCTTTTTATTATAGTCTCCAACTATGTATTGTTATACTCACCCCTGCATGGGCTTTTCCCACACGTGTTGTGTCTTGTGCAGACAATCACACTTTTGACGGATTTTGAGGCGTACCAGGATCAGACCAAGCATTGTGGACTACCCTATAGGCCAAGGTGTTCCTTCGACATTGAGTAGATGTCCATGTTACTTTCTTGTTTAAATTTTATACTTTTTATGTTGTAGACTCTTTCCTGTGATGGGATTGTATTCATGCCAAGTTACTTTTCCACACATTACATTTTGTTGTTTATGTTAGTGGAGTTTTGATTTGTGCATGAATTTTGTCCCTTAGTAGTTTTTACATTTCAGAATACGTGGGCTTGGAGACATGTACATGTGTACGAGTACATAGGCAATGACTCCCATGATAGTGATAGGCCTACCCAGTGCTACTCACCAACCCCTGGTCTATTGGAGGTGAACATGGGGAGTTTCAGCACGATACCGAATATGATGGGTAATTATACCTTTTTAAATCCATTAATGAAGAAGAATTTATTTAAATGTAATTATAAAATTTCTTAAATTAATTATAAATAATATTTTATGGTCATGTATTTTGGGTTTGGTGTTTATCCATTATCTATATTCATTGACTCAATTACATTAATCCTGAAATTTATCATCTTATAAATATCATATTAGTCATCTATCATGAATCAAACTAGGTAGAACCCATCCAAATCTTCCCATATACTATAAAACATCAAAGATGATCCATTCATGTCTTCCATTATCCTTTTGGGGATTTTCATTACAAACAGTAACATTCATATTAATTTAGTGCCAAATAAATTTAAAGATGGTATATTATAGAAATTATGGAATGGATTGAAACCCATCATATTTGTACTAACATGTGTAAGGATGGGAAATGAAATTTAAGTACTATTTATGGAAAATGATTTCACCAAAAATCATATAGTGCATCATTGAAGGATATCACAATAAAAAATGGGACACTGCCTATAAAATCATTTAGATAAAAAGTTAGTGGATAACAAAAAGCCCACGTTCCTTGAGGAGGACCATCTCTCCATTAGATATTGTAAGATTGAGACTGAATTTGATGAAATCCATGATAAATATACATAAGAGTTGGCATAAGAATGTATTCTACAATTCTTTATGGAATAATATGTTCCAGAGACACAAGTAGTACTTTGGAGTTAAAGAGAGGTTAGAGAACTAGAATGGTATTTTATTAGTCAATAAGGATGGTAAAAAATGGTTAGTCGATAGTAATGAACCTATAACCTATAATGATGTAGTATGTGGCATGAATGTTTCCATGTGGAAAGAAGTAATGCATTGTAAAATTTATTCCATATACTGAAACAAAATATATATTTTGGTAGATCCTCTAGAGGATGTACATAATTTTGGTTGTAAATTGGTATTGAAGAAGCTACTGTACATGGATTGGAAATTAAATACTTTTATGATATACTGTTACCAAGATGGTTTAAATATTTTCAAATAATTTTCTATAATTAAACCTTTTCAGTAGGTGAAATACTTAAATCCATGAGAATTATACTTGTCATTGTGGTCATATGTGACTATGAGATTTAGAACATTTATGTCAAGATAACCTTCCATAATGAGAATTTTCATGATGTTATATATATGACACAACTGGAAGGTTTTTTTACTCCAAAGGAAGAAAAAAAATGTTTGAAAATTAAAAATATCAATTTAAAGATTAAAGGGAACATCCAGGTAATCAAACATTCATTTTCATGAGGTCGTAATAGAATTTGGTATCATAAATACTAAATGTGAAACATGTGTCTTTAATTTGTTTAGTGGGAGTGTGGTTGTTTTCATAATATATAATTTTGATGATATGTTACATACTATAAATGAGATACCATTCTTATAGTTTATTATGGATTGGTTGAATAATTTAATCTCAATGATGGACATATAGAAAGTAGAATATATTCTTGGGATCATTATCCATCATGACTGTTCCAAGTGGGTTTTAATCTAAATTCAAGAAAATATATTTTTATAAAACTAATGAAATTTATTATGGAACAATCAAATAATGATTATTTCCAATGTCATATGGAATTAAACATTCCCAGAAAAAGTTTTCTCAGATGCATGAGGGGAGTAAAATAATGGAATATATTCCATATGAATCAGTTATTGGACCTGTTTTGAATGATATGATATATAATATTCTTGATTCATCACGTGACATTAGTTTTGTTGGAATTAAGCAGGCTAACCTAGGTGCCTCCATTAGATGGATCTGAAGGCTATCATTAAGTATATGCGGAATACTTATTATATTTTCTATGCCTCTGGATGATATGTGAAACTTTTCAACAAGGGATATGAACATTTTATTTTTAAAATAAATAAAGATAATCTAAAAACCATAGACATGATACATCACAGCATTGAATAGAGGTGTTGTGAGCTGATAGAGCTCAAATAAGGTTATAGTTCTGGATTTCATAGTATATTTTATGTATATTGTTTCATATATGGAATCTAATGAATGTGTTTTGAAAAAGAATATTTTCAATAATATTGACATGGTATATAAAATTAATGATCCTATCACACTTTTCTAATACAAAAAATTTGTGGTGGACCTTTCTTCTGATCAAAGGTCACATTAGTGGATACAAATTATACTTTGAAAGCATTGTATTTTGATGGAAATATCTCAATGAGGTGAAGTTACAGTGAGAAATTTTTTTATTGATGACACTTTTGCAGAACCCTTGCATACACCCTTGACTCAGTAGAAACATGATTAATATGTGAGGTCTTTTAAATAGTAATTAATATGTAGTGGCCCATAGTCCATGTGTTTTTTTTTCAGATTTTGTGTCCTAGAACCAACAGTTTTTTACTTTGGTAACATGTATATTATTTTATTGAAATATTAATAAGAAATCTTATTAAATATTTTTTATTGTTTTGGACGACTCTATTGTAATAATGCACTAAGTTATTTTTCACATTAAAGAGGTTATACTAGTTCCCCAAAATGATAATAACTTTGAGGTTCCATGATGTTATTCATAAATTTAATTTTGTGTTATGTTAATATACTATGATGGGTTATATAGTATATATACTATCATGTGCAAATACTAATAATGGTATGAGGAATATTTCCATAAATTTTCCATATAGTAATCTCCAAGATGAGAGACTATGAAAGCATGCCCTCTTGTAGGAATTTAACTTGTTTCGAAGACATAAAATATTCTTATATAAAATCGCGTGTAATGCTACATTGATTTTATGATTATCATTAAGAATAATTTTCATTAACACACTAAGTTAAATTTCTTGATCCATGATGACACTAGTGGATGGTGATGGTGGAAACATCCGGTTCATCATGAATGACATGTTATAAATAGATTAGTCAAGGAAGGATTTGATCCTGCAATGTTTTCAGAAGTTTGTTTCACAAAAATGTGATTGGAATAAAACCGTTGAATTAAATTACATTTCAATGGTGCAATGATGTGTTTCTTTTATATAGAAAATGAAATATGTATCTTGAAAACGGTTCGATTTAATGAATTTTCAACCTGCTTGATGAGATATTGAGAAAAAGGGATTATATTAAACAGTTAATATTCATATGTGTTTGTCATATTTTTTTCATTTAGTTATTTATATTGTGGTCATTGTCCCATTTTTATATTTAAATATTTGTCTATAGGAATGTATTCCTAACACAAATGAGAAAAAATACCCAAGGGTCACATTATATGAGTTTCAGTTGATCGGGAATATATTCTACTTGCATTTATTTATTGCAGAAAATACGATTTTGAATACTAATGAATAATTTTATTCATCTTTTATTGATCACTAATATTCCCATGATAATAAATAATTTATTATAATAATATTTGATAAATATTTTTCTTTCTTGATTATAAATAAAATATATTTTCTAATTATTGTTGAATAAAATATTTAATAAAATATTTACTTAGGTATTCAATAAATGATAAGGATGAATGATAAAAGGCCATGTTAATTGATAAATATTAATTTACAAGGTGGTAAAAATATATCTACCATTACGAAAGTTAGCACAGACCATAAAATAATAATAATATTATTATTATATGGCATGGATATTATTAATGATTATTATATTATTTAAATTATGTTACACTATTAAATAATATTCCATCCTAAATCAAGAATTTGTAAATAGATTGTTATGTCTACTATGTAGTGTTAATAAAAAAATTTAGAATAGATAATCGTTGATCACAATGATTCTTCTCTAAAATTAAATCTTCTCCCCTATCAAGAATGGAAATAATTCCTTAAATATGAAATGATTATAGGGTGATAAAAATGAATAATTTAATATGATTAATTCACAATGGATGGACCCTAAAATTGATCAGGTCAATTTTCGGGTCAAAGGATTACATAGGGATCATGACATGAAGGATTTTACAATTTAATGCTTATAGTCCAATGAAGGTAATATGAAAAGAGGCTTTTGGAAGATAAAAGAATTCATTGAAGAAATGATACAATGAAGAGTTAATTCATTTCATCATATCTAAAATATTAAATATAAATTTTACAAGCCAAAACCTCTAAAAGGACATAGTGAAACTCTATATCAATTTATGTTTTTGACTTACCTCCCACTAATAGAACATTCACTGCACCCGAAACCTTAACTTTTGAAATTTTTTTTATTAATGGGTAAAGATTCCATATATTATCATCTAACCATTGAATATATTGTTATCTTATATGATTCTTCCATGTTTTATCCATATAGGATTCTTATATTGAATTAAGATGATGATCAATTGAGTGATGAGGACCTAGTTCAGGGACCTAATAATTGGTTGTCTCCTTGTGTGGTCTGTGAATCAGATTGACTACGTGACAGATAAATGATAGAACACAAAATTCAAGAAGATGATAAATATATTTTTTTGAAAATTATGTTTTTTTATTTATAGAGAGTGCTGAGGTTTTCTAGTGACACAAAATCTGAAGTGGTGGATGATTGGAATGATTAATTGATTTATGTTTTTAGTCTTGTTCGGATCATTATTGATCACAAGTTTGTGGTAACAAATAGTCTTATTATTGGATTAGTGGGGCGTTGGTACTGTTAGTTTACCAATACATGTGATGAGATGAAACTCACATGGATATACATCCACCTATTACTTCTTGGAATGTTTTTAAGTTATATCCTACACTCAGTGATGATTCATGTGATTTATGAGCTATTCTAGGATGATATGTCTGTTGCAACGCTTTAAATGAGGGTTAATGGCCTCACACATTTCTCCCTCAATATGGTGTGATATGGATACATCTGGGTGTGTATGTCCGAGGAGGGCCACCGAATAGACATTTATTCTAGCTGGGAATCCTTGGGAATTACCACCTATGTCAGAGTTCTAGAGAGGGTACTGGTTAATGATATATTTCTAGAACAGGGACACTGTGAGGAAGGATCCAATATTAAACTTCATGGGGATGAGTCATTTTCAGTAGGTAGCTGGTTCCATTAATTAGGGTAAATACATATTAGACCTCCTCATTCATGGACTTAGACACATGTATCTATGGTGGATGACTAGTTTACAGGATCCAATCAGTCAAGAGATGGGTCACATGATTCTTGTTATGAGTGAGGATACATGGATATTCATTTCATTACCTGACATACTAAGGTGGCTACATTGAAATTAAAAAGAACTATATGATAGATTATGCATCATGATTAATGATCTCTAAAGAATTTTCAGGGCGTCCTATAGAGTGGTTTTGTAGATATAAAAGTAGGTGTATCTATAAAAAACAGATAATTAATTAGAATATAGAAGCTATGAGACAATTCTATTAGAACCATATAGATTTCCATTCAAGTCATAGAGGGTTGGTAGTCGAGGGAACATACAGTTTCATGATTTAGATAGATATGACTAGGATGCCTATGAGATGAATTGAGGTATGGTCTATTTATTTTCTCCTCAATATAAAAAACGTATAGACATTGGAATGATCCATTATTTTATCTCTATATCCCTCATAAAAGATTTTGAACTTAAATTTTATTATTTAACCTAGTTGGAATGGATACAGGTTCTTACAATGTGTAATTCTTCTATATCACAGAACTTCTGAAGCTGTGATTAGCGTCCAGTGGTGAGTCCTTTTCATTTGACCTCTTTGTCATTGTAATGAAACATTATGATGTCATATGGTATATGGATGTCATTTCTGGTTAAAGTGTCTAGGAAATCCTTCATCATAGGTGAGACAGATGAATTTATAGAGATGGTATGATATTCTATTTTTGGTGTAAGAGAGATCATATGACTAAGTGGGTAGGGATTTCTAGCAGGAAGTTGTATCCCATTAACCATCAGTGGTTGATTTTATCCCTTTTGTAGTGTGATATTGAGGAATATTGATTCCATTAGTATAAGAGAATTATTTGGATGACATTCTTGATGATGTCCTGGGACTACCTCCATGGGAGAAGATATACTTTTTATCGACTACCACTCCATGACCACACCAATATAATCTATGTTATATCATATGTCCATTATCAAGAAATTGGAGATGAAGTTGTACTTGGAATAACAAGAAGTTAATTGTTTTTTCATACATATTTTTTCAACCTAGGTATCTATGGGGTTGTTTATGAAAAATACAGACAAACCATTGAGGCATTTTGTGGATTATCATCATCAAAATATAGAAATGATAAAAAAGTTCCCCTTTCTATGTATCGATGACATTTTCTACCAGTTAAAATGCAAGATTTGGTTCTAAACACTTGATCTAAGATCCAACAAATATCATTTTAGGGTTTTCTAGTTGGATATTCCAAATACAACATTTTAATTTCCCTAATAAACAATAAAAAATAATGATTCCATTTAGTGTGGTTAATTAAACCATTATGTCTATGGGTCATATAGATGGGATATTTTATCTAATATTAAACTAATTTTAAGTTTCCTTTATCTATGATATACACATTTACACTTCATCCTAGGAGGAACATGAAAGAGAATTTGAGAATACTTCTAGACATACCGAAGGAGAACATGTTTTATATAAATTTATAAAATTTCTAATTTTAAATCCATGTTTTTCACTTTATAGTGCATGTCACTTATATTAATTCTTTATCTATAGTCCTAATAAATATTTGGAAAGTTATTATATAGGATCTATGGAAGATAATTTCATAGTTACAAATATTTCTTGGTTTTGTTGGGTACTATTGGGGGTTTATTATATAATTTTCAAGTAATGTAGTCCCTTTTAACACCATGATGTAGAATGGGAGGCCCTCTACTAAGTCTAACTATTGTTAGAGATCCTTCGTTATAGTTGATGATGTGGTTGAACAATGAGCCTATTTTAATCCTATAAGAAGTGGGTATTGAGAATGTGTTTTTTAACTGGCTTTCGATCAAGCCAAATTTGTGTTTTGATGTAGAGGTAGGAATTGATTAACTATGGGTCGTGAAAGTTGTGTATTAGTGAGAAAAACTACATGACCCATGACATAGAGTGTGAAGTGGTAGTATTCACTTCAAATATGTGGAGATATTATTTCTTGGGTGACCATTTTGTTGAATATTTCGGCCCCCAATGTCCCATATAAATATTCACTTAGGGATATCCTAAAATAATACAGAGGCATTGGTACGAATTTTGTATGTAATGTAACAACAAGATATTCTATACACTAGGGAATTGAAATAGGGTGTATTATTCCCTTAATATAAAATCACTATCTTACTTGTTGCAGGAGGGTTATGAGCAGTCAATTTCATTGCATATGACTCTGGTGGAGGAGAGGGGTGTATCATATCTTCAATCATTGGTATTGTCTCCACTAATTCTTCCCCATGTGAGAGTGGTCCAGTAGAGTGACATTTTCTATAAGATTTTGTGTGACTAGATATCCTCAATAGATGCAATAGATTGATTTTATAATGTAGGGGGAACTTAATCCTTTTTCAGCAATGCATGAAAATTATAGTCACATTGCTTGATGAGATGATATTATAGATTCGAACTTCATAGTTGGGTATAAATCCTGGTGTGGAAAATATGTGCACGTACATTTAACAAGTTTTTTCGTGTGTTGATATGAAGTAGATCATTGATGATTTATTATCATAGTGTCTCACATATCAAAGGGTAAAGGATGAACATAATGTTCTATCATATTTTATTCAAGTTCTTGAGATCATGGAATAGTAGTGGGATGACAAATCGATAGATTTTTTTGATAGGGTATCCCAAAAAAAGGCAGTCGGTGACTATATTCGGGTGAATAGTAATCAACTTAAAAAGTCATCAATCTTTATTTTCTCTAGAGAGAAGAGTTTGGTTGTGATTTGGGGATGGACGTACATGAAAGAGATCAATAGGAATTTTGGGTTACCCATGATGATCTTATCTAACTATAACAATCAATTTACATTATTTATATTTTAGTTTCTATAGGGGGATTTTAGGACCAATTTACAAATGAGAAAAATGTTTCACCCCCAAAATAATAAGAAGAATAGGTAGAATATCTTGGTGTTCGGGGATATATTGAGATATTTTTTGTCATAATTTAGTTGGATATCGGAGGATCAAATTACATTACTGGAGTTTTCTTATAAAATACCAACAATAAATCTATTATCAACAATGAAAATTTTGAGGCCCTCAATGGGAGACCGAATAGGTCACCCTTATAATGGAATAGGATTAGAGAGATATCCCTAGTTGGGATACATAAAGTAAATTCAATGACTGATAAGGTACCGGTGATCCATGAGAGAATGAGGATAGCTTAAAGTTTACAAAACAATTATACAGTTCAATGTTGTATGGATTTGGAGTTTGATCAAGGAGACCTTGATTCCCTTTGAGTATCCCTATAATGTAGATTTTATAGGTTTAGCTGGGAAATAAAGCTATACCTAAAGCTAATTGGGACATTTCTTATCCTTTGTAGGGTTGGATAAGTTTCTTACTCATTTTCCTTGCCACCATAGTTGTCCCGAAGGCATGATGTCTTCCATTAATCCCAACTGAGGAGATACATGTATGACCATTTGCTTGTTATTGACTGTGGTGATATGAATATCGAGGATAGAGCCAACTATTCTGTATAATCTATGATGGTCGAAGATATAAATGAGATTATATTTCTGGAATAAAAAATTCATCAATTTCAATTACTTTTGAAAAATGTGAGCACAAAGGAGAGCTAATAGGAGTGTGAAAACCAAATGAAGTATCAGTTATCCCACCTTTTGTGTGACTAGTGATTTTCAGGGTGAAAACACATAAATTATTGTAGAATGTGATGACCTTAATTTTTAGAATAGTCTATTGAATTGAAAATTATAAATCTATATTTTTCTTTGGGTTTCTAATTGTTCTTTTGTGTCATGGGCCCAAAAATTAACACATTAAAAGCATTAATTATTAGTAAATAACATATGTAAATGTTTTTATAAATAATGGTTTTCCAATTGTATGGGAACTCATATAGGTAATCTGACACCATTGTTTGCTTTTTTGATTTCGGGTTTTCCCAAAAATCAGTAAATTTTTTCAGCACTAGGTATCTATATGAGAATTAATATTGGTGGGTGAATTTAAAAAATTGAAATGATTAATTGTTTTAATGTATTTAATAACCTGAAATCTTAATCCTATTGTTAATTAAATTTTTATGGATGATTCCTGGGGCTAGATTCATTAACCTATGATATTATAACAGAGGTTGAAACTCTCTCCATTGGAATTGAAAAATTCAGAATGTGGATCGACAATAACAATCATAGAGAGTCATGAGGCTAAAAACGAATATAGTGGTATCATCACCTTAATCACAAGATATCTTGTTCATCATCAACGATTGATCAAAAATTGAACTAATAATCCCTATTATTTATGTTTTCACACTTTTATAAATTGATAATAATTGATATATATATTCTTTTCATTTTCAACAATTTCTATTATTTTTAGGATCTTTATTGTTTATTTTTATTATCGCACCCCTAATTTCATCCTTGTTTTTTCATTATTTAATATTTGGATGGAATCAAACCATCCAACAGTGATATTTAACTTTTTTATTGAGAATTTATCCTTATTTCATTATTTATTTTCTATTGTCTCGTGATGGTTTTTTATATTTCGTAGCTAGATTTGAGAAAAATTGAACCCCTAGATTCATGATGGATGCATGCATGATGTATGTATTACTGGTTTTTGGATATATCATGTTTTGATGTGGGATGGAAAAGTTTGATACTTGAATAATAGATGCGATAATAGTTCATAATCCACAGGATTGGTGTTGTGGTTACTCGGTGTGAAGGCAACGAACTGCATGGGATTCAGGTGGCTGGAATCTAGAAACTAGAGATAGATCAAGCATTTTTTTCCCTATATCCAGTATCTAAATCATGATTTATGGTGGAATTGTCAATGACTGTTGTGAGAGAGTGATTTGTTAAGTGTTCTTGAATTTATAGAAAATCCTAAAACACAAATCCTATATTCTAAGAACACACATGATGAGTTCCCCTAGTTTTAGTGGATAGGGTTTTGGTTGATGTAAAATATCACACAATGTGTATGCCCCAAATACACCATGAGACCCGGTACTATTGGCTCAATGTGTACCCATGGGTTACACTTATACAATCATGACCACTAACTGGGGAACATCTAGTGATAAGGAAATTACCATGTACACTGTCACAACCAAGTACATAGACATGACTATATTTCATTGGAATGACTTTGAACTGAGACATAGTCAGGGTACCATGAAATGGCCAATGTACACAGGCCTCACCCGAGTTCATGAGAATGGGTTGAAGTAGAAATGTATGGTCCAAGATGACATAGGTGTGCCTTGAGCAGCCAACAAAATTTCATTTGTTTCATGTAAATTCTATTTAGTTCTTCATGGACAATCAAACCATATATATGAGAGGACATGCCTAGGAGACAAAGCGAGGTCTCACACTATGTGTTTCAAGGTACACTCCATATACATCTCAAGGGAACTTCAAACTTATGTAAATCATTCTTCAAGTGTTCAATTTGGGCATGTGAGTAAAATATAATGGTTGGGTTTCCTTGTAAAATGGTGTATGGTACATCATGTTTTCATAAAAGTTACTACATGTGGTGTTACAAGCATGAGAATCCTTTTAGAGTTACTTGATTGATAAAAGTTACCAGGTATGATCATCACTGAGAAGTTGGTATTGATAACCCCCTTATCATACTAGGGAATGTGACCCCTATACTCTTTACATAGATAGAGTTGGAAACCCACCAATTATATATAGGGTGTGGGTCCTATATCTAGAAATTTAAACCCACCATCTTCGAGCTTTAGTGGGGAATACGTACAAATTAGATATTGTTCCCCCTTAAATGTGGAGTATAGTAGTGAGGTTTGGGCCCATTATATGGATTCTTCTATGGATTCATGTGATGTTTGGCATCATAGATAGGAATTTGGAGCTATATAAAGACTACTCATTATTTGGTGGTCTTTTGCTATCGAGACCCCCTATCTTATTCTATTGAGTTTTATTTTGACAGTATATGTTTTACCCCTACATATGGGTTGAGGTGACTATTGTATCGTTAAATTTATCCATTCAAGATGTTTTGGGTGACATACAGGGTATATTTATACTCACACTTATCAGGGATTCAAGGACATATGTTGTGACTTATGCTGATAAAAAATTGATCACTAGTTATCTTGGTAGACTTGGTTTGAGAGGAGTGTAGCTATACTCAACAGAAATGGCCTTGTTTGTTGGCATTCCATAAGGATTTTGAGATGGGATCTTTTCAATCTCTAATTTTCTTGTTGTTGTGAAGTTGTAAATTATTTTTTTGAACCTATTTTTTACATTTAGAAAATTTTATTATGGTGTTAAACTTTCATTCTTTCCTAAAAAGTTCATTTGAGGTGTGGTTTACACTCGTGATGTTCATTCTACAATTATATTCTTTCTCTGTTGCATGTACCTAGTTGTGTGTATGCATTTATGTACATAGGAGAAGGTGTACCATTTAATTAATTCCTACTCAAAACATGTATCTTGCTCCTAGAATATTAGAGATAGGAATGGGGTGTCTCACTGAGGATACAACTATCTGGACAGTCCCTTAAGGGTCATTTCGTGATATATTTCTTATTTTTAGCATTAGGTAATAGAAATTATCTTTTATTATTTCATAAAAATTCATGAATATGGGATCATTTATCCCTATGTTGTTTCAATTTAATCAATCCCAGATTATTCAATATAGAATAATCAATATTTTTCATTAATTACATAAGTCCTACTTTGATTAAGTGAAATATAAGAATACATCATGTGAAAATATAATTCACACTAAACTACTTTTCAATGTTTTTATAGATAAAACGGTGATATATTAACAAATATCATAAATATAAAAAGTAATTTTCAAATATTATATGTAATTTAAAATATATTATTTCTATGTGATATTTTATATATATGACACCACGTAATCATTTATTACATAATCATTATAACAACATTTACACTAGCTGTTAAATTGACTCCAATGGTAACATGATGTATTGAATTTCTGAGGACGTGTATTTATTTTAATATAGATAATTGGACATATAAAGAATATTAAACAAATAATAATCGTCATATATCTATATTAAATAAATTTTAGGAACTATCAATGATGGCTAGTTATGAGAAATGAATTCAATTGCTCGAGGAGGCCATTTTCAACACGTATGAAAAACATTTTCACATTTCATAATGGACGAGATTGATGAAGAGATAATGAAAATACCCAAAATATAATAAAATTAAAGTATTTAAATGATACCAATATCATTATATTCATTTGAAAATATTAATTTTGACTGAGGAAAATTAGGAATAAAATTTAAGTTGTTGAAAATACTCACATCACATACATAAATTTGCATGGAATGATACTTGAAAATAAAGACATTATACTAATTAATAGTGTCAAAAATGTTTTTATATGTGGAAAGGATTCTTGGAGGAGTATGTTTTCATTGTTTTAAAAATAAATTAGTAGGATAGGTACACTTTATGTGGTGTAAATTTTATCCTTTTATAAGTGTACGGAAGGGTAGTTTTGGAAGTAATCATTACATTTTCAACAATGTAATGTTACTATTAAAAGTTCATTGACTCCAAAATAGATAAAAGTGTAGGGAAAATGTATGTGGGTTGAGATTACCCTAATGAACTCATTGTTTACACAACAAGGTGTTTTTAGGCTTTTTAATTTAACATTTTACCTTTTATCATAATTATGAATTACAATAGTAATTAGTTTTTTAGTCTTACGAATTAATATTAATACAAAAAAATTAATTTAAAAATAAAAAATTTTATACATTTGAATTATTTTTTATATTAATATACCATTAAAAATTTAATTTTTTGATATGTTAAATTTAAAAATAACAAATTTATTGCATAAAAATAGTTTTTAGGAAAAGTGAGTTATTATGTATATGAATTTAGTTATAAGATATGATTAAAAGTTATAATTATTTTTATGACCAAAATTGGTATCTTATAATACATAAAAAATTTAAGTGCAATTGAAATAAATAATAAGGCATATTTCTCCCTTAAAACACTTAATTATTAGTAATGAAAAAAATAGTTTTTACTAATGTAACATTTTAGTTGAGTTCTAAAAATTTTGGATATTGGAATTATAATTTCATGGAATATTTCAAATGAAGTAATATTATTTCCTAAATAAATATTTAATTACTTTAATGGTATTTTAATATTCTAGGATGCACTTACAAGATGATAAAATCATAAAAAATATATTTTTTGCAAAAGAATAATTATTTTTCGAAAGATAAAATTTTTGGAAAAAAAATTCATATTAACAAAATGTATATATGGGTAATTAAAAAATAAATTTCATTTTTCTATTTATAAATTATAAATTTTTAAAATTTATATTCTGAAACAACATTCACAATACAAAAAAATGTACATTTATTGAAAATAACTTTTTCAAATAAAAAATTATATTAATTTTTTTACATTATAATGGTAAAAAAATTTATTTGATCTCTATCATAATGGTTCTTATAAATTTATTAATAAATTTATATTATTATAATATGGTTATTTATGTTTGGTGTGGAGTTTAAGTTGATTTATAAAACACATTTTTTAAGGTAAATTTATTGTGAATTCTTGGGTCATTTTATTTCTTTAGAAATTTAAAATTAGATTTGGAATTTTACTATATCTATATTTTTATTGATACATTTTCATTGTATATATTTCTCAATTATGATACATTTCCACTCATCCTGTCATTTTTTAACATAAATATATTCAAATGATGAAAAATCCTTGTGGATGCATGTACGTTCTTCATAAGGTTTAGTCATACTTTGATTTTCATCGATGTTAAATTCTTTGGTGAACTTAACTTTTAGAATTCCATGAAAAAAATTACAACCCCCTTTTTTCATTCTTGTTTGAAATTAAATTAATTATTTCTATGTATAGTTTATTGATAACTTTTTATTAGTCGTCATTATAGTATTTATATTTAATCCCATCAAACTTTTTAATTTCTAGTTTTACAACCTCTAGAATCATCTTATCTCATATTTTCTTTCATCTTTCTTATAATAATTAGTGGTATTTTTTATTAGACACTTCATTAGATTGTCTTCATTATGGATTAAAATCCTCCTATTATCCCTCAGTCTGATTGGTTTGGGAAACATCCTTACATGATTTTCATGGTAGTGAATATATTCCTCGGTATTGGGTGGAAAGTGATGAATACATTTTTCATCTATAGAAAATTTTTCTTGATAAGTCTGAATATAGGATATTGTAGTTTCAGTAAATCCTACAATTCTATCTTTAATTGCTGAAATGTTTTCAATAATTTTAAATTGGGATCCAATGTGATTTTAGTATAGTTATCTGTAATATATTACATTTGTGTTCACTACTAATGAATTTCTCATGGGGTCTTTCCTAGATATATAGGTTAAAATTTTCTATGAAATCCTAGAATTAATTCTTTTTAGTGCCACTTTGGTCATTTCTAAATAGTTTATGATAATTCCTACAAAAGTGATCATATGTATTAAATAATGAATAAAATATCACATAATTTTTATGAATGGTTTGTATGGTTTGATCATATCTTGTTCAATCCTATGGATGAAATTAAAAACATCTTTCCTTAGAACAACAAGCTTTGAAAAACAAAAATAACGAATAAAATAATGAACTAACTTTCAATTTTCACTGTAGATTGATTCTACTATTGTTTTTATTAGTAATGGATGAAGATCTCTATAAAAAAAATCTTCCCTCTAAGATGTATCCATGGGATAATTTCAATAATATGATTCCTGAGAAAGACCATAAATTCAACCATAGTATTCTAGTACCATTAGTAACAAAGGATGTTAGAGGAGAGAACTGTATTTGGTCTAATTGGTAGAAGGTAAGGAAAAATTATTTCAATTATATAAATAGACTCTATCTCTTTATATATCCCCTATGGACACTAATAAATTATTCATTAATTTATTAATATGTCATATATGACATGAGTAATGCCCAATATATTCAATCATTTATCATCTAAATCCACCATTAATTGAAAATTTTCTATTAATGATATACTTACATAGATGATCACCCGTAAATTAACACATAACATGTGGTAATGCCATATATTTTAAATCTGTGGTAAAAATATGCTAAATTTACTATGTTATGATTCTCCTATACCATATTGTATGATAGGATGGGGAAGTTGAAAAAATATATATAAATTATAAATGATTATATTCCCTAGGATGCACCTTATGATATAAAACAAAAATCCTAAAATTCATATTTTAGTTAAGGATTATATAAAATAATAAAACCCTATATCATTAAGAATAATATATACTAATATACATCATATATATATTTATATTTAATGAATAACTCAATTAATATCTCACTTAAACTAAATACATAATTACTTTGTGCCCTTTCACATTACAATGAAGCCACATAGGCTTAATATCATTTCATTTTATTTACACTAACAGGATAAACCATATCTAAAACCCATTTTTATTATCTTATAAAAACATTCTGAATGTTATCATTAATTACATATTGTATCACATAATATTAAATACCATTTAAAAATCCATATAAAAAATCAGTTTGTTTAATTTACAGATTTTCTTTAGAGAATATATATTAGTTTTATGAAACTCAAACCCCACATACTGTCCCATAATGTGTGGCCCCAAGGGAATTTTTTGTGTTGATGAAAATATAAATTCCTAAATTCAGACATTTAAGAAAAATGTGGCCACAAACCAATAATTAATGTTACTCAAGCTACAAATGGGTTATGCATGATCTACTTCCAACACAAGTATAATTATACATATATTTAACATTTGTATCATATACATGATTTCATAATCATTTTATCCCTTTGTCTGAGTCATCTCCTACCCAAAAAACTTACAGTATGTTTATTCCATATAGTGTCTCATAAAATATCAATTCTTTTATTATAAACAAAATGGGTTGATGAACACATAACATGGTATTCTTATATAAGACGATTGCATCACATGCCCCTTTTACAAATTGATAAGAATATCACATAAAACAAATCTAGTAATGAAAATAATATTTCAATTTCATTAACCACAATATTTCATGATTTCTTCCCTGATATACATGAGGTAAAATTCTATATAGTTTAATCCTCAGCTGATGATCTAATAAATAAATAAACAAAATTCCCTTGATTAAGTAAGCTTCAAGGCTTGTATATGAATGATGTGAAAGTATAATTATTCTCTTAAAATGTATCATACCATGATTATATAGGGGTATATCCTAATATGAAATATGTATCCCATGTATTCCAATGATATAATGTATGTCACACCATATTGTATACCTGTTGGTTCATGCAGCGTAAAAAATACTTTTTATTCCACAGAAGTATATTTCATATCCTTATGAAAAAACCTTCCCTTCATATCATTAAAATTTCCTCACAACCTATGATACACCCTTGGAAATATTGTTTAGGGATAAGTCAAGGAAATACTTTTGGATGTCAATTATCATTTCACATATGGTAGCATATCCAATAAATATGAAATAATGACATTGTAAGGATTTATTTTCTATAATGGGATAACTTTGTATTATTAAAATAAATTAATATTTCTTAAGAAAACCTTTTATATAAACATATATAATAACATAATTTATTATATACCACTAATGTTGCCTAATGTTGGATTAGCCATTTGGGGTTTATAACTCACTATGACTCTATGTAACACCTATCAAATATCAATTTGACCCTCAAATAAAATCCTCACACTAAACTATTTTAGTTAGTAACATATATTGGGAAATCTAATTTGAATTATAGTGAGTTATATATATCATATTAATATTTTTTCACTATTTCATCCATGTATTCAATATTTTTTTAATATAAAATGTTATTATGTTAATAAATTTTTTTTCTTAAAACTATTTTTATTTTTATCATCATCATCATTCATGGAATTTTTTGGCCAAATATTTTCTTGAGAACATTTTATTAATAAAACAATAATCCCCTTCTTCTTTAAATCAAATAATAAAATCCTTAATGTTATAATATACTATAAATATTTTTTTGAATGATATATTTCAATAAGTGTTATTACTACATCATCACTAAGTCTAAATATACACCGATTAGTTTCTTAGAAGCTATAATATTCTCACAATATCATGCTATGATAAACAAACTCTTTATATGTTATGAGATAAAACATATTTCCATTAGATTAAATATTTAACAAATAAATAATTTTTTCTATAATATATAATATATTGTATGTGTTTAGATTAGTCTACTAAAAATAATATTTTATTCAAAAATAATTCCATTGATGGGTAGTGGGATCACAAACCTCAAAAATTTAACAAACAAATGGACAAATTCTTTTTACAAATAATAAAAATAAATATTAAATTTTATTATTTTCAATTATGTAATACAATATAATGAATCATAAAATATGTGCAACATCTTTTATTTTTTTAACCACTCCTTGTTTATAAAAAAACAAACCTTATAACATAAAAAAATAAAAAATTATAAACACTTCTCTTACATAAACACATAAAATTTTAAAATATTATTTCTAACTCAACTTCATGATTCAATATCCTTTTTATTCATCATTTGAAAACAAACTATAAGATCCTTTAATTATTTCAATGATATAAACATTATCCATTTCTAAAACATGTTTAAAATTTTATTTTGTATCATGTAAATAAAAAAGTCATATAAATTATTTCTTTAAAAATAATACTAGACATTGAATTTCCATCAAACTCTTATGGTATTGTAATAGATTCTATCATACATGGAATTATTTATCCATCTTCATAACACATCTCTTAGGATAAAATAACCAAGGATAACTATTTAACCATTCAAATAGTTTCTTTTTAATTAAACATCTACGCTACTATATTTTCATCAAAACATAGGAGGTTATAATGCTAAACTAATGGTCAGCCATATTGAACAATTTGAGGAAAATAATACAAAATTTATTATTCCCATTCCTATTTTCAAAACACTTCCAAAAAATATAATCATTTATACCCTGACATATTTAATTTCTTTATTCTCCCTATGTCAATGGAACACTCAAGTCTCTTGGGTATAAGAGAGGACACTAAATTTAATTTCCCTATATTTTTTTTAATTACATTTAAAACTTATGTAAATAAATCTAAAATTCCAATAATAATAAATATTCACTTGTTAAACACCATTATGAATTGGTTATCCTACAATTTTTCTCTCAACAAAATCGCATTCTGTTTCTTACATAAAAATAATTCTATTTTTTTAATTAGTCAACAAAATTTCGTATATAAAGATTAATATTTATCTAGGATTTATTTTTATTTAATGTTAGATGATGTTATAATTTATCTATAACATAACTTTTATCATATGCATATCATTTTAACATTAATTTAATAATTTTTTTAATTAAATGAACTCCCATTAAAATTATTATCTCACATTTGATCAATTATATCAAATTGTTGACGGTGATCCATAAGAATTATCCCAAGATAAATAGAAATTAAGTATTACATTATTCAAATTATTTAAATAATTCAAATAAAAAATATCTACATAACCTATATACTTAATGGTTTAGTATCATAGAGATTATAATAAAAAAATTATTAATATATAATAATTTCTTGATTGTTGAACTTCTCTGTTATCCAATAATGATTTTCTAAATTTCATAGTTATATTCATAACCTAATGACAGTAAACCATAAGAAAATGGTGAGGTCAAATACTCAAAAAGAGAGAACTTATCATCATGCCATCAAAGGTCATTTAGAAGGAAAGACAATCTCAAATTAAAACTCAAACATTATGGAAATTTTTTTGACATCATGATACATTAAACAATAGTCAAGGTGAATAATCATAGGCATAAGATTATGATATAAGATAGTTCCATAAACATATCCATAGAAACCATTGGTTGATGCTACCCAACAATACATTCATCCAATATTAATCTTGGGGTAACCAACATTATAAATTTTTTTATTTTGAAAATCCTCAAATGGCCCCTTGGGATTATTATAAAATATCCTATATTCTCTTTTGGATTGATCTAAATACTTTATTTTATCCATTATCTGAAGATAAATATCCTTGCGTACACATTTTAGATAATTAGAAAAATAATTAAACCAAAAAGTTTTTGTTATATATTGGACACGACATGTCACCATCCATATATATGTGTTCCAATTAAAAGAAATCATAAACATATCCTAATGAACCCATGGAAAAAACTAATTTCTTAATCTTTTAATAAATATCACATAATATAAAATAAAAATATTATTGGATATAAAAATTTTCCCAAAAGAATAATATAATATTAAAATATCGATAATGATTAAATCCTTATTTCCTCATAGAAAAACTTTCGAGGAAAAAAAGAAGTGACAATTCAAAGTTGTTTACAAAACCTTTTAGATATTATCATAATATTTCAAGTAAAGATACCCTTTAAAAAAAATTTGAGGGAAAAAGATTAAATTTTAAAACCTTATTATAATAATTTATAATTAAAAAATAATATAAATTTAATATATAATATCATAAAATATGGGGTGGGTTATAAATTAGTTTATTTTTAAAGGTTGGAAAACATTTTTTAAATTTGTTTGATGTACAATTATTTGAAAAATGTACTCATTAATTGTGTAGTAAAAATAAATTTGAAAAGGGGAAAATATAATTATGAGAATCATAAAGAAAAACCATATTATTTATAAAAAAATAGAGCTGAAAATTCTTATTAAGGAAAACATTTATATTGACAAAATTGTTGTTTAGTAATAATGAGGGTTATTCTTACAAAAATAAGAGTCATATTTAAAAAAAATTATCAATGAAGAAGTTATTTATGATTAAAATTGATTAAGATAAATAAAAAAAGAAACACTATATAATATTCAGGAATGGTAGGATCAAATTACTCTTTTTAAAATAATACTTACCTAATAAATACTATGACTCAATTATTGAAAAATTGAGTTGATTAATCTCTTAACGAATTGGTAATAATAAAATCAAAGGATTATTTTGAGGATAATTTTTAAATTTCAATTCAAATCCCATGAAATGAAATATATATTCATATGAAAAATAATTTTTTTTCGTTTCATTGAACTGCTAAATGAAATTATGGTGAATAATATCAAACACCACCCATGGAATTGAAAATGAGACAAAGATACCCTTAACATTACACTTGATTACCAATGATGTGATAAAAAATCGTGTATGAAATATGTAACAATCTTAATATATAACTTCATAATGAAATTAATACAAAAAAATATTAATTATTTTCATTTCTAATCACAAACTATTTGTATATATTTTAGTTCTTACCTGTTTTTTCGCATAATGTGTTTGTAGTTTTGACCGTTTTTACAAGTTTTGGAAGAGTTGTTACAGTATTAATATTCCCCAAAATTTAATCATTAAATGATATTTACATTTTGTATATTGAATTAATTATAATGATTTTTGATCTATAAATTCCTTTTGATGAGTGTTTTATTCTTTATCCATGAAGATTAAATCCATAATAAGTACACTTTAGTGATTTCCGTAACCAATAACGGTTTATTTGAATTATGGAGTTAAATATTGATTAATATTTTAAATAAAAATACATAGTTAAATATTTATATCATATTATTCAATTAATTATTTTTTATAGCCATCAATGATATAATTTCATGGTATTGGCCATGTATGTGGTCAAATAGATCTAAATATGATCATACAATGATAATATGATGATTATGAGGTGATTTCGTTGAAATATAATTATAATAGAAACATAATTATTATATTTATTATTTATTAGTGTGATAAATTATAAATAGAATAAATTATAAAATATTTTTAGAATACACAAATATTACATAATATGAATAATTTTTTATAGTTTTATAGTTTAATATGTATAGTTTTATAATGATGGTTTATAATTCATATTATTAGTAGAATATTAAATCAGTATTACCAAGAGCATATTAGTTTTATTAAAATTATTTTTACACTCTAAAACTATTTTCATGAATTTCCATTTAATGGGAAGATGAAATGAAAAATAAAAATCGATAATTCTATGCATGCTGTAGTCCAAAAATACGTATAGTTATTTATTTGGTTTTCTATAAAATAGGAAAAATGAGTAATATAATTTATTGTTTTAAAATCTAAATTATGTCATAAATATCATAATTATTGGTTATATTAAATCTTTTTACCTTCTTTGTAATGTGGTGAAGGAAAACTGAACACATTGCATAGTGGAAGCAGTAGTACGCATAAATCCCAATTCCCAATTTCATTTTTCAAAATGAAAAGGTGAGGCTTTGGAATACATTTACCATAATTATAATAAAATTACTGGTATAATAACTATACTAATTTTATCAATGGAATCAAGTGGAAATAAATTTTTGGCTGAATTAAATCACATAAGGAAATATTAAAGAGGAATGAGAATTTATAAATTTACACCTTACTAGTTGAATTATCTCCTTTATGAATGGGGTTAAACCATAGAGGGATGATATTTTGAGAATAAGGACATCATTACTTTATTTAGTGGTGTTTAAGAGAAGTTTTGATATAAAGTTTACTAATCATAATGGGGGTTTCTGTTAGGGGTAACGTGGTGAGGGGTTCCCCTTTTGTAAGTGATAGTGAATAACATTATCGTAAATACCATAAATGTTACAATAATGGGAATTAACTATCAAGGAATTTGGCTTCAAAATTATTAAATAATAGTTAAGAGGGTTGATATTTTTGATTTACACCTTAACCATTCAATTATAAACATTTTTTAACATTTCACAGTCTCTCTTCCCCTTAAATTATTACTTTTGTCTTTTAGACCATTATCATTGTAACTAGTTTTTCTCTAAGCCAAAATAATCTATATTCCTAAAAAAAATTTGTATAATTTTTTAAATTTGGTCTCATTATTATAAATTACAAATAAATTTCATTTTTTAATTTATTAACATCATAAAACAAAATTTTAAAATAATAATATATAATGTATAAATTTTTTATTTTGAAAATATTTCATATGTTTTAAAATATAAAATATTGGTTAGTTATTCAAAGATAATTTATCAAAATATTTAATCTTACTTATAATATACATATTTATTCAATAAATATGTTTTTTATGTTTTACATTAATCTTATATGCATTTGATATCAGAAAATCCATTGTAATTTTAAAAATGGTATTTTGTAAGATTCACTTAAATTTAAATTAATTTAGAAATATTAATAAAAAATCATAATAATATATTATAAGGATTAATCCAAAAAAATTCATTTTTTCATATTAAATTTCCAAATTTTGAGAATTCAATATTTAAAAAAATCACAAAATATAGTGGATAATTGTTCATATTAGAATATATCTTTTAATGTTTTATCTATTATTTTTTATTATTTACAATCAACAACAAATAAATTTATTGGTAATCTATTTTTCATATTATAAATACTGTTTTTTATTTTATAATCGTAAGATAGTAAATTTTTTAATTTAAACACCAATGTTAGAAATATATATTTTTACTCATTAATTGATTTTCATTTTTATTTTAGTGATACTAATTTAATTTCATTAGTATTAAATTTATACATTATTTTCCGTGTAGACAAACTTAATAATTGGGTTACACCTACTACTTCAACTTAATTAAATTTCTATGTTTTAATATTTATATTCATTAGATATATTTTTATCCAAATGTATAAATTTTTTTTAAGTTCAACATATCTTTTGGAGCATGATACTAAACAAAATATTTATTTAAATAAATATATTACAAAATATATGGTTATTATATTCCCCCCACTTAAATAAATTAAATCCTTATATTTTTTTTTACATTTTCTAGGGAATCTTACCAAGGTAATATTTTAGATAAACAAGACTCATAATATCATTTCTTGTGTGCCATAGATAAATATACGAAACATATAATTTCCCCTCAGAATATTTCGATAATAATATTTATTTTTCTCAAATAATTTTAGATAAACATACCTCGTTATTATTTATCAAAGATCCCATATTATAATTAGGTTTCTGTGTGATACCATATTCACCTTTGTACAAATACATCATCATAGATTTTTTGAAATATGGAATGTGATTAATTTATTTGTTTTACTAGTATGGACTCAATGTGTAGATAGTAAATATATTTCAAACAAAGTATCTTAATTAGTGACTATAAGATGTTCATGAATCATATTACATAAACCTCAACTATGGATACAATAAAGAGATAAGTTTTTTTCCATGATATAATTAAGTCAATGCATTCTTAATTTGATGCTTTAATAAAACATCCAAGATGTCATAGATTTATTATAATTATAATGAAAAATGATATATATGATTGTTGAGTAGAGGCTAAGTATTCATTAATTATAATGATCCACTTTGTCATCATAATATTCAATAATTATGATGATTTCATTATATTTTTATTATTCTATTGAGTTAGGTGGATGTTTATTTTGATTATTTCCCATAAACATGGTTTCATGTAACTTGTTGGAATAACAATCACACTATTTCAAATTTATTTATTGTAATTATGCTCTATTATTAAGTTTGGAATTTCCTCCATCAATTTCATTATTTTGTATCTTCATATATCATCCGTATTAATGTTATCTATTACATTCTCATCCACAATAAAAGTATTGATTAATTCCTTGGAGATAGTGGACTATTATTCTCCTAAAATTTTCTATATGTCGAATGACTAGTTTTCTCTTTTCTGTTGTTTTTAATAGTTTAATTACCTTTGAAATTCATTTTCATCTTCATGTTTCTTAAGCTAAGAGAATAATTAGAGTATCCTTTTCCCATTTAAACCTTGGGTTTACCACAAACATTATATTCATATATGATAAAATCAGTTGAAATATACACTTATTAGAGAAATGACCTTAAAAAACTAATAACAATGATACTTTACATTTAAAGTTAATGATAAAAAATAGTCATGCCTTGAAATTATTGTGTTGTTTTCCTCAAAGGTACTAATGGTTTTATTTTACGTTATATTCTAATTAAGGAAATATATCTCCATTATTGTAAAAATAATTGGGGAAAATAGATACAAAATAATTAATCTCTAAAATAATTCCATTTCATGGAATTTATTTCTTTTATTGGAAATTTTTTATTTATTACAATCCACCATTGATCAAACTCCCTTTCAAGAAAATATTAAAATAAAACAAATATTTCATGAAATAATTTTTTTAATAGAATATATCATTTAAAATGTATTGATCAGTTTATCAATAATTTGTGGCTCATAAGACCAACTTAACATTAGTGGTTGTTGGCACATAAAAAACATTATTGTAACATGGTCATTACATGGTGCCTTTGGGAGATGCACATGGTTTTAATTATTTTAAAAAAGAAATTTTATCATTTTCGGAAAGGATTTTATTCTATTTTTTTTTCGAAGAAGATCATTATTGCTAAATATCTACATGGTCCATTAACGCATTATTGACTAGGATCCTCTTGGTTCAATGAATTAACTTAAATAATTGAATGACGAAAATGATAAATTAATAAATGGGAATAATGAATGTTATGATCATAGAATAAAGAATATATAAATTATATATATATAATAATATATGAATAATATTGTGTTAATCTAAGTTATATATCAAAATCACCGATTTTTGGTATATAGGTAAACTACATAGTTTTTTAAATAATTCAGAATGGTTTCTAAAGAGACACTGCATTAAATAAAGCATAACCCAAGAGAGTCAAATGTTGTGTGTAGTTAGGCCTCTTTTTGATGCACCTAGTTATGATTGAGTTAATACTCAACAATCCCATTTCTATGTTATTACCCCTTGTTACGTCTGATATAATCCTTGCATAAAAATGTAGTATACAAACATGTAAGTTGTTTATATGAGAAAAAAATAATTATATTTTACCAAAAAAAATATTTTTTATTATATACATATACCAATCCCTTAAAGTCATACCTTGGGTATTTTATAATATACTATAAAATAATCATAAAAATAAAAAACCCTATTCTAATTCCAACTAAATTAAACCATGTTAAACATAAAATAAATATCATAATAATCACACAACATAAATAATTCATTTTATAAAATGTCACATAACACAGGGACCTGATATTTTAGTGTCTTGGATATTAGTAACTTATACATCTTAATAAGGAATATTTTTTAAAATAATAAAAATACTCTACAATTTCCACCAGTTATAATTATAATAGTGACCATGGGACAATAAAATATAATTAATGGGTGAGATCAAACTCTCAGTAAGGGAAACATATTAACATGTAATGAAGGGTTAGATCAAAATCATATTAGAAAACCTAGAAAAGGGAGAAAATTATTATTTAAAAAAAATGTGACAATGATTTTTTTCTATAAATTATGATATGATGATATGTAATGTCAAATAAACAAGAACAATGTATTGAAAAAGTGTTCCAAATAATGATACATTTATCATTATTCAAGGAGCATAATCATAGGGTCAATATTATGACATAAGAGTGTGACATAATCAAAAACATAGAGACCTTATGTAATGGTTACCCAACAAGTTATTATTCATATAATAGTCTTAGACTAACCACATATGTAAAGTCTTGTTAATAGAATAATCTTCATGTGTACCCATAGTAATGAAATAAAACCTACCATGTACCCCTTTGGTTTGGGATAAATCATCTCATGTACGCTTTAGATTTAGATATATCATGATGTGAACCCATTTGAGATACTTAGATATAAACATAATCTAAAGAATTAGTGGGTGATATAGGATCGCAAAAATTATCATTTATAAGTATGTGTAACACTATAAAACCATAATAGATATATCTTAATGATGAAAAAAATATATTTCATTAAAATTGGAAAAACATCACATAACATAATCATAAAAGATATTAAGACCGAGCAAAATAACATTCCAAAAATGAATCATAACATAATTAAATAAATAGTATTATAAAAAAATCACTTCCTGGGAGATAAACATCAGAAGAAATATATGCTTGAAAATACAAAAATTGTCAATGAACCTTTTAGATGTTGTTATAAATTTGAATTGAGAAATACATTCATGTTTTTTTGATAAGGGAATGATAAGACATTATATAAACTTATTATAAAGTGTTATATATAATAAATACATTAAATTAAATAATGTATATCTTTATATGTTGATTATAAAATACAAATTTTTATTTAGAACAGATTAAAACATGTTTTAAAAAATAGTAGAATCCCACTGTTTGAAAAAAAAGCATCCTAAAATGTGTATCAAAAATAATTTAAAAATGTATATAGATAATTAGAAGAAACATATAAAAAAATACAAAGTCTCTTTCCCAAAAATGGTTGAAAAAATTGGTGATATAGAAGAAATAGACATGGAAGAAAAGATTCATTGTTATGAGTGGGAGTTATTCTTATCAATGATCCACTTTTATTTATAAGAAAAAGTAATCAAAAGAGTACTTAGAGATAATGGGAATTAATTATCCAAGAAAAATAAATAAATAACATATACAATGGGTTAATGATAGGATCAAATAAATATTGAAATGGTTTTTTCAAGTATGAAATACTATGACCCAATGAATTATAAATTGTTTCGATGATACTCATATCGAATTGTTAATTAATTAATAAAAGTATATTGAGGAGAATATCATGAATTTGAAATTAAAATCACATGCAATATTGATGAAATTTCAATATTTGAATGTAACTTGTTAGTTAATACACTATTTAAAAAATATATTAGTGTGCAATATCATACTTGTAAGACATAGTAGAAAATGAGAAAAAGAAACCATCACCTTTACTCTTTATTTCTATAAAATTTATGTAAAATACATTATAATAACATTAATATTTTAATAAAAAAATTTGTAACTATATTTATACCTTAAAATTTTTATAATTTCATATATAATCATTATCCACAATTGTATTTTTTAGTTTTCACGTGTTTTCCAACATATGTTGTTTATAATGTTGACCATTTTTAATAGTTTTGTAGAAGCAATGTCAATATTCTGGTTTCATAAATTTGTTATCATTAAAAATTAATTAATTTAACAATAGTTTTTTAATTATAAATATTCATTAGTTTTCAATTTCCTATTATGATGGTTTCATTTTTTATCCATGTATATGAAATCGACAATAAGCCCACTTTGGCAATTTTCTTAAAAAGTTGATTTATTACTTTTTGAGTTATATATTGATCCATAAAATCATAATCCAAAACCAAGACATTATTTAAATATTTTTTTCTTATTATAAAACTATTTTTTTATTGATAGTCATCCATGATATAAATTTTTGGCATTATTCATCTAGAAGGTCAAAACAACCCAAATGTGATCATTTCATGATTAAAAATGGTTATGGGTGATGTAGAATAAATATTTTTAAAATATAAGCATGATGATTATTTATAATTTTAAATACTAGGATTTATATTAATTTTATGAATCTATAATAATAAGAAATGTATGTGAAAATATTACATATTATGAAAAATTGGTTTTTTCTTTTTTTTTTCTTACTAATAAATGTTCATTTTATAATTTATTATCATTAATACAATTAATTGGTTGTTTAATTTATGTTAAAAACCCTTATTAATAACATAAAATTCATATTAATATTTTAAATCTATTACCATTACCAACCATATAAAGCATTGATGAAATGAAAAATGGAAATCGATCTTTCCCTGGAGGTGGTATGCATGGGTGGTGATTTAAATTTACATTGAATAAGAAAAATAAGTAATAATGTTTATCATTTAATAATATAAATTATTGAATAAATATGATAATTATATTTTTTCCAATTATCAACGTCCCAATATTTTGGTGAAGGAAAACGAAGCATTATCCATCATGTAGGTGGTAGTCAGCACATCACATAATGCACATATTCATTTTTCATAGTGGAAAATAGAGGGATGGTTAATTATTGCACCATTATTAAACTAACATGAAATTAAAATAACGATATTTATGTTATAATTATATGATGGTGAAAATAAATTTCTGTAAGAATAAAAATATCAAATGAAACAGGAATTATGGTGGGATGGTAATAAATATATTCCATAATATATGGGTTTTGTGGATTTCAAAGGGAATTAAACCAATGAGGTTTGGTATTTTGAGAATAAAATAACCACCTTAAGGTGTATAAGATTGGTTTAGATAAATATGGGAAAATATTTTTCTATACTTGTGGGGTTTTCGTGTGATTTGGAATGAGGATAAGAGTTCCCCTTTTATATGTGAAAAGGGATGAAATTTTTGTAAATACAAAAAACATTCAATATAGTGTAGCCACATGAATGTGTTATGTCCCACTATTTGAGAAATAATGGAGTGGTGATGTGATATGGTATATAAAGACCTCAAAAAATCCATCAATAACATTTTTTTAACATGTTACCCTCCATTTATCCCTTGAATTATTCTTTTTTACAATTAAACTTTTAAGGATGAAACTGGTTTTTATGAATGGTAACATAATCATTATAACTATTTTTTTTAATTTATAAGGTAATTTCTACCCAATTATTCCTAATTTTAATTCTATTTCTTTTCATACAATTTATATAATTGATAATGATAAATTTTAAAATACTAATGTCAAATCAATTAAAATTTACTTTTAAGATAGTGTTACTTATGTCCTAAAATAATTATAATTATATAATTTAAAGAAATTATAATATTTAGTGTTATCCATAAGTAAAATATTTTTCCAATAAAAATGTTTTATAAGTTTATGTAATTATATAATCCATATGATGTTATAAAATACACATTATTTAAAAAAAATAATATTTTCCCCAATTCACCGAAAAATAAATTATCATAGAAAAATCCTCAAAATTATTCTCCCTTTTATATTATTATACTAAATAAAAATATTATGTTAATTTTCTCTAATTTATTTTTTAAAATTTGTGAATTAAATATTTAAATATAATATAATAATATATCGGAAAAATTTTGACTTTGGAAAATGGCTTTTAAAATAGATAATTATTCATTATTCTTATTTTTTATCAATTACTAATTAAATTTTTTGTAATATATTATTCATTTTATAAATATATTTTATTTTTAATTAATCAATATATTTCATTTCTTGAAATAATACAGTAATTTTAGAAAAATATATTTTTATGCATAACATTATTTTCATTGTTATTTTATTATTATTAATTGAATTTCATAACAACTAAAAATAAATTTATCTTTTATTTATGCACATTTTACATTATGTGGTACAACTATTCATGTCTATTAATAAAATGAGTATGTTTTAATAGATATATATTATAACTTTATTTTTATATATATATATCATGTTTTTTTAATTCATCTTTTCTGATTGAGATTCCATTAAAAAACCTTATTTGTTTAAAGAAATATTTCACAAAATATTAGGGTTTTTCCTCAATTGTCATAATAACAATCATTTATTTATAACATAAATAATTCATTACTTTATCTGGTAGATAATCATATTAATCACATCATTTGTGACTCTATGACAGTTGAGGGGACATCACTCTATCCTAATCTACCATATTGATTCACTCAACTCTATTAATATGTTATTATTATGGTTATGGTTTCCCTTCATTGTATAACCCAATGAAAATTTAAAAAATGTGCTAGTTAATGATGGAAAATTACTATTCTTTCAATATATACCATTTTTTATGTATTTATGAATAAAAAACACTTCATATTTCAATGATGTTTTTTTGTTTAAATTGTTTCATCACGGTATATTCTTATTTAAGTAATTCTAATAAAAATCTATAATTGTGGATGTCTTGGGGAATTTTCTCTAAGTCTAAAGAATCAGTTATGAGTTGAAATCCCACTTGTGGATATTTTCCTACATCATGTAATAAACTATCTCAATTAGCTACATAAATGTATATCCTACATGAATCAGATCCATCTTGAAATCAGTTATGTGAAAATTGACTTCCGTGATAAATAAAATAAATGTGTAAATAGATTTTTTGATGAAATTGACATGTAAAAAACATACATTGTGTAATTGATAACATTTTTTGTCTACATAATGAAATAAGGTACATGGTTCTACTTAGCTATGTGTGTTAGTATACTATTTCAATTTCTAACTATATTGGGAAATCAACAACATAATTTAGATATATTATAATTCATTTACATCAAGAATTGATAAATATACCGATTTAGATATATAACTTCAAATATGTAAAATTTAGTAATGTGGTGATACTGAAGAATATACAAAATTATACATCCTACATATTTATTACCATTGGTGTACATCTAGTGGAATTTAATGATATTGTTCATGCATTAAAAATTTTATTATTTATTAATGTCAGAACAAATTATTAAAATTTTGAATGTGCATAGAGAAAAAAATGATGCAAGAATAAGTAATTTGTTAATACTGTTGCTGATTTATTTTTGAGAAAAGAATATTAGAAATTCAATTCAGAGACTAGTTTTTATGGGATATAATTGAATCAATTAGTAAGAGATATTTTTCATGACATATTTTTTTCTAAATAATAAATATAAATGGAATAATAGAATATATAAGAATGAGAAGAACACTTTCATGTTCACTAAAAATACATACGCAAACTCTATGTCTCTCTCTTGAAGCTCTATGAATTTCCTTATTAAATATAAAAAATAATAATAATATTAAAATTTTAACATGTATACGTTAAATCTAAGTGATGATATATTTTATAAGACTCTCCATGATGTGATTTTATTTATTGTTTACTCTCTTGATGATCTCTTCTATACTATTAGTAACATATTGCAACTATGTTCTTCATTTCTGAACCTTCATGATGCTTTATCATGTTAGTGCAAGTGTTAGCTTCTTATTTTAAGATGTAGAAGTTCTTTATAAAAAAATAATTATTTATAGAGTTTTTAAATTGTTTTTATATCCAACTAAATTTTATTTTTATTTTTCCAAGTGATGGTTGGTTCCATTTGGTTTGAAAGCCAATAGGAAACAGACAATTCCTAATGAATATCACTAAGATACAGGGGTTGAGAATTTGAGTAGTGGACTTGGATAAATACATTAGCTTAACCATTACAAAACTCCAATATTCAATTTTTTTCAGACATATCTGTGTTATAAAAGAATCATAACTTATCATAACGTAAAATGGGATGTTTTTAAAGTGAAATTTTTTTATCAACTCAATTCACCAACCACTTTATTCTTTGTGAAAATTTTCTCCAAATATAAATTAGTATCAATGTATGTGATTATTGAGATCTCTTATATAAAATTTTTAAGTCATTATATCCCTTTAAATGGATACCAAGACTAACAACAGAGAAGGAATTTAAATTTCAAGAGATCAAAACATCATTGGAGAAAATAATTGCTATTATTAGTCACATATGAAAATATAATTTAAAAACTAGGATATAATGTTATAATTATAATCCATGAATCCTTATACTAGTCCTCAAAAAGATATATGTATGTGGGATGGATGCGAAAATGTAAAATATGTTCTTAATTACAATGCTATAAATGTTATTACATGTGGACTAGGTCATGATGAGTCTAACAAATTATTACAGTGGGAAACAACTCAGGATATTTGGACATATATTTTAGTGAATTATGAATGTATAGATAATGTAATAATTCTAAAATACAATACACCAACAAATAATTTTGGGATGTTAATAATTTTTTATGGATACACTATAACACAATTGAATGGATTTTTGATAGATATTTTGAATAATGTTTCTTCACTTTCAGAACCAGCCCCTAAACATGATAAACCACTTAATGTTCTTAGGGTGTTGCCACACAAGTGGAGTTGAATATTTTCTCCCATTAGGCAATCTATAATGTGAAATATTTCAACATCAATAATATTATAGGAACAATTATGATGTAAGAGGAATATATGGAAGCTGAATAATGTGATAAAATATTGGATAAAGATTGAAATGTGACTTTAAAGGCCTCTACTTAAGAATATTAATAGAAAAATTAATTCAATGAAAAATATTGAGATAATTAATGAAGATACCTGAAATAGTTATACTTTTGATAGTAGGATTTCTCATTTAGAAAATATTTATGAAAAGTTTTAAAAAATATATGGGCAATCAAGAAAACATTCAATAGTTAATGATTAATATTGGAATCTATAGAGAGTATCGATTCTACGAGTCTAATAAACTCAGTAATATCATGCCTAACTTCACTCAAAAGAAAGATAATAAGAAGAATGCAAAGATTTATTTTAATAAGGGAGGACATAGAAAGAAATATCAAAAATACATGAATTCAATATAGAGTTCTTCTAATTATTATAGTGATTCCATTTCTTTAGAACATAAAGAATAATTATTAAATCTAAAGGCCATCTGATTAATTGGGGCACACTCCGATGAGGTAAACACATTTTATTATTATGTTTATGATACTAAACTAGAAAATGAATATATTTATTTTTAATGATGAAATGAATGAAATATAATAATGGAAAAAATAAGAAATCATGAAGAAGAAATTTAACTCCATCCATAATTCTTATAACTATGTTTTGAAGAAAAAGAGGAATTAAATAAAAAAAATTATATCGGGATGTTAAGCTAGAAAATTCTAATTTAACTTTATTTAAACATGGAATCAAAATTGAAATCGTACACTAAGATGTTCAATGCATTAAGTAGGATACATGTGTTTAAAAAAATTGAAAATTACATGAAACTAATTCTATGTAACAATAAAGACCAAAAAATAAATCTATAATAGGAAACCAAGTTAAAAAATGAATTATGAAAATTAACATGTTCGTATATATATAAGATTTTTTTCAATTTTATTTCGTTCATTATAGTCAACTAGGTAAGTATTCTAATATTTTTATTTTAATAATTTTTTAATTTTGTAGAGCTATGCATAATTTTATTTTAGGAAATTCTACAAAATTTTTGTGCAGTAATTTATAGAAATCACAGGAATATTTAGATACCAAAATATTTAATTACGAAAATTTAAGTACCTATGAATATATAGTAACTAAAATAATTAATTGTTTGATTTGTTTTTTTAGGAAACATTTATAAGAGAATCAAGTAAAAGTGGTATACGGACAATTGGTCCTCAAGATACCTAAGTGGAGATATCTCAAATTTTCATTCCTTAAAAGAAATTGATGGATGATTTGTATCCTTTTGGAATCATTCTATAGGAAGGAATATGTGAGTTGATTCAATTTAAAATGAAATATCAATCCGCACCTACAAAGTTATTTATGTAGAATTATTGAATCATCATTAGATAATTATTTCTTAACAATGTGTTGAACTATATTCTATTAATTTTTAATATAATACCTATTCTATTTTGAAAGATTATTTTCTTAAAGTAAAGGAACCTATAACTTATAATGTATTAACTTTAGATATCAATTATTTGAATAGAAAAAAGTCAATAGTTTAAATGTGGAAAAAATTAATCATTATTTTTTCATAGAAGTATAGGACTCAGTAATTTTATTTCTATGAGAAATTTGTCTAATAAGAATTTAGTTCCATATTTAACGCAATATAAAGAAAAACTATATGATGCATGCAGAATGGGGAATCAATTTAATTCATATTTCAATCCAATTATAGAGTTTTCTAAATCTATCCATCCAGAACATTTCCACAAGATTTTTTTTGGATAATCTAGAATATAATTCCAAAAAAGAAAATATTTTATTTATGTATTAGTTGATGATTCATAAAAATTTATTTGGATCTTATTTTTTATGTGTTAAAATTGAATATTATTTTTTGAATGTTTTTTGAATTTTTTTAAAAGGAAAGACACTAAAATAAATTCCTAGAGAAGTTACCATATTAGAAAATTTGATTACCATGAGTTCAATTATTTCTGTTCAGAATACCATATAAAAAAATTTATTCCCCCAGTATTACTCAACAAAATGGGGGTAATTTAATGGAAGAATATGAAATTTAATATTTTTTTATTACTATGTAATGTGAATAAAACATTCTTAAAAATTTTTGTGATAGTCTATAAACACAACATGTTATATCATTAACATAAATATTGTTTGTCCTATCTTTATGAAAAAACTATATGAAATATAGAACAACAAAAATAAAAAATATGGATACATTAATGCATTTGTATATAATGTTTAAATTTTGAACACCAACTATATCAATATTAAATTATATCTAAATTATAATGAAGGAATATATATTGGATATTCAACTACGTGTAATCTTTATAGAGTTTTCTACAAATGGAAAAATATTATTAACAAATCAACTCATGTGTAATTTTTTTAATGTTTTAAATTTGATCATAATGTGAATAAAGTTGATTAGATATGTCATTTTATTTAAAACATATAACATTTTTGTGTTTTTAAAAATAAACGTTATGATGATTTGGAACAATTATTTTGGAAAACGAAATCCTAAAATGATGGATACTAGTGAAAGTTAAAGTGTGATACCTATATAGCACAAAAAAATTAAAACAACCCTTTGAAAATGTTATAAGAATATTATATTAAGGGATTCAGACTAGAAGGAGTGTTAGAAACCTCATTGATTTTTCATCCTTTGTTTCTCAAATAAAATGTAAATCCTTAAATGAATCCTTAAGTGATTAGGGTTTTTTTTAACATTGAAATATGAGTTAAACCAATTCAATAGGAATAAGCTATGTGGAATTTTTATTGGAAACTATAATTACATTTCTATAGGAATAAAATGGAGTTTTAGAAATATAAAGGATAATTATGGTGTGATCATTATGAATAAGTCTAGATAAGTTTCTAAATGGTGCAACTAGAAAGAAAGGATAAATAATGATGATAACTCTACCAAAATAGATATATTAGTACCCATTAATATTATCCTAGACTGTAAATCAACGAAGGATTCAAAATTACAGTAGATGAATCTAAAATCACTTTTCATAAATGATATTATTATGATAGATAGTTATTTTGAAAAACTTATTAGTTTTCAAAATTAATAATTTTAAAAATTTAGGTTTCAAACTTTCCAAAGATCATTATAGAATTCAAAAAAACCTACAGTATGGTGTTACAATTGTGATTCATTTATTTTGTGAAAATTATTTTCAGTGGGAGTTTCAGATATTACTTATAAAAAAATAGATTTTTTTTATTTAAAATATTAGATGAAAATGTGTCAGAGGGTTAGTTTAGTATTTATCATGGTTTCTTAATTTATAAAAATTAATTTTGTAATTTTATAAATCAATGTAAATATAAAAATTTAAATATGAGGTTTGGACTTGAAAATTTCAATTTACATGTATCTTTTATGAGTTCTAATGAAAATATTAACATGGATGATACTGGGAAATCAGTTGAGAAAAATCTATTTCGATTAATAAGGGATATTATTATTTATTGTAAATCTAGGAGAAATATAATTATGTATATAGTATTCTTATGTGCAAGATTATAATATAATTTCGAAGAATATAATTTTAAATATATCAAAATAATTTAATGTCTTTATGTTCCATAATTTTTCATTCCTTAAATTTTATAATAACTTTTTATTTTAATTTTACTTATTTTTTAATACAGATTTTATATGATGTATACTAGATAGAAATAAAAATGTAGGCGCCAACTATTTTCTAAGAAAATCCAAGTTATCCTGGTCTAGTAATAAATTATACTAATTTACATTATATACTTCAAAACCATAATAAATTAATGATGGTGGTTGTTGTGAAGATGTGTGGTTGATGAAAGAAACAGTAATGGATTTAAGATTCAATTATAATCAACTGTTAATAAAATGTGATAATAGTAGTTGTTAAACATTTTAAATAATATTTTAAATCATTCAATAAAAATGCATATAGTTCTAAAGAATCTTTGATGGAGATATTTGGCTAAAAAAGAGATATCAATCTTAAATTTGTCTCTTTTGGGATTCAAAAAAAAAGATTACCTTTACTTAGACCCTTTCTTGTGAATGTTATAATTTAAATAAGTGGGAATTTGGATTATTTGAATATATATGATTTTAATATACATTAATTAATTAAATTATCATTTTTGTATTCATTGTTATAATCTTAATATATTAGTGATTTAAAAATTTATATTTTTTAGTTTATTTGCAAAACATATTCGGCTAATCTATATAATTAAGATTTATTTGATTTGAGAAAATAAATTGAATTTATTTTACATTAATTTATGGATTCTAATTTGTTTTTATGACTATATTATACCCTAAATCCTAATTTTAAATTTAACCATTTTCAAATTTTTTACATGTATATAAAACTAAAACACACCTCTCATCTACATCCATTCATCTAATTATATTTTTCCCTAAAATTGGACATTCACCCATTGACTCTATTGAGATCTATCCAAACATTCTACAATAGGGAACCCAAATTTAAGAGGCGATAGAGGTTCCATAACATCAATGAAATAATAATATGGTGGTTCTCTATATTTATTTCTTATTGGAAAAGTAAAGGGTATTGATTTTCAAAAAGTATGTAAGATTCCATTGAAAAATGTTCCAAATTACAAGGAAGGTAATTTTTTTATTATATTATATTTTGTTTCTATTTGAATATGAGTTTAATGAATTTATTTGAAATTATGGGTTTCATTTTGAAAAAAACAGTGCATCCATTCATCATATGTAAATCGGAATACTGTGATAGTCTCGTATGTGTAGATGAAAATAATTATTCACCATTCTTATGGGGTTGAGTATAGTTTCAGTCATAATTTACTTGGAACAGACAAACATATCATGAAATGTCAAAAATATTATTTTTTAAATTTTATTTATAGTACAGGTCATACCTTAGGTGATCTGTCAAGGATTATTGGACGTTTAAAGTGTGTATTTTTAATAAAGATTACTAAAAGAGGGGTGGTTTTGGAAAAAAGATTTAAAACAAATATAATTAATTAATTATTTTAATAGTAGTTAATTAAAGGTCATTTTTTAAGAATTATTAGAGAAGGATGTAATTTCATGTTCACTACACGTCCTGTTTAGTTTATTGTTCTGAAAATCACACATGGTTTAATGGAATTATTTAGTTGACGTTGATCAAGATCTCAATTACATTCAATGACACAAAAAATGATGCATAATGAACCAACCCTCACCACAATAATATTGTTATCATGGTTCAGATCTCAAGAAAATAATAATAGGTACTAAAGCATACTGAAATCTTATGTATGTGTGAGATAAATAGGATTCTTTGTTATCCAACATGAACAACCCAATATTCCCACTTAAATATAAACCAAATTGGTATTGAAATGAAAATTGTTACACATAAGTGTACCAAAAAAATCTTTATGAGTAGAAGAAAGAATAGGTAACACATAAATATAATCTTTAACACACAATTTACACCAAATCAACACAATAACATGTTTTTAAACTCCCTAAATAAGTTGGGTGGCTCTCTTAAAATGAGAATCCTCTATTTAGCTCTCCATCGAGGGGAGGAGGAGGGTTGGTTAGAACATATCCTTCAACCATTATTCCCTTTTGATGATACGGGAATATTAAACTTCTTGTATGAGTAGAGGACTTCTTAGAGTCACCAAAATGTTATAGATTTTCTCATTATTGAAACATAAAAATGGGGTTCTTAAGGATTCAGTTTATTAGAAATGCAGAAGGTTGTTTTGGGACATGTATTTCTAAAACCATTTGGAAAAATTTTTTTAGGATCTATAAATTATTATCTCACTTTGGAAGAAAATTAAAATCTTGGTTCCCAACCTTTTGGATGTCTGTAAAAATAACTTTTCCCAATTTGAAAAACTAAATATGGAGATATGGATGAAATACATAACATAAATTCTAACTTTTACTAGACTTGGTTGCCCATAAATATTACTTCTATAGGGACCATTAATTAAATATGGGTGATTTGGTGTCATCAGAATAGTGGTATCCCAATGATGTTTGGATCATCCGTTAAAAATTTATCACAATTGGTTGCACAGATTAGTTGTAGTGTCCATTTGAGTCCACTGGTTTTATTGGAATCATGCTCAGTATGTCACAATTTTTTTCAACATCATCTTGCGCCCTTCAAATCACCTCCAAATATAACTTAATCATCCAAAAAAGTTATATTACAAATTCCAATTGTGTTTAACAAAATAATTGAATAAAAATTAATGTTCAATTTTTTTGTCAATTTGGAATTTATGATACAAAATCAGTTTAACAGAGGGATGTAAGGGTGGAAATTAATAGTGATCCACTAAAATATCAAACCCCCACACATAAAGATATTCACTCCTAGGAAAATAAAGTTATTCAAAAAATATGAATGCAGATATTCCCATCTTTGTTAATATTTAATATTAAACTAAAATTTAATTTATGATGGTAATATTATCAAAGGAAAAATGGAACAATGGAATTATTCTCAACAATCATGGGAAATAATGTCTCATAAATTGTATTGGAATGAAATTCAAGGAGTTTAATTATACCAATTTTAGAAAATAATTATAATGAAATCAACTTCACTAACTATCCACGTGTGTCTAACAACCATTTTATGCTATTTTCCACATTAAATCCAAAAAATAAAGGTTATTTTGGAATTTTCTTTTTAAATGATTCTATCCACTGGACTCGACCCACACATTTTCAGTCAAATTTATAGACCGACTCACTTAATAACTCCTAGAAGTCATCCTTCATTATCGCGACCAAGATATCCCCATATATCTTACATTTCATGAATTTCTTCAGTATATATTACTTTTTTCAAATAAATAGCTTGAAACAAATATACATCTTATCACCCATCCCTTGTTTGATATCCTCATAATATTAATTATAATATTAGTAACAAGATCAAAGTTCTAGGAAGAGTAGTTTTTTACCTACCCAAGGGACTACCCAATTTTTTGCGTTTTCAGTTTTTTTTTGATTTTTAGACTTTTTTTGGAATAAAATTGTCAGATAACTAATTCAAACACATCGATCATTCTAGTATATTAATTAAAATGATTAGATACAAATGATAATATGAAAATTTCATTTTGGAATGATGATAAATATTAACATGACTTATATTCACCTTTTTTTGAGTAAAAAAATCAACACTTAATTTTTGGGTTTAATTATTTATGGAGATATTATGTTAAAACATTTTCACATTTACTCCTCATAGAAAGGGTACCATTAATCATAGTGGTTTAAAGATTATAAATCTATTAATAGAATCGAAAAAAACAAATTAACTAGAAATATTAACACCAAAATTTTAAATTCATTCAAAAACACACATTCTATTAGTGATTTTTTTAAAATTCTTAAATAACATAAAATAGCCAAATTCCTATTAAATTTCAATAATTTCCATTATTATGTGGCCATAAAAATGGAATCATTAACACAAGTGAGGGGTAAAACGAATGGGGTGTAAAAGTACTATTTTGCAAGCTAAGAAGCGAATAAATTTGAAATATGTTGATAATTTCTAACTATCCATGGAATGTAACCCTCCCACACACCTAGAGTTTTTATTTTCTTCACTATAATAAAATATTATGTGGGATGGAGGGATAAAAATAGGTAGGTTTCATTTATAGGTTGCTTCTTGAACATAGATTCCCTTCATCGAGTACTCCAAAAGGATTTGGGAAAGTGCATCAGTCACTACCCATTTACATAAAAGGTATGCTTTGATTCTTTATTTGTAACCTAAAAACAACCAATGGATACAAATTAGTGAAAGTGTATGTTTTGGACCTGTGAGAATGAAGATTACCATGATGAAACATCATCCTTGCATTGTAAAGGATGAAATTATTTCCAATGTCGAATTAATGACGAAGGTTTATGAGGTCATAGGAAGCCTTGGTAATCTACTTATATATCTCATATTTCTCATGTGAATATCTATGAATTTATACCAAAACCTGAAACTACATCTTCCATTAAGAACTAACACCAAAACGATTGGAATTTCATTTTTTAATCAATAGGTAAGACTTGTTCTCTATCTCAACAGAGAGGAGAAAAATAATTCTGAATACAAACCACTACGGTGATATTATAATGGGAGTTTTAATGGAAGTACAGTAATCCCATCATAAATCAACATGTCTATGACACTAATATTTTCTGTTGGGTTGAAATATTTTTCAATAATTTGTTTTACCTCTCTATTTCACATCTCAGATTGACTATTTGTTTGTCATTGTTAAGAAGGTGAAACTTAATGCATGACTCCATACTGACATAATTGGTTGATGAAATGTGATCCTTGGTAACTGATGATGAACCATGTAAATCCAAACCAATAGAGATGTTTGGTTCTCAGAAAATTATACAACTATCTTTGAATCATCAATCCACATTGCTCATTCCACTACCCATTTTGACACATAATCAACTGCATGAAGAATGTACAAGTTTCTAAAATAATTTATAAACGGCCCCATAAATTGAATGCCTAAAATAGAGAATATGTAAAGGATGATAAAATATTTTCATAGAATTTCATTTCATTTAGAGACATTACCCATTTTATGATAGTGATAAATTTTTTAAAATATATCATGGGAATCCTGAAATAATGTTTTCCAAAGGAGACCTGAATCAAGGAACATGTGAGTAGTATGTTAGGGACCAAAGTCACCCCCATAAGTAAGAGTTTTCCAGAACCAAATGAATGACTTAAATAGACTATCCAGACCACAACACCTATGGATTTTATCACTGCATGTTCCCCAAAGTTAGGGTCTATCCCCAATGTTCCAATGAGACTCATGTTTTAGAAGACCAACTTGGATTATGTTGACACCATAAGGAATTTAATATTCATCTAAATAATTTACAATTTTAGTATACTGGTGAATAACATCTTATACTATGTATAATTTCAAATCAAGAAACATGTCATATATAGGAATTCAGGGGGATGACTCAATGTACAAGAATGGGAGGAACCTATTAATATTTTCGGCTACCACATTCTCTACAAATTTTTATCCCTAATTTACAGATTAAATTCAGAAAGTAAGAGAATCTAATGAATGAGAAATGGATTGGATTATGGTTTCATAGAGAGACACTAGAGTGCTTCATGGTATAAGAATACAATGTTTTAGGACCCTAAATTGTATGAACTAAATTTATCTAATGAAAACACATAGTAAAATAATTATTTTTTAGTCACGATGTAGTTTTATTAGGAAGGGACCATAGTACATGAGGCATCGGTATTGAAATGTGGATATCTATTAACCCATTGTGATAAGACATACCCAACTATATAGTTATAGGGGAAAAACATGAGATCAAATGGTAAATCCCATGGAGGATGTTGGGTTACTGGTGGTGATGTGAGACCCCATTTCAATTTACTAATTCATTCATCACATTCATCATCAAAAGCACATTTTTTCATTTTAGGAGAAATATGGAGAGGGGGAGTGAAAGATTTCTAAATTAACAAGTGAAATTTATTTAAAATCAAATATGAAGGAAGAATGGCATCACATTTCAGAAATTTTTGGAGAAAGGTAAAAGAGAAATGAAATCCACATTTTTTTTATCTTCTTGGACACTATCCCCAAAATAACATGTACAAGTACGATATCTTGTTGCTCAATGAAATTAAATTTCTCTAAATTTAATATGAGATTATTTTCAGTATCGTGTTTTAAAACAAAACCATGATTACTCAAAAAATGATCAAAATAGGATTCATATGCAGTGAAATTCTCCCTGAATACTTCCAAGTAATTTTTGAGGTAATCTAAGGAAATAATGACCATTCATCTCTAGAAAGAACCCATATAATTTCATTAACAAAGGTAATCCTTCTATATAAAAATGATCAGAAGAGAAAATTTATGGTTTTCAATTATTGATCCTCGACAGAAATATGTATATTAAATTATCCATTACACCGATCTAATTAAAATTAGTCGGACATCCCTGTCCCTGATTAGAATCTGGTTATTAAATGAAAATTTGATATGGTCCATCATAGTGTGTTGTTATAGTCTATGATTTTCAATATAGTTATTCCTACTATAATACACATTGGTTGGAACAATTTCATTGTTTTCATTTTTAATTACAATAAGAATTTTTTTTGTAACTACCTGAACCATATCGACACAGTAGCTGTCAAAGATGGGATTAATGATTCTGGCATCAACTAATTTTTTTACCTCTTTTTTTAAATGTCTATGCAATTTTGTTTGAATCGACATTTTGTCTGCCTCACTAGTTTGGCCACATCATTTAACAATATATGATGTGTTCAAATTTATGGGACAATACCATGAATTTTAGCAAGTTTCCTTCCCAATTATAGTTTATACTCACTCAAAAGTCCAATCAGTTTCAATTCATGTTCCAGAGGGGGTGAAATTGAAATGAAGACACGAAGATTGTTTCCAATCACATGATTTGAATATATCAAATTTTGAGGAAGAGTTTTATGTCCGAATTAATGGGGATTTTTTATTTCTGTGAGTGAATTTCAATATAGAAAATCATTGATCGCATCTAAAATTTCAATGGTAATATCCACAATCTTAGTTGTACCCTAGATGGTCACGTGATCCTTAGTTTTCAAAAAATAAACTCACTACACAAAATTGGCCGTTAACAGAACTAGAATGGGCCTTTATCCGTGATTATTAGATGAATGATGCTAAAAGACCAAGAATTTCATCATCTTGTATAAAATTTCTCATTAAGGTATTCTATCAACTCTTTTAGAAGTGTTGATAAATGTTTTTTCAGCTCTTTTATAATCACCGATAAAGGTCCTATTTATTAGTGATTTTAAAAGTTTTAATAAGGTACATAATACAATATGCTATTACTGCATACTACAGCACCATTATTGTGTGTTGTTACCACACACATCATCACCCAAAAGACACTATAAATACATCATATATTGTCCAAATTAAGTACAAATACAGAATTTAAATGAAGTGAAATTTACAACACAAATACCATAAAACAAAACACTCTATTATAGACACATCAAACTATACAATTAAATAAATAAAAATTATTACATACATTCAAAAACAATCCTAAAAATCAATGTTACCATGATTTCAATTTACTTTCATTATCAAACTATGAACATTGCAACTGTAGTTTGGAACAAACCTTCTCATGTCAAAAACAATAATCCACCAGTATAAGAGAATTATTAAAATGATTAATATTAAAACGAAAAAAATTCAACAGAAATATGAAATAATACATTTATTATATGGAAAAATATTTTACTGTGAAAATATCAAGATTACATTTGTCATTAGGTAGTGGAGGGAATGTGAAAAAAGTGATAAATTTCAACATTATAGGAGTGAATGGTTTTTTATATAAGAAGTATGAGGATGTTTTTGTGTACAAAGGGATGGAAGATGGATAGAACACCCAAACATGAATAAAATAATCAACCTTTATAAGAAAGAAATTATTGTATTAGTAATACAAAAAAGATATAAATTAAGCATACATATGAAAAAATACAATAATTCAATAGACAATGATTTTATTGTGAAAAAAAAATATTACATCTATAATTAAGCAGATGCAACATTGTTGCTTTTTTGGAAAAGGTAGTGTTGGTAACATTGACTGAATGTGATAAAGGTGCCAGTACATGGGTGAAATATTTATAAGTGAGAAGGAGCATGATGGTTGGAAAATGTAACCAAACTCGAACAAAATAATCCACCTGTATATGAAAAAAACTATTATGTGATTAATAGTAAAAATAAATAAATTAAAAATACATATTAAATAATAAATTATGTCTAAGGACAATTATTTTACTGTGAATACATCAATATTACCTTTGTAATATAGTAGAGGTAGTGTCGTTGTTCATCTGGCAATGGTAGTGAAGGTAATATGAACAAGAGTGATAAATGCTCCACTATTGTGGTGAAAAGATTTTAAGGGAGGAGGATCATGAAAGTTGGATATAACAACACAAATTAAGAAAAAATAAACCAAATATGTATGAAAAAAATTATTATTTCAGTATTACTAAAAATAAATAAATTAATCATTAATATGAAATAGTATGTTGATTTTATGGAAAATGATTTTACTCTGCAAACATCAAGATTAACTCTGTGATTGAGTATAGACAACATCGTTTCTCTTCTTTCAAAGTAATGACACATGGATAAAAATAATGTAAAAAATGAACTATGCAAGGAATAATGAAAAGCAAATCGACATTCCATTATATTATTTATTGATAAAATAGAGATTGTATATCATAACATTAAATTATCATATATCCAAAGGGTTTCTTTCATTATAGATTATTATTCTAAGGGATTGGTAACATCAACATGTGCAGAATACATTGTCTGAATGAGTAGTAAATCCTTTAATTTAGAATATTTTAATTATGTAGAGAACTTATAATATTCTGAGGAAGAACAATCTATATTAAAAAATGATTTTACCTTATCATCGAGCACTCTTTATTTTTTTTAATGGTTTCAAGGATTTGGTTCCATATTTGTGCATACAAATCCCCCCTTTTGGTCCCCTCTAACATAGAAGACATTGACTACATTGGGACATGAATGAACTAATTTTGATTTCCCAATGAAAGGGTAATCCTCTTTTTAATTTTCCTCTGACTCAACATTTGTTGAGTCACCAGTAGGTCAATCGACCAATTCTTGTTTTTTAGATCAGAAACATAAAATACATGCACTTTTATGATACAGATATGAACGAATCAAAATTTTCCCCATATACAGTAGAATTATTCTTCAAATAGCCCTTTTCATCAACTTCCACTCCATGGATATTTTCAAAACATTTAAAATGCAAAATATTCACTTCCAATTTTGTATAATTCAACTTGTATATTTGTTCGATAATGCCAAAATTATACTTTTTATCATAAATTCGATTTATATAATTGCAACCAGATATTTACATTCATTATGTAAAAAATGTCCCTCAATGTAAACTATTCACTTCTATGAGCATCATATATTGTAACATCTATATCCCATGTCAAATTTACATATTTGATACATAGATCCAAATAGACATCAATGCCATTACCGGGTTGATTTGGTCTAGATATATGTAGTGAAAACATAATGTGTTATCACATCATGAATAATTATGGTTTAAAATTATTATTAAACAACATGATGGGTCATGTAATGTGAGTACTACTCTGTACACCAAAAGAATTCATTTTATATGTTGATAACGCAATATTAATGTTTCTCGGCTCATCTCCAAATTCCAAAAACACACAATCAATTTCCTCCACTAATGAGAATATGTTTGATGAAGTTGGTTCCCATATTAAAATCTCGTGTATTCAATCCATGTGAATTGTCTTGTTGTTTCCTGACATCCATATAGACTTTTAAACTGTGGAATTATATGAATGTTCTATGGTGATTTTAATGCATTTGATTAATTTTTATTCGATCGATCTGTGCCACACTTGGGCCGTTGAAGTTAGATTAATGGTCCTTGAGAAATAATATTCAATCATTTGGACAATCATTTATTATTTACAGATCATTTACACTGAATAATATATTCATTTATAATCATATTATCAACATGTTAGTTCATTTTATTTGGATAGAATATCTTTTAGAAGACCAGATAGTTTAGTAAAGCACCTGTCACTCCTATCACTACCAGTTTTCAAATTATATCTCATCAATACAGCTGACAATGTTGTTTATTTAGTACAAATAGTATTAAATGGTTTCATGAAAGAGCTGTTTAACTCCTTAAACAACATTGGAAAAATAAAAAATGTCATCTTCAATTGTCGTTTTCATTTCCTCCATGTGATCTCCTTCATCTTTTACAAAGGTATTCATAACAAATGATTTATAAACCATTGTATCATCCGAATCGATGAACATATATTGTTCTTTACAGTGTTTATTTCAATATTATTATCATTGATTTATTTTATGACAAATCAAATATTCTTCCATGTATTCCAGAATACTTTTTCTTGAATAAAAACAACATAAACACGACTAGAGGATTTTAGAAGGGTCATCTGCATATTCTCTTGAAAACATGATGATCTCTTTAATTCCATCTTTATATTTGTTTTTCAAATTATTAGTGTTCATCCATTTTCAGTTCATAACCATATTTTTGGGCTCATAAATGATTATTTTTATACAATATATAAATAAATATGCATAAGATATTCATTTTAAAAAGAGAAAGTGATAAAGAATTATAATAAAATAAATATGGATAATATCTACTAGAATATATAAGTTCCATGATATTCTGAATCCAAAAACAAGGGTTATTAAAATTTGAAACAATAGAGGTAAAAAAAGAAGATAACAAATTATTTTATCACTAAACAATATAGGTGTAAATTAGAAGATAGATAATGCAATGAACCAAGACAAAAATTCCCAAACACCACCATGTTAGATAATCTTATGACATCTAACACTCTTCAAAGTCACAAAATATTGAGTTAAACAATTGGTGTAAAAAACCAAAAAATGGGAGTTGGTCCCCTCCCATATATAAACAATTAGTACCAAAGGTTGATCAAAATTATACAATGTCCCTTGGGGTCAATGGACATGTAGACCCAAAACCATCATTACCCGATATATGCATACTTGATAGACAATAAAATTTAGAAATAACTAATGAAATAGAAAAATATACACACATATATGTCACTCCAATACAAAAACACACCCACTTATAGTATATAAGAAATATGAAATAGATAATAACCATATATTCAAACATAACGTGAACTAAAGTCACTATATTGATTCAAAAAGTGAGGGCCCGATGTGATAAAACCTCATCTTCTTACCTGAGGATGGCCCCTTCAATTCTGCTCCATAAAAAAACTAAGAACGATTGTAAATTCTAAGAGGATATAGATCCTATGATATATATAACCAATATATTAACTGTTATAACCCCCTCCCACAAGGGATGCCCCTCTAGAGATGGAAGTGGTGAAAGGGAGATAATGACCCCCCGAGTCCCACCTCTAGCAGGCCCCAGAGTGACCACTAGCACCAAGGGTATGAGTTTTCACAATTATGGGAGGAATTACCCTTATTATTAATTAATATCAGGAAATAGGATGAGTCAAACACCAAAAGAAAAGGAATATGTAAATGAATATAAACCCAAAACCAACCCATATGCATGTTTTATACAAAACTGAATCAAAATTACCAGAACAAGAAAATCTCCAAAGTACGATTCCAAAAGAAAGGAAAAACTGCAACCAACGAAACACCAACACCCAACTAGAAAGGTCCTGAATGATCACTGATGTCCTCCTAAAAACCTGAATGTAAACGTTGGGTGAGCATACAAGTATACTCAGTACGAAAATATAAATCTCTCATGCATAGGTGGGGAGACATCCTAATGTCCCGTGAGAAAACAGAAGGAACCAGAGCATATTATGGAATCTATCCACCCAACCCTACAAGAGACACTCACCAAATATCGCAAGTCAATAGAGTAGTATAGTAATATTATCATAGTATGGATACCCGGTACAACCTTCCCACTGATTACTCTCAAGTCCTCACACCTAACGCTCTGATGATTCCCTCTCTTCCTAAGCTACTGCCGCAACCTGGCCATATGAAGCTCGAGCTAGTTCCAAATCCTAGACATACGAAGCTCATAGTATCCCGCCGGCACACAATACTTGGCCATAACCACATCTCATCCCGAATTCCGCCGACACTCATTCCTCGACCATAACCACATCTCATCCCAAAGACTCTGGGGAACACATCACATTCTCACCCCAAATAATCTTGGGAAATATCTGTCATATCCTTCCCAAAGGGTCTTGGGATATAGAACCTGAAAGAGGGAGCACAGGTAAGAACAATAACCAGGCATCCTCTGGATGTTTTGGAATCTCACCCCTCATCCCACGGGTGTTCAGCACGTAGTGCTCAACATTGGTGGGATGTGTAAAGAAATATAAAAAACACAAATTTATATAATTATATCAACCACTCAACCAATCCTAAGGCTTCTACACAAAATATCTAAACACATGCCTCGACACAGCTACCTCAAAAATATGCACACAATAAACAACCACAAACCCCAATAAGCTTTTCATGTTTCAACAGTTTTAGTTTATCAGTTCCTTAACTACCGAGCAACTATCAACAACCAAACCATATCAATCATTCATAAAACATATCCCTACCAACAAAAAATAAAGTTAGGGAAAACACATTCCACACAGAACCATTTATTTTATCATCCAATCGGTCCCATTGATTTTCTGTATTTACTCAAATACCATGACCCACAATTCATTAGTAAACTCTTCCACTTTTATTCATATACACAACACATACCTACATCCATGCTTCCAACCACCATAACAAAAAACACATTGGAAACCATACCTGTACCACATCATCATCCCTTTGATACTATTTATCACAGCTCTATTATCCATCACAACCATATCATACACACCAACCCACAACCAAGCCAACCGCAGCCCCACTGCACACCCGTTCCAAAACAACCCAAGAAACACCCCTTCACATCATTAAACCCCAACCAGCACCCACAAAATTCATTCTATCATTTAATTTAATCAAGGGTGATCATGCAAGGGTTCCATGCATTCATTTAATCATCCAACATTACATGATTAACCAATTTCTACATTCTATGAAATTTTATCCAAAAAAAATCCAGAAAAACATGGAAACATTTAATTGTGTAAGAAAAGGCCCCCAACGACCGTGATTTTTAGTAGGCATAAGCCTCTTCAATTCACAACATAATCAAAGGATAAACATTGATTGAAATAGAACAATGATATCAAGAAAATTTCCCGAAACCCGTTCTTTAAACACTTATTATCTTTGTTCACTGGTTCAACTATACCACATAAAAACAAGAGGATACCCACCCCACATGATGCCCAAAAGGGATAGAGACTAAGGTAAGATCACTACCTCAAAGGTTTTTGATGAAAACCCCAACAAATGAAGAACACACAAGAAGCCGGGTTGATCCTCCAAGAATCATCCTTAGATCCCTTCTCCTAAAACAACCAAGACCAAATATCATCATATTTGGAATCCACGCACTTAGATCTACCCATAATGGTCATAGATCTATGAAACCGAGGGATGATCAGAAGTAGATCTAAATAGATCTAAGGAAACTATCAAGAACGAAGGAGAACGATCACATACCTCAAGAAACCAGCTTCATTTCTCTAAGGGAAGCCTTCAGATTGCCTCAAAAATGCTTGGGAGAGGTTCTCCTACCTTCAAGGGAGGGTATTCCCAAGTTATGGCTATTTAGGGGATTAAAAGAACAATTTAGAGGAAAAATGAGTTAGATCCAGAATTTTAGGATCTAAGAGTAAGTGCCCGCATGGTTAGTCTGCACGGTTTGACAAACCGTGTGCTAACAGTGTGTTAGATACTACCTCGTCAACACTCCTAACAAGGTTATTCCTCACCGTTAGCCAATCCGTGCGATAACTATGCTTTAGCCACTACCTCTAACACCCACCTCGCACAGTTTGGCTGCACGGTTTAGGAAAACTGTGTGCAGCACGTGCAAAAGATACTGCCCTTTGGTCTTCCTTAAAAGTCCACCCAAAGGCACCCCCAAGTCAACTTTACATCCAAGAACACCTATAACACCACATTTTTATAAAGTAATAGACCAGAGTATTCTAGGCCATTACATCAGATACATTTCAAAATATTATCATCCTCATGAATTAAAACCAGACCCGATGAAAAGAGGGGGTCCGAACAACCACCCCAAAAGATAATTCTCAGGAGTGAACCTCTCTGACATATAAGAACACCACCCCCTTAAGAAACAATGCAACATTAAAGGTTCATTTTTTCCAATCATATGGGTTAGGGAGTATCGTCACCCATGTCAAGATACTATCAGCTTTGGGTGGCACTGACTCGCCCGCACGGGTTTAATCGCATCAACCATAATGCTTCCTGATTAGGGATTAGGTCCTCCCCTCCCCATAGATCAGAATCTTCATAAAAATTTAGAGAACAAGTAAAACAACACATTTTGTAGTAAACTAGTAAAAAATTATTCATCACAAACCAGTATAATAGAACAAAACTCAAAACAACTCTGGGTATTGGGAACCCATTTGTGCCTCCCATTCCCAGGTACTCTCCTCAAGCCCACCATGCCTCTATAGCACACGAACCAAAGGAATGGTTCGTCCATGAAGCACCTTATCTTCACAACCTTACATCATCATGTGTCATTCCATGAACATTGCATCATCTCCAACATCTAGCTCTCCCAAGTCAAGGACTTGTGAATCGTCATGCAGGTACCGACGGAGCTGAGACACCTGGAAGATGTTGCACACCCATTGCAGTGGTGGTGGAAACCCTAGTTGATAAGACACATCTCCAACCCGCCATAACACCTCAAAGGGCCCGACGAACCTGGGATAAAGCTGGCTTCCCTTTCCAAATCATCGCTACCTACCTCGAGGATATACCTTCAATAACACGTGGTCCCTTACCTCGAACTTCAAGGGTCTCCTCCTATTATCGGATTATGACATCTACCAGTCCTGAGCTCCCTTCATCCTCTATTGTATAAGATGAACCATATCTGTTGTGCTCTGCACCACCTCGAGGCCAAGAACACCTACTTCTCCGACCTCTGTCCAACATACGGGTGAGCGGCATGACCTCCCGTAGAATTATTCGAAAGGATCCATGAAAATGGTAGAGTGATAGATTTTTTTATACGAGAACTCTATCAGAGGAAAGTGGTGTGCCCATGATCCTCCAAGGCCCAAAAAAATACTCGTAGAATATCTTCCAACGTTTGGATGGTGCAATCTGTCTTACCTTCTATTTGGGGGTGGAAAGCAGTGTTGAGGCATAGCTGGGTTCCAAAAGCATGTTGTAATCCTCTCTAGACCTACAAGGTAAATAGTGTATCTCAGTCATAGATTATTGATATCGTAACTCCAGAAAACTGTACCAACTCATTCACATACCTCTGAGCAAGGGCCTCATCCGTACTTGACTCCTTGATTTCTAGGAAGTGGGCTGATTTCATCAGTCGGTCCACCGTTACATAGATGGCGTCGCAACCCCTTGCACTTTGGGCAACCCCGTGATGAAATCCATCAACATGTCATCCCACTTACACTCGGGGACATTTAAAGGTTGTAACAGATCTCCTATAATACGGTGTTCAGACATCACCTGCTGACACACGAGGCACTTTTCTACGAACTCTACTACTTCCCGTTTCACCCCAGGCCAGCAGAACTGCCCTCTCAAGACCTGGTACATCTTGGGAGACCTCGGGTGTACTTTCAAGGGTGAGTTGTGGAACTCACCAAGAAATCCCTCATACCTAACCTCTGGAACAAACAATTTCCACCGGAAAAGCATCTGATTCATACCATCCTCTAACCATCCTTCCGGAGCATTGCCCGGGCTAGCCAGATCATGCATCACTTCACTCTCTATGTCTCCCCACTAAGAATCCTCCACCTGTTGTAGTAGGGAGGACTGCACTATCCTTTGAAACAGACAACCTCTACCAACATCTTCCCATATATTGAGGTGTAGTGCATCCATTTCTTCCATCGCCTTCCAGACATCTACTGTCTTTCGAACCCTATCCTTCCCCCTACTCAAAGCGTCAGCCACCACATTTCCCTTGTCGTCGGTGTAGGAGATTTCGAAGTCGTAGCCCTAGATAAATTTCATCCACCTTCTCTGCTGCAAATTTAGGTCCCACTGGGAGAAGATATACTTCAAACTCTTGTGATCCATGAATACCATGAAGCTCTCCCCGATGAGGTAATGCTACCACAACATCAGTGCGAACACAACCGCCGGAAACTCAATATCGTGGGAGGAATAGATACATTCATCAGGATGTAACTACCTAGACCCATAAGATTTAACCCCTTAATGTTGCATCATCACACACCTCAAGCCTTGGCCTGAGGCATCACAGAATACCCCAAACATTACTCCCTTCTCTTGTAATCTCAGTACTGAGGCACTAACCAAATTTCTCTTTAGATAACTGAAGGATTCCTCACATTGCTCATCCCACAAGAATTCTCAATCCTTCTTCGTCAAGGTTGTCAAAGGTTCTGCAACTCGGGAGAAGTAGGGTATGAACCTCCGGTAGTAACCTTCCATTCAAAGGAAACTATGAACTTCTTCCACGTTCTTGGGTGCTGCCCAAGAAAAAACCAACTCAACCTTCGATGGGTCCACTTCTATTCCCTGATCAGACACAACGTACCCATGTAATTTCACATCTCATGTCCAGAACTTGAACTTGGATAATTACCCATAGAGTTGTTGATGTCAGAGGACCTCTAAAACTGTTCTCTGGTGCTCTGTGTGATCCTCCTCTGATCTTGAGTAGATTTTAATGTCATCAATAAACAGTACTACGAAACGATCCCGGTATTCCCGAAAGATGATGTTCATGAGTCCCATGAACACAACTAGTGCATTTATACCATCGAACGACATGACTAAAAACTCAAAGTGTCCATACCTACATTTGAAGGTAGTCTTCGAGATGTCGCCCTCCTTTACCCTCTACTGGTGATATCCATACCACATATTGATCTTAGAGAACCAACATGCTCCCCTCACCTGGTCAAGGAGATCATTTATCCTCAGGAAGGGGTAACGTTTCTTGATCATTACCTGACTCAGTCTCCGGTATTCTATGAACAACCTGACACCACCATCTACCTTCTTTGTGAACAAGACAGGATCACCCCATGGTGATGCACTTGGTCGATGAAAACCCTTCTTCATCATATTTTCAATCTGAATCCGCAACTCCCGCAACTCAATAGGTGTCATATGGTAGAGAGCCATCAAAATCGGACATGCACCAGGTTTCAAGTCTTTCCCAAACTCAACATCACGTCGAGGGGGTAGAGTTTCCACCTCTTCAGAGAAGACTTCCATAAACTCAACGATGATCCCTGAGACTTCCACTATTTCTGTATCTGCCAACTCCACTAAAAGTTCAGCTAACAAGGAAAAGAGTGGATCCTCTTTCCATTTACCTTCCTGGTAACCCCACTCACCAATGAAAGTCACACATCATCCATCCATGTCTGAAAACACAACCCTTCTACAGAAACAATCGATGATGGAACACACTAAGAACATCTAGTCGATGCCTAGAATGACGTCGTATGGATGCATTTGCAGTAATAGGAGATACCATTGGATTGGTGTGTCCCCAACATCAACCTACATCCCTGGAAAACACTAGAAAAGCTTGTCTAAGCTCCGACTGGCATACTCAAAACTAGGGGTACAGAAAGTTTCTCTATGTCTAGGCCCAAGGCACATGCTATATTGGGCGCAACAAAGTAGTGTGAAGCTCTTGAATCAAACACGTCATAGGAAAGGGATCTAAACAAGATGATCGTACCTCGAACGACTTCTGGCCCTAATGGAACTGCTCCCTCTGCAGCATGAATCTACCCACGCCCGTTTCCTATGCCTCTCTGATGTCGGCCACCCCCCGACTATGCCCTGATCGAGGTCCTTGAGGAGCGCCCTAAGGTTGACCTCCTCCAACAACATCTGCCCTTGGAGGAGTGGGATCTTGCTGCCCCTGCTGTTGCTGCTGGAAGGGCCTGGCAGAAAACTGTTGTGGCTATGGAAGGTGTTGTACTGGTCCACCACCACTGCACTTTACTCGGTTCGGGAACAGGTTCTGAAGGTTCCCACTGCTGCCACAAATAAAACCCCTTAGTTCTGGGCCCGAAGGAAAAGGGCGAGGTCCGGGAGATCAGAACTGAAACTGCTGAGGCCTACTCTCAACTGGTCAGAACCTAGAGGGTCCTGATGCTGGAGGCCTGGTGCTAACGGCTTTCCCCTTTGACGTGCCCAACTGGATTCCATCTCGCGACACACCTCCCATCATGTGCATCCTCTCCACCACTTTAGCTTTCTTCTGGACCTCCATGTATTTTGATAACGTGATGGGAGTAACAACAAACTGGAGAGAAGGTCTAAGTGCCTCCTCCAAATGTCTCTCCTGAGACTCCTCATCCGGAAAGAGGTCGGGAGCAAAGAGAAAATGATCCTTGAACTTTATCCCCAACTCTCTCACTAACATACTCCCCAGGTGGAGGGAGTGTAGTTCCTGCCTCTTCTTAGAATTCATCGTGTAAGAGAGGAATTCTGCTCAGAATTCCTTCTCAAAGTCATCCCATATGACCACAACCTCCCTCTTCTCCCCAAGATAAAGCATCCACCACAGACACGCTGCTCCACACATCTAGCACACAGCCAGAAGAACCCAGTACTCTCTATCTCCATGTCAGTGATGATGCCATCGTACTTCTCGAGGGTCTGCCACTGAAAGGCATGAAGCGAATTCTACCATTGATCATCCTCCTCCTCTCAGTCATCACTTTGTCGATCAACCATGTCAACCTCATGGGCCTCGATTTCCCGCATTACTCATGGTCATCTCCCTGGTGCCATAGCTGCAAGGTAAACAAGGAATGCCTATGCCTGAGTAATGTAGATTATTGTTCTTAAATTTTTCTTAGACTAAATATTCAATTTAAATCCCAAAAATAACCCAGAAACACAAGAACCCAAGTCATTATGATTCATGTACCTTTCCTAGGGTCTCTACCCTATAATCAGTGTGTCCTCACTTGGTCGTTCGGTAGGTCCAGAGTCCTTGCATCGGATCACAAGGGGCCCTAAAATCCCGTGTCCTAGCTGATCATCCCTGGCCTATTTCACATTCCAAGATCACACGACACTGTTTCCCTACCATCCCATGCAATCTTAACTATGCCTAACTCCATACTCTATCCCATATCTCAACCTCCATCCTATGATACCACTCCATCACAGCCCCATCCCACCAGAGATGCCCATCCTGAGCTGGAAATTGTGAAAGGGAGATAATGACCCATGAGTCCCACCTCCAGTAGGCACAGGAGTGGCGAATAGCACCATGGGTATGAGTTTTCATAATTATGGGAGGCGTTACCATTTTTATTAATTAATATCAAGAAATAGGATGAGTCCAACAGCCAAAGAAAAGGAACAAGTAAATGAAATTAAATCCAAACCAACCCATATGCATGTTTTATAAAAAACTGAAACAAAAGTACAAGAACAAGAAAATATCCAATGTTGGATACCAAATGAATGAAAAAACTATAACCAATAAAACTCCAACACCCAACTAGCAAGGTCACGCACGATCATTGAATTCCTCCTAAAACCTGAATGTAAACATAGGGTGAGCATACAAGTATATTCAGTAGGAAAACCTAAAGCTATCATGCAGACGTGTGGTGACATCCTAATGCCTCGTGAGAAAACAGAAGGAACCAGAGCCTAGAAAAGAATCTATCCACCCAACCTTACAAGCAACACTCACCAAATATTGCAAGTCAATAGAGTAGTATAGTAATATTATCAATGTATGGGTACCCACACCACCTTCCCAATGATTGCTGCTCAATCCCTTATGCCTAACGATATGATGCCTCCCACTCTTCCTGAGCTAGTGCTGCAACCTAGCAATACTAAGCTCAAGCTAGTTCCACAACCTGGCCATACGATGCAAATAGTATCCCTCCGTCACACAATCCCCAGCCATAACCACATCTCATCCCGCATTTCGTCGACACTCAATCCTTGGAAATAACCACATCTCATCCTGAATACTCTTGCGAACACATCACATTCTCATCCCGAAGAATATTTGGAATTTTTTTCACAACCTGCCCGAAGGGTCTTGGGATATTGAACCTGGAAGATGGAGCATAGGGAAGAACAGTAACCAGACATCCTTTGGATGTTTGGTAATCTCACCCCCCGTCCCACGGGTGTTTGGCATGTAGTGCTCAACATGGGTGGGATTTGTAGAGAAATATAAAACATAAAAATTTATATAATTATATCAACCACTCATCCCATCTTAAGGCTCCTACACAAAAGATATGAGCACATGCCTCGACACTGATACCTTGAAAATATGCACAAAATAAATATCCCCAAACCCCATTAAGCTTTTCATATTTCAACAGTTGTAGTTTACCAGTTCCTTAACTATCGAACAACTAACAAAACCAAACCAGATCAATAATTCATAAAACAATCCCTGCCAACAAAAAATAAAGTTTGAGAAAGAACATGCAACACAATACCATTTTTTATCATCCAATAAATCCCATTAATATTCCGTATTTAATCAACTACCATGACCCACAATTCATTAGTTAACTCTTCCAATTTTATTCATATTCACAACCCATCCCTACAGCCCTGCTGCCAACCACCATAGCCACAAACACATTGGAAACCATACCTGTACCACATCATCATCCCTTTGATAGCATTTAACGCAGCTTTGCTGCCCATCACAACCATATCATACACACCAACCCACAACGAAGACAACCGAAGCCCCGCTGCTCACCCGTTCCACAACAACCCACGAAACACCCCTTCATATAATTAAACCCCAAACAGTACCCAAAAACTTCATTCTATCATTTAATTTAATCGGGGGTGATCGTACAAGGGTTCGAGGTATTCATTTAATCATACAATTTTACATGATAATCCAATTTCCACATTCTATGAAATTCCATCCACAAAAAAAATCCAAGAAACATAGGAAAAAATATAATTGTGAAATCAAAGGACCCCAAATTCCATGATTTTTAGTAGGCATAATCCTGTTCAATTAAAAACATAATCAAAGGATAAGTGTTGATGGAAATAGAACAACGATATCAACAAAATTTCCCCAAACCCGTTCTTTAACCAGTTATTATCTTTATTTACAGGTTCAACCATACCTCATAAAAACAAGAGGGTACCCACCCTTCCTGATGCACAAAACAGAGAGAGATGATGGTAAGATCCCTACCTCAATGGTTTTTGAAGAAAACCCCAACCAACGAAGAATGTAAAAGAAGCCGAGCTGATCCTACAAGAATCCTCCTTAGTTCCCTTATGCTAACATAAGAAAGACCAAATATCATCATATATGGCATCCAAACACATAGATCCACGCATAACAGGCATAGATCTAAGAAACAGAGGAAATATGAGAAGTATAACCTAGTAGATCTAAGGAAACAATCAATAACGAAGGAAAATGATCACATACATCAATAAACTGACTTCGTTTCGCCATGGGAAGCCTTTGGATTGCCTCCAAAACACTTGGGAGAGTTTCTCCTACCATCAATGGAGGGTAATCCGGAGATATGGCCGAATAGGGGATTAAACAAACCATTTAGAGTAAAAATGAGTTAGATCCACAATTTTAGGATTTAAGATTATTTGCCCGCACGGTTAGTCCGCACGGTTTAACAAACCGTGCGCTAACCGTGTGTTAGCTAATGCTTCGCCAACACTCCTCACATGGTTAGTCTGCACGTTTAGCCGAACTGTGCGCTAAACGTGCATTAGCCACTGCATCTAACACCCACCTCATAGCTTTTGGCCGTAAGGTTTTGGGAAACCGTGTGCAGCCCGTGCGAAAGCTACTGCCCTTTGGTGTTCCTTAAAAGTTCACCCAAACTCACCCCCAAGTCACTTTAACCTCCCAGAACACCTGTAACACCATATTTTTACAATTTAATGTACCATAGAAGTCTGGTACATTACATGAACATACATCTCTCTACTAAAATGGTTCATTAAAAAGAGCATTTGAAGCTGCATTTCCAGTGAGGTGTCTATAAATGGTGCTAGAAAATATATAATCATTAGGGAACCACAAATGTGCCTCACATTAGTAGTCAGTAAACAAAAATATAGCTAAAATTTTCTACAAATTTATATAAATATATATAGAGATTATTTATTAAGAAGATATAAAACATAGTATTAAAACAACAATGAATAAATACAAGGTTCAATGTCAGATATAAACAATATATCATACATCATAAATCAACTAAAAAATGGTTGAAAAATAATTCCCTAAACAACTGATCATTAAAAATTCATAAAAACATATCATAAACAACATATCATAAAAATTTTATAGAATATTAATTAAAAAATAAAACAAAAAATAAACAATGAAAATCAAATGGTCTGCCTCCCTAGGGTGGAGAAAATTTGTGACCATCTTCGGATGTCAGAGGAGATGTTCAGAGGATTCCGTGTAGTGTGATTTGAACATTTATTCATTGAGGAGGAGCACCGAATGTGGGTGAATTTTACAAAATATTTCTATATCAAGATGGGATTGCAAATGATTAGGGTTTTTAAAATAGATCAGGATACCTTTATCAGTTCATACAAATAACTGATAACAAAGAGCCATTTTATTAGCACCAAACTTTTAGAGCTGATAAATGTTCATTTTATCAGCGCTTTGTTTATAGATGATAAATTTTCATCCTTATTAGTGAGAAAAAATATCTGATAAAGCTTATTTTATCGTTGTTTACTACTGAATTCCTGTAAATGGATTTATAAATATTATTATGGATAAAAAAGTGTAAATATTTATAATTACATGACAAATATATTTATAGATAAATATAGTAAATATATTCCTTTTCAAATATATTTATTATACTTTTATATTTATAATTACTGGAATTTTTTTTAAAAAAATTATATATATAATTATATATATTTATATTAATATACATATATATATTTATATTAATATACATATATATATTTCATAAATATATATAAATATGAATATAGTAAATATAGTGATTATTTAAATAAAATTATTCTAAATTTAATAAATATTTTGTTATATAATAATAATTAATTTATAAATATATAAATAATAATAAAAATTTATTTATTTATTTACAATTTTATGTCTATAATTGTATAAATATAGTCAATGTTGTAAAGGCCAGTCAATTTCAAGGAAATTGTTTTCTTAATTTCTTTGGGATTTTACAAGTATGCAGTTTCTGACGGTACCTGATTTCGGGGCCCGGTGCGCCCGGAATCAATTTCCGAAGGTTAGCTCAGGTACGTTCAGTGAACGAACGAGCGGGTTTTCTTAACTTTTAAACCGGTGCTTGGAATCGAAATATGAGGGCACCGATGAAACTACAGCACCGGTAATTTCTTAGGAAGACTTTTTCTGGAGTTGCATTTTCTCGGGAGGTGTTGTTAAATAAATGTTTTACCTGAAGAGTGAAATAAAATTAGCACTACAATTTTATTTCTATTCTAACTAATTATATCCTATGTGTAGAAGATGGGGTTGGACCCACTACATCCTAACTCCACTTGGAAGGATATTAGTGAGGTGGGGCCCACACGAGCCCTACCCTTTCAATTCCCCTAAACCCCCTCTTAAATTTTGGCAACCCCGCTTAAAATTGTAACCCTTCCACATTAATACATGCCAATTAAACACCTAATTAATTTGACAATACATGTTTAATTAATTAGGTGAATTCAAGTTTTGAATTTTGAAAAATGTTGGCATGAGTAATAAAATAAGGCAAAAGCCTTATTTTATTATTGTTTTATCGTTGTGTGGTGTTATTGGGAGTGAATTCTCTAAGTTTGAATAATGCGAAGAATGCCAAGGCTTCAGTGCAGAATGCCATCTCCGCAAGGAGAGATCGACGAGCCGTCTCTTCTTCACGCTACAGCCGGTGTGTGACGGCGTTCCCTTCTTCGACGTGCCTTCCTTCGTTCTTCTTCCCACATCAAAGAAAGGGAAATTCCGTTTCTTCCTTGGACGAACTCCGTCATCGTATACGGAGCCTTCCGCCGAGACACCATCTTCCGCGACGCAAGCCCCCACGAAATCTTCTTCGTGGTAGTGGTTTGATTTTAAGTTCGTGGTTATTTATGCATTCATGGTTAAATAGCCGCTTGTTATCAAATTAACAGGAGGAGGTCGGACCACACATACACGGTCGACCCTCCTCCCCTTTGTTGTTGTACTTCATTATGGATTGGAATGGAGGAGACGTGGTGCCGTCGCACCGCGCGGAAACGAATGAACCGCGGCCGGTGCGTACCGCAGAGAAGGAGTGCGGCACTGTCGCGCCGCGCAAGTCGGACAAGGGCCGTGGCCTAAGGTCATGGCGGTGTAGAGGGCAGGGGCTAGAAACGTCGGCCGCCTATGCTACAGGAGGCGGACCAACAGGTCCCGCGCGGCACAACCGGCTGACTGTTACGACCGGCCGGATCCGGCAAAACCATGGGTTTGGACCCCCGGCCAGCGCACCAAGGGAAGACCCCCCATGCGTCCATCGTTTGGTTCGAAGGGGGCGGTGACCTCCCCCCCTTCCGAGTACGCTCAGCACGCGGGCGCCCAAATCGGGCCGAACCGGTCGGGCCGGGCTGGACAGCCCGCGCTGGGTCGGGCCGCCTGCGCCGGGCCGGACCCCCTCGCTGGGTCGGGCCACACCGGCTGGGCCAGGCCACGCCAGCAGGGATGGACCCGGACCCGGGTCAGGTCGACCCGGTTCAGGCCGACCCAGGGGTCTCGGGCCGGGTCAGTCCGGGCCCAAACCTCCTTTTTCAGACAGATCTGTTCAAACGCCCATAACATGGGCTACATACCTATGATCGACGCACCATCGGTTTCATAGTGATCCTTGGATCGAGATGGTCACTTTTATATATTACACTCAAGGTTTCATAGAATGTTGTGTACGACCGGGTTGGTTCGAACACGAAACCAACCAGGCCCTCGGAGTGAAAACACTTATAACTTGAGCTCCATACCTCCGTTTCATGTTCCATAGACTTTATTGGATTTCGATTAGTGAGGCAATTTTTTTGGCTTACTATGCTCGTGGTTTGGATGCAGTTGGAGTACAGTCGGGTTGGTTTTAGCTTAAAAACCAACCAGGCCCCTGGGATGAAAAAGCCAATAACTCTCAGACCGGACGTCAGATTGACGCGTCATCTGTCAAATTGAGTTCCTTTTGACGAGACGAAACCTTTCGATACATCAACTCCGGTCTACATGTATGTGTAGGTATCAACCCCCCTTGGATCGAGGAGCAGACCCTCCCGAAATCGAGAATGCTGTGTGCGGGAACCGTAGAGCTGGCTGCGACTACGACGACGATGACAACCGCACTGGGATCCTCCTTGGGTTCGGTAGCGACGATGACCATACTGGAATCCTCTATGGGTTCGATGGTGATTACTACTGTTCTTCTTTCCTATGTGGGTCCGGAAGTACTTGGCTACTGTTCTTGTAACCTACGTGGGTCCGACAGTATTTGACTATGTACTTGTATCCTACGTGTGTCCGGTAGAGTAGCTGGTCTTGTATCCATTGTGGGTCCGACATCATAGCTAGTCTTGTATCCTATGTGGGTCCGATAGATTAGATGAATCAGTGGCTACATCTGATCATATGTATCGTCTTACGAAGAAGTATACCTGTGTGAGCTGGGTCTTGACTTTCAATCACTATCTTCGAGATGATTGTTTTACTATCCTATGTGGATTGGATTGTGTTATCCTGTGTGGATTGTATTGTTCTTTCCTATGTGAACTAGATCGAACTTGGGCTTGGATGTTGGAGTCGAACTGGAATTGATGACTTAGGTATATTTATGGGCATATACCAAAGTAGATTTAGTTGTTACTTCGTGATTGTATCATTCCTTTGTGGGGTATCCTTCGTGGATTCTGGGAGACCTTCGGGGGTCTCAGGGTACCTACTGAGTAGTGTATACTCACCTCTGCATAGTATATGCCCACACAACGTTGTGTTGGATGTAGATGACGGACAACGCTGATCGAGGTAGGAGCTCGTGGAGATGGATGGTACCTGGAGGTGGATCACTGGACGAGACGTACACGGAGCGGACGGCGGGAGCCGAGGAGCTGAGGAGACTATCTATACCCACCCTTTAGGTGGGATTTCCAGAGGACGGCTCAGTGTTGCTACATTAATGTTCTGATACTGTACTCTCTTATCAGTTGTACATTACTTTTAGTGGGGTTTGTATACTCGCCCATTTACTTTCCAACACTTACTATTGTACTAATTTTACCTAATGTTTACTTCTACTTGCATACTCTATGGTGTTTTGTTTTCTTACATAAATGAAATGCCTTCCCTTATATCGGGATTTACGCCATTGGTTCTAGTCGCCATCCCTTGGCCTATGGGAGGCGGGTTTGGGGTAGTCATGGCACATGTCACGAGGACCAGTCATGACAAATTGGTATCAGAGGAGTTCGTTTTTACCACAAAACTCAGGACTCTGATCGTTCCTCTATGTAAAGCAATAGTGTTAAGGGTATTGAGTGTGGTTATCAGTCCAGTGATTCCATTGTTGGTGCGGCGGCCGATGTATCCAAACACCAGGACCCTGACTTCTGATTTCCGACTCAGTGCACAAAAACATTGTTTGCATGTGTGTTTCAAAAGTTATCTTTGTGATTACTTTGTGTCAGCTCACCAGGTATATTGTATTGACCATGGCGCACCTGTTTTTTTTTCAGGATGGCCCCACGACGGCAGCTAGCTAGGGTTCCAAGCATTGTGCAAGACGACAACCCACCGAGCGACGAGGCCTTGGTGTAGGGCCATATTACAATGGAGGCACCAGCGATACCTCTACCCGCCAAGCCACCGATACCACCAGCCCCAGTTGGTGAGAGTGCACGTCTCCTTAGTGCAATGCATGAGTATCAGCATCAGAGATCGCCCAGGTTCGGTGGGGAGACGGACCCTCAGGCATCCGAGGATTGGCTGAAGGTTGTTGTAAAGTTTTCAGGTTAGTGGGGACACCAGCTGACCTCACAGTGATCCTTGCAGCGAGTCTCCTGCAAGAGGCAGAAGGTAGATGATGGAGCATGATGCTCCAGGTGTACGACGAGGTACTTATCCTTTGGTCGTACTTTGAGTGCCTCTTTCACTTGGAGTTAATCCCAGCCACACTCTGTGCAGTGTGCATTCAGGAGCTACTACAGCTGCGGCAGGGCAGCATGACGGTAGCCCATTACTTGACATGATTTACGGATTTCTCGCACTATTCCATGGACATGGTACGAGACCCATTCTTTCGGGCCCAGACCATTATGTAGGGACTGAGGCATGAGATCAGGGCATTGATGATATCCCTCAGCATTCCGATGCAGAAAGGTGTACTGGGGCGAGCCCTTATCATAGCGAGCTTTCTTACTAAGCCTGCACCAGTAGAGAGACCTACGACAGGCCGGCTTATAGCTGAGTCTTCTACAGCTGGCAGTAGACGGATGTCACAAGGGTCCAAGTGGACCAGAACTTCAGGAGGACGACCTCCGGACACTGACTCAGAGGTGTGGGGCACACAATGCATATCTAGTATTAGGAGGAGCAGACAATGCTATGCATGCGGCGGGAAGGGCCACATGGCTCGTGACTTCCCGACCCACCGTGTAGAGGAGTAGTAGACAGTTGAGGGACCACCCAGCCAGATGCAGAGTTTATACCGTGGAGGTCCGTAGGGAGCAGGCGGAAGAGGCAGAGGAGCTGGTTGAGCAGCAAGTGGTGGGCGACGCTTTGAGGATCTACCTCCACCACGACCAGGAGGTCCACCCCGACCACAGGCAGCTGGCAGATATAGGCAAGATCAGATTCAGGCAGTGGAGGCCTACGACCATGGCGAACCAGAGATGATTCATGTTACTATCAATGCCTACTCCACCCTTGCTGCAGTTCTTATAGACATAGGAGCGAGTCATTCTTTCATTGCCGCTACCCTTGTTCGGAGCTTGGAGATTCCGACGGAGCTGTTGGCTCGATCATTATGGCTAGAGACTCCTATGTTAGCAGACTCAACGATTACGCACTGGTACCGACAGTATGAGCTTACATTAGTAGGCGAGAGCTTCGGCTGGGATCTTTTTGTAGTGGCATCGATGCCTTACAACGCCATCTTGAGAATGGATTGGTTATCTATAGTTCATTCTCAAATAGACTGTATTAGGAACAAGGTGCGGTGTGTTCGCACCGATGGGAGCAGGTTCACCTTCACCGGTGGGGAGCCTTTTCAGCACAGGATGGACTCACGTAGAGGAGAGGATAGATTATCACCCATCAGTTGGCTAGACTCATCCTACGAGTAGTTGACGTGTGGAGTCTGAGTTTTCCTATTGTGGTGGATCAGTATGTGGATGTTTTTCCGGACGAAGTTACAGGACTACCTCCTCGCAGAGAGGTAGAATTCTATATTGACCTATACCACGGGACAACCCCAATATCCACTACAACATATTGGATGGCTCTCGCTGAGCTTCGAGAGCTACGGGTACAGTTGGAGGACTTGCAGGGAAAGTGATTCATCTGACCCAATGTTTCACCCTCGGCTTCCCCGATTTTGTTCTCCAAGAAGGCGGATGGGAGCTTGCGAATTTGTATCGATTACCATCGCCTGAAATAGGTGACCGTGGGGAAAAAATATCTGCTTCCGATGATTGATGAACTCTTTGATCAGCTCAAGGGAGCACGGTGGTTCTTGAAGATAGACCTCAAGTCAGTCTATCATCAGCTCAGAGTTTGAGACAAGGATGTGCAGCAGAAGGCTTTTAGATGTTGGTATGGCCCCCAAGAGTTCTTGGTTATTCCATTTTGGCGTAAACAATGCTCCAGCAGTTTTCATGAGTCTCATTAATAGGATATTTCAGCCTTACCTCGATAGATTTTTTGTATTCTTCATCGACGAAATATTGATTTACTCGACTACTAAGGAGGAGCATGCCTACCACATACGGGTCGTACTGGATACACTCCACGAGCACCAGCTTTATGGTAAGCTCTCGAAGTGTCAGTTCTAGATACGTGAGGTCCAGTTCTTCGGACACATCATCTCTGAGGTGGGAGTTGCAGTCGATCCTATGAAGATCAAGGAAGTGCTAGAATGGGAGCCACCTAGGTGTGTGACAGAGGTGCAGAGTTTCTTAGGTTTGGCTGGGTACTATCGGAGATTTTTTCCAGACGTATCTAGAGTTTCAGCACCACTTTAAGATTTAACGAAGAAGTGGAAATCCTTTGTGGTGTCAGATAGATGTCAACAGAGCTTCCAGGAGCTGAGACAGAGATTGACTAGTGCACCCATCTTGAGGCTACTGAAGGAGGGAGTAGGGTACGTAATCTTCTACAATGCATCAGGGACCGGACTCAGGTGTGTCCTGATGCAGGAGCAGAAAGTGATTTCCTATGGATCATGACAGTTGAGGCAGCCTGAGAATAACTATGCTACCCAGGACCTGGAGTTAGCAGTAGTTGTCTTCGCTCTGAAGATGTGGCGGCACTATCTGATGGGCGAGCGCTTTACAATCTATTCTGACCACCAGAGTCTCAGGTACATCTTCTCGCAGAAGGACATGAACCTGAGATAGCGACGATGGCTCGATTTCCTCCAGGACTATGACTTTGAGATAGACTATACTCCTATAAAGGGGATCGTAGTAGACAATGCTCTCTGTCGGAGGTTGGGCATTCAACTACTTGGAGAGGCGATAGAGAAGCTAGACGCTTTGTAGATATACCTCATGGATAGAGATGGGAAACCTTCCTTCAGTCGCTCACAGTCACACCTCCAATTCTTCAGTAGGTCAGAGAGGCACATCGTGGGGATGTTGACTGTGAGATACGGAGTGCACTGATTTCCATAGGATAGGCACCCGATAGATTCTCGATAGGAGGAGAGCACGTCATCCTTTTCAGAGGACGTACCATGGTACCAGTTGCTTTACAGGAGGAGGTGCTGAGAGAGTTTCACACTTCCCCTTTAGCGGTAAATACAAGAGTGGCGAAGATGTACCCGAATCTTAGATGATAGCAATGGTGGGTGGGTATGAAGAAGGTTGTTGTAGAGTTATTTTCTTGATGCCTCACCTGTCAGCTGGTGAAGACGGAGCACCAGGTTCCAGCAGGCTTGGTACAACCCTTGGAGGTCCCAGAGTGGAAGTGGGATGGGATATCTATGGATATCGTGACTGGTCTTCCACGTACTTCCAGAGGTCATGACTCCATTTTGGTGATTGTTGAACGACTCACCAAGTCGGCCCACTTCTTACCCAACAATGTCTAGGGCTCAGTGGAGAGCATGGTACGTCTCTACGTTTAAGAGATCGTACAGATTCATGGTTTTCCATCATCTATCATATCCAATCGAGATGCACTCTTTACTTCCCAGCTTTGGAAGGGGTTGCAAAAGGCTTTCGAGACGAAGCTACGTCTGAGCACTGCCTTTCACCCTCAGACGGATGGTCAGACGGAGAGGACCATTCAGAATCTTGAGGACATGATCCGTGCATGTGTCCTCGAATTTTATTGCTGCTGGGAGAATCACCTACCCTTTGTGGAGTTCGCATACAACAACAACTATAACTCCATCATCGGGATGGACCCATACGAGGCATTATATGGCCGACCTTGCAGATCACCTCTGTTTTGGACAGACCCTTGGGATTCAGCACTTGTGGGAGCAGAGATGGTCCAGACCACAACAGAGAAGGTCTTGGTCATCCAGGAATGGATGAGGATAGCTCAGAGCCGACAGAAGTCTTATACTGACAAGAGACAGAGACCACTAGATTTCGAGGACGGCGACCAAGTTTTCTTGCGGGTCTCACCTCGTCGTGGATTAAGGAGATTTGGCCGGGGCGGCAAGTTATCTCCGCGCTTCATCGGACAATTCCAGGTTCTCAGCAGGATAGGAGAGGTGGCTTATCACCTGCCTCTACCAACTCAGTTGCACAGGGTGCACAACGTTAATCCATGCCAATTAAACACCTAATTAATTTAACAACACATGTTTTATTAATTAGGTGAATTCAAGTTTTTAATTTTGAAATATGTTGACATGAGTAATAAAATAAGGTAAAAGCCTTATTTTATTATTGTTGTATCATTGTGTGGAGTTCTTGAGATAGAATTTTCTACGTTTGAAGAACGCGAAGAACTCCAAGGCTTTGACGAAGAACGCCATCTCAGCAAGGAGAGATCGGCGAGCCGTCTCTTCTTCTCTCCATAGCCAGTGTGTGACGATGTTTTCTTCTTCAATTCACCTTCCTTCATTCTTCTTCCTGAATCAATGAAAGGGAAACACCATTTATTCCTCGGACGAACTCCGTCATCGTATACGGAGTCTTCCGCCGCGATGCAGTCTTCTGCGACACAAGCTTCCTCGAATTCTTCTTCGAGGTGGGGGTTTGATTTTATGTTTGTGGTTATTTCTGGAATTCATCATTAAATAGACGCTTGTTATAAAATTTATGGGAGGAGTCCAGACCGCACAAACATTACCGACCCTCCTCCCCTTTGTTGTTGTACTTCGTTATGGATTGGAACGGAGGAGACATGGTGCCGTCGCACCGTGTGGAAACGAAGGAACCATGGCCGGTACGGATAGCGGCGAAGGAGCGTGGCGCTGTTGCGCCACTCCGTTGAGACCAAAAGGGGCCGCGGCCGGAGTCGGCCCCCGGAAGAGGGGTGCGGCACCATCGCGCCGCACCGGAGCTTCATGGAGGACCGTGGCCGGGGCGGGCCGCTGCAGAGGGGCACGGCGTCGGTGCACCACGCCGGTCGGACAAGGGCCGCTACCTAAGGTCGCGTTGGTGTAGAGGGCAGCGGCCGGAACCGCCGACTTCCGGTGCTACAGGAGGAGGGACCAACAGGTCCCGCGCGGCACAACTGGTTGACCGTTACGGCAGGCCGGATCCAGGAAAACCGGTGTTCTGGACCCCCGGCCAGCGTAGCAAGGGAGGACCCCCCCCCCCCCCCCCCCGGGTCCGCCGTTCGGTTCGAAGGGGGCGGAGGCCTCCGCCCCTTCCGAGTACACTCAACACGCGAGCGACCAAACCGGCCCGAACCGGTCGGGCCGGGACGGACCGCCCGCACCGGGCCAGGCTGCCCGTGCCGGGCCGGACGCCCTTGCCGGGTCGGGCCGCCCGCGCTGAGCCGGACCCCCACGCCGGGCCGGGCCGCATCAGCCAGGCCAGGCCACACCCAACCGGGCTGGACCCAGACCCGAGTCGGGTCAACCCGGTTCGGGCCGACCCAGGGGAATCAGGCCAGGTCGGACCGGGCCCGAACCCCCTGTTTTCGGACAGATCTGTTCAAACGTGCATAACATGGGCTACAGACCCCCGATCGATGCACCGTCAGTTGTGTAGTGATCCTTGGATCGAGACGGTAGTATCATTTTATTAAAATCAAGGTTTTGGAGAACTTTGGGTATGGCTGGGTTGGTTCGAACACGAAACCAACCGGGCCCTCGGAGCGAAAACGCTTATAACTTGAGCTCTAGACGTCCGTTTGATGTGCCATCAACTATGTTGGATTTATCTTAGTGAGAAAGTTCATTTGGATTACTCCACTCGAGGTTTGGACGCAGTTGGAGTACGGCCGGGTTGGTTTTAGCTTAAAACCCAACCAGGCCCCTGGGTCAAAAAAGTCAATAACTCTCAGATCGAGCGTCCGATTGGTGCACCATCTGTCACATTGAGTTCCTTTTGACGAGACGAAACTTTGGAATACATCATCTCCGAACTATGTGTCAGTTGATGTATCAACCCCTTTTGGCTTGGGGAGTAGACCCTCCCGGAATTGATCTTACTATGTAAGGGAACCCTAGAGCTGGTTGCGACTACGACGATGGTGACGACTGCACTAGGATCCTCTGCGGGTTTGGCAGCGACGATGACCGTTCTGGAATCCTCCATGGGTTCGATGGTAATGACAACTATTCTTGTATCCTATGTGGTTCTAGCAGTACTTGACTAATGTTCTTGTATGCTACGTGGGTCTGACAGTATTTGACTCTGTACTTGTATCCTACGTGGGTCTGGTAGAGTAGCTGGTCTTGTATCCATTGTGGGTCAGATAGCTTAGTTGGTCTTGTATCTTATGTGGGACCGACAGCTTAGATGAATCAATGGATACATCTGATCATCTCTATCGTCTTACAAAGAAGTATACATATGTGAGAAGAGTCTTGAATTTCAATCACTATCATTGATATTATTATTTTACTATGATGTGTGGATTGGGTTGTGTTATCTTGTGTGGATTGGATTGTGCATTCCTGTGTTGAATAGATCGAACTTGGGCACAGATGCTGGATCCGAACTGGAATTGATGACTTAGGTATATGTATGGGCATATACCTAAGTATATTTGGTTGTAACTTCGTGATTGTATCATTACTTTGTGGTTTACCCTTCATGGATTCTGGGAGAACTTCGAGGTCTCGGGGTCCCTACTGAGTAACATATACTCACCCCTGAATGGGGTATACCCGCACTACGTTGTGTTGGATGCAGATGACGGAAAACGCTGATCGAGGTAGGAGCTCGTGGAGCTGGACGGTACCTGGAGGTGGATCACTGGACGAGACGTACACGGAGCGGATGACTGGAGCCAAGGAGTTGACGATACTATCTGTACCCACCCTTCACGGGGGATTTCTAGAGGATGGCTCGATGTTGCTGCTTTACTTTTCTACTGTTGTACTCTCTTATCAGTTGTACTTTACTTTTAGTTGGGTTTGTATACTGGACCATTTACTTTCAAGTACATACTATTGTACTCAGTTTACTTACTATTTACTTCTTCTTACATACTCTGTGGTGTTTTGTTTTTTTACATAAAGTCAATGCTTTCCCTTATATCAGGATTTACGACTTTGGTGCTAGTCTCCATCCCCTGGCCTATGGAAGGCGGGCTTGGGGTAGTCATGACACGGGTCCCGGGGACGGGTCGTGACAAATATACATTTATAAATATACTTATTTATAATTATATTTTTACAAATATATTTTTAACATTATTAATGACTATATAATTTGTTTTTTCATGCATATACTTACAAAATGAATGAATTTGTATAAATTAAGAATATATGTACACTTTAAAAATAGATAGAAAATGGATAATTTTTGTGTTTGTGAAAATTGTATATAAAATGAATTAATCACGTTTATGTGAAATCAACATAACAAACATTTGATCTCTGTTAAATTGAAAAATCAAATGGCATTCAACTATAAGTCATGTACTATGCAATTAATCAATATTTTTAAATGATAATAATTTTTAATTACATATCATTACTCAATAAATATATAAAAATTTAATGCAGAGCACATAATTTTTTTAAAATACATGAATCATATTGATATAAATTAATTTATATCTATATATTTAATATGTAAATTATAATAACATTAATTATCATAAATATCTAAATAATTAAAATATTAATATTTAATAATGTATAATTAATCCTATCATTTTAATCAATAATTATATAGTTAATAAAATTTTCCATATTTTTCTAAAAGAACCATTTTTATTTTTTTTATATGTTTAATTATTTCATTTTTCAGTGCTAAAAATATGTTGATGAATGAAATTTCTATCAGTGCTAAACATAAAGCACTGATAAAGCTTACCCATTATCAGTTATAAGAGTAAAGCACTGATAAAGGATACCCTTTGTTAGTGATTTATTTTTAGAGATGATAAAGGAGACCATATATCAGTGTTTAAAATAAACCGCTGATAACTGTTTCCTTTATCAACGCTAAAATAAATGGTCTAATAAAAGGATAAATTTATCATTTCTTTCTTTTGTGCTAAAAAAATATGCCATTTATCTGTGTTTTCTTCTGGTTCTATTAAATAACAACATAGTTAAAGACCTGTATTGTAGTTGTTTCAATCAACAAAAAGGTTTGACACTTTCTTAAACCTATACAACATTATATTATGGATTCATGTACTACCATATCTAACAATTATTTAATGTAATAAAATGGATCAGGGGAATGAAATAATGTTTTTAGTTAAAGGGTTTTGATTAATAAAATTAACTATAATTGAGTAATGTTTCTTTCGAGGAGTGATTCAAGGAATATTGGAGGTTAAAGTGGACAATGTAACCTACAAAGTCCATTGATAATTTGTCCTTGTGGACATTAATTATGGTTTTGGTGGATTTCAATAAATGCCTTCTCAATATAATTGATGTGTGTCCATTCTTCCAATCATCTTCCATTTAATCAACAAAAATAATGTTGGAAAAATTATTTTTTTACCTTGAAAATAGTATCCTCAAACACACTAGTGGGGTTCATAGTACTCTTGTTTTCCAACAGAATGACTATTCCAATGGAATTCTGTTCCATGGCCTATAGAGAAGAAAAAATGAATTTTGGCATCACCTTTAAAGAAGCACCCAAATCATGAATATACCTGGAAAAGAAATACTCACCTATGGTTCATGGGGACATGAATATTCTCATATCATTCCATTTGGGAAGAAGTGATGGCTGAAATAATGATGAGATTTTATTCTCAAAGATCACATTTTTCATCACCATGATTTATCCTTCAGTGTGTACACATATCCTTTAGAAAGTTAGTGAATCGTGTAATTTGTTTTCTGATATCGATCTATGGGATTTTAACATACACTTTTATAAAAGCCTATGTGATTTATTTATAATGTTTTATTACTTTTTGTTTTCTTGTTTGGGATTACTCTTGTGGGACTGGAAGAGATACAGTTTGGCTTAGAAACTCATCTAAAGAAACACTATTTCCATTAGGGTGATTTTTCTCTCGACTTGGTTTTTTTATTTCTTGGACCATTCCCAGTGGTTGTGATGGTGGTTTACTTAAGAGGGATGACTCTATTGATGGGATAATTTGGATTTTATGTTGAGTTCAAATCCTACTGTCTATGGAACTGACATTTCTCTTATCAATATGGTTGATTAGTGGTTGATTGGGTAGTTTAACCAACCCAAGACATTGGATTTCCCCAATGAGTTGGAATGTTTTTCTAATTGGGTTTTTATGTCTTGTATGGATTATTTGGTGGGTTTTTTTAATTGAATATTATTTTAAACCATTTTTCACCAGGTATTATAGGTAAGGATTTGGTCTTATAGGGGGTTATTGGAGAAGCCTTTCTTGTGGTTGAGGATTTATGGGTGGTGTGGTGGATGGCTACTCTACCCCAATTGGTTCCATGATTAATGTGATTGGATTAAATATCCCCTTTAAAATAGGTTGGTATGTATTTTAAACCCATGATAGATGGATAGTATGGTTCATTCTTAATGGGTTTTTTATATAGGTGGTCGAAAAACATTATCTCACAACATTGTGAAGGTTCTTACAATTGAGAACAATAGCCAGAATAGTCGGAGTAGGACGAATAGATTACAAAATTTCTAGGAGGAGTATATTTTTATTTCCCTAGGTAAATAGAATGTTGTATATGAATGGTAATTACCACATCAAACATTTTATCCAACTTCTTATTGAATTTAGTAATTTTCATCTCATAGACATCTCGAATCTATACACTAGACCTTGAACTAGATTTTTGGATGTTCTATGCCATTTTATCAATGAGTTTCCGTGAAATGATTGTGGTTTTTTTCAAAAAGTGCACCACCTACAACAGTATAAATCATGCTTCGATAAATAAGAAAAAATCCATTTTAAAAATAATGCATTAAAAGTTGATCACCTATTTTGTGGTATCGAAAAAATAAAAAAATCATTTTAAATCAATCCATGTATTAATAAAGTGTTTCAAATTATGATTTTCTTATCCAAAAAATTTATGTCCTTATTGTTTTTGTTTGATAGGTAGGAAAATCCTATTTTATAAAAATGTGTTTCATTTCCACCCATCCTCTAATTAATTAATAAAAATAATATATCCAATCCTTTATAGTGTCTTATTATGAAAAGGGAGTTCCCACATATTTACTTATTCTTCATACTCATTTTTAGGTTTAATGTTGACCACACAGTGTGAAATTATTTTAAGTTAATTTTCATGGATTTTACTTTGAGAAAAAGGAATCTTGGTAATAAGTGAATTAAATCACATGTTTTTAAAATTGGATGGTTCTTCTTGTATTTAAATTTATATGGGATAGATCTCCACATCAAAAATGGTTATTTTTGTTAATGTTTGGTTATTTTATACCACACTATACAAGTTTATTTTTGTTTTAACATGGTTTTGAGAGGAAGAAGAAGGTTTGAGAAGAGTTCCCATGTTTTTTATGTCTTCCTTCGAAGGATTCACATGTGTGTCTCATAACCACTTATATAAGATCCTCTGTAGTTTTGGTTTGAAAGTTGGTAAATATACTATATTAGAACACATTATTCGAAGAACTATCATAGTAAATAAATTATAAGAAAAAAATAAATGTAAAGGTAGAAGATAAAACAAACAAATATTCACAAAACTAACAAAAATTATATAATACTAAAGCACTAAAAAAAACTTCTCTCATAAAATGATGCCAAAATTTGATCAGTATTTCATGAAATTTCAAGTTGATAATGTTTTTCATGTTTATTTATATTATATGTAATACCATATGTCATATATTAATTATTGTTACATGTTTAAAGTGTGTATTTTTAATAATGATTAGTAAAACTGGGGGTGGTTTTGAAAACATTTTTAAAAATAAAATGACATTATTGTCGAGTATAGTAATTTAAAAACAAAGATACTGTTTTATTTATTATTATTTAATTAAAATTTAAATACACATAATGATTTGTTCATTGTTCTAAACATTAATTATTATTTAATTTAATCCTTTGGTTGAGGGTAATCAAGATCGCAATTCACCTCATTCCCTTTAAAAAAAGTGCACAAATATACAACCCATAACAAACTGATCCATGTTTTAAAGGATTGGATCTCATGAAAATATAAATGGAAACCAAATCATACTGACATCATATTTATATGTGAGTGGAATATAATGATTTTTTTTTCAAATCGGAATAACCCATGATTCCCACTTAAATCTTAACCAAATCAATATTTAAATGAAAACATATACACATAAGTGTAACAAATAAATATATTAAATGGAGGTGGAAGTTAATATAAAACATAAATTAAATGTTTCACACAAAATTTATACTAAACTATTAGAATATAAACATTCATAACTCCCTTAAATAGATGTGTATTTCTCTTAAAATGATCATCCACCCTTTATCCCAACATCGAGAGGAGGGGGCTACTTGAGTGGAACTTTACCTTCATCCATGACCCCCCTTTTAGGATAGGGGCCTCCAGAAATTATTGGATGAGGTGTTGAATCTATTGGATCTCCAAAATGGAATATATTTTCTCTTGATTAGAACATACAAATGGGGTTCCCAAGGTTCCATTTTATATGATATGTGGAATTTGGTATTGGGACACATATTTCTTAAAACCACATTGACTATGTTTTTAGCCATCTAAACAAAATTATCTAAAAGTTGGGAAAAAATGATGTTTTTCGCCACCTAATTAATATCTCCACTAAAAGTTTGGATCCATTTAAAAATATAATACCAGATATATTGATGAAATATAGAACACAATTTTTTCGTTGAGGTGATTCAGTTCCATGGACTGATCATTTCAGTTGGGACCCTTAAATAATTAATTAGGCATTTGAATCTTCCAAATAGTTTTAATACCATGAGTGTTGGATCATATAAAAATAAATCCCTTTTAATTGCACAGGTAATATGCATTATCCATTTGAGCCCACTAGTGTTCTTGGAATCTTGTTCAGTTTGGGATATTTTTCTTCAACATCATATTGAGCCCTCCAAATCACCTCCAACTATAATGTAATCATCCAAACAATTAAAAGAAACCTTTTTAACATTGATTAGAATAAAATAATTTAATTAAACATGTTGTTAATTTTTTATTATTAAAATTTAAATTTATGATACCAAATCTGTTTAACAATGTGACAAAAATAAGAAGAATAATAGTGAATCATTTAAATATAAAAATCCTTTTTAGATTAAATGAATAAGGTTTTAAATATTATATTTGGTTTATATTTTTCTGAGAAAAGAGTTTTGAAAGTATTTTATATTATAAGGTTTCTTGTATGTTTATCCAGACTAAGATTTCTCAATGGTACATTGAGATATAAAATGTGTTTTTTCGGGATATGTATCTCTTATATGTTAGGAAGAACAATATTAATATGAATATTAATCGGTAATATATTTTCTTCTTTCATATCTATTTACAAGGAAAATAAAAGTTATATTATTCATATAGAAATATAATCTCACTCGTTCTGAAGAATAAGGAAGTTGATATCAATGAGGTAGAAGCTATAAGTTGAATTAAGATAAATACACTCTCAACTATTCTCTTGAAAAACATTTCTTATAACTAGAATGAAAACTAATTTTCTCAAAAACATGTTGGAAATTAATCTACTAATTTTGTGTTCATACCACCTTGAGTATAAATTTTTATGGATCCATCCACTACCTCACATCCTAAGGATGTAACGACTATTGAGGAATTTACCTTTATGGTAATGAAGGGGTAAGTTTCTGAGAGTGTAGAGCCTATGGATCTAGAAGTTAAAAATGTTAGGGAAGAATCTAAAATAAACGAATTCAGTCCTTTTAGTTAAACTAAATATAATGATCCTATTGTCACAATTATAGAGATATGTGATAGAGTTAGTGTTGAATAGGTTAATCTAGTTAATATTTTTTTTAAGGTGAAGCTTTGGTCAAAGACTAAAGCACAATTTATTGAAAGTCAAAAAGGATTACAAGAGGCGAAAGGATATGATTTTTTTACAATCTCTATCAAAGAGGTAAAATATGTCAGAAGTAATAGAGTCCAGCCAAGTCATGTTCTGATGAAGAACTTTATTGGCAAGAGTGTCAGCAAATTCATTTGCTTCACGGTAGGCATGAGTTTCTATATAATCAATCTCGTGGAGCAAGTTGAGGCAGTTCATCCAACGAGCTGTAAGAGACCAGGCTAGATGGATGTTACCATTCCAGATGGCATGGATGATAGTGGTTGAATCACTTTCAATCCATAGCTTTCTCCAACCTCTTTGAAGCTAGGTATCAATAGCATGAATGACCCCAAGCATTTCTGCCTCTAGAGATGAAGAGTAACCACAACCAACATAGAAGCATCCATGGCACTGGCCAACCGAGTCTCTGAAGATAAAACCACAACTGGCAGGGCCTGGGTTGCCTTTGGAAGCTCCATCCATGTTTACTTTGATCCATCCTGGCATTGGAGATTTCCAGAGCACTCCAAAGGAACATTTAGGCTTTGGGAAGATGCCAGGAATATGGAGATGACGAAGAATCTCAAAATCACCAACCGAGTTGCCACATCAGTCTTTTTGAATTGAGGCAGCTTCTTGAATCACAAGAATAATCCAAGATTTTCCTGCATTAAGATTGAGAGAGTGATTAATGTGAATAAGATCATTTATAACATACCAAAGATCATGCAGAAGTTCTGCCACTACCGTAAGAAACAGATTCTTGATTTGTAGAGAAGCTACATGTCTAGTGGAGTTTTTTAAGAACAAGCAGATTGAGTCTGTAAGGAGTTTTCTGCAATTAAATAAATCATAAATATTATTCCACAAGGCAGAGGTCGTCGCACAAGATATAAAAAGATGATTGGCATCTTCCCTGTGTTGATTACTGAGGTGACACTTAGAACAGAGTTGAATGCCAAAGATTTGCAGACCAGTTTCAGTAGGTAGTCTATTATGAGAAATGCGCCAAATAAGGGTAAGCCTTGAAAGTTTAATCCAAGGTTTGTTAAAATGATTTACCCAAAGGAAACTAGAATCACTTTCAGATAAATTATGCTTAAAAAAGATTTTGGAATCGAGAATGGCATTAGTAGAAGTTTCCCAAACAAGGAAATCACTATCAGAGGAAAAAGGATAATTATTAATAGTTTGCAAAATATTGTCAGGGAGATAACATTGATTAGAATGTAAGACCTCCTTAATAGTGTGTTTAATATTATCAGGATGATTATAGAGGGTAACAATGATATCAGGGGGTTACCACACCATTTGTCACACCAAAAATTAATGGAAGTATCGGCACTGACAATCTATCTGGAATTATGAATGATATTTTGGTAGGAGTCTTGGATTGAAGTCCCGATAGAAGAGTTAATGTAATTAAAGTTCCCTTTTAAAATCTTAGAGAAGAATCTAATTTTCAGAAACTCAGTAGCTTTAGAGGTGGAGTTAATAATGTGCCAAGTAAGATGAGCTTGAAGAGAATCATTGAAAAGCTTTAAATTTTTAATGCCAATTCTACCATTAGCAATGGGTTTGCAGCATGAATTCCAAGGGATAGTAACAAGCTTCTTTTCAAAGATACTTCTAGATCAAATGAATTTTTTTATATAAGTATTAATTTTTTTAATATGCTGACATTCCATTTATAGACCATAAGGGAATAGACCATTTTAGAAACAATGGTCGATTTGGCAAAACAAATTCTCCCAGCCATGGAGAGGGATTTCCCTTTCCAGGTGGAGAGTTGATTGTGATTTGTGAGATATCATTAGAAAAGTAGATAGCTTTGGGTCGACCCTAGAATATTGGAACACCCAAGTAAGAGAAAGGTAAGTGGACCTCCTTAAGACCCAGAAACGTGATGATACAATATCTCCTTCTAATAGGAAAATTCATACCAAAATAAATATACGATTTACTCCAGGAGATAGCTTGACCAGAGATTTCCTCATAGTGAGATATAGCTTCTTTGAGAACATGAATATTTTTCTGGTATCCTTTCATGAAAATAATAATATCATCAGCGTATAAAAGATGGGTGGGAGCATATAAGTTCCTGGAAACATGAATAGGTTTAATCATATTTTTATCAACCAGATCATTAAGGAGCCTGCTAAAGTAATCTTCAGCAATAACAGAGGATGACAGAAAGTGGGTCCCCCTATCAGACTCCTTTTGACCATTTAAAATAACCTCTAGGGGCACCATTAATCATAATAGAGATATTAGCTGAATGAAAAAGAGTCTTAATTCTGCCATTGAAGGAATCAGAAAAGCCAATGTTTTTAAGGACTTTGAAAATGAAATTCTTGTCAATGGTGTCAAAATCATTTCTGATATCCAGTTTAATAGCCACACAACCCCCTCTAGTGTTTTTATTTAAATTATTAGCACATTCATATGAATGGAAAATGCAGTCCTAAATGGACCTTCCCTTAATAAAACCAAATTGATTCCAGGGGACGATTCTATTGCAGATAGGAGGAATTCTATTTGAAATAATTTTGGTGATGATTTTATAGATAGTGTTAATCAGAGAAATAGGTCTGAATTGATGGATCTCAGAGTCATTCTCAACCATAGGTATTAAGTTTAGAAATTGAGAATTTATTCCATGAGGAAGAGATCCATTAGTTAAAAAGATCTTAACAAGGTTACAAACATCATTTCGAATTATATTCCAATTATTTTGGAAAAAACCATTATTGAATCCATCCAGACCCGGAGTACTGTCTGATTTAAGAGCAAAGACCGTTTCTTTAATTTCATGATCAAGAGGAGTACTTAAAAGAGACATGTTGTCTCTTTCATCTACCATTGATGGAATAATACCAGGTTTAAGATCAATATTAATATTCGTACCATTAAATAATTTATAAAAATACGAGGTAACATGATCTGAAATGGCTTCCTCAGAATCAATGATCAGGTCATTATGAATGAGAGAGGAGAGCGGATGACTGGCCTTTCTAATTCTTTAAAGACAATTATAAAATTTATTATTGCGATCACCATCAGTAAGACATTTTGTCCTAAACATTTTCTACGGATATTGTCGTTAAAGGAAAGCAATGAGTTAAGTTTTGAAGAGATATTAGCCTCCAAATGCGGATCCATATAAAAATCAGAATTACTGTTTTGAGTTTGGAAACGACTGAGTTCATCTTCAAGATCAGAGATATCCTAATCCATTTGAGAATTTGAGGTTTTGAACCAACCTTTAAGCACTTGCTTAAGGATTTTCCATTTGTGTAAACAAGAAAAGGAGACTTTTTGATGTTTCATGGAGTTCCAGGTGTTATAAATAAATGTAACACAGACAGGATTCGAGGACCAAGCATTATTAAATTTGAAAGGAATGAAAGGATTTCGACCACACATGGAAATGCTAACAAGGTTAGGATGATGATCAGAGTTGAGTCTAGGTAGAGTAACACTAGATATTTTATCCCAGATGTCAAGATCCTTCATGTTAACAAAAGCCCTATCAAGTTTACTCACAACATTTTTATTGTAATGTTTTCTGTACCAGGTGTATTTTTCACCAATAAGACAGATTTCAAAAAGGTTACAATCTTCAATGGTAGATTTAAATTCCCTTGAAGATATAGAGAGATGTGAGGGCCCAATTTTTATATAAGGGGTAGGAATTGCATTAAAATCACCCAAAACAACCCAGGGATCTTGTATAATTTTAACCATATCAAGAAGATCAAACCATAAAGTTCTCATATCCTGGTATCTATTCTTGGCATAAACCAAAGTGCAAAATATATGTTGTCCATTCGAAGAGAAATCACATGTGAACTACTAATCAGAAGTTCTAAGAATGTTAATATTATTTAATGTATTGTGGGAGAAGATCCACATTGAGTCAGCATGAGGACCATTTTTACAAGAACCTAGAAAATTTTAATTAAGAGAGCCAAATCTAATTTCATTAATTTTAAAATCAACTTCAGGTTTAGTAATGGAAAAGAGAAAAGGTTTGTGAGTGTTTAAAAACCTCCTAAGTGTAGTGGAGGTGTCATTGTTGGCAACACCTTGGCAGTTCCAATAGAGGATATTAATTTTCGATTATTTTTTCGGTTCTGACCCCTTTTTTTTATTTCCCAAATCTCTTCTTCTTTTGGGATCTCGTAATTATTGAGAAGGAAGCAGATTTTTTTTGACTCTCATCAGTTTCAGAACTATGAGAGGAACCAGAATTCAGATCTGAATTTAGATTAGAAACAAAAACTGGGGTACTCACTGGGTCAGTACTGTACGGTGTGTATGGTTTTCTAGTAGCAAGAATAGAGACATGTTCGAAAGAGAGTTGTTTCACCTCTCTAACCAGAGAAGAATGTCCTGATTGATCTGTAAGGCAGCATCCTGGGCATGGGAAATATTAGGATGAGAAAGAGGGTCAGTCAGAGACTGGATAGTTTCAAGTTCTACAGATTTTGAGAGATCAGATACGGGGTGACAGTTTTGGGAAGGATCCTGTTTTTCAATAGGAGAGGTGGGAACTATCCTACCAACCCAACAGGGAGCAACTGTTTGAACAGATTCAGTAAAGTCTTCAGAAATAGGAAGTGAGGTGTGTGAGATACTGTGCACCAAAGGAATGCAAATAGAATCAGCATTCTCAGTATGTGAGACAGAATTAACATCAGGATTAACATCATTTTCATCAACTACAATAGAAGAATTATCGACCTTATTCTACAAAAGAGAATAAATCTGCATGTCAGAAGGGGAATTAGACATCACCTTGTTGAAAGAGGGAGTTTCCACTTTTCAAATAGATTCAGAATCAATAGTGTGTGACGAAATGTGAGCAATAGTAATGCTAGAAGAGTCAATATTAGCAGATTGAGACTCTATTATAGATACTTCAGAAGCAGTAGAAACAAATTTAACCTCAGAAATGAGATGCACAGAATTACCTGGATCTGCAGTGTTTCCAGGCCCACCAAGTGACTTGTTAGAATCAAAAGTATTTTCCATGGGATCTAAAGGTATAAGAGCCTCTAAGTCCCTACAAGGAATCTCATTTAAAATTGAAGTACCAAAGGATGAAGAATTGTTAGTGCAATTAGAAACAGTAATAGGATTGTTCTTGTCTGAACTACCACTATTGCAAACATCTTCTTTTCCTTCTAAACCGATGGGTTTTTCAATGTTTTGAAGGGTTTCTTCTTCCTCAACCAAAACAGACCAAGATTTTCCTTCTATGGAGGAAGGGGGACTATATTTTCTAACCCAATTATCATGTTTTTTTAGAGGGGGATCAGATTTATCTATGATAGTTTTCCCTTTTCTAGCAGGCTTAACCTCTTGCCAATCATTAATAATTGCAGGGTCCATTTGTTTCCTAGCTACCCTACAATTGGCAAAGCTATGCCCAACCAGTTTGCAGACTTCACAAAATGATGGATTTTTTTCATACTCAATACTGAGTTCCATTCTACAATCAGGGGAATTAAAACCAATGTTAAAGGTCAATTCATGAGTTAAGTTAATTTCAACCATAACTCTAGCATATAGGCCTAAATCCCCATTCAATGTTCTATGATCAATTTTAATCGGGGAACCTATGCAAGAGGAAATATCATTTAAGATCTTCGGAAGCCAATAAAACCAATTAAGACCAAGGATTATAACCCATACCTGTTCTATAATGTTTTTGTGTGTGTATGGGTTAAAAGAAGGATCCCAATCTGAGATTCTAAGATAGCCAGGATTAAACTGCAAATTTCCAATCTTCTATGCCTAATCAAGCTCACCTTGAGAGATGAAGAGGATATGATAGTAACCTTTACCTAAGGGGACCATCATCCATTTCGAAGAGCCCCAGTAGTGCGCAATCCTGTTCTTTAGCCCGAAAATGGGCCATGGCTTATCCCCTGTATTGTAAGATACTCGGCCAAGGACCAAATATTTGAAAATTTTCTCTCTCTGCTTTAAGGCTTCCGGATCAGCATCCTCCATGAATGCACCATCTTCTATCCTTCTGAAGAGGGGTTGTTTCCACTCCTTTCCTCTACTAATATCCACTCCCTTTAGCGCATCGCAGAAGGAGACAGTTAGAGGGCGAAGAGGAACCTAAAGGATTATAACTTCTATTTTTGAAGAATCCGATTCTAAGGAAGTAAGAACTGGAGGGGAAACGAGTTCCCACTCTAGATCGAAGCTATCTATCAGAGATTGTAAGGGGAAACAGCGACGAGAGTTAGGGTTTTGAGTCGCCCGTTGGAGCACGGTTCGAGAGGGTAGAGGGGGAGCCCTTCGTAATGAAAACTGAGTTTGATCCACTCATTGGATAACCTATTTTCGATAGAGATGGAGATGGGTATGTGGATCTGTAGGATGATTACAACCATTCACAAACACAATTATCCATTTAATTTCCACCGCATCTATAAAAGTATTTTCCATATACACACAATATTTATAAACATTTGTATGTAGAGAAACATATGGAGAATCTATCCTCGTCATTTATGACATGATTGAATTATCTCAAGGGTGATTATAATATGATGAAAAAGAATTTTGTGTCTTCTATGGATGAAAATTGACATCTTAATAATAATTCATTATATAACTATAATTTTGATAATCCATTTAAGATTATGGTTTCCCATACACCATAGATTAAGAACCTCATAGCAGTAAGACCTATTTAATTTTCCATATAAAATGAGGAATTTGAAATTGTGTGTTCTCAAGTGAGTTAGGTCGGAAATGTTTGTGAAAAAATTAAAAATAAAGAACTTGGATTTAATGTAGAATCTAAAAGTGATATGGTTCAGAATATTATTTATGTCCAATGTGATATTTAAATGGATTCTCTTGATGAGATTAAAAATTTTAAGACATCAATAAAGGATATATTGCACACTACGAAGAGTGTAGGCGTGTGTCAGTATGCGTTCATTAAGTTGTTACAACCAAATTCCACTGATATGTTTTTAGCTTCTTACAAATTCTTACACCAAGGATCAGATTGATCCTATTTTTCTTATTTGACTTCAATAACCACTCAAATCCAATCTTTATAGGTTAACATGTTCACTCTTTTTCTAGTGAAAGCTTAGAAAAAGGATATATTGGGTGTGTTTTAAGATACTTGAGAATCATTTATAATATTTATTATATAGAATAATGTGTCTTTAAATGACATGGTAGTCCATATTTAGAAATATATTGTTCTTAGGAATAAGAGAAATTGGGGGTAACCAAGTAAGTAAGTGATATTTTTTCATTCTCAATTGGTCCAATCAATATAAACCAATAAATTTTTTAAAATATACTGGTCAATATTTGAAAAGTAATATAATGACTTATTATAGGATATTCATAAGTGGATTCAAGTTCCTTAATGTTTGTCGAATCCCCTAATTTTTTAGTTACCTATCTGATAAAATAGATTCTATTTTATATGCATCTTAGGATTGTAATTCAAGAGAAAACTATAACTAGTTCTATAATTTTAACTGTATCTCAGTGTACTCCATTTTCCCCTAAAACATAAATTTATATGAATGGGATTGATAAAATAATAAAAGATATGGTAACTAACATTGATCAAAAGTTAATTGAATGTAATGGTTCACTGATTGGTTTTCATGTTTTTGTTGAAATAATTAAATGAAATGAACTTTAGAGTATCGTTATGCTATATTTTCACCATGAACTGCTACAATAGTAACTGCAAATCAGAGCATCTTTACTACATAGAATTAATGATTTAATGGAATGATGAAAAATTATATAGAAATAGTTTCCCAAATTTATCCAATACTCCACTTCAATTCTTGATTTATAAAAATCATATTTCATAAGTAGAAAAAATATTTATTTTTAGCACTAGTTTTATCAAATATAAAAAATATATCTTTGTACAGTACCACCAAACACCTGTAGATGTACTCTTAAAGTATTTGATTATATTTTTAACAATGCTAATATTTATCATAATGTAAAATCCATGCAGTTCCATTTGATGCTACCAAGTCTACAATTAATGGATCAACTTCTTTATAGTCTATCAGGAAGCCACATTTTTCAAGTAATAGTTCTTATGATTTCAACATTTATTTTGGAAATATTTTAAGGTTTTTAGAATAACTGGATAAAGACAATTGGATAGATAACGTTTTAGGATAGAATTTGGTCCTTTTATGAGATTTTCAGAGAAGTTTTACCTCTAGTAGGTCACACACCAACTAAATATTCATCCTCTAAAACACTCAAGAAACCACCACCAAAGCTTCCATCTGATTAAGAGCATATCTAGAAACTCAAGTTATCTAATAAATTTGTAGATTTTTATTTCTATATTTTTCTCTTATTAGTTTGTTTTACAAAAGTTCATTATTAATTATATGATTCTCCATATAATTATTTTTTGCTGATGATTTTCTTTTCATTTAAAATATTTGTTAATGATGATGGTTCTTAAGGGATTATTTTCATTTAATTCTTTTCATCTCTTTAAAGTTTTTATTATTTTTATTTTTTTATGATTATTTTCATCCATAATTAACCTTTTGAATCATCATTATACTTAAATAGTTCATGTTTTGAAAGTGATATATTTGAAGTGGTTTTCATGTCCCATATACATTTTTATGACCCAAAAGAGGGAGAATAGTCTAATCCATGAGATGTGTCAATATTTTAATTATTTATACATTATGAAAAATTAGTTTCAATTTCTTGTTTATTGTTTGATGACTTTAGGGATCATCTACAAGGTTGAAATTGTTAGACTATTAATGCTTTTCCAACATCTCACAAAGACATTATACTTTTATAACCTCAATAATCCATCATATTGTATATTTTAAATGTTTTTTATCAGGGTTTGTTATTATTTAAGTCATTATATGGAAAATAAAAAATTAAATATGTTATAATTAATTTTTTATAATGTTTAGTAAATTTGATGTGTGATTCAATTGAGTACAAGATTAATTTTCATTGTTTAGCAATCATTTATGTCATCTGGTTACGCGATATAATCATATACATGAATTGGCTATGTCATGAAATCATAAACATGAAAAACACACAATTTGATAAATCATATATGTGAGAAAACAAGAAAGTTGTGGATAAATTTATATAAATAATCAATGTGGAGTAATCATCTACGTCATTGGGATACATAATGAATTCGACTATGTAATTCTAGTTGGATATGTCAATCATTAAGCTACATTAAAAATCAATTATGTAAGGCATTCAGATATATAATTTTTCTTCATTAAAAATCAACTATGTAAAGAATTGGTATGTGGATCAATTAGGCTATGTAAATTCAAATCAGGAGAATTTTGATTCATTATGATATTAAATCAACAATATGATTATATAAATTACATATTTATTATCAATAATGTAAATTTAGGGATGTTTTATGTTTTTACAGGTGAATAAAATGTTTTGTTATTTCATAATGTAAAATCAATTATAAAAGGTTGGAAATATTGATAAAATAAATTTTTTCATGAATAATTAATTGCACATTACGATTACTGATATATTTTTAGAAAAAGACATATGTGATTATTTTTGAGAAATAATTGTGTGAAATAATAAGATATATTTTTTCATGACTTTTATTTCAATTAAATGAAAAATAAATAGAATAATAGAATAGAGTTGAACCAAAATGAAACATGCATTTTCAACTCTCTCTCTCTCTCTATCTATCTTGAAGCTATATGTGCAGCTCTGTTGAACATAAGAAAGAAGAATACGATTCAAGATCAATATATGTTCTTCACAAATAAATCATTCTATATTTTATAAGAATCAATTTTTTCTAGTTTGCGTAGTTATTTTCTATCTTATAAATCTCTTATCATCTGTTATTTGCATCTCATAATTTTTGGATTATTTTAAAAACCATATTTAGTCCATCTCTCTTGTTTTTTGTTAGTGTCTTCTTATTTTTTTATTATGTGAAGGTTCATAAAAAATTATTCTTCATGGATGGTGTTTTTAAATACCTATTGGATATTCAAAAATTATCTAGTTATAGTTAGAAGTGATTAATTCTTACACTCACTTAGGATTCCCTAGGGGAATGGAATGGTTCTATTGAAAATAACTAAGATCTTTTTGTTGAGAATTTGCAGGGTGAATAGCGATATATTTTTTCCTTAAATGACAATAAATATCTTGTGTTTTATATTTTCATAATATTTTCATTTTCACTACATTCTTCCATGAATAATTAATCAAAAATTACCATACCTTAAAGTGGGTGGGATTTAATGTGAAAAGAATTTTAGGAAAACATTTACCCCTACTAAATATTAGTTCAGTAGTTATACGTAAAATTATTATATATAAGGTTAACTATATGTCTTTATTTCATTATACTAGATAATAATTTGGAACATTTATTTGGAATGGCATACATAGTTGATGGATTATTTTATTGAAAATTGATTTCATTTGATGGAATTTGACCCATCGTATATTAAAGGGAATTTAATCACAATATCTCATCACATGTACTTCTTTTTCATTTTTATATTATTACAATGATTATTTTTTGAATATTATTCCATTGAATAAGTCCATATGTACATTTCATATTGATGGGAACCATTTACAAAACTAATAGATTACATTATTAATCCAAATTAAAATCAAAATATATTAAAATCAATCTATTATCATTCAATGTATTAGTTAAAAAATATCATTAATATAAATACTTATAATTATTTGAAATAAATAATTATAAAATATTAAATATATAGTGAATTGTATCCAATACCAAATTATTTGGACAAGGCATAAGCCTCAAGAATATTGATTAGTCAAACCCAAAGTCTATGTGACCATTATTACATTCCTCAAGAGAGTGATTGCAATCTATTAACAGATTAACACTTAATATAATGTAGGGAACACAATGATATATAAAATCCCAATAACTATATACATATTAATCTAAAGATATATAAAAAATATAAATGAATAATCAATTTAAATTTATACCGTTTTCTAGGGAGATTTTATAAAATCATCATAATAGTCATATAATTTTATGATGGTAACCAAATTGGATGATCAAAGCCTCATCACTCCATATATAGATCTATAAACTTATTAGATCACATGATATTCATTCATGAATCTTCATCCTTGACGTTGTTCTAGATCATCGAGGTGATAAGGATGATGATGAGAGAGATTTAAAGTTATGAATTTTAACAGTGCATCATAATGCATCACACAAACTAATATATCATGGAAGTGGAATTTAAATATCAATTTGGATACTCATCGGCGAGTCATACCCTAGATCATTTATTTATAACACATCAGTTAATACTTCACCATAAAATTTCATCAAATTCATGATATATATGAACTCGATTTGGTTACATATTAGGTAACATAATTATAATAATTCATTTAAGATGGGATAAATCATAATCATATCATGGTTAATGTTTATCTTTCATGGGATCATTTCATTAGAAAATGAATCGAAATATATGATTCATGTAAAATAATTTTATGGGGTTATATATGTTATGAAATAATTATTAAACAAAATTAATTATAATCCCTCTATTTAATATTTTTTTATTGAGGATAAAATGAATTAGATCACATAATTTTCCATATAATTTCTCAGTAAATTGTATAATATGAAACTCATCAAAATTATATACAAAAAAAATTGTAACAAGTATTCGATACTCTTCGATTGGATATATCATACTATATGATATAACATATATATTATATACATAATAATATAGTGTATCACCCTTGATCGCCCACTCTAGGATCAATTTTTTAAAACAAAAAACAAAAAACATCTCATTCGGTATACATGTATAATTGAATTATAATTAAAATATTTAGAATCCATGGACCATTTAGTTTTACAGTTTTTGAGACTTATTAAAAATAAATATATAATAAATATAATGTATTTTCATAAAAAAGACATTTATTTTCACTGTATACAAAGATAATAAATCCATAATGCATTTACACATTACTCATAACTTATCTACATAAGATACTTTTTAATGATTATCATACTTAATACTTTGTTTTCGAACACAGGGAAATGGAAACATAAAAATGGGTGATCTCAAATGCTTAAAAAATGTTTATTTAATGATAAGTAATACAATGAGAGATATGAGGATTAAGATGACATTATAATGAGAATTGAATGAACACATGGGAAATGATAATATAAGAGAAATTAATATACATGATCATATAATAAGAGAATCGAATCACAGTATTGTTGAAAAAAAACATGACATCATAATCATAGTTCAAGGCCCTCTTCTTCATTAACATATCATCATTATCTAGGCCCAGTACCCATGCACCATCTTATATCATGATATGGAAACATTACATGAGGCATTGGAGGGATAAATAATTTAGTTCCCACATATAACATAATTAAAATATTATTTATGTTTGCAACATGATTTCAATCAATATATCATAAAAAACACAATGAAATGAAATCTGTTTTACATTCTTCTCAAGTGGTTCCCTAAGGAATCATTTATTAATTAATCGATAAATATGACATACTTATTGGAAATAAATAGCTATCCAATGAATTTAAGAATATTTCAAGCGAAATAATACTCTTAAAATATGACTACAAATATGGTATTTACCAAATATTGGAAATTTATATATATTTTAGTTAATAATTATCATAATAAATTTATATTTTAGTCATATTGGTGAAAAACAATCAATAAAGTAATGAAATAAATTTTATTTAGAGTAGAAAATAATTTGAAGTAAATCAAGAATATTAATGATGATGATTATGAAATATATAAGAAATGATGGATCATACCCTAAACACAAAATATTATTTCATAATAAAAATAGATAAAAAATGTGGAAAATACCATTTTAAAAATTCCCATGATCAAGCATTAAACATAGATAAAGAACACAAATAGAAGCACTAAGAAAATTTCATCTAAAATAAGAATTAATCATTTTTTTAAAAAAACATAAATTAATATTTTGTTAATCCATGAGCATAATAATTGACTTTTATTTAAAACCATCAAAACATAAATATGGGGATTCCAAAAAATTGAAAATGTGGTAGAAAGCAATGGTCATATAGAAATATGTAGAATTGATACATTTTAATAAATAAAGAGATGTATCAATAAATTCAAAATATTTCCTTTATTTTATACTGAAATCCACCGTAGTAGAACATTTCCATTTTAAAAAAATTTAGAAAGAAGTAATTTTTCAAATATTTAAAATAATTTTTACACTATTTTATTAAACAAATTAATAATTATATAAAATACTCAAAGTTAATTAAATCAATTTTGTGAAACCCATCATGTATAAAGGATGATAAAAAAAGTTATATAATAAGTGGTGAAGAAAAGTATGATGGTCACTTGAAACATTATATAAATTTATTTTTATAGGTAAATGATGAATATGGATAAAATATATCTATTCTATGGCATATGAGTTATTTTTATCAACATCATGATATTATTTGAAGAAGTATTTCCTAAAAGGGAATGATATTAATAAAGGGATGATAAATCACAATAGAAAATGGAAATCTAGAATTTTAAAATATAACGCTAGGAATAAGAGACTTGGAAGATCAAAATAATTAATATATTAAATGATTTATGGGAAAAGGACTTGGGTGTAGAAAATAATTATAACTTGAGTAGATTTTAATCATAAAAATTTAATGGTAAATAAATTTAAAATGAACCTCAAAAAACATTAATAAAATATATATCATTATGACTTACCAATTGTATAGTATAGATCCTTATAAAATTAAATAGGTGCATAGATTAAAATGTTTCCCAGTGAAGGGAATTTAAGAAAAAAAAATCCATTTACAAATTTCCATGCATAGTTTATTACACTATAAATTCCTATAAAACAACCATAAATATAAAATTAATTTATTTAATAATATTATTTTTCCCTATATTTATTTTATATAAATAATATATAATTATTTACTATGAACGTATTGGTTATCTATAGATTAAATTTTAAATTATGTGTTCATAATTTTAATTTTCTTTAGTTGTATTTTTAATGATAATGTTGATCCTTAAACCATGATATGATGTTAATAATTACTATATATACTATTATACAGTAATATATATCCCATTATCATTTGTAATGCTCCACTTTCAATCCATGAGAGATTTAATTAAGAATCTTGAATATTAATATGGAAAAAACATATTTTGGAAATTTTAAATGAAAATAAATGATATATTATAATCATTTTTAGATATTAGTATAATAACTCCATAATGATTATAAAAAATTAAATACATTATTATTATGTCCCATTACAAGTATATAACAATCCTTAACCATTTTCTTATAAAAAGTCGAATATCTCTAATATTGGCGGTAAAACAACCAAAAAATTGTCTGTCATAATGATCAGATGAATAAGAAAATTCTATTATATAATATTAATATAATATTTAAATAATCTAAATAATTTAATATATATCATATATATTCATAAATAATTTTTTATCCATTAACATTTCCTGGTGTTGACAATTGAAATTCATCCTTTGTTGATGTGGCACTCCGCATGTATATATGATTGATGAACCCATTTCTCAATGAATGAATGTGGTAAAGGCATATGAAAACAAAAATTTTCCAAATTATAATAATTTTATTACCATATATTTATTTAATGAAATATAATTGTAAATCTATCCATGCTATGTGGTTTTGGGAAAGAAGGCATGTCGTTCAAAGAGGCAGCAGTCCACCCATTATCATGAATAACGATCTCACTCCTTAATGAAAAGATTTAAAGAAATTATATATTTTAAAGGAGATAATTTATGAATTTTAAAAGATACGTAACATTTTTTTTGTAAAACCATCCATTATACATTCCCTAATAGGATGTTATGAAAAATAAAATGCATCATGTCATAGAGAAGTTAGTTCGCATGTACGCACAAATGATGCATTTCATTTCTTAGTTGATGCAACAGAAAAATTGGATAATAGTTGTGACATTAATAAAATTAAATTAAATTATATAAATTAAACTTAATTAATTAGATTAATAAATTAATGAAATATTAATACGATAAAAATTAAAATAATGACTTATAAGAGAGAAATACACTTGTTGGGATCAATGATTTTCCTTGGAATTATCGTTTGAAATAAGGGAATTATGATTTATAAAAAAGGGAAATAGAATAGGTTAATGGGATAGGGTTATAATATTATCAAATTTTAATACCATCACAATGTAATTTTATATATTAGGTGTGTATGGAATGGGTGTATGTGGTCCCTTTTATAAGTGAAGGGATGAGTAGTTTGGAAATTACCTTAATATATTAAATTGTTTATTTACTGTAAATAATAGTAACATAATCCCATATTACTAAAATATGGTATGTGGTACATGTTAAGGAAAACAAACCTCCCATATACTCATCATATATACAACAATGAATGATATATAGGGTTAATAATCAATTTTCAATTTACACATCTGTACTTTAACCTGGGTTAATTTTACTTTTTCCCATGTCAAACCATAAAATTGAATGTAAAAATTATCTTTATTTTTATAATTAAATATAGGATACAAATTTTATAATATAAAATTACTATTATTATGAAAATTAAATTTGGGAATAAACACACTTAGTCTATAAAGACGGGTTTTGAAGGAATCATATAAATAATAATATCATTTTCATGTGAGCTAAAATTATGACTGTAAATAAATTTTATGAACTAAAATTATTTTTTTATAAATATAATGAAGGTTATATAAATTTAGAGTCATGGAATAATCTAATTGTTAAATAAAATGAATTAATTAATAGAATAGACATAAAAAAAATTTATTTTTAAAAGAATCCTTTTACATTTGCACTAAAAATACTGGCAGTGGGTTTTATATGTTTAAATAATATTTCTAACTTCATTATTTTATTACGTAATTTCATATTTTGTCACTTAAATGGGGTTTTTACATTCCTATTCATTCTTTTAAATTCATAATGTCCTGAAAATTAATAATTTCTTAAAAATAACATTTTCGAAGAGAAAAGATATTTTCATAAAATGATCATGAATTATTAATATTTAAATTTTGATATTATAAATTAATAAAACATAATTTTATATAATTATATTTATTAATATTATATATTTTAATTATAGTAGAAAATAAATTAAAAAAATGAAGCGATTTTATTTATAAAATTGCTTCTAAAACATTATCTTTTTACAATATTATTTTATATCAATTTCCTAATTTCAGGAATATTTTTATATTATATAATACAATAAAATATTATATGTTATCATGGTGAAATTTTAAATTTGATTAATTTAACACAATAAAATATCACAACATTTATTTTAGTACATATTGGGAAATTTATCAAATAATTTTTTATTTAAATGATAAATATATATACTAAAATATTATAATTTTACATTATCCCCTACTCAAATAAATTATGACCAAGTAATTTTTTTTAAAAAAAATTATTTAGGGATTTCAATAATATATACATGAGTTAAGTTAAAATTTCAAATTAAATTTCTACCCTAATATATTATGGATAACAAAAATAGAAATTGTATTCCACTATAAAGTTCACCCAATTAATCATTTTTCTTTGGTATATATTTGATTCATGTAGCCCTTTTCCACACATATAATATTTTCTAGTTTCATTGATACATTCCCCATATGGTTTCTTCCATGATATATTTTCTGAAAGAAATTGTATCCTAATTTACAACAATATCTTCATCACCCAAATGTTAATGAGTCTCTATCCTTATCTTCTTTGGTGTGATATGTAAATTAATTGTGTTCACCTCTTTATTAATAATTCATGATTTTTAAATTAGAACAATAACCAAACTATTAAACTCATTTTCCATCCCAATAGATCATAGGCCGAGATAACCATTAGATTCTTAATTTCTTCATTTTATTATCTGGGTTATTTCATTCTCTATCAAATACTTTAAAAATAATTATTATGGTTGGTAATACTTCAATTAGTTAATTTTCAAAGGGAAACTATGATATTTGAAAAATTATATCAAAAAATATGTGTATGACCTAATTAATTAGTCATTATCTTCAATCTTGGTTATTCATGGTAATTTTTATGTTACATTATCTTATCTAGTTTACCTAAAGAAAGTAATTTTTTAAAATCCTTTATAATTATTTATAAATGGAATTTGAATTAACCCATAAATATCCCTAGGGTGAGTCTGGACATGTGTACTATTTGGGTCTACTAACCATGTAATAAAATAATTACCCTGATATAACTGACCAACTATTTTAAGTGTTGTTAACCCACAACACATCTATGCCAAAAAAACTTCCACATTCTTGTATCTATATAGTTTTTGGATTACTATTTAAATTGAAAATATATACATTGGAAAAATATCAGTAGTTCTCCTATAATTGGACTTATATATAGGGATTCCACTAATCTTATAATATCACAATCTTCAAACAAAATAAGATATTCAAAACAAGAAAGAAATGTTTAACAATACCATTGTAAATAATATCATACTTAACTCATATAACCCTAATTTCATTCCAAAATCACAAAACATAACAAACAAAAAACATTAGAACCTAGAATGTTTTATAAAAACTACTATAGTTCCAACTGTATAACCCTCAAATCCTTGATCTGGAATCTGTTTATAGGAAAACATAACATAGGACACTAGATTTCGTCTATGTATATTATTAAAATATCTTTAACATATTTAAAAATTAATGAACTATTATTTTAGAGTTTTATAGAAATTAGTTAATACAATAACAAATATATTTCTAGTATTTGCATAAATTATACTTTTTTCCACTACATAAGAAGCTAATAAATACTTAATGAGACTCCAACCATAAATTATTCATACAATACACTCTTTAAGGCCTATCTTACTTTATAAAATGTATCATATCCTTGAGAAATGGAATCATTAGAATGGTTGAGCTTGTATTCTCAATAAGGGTATCTATAATAGAAAATCATATCATTAGAGTCGTTAGTCTTAACATTAAATTATAATGATAATTGAAACAAGACATCCAGATTGAAAACATAAGATAAGAGAATAATAATGATCATACTATAAGACCATGGAATCATTGTTATTTGGTAGTACAAAAACATGACATGTTAAGCCTAACTCAAGGCTCCCTACCTTGTTAGTATTACATAGTTGGATAGGTAAATTTACTACACACCAAGATAACTCATGAGATGGAAACATTATCCAATGAATGAAAGTGATATAAAATTATTTCCCCACCATAACATAATTAAAATAAACCAAAATGTGTCCCACATGGTTTTAATTAAGATTTAATAAATACCCATGAAATTAAAATTGTTTTAAAATCATTTTCATGTGGTTATCTATAGAAATATTTCTGATTTCCTCCAGAAATATGAAATTATAAACCCATGGATAATAAATGGGTATGAAATGACATTAAGAATAATTCTATATAAATACAAATCAATAATATTAAATAAGAATGTTTAATTTACATGCTACTAGAAATGGTTGTATCATTTAAATAATAATTTCCCCAAATGATCAATATATTGGGAATCTAGATGAAAAATCTTCAATAATGTTATAGAATATAAAGAATTTATAGGGGTAAGCAATTGTAATTAAATCATGAAAATAAAATATATATATATATATTAAGTAAGTGAAAAGAAATGGTAGATCTTATCATCAATGTAAAATTGATATTCATAATACATGTTAATAAATAAGGTGGATGGTATCATTTGAATAATACCATTGATCATTCATACTATTTGGATAAAGAACACTATTACAACAATTTAATATATTTTTTTAAAATATGAATTACCCATTTCCATTGAAAAATATTTAATATTGAAATTTTATAAAACAATGAGAGTAAATATTTCCTTAGTTTTTTTAAAACGTGAAGTCATAGAGATTATGTATTTTAAAATTGTTAATGATGGAAAAAATATCCATGCACAAGGAAACATGTAAAATATAATCCGTTATTTGAAAAAAAACAAATATCAAAGTAATTAAAATATATCATTTAATTTTTTAATTAATTAAATGTATTTGAAAATTACTTTTTAATAATAATTATGAAATAAATCATTTTTGAACATTTAAAAACATTAATATTAATGGATTTTAACAAAAAAAATCACATGGAAAATATTTAAATTATCTTTACAAATTTTGTGAAACCCACTTCCTAATAAAATATTAAAAAAAATTATTTCTTAGTGGTGAATTGAATTATGTAGGTCACATACCAAAATATAGAAAATAATTTTGATATGTAGAAAATCAATACTATTGTAAAATATATATTGGAAATTTTCCAAGTCATTCTTATCAACATTATGATTTTACTTGAGGAAGACATTAATAAATGGGGAGGATATTAATAATGATAAGAAATACCCTAACAGAATAAATAAAACTAACATTTGAAAATATAATTTTAGAAAAAAGAGACATGGAATATGAACATATTGATGATATTTCATGGCTCATAGGAAAAAGGACTTGAGTAGAGAAAAAAATTAAAACATAGATAACATTTCAATATAATCCATTGGGGGTGAAAGTTCATGAAAATGAATCATAGATACCATGAATAAAATATATTCCAGGATAATACAACAATTGTGGAGAATATTTAGTATATGAAATTAAATTGGTTGATAAATTAAATCTTGTGTCAACAAAGGTATTTTGAGACATAAATCTCTTACCTTATATATCTACTTAATTTATCACACCATAACATGATATATAATGACAATAATAATTTATCTAATAAAATTATTCATCTCTAAAAAACTTTTATATACTTAATTTATAATTTTTACTATGAATACAATTGTTTATTATAGCTTATTTTTAATCATTGGTGTTTACACTTTTAATTATCATGCACATGCATTGTAACACCAATATAAACCCTTAAATATGATAAAAATTTATTCATTCCTATAATATCCAAGGTTCCTTAAAACAAGCCCTATGATCTTTTATAATGATTCATTTTCATCGCACAAAAATTCAATTAAGAATATCGGTGACGAAGCACGAGACAAACTTGTTTTGGTAGTTTTAATAAAAAAAAGATTATATATTATTAACCTGATTTGATATTAATAATATAAATACATAAGAATGAAAATGTATTTAATAACATATTTCTACATTTATTTTAACTAATAGAATATTTTATAATCATTTAGTATATAAACATTACAACATCACTCATGTCGGTGGTAAACCGACCAAAAACAATTGTGTCTTAATGGCTGAATGAGTTAGCATGTTCTATTAAGAAATGTTAATATAAAATTTGTAAAATATTACAAATTTAAAATATAAAAAATATTTTACTCAAATAAATTCTAATATCCATTAAATATTGGTGGTGTAACCAAAATAAATTTTTCATTCATGGAGGGTGTAGTGTACATGCACACAGGATTATTGAACCTCTTTCTCAATGAATGAATAGGGTTATGGTATGTAAAAAATTATTAATTGAGAATTACAATTATAAAACCACTTTATAGTCTTAATGTACTACCTTGTTAATTATTGGTTTGTAATCTTTTTGTGTGTGTGTTTTTAGGTTTCTCAGGGATAGAGATCCTTTACTAGGGGAAAAAACCTAATGTTCAGGGATGCATGTTTTTTTAAAATTCTAAAGTCTAGGTATAAAAATTTATTACAAATGAATTGAAATATTTTTATTAAATAAAATAAAAAATATAAGAAAATTATGTAAAGGGGTTTAACATCTTATAATGGTTTCTAAGAAGATTCCATGAAGCTGTTTTGGGGTGTGATGTTTACAAACTATGTATTTTAAGTTTACATCATGTAATATCTTAAATCCAATTTTTTTAAAAAGATGACACATTTTTCAGTAATTTTAGACTTCATGGATTTCACCTCATGCAATGGGAATACAAACTATGTAAATATCATGAATTTGGTTTTATTGTGTTGTGCTAGAAATTATTCTTTCATTCTGACAATAGCCTCCATATTTAAATCCATGGCTCACCCCAGGTTATATTGAATATATTAGCTCCATCTGGATCATTTGTTTGGAAATCAATCAGCGGGGCTATTTCTCCTTGCCTCTCTAGGTAATCCTTCCTTCTTTCAAGCAATTTTTTTGGTCATAAAAGCATTTTTGGCCCTTGTTATGTTTCAAATACATCATTATATAGTATTTTCTATTAATAATTTGATGTTTATAGTCACACCTTGTCTTTTAAAGGCTGATGTTTTTGTTTCCAATAACCATTGATTAAGGTGTGAAGTTTTATACACATTGAGGTAGGTGATTCTATAAAATGTTTTAATTTGATGAATGTCTTATCATTCTTGATAAATTCATTTGGTTTTTTGTAAAACAGAAATTTTTGTTTTCAATGTATTTATTTGAAAGATAAATTATTGTAAAGTGATGGCATTTAAAAATGGATTTTTTATTTAGAAATTGGGTTTTCATACACAAATGAAGTTTGGATTGATTTAGAAACTTATTTTATAAAATGTGAAAATGGTTTTGAAATTTATTTTGATATTATTGTAACATGGGGATCCTTTGGTGCATCTATAAATAGGCAGAGTCAACCATAGTGTGTGTGGAACAACTAGTAAAGAATTTGTTTATATAGATTGATTTTTGGAGCAATAGATATCGATTGGATCCAATGTATGTCCATTTTTAGGATATTTTATGTATAGAATATGTTGTCTCATAATTTGTATCCCAAATGATAGTGTTATTTGTAATTTATTTATTTTTTTGTTGATGTGGTTTGTCAGGGATTATTTTTCATATATTTTCATATGATGTTCTATCACATGTATTCACATGACGGCATTTCATGGATATGCCTTTACATGATTACCTTATAATGAATATTTATGATTTCATGTTTTGTCGCATCTAATTTTCATATTCTGAACTTGATAATATTTAATGGTTTAATGAAAAACAAACAAGAAAATGATTTGCAAATGGATTTGGGATTTATGGAAATGATCTGTTAAACTATTTTTGTTTTAATAGGTAAAACTATTACACTCTTGATATTAGAACTTGTATAGACCCTATGGTGGTATACTAATGGGGTTTCTATTCACACCCATGTTTTGAAATTGGGTGGTAGTAGATATTGTATTATAGGACACAGGTAAGTATAAGGTAATCTAATAGCATGTTGTATTACCTTATTAACATTTACTTCAGTTCTTGTTTGTTTGGAGCACGATATTAATCACATAGAGACTTATTGGTCTTTTTTATTTTTATGTTTTGGTTTATCAGGTTCGAATTGAATTATATGGATCTAGTTATGTCCTTTTCATGTGTATATTAATCTATTTTCATGTCTAATTTTGGTTATATTCAATACATTTTCAGTTGTCTTTTTTTTCACCTCAACATGTGATGGCTAGAACTGGTGTTTGGTTTGGATGGCTAGGTTTGGTCTGTTAAAATTTGGTTTCATAGGGACTCTTAAGCTTGAATTAGGCTAAGACCACATAATTTTAGTTATGTGTCTTTATTAGAAAGTTTCTAGGGCCTTTTTAATTCATATATTATGGGTTGAAGATGGAATTTTCCATCTCACTTCCATGAATGAACCTGAGATGCGATGAGTGGTCTGGGAATTTTTAATTGGTTTGAGTCTTAGGATTTGTGGGAATTTTAAAAACATTGTGGGAAATCTATTTAAATTAACCTATTATTTTTTTACAAAATGTATTTAATTGGTATAATTCATTTTTTTATTTAAATTATTATTATTTTTAATCCATATCATATATTTTTGAAGTGGTCTTAAGATTTTGGATTAATGATAATTTAATTGTTTATTGCCTTATGTTCGTTATAAAATTTCTCAGAGAAGATCTGTTCCTAATATGAGAGAGGATGTTGAGAGATAGGTAATTTAGGTGAATCCTCATGTAAACACTTCCTTAGGTGAACTAGTAGTCCACATCATTTATTCTATAGTTCGAGTGGGTGTTGGGAACCCATGGCATGTTGTAGATCATGGATCAGAGTTTACTAAGTAGCATCTACCCATGTTTTATTTCTACATGGGACTATTGGAATCTAAGTAGTGGATTTATGATATTTATAGGATCTTAAACTTCTTAAAGATTCCTAATGACTAAAAATGAGATTTTTAACAACCATGTTTGAATTATAGGTTAAGAGATAGTGAGAATCTATTGTAAAATCTATGTTAATTCGGTATCTTACATAGGATTCATTTATTAAAATATTTAATAAATATTTTTCCATGATACATTACTTGACGAAAATACCTAGATGTTTCTGAAATGGGAGTAGGCTGGAGAATACCATTCTGGATTCCACACCCATTTTCATAATATTGTGCATCTGGCACTTGATATTTTCACAATTGTGTACCAAAAGGGTTGAAGGATTGAGGTGGGAATGAGGCCTATTATTTGGTTAATATTGACTATCATGTTCCTTCAACCCATAGTGGAGGTAGTTGAAAAATAATCATTGGCCAATTTAGACATAGCATGGATGATTGGTTTGGGTGAATCATTAGATGGTGTAGTTGTTATCTCGGGTATATCTTTTTGCTAGAAAAGGAAGTATAATGGTAGAATGTTTTATTCAGGACTAGACTCAAAGGATACATCAGAATAGTAGAATTTTTTTTCTATCAGTTTGAAAGGCCTTGTCATACCATGAATAATTTTGTGTAGTCTGCCTTTAATTTTCCTCTTTGTGCATGATATAGACATATAATACTTTCTTGGGAAATGCTTTAGTTTCTTATTTAGGGTGCGGTATGGGAGTTTATTCCTTTATTATACCTATATTTCATGACCCTTTATAGAGGGGACCATGCCATGACTACCCCTAGCCCGCGTCCAATAGGCCATGGGATAGTGACTAGCACCGTGTAGGCATGTCCACAAATGAATGGAATTATCACAAGTACCTATAATCAGGCATAGATATCTAGGCCCAAAATTTTGAGAGGTAAATACACTACGTAAACAATGTATGGATACACTAAGATACCAACCATAGAGTATGATAGTAGAAAAATAGAAAATAAAATGTTCTAGAATACCATCTAAGGAAAAGAAAGAGTCTGTAAAAGAGAATGAAAAATTTCATGTAACTCATCTATAAAAACAAATATTTATGGGAAAGGTACTTGAATGATCTATGAAGTCGCAGGAGAACACCTCGACTGCTGGGTCTCTCAATGAACCCCCTGGTCCAGGTCTACCTTGGACCCCATCAATGTGTTGATCATCTGCAAAAGACATGAGACATTTAGGTAAAGCCCATGTAGGGTTGACTAAAACAATAATAAGCAGGATACCCAAAAAGACAAAAGTAATACAACTATTAAATACACACTATATACAAAAAATAAATTGTACAGTCGGTTCACCCAAGTATTTGTATACAGATAGAAAAATAGGATAATCAGACCACAAAGCACCCAATATCGATATGACACACTGTCCCGATGAGACCATCAGTCCTATTAAGACACTTATTCTTGTGAAGATATTTATTATTTATAATAAAAATAGTCTTTATAAGTCACATAGTCTTAGAAAGTCACACAGTCTTAATGTCTAATCTAGCCATAAGATACAGCTCATAAAACACTTGTTCCAGGAGAACCGAAACCTCCACCCATTAGGTTGTATAAAAAAATTTAAAAAATCACACTTAGGATATCCCAAATGTACATATTCCTTTTAATGGTCCCAACTCCCCAAACAGTTCATCAAAACAAAAAATTGTTTGAATGTAATAGTTGTTTGTGTAAAAAGGTCTGAACCAGGTCTGATCTGACCCACTAGACCCAGCCCGACCCACCGACTGACCTGACCTGTTCGGGCCAACCAATCCCAGCGCAATGGGTTTAATGGCTCATGACCATCTAGGATGCTGGAGAAACCCAACTACTTTGGTATGACCCCACACACCCGGGCCAGTAAGCTTTGATGCACCTGTCCAACCCTATCCATGTGCCCCTCTACTCCACACAATGTTGTACCACATCCCATGCATTTAGACCTCCATGTTTGCCTTCCCTATGGAAGCCCAGTAACATACACAACCACCTACCAATATCTTCTCTTGTGGCCTCTCCATGTCCTGTAGTCGATGCCACCCCGCTAGCCAGCATCGATGCCGTCCCATGTGGTCACCACCAATCAAACTGGTGCACAACACATATTCTACGCACTACCTCATGTACATGGTTACTGTCGTGTGCCCATTCTATGGATTTGGTGGTCCCTTACATGTACCCCCAGATACCTTTGATTCTCATAATTTGTAGAAATCATAGATCATATTTCCTTATTACCCAATCTACCCTGCGGCGGCCTATACGGTCAACCTGCCTCCAATCTGAGGGTCAGATCATGTTCGGGGCCTGTAGGAAAATTGATCTTCGACCACAAGGTTTCAACTATGAATAATTATATGAATGGATGTATAAAAAGCACAAATCATTCCCATAGGAATGAATTTCATCCTTTGTTCATGTCTACCTCAATCAGTTCCCATTAGAATGAAGAACGATGAAACAAGGGAAAATAATTCTTCCCAAAAGGATTTCTCGCAAATATTCCCAACCCATAAGAGTGATTGAATATCAGGTCTACCTATTATTTAGTAGATATACATTCATCGTTTACTAGAAAAATGGGGATTTAAAATCACGGAACAATTCCCTACCTCAAGATTGTATCGTTCACTGAATATAATTGATCGTCGCATCCCCTCTGTTGGTGAGATTCATAAAACCTAGTTTATGTCGATATATGATCTAAAATCCCATAATTTTTCTCCATCAAGAGAGTCTTCCATGTCTCTCCAGAGTAACCATGAATTTCTAGGGTTATTTTATTAACATTGGCTCCCTGTCACTAAAGATTATTTTTAAAACATCTCACTGCAATGGTAAAATGTTAGAAATAATATAAATTCACTATTTATTTTATGTATTAAAATTAAAAAAAACAATTTTCCACTGTTGAACCATGCCAGTCAATGTTTGGACCCACCTAAGGTAAATTATTTAATCTATAGAAAAATATTCTCTCCAATTTTTTATCCGGGCACCCATTTAGATGTAAATATACTTTTTTGGAAAACTGCTTAGGCATGCGACTTTATATTTTAATATTTTTCAAGAATTTTTTCTTATTGGATCATACCTCACAATCAAATGTAATATTAGCACATAGTTTCCAAATAATTCCATATGATATTTAATATTAATACAAGGAATAATCTGGGACATTACATTCTCTCATGCATATGTATTTACATCCTCGAAATCCAAAAACAAAGGCCATATAAATAAATGAGGGTACTGATCATGAATGTGAGCCTCCCAGTCACATGTGTTATCTTTAAGATTTCTATGCCTCCACCAAAAGTCTACTAAATTAATAAACTACCCTTTATGGATCCTCTCATTTCGATCTTTGATCTTTAAGAAATACATAGAAAAAGTCACCCCGTCATCAATGTTCTTCTCACCTCAGTGAATTACGTGTGATGGATCATGCACGTATCTCCTCGGATATGAAACATTGATGACATCGTTCTCACAATCAAACAAGTGAGGTCAATCCATGTAGCACACCACTTCACCAACTCTATGTAGTATCATGTGAGGGCCAATGAACCTCATATATTTTTTTCCACACCTCCCGAATCTATGTATCCCACATCAAGGAGAGACCTGAAGGTACAAATGGTATCCCCCCTCATAGTCCAAGGGCCTCTATCTTTGGTCATAAAAAGACTTCTAATAGATCTATGCAGTCTTTAGTTACTCTTGTATGGCCTTCATCTATTCTGTAGTCACCTACAATAACTCCAATACCCTGAGTGATGAATCCTTTGGGTCCGTCCAGCAATCTGGTGACCATTAGGGGCACCCATAAAAGTTCTCAAATGGTTCAATACAGATGGTGGAATTGTATATATTATCATATGAATAATCCACTAGAAGTAGGTGATCCTTCAAGATGAATCCTAAATCATGGATAAAATTATGTAGCATTTCCTTCAGAACATGAATGGTCTGTACAATCTGGTCGTCCATCAGTGGGTGAAACATTGTGATCAAGCACATATGAGACACAAATACTTCCTTCAATCACTTACACAACTAGGATGTAAATATAGAATCACTATCTGAGACAATCGTAGATGGATCTCCCTAGAGTGGAACTATCTCCTACAGATAGACTCATCCCAAGCCCTCTATTGAAGTCTACTCTTGAATTGCTATGTATTTGGATGACTTGGTGAGTGGGTCAATGATATCCCATATGGTATCATGGCCCTTGGATGTACAAGGTCAAAATTTCACATAGTTTATTGATATCCTATACCACCTATATTCTATCACCTCTAGTTTTTTAGTTAAACCTATAGGTACCTGGTGTTAGTACTTCACATAATGACATGTGAGGAATCAAAAGACAAACTATCTAACTCCCTTCTCCATTCCCGTCCACCGGAACTGAGGTTAGTGGTCTTGGTACATATTCATCACATTTCTATGTACCGCTAAAGTGGATGTATGTAACTCCCTCAAACCTCCTCCCATAAATGCAATAGTACTATAGTGAATCCTCTGAAGAGAGTGGTGTTCTCCCCACCTTTCTAATATCCATTAGTTTCATAACCTTTAGACACATGATCACATAAAGCCTCATTGTCGGCATATCTATCCAAAATGGATATATACAACAAGGAAAACTAATCTGATGCCTCATTCAGTAGACGCAAACCCGATATCATGTTGAGAGCATCTACCACCACATTCTCCATTTGAGGGGTAGAGTCAATCTCAATGTCATAGTCCTTGTGGAACTGTAGACATCATTGAAATCTCAAGTTTAGATTCTTCTGAGATAAGATATACTTGAGACTCTTGTGGTTAGAGTTTATGTTAAACTAAATTCCCATAAGGTAGTGTCACCACATCACAAATGAAAATACAAACACTGTGAACTCAAAATCATGGGTCACATAGTTCTACTCATGTGGTCCCAACATTCATGAACCATACATAATCACCTCTTTCCCCTATATCTGGTCACAACCAATTTTGATTTCAGTTTCATTTTAGAACATCATGTATTCATCACCTTCCTCTGGAAATCTCAATAAAATAGAATTCTTTAACATCTTCCAGAGCTGCAAAAATGTCTCATGCCACTACATCATCCACGCAAATGGTTTTTACCTTAATTTCAATGTATTAAATTATGTTTATTCACTAGAAATGTCAGGTACAAACAAATAATAGTAACCAGAAAAACCATGGAATGTACACACCTTAGTAACACTCTTGGGTGGTTTCCAATCAAGCGCCACTCCTATCATTGTTGGATCTACTGAAACTCACACCTAAAAAATGATTATCCCCATAAATGGACATCTTGAATCTAGAAATAACTATTAGAGGATATTACATAAAGATATTTCTCTCAGAGTATGTCTAGTAACATCCTCAAGTGTATCTTCTTCTACTAGTCAGACACCGAGTACACTAGGATGTCATAAATGAATACCACCTTGAACTAGTCTAAGGCTATAATATTCGGTTCATGAGTCCCCTGAACATTGATGGGGCGTTCATTATAGAAAACAAAATCATCATGTACTCATATTTTTTGTATCAACAACTGGAATCCATATTTAGTTTATCCACATCCTGTATTCAAAGTAGGTGATATCCTGATATGAGGTAAATATTTTAGAACGTCCTTGCTCCATTTAGATTATCAAAGAGGTCATCAATACCCTGGGGTGGATACTTATTCTTCACGATCAACTGGTTTAGGATCTGAAAGTTCACACATAATATTATGCTCTCACCTTCCATACTGGAAAACATAACTATGGCATCCAAGGGAAAAACTCTTGGTCTCATGAAGCCCTTCTTCTACACGTCCTCCAACTATACCCACAAATCACGAAGCTCTACGGAATATATCCGATATGAAGGTGTAGATATTATTGTATTAGTGGGATATATATCAATGTATATGTATACTTAAATATGGGGACGTAATCATAGGACACCCTTAGTAATGATGTTCTCATACTCCTCCACCACTTCCAGAAACTGAGGACACATATCATCCATTGTGCTGGTGGTCAAGCCATCCATTTGAGGAGTGATCAGATGTACCCTCTTATGTGGGATTACATTATTCACTTCATGGGTTTTCATTTCTCATAAAAAGGAAAACCTACTCCCATCACTATGAAAACACCATACTATGTGCCAAAAATAGTCAATCTATGCATGGATTGTGGATAACTAGACCATACCGAAAATGACATCATAAGGACAAGATCTCAACTGAATGTATCCCATCCATGATTAAGGTCACAATATCAAAATTAGTGTGTGATCATTTAATCCACACCAATATGATTTTCTAAATGTAAAGGTCGATTTAATGGTTCCAATGAAATCTTTGAGCCTCAAACAAGGCTGATGGAAAGAAAATAATGACCAAAACCTGTGTCTATTAAAACTACTACTAAGGGGGACGACATATATCACACCTCCAATCATCCCTAGTGTCTCAGGCTCATAAACCTCCATTGCCTAGAGGTATCATTGTATCTTTCCACAAGCTCCCTATGTTTTTTGGGGACCACCAGGGGATGGTGGTGGTACTACGTCGATCCCCCACCCACCTCCTGCTACCCTAGCCTACTCCTCTGCTACATCTGTCACCCTACATACCATTGTGCTTTTTCGTCCTCCTCTGTCTCGTTGGTATTGCTACCATCTCCTAATATTTTTTACAATGTTTTAGGCAATCTCCAACCAGATATCCCTGACCGGTGCATGAGTAACACAACATGTCCTTCACTTGAATCTCTCTTCTTTGGGAGCCCAAACCACAGATCTAAAGTGATGGGGTCATCCACTAATATTCTTGACCTACTTAGGTCCTTGTGGAAACTATCGGCTACCTACCACTAAAGTCTCAGCAACCTGGTTCCTGGTCGTAGCTCCCACTCTCAGTGTCTGCTCTGATAGAAAGCTCTCCACTAGTGGTGCTCGCTCTAGTACCCCATAATATATAGGAAATCTAAGGGATATCATGGATTAACTTATATCCCAGAATAATACCAACTCTATGGTTTGATACCTAGATAATGTGTCTCTTACCATATCTATGGATTAGCATGAAAGATTTGTAAAACATATCAAGTACTCTGCCTTAGTGCTACTGCCCAACTGTAGATACTGGAGCTCCTTCATTCCCACTAATCACAACATAGCTGGAAATAAATACTCTCTTAAGTGATGCATGAAGTCTTCCCAAGAGCGATTCACCTCATCATGAGTATGGATCACTAAACACCACCATCGCCCTATAGATCCTAGAAGAAGACTTACATCTATGATTTTCATCTGGTTGGAAGACATCATCCCATGGAAGAAGTCATTGGTAACTAGATATTTATAATCCTAAACTATCTGGGGTTCTATCCCACCCGAAAACCTATGAGGTCAGTGCTAATGGAAGTCATGAAACAAACTTAGTATACATTCTTTCTTATCTAGAAGTATTGGAATTAGTTGTGGCTCGATAGGTGGTGGTATTGCTGGTAAATCACCCAGTGGTTCTATATCTGGTACTTGACTCTGTACCAACCATTCATGACTAGATGGATCATCCTCATGACCACTCAATGGAATCTTGGTTGGATCTCTATAACGAGGAATCTTGAAATAGAACAAAAATAACCATGACCAATAGAGTATACCTAGGGATCTTAATCAAGATGGATAATAGAGTACACCCAAATACTATATGATGCATGTACTGGTGTCTTCCATGTAACTAGTGCTTCTACATATCGAGTCAAAATTCATATTCCTAGTGTCCTATTGAGTGGATACGTCATCCACTGCACAAACCTTGTAATCCCGAGTCTCAAAGTTGAAGAAGAAACACTTGACACTGCTACACTAAAAAAAACTAAAAGTCTATTTGTCTTTATGTAGAACTAAATGCTCTGATACCTCTTAGTCAAAACCCAACCAAGAGGGCCCCACGTCATGACTACCCTTATCCCTCCTCCAATAGGCGAGGTGCTAGTGACTAGCACCGAGTTGGAATATCCCACAAATGAGAGGAATTTTCATAGGTACTTTCACACCCACGCACATATATGTGACAAAAATTAAGAGATATAAAATCATTGTTTAAAAAAATTATGCATGCACTAATATACCAACCCTACTTTATGATAGTAAAAAGGTTTAAAATTAAACAGGGACAATGTAAAATTCCAAAAAAAATAGTGTTTGTAAAAGTGAATGAAAAATTTGTCGAAACTGAACTGCAGAAAACCCTACCTGAATGGTTATGTGCTGGAAATCAATTTGATGCTTTAGGAGCACACCTCGACTGTCTGGTCCCTCAAAGAACCACCTGGTCCTTGTCCACCTAGGACTCCATCAAAGAATCAATCATCTACACAAGACACGACATGTGTAGGCAACTCTCATGTATGGTTTAGTTAAACAATACTCAGTAAGACACCATGAAACCAAAAAGGCATACCACTAAAAATATATAGATTATAAGAAAAAAAGAAATAGTAGAGTCATATCACATAGGAATAACTCTATAGAGCACAAAAAAGGATCACCAAACATAATCCAAAAAACACACAGTATCGATAAAAAATGTATTACTGGTGAGACAATCATTCCTGATAAGACATTTCATCTTAGTAAGACACATATTCACAGTAAGATATGTTTTCATGATAATTCACACAGTATTACAAAATCACAGTCTCAAAGTGACACCCAATCACAAGATTTCCCTCACAGCTTGAAAATTCACAGGGAATGAACTCTTTAATCCATTAGGTCATATGAACACTTCCACAAAAACCCACATAGGATATCTTAAATAGTCAATATCATTGCAAGGGTCCCAACCCTGCAAATGGATCATCCAATGACACATGTTTTAATAGATATGGATAATTTCATAAAAAGGAATTACCTGGGTCTAGTATGTGTTTGATCCGACCTGATAGACCTGGACTAACTTTCCGGAAGACCTAGTCTGGCCTGATAGGTCTAATGGTACATGTCCCGACTCTTCTGGTCTGGCCCATACCCACATGGGATAGTACGGTCTACCACATGTAGTCCACCTCAGATGTGTTCCCCCATATATCATGTGGTTCCATAACACCTCCCACGCGGTCGTCCAATTGTGTATGCCTACCTCAGGGCCTCACTACTATTGTGGGCTCCATGAAGTCGTCTTCATCGTACATGGCCACCTTAACACGTTCACCCTTGTGGCCTCGCCACATCCCTTGGTCGACACCAACCCACAATAAAATGCATCCACCGGACCATGTGACCTCCGCAAGTTGTACCTGCATGCAACACCACCATCGTGCGCTGCCTCGCACACATGCCTAGCGCTGGTGCTCCCTTCCACGGACCACCGAGGCTCCGTCAATTCCTTGAATTTGGAACGATCATAGATATGGATACCTGACGACCTAATCTACCCTATTATAACATATAAATTCATTTTTACACCAATCAACATGTCTGATCATGTTCATAGCCTTTGGGTAAGCTCATCCAGGACTAAGAGGGTTCAAAGACAATAAACACAAAGAATAGGTGTATGAAAACCACAAAGAACACCATGGAGAATTAATATCAACCTTTGATTGTGTCGGCCTCATTACGTTCCCATTATAATAAAGAACAAGGAAACATGGATAAACAATTCAGGCCTAATGATTTCCCACAAATATTCTCATCCTGCAAGAGTTATCGAACAACATGTTAACCTATTTGTTTGGTGATCCGATCATTGATTCTATAAATTTGGTAATAAAATCAAAGAATAATGCCCAAACTCAATGTTTCATCATTTTCTAAAAATAACAGATCATAAAATAAGTGTATTTTGTAAGATATATTTGAAACAATGTCTACTTATATCTGATTTGAAATTCTGTCACCTTTTTCCATCAAGAGTGTTGTCCATGATATCTCCAGAGCCTCTATGAAATTTTAGGTTTATTTGTTTAACCGTAGATCCCTTTCTCTAAGGTTTTTTTTAAAATTAATTTCACTACATTGGAAAAACATAAAAATAAAATTAATTTTCCATTTATTTTAGTTATTAAAACACCAAAACTACATTCTAAAATTGACCCAAACTGATCGATGCTAGGCCCCACCTAAGGTAAGGCCACTTTTCTGAATGCACTAGTGCCCTCATATTTCGGATTCGAGTACCCATATAGAATTTATTCAACTTTTTCATGAAAAATGGGTGAGCGTGATATATAATATTTTAATATTTTTCTTGAAAATGTTTCAGGAACAGTGGGTACGAAATCACACGTCATCTCAGTTCTTAATATTGAAACAATTATAATAACATTCAAAAATAATTATTGGTAAAATTTAAGAAAATACACTACATCCTCCCTCTCTTTACCTATATCTCTCCCTTGGTGATTTTGGAGATCACTGCTAATTTGGGGCAATCTCGTCAATGATCAATCCGTAGGGTTTGTTACGGTGCACCTCTCCAGGTATGTGTTATTTCTCTCTATCATTTTTTTGTCATGATAGTGGTGTTGGCTATAGTTATGTCACAGATTCACGATCAATTAGCATTATTATATCATTCCATTTAATTTAATTTTTACACCTGTTTATTTTATATATTTTACTCTTGGTTTCCAATCCCCATTGTTGATGGTATATAGATTTATTCCATTTGAGGCTGGTGTTCCAATAAAATGGTTAAATTCTAGGTATTTTTTGAAATTATAGAAAAATTACAATGGGGTTTTCATTAAATATAAATTATTTTTGGTTTAAATGGATTTCATGGAAAGATAAATGTTTTTAAAGGGGTTTTCATTAAATATGTGGTTTTTGAAACAGAAATAGGGTTTTCAATCACCAAATCGGTAAGTATTGGAATCAATTTTTTTTATAAATGTAATTCATGGATTTTAAATGTATATTTATAATATTGGAACTTTGGGAACCTTGAGTTCTTCAAGAAATTGACATTGGTTTCCTTAGTGTGTTTGGGACCACTAACTATGGTATTGGTGATATCTACAAACTGTTGAAGGAATCTACATTGGTTGGATAATACATTTGGCCTGGTTAGACAATTTTATGTATTTTATGTATTTTCCCATTAAATGGATCCCAAATTGTACTGTTCTTAGCCAATTATGGGGTTTCATCATGTGATGGATTTTATCATGGACTTTTAGTCATAGGTTTTTTGAGGGTGTATCACATGGCATCAGAAAATGATAATTCATTGATATGTGTTTAATTTCTTAACTTATGAGGAATGGATATTATTTTCTATTTTGGCACATATAAATTCATATTTATTTCTTGAGAATATGAAAATTTTTACAAAATAATATTGGAAAATATTTCAAATCAATTTGGGATTTATAAAAATTCTTTTTGAAATTACTGTAAATCTATATTTATTTTAAAATCCAGAACTATTGTTATTTCATTCAGTTCCCAATGACTTGGAGGTGACTATTGATCACATGGAGACATTCTATTCCCATTTTATTCAAACATTCTAGTTTATCTATTTTTTTTGTAGTTTTTGGATCTATTTTAATATTTTTTTATTAAAAATATTTTGGTTGTATTTCTTGTTTTGGTTAAATTCAATACTTGTTTTGTTGTATTTGTTTCACCTCTTCATGTGATAGTATGATTAGGTGTATGGTTTGGTAAAACCATGTTGGTTTATTAGAATTATAATTTTTGAAGATTCATATTATATCATTATTTACACTTTTTGGTCCACACATGCTTTGTGATTAAGTGAAATAGGAAACATATTTTTTAAAGGTGGTAATTATCACATAAATATGATAAAAACTCTGATTCCTTAATTAATAGATAGAAATAATGACAATGAAAAATTTAATCATTTAATAATTTTATAATTTACATAAAAATAAAATTATTCATCAAACACATCATAGATTCAAGACCTAAGAGGTGGTAATGAAAGGCGAACCACATCGTGTTGTGGATATGGTAGTCCACACATACACATTATCGATTATTTTTTTGTAGAAGATGCTATAAAGTGAATAAATAATTTATTTTCTATAAATATAATGAAATATATCTATATATAAGATAAATTAAAAATTTTATTAAAAAATTTAGGGAATATATGGTAGATAAAAATTAAACTAAGGACTAGGAGGAGAATAATACTCTTGTTGGAAACATTGATTTTCCTTTGAGTTATCTATGGAAATAAAAGTCATAATCTTACGAAAGGATAAAAATTCATTTTTTAATGGTAGAAGGTTCTAGTATTAAAAAATTATAATATTTTTTTCCAAGTAATTCAATGTAATGGATGTGTAATAAAGGGGTGTTAGTGGTCTATTTAATAAGTAAAGAGAAGGGTAGTTTTGGATTTACCATAATTTATTTAATCATTTACTTACATTATTTGTTGTTTAAAGACCATAATATTTAAAAAAATATATATTTAAAAACATTTTAGGGCCTAAAATCTTCCCGTACATTCATTTTTGAGACACCCATGAGAGATTTAGTGGGGTTTACATTCACTTTTCACTTCACCCATGTATAATTTTACCAAGGAAATTTTTCATTTTCCCATGTCTACTAATTAAAATAATCTCACTTATATTGATATTATCACTTAATTTTAATTTTATAATTCTATAGATGATATGAATTTTATCAAAAAAATTACTATGAATAATAAAAGTTAATTTCAAAATAAATATGCTTAGTGCTTCTAAATAATTTTTTAAATAATCATGTTTTTAAAAAGAAAATTATTATGTGTGTTAATATTAATAATATTAATATTTTTAGAAACTAAATTGATTTATTAGAAATGAAAAATATGTAATGAGGAAATAAAAATCAATCCAAAACAAATATTTAGAAAAATATTAATTAATTAAAAATAATAAACATAAAACAATTATATTTATATATGTTACCTTTTACATAAGTTATAAAAATGGTGTCCATAAGTTTTCTGTTATTATCCATGACTCGTATTCCACTTAAAATTTTCCCTTGATCCTAGTGGGTCACATGTCCTCAAGGACGTCTCCTCAAATGCCAGACGCATCAAACTAGTAGTGGGGCCTATGTTGTGCCTCTGGGTAGACTATTACCTCATTACCAAAGTGTACTATAATGGATAAATATAAACAAAGGTAAGTATTCAAATAAATAAAAATAAATAAGAGGCACAATTGATATTGAATAAACTAATACATAAACAAGGATAATGATAAAGGAATAAACTGTAACAATTGATGATGATATGTCATGTCACTAGGAAACTAGAAATCTTGGATATAAGACAAAAGACTTAAAATGTTCCAAAAAATATAAAAAAATAAAAAGTCTATCCAAAGCATCTAAAGATCCAACTTGGTCAAATTCTATCATGAACAATCCTAAAAAACTTGAAATCAAGTGTTTAAAGTTGAAAAATCCATTTTTTGCACATTCAATATTGTAATTTAATCCGAGTACCAAACAACACTGGGATAGGGTGTGAGATGAATCTACATGGGCCACCACCAACTATGTTTATAACCTCTGACCTGTGTAATTGAATTGTGACAGTTTGAAAGCATGAATATATAATGTAATTATGTTTAATGTAACTAAATACCCAATTACTAACTTCATCCCTCGGCTGGTGTTTGAACATATAACATATTCATTATTTTATCATTACAAGTTTATAAATAAGCCACAAGCAAGAAATAGTGTAGGATCCAAGATGGAATGAGGAAACCAATAATAATATTTAATAATGATGTTACAATCTAATGACCAAGGAAATGTGGACCATAAGGTATTCTAACACAGTAATAATTGTTTCCTTGCTTTGGGTATGAGTGTAATCTAAGGGTAATTGTATAATGATTTCCGCAATAACATGACTACCTAATCCCATGCGATCATCCAAGGTAAAAGGGAGCTATGTAGTGACTAGGACATATTGGTTTTAACCATGGAACAATCTTGTCAATTCTCGATCCAAGGATTGTATCCATGGAACCCTTCAATAATATCTCGAAGATCATATGGTTTCATAACTAGAATCCATGAATTTTCAAGGATAGGGTTCTAGGTGGGTCTCAACCTAAACATGTAGTATCCTTAAATCAGAATGGAGTTCTTGAGTTATCATGGAATTACCTGATCAGAATCCAAGGTGAACTCGAGTCATGCCACAAGCATTTGATAATGAAGTCATATAATATTTCATTAGGGTCAAGACTAAGCTTTCATTAGTGTGATAAATAAAATAAGCAAGAAACCATTCAATATATTCATAATTTATCTATAATTCTATTTGTTTCAAGCCTTTTCATTCATTAACGTGACAAGGAAATGTAGCATGCAACAATTCTTTTAATAAATTTAAGTATATTCATCAATCCAGGATCATTCCAATACCTTACATTAATTTTTTATGTGGTGTTACAGACATGCAACCAATTATTAATTTTCATTTAAGGCCAAGTCATATTCTTTTTATACTCTCAAATTCCCAATTCACAATTAGTTATGAAATTGATACACTAACATTAGGTAGGTCATGTGGTGAGAAATCATGGTACCTTCCATTATGCAATTCAAAATTTCAAACAAACCATTTAATATTGAAAAAAATACTCTTAGAATGTTTAATCCAAGGAATACCCAAATTGTGGCTCAAACATGTCAAATATAAAAAACCAAATTATGGAATAACGTCATACATGGAATGGATGGAGTTTTGGGTGTAACCACTGTAAAAAAGACACATATCTTGAAAAATAATAACAATAAATTTCTAATTATTATATTCATTGAATATAAATTCTATAAACGACAATTGATAATATCCACAAGCCCCACATGAGGGATTCCAAAATGAACGAAATTGAGGGATGAGTTATAGACAAACCACCTTATTCTTGTACAACTCTCCTCCTATAGTATAATCCATTTATTTGGAATGTATTGGAGTAGATCTATAAAATGTGAAAAAAATTCTCACACCTTGATAGCTTGGTTGAATGTAAGATAGATGGGGAATGACTCAAAAGGACATGAGTACTTATAATTGCACATCCAACGTGATGACGAAAAGCTTGATCATATCATGGATGATGTATATCTCTTGATCCCTAGAATAGACCTTCAAAATTATCCAAATTGAGATAAATGGAATTAAATCCCATTGGAATTTAGATTAGGGTCGAAGGAAGAGCTTAATTAGACCATTAAGGGAAAAAGGTAAAATTACCCATAATTTAATATGTTCACAGGTTTTCTGCACGGTTTAAAAAATTGTGTGCAAAGCATGAACGTGTACCTAGGAAAATAGGCATACCACATAGTTATACTTCATGGTTATGTAAATCATGCACCAACAATGTTAGATGAATCTACCAAAAAATTTGGGCCATCTTCTTGGTTAGATCTAACCATGTAGCCTACCAACATGGTTTTCTCTAACATTTTTACATGCCTAGTTTTCCTATGAAGATGGGTTTCAAGATCCAAAAAATCCCTAGACACCCCATGAGTATTTTCTAACTCATTAAGCATCCATATTATGTCCAAAAAATGAATTATACAAAAATTTAAATGATACTCACTTGAGTGAAAAACCAGGTTCTTAGAGTCTTCCCCCCTTAAAAGGACTTGTCCCTGAGTTCACCTTCCAAAGGTGGTGAAACACTATATTAGAAAAAATATGGACACTGAGCACGTATATCATCCTTTCACTCCAAATTCTTGTCCTACACTCTTCCATGAATCCATAACACATGCACTAGAGGGATAGATCATCCTTCAAGATACTTCATGCTCCGATCAACAATGTCCATTTTATAATCCTAAAAGGAAGCATCAGTATCTAACTCAAATACCATAGGATCAATGGTATAAGGCATGTCCTCATGATATTGGAGAATATATGAAACATAGATGATTTTTTGCATCACATGACACCTTTGAGCTAGTATCATCCGACAGGCTACCAACCAAACTCTCTGTATAATCTCATACGGTCCCACATAACATGGTAACAACTTCCATTACTTATGTAACCATATATTCCCTAGCTTGAGAGACACCCGAAAGAAAAAAATCGTCCAAGAACACAACCTTCAGTGGTCATTCATTGTGATCGGCCTTAGATTTCCTACTATATAGAGTAGTATCTATAATTTTCCTGATCAGATGAACCATCTATAAAGTGTTTGAATGAGAGGAGAAACTAACAGGGATGCATCACCTACCTCTAGCAAGTAGAGTGGTGAATGACATGACCTTCCATATAAGACCTCAAAAGTAGCCATCTAAATTAACACATGGAAACTACTGTTATAGATGAACTCAATGAGAGGGATATGGTTCTCCTATGAAATAACTAAATCAATGGAACATACTTAGAAAATATCATGTGGAACATATATTTTCCTTCCCATAGACTTCTCAAATACCTGGAAGAACTATGACATGAAATGAAATTCCCTATCTGAAATGATAGTATGAGGGATCCCATTTACTCATATGATCTCACAGACTTAAAGGCTTCCCCTGTCATCAACATTGAATGTATCTTAAATAGTAAATAACTGAGACTCATTTGTCAGCTTGTCAATGACAATACATACACAGTTTCTACCTCTAGGAAACCTTGGTAAGTGATTTACAAATTCCATGGCTACGTAGTCAAATTTCCATTCAGGTACTGGTAGTAGATGTAAAAATCTTGATGGTACTTTTTGATCCTCTTTCACTCGTTAAATGGTCGAACACCTAGTGGTAAAGAATTATATCTAATGTTTTATCCCTGGACACCAATATTGGAATTTCATATCTCAATACTTCAGGAAGATATATGGATCAATTTCCCATTGAGAAGCGTGGGACCCTTGCATCAACTCCTCTATCATATCTGTAAGAACATAGAAACACCCAAGTATACACAATATGGAATCTGTATCCACAGACCAATCTAAAGCTGGGTCTGCTCCAAATAAACTCCCATGGGGAACAAAGTGCTCAGGATATGAAAATTTTCTTGCCTTTACCTTATCTAGGGGAGAAGATGTAACTATCAAGGATGAGAGGTAAGGCTACTCATGACTATCAGAAACTATAGATGCATCTAAGAATTTAGGACCACTAAATTATATTTATCTATGTATTCTCGTAATTCATGGGCCTTAGTTTTACGAGTCATTGAATCTATACCCATATTTCCCTTCTCAACCATATATGTGATCTCAAAATCAATGGATTGTAGATATTCCTATAATATCCACAATCTATGATTCAATTCACATTGTGTAAAGATATATTTGAGGATATTATGGTCTATGTACACCAAAGTGTGCTAACCAAACAAATAGTGTCTCCAGCAACGTAAGGCAAGGACAACTACAGCTAGCTCATGTTTGTATGTCAGGAAGTATCTTTCATGAGGCCCCAATTTCTGAGATCCATATGTGATGACTCTTTCCACCTGCAACATCAATTATCCTAGTTTGATGTCTGCTGCATCATAGAAGACGGTGTGACCTATTCCTCTCTTTGGAAGAATTAGAATATGTGTTGAGATAAGCATCCATTTCCACTTCTGAAAGGGTTTCTCGAACACTATTGACCGCCAGAACTTAACACCCATATTTGAATGGCCATTAATAAGTGAATCAAGTTGTGGTTATTGCTGAATGAAACATCATTAATATCTGGCAATCCCTAAGAAACTCCATATATCAAACATGTTCTTTGGATTCTCACAAGAAACATATACACTAACCATTTCCAGGGCAATATATACTATTGAATACGATATTATGTGAACTATGTAGTGATATTTTTTGATCCAGAAGTGGAACTTATAAATAATATCTTAATGATGAATCTGTCTAAGTTTAATCAAGAAAATCACAAGGTGTTTGATTGGTCTATATGAGTCTGAGAATTCACCATTATGTTTTCCACAAAGACTATGAAAAATGAATCGAGAATTGGATGGAAAACCCTATTAATTAGAGCCATGAAAATTAATGGCATGTTCGTAACAATGAATGGCACAACAAAGTACTGATACATACCATACCTTCTATGAAATGTGTTATGAGGCATGTTTTATGGCCTTACATGCACCTGATATTATAATGACCTTAGTTAAATCGTATAGAGGACCCTAGCTCCTTAGATATGGTCATAGATATCATCTATTATAGGAAATAGATACCAGTTCATAACCATAAGCTGGTTCAATAATCCATAATGAATGCATTGATATAAGGTTCCATCCAACTTCTTGGAAAGAAGTATAGGCAAACCCCAAGAGGATGTATTGGGTTGTATAAAGCCTTATGCCTCTAAATCCTATAATTAACTCTTGAGATATCGAATCACTATAGGTTCCATTTTGTACGAGGGAATTGAAATTGGTGCTTCTCCTAGAACAAGATCGATCATAACCTCTACCACTCTGTTAGAATGTAAGCAATAAAAACCATCAGGAATTAAATCCCTAGAATGATCCACTACTAGTGGGAAATGATCCTATCAAAAATCTGAATCCTCTATAAATTGACTTCCAATATAGTAGGTCATTCCACCTAGAACATGATGTTATGGTCACATTCTACCCGCTTATAAATACCACCCACCCTTACATAGAAAACAGATTCCCTATGGTGATGTAAACAATACCTTGTGGTGATAGAATTCTTCAAAAGTATGATACTGAACCAACGAATCCATCCCAAGAATGACATATAAGTATATCTTCTCGAGAACGTATTGGTAACATATGAATGGGTAACTACATACCACAAGTAGGTAGTCCCTACATTTGAGTATGCCCACTGATCTCACTCCACACAGTGTATGGATGGTCATTACACAACAGAAATACTATATAGTTAGTCCGAGACATTCCATGATAGAAATAGAGATCAAATATATTGAATCCCACATATCAAATATAGTATATACTATAGTAGAATCCAATAAAATAGTACCTTTTACTATACATGGCCACATAACCTAATCCCCAAATATCAGTTGAAGTTCTAGCAATTTTTGTAATGACCAAAACGTTCATTAATGAAAATTATTCTTGATCTAAATAAATGCCTCATTATTAAAATGGTTATATGAAATATTCCCTCCTTTTTATTTATTTTTTATTTTTTTAAATAATGTTATGAATTATGTCCATTGGTAATACAGACCTTGAACAATGATCACATGATTAGTATAAATATAGGGTTTAACAAATCCAATTTACGTAGACAAAGGAAATGATAGCCTCATCCAGTAGACTTCCCCATAGGAAGCCCATTTGTTAGAGCTTGGAAATGAGGTGGCGTAATTGGGCATCTTTTTTGAGCAATACAAAGATGAGCTTCAATGTGTTAAACTCGAATGGAACCACCTATGGGAGAAGTGGGCGTTGATTGGGTTTACCACCCATGAAATGTTATCCGAGCCAACCCTAAAAGTATATCACCATCTTTCATCTTAAACTAATGGCTTATGTGGGTGTTATAAGGAGTTATGTATCAAGGCCTTATAACTTTGATTATTTTCATTATTTTTGTATATAATAAAGAAAATACATTCATTTTATTATTATTACATTGTAAATATTTTTTTCAAATCACAAATAGTATTCTCAGTTAATATTAAACTAATGAATCTATTTTAAAAAATTAATTTATTTTTTATTTAAATAATATTTTAATAAAATAACGTAAATTAATTTTTATTATGTATAATGTATCTTATAATTGTTAGAAATACAATTGTAATATTTATTATGTTTTGAAAGTGGTTTTTGTCAAAAGACATGAATTTTATATGAAGGTTAGTTTTTATTTTAATACTAAAAATTTCCATATTTATAAAATTATTTTGATAAAATAAATATATTTTTTGGAATTATGATGTCAAAATTATCCAATGGGTAATTTTTCATAATTTTTGAAGATAGTTGATTTTTTGGGTAATAATTAAATATGACTTAAATATACGATGTGTTTTATGATAACATAAAGACCCAATAGTGATGTAATAAAATACTATAAACATTATGTCCATCTAATATATATTTTACCATTAAAATAAAGAGATTTTATGTTTTTTGATTTATTTTACGAAGAATCAGTGGACCCTACAAGACTTATAAAACATTTTAGATTTTTAAATTAATTTCCTCGAGAGTGTGACTCACCTCCACATAAGAAACCAAATTATATTAAAAAATTAGGCCATTTTCCATATATAGTATTGTTTTTCTCTCCCCTATGGAAAAAACCATGGGAAAAACCATGGGATGCTTTGTGGTATTGATTAGTTTAATTTGCGGTGTCCCAAACATAAATAATAAAGAATTCACCCACCTTTCATATATAAACCCACCCAAGTTCTCACTTCCTCTCAACACAATTCCTTTGGAGTTCATCCTAATTCTTCCCTCCTATCTCTGTTATCCTTCCAAGGTGCCCCACGCTCTCATAAAGCCACTGTCAAATCCCTCCCAGGCCTTTGGGATGACACTTCCATATAAGGAATTTTTTCCTTTCTCATTTTTGTCCAAATTTGATTATTTGTTATGCCATTTTATTTTCAAATAAAAATGTTGGGGTATGATTTCGAACCTCCCCCATACTTCCTTATTAATGTTTTAATGACGGGAGACACCTTTTCTCTCTCATTAATTCCTTCCATGTACACATGTTACCATGCCAAAATTCCGCAAGGAATTTTTCTCTCATTTACATTCATGTAATTTTTTTGTTATTCATCTAAATTCCATTCCACCTGATGGTATATTATATCCCATGATCCCCTTAATATACATAAAATGTATAAATTATGAGATACGCCTTCACTCTCATCAACTCTGTTGGACCATTCATGATATTGAATTTTTTATAATCACAAACAATGTCAACATACAGATTCTAATATTTCATGCCAATTTTAATATTTCAATGTGATTCAATTTATTCATACATAAACATATACATTAATATGTCAATTTCTTATAATTCCTGATTCAATATGGTTACAATTTTTTTTACATATACATATATTAACAATTCAACTTGTAATGGTATATGCAAGACAAACTCTTCACAATCTTTCTTGGATTCCCTTAGACCGAAGAATGACTCACCGAAGTTGACACACCGAAACTGAAGTATGGCTCACTTAAGATGACACACCGAAACCAAATTCGACACACTAAATCTGAAGATGACACACCAAACTTGATGTTTGACAGACCGAAACTAAAGTTCGACAGACCGAAACCGAAGTTCGGTATACTGAAAAATGACATACCGAAGTCGACACAGAAAAGTTCAACAGACCGAAGTCAACACACTGAAGATAACACACCGAAGATGATAGACCGATGTTATCAACTCGAAGAAAAAAGAATGAATATTACTCACCGATTGATATAAATAACTGTTTCCATTTTATTAATTCAAATTTATTTCTAACGGTCATATGTAGACAAATTAATGTTTCTGACATTATTTAATGTTGTCTATAGGATAATCCATAAACATGTACAAGGAACATGCTCGTGTGAAGATAATTATTCACAGAGGATCATGGAGAATAGATGGACCTCATCTTTCACATTAATGATTTGATGCTGATAGTATAAGTAAACGATGATACACAGACTGTGCGAATACGAAAGGAAAAGAACTAAGTGTTTGAGATTATAAGAAGACTATGACAAGATATCTTCAGCACAAAGGCTCAATATACATTGATACATCAACGAGTGGTTCCTTTTCACTCCCTAAAGCTGGATTACAGAAACTGAGATACTCTGTTTTGATGATATCTTCATGAAGAAGACTCAAATACCAGTTTCTCAACATTCATTGAGTCTAGAACCTTATTTCACAACAGACAGAGAATTCATACCTCTATTCTCATCCATAACTCTGTTGGGTTTTATAATTTCTATTTGAGCAGTTTGTATATTTATTTGTATTATGCACACTATCTCTTAATCATAACTAGAGGATATAAAAATATCCTCATACTCAATCACATATTTCATTCTTTTTCCATGAATACCTCTGGTAGAGGTCAAGTGTGACCCGGACAACCGGGTGTGCCATTGTAAACCCCAATCCATGGTTTGGATCAAATGTTTATTTATAAAAATAGATTGGTGGTAGGAGATCACCAAGTGAAGAGGATTAAGTCTCTGCTTGAGACTAATCCTCTTGTTTTCATTGTTGTGTTAATCTTCAATTACTTTGTTTTGTTTTATCCACTTCTTATATTAGCTAAAACATAAAACTGTTTTTGATTACACTTTGATAGTTATTTTGGGTTAGTGTGTTTATTTTTTTATTTCATTAAACTTGTTTCAAAAGTCGAATTAGTGTTCTACACTGATTTATCTGAGGACTAATCACCATTTCATAAACATGTTGACCAATTGAACTTTTACATTTTTAATGCCTTTATTAACTGGACCGTTTGTAAAATTTAGGGTTTTCTTAACTATAATGTTATTAAATAGAAATTTTAATTAAAACTCAATTTTCCCCCTCTTGAGTGTCCACTCCGACCAACATTTCTTATCATAGGATTAATTTTTATCAAGTTTTTCACATTATTTTCAACTGTGATTTTAGTTGTATCTTAAGGATATTAAAATTTCTGTCATATCTAAATTTTAAGTTCATTAAATTATTTGTAACATTGAAAAATAGAGTTGAGGGAGCTGCTACAGACAAGCCACTTTTCTTTAATGGTAATAACAATGCTCAATGGCAATTAAAAATGAAAACGTATCTAGAGAGTATGGGACCTGAAATCTGGGACACAATTGGAGAGAATCATATACTACGTGCTACTGCTAGGGATACATGGTCTTAGGTGACTAAAGCTACATATAATAATAACTGCAATGCATTGAATACCTTGTAAGGTTCCCTAGGTGATGATGAATTCAATATAATTTCTTCTTGTAAAACTACATATAAAATTTGGGATACTATCACTGTTTCTCAGGAGGGAACAACTAATATTAGAGAAACGGGACTAAAGACATACACTATTAAATATGATAATATTAAAATGAAGCCTAATGAACCTATCTCTGAAATATATATCAGGTTCAATGAAATAGTGAACACTATGAGTCTGCTTGGAAAACTAGTGGACAACAGGGACCAGATTATGAGACTGCTTCGATCCCAACCAGAAAGATGGAGGGGAACATCTGTTTCCATCCGAGAATCCTGTGACATATGCAAGCTACCCGGGAAAGTGCTAATTGGAAAACTTATGATGTACGAGGAAGAATTTAAGTAGAATAAATAGGTAGATGAGGAACCTAGGAAGAAATCAGTAGAATTAAATACAACTACCTTAAAGATAAAAAAACAATTAAAAAGATCATGTTCATGTAGAAAACTCCACTAGTGAAGAGTCCTATTCAGACAGTGACAAGGAGATGGATCATCTTCCAAGGAGATTCAAAAAAATTTATCAAAATAAAAAATTCTTTAGGAAGTAAAACTACAAGGGAAAGTATGATAGTAAAGTAAAATGGAAAAAATACAAAAATGGAATGATATATCAAATGAAATAATCTTCTATAAGTGCAAATGAAAAGGTTATCTCATGGAAGATAGTCCCAAACTGAAATTCAATAAGAAAAATGAAGACAAGGTAAAAGGATATAAAAAGGTTATGAATGCTACCTAGAGTGAATCAGAAGATAGGTCCAATGAATCTGATACATCTGACAGTGAACAGAAAATTCATGCCAACTTATGTTTCATGACAGAAACATTTGATGTAACACTTAAGTCTCCTAAAAATAATGCCTATTATTATGGGAATAAGATTGAGTCATGTAATGATGATGACATGACTAAATATGAACTATTTATATATTATGAAAAACATGATGATACCTTTAATGATCTCAAGGACAAGTACAAATCACTAAGGAGACAACATGATTTAAATGAAAATTATAAGTCAATTATGGATATTGAAAAAGAAAAACTCTCCAAACTATTAAAGGAAAACACTGAACTTATGTTATCCGATGAGAAATTAATGAAAGCCTTGAGAAGTTTACTACAGGTTGAGATACATTGACTCAGTTTTAAGGAAAACAGATTTCCACAAAACTTACATCTGGTCTCAGATATCAACCAGGATAGATAAGGATCATTAAAACTAAATTTATACCAAAATTTGGATAATTCACTGCTATTTCAAGTTCTAGACCATATCTTGAAGAAAAATTCTCTAAATGACCAAACAATGTGTTTATGTATCAAATATATATCTGCTAATTATATGAAATCTGTGAGACAAGTATGGGTTCCCAAAATGTTACTTGCTAACCTCAAAAACCCATGAAAATCTAGGTACCAAAGTTATCCCATGTCTAACCTGTTTTGAAAGGATATTATCTAAAGAGTTCATGTATTACTCTTTGGTACATGTACAGTGGATGTTCATGAACTATGAAAAGATACTAATAATTCTTCAAGATCCTAATCAATTTTGATGGTGGTCACATAACATTTGGTGACATTGGAAAGGGAAAACTCATCGGCTTAGGCCAGATCAGTAACCCTAATGTAGTATTAATTTCCAATGTATTTTTTGTTGACAGATTAAAGTATAATTTTATTATAATATCCCAGTTTTTTTATGACAGTTTCAATGTCAAATTTAAAAATGATGCACGTAATGTTATTAATTACAAAAATGATTTAATATTTACTGCTCTCATAAATGAAAATGTGTATGTAGTTGACTTAAATTCTTTAGCTAAGAAAAATGTTTCCTTCTTAGATGATTTTCATAAGAAATCCTGGATGTGGCACAGAATACTAGGACACTGCAATGTGCACTCTCTTAGGAAAATGACTAGGAAAGGTTTAGTAAGAGAATTACCTAAACTAGAATTCCGACATAACAAATTGTGCAATCATTGTCAAAAGGGAAAGCAACAAAATGTTTCTTTCAAACAAAAGAATGAAGTTTCTACTTCTCAACCACTTGAGTTGGTTCACATGGACTTCTTTGGACCATCACGAGTTTCATGTTTAAATGGTAAGAACTATGTTTATGTTCTTGTAGATGATTTTTATTGGTACACTTGGGTATAATTTCTATGTCACAAATGTGAATCTTGTTCTTATATTATCAAATACTCCAAGTCTGTTGAAAATATTAGTGGACGTTGAATTAAAACCTTGAGAATTGATCATGGATGTGAGTTTGAAAATCTGGAGTTTGAATCCTATTTCTCACACAATGGCTATAATCACAATTTCCCTTCTCATAGAACACATCAACAAATTCATGGAAAGAAGAAATTGGACCCTTCAAGAAATTTCTAAGACTATTCATAGTGAGTATAATTTACCTATTTATTTTTCTGGTGAAGCTGTAAATACAAAATGATATACCATTAATAGAGTCTTAATTAGAAATGTTCATACAAAGACCCCTTACAAACTTTCGTAGAATAGGAAGCCTATGGTTAAATAATTCAGTGTTTTTGGTTGCAAAATCTTTATCCTTAACACAAAAGAATATCTTGAAAAAATTTCTTTCAGAGTGATGAGAGCATTTTCCTAGCTTACTCAATCTTGAGTAAATCCTATAGAGTACTCAATAAGAAAACTAAATGCATAGAAGAGTCAGTTCATGTCAAATTTGATGAGACTGATCCAGATGAACCCAAAACCTCTCTTGAATATCTTGAGGAAGATATGTCAATTCTGAACCTCAATAATAATGATAGTGAATCCCCTGTAAAAGTAACCAATTCTAGGAATCTTCCTGAATCTACACCTGTTGAGTCTGAACAAATTGAAAATCATGAGGAGTCTAGTTAGAATATTTTTAGAGGTATTAGAACTCTCAAGAATCATCCATTAGATTTTTGTAGGTGATTTAAACCTAGGGACACAAATTAGATATTCTCTGAGAAACCAGGTTGAACATCAATATTTTCATTCACAAATTGAACCCAAAAATATTAATGACGCTATAAATGATGAATTTTGGGTGATGGCTATGTAAGAAGAACTAAATCAATTTGAATGAAACAAAGTCTAGGAACTAGTTGAATGACATAAAGACACCATGACCATAGGCACTAAATGGGTTTTTAGAAACAAATTTGATGAGTTTGGGAATATAGTTAGAAACAAATATAGGTTAGTTGGATAAGGATATTGTCCAGAAGAATGAATCGACTACAAGGAGACGTTTCCACCTGTAGCTAAGTTTGAGGCCATTAGTATACTACTTGAAAATGCAACTCATCTGAATTTCAAACTTTATCAAATGGATTTCAAAAGTGGTTTTTTAAATGGCTATATAGTTGAGGATGTGTTTTTTGAACATCCAGCCTAGTTCTACAAATTTCCATTTTTCAAATAATGTTTTTAAACTTTCTAAAGATTTATATGGTCTAAAGCAAGATCCATTAGCTTGGTATGATTGAATTAGCTCCTTTCTTATTTCAAAATATTTTACTAAAGGAATAACAGATCCTACATTGTTTGTTAAAATGATTTCCAAATATGTCTTGATAGTACAAATTTATGTAGACGATATAATTTTCATACCTTCAAAATTTTATTTATGTACTGATTTTTCAAAAATAATGCAAAATGAATTTGAAATGAGTTTAATGGGAGAACATAAAATTTTACTTGGATTTCAAAAATTTTCAAAGTCAAGATGGTATTATTTATATCAAAGTAAATATACAAAAGTACTTTTAAAACTCTTTTGTATGGATGGTAGTGAAGGTATTTATACACCTATGAGTACCACATGTATGTTGGATGCTGATGAAGCTGGAGAATCAGTGGATCAAACCAACTACAGAGGCATTATAAGGAGTCTTCTCTACCTTAGTGCTAGTAGACCTAATATTATGTTCATTGTATGCATGTGTTCTTTCTTTCAAGCTAATCCCAATGAATCTCATTTAAATTCTATTCAATGGATTTTCGAATATCTCAAACATACCCCCCAACTTTGGACTATTTTATCCAAGAGGACAATCATTTGATTTAATAAGTTATTTAGATGATGACTTTTCTGGTTATAAACTAGATAAAAAAGCACATCTGGGACATGTCACATGTTAGGGAAGTCACTAGTAACATGGTGAAGTAAAAATCAGTATTCTGTTGCATTATCTACAACCGAGTCAGAATACATTGCTGCTAGTTGTGGTTGTGAAAAAATTTTGTGGATGAAACACACTTTACTAGATAATGGATATCAATTCAAACATGTATCCATTAACTGTGACAACACCAGTGATCTTAACATTTCTAAAATTCCAATATCTCATTATTGAACACTGCATATTAATGTATGAAATCACTTTTTGAGAGATCATTATCAAAAAAGTGATATAACTCTTGAATTTATTAGATCTGAACCTCATCTTGCTGATATATTTACTAAAAGCTCAAATTCCGAGAGAATGAATTAAGTTAGACATGAACTAGAAATGATAAATCAATAAAACTGATCTTTTTAAAACTGATCTTTGTTAATCCGATCTTTTTAAAACCAATCTTTGTAAAACTGATCTTTGTAAAACCGATCTTTGTATATCCGATCTTTGTAAAACCGATCTTTGTAAAACCGAACTTTGTAAAACTGAACTTTTTAAAACCGATCTTTGTAAAACTGATCTTTCTAAAACTGATCTTTGTATAATGGATCTTTGTAAACCCAATATTTGTATAACCGATCTTTGCAAACCTAATCTTTTTGAAAATGATTATTATGAAACTGATCTTCTTTAAACTGATTCTTTGACAACGATATATTTAAGGGTTGTTTTGTAAATTCAATCTACATTATGTGAAAATGATTTGGTTTTATTTCTTTCATATTACCGCATTTAGATTTTATGTTTTTCGATTTATAATCCATAAATGATATATTAAGTCCAATCCATCCAGACCTTTCACCATCTCCATAGCTTTAAAGACTCCAACATTAGGTCACACTCTGTCTCGACTCTCGACCTCATAACTCAATTAAAATATGTAGCTCCGCCATGGGAATGACTACGGGAGAAACGGAAGATCCACAAAAATCTCATACGGCTAAGTGACAGAAGGGTGAAACTAGCGGTACTTGGAAACCAAGCTTAGAATATCAGGTTGTTATAGCTGACAAGGATGCGTCTGCTGAGTAGCTTCTGTCATGAATATCTTTTTTGCTAAAGGTACTGGAATCATAAGGGTTGATCATTTGGTTTTCCAACAATGAAAGACCCAATTATCCCCATCTATTGTTTGAGTTATATTAGAATTTGAGTATAACAATGAATGAAGGCAAGCTATCGAAGATGAAATCTATTGTAAAAGGAAAGGAAGTATCTTTTTTTGTCTATGGAATGGGCTGAATGCTTAGTAGTACCTCATTAAAGTGTCTATTCTGACGATCCTGGTAATATTCCACCATCATCAAATTTTATAATATAAAGATGCTCTGAAGGTTATTACAGGAAATGAAGAATCAACGAGACTTTCTGCAAACGAATTTGAAGGAGAAGTGGGATATCTTTTTTACGTTCATTCAACTTCAAATCTGCCCTATGAAGGAAGATTTATCTGCGGTAAAATATCAAGATGTTTTTTTGATGTTTTTATTGAAACATGGAATTAAGGTGAATCTGTACAAATATCTTATGGTACATATTTTTAAGTTGATTAATCCATCTATGAATTCAACCTGCTTATACTATCCAAGAATTATTTCTAACATGCTGAAGAAATTAGAATGTGTAGAAGTTGGAGTGGAAATGATAACTTCCTATAGTGGTTTTTGTCTTCAAAAAGACAATTGTAAAGGAATGAAGATATTCTGGGACCCATAGAAGAGATGTTGGGTAGGATATGAATAATGTCTATAAGAAGAATTCAACCCATTTGACCATCCTTCTAGACCAAAGGACCATATTGATCCTAGTATCAAAACTAGAGAAGTTCCTGTCTATTCTGATGAGGAAGCTGAGGCTGAAGTGCCGAGGGAAGAAGGATCTCCTTTTGATGATATGAGTGAACCTGACATCCCTGAATATCCCATGAATATGACTTATGGACCTGCTATTCCACCTATGGAACTTCTTTCAAGAGAAACTATTCTATGTGATGAAGAAGAGGAAGAATCTAAATTTATTGGAGTTAAGGGTTATGTTAGAAAGAAAGATGAGGAATCTGATGATGATGAATATAATGATGATTATGATGATTGTGACATTGGGGATTATGGAGAAATTGTTGAGCATGTGAGTGACTCTCTAAAAGTGGTACAACAAGTGGTTAATAGATCTAGTGAGGAATCTGTACATGGAGCTGGTGATGGAATAGAGCCTGCTGATCAACAGGCTAATGATCATAGAGATTCTAGACATGAGGATAGACTACTACATCCCATTGATGAAAATCAAGATATCATTCATGAATTGAATGAAATAATGGCTACTGACCAAGAAGAAGATGAAGTTGTTCCATTTCCTCAAATTGATGAAGTACGTGGTGAAGCTAAAGAAGATGGAGCTCAGGCCAAACCTGAAGTCTGGTTCATTCCTATCCCCAGACAAGGTATTTTGGCCAGATAATAGGATGAATAAATTAATGATATTGATGTTATTTCTAAACCTCAGGCAAGAAGGGTAAGAATTGATATCATTGACCCAAGAGAGTTGACCGGTGCTAGAGAGTGGTGTAGTAATCCATGATAAATTCTTTTCAGTTTATAATATGAATCAGATGAGGAAATGGTACCTTAACCTCCTGTTCCTCATGTCCATGCTGACCTAGAACCTACTACACCTGTTCCAACAGTTGAATCTCTAGCAGTATACCAAGTTGCTTAGTCGGTGCCTAGTGACTATGTCACTAAGACTGATTTGGAAAAATTTAAGAAAAAGATAAGTGAGTTTGTACTAGCTTCAGTTTGATCCTGAAATGAAGCCTCCACCTCAATAAGTATCTCAGATGCTGATGCTGCAAAAATTGCAAGAATTGTGATTCATGAGATTCAACCGAATCTTATTACTACAGTAGAAACCATTGTTAGACACAACACTTTGTTAAAAGAGGAAGTAAGAAAGATGATCAATGACCTAAATTCCATAAACATTGTCTTCAAGACCTCATCTATTAGTGTTCTGGAATTTCATAGGAACTTGGTCACTCATCTACTCAGGGTAGATTTGAAAAGGTTGAAAGAAGGGATTGGAATGATGTTGACATGCCCATCCATTTCTAGGAGTGAAAGAAGTGTTGTTGCTGATTTAGCGTCTCTCGAGGCTATAATGAGAGAGGAGATTCAGAATCTACACATTATTTTAGATAAGAAAAAACTTGAAAAGGTTCAATGGAATACAGATATTGTGTACAATATGTTCAGACAATGAACCAATGAAACCTCTACAGCTCAGAAAGAAATTCAGGTTACAAAGGATAAGTATTTCACTAATATGTATACCAAGCATGATCTCATCAATAGTTTCAAATTTCTAGCAGAAAATCTTTGATTTCCCCTAGTAACAGAAGCATTCAAATGGAATGTTCTCCAACTAAAAGAGTTTACACCTTTACTGATTATGTTTATGGAGAATAAGGATGACTTTGCGAAGGAAATGCTATATGGAAGAGATATCATCAATGTCTTTATCAAACTTTTATAACCTTATCTGCAAGTTCAGGTCGAGGCTATTGTGGTCCCTCCAACTGCTTCAATTGGTACTACCTCTTGGCCTCCTGATCCAATGACTGTCTCTCAAGCTCTTACAAAGATTTGACCGATCATTACTGAGAAGTCTCCTAGTCATGTGTTTTTTGAGAGAAGGCCTACTCTTTCAGCTACTGTTCATACATGTCTTTCTCTTCCTGGTGTTTTAATCAGATTAGTTTTATCCTCTGCCACTACCAAACCTTATCCTTCCCCGTTGGATCCTTCCGACAAAGGCAATGATCATCTGTATCCAAAACCTTAGTTATGGAAGGTTTCTTTTTTATAGGGATTTTCGTTTTTTGTTTTTCTTGTACTCTTATGACTTTGAATGAAATTTATTGTGGTATATTTATTTTATCTTATTTTTCCTTTCTTCTTTTCTCTTTTTGTTAATCCCAATATGGGGAGAATGTCAGGATGGCATATTAGAAAGGGGGATAAATTTAGGATGATGAGAAAACAGGTGTGACATAAACTCTCTTTAATACGTCTACTGTGGGGGAGATTTGTTTTAAATAAATTCAAGCAATGTCAAACATTAGTTATATTGGACAAGTACATTCAGCCATGATTATTCTATATATTTTCATATATTCCATAATTTGTGACTATCAAAAAGGGTGAGATTGTTGGACCCTTCACGATATTGTATTTTTCACAATTACAAATCATGTCAATATACAAATCCATATCTTTCATGCCAATTTTAGTATTTCTATGTGAATCAATTTTGTCATACAACAACATATACATTAATAAGTCAATTTCTTATAATTCATGAATCAATATGTTTACAAGTGTATTTTTACATATATGTTGATCAACAATTCATCTTGTAATTGTATATGCATGACAAACTCTTGACAATCTTTCTTGGATTCCCTAAGACCGAAGGATGACTTACCGAAGTCAACACAGTGAAACTGAAGGATGACTCACTGAAGATGACACACCAAAACTGAAGTTGACACACCAAAACTGAAGATGACACACCGAAACCAAAGTTCGACAAACAGAAACCAATGTTCTACAGACCGAAACCAATGATCGAAAGAACGATGAATGACAGACCGAAGGCAACACACCGATGTTCGATAGACCGAAGTCGACACACCGAAGATAACACACCAAAGATGACCGACTGATGTTATCAAACTAAAGATAAAAGATGGAAGATTACTCACTAATTGATATAAATAACTATTTTAATTTTATTAATTCAAATTTATTTATAATGGTCATATGTAGACAAATTATTGTTTATGACATTATTTAATGTTGTCCTTAGGACAATCTGTAGACATGTACGTGGTACGTGCACGTGTGAAGATCCTTATGCGTAGAGGATACTAGATTGTAAATGGACCACATCTTTCATGTTGATGATACGACAATGATAGTATCAGTACACACTGATACAAAGACTGTGTGAATAACAAAAGAGAAGAACTAAGTGATTGAGATTACAAGAAAACTGTGACAAGCTATCTTCACCACAAAGGCACAATATTCATTGAGACATCAATGAGATGAACCTTTTCACTCATGGAAGCTAGATTACAAAAACTGCAATACTATGTTCTGAAGACATCTTCTTGAAGAAGAATCAAATACCATTTTCTCAACATTTATTGAGTCTAGAACCTTATTTCACAACACACATGGAATTCTTAACACTATTCTCATTCATAACACTATTGTGTTTTATAGTTTATATTTGAGCAGTGTGTATATTTATTTGGATTACAGACACTGTCTCCTGAGCATAACTGGAGGATATAAAACTATCCTCATAATCAATCTCTTATTTCTTTCGTTTCCAATGAATAACTGTGGTAGACATCAAGTGTGACCTGGACAACCGGGTGTGCTACTGTAAACCCTGATATTGGGTGTGGATATAATGTTTATTTATATAAAAAACTTGGTGGAAGGTGATCACCAAGTGGAGAGGATAAAGTATCTTCTTGAGAATGAACCTCTGGTTTACATTGTTGTTCTAATCTTTAATTACCCTATCTTGTTTTATTCACAACTTATATTTGCTAAAATATAAAACTTTTTTTGCATACAATTTGATAGTTAGATTTGGTTTGTGTGTGTATTTGTTTAATTCATAAAACTTGTCTCAAAAATTGAATTAGTGTTCTACATTGATTTATCTGAGGACTAATTACCCTTTGAGAAACTTGTTGACAAATTGAACATTTACATTTCTACTGCCTTAATTAACTATTCCATTTTTATAATTGGGTGTTTTCTTAACCTTAAATTTTTTAAAAAGAATTTTTAATTGGAACTCAATTCAACCCCCTCTTTAGTATCCACTCCAACCAACAAACCGATTTTACAAATTTCTATTTGACGTCATTATGCTGTCGAAATTAAAACAAAATTTTTATACCAAAGTCATTGTGTAGTGAATACAACACTAAGTCCTCAATCAAAGGTATTCACCTTTATGAGCATGTACATGTTGATTGAGGAATTATATTTATGTATTCCACATCTATTATTCGGGGAATGAAATATGATGTTGATGAATCCATGTTGACTATTCTATGTGGCACAATTATGAATTAAATGAAATGATTATGAAGGGTGAGCCCAGATAGCACTTCAATGCATTTGGTAAAGATTAGTATCGTGACACATCATGTTCAAAGTGGATTTACTCATTCTAATTGATGTGAAATACGGATTTACTCCTATTAATTCCAATGAAATGAGGGTTTACACATACTCCAGGTTTAATGATCCTTTTCTCATGCAAATTCCATGTTAAGTGTTGTTGCCACAAATCCATGTTATGATTATCATGATTAATCATGCCTTTATACTCATGTTTCTATTTGGATCTGTTAACATGCTTATATTCTAACATGTATTCTGTTCCTATTGATATTCCATGTTTATTCCCTTACTTAGCTTTATAACTCACCCCTTTTTAATGTGTGTCCTCAGGTTATCCAATGAAATGCTATGTACTGGGGAATTTAGTGGTTATGTAATGGATGTTTTCCATAAGATATTGTGTTTTATGTATTAATTTTTTGTGTAATCTTACTAAGCCCCAAATACACTATACCTCTCTATATACTATATTTTATCATGTGATGGTTTTATGTAATAATTTATGTTAATTGTGTAATAAAAAGTAGGGTTGTTATAGTTGGTATCATAGGATAGGTTTAGTTATTTTTTGGATTAGGATTAGAAAACCATTGTGAAAGCCATAAGGATAAGACTAATTATAATAAAAAAGTCCCTAAAAGTTGGTGATAATTGAGAAAGTGGTTTATCAAGAAAATACATCCCAGTATGGATACAAGTAGGTAGAGGTAGCTCTGGAACAAATGTACCTAGGATTGAAAACTCAAAAAAAGAGTTTTGGGCATGACCTAGGGTGTCCTGGTACACAAAAAGGGGCTTGCTACACTCTTGGTTATGAAACTCCTAGGGGATATGATTTGGTAAATTCACAAGCATAGTATGAGCCATTATAAAGGGAATAAAAAATTACCCAATGAATATTTGTTAAAAATTATATTATGGGTAACAAAGACTAAAACCTATAGATTCACATGTTAAAGACATAAAATAAATTTATATGTCATTTGTTTTGACCTTGGATTTACCTTTATGTGTGACCCCTAACATTCGTTTTATTTTAACCAATGGCTAGTAATAGGTGGACTCAAGCTAACAACCGATGAAAAGATAAACTTGGTTACTGTTAAATGGGATTCCAAATCCAATGGGAGTGGGAATTACAAGCTATGTCATGATACACTCTCAGTTAACTCAATATTTTAATAGAAACATTGGTCAAGAGAAACATTCACCCCCCTCTAAGAAAGAACAAGTCACTATCGTGAGCTTCATGAGACAAAAGACTCCTACTTTTAATGGATCACTTGATCCCTCAAACTCTGAAAAAGGGATCAACTCCACTGAAAATATATCTTCCATCCTTCATTATTCCGAACAAGAGAAGTTTCTTCTAGCCACTTATCGTATAGAGGGTGAAGCTGATCAGTGGTCAACATTGATATAAAATATGAATCCAAAGGAGGATATTGAGATGTTGGAATATAAGGATTTCCAGAAAATGTTTTTCAATAAATATTTTTGAAGCACCGTATGGATTAAGATGGAAAGGGACTTCCTTGACCTAAAGGAAAAAGATGTTAAATCTATTAGAACATATGAGTAAAACATCACATCGATTTCACAATACGCCTCCTACTTTGTCATTAACATCAAATATAAGGTTGATCGCTTCATTGGTGGGCTGAAACCTAGCCTATGGAAATACCAGGTGATCCATGACTTCAACAGATATGAGGCAATTGTCTAATGTGTCCTCGTGGTTGAAATGGAGATTGATGAATCGCAGGGGTATCATGGGGATAAGACGTGTAAGTTGGACTTATATTCTAGAAGTCTGATGGATAAATAAAATGGTGCTAAGAAAATCTAGCACCCCACTTTCCCATGGTGTGGACAGAAGAATCCCAGAAATTTCTTAAAGGGGATGATGTAATGATTTAGGTGTGGAAGATATGTGTACCAAGACATTAAATGCTGACAAAAAAAATATGCGGTTGTTCCTGTGGAGAGGAACACTCTGTTTAAATCTCAATGTGTTTTTAATTTATTCAACTGCAAAGAACAAGGGTACCTTGAAAATTATCACCCTAAGCCATGGGTTTTCAGAGGTATCAAGCATCCTCCAAGGTAGCAAGGGAGTGCTTTTTCCATCACTACCACTAATGTGAACCCCAACAACAATGTGATGAATAGTGAGATAGTTAGTAGTTCAAGAATAGTGAACATACTTTTTGATTCTCTTTCTATGCATTCTTTTATATCCAGAATGTTTAGTAGAACAATCCCAACACCACCAAATATCAAAGTGAAGATGATAGTGAGTTTGGAAAATGGGTAAATCATTGCATCCCATGAATATAACTCTGCCCTTATCAAATTTATTGTATTTAAATTTATGTTGAACCTCTTCATACTCCCTATAGGGGAATTTGATACAATTATTATGAAGGATTATATTTCCCTACATAGAGAAAACATAAATTTCTATGAGAGGGAAATCACTCTCCATATAGAGAATAAATCCCCGATTCAATACAAGTTCAAGGAGGAATATGAATCTTCATTAGCACTATCATATCATGCATGGATATTTATTTCCATATGAGCATGCATATCTGGCTTAGATGCCTGAGTCTAAGGATGCAACTATCCTTGAAGACATGCCTATTATGATGTAATACTCTGAAGATTTTCCCGGGGAATTTCGTGGTCTTCCTCCTAGAAGATATTTTGAATTCTCAATTAACCCTTTACCTACGACATTTCCAATATCCAAGACTCCATATAGAATGGTTGTTGTAAATATTTAGGAGTTGAAGAAACAACTAAATGAGAATCTGGATAAAGGGTTTATACGCCCATGTGCCTCACCATGGAGTGTACCAGTCCTCTTCACCAAACATAACGATGGGTCAATGCACTTTTTCATTGATTATTGTGATATCAATAAAATTACAATAAAGAATATGTATCCTCTTCAATTAATTGTTGAATTATTCGATTATCTACATGGAGAACAATACTTCTCCAAGGTGGACATGTGGTCGGGATATTATCAAGCAAGGTTGAATATAGAATATATCCCTAAAACTTATCTTCGTAAAAGATAAGGGCACTATGAATTAATGGTAATGACTTCCAGACTCACTAATTCTGTAGAAATATTTATAGACATGATGAATACAGTCTATTGAGATTACCTTAATTCAATTGTAGTAGTATTTATAGATGATATTATAATATACTCTAAAACCAAGGAGGATCATGAGGAGCATCTAAGAACTGTACTAGAGGTCTTCCAAATGGAGAAGCACTTTGAAAAGTACATAATGTGTGAGTTCTAGTTGAATGAACTCTCATTAATGGGTCATATCATCACAACTTAGTGTATATCTGTCAATCCCTCCAAGAAACATTCCATTGAGGGATAGTAAATTCAAACATCGATAACATATATCCGTAGCTTCTGGGGTTATCCAGATATTATCAATGATTTGAAAGAAATTTCTCATTATTGTCAAACAATATTATCAAGATAACTCAGAAGTGATTCAATTCATTGCCACTGGTTTAAGGAAATTGAATTTTCATGAGAAAAATTATCCAACACATTATCTAGAGTTGGATGTTGTGATCATTGCTTTAAAATTTTTGCAGCATTTCTTCTTTGGGGAGAAGTGTGTAACATACACGGATCACAAAAGATGCATGTATATTTTCACATAGAAAGAGTTGAATATTCACCAGTGATGAGGGTTAGAGCAGATCAATGATTATTACTTCTCTATCCATTACCACCATGGGAAAGAGAACATGGTGGAATATGCTCTATGTAGAAAGGATCCATGTATTTTTTCATTGATGAGAATTGAGAAGGATCCAATCGTCTTATACTTGATGAATATGGACATTGAAATCATAAACAAGGGAACATCATCAATCCATTCACAAATGATTTATCAATCATCTATTTTGGAACGGTTAATGGATGCTCAATGAAAGGATGTAGAAATTATGAAAATTGGGTAAGTTGTCAGAAATGGGAAATCCTTAGAGTTCATGGTTGAGAAGAATGAAACTATGAAATTTGGGTCACGATTATGTGTACCATCAAATCCAGGGATAAATAAAGATATTCTGAATGATGCACATAGCTCAGCCTTCTCTATTCACCAAGGGAGGGAAAAGATGTATCATGATCTCCAAGAAATGTTTTTTTGTCACAATATGAAAAGGGAGATTTGTGAATATACATCAATGTGTCAGGTATTCCAGCAAGTGCAGGATGAGAGGCAGAAGTCTAAGGAGAATATGAAACCACTACCCATACCAACATGAATGGTGGAAAACATTACCATTTAATTTTTCACTAGACATACTAGGAAATCCATAAGAAAAAATGAAATATGAGTTGTGGTGGATTGTCTTATGAAGGAAACTCACTTTATTGCGATTCTAGAGAACTTTAAATTGGATAAAATTTCATGGAATTTCATCAAATATGTGTTAAGGTTGAATGGAGTACCACTATCTATTGTATCTGTTCGTGATTCGAGACTTACCTCGAAGTTATGGAAAAGTCTCTAACATTCTCTAAGCATAGAACTGAACTTTAGTATTCCCTATCATCTTCAAACTGATGGCCAATCTAAGGGAACTATTTTGACACCGTAAGATTTTTTATGATCAATGTTGGAGGCATGGTATTTCTACCCATATCTCTGTGGTAATTGGTCATGAGGAATGAAAAGATAAAAAATTTATGTCCTAGGTACATCAACCTTTTTGATATTCTTGATCGTGTCGGGGTTGTGGCCTATCTACTAGCTCTTCCACCTACTATGGGAAAATTCAATGATTTCTTTCATGTATCCCTCTTAATGAAGTACATACAAGACGCTTCACATGTACTCTCTTAAAAGGTAGTATAGTTAGTGGATGATCTTTCTTGACAGGAGAAACAAGTGAAGATCTTAGATCATAGATAAAAATTTCTACGAAATAAGACAATTCCCCCCGTCATGGTGTTGTGTCGAAACCACATGATTGAAAAAGAAATGTGGGAATCAGAGGAAGTGATGAAGAAAAGATTCCCATATCAGTATTATTATAGAAAAAAGATATTTTGAAGGTATAATTTCTTAAGGGTGAAGATTTTAATGACCAAAATTTCATTAATGAAATTCCTCTTGATTTGATTAAATGCCTTATTATGTAAAATGGTCATATAAAATATAAACATCATTGGTTTTAATTTTTTTTATTTTTTAAAATACCATTATGAATTGTGACAACTGCTAAAATAGACCTTGAACAGTGATCACATGATTAGAATAAATAGAGGGCATTATCAAATCCAATTTACTCAGAAAAAGGATGAGATGGCCTCATCGAGTAGACTTGCTCCGTATGAAGCCCATTTGTCAGAGCTTCGAATGGAGGTTGCATCATTAGGCTTCATTCCTAACCAAGTCCAAGAAAATATTCAACATGTTACGCTCGAACGGAACAACCTCCAGGAGAAGGGGAAGTTGATAGAGATTACCACACAAGTGATGTTATCCAAGCCATCAAAAGATTATATCACCATCATACACCTTACACTAAGGTAATATATAGGTTTTATAATGTTTTATGTAACAAGGCCTTTTAACTATGATTATGTGCATTATTTTTCCATATAATGAAGAATATACATTCATTTTATTATTTTTATGGTTTAAATATTTTTTTGAAGCACAAAAGTATTTCTAGTTAATATTCAACTAAGATATCTATTTTGATAAATTAATGGTTTTTTGAAATAAATAATATTTTAATAAAATATTGTTAAATTAATTTTTATTATGTATAAATTATCGTATAATTTTTAGGAATACATTTGTAATATTTATTATGGTTTGAAAGTTGTTTTTGTCAAAACACATGGATTATTGATAAATATGAGTTTTTTCTTTAAAAGTATAAATTCACATATTTATAAAAAATTTTAGATAAAATTAATATTATTTTTGTAATAATGAGGTAGAAATTATCCAACGGTTAAGTTTTCATAATTTTTTGAGATAGTTGAATTTTTGGGTAAAAAGTAAATACCGTTTAAATATATATTGTGCTTTATGACATTATAATGTCCTCATAATGATGTTTTAAAACACTATAAACATTATATTTGGACAATATATGTTTTACGATTAAAATAATGTGATTTTATATTTGTTTTATTTATTTTACAAAGCTTTTGTGGATCCTTCAATACTTATAAAACATTTTAGTTTTTGAAATTAATTTCCTTTAGTATGTGACTCACCTCAACATAATCAACCCAATTATTTTAAGACGTTCAGATATTGGCATTATATAATATTTCTTTCCACTCCCCTTTGGAAAACACCATGCGCAAAAACCATTGGCTGGGTTGGGGTTTTGATTAGTATAATGTGTGGTGTCCTAATCCTAGATAATAATGAATTCTAATTCCTTTCCTATATAACCCCACCCAAGATCCCACTTCTTCATCACTCAAAGCCTTTGGAGTTCATCCAAATTTTGACCTTCTCTCTCTATAATCTTCCAAAGGCAGTCCAATCTACCAAAAATTCTATATTGATCCCATCACAAGCATTTGGGATCACACATCCAAGTAAGGTATTTCTTCCAAACTCATTTTGTCCAATTTTCATTATATTGTTATGCCATTTTATTTTAAATTAAAAATGTTGGGGAATGATTTTTCACCTCCCCCATAATTCCATATTAATGTTTTGTTGATAAAATAACCCTTTTATATCTCATTAATTCCATCCATTTACATCTATTACCATGCCTAAATTATGTAAGGAATTTATCTATCTTCATTTACATTCAAGAAATTATTTTGTATTATGCATCTAAATACCATTCCATATGATGGTATATTATGGACCATGATACAATTACTTTCCATTTAATTTATAATTGATGAGATACCATTTTCACTATCATCAAACTGTTTTATGAATTTCTATTTTACGTATTATGCTGCTGAAATTACACCATGATTTCCGTACAAAAATCATTGTGTTTTTATACTATACTCACTCCTTTTTTGAGGTATTTCACCATTATGCACATGTAATTGTTTATTGAGGACTTAAATTTATGTCTTCCACATCTCTTATTTGTGGAATTAATTATGTTTTTGATGAATCCATGTTGTATTATCTATGTGTTAAACTTATTCATGAAATAAAATGATTATGAAGGGTGCTCCTTAATATCACTCTAATGAATTTGGTAAATATTTGTATCATGATATGTCAAGTGAAATGAGGATTTAATCAAGCTAATTCATGTGAAATGAGGATTTACTCGTGATAATTCATGTTCAATGAGGGTTTACACATGTTCCATGTGCAATGAGCCTTTACTCATGCTAATTCCATGTTAAGTGTTGTCACCACATCTCCTTGTTATGATTATCATGATTTATCTTTCCTTTATGCTCATGTATCTCTAGTGCTCAATTAACAGGCCTATTGTTTAGAATTTGTTTTTATACTCATGTTATTCTATGTTTATTTCTTTTCTGGGCTTTATAGCTCACCCCTTTCTTATGTATGTCCTCAAGTTATTCCATGCAATGCTAAGTACAAGGGAATATAGAGGTCATGTAATGGAAGTTTTCAACAGGATGTTGGTTTTTATGTTTAATGTTGTTATGTAATGTTCTTAAGACTCAATGACAATATATCTCTCTATATTCTCTGTTGTATCATGTGATGGTTTAATGTAATAATTTATGTTAATTGTGTAATGAAAATAATGATTGTTATAATTTTCCTTATCCAAAGCCCTATGAAATAGATGGACAAGCGTGAACATTATTGCTCGGTAGGAACTATTGGTGATCAGGGGTCTAACTACTACACCCTCGACCTCTTCCTCAACCAGTCCTACCAGTGTTATTCAAACTCCCTACTTGATGTGATGCAATATAACCTACTACTAATGGTCAAGTGGGTGTGAATAATTTTACTCTCGAAGGTGGTGGAATGATCCGGCAGAACCACTAAAGATGCCCCATACAACCACAATCCAAACTCTCTTTTTGAGATCTATCTCAACGAGAATTCATGTTCCCCCATCTTATACACTTATTAAACTCTATTGCACTTTCAAAAAGATTACTATGGTTTTCACTTCCCTGAAGACAAACTTCAAGAGATTGTTTCCTACCACTGGGAGAGATACTTGCCTAACATGGCACTTTACCTCAATACCTGATGATATTTATTCCATTAGGTTGTGATCAGTGATAATTTCTTGATTTTCTATTTTATAAATATTATGAATTATTATGATATTCACCTAAATATGGATTCTGTACACAATCCCATCCTTTAAGATTCTAGAATGTCAACCTCATCACCTTCTAGAAGTCGTGCGAAGCATTGTAACTAAATGAAAAATGATTAATATTCCATAACCGATATAGAACACTACTTGAGATGGATGAACTATTTTTCATTGTTATCTCTCAGTGTCTGAGGAAAGAACTGATCATAGAAGGTAGTTTATAAATAAACCCATAACATGACCAGATGGAGACCTACATAGGTATTCACAACCCACATATTCTTGGACAAATTTCATATAATCTATGTAGATAGTTTGAACGTCCTCACTGGAGGCATCTCAAAATCCTAAAAGATAGATAGTGTGACATCTAGCTAGGACATAGCAGACTGTGGACCACCACCCCTTAAGAAATTTGTAGGATGATGCTCCGAGAAATCGCGAGTCAGAACATCCATCGTTTGTGCAAGTCATGGATCACTTTAAATGGACACATGATATGTAGGAAACAATCATGAAAATGGGATCATGTTCCCATTTATAGTATAAATGTTGGTGCCTCAAGTCGAACTCATGGAGGTAATAATGGTGGCTCTGGGAACACCATATCAGGAGCATGGTTGTTTCATCCATCCTAGAATATGATAAAAGGAGGTTTTGGTGGAATTGGTCTATATTTACCACGCACACTCCTAAAAACCTCATTTAAGAAGATTGATAGAAACAATTACAAAAGATAAATAAATAAAAAATCATGACATATGGTATAATACCCCAAATACACACTTAGACATCCAGGTATTAGTAACTGCTCATATATAAGTTTCATTTCATTTTTCTTTTAATTTACAAGTTCACTCCTTTACCTTTCACAAACATGATAAGGAGAGATAAGGAAGTGCATTAATTTTATTTTAGATGTCATGTGTAAATTTATAATGGATATACATTCCCTAAGAATTAGTTCCCATACAATTTATTTCTGAAAACAACACCCATTTTTTGTAGCATATTGAATAGAGTAGGTAAAATACCATTCACAACCCAGAAGGTCCCATACACCTCACGAATTGAGACCGAAAATCACTCAATCGCAACCAAGAATAATACATTTATAAGATAACTGTCACAAAATCCCTCAACTATCACAAGAATATGAAATAATGAAAATAAGTGAAATGTACCTATATGAAATGAAAAAATGACAGGAATATAAACTCAAGGATCCTATATGATGCATATGACAACCCTGTTTTTATTACAACTTAAACATGCTTTATTACATAAAACGTCACTTGATACAACAAAGAAGATCAAGAGGTTTAGTGTCTTTGGGGCTTAGGATCATTAAATAAAAACTTTTAACTTGAGAATACAACATATTTATTGAAAACTTCCTTTACATGACCACTACATTCCTTCGTACTTAGCATTGCATGGGATAACCTGAGGACATGCATAAGAAAAGGGTGATCTATAAAGCCCAGTAAGGGAGTAAACAATGAATAACATGAGAAGTACAATACATGTTAGGCAATAGGCATATCAATAGAGAATAAGAGAAACATGAACATAAAGGCATGATAAAGCATATTAATCATAGCATGGAAATGTGGCAACAACACTTAACATTGAATTAGCATGAGCCAAGGCTCATTGCACATGAATCATGAGTAAACCCTCATTGCACATTAAGCACGAGTAAACCCTCGTTGCACTTGAATAAGCATGAGTAAACACTCATTGCACATGACGTATCATGATACTATACTTTACCCAATGCATTGGAGCGCTATAAAGGGCACACCCTTCTTAAACATTTCATTTCATGCATAAGTGTGCCACATGGATCATAAAAAAATGGATTAATAAAACATAATCATTTATTCCACGATAAGGGAATGTGGAATTAATACATGAAACTTTATAATCAATTAGTAAATGTGCATAATGGTGAATACCCTTGATGGAGAAATGGGCATGGTATTCACTACACAATGATATTGGCTTAGAAAATCAGTGTGATTTCGGCAGCGTAACGGCATGACATAAGAATTCATAAAAAATGGTTGATGAGAGAGAAAGGGGTTCATCATCATATTTACATGTAATGGACAGTAAGGAGATCATATATATACGTGTCCCAACAATAGAAATGGAATTTAGATTCATGATACAAAAGTATAGCTTGAATGTAAAAGAAGAGAGAGAAGTTCCTTTCACAATTTCGACATAGTAACGGGTGTACATGGGAGGCATTTAATGAGAGAGAAAGGGTTCTACCATCATTCAAAAAATAATAGGGCAGTATGGGGGAGGTGCGAAACCATACCCCAACATTCATAATTGAAATAAAAATGGAAATACAACTTAAATAAAATTGACAAAAAAAATGAGAAAGGAAGAAAACCCCTTACATGGAAGTGTGCTTCCAAAGGCTAGAGAGAGGCTTGTGAGAGGCTTCTTAGGAGCTTGGGGAACCTTGAGAGGATTCTAGAGAGAGTTGTGCAGAGGTTGGACGAACTTCAAGGGCTTTGAGTGAGGAGGAAGTGGGAGCTTGGGTGGGTTTATATAGGAAAGGTGAGAGAATTCTATATTATTTAGGTTTGGGACCCCTTATATTAAAATAATCCAAACTACAAACCATCCCATGGTATTTGCCCATGGTTTCAGGAAAAGGAAAGAGGAAACCAATATTTTACAAGTCCAAGGTCCGAACATATTAAAAAATTAGGGTTGCTTATGTGGAGGTGAGTCACACTCCCATGGAAATTAATTTAAAAAGGCAAAGTGTTGAATAAGTCTTGAGGGCTCCATTAATGCTTTGAAAAGTGAGTCAAACAAACCCAAAACCTCATTATTTTAATGATAAAACATATATTGTCCGAAAATAAGGATTATGGTATTTTTTTACATCACCATTGGGTCATTATGATGTCATAAAACACATTATATATTTAAATGGTATTTAATTTTTACCCAAAAATTTGACTGTCTCAGAAAATTATGAAAAATTCACCGTTGGATAATTTCGAAGTCCTTATTCCAAAAATAATATTTATTTTATCTAAATGATTTTCTAAATATGTGAATTTTCACTTTTAAAATAAAAATTGAAAAAAATTCACGGGTTTTGACAGAAATGGCTTTCAAACCTTAATAAAAATTTTAATTGCATTCATAAAATTATAAGATCATTTATATTTTATAAAAAATTAATTTAATATTAATAATAATATTTTATTAAAATATTATTGAATTCAAAAATCCTTTAATTTAATAAAATATAATACTTAATTAAATAATAACTAAAAACACCATTTGTACTTTAAAAACTAATTACAATGTATAAAAAATGACTAGAAATTATATTCATTATTATATACAAAAAAAAATAATGTACATGAACATGGTGCTACTTATTTGTTACATAACCCCTTAAAATAGCCGCATAAGACCTAAGGGTAAGGTGTGCGATGGTGACAGACTCTTGGGGCTGCTCGGATAACATCGCTCGAGTGGTAATCTCTATCAACTTCCATTTTTCCCGTAGACGATCACGTTCGATCTTGACTTGATGAAGCTCAGCTTGGGCTTGGTCAAGGGCAAAGCCCAAAGACGCCACCTCTTTTCCGAGCTCTGACAAATGGGCTTCGTAAGGGGCAATTCTACTGGATGAGGCCATCGCATCCTTTGTCTGAGTAGAAATGGTTTCGTTAATGCCTTATATTTATACTACTCAGATGATCACTGTTCAACAGCTATAAAAGTAACGGTCACAAATCTAAACATAAAACTAAAGAAGTTGACATCTTATAAAAACATTTTTTTCATAAAGAAACATTTAACTGGATCAAGAGGGATTTTCCATTAATGAAACATTGGGTCGTTACAACATTCCCCCCGTAAGAAATTTCGCCCTCGAAATTTTCCTTTTCCCATACTAAAACAAATGTGGGTAACTTAGCTTCATCATATCCTACGACTCCCATGTTTCTTCATCAAACTTGTGGTTTCTCCACAACACCTTGACAAAGGGCATTGTCTTATTTCGTAGAACTTTTTCTCTACGGTCTAAGATCATCACTGGTTGCTCCTCATAAGAAAGATCGTCTTCTTATTGTACCACCTCAGAAGGGAGTACATGTGAAGGGTCTGGTATGTACTTCCTTAAGAGGGATACATGGAAGACATCATGCACCTTGGCCATAGTAGGTGGAAGTGCTAGTCGATAGGCCACAGCCCCAACACGATCAAGAATCTCAAATGGGCCGATGTACCTTGGACTTAACTTCCCTTTCTTTCCAAACCTCATGACCTTCTTCCGCAGAGATATGCGTAATAATACCATGTCTCCGACTTTAAACTCAAGGTCTCGTCGACGATTATCTGCATAACTCTTCTGTCGACTTTGGGCTGCCTTGATATGCTGCTGAATGGTTTTCACCTTCTCCACCATTTCTTCGACCATTTCTGGTCCAAGCAGCTTACGTTCACCGACCTCATCCCAACATGCCGGTGTTTTACACCTTTTCCCATACAGGGCTTCATATGGTGCCATTTGGATGCTCGAGTGGAAACTATTATTATAAGAGAACTCAACTAGAGGAAGATATTGATCACATCCTCTTTTAAAGTCCATTGAGCACGCTCTCAACATATCCTCAAGTGTTTGGATAGTCCGCTCGGATTGGCCATCAGTTTGAGGATGATAGGCCATACTGAAGTTTAGTTCAGTATTCAGAGCATGTTGAAGACTCTTCCAAAACATAGAGGTAAATCTTGGATCTCGGTCAGACATAATAGATAGTGGTACTCCATGCAACCGTACCACTTCCCTGATATATATCCGGGCCAGTTGATCCAAAGAGAAATCCTCTCGAATAGCAATGAAGTGTGCAGTCTTTGAAAGATGATCCACAACAACCCAGATTGCATTGTTTCCTTTGGATGTCCTTGGATGTCCAGTGACGAAGTCCATGGTGATGTTCTCCCATTTCCATTCTGGTATGGGCAATGGTTGCTTCATCCCCTTAGACTTCTGCCTCTCTGCCTTCACTTGCTGACACACCAGGCACTTTGATGTATATTCAGTGATCTCCTTCTTCATATTATCCCACAGAACTTTTTCTCGGAGATCTCGATACATCTTTGTGCTCCCTGGGTGAATAGAGAAATTTGAACTATGTGAATCATCCAAAAGTTCCTTCTTCAGCTCCAAACTTGATGGAACACATAGTCTTTTCCCAAACCGCACAATTCCTTCTTCATTAACATTAAACTCTGAGGATTTTCCCTTTTTGATAGCTTCCACTTTTTCTTGGATTTCTGCATCATCCTTTTGAGCATCCTTTAACCTTTCCAAAAGAGATGGTTGATCAATCATTTGTGAAAGGATTGATGATGTTCCCTTCTTTATGATTCCCACGTCTATCTTCATCAAGTCTAAGAAGATTGGATCCTTCTCAATTCTCATCATTGATAGAATTGCTGGATCCATTCTACTTAGGGCATCCGCCACCTTGTTCGCCTTCCCAGGGTGGTAATGTATTGAACAGTCATAATCCTTGATGATCTCTATCCATCTTCTCTGGCGCATATTAAGCTCTTTCTGTGTGAATATATATTTAAGACTCTTGTGGTCAGTATATATCTCACATTTCTCTCCATAGAGATAATGCCGCCAGATTTTCAAGGAAAAGATCACCGCCACCAACTCCAGATCATGTGTTGGATAGTTTCGCTCATGGATTTTCAACTGCCTTGAGGCATAAGATATCACTTTATCATTCTGCATCAGCACACATCCTAAGCCCTTCTTCGAAGCATCGCTGAATACCACAAAAAGCTCCCCACTAGTGGGTAAAGTGAGCACGAGTGCAGTGATAAGCCTCCTTTTCAACTCCTTGAAGCTTTCTTCGCATTCATCACTCCAAGAAAACTTTACTCCCTTTCGAGTTATCTTGGTAAGACGGTTGGACAATCGTGAGAAATTTCTCACAAATCGTCGATAATATCCAGATAACCCCAAGAAGCTACGGATATCAGTTACCGATGTTGGCCTCGGCCATCCCTCAATTGCATCTATTTTGGAGGGGTCCACAGATATCCCATTGCTTGTGATGATATGACCCAAGAATGAGACTTCCTTCAACCAAAACTCACACTTGCTATACTTTGCATAGAGATTCTCCTTGTGCAAAGTCTCTAGTACAGTTTTTAAATGCTCCTCATGGTCCTCCTTGGTTTTGGAATATATTAGAATATCATCTATAAAGACTACCACAAATTTTTCTAGGTAATCTCTAAAGACTCTATTCATCAAGTCCATGAATATTTCTGGAGCATTGGTGAGTCCGAAAGGCATTACTATGAATTCATAGTGCCCGTACCTTGTACGAAAAGCAGTCTTGGGGATATCTTCCTTCTTCACCCTTACTTGATAATATCCCGACCGCAAGTTGACCTTGGAGAAGTATTGAGCTCCACGCAGCTGATCAAACAAGTCATCGATTCTTGGGAGAGGATACTTGTTCTTTATCGTGATTTTGTTAAGTTCACGATAATCAATGCAAAGCCGCATTGACCCAACCTTCTTCTTGACGAAGAGGACTGGTGCACCCCATGGTGATGCACTTGGGCGTATAAACCCTTTATCCATATTCTCCTGTAGTTGTTTGTTCAGCTCTTCAAGCTCAACAACAGCCATTCTATATGGATTCTTGGATATTGGTAGTGCCCCAGGTATAAGTTCAATTGAGAACTCAACATCTCTTCTTGGAGGAAGACCAGGAAGTTCCTCGGGAAATACTTCAGCGAATTCCCTCACAATAGGCATTTCTTCAAGGGTGGTTTCTTCCTTGGACTTAATCATCTGAGCCAGATATGCGTGCTCATAAGGCAGTAATATCCATGATTGAGATGATGGAGCTAAAGGAGATTCATCTTCCTCCTGACACTTGTAAAGAATCGGGGGTCGATTCTCCATATGGAGTGTGATTTCCCTCTCCCGACAATTTATGTTGGCTCTATATAAGGAAAGCCAATCCATGCCAAGAATTGCATCAAATTCCACCAAAGGGAGTATGATGAGGTTCGCTGGGAAATTCAATCCACATATTATAACAGGGGAGGACTTATGCTCATGGGATGCAATGATTTCCCCATTTTCCTTACTCACCGACATCTTTACTTCCATGATTTGTGGTGGTGCAGGGATTGTTCTACTAAACTTTTGAGATATAAAAGAATGCGTATAACCTGAATCAAAAAGTACGCTCGCTATTCTTGAATGAATAACTAGCATACCAGTCACTACTTCGTTGTCGGGGTTCACTTCGGCAGAAGTGATGGCAAAAGCTCTTCCTTGCTGTCTTGGAGGTTGTTGATTGCCTCCGATAACCCTTGGATTAGGGCACTGATTCGCAAAATGACCCGGTTCTTTGCATTTGAAGCATTGAACAACGCGTTGAGGTTCGAACGGAGCGTTCCTCTCCTCTATCGCAGCCACGGGTCCTTCTTGCTGACAGTTAACAGCTAGGTTCCCTTCTCTTCCACACTTGAAGCATTTTCTTGTCCCCCTAAGGCAATTTCCAGGGTGCTTCATTCCACATTTTTGGCAAGTGGGGTACTGGAATTTCTTAGCGCCGTTGGATTTATCCATCGGACCACCAGCATTGAAGTCCACCTTACGCTTCTTGTCCCCATGATACCCATGTGATTCTCCGATCTCCATTTCAACCTTGAGGGCACATCAGACAATTTCCTCATAGCTTTCGAAGTCACGGATTGCTAATGCTTTCCTCAAGCTAGGCTTTAGCCCACCAAAGAAGCGGTCAACCTTGCATTCGGGGGTAACGACAAAGCCGGAAGCATATCGTGCAAGCCTTGTGAAGTTTGCCTCGTACGCTCCCACAGATTCTTCATCTTTCTGTTTGAGGGAAAGGAAGTCCCTTTCCATCTTCAGACGGAGGGTGCGTGGAAAATATTTATCGAAAAACATCTTCCGGAATACCTTCCATTCCAAAGCCTCAATCTCCTCCTCTGGCTTCGTATTTTTTATCAATGTCCACCATTGATCAGCTTCACCCTCCATACGATAAGCCGCCAGGAGAACCTTCTCTTTTTCAGAGCATTGGAGGATGGAGAATATCTTTTCAATGGAGTCGATCCATTGTTCAGCAATCGTGGGATCGGATGATCCACTAAAAGTAAGAGGCCTTTGTCTCATGAAGCTTTCAATAGCGACTTGTTCTTTCTTAGGGGGGGTTGAACGTTCCTCTTGACCAGTGTTTCTATTCAAAACTTGATTTAGCTGAGAGAGAAGCGTGAAAAAGTTCGCGATTCCCGCTCCCATTGGATTGGGCATCTCATAAGTACAATAATCGCACTGATCTTCACAACGGTTGTTAGCCTGAGTTCTCCTATTACCGGCCATTGGCTGGAATAAAAGAAAAGTTAGGAGTAACACATAAAGGGTAATCCAAAGAAAAAAGTTGATGACTTAAAATAAACTTTAATCTCTTTAACTCATGAGTCTATAGGATTCAATCCAGGCTCTTCATGATACTCCTTCTAATATATATTCTTAGGAGCATTTTTCCCTTAATAAGGGTTCATACTAAGATTGTGAATTTATCAAAACATATCCCCCAGGAGTGTCGTAACAAAGAGTGCAGCAAGGCCCATTGTCGTGCACCAGTTCCCATTCGAGTCTAGCTCAAAGCGGTGTTTTCGGGTTTTACCCCTAGGATACATCTGTGCCAGAGCCGCCTCTACCTGCTCGTATCCAGACAGGGATGTATTTGTTTGATAAACCACTTACTTAGTATTTACCAAAACTTAGGGATGTTTTTATTATGCTTAGTCTTGTATCTAAGGCTTTACTAGGGTTTCCTAATCCCAAAAATAACTAAACCTATCCTCTGATACCAACTATGACAACCCTACTTTTTATTACAACTTAAACATGCTTTATTACATAAAACCTCACTTGATCCAACAAACAAGATCAAGAGTTTTAGTGTCTTTTGGGCTTAGGATCATTACATAAAAACATTAAACTTGAAAATACAACATCTTTATTGAAAAATTCCTTTACATGACCACTACATTCCTTCGAACTTAGCATTGCATGGGATAACCTGAGGACATGCATAAGAAAAGGGTTAGCTATAAAGCCCAGTAAGGGAGTAAACAATGAATAACATGAGGAGTACAATACATGTTACGAAATAGGAATATCAATAGAGCATAAGAGAAACATGAACATAAAGGCATGATAAAGCATGATAATCATATCATGGAAATGTGGCAACAACACTTAACATTGAATTAGCATGAGCCAAGGCTCATTGCACATGGAGCATGAGTAAACCCTCATTGCACTTGAAGCATGAGTAAAACCTCTTTGCACTTGAATTAGAATGAGTAAACACTCATTGCACATGACGTATCATGATACTATACTTTACCCAATGCATTGGAGCGCTATAAAGGGCGCACCCTTCTTAAACATTTCATTTCTTTCATAAGTGTGCCACATGGATCATAAAAAAATGGATTCATAAAACATAATAATTTATTCCACGATAAAGGAATGTGGAATTCATACATGAAACTTTATAATCAATTAGTAAATGTGCATAATGGTGAATACCCTTGATGGAGAAATGGGCATGGTATTCACTACACAATGATATTGGCTTAGAAAATCGGTGTGATTTCGGCAGCGTAACAGCATGACATAAGAATTCATAAAAAATGGTTGATGAGAGAGAAAGGGGTTCCTCATCATATTTACATGTAATTTATAGTAAGGAGATCATATATATACATGTCCCAACAATATAAATGGAATTTAGATTCATGATACAAAAGTATTTCTTGAATGTAAAAGAAGAGAGAGAAGTTCCTTTCGGAATTTCAGCATAGTAACGGGTGTACATGGGAGGCATTTAATGAGAGAGAAAGGGTTCTACCATCATTAAAACAATAAGAGGGCAGTATGGGGGAGGTGAGAAACCATACCCCAACATTCATAATTGAAATAAAAAGGGAAATACAACTTAAAGAAAATTGACAAAAAAAATGAGAAAGGAAGAAAACCCCTTACTTGGAAGTGTGCTTCCAAAGGCTAGAGAGAGGCTTGTGAGAGGATTCTTGGGAGCTTGGGGCACCTTGAGAGGATTATAGAGAGAGTAGGGCAGAGGTTGGACGAACTTCAAGGGCTTTGAGTGAGGAGGAAGTGGGAGCTTGGGTGGGTTTATATAGGAAAGGTGAGAGAATTCTTTATTATTTAGGTTTGGGACCCCTTATATTAAAATAATCCAAACCACAAACCATCCCATGGTATTTGCCCATGGTTTCTGGAAAAGGAAAGAGGAAAACAATATTTTACATGTCCAAGGTCCGAACTTATTAAAAAATTAGGGTTTCTTATGTGGAGGTGAGTCACACTCCCATGGAAATTAATTTAAAAAGGAAAAGTGTTGAATAAGTCTTGAGGGCTCCATTAATGCTTTGAAAAGTGAGTCAAACAAACCCAAAACCTCATTATTTTAATGATAAGACATATATTGTCCGAACATAAGGATTATGGTATTTTTTTACATCACCATTGGGTCATTATGATGTCATAAAACACATTATATATTTAAATGGTATTTAATTTTTACCCAAAAATTTGACTGTCTCAGAAAATTATGAAAAATTCACCGTTGGATAATTTCGATGTCCTGATTCCAAAAATAATATTTATTTTATCTAAATAATTTTCTAAATATGTGAATTTTCACTTTTAAAATAAAAACAGAAAAAAATTCACGGGTTTTGACAGAAATGGCTTTCAAACCTTAATAAAAATTTTAATTGCATTCATAAAATTATAAGATCATTTATATTTAATAAAAAATTAATTTAATATTAATAATAATATTTTATTAAAATATTATTTAATTCAAAAATCCTTTAATTTAATAAAATATAATTCTTAATTAAATAATAACTAAAAACACCATTTGTACTTTACAAACTAATTACAATGTATCAAAAATGACTAGAAATTATATTCATTATTATATACAAAAAAAATAATGTACATGAACATGGTGCTACTTATTTGTTACATAACCCCTTAAAATAGCCGCATAAGACCTAAGGGTAAGGTGTGCGATGGTGACAGACTCTTGGGGCTGCTCGGATAACATCGCTCGAGTGGTAATCTCTATCAACTTCCATTTTTCCCGTAGACGATCACGTTCGAGCTTGACTTGATGAAGCTCATCTTGGGCTTGGTCAAGGGAAAAGCCCAAAGACGCCACCTCTTTTCCGAGCTCCGACAAATGGGCTTCGTAAGGGGAAATTCTACTGGATGAGGCCATCGCTTCCATTGTCTGAGTAGAAATGGTTTCGTTAAAGCCTTATATTTATACTACTCAGATGATCACTGTTCAACGGCTATAAAAGTAACGGTCACAAATCTTAACATAAAACTAAATAAGTTGAGATCTTATAAAAACATTTTTTTCATAAAGAAACATTTAACTGAATCAAGAGGGATTTTCCATTAATGAAACATTGGGTCGTTACAATGCATGTAAAAATGATCCATTCACTCTCATCATCTGGACAAGGATGAAATAAATCATTAATCAGAATAAAAATAAACAACACCACACAACATTTGTGTCACCGAACGATGAAATAATGTCAACTAAAATATGAAAAATAGATCAACAATTATATAATGGGTAGCGTTGTTTTTACACTCAAATTGGGTTCCCAACACCCAGAAATGACTTAGGAACAATTCATAAGAGTTCCTAATATCTTGAATATTGTATCCAAATAGTAACGCTAGAAAATAATACCACCTCAGATAAAACGTTGTGACATCCCGGACACAGATACCATGTAATATGTGCGACGAGCGCAATTGGACACATGGAATCAAGTGAATCTCCCCAAACACCATAGTCTTCCATCTAGTAGTGAGGTCCTAGGGTGTGTCTAGGGGGATTCTATTACCTCATTACCAAAGTGAAGCAAAGATGATAAATATAAAAATAGGTAAATAGTAGAAGAAATACAAGTAAATAGGAGGCAAAATGGAGAGAGACTAAAGTAATATATAAATATAGAAAATGTAAAATGGATCAATGAGAAGAACTAATGACGATATGCCTTGGCAGTAGAAAACTACATGTCATTGATATATTACAATAGGAATAACATGTTACAAAAAATTATAATGAAAATCAAAAGACTATCTTATGAATCATGATCTCCATCTCGATCATCTTTTATCAGTATCCATCCTAAAAATCAACCAATCATGTCTTAAAATTTATTGACTTCCATTTTTTAACACATGTAATCATGTAATCAACCCTTAGTACCAAATGACACCCAGAGAGGGTGTGAGATAATTCATAGGGGGACACCACCAATGATTCTTATAACATCTTTCCATTGTAATGGTAATATGAAAACATGCATGCATTCATATATAATGTAATGTAGTACAATGTAACTAAATACCCAAGTACCCACTTCAGCCCTCGACTGGTGATTTAACATATAAAAAATTCATTATTTTATTTTTACCATATTATAAATATCACGCCTACAAGAAATAGAAAGGGTAACAATCTATAACGAGGCATCATATAATGGTATTTAATAATGTAGTTCCAAAGTAATAACTAAATAATCAAACAACTCAAGGGTTTTCAAATCAGTAATAATTTTATCCCAGCTAGGGGAAAGAGTGTAACCCAGTTAGAATAGTCCATGTAATTCGACAATAAGATGGCTAATGAATCCATGGTGACCATCCATGTTATAATGGGGCCATGTAGGGATTAGGAATTATGGCCTTTAACCATGGAACCTAGTATTCAATTATCGATACAAGGAGTGTATCCAAGCATATTTAAATAATATTTAAGGGATCATATGGTGTCATACTATGAATATGATAATATACATGGTTCAAGATCTAGGTGGGTATTAAACCAAGTAATCTGCATCATTGAATCGAAATGGGGTTTCAGTGTGCTCAACGTATTCTCGGATAAGAATCCCATGAGAGCTCAATTCAAGTCACTCTTATTTGATAATTAAGTCTAAGATAGTCCATTAGGGTGAAGCCTTCCCTTCATTAGTGTGACCATACAAATTAGATAGCAACCATTTAATCAATTCATAATTTATCAATAGGTCCATTTTTTCATTACTTACCAGTCATTAGTGTGATAAAGACAAGTATCAAGTGATTTTTTGTTTAATCCATTTAAAGATATTCAATAATCAAGGTTCAATCCACTACCATTAATTAATGTGTATGGGGTGCTATATAAATGCAACATATTATTTTTTATCATTTATGTACAGGTCATATACTTAGTATACTTTCCCATTCTCATTTAACAACTAATTATAAAATTGAACTACTTAACTAAGTTGGGTTATGTTGTGATCATACATTGTACTTACCATTATGTGGTAAAAAATTTATTAAAAACCAATTAATATATAAAATATTTCCCTTAGAAGGGTAAAGCCAAGGAACACATGAATGTTAGCTCGTACATGTCAAATAAAAAAAACTCAATTATTTCATAATGTTATACATGGGACGGATGGAGTAGTAGGTGTCACCACTAGAAAATAATCCCATATTTTAAAAGATATAACCATAATTATCTAATGATTATAATTGTTGAACATGAATTATATAAATGGATCCCAATGAAATCGGTGGGCCCCACACGACAAATTCCAAAAATCATCATGCTTGAGGGTTGATTTATAGATCACCCAACTTATGTGTGTACAACTCTACTTCTCTAGTACCATCCCTTGATTTGGCATAGATAATAGTAGATATATGAAAGGATGAAAATTCACACATATCGATAGCTTGATCGAGAGCAATATAGACAATGAAAAACTCAAATGGACTTGAGAACTTACAGTTTGACATCCTATATGATGAACTAGAGCTCTATCAGATCTCAAATGATGGAGATCTATTGATCCATTTCTTATTTCTTCAAAATAAACCAAAATGAGAGCAATGTTTTCAAATCGCATAAAAATTTGGATTATGGATAAAGGAGGATATTAATTAGATCATAGAGGGAAAAAGGTAAAATTACACAAAATTTATCATGTGCTTGGTTTGTCCACACGATTTGAAAAATGCTATAGAAAACTTACACAGGTACCAGGGAAAGGGGTGTGCCACAAGGTTAGGCCACATGGTTACGAAAATAGTTTTCCAATTGTGCGAGATGGCTCCAGTTGAAATTTTAGACCATTTCCACGGTTAGATCTAACCTTGCAGCCTACTTTCACGGGTTTTTTTAACCGTGCGACATGCATAGTTTTATGAAAAATATAGGTTCTGGGATCCAACCAAGCCCCAGACACCCCCATAATATTTCCTAGCTCATTATGCATCCATATTTTGTCAAAAATAATGAATTAGACTGAAATTTAAAGGAAACATACCTATGTAAAAAAATTGGGTTCATGCATTTTAAAAGTTTGAATAATTCATTAAAATGAAAACTATTGTTAATTAATTTTATATTGTTTGACTTTAATTGTTTTTTTTCATTATAGTTCATTATTATATTGTGAAAAAATTAAGAAAATTATAATTTTGGTAATATCTATATTTTCGACATAAAATTGATATTTTTAAGAAATTTACAAGAAATTCATATGAAGTTAATTATCATAGTATAAATTTAAAAATAATGTTATTTTTATATAATGAAATTTCATAAAATTATATATTAAACTTTTTATAGAAAATAAAAAATACAATGATTAAAAAATTTACTTAAAAATGACCACAAATATTAAGTGTTTCTAATATTATTTCTTACCAATTTTCTATTTTAAGTGTTTTTAATATTTTATATCATATATTTATGACTTATATGTTTTAAAAATTATATTTTAAGGATTAATAATATTATATTAAATGTATTAACTGTTTCTAATGTTTGCAAAGAGATGTATCAAAATTCTTCTTATTTAAAGAAAATACATATATACTGAAATATTAGGATATTACATATAAGAATTATGAAATATCTACTTAAATAAATTACTTTTGACTTAATCATAAGAGTATTTATGCCATAAAACCATATATCATATCACATATGATAACTAAAAAAACCGCATCTCAAATACTTTCGAATATCTTATAAATCTTGTTTTGAAATCTATAACATAATAAAAATTTTATCACATCGTATATAATACCCAATGAATAACTATCGAAAACAATTTTGTATAAACTATAGAATAATTTAAAAAAGATCCTTTAGTCAAACTCAATATCAATTTTTTCAAATCCAAATTCTAATACCACTGTAATTGATAACATTAAAAAAATATCTATAACCATATCTATAAATGTAAGAAAATATATGACTCTAGAAAAGAATAAATACTATTTAATATATAAACATATATAGAATGATATCCTTCAAAAAAATGTATCTATGTACCATAGTTCTCAAATTACATCTCATACTAGAATGAAATCACATGTATTACCTTTTTCAAAGGTATTGAATTACCAGGCTACATGGTGTATATCCATCCCATATGGAAAACAAATATATTCTCGAATCATTATGTATTTAATAACCTATGTGATGAAAAAATAAAAATTAATTAATATGTATGGATAAAAAAATAACATTCCAGTCATCTAAATAGACAAGAACACTATATATAATATATAGTTGTGGCCACATACATCCCATTCTATATCAATCGAGGGAAAACATTTCAAACTCATCATATAAGATTAAAAATCCAATCATATTTGAGGTCCAACTGATTAAATGTTCCACAACATTTCCATCGAACCCAAATTAGGTATGTTCTAAAGGATTATTTAAGAAAGGTATCCAAGTATAAATGTTATAATCCATTATATATCACAAATCTCATGTAGTGGGAACAAAATATTATCCATTGAACCATAATATTCAAAATTCATTCTATATGATAATCAATTGGGTTTACCTATTGGGTAATCTAAGACACACAAAATAAATTTTCCTTGGATTTTTTGTTTCTTGATTATATTCCATATATAATACAAAAATATTACTATCAATAACATTATCATTTCATCAATGTATATTATACTCTATAAAGAATTATCTATTAGAGATAAATCTGAGTTAAACTTTGAGAGAAACATTATTATTACAATTCATGTAATGTAAAATTATATATATATTTACACAAAAAATAATATGAAAATATAAAAAGGATATTTCTTATTGTACTTATACATTTTATAATCATAATACCCTATTAAGATTTTCTGTTGTAACAACAAATAATCACTTATATATAATATCATATAAGGATAAATCCTATATCATACCAATGCCTACACCACGTTCTATGGTTTTTAAATTATTACATTTATATGTAATTCCTATCACATATCTATGTGACTATGAGGTAAAACTCTTCCAAAAAAATCATTTGTTAGAAACTACTATGAATAAAGATAGTATTATAAATGGTGATTTTTTTTAATATTATTATTACACTTAGTACCTTAAACGACCTATAACTACATGATTTATAATAAGGATTTAAATTTATAGAATTTATGTGATCATTTAATTTTATAATAAAATATAATTATGTAAAAAATTATATATCAAAGTATAAATTTCGCCAAAATACCTATTCCCCCCCCCCAACATGTTATTTATAAATACACACATGCTTCATTTGAGGTGACTTATATTCAAGAAATCTGGATTTATTAAATTTTCTACCCATACATAAGACCTATGAAAATAACTTGAAATAATTGGTAAATAAATATCATTAAGGGACTTAAACAAAAAATCCCATGATTCCATTTGTAGTCCTCAAAAAACTCATAAAAATGATTTAATTTTTTTAGAATAAACATTTCATCGTAAATACTCATTTGTATTTCCATGGAAACAACTTAATTAGTTAATAGATTTCAGGAATCATTAAATATACCATAATAAAAATTAAAAATCATAATAATAAGGGTTTCTTGAAAAATTTCATATATCAATTATAACATTCCCAAAAACAATCCTTTTACCTGTATAAAAACGATTATAAACATTCTTTAAAAACATAATCTCACTTTTATACCGTTTTTTAAAAAAAATTACATTATAGACCATTTAATGAATATTATATATATACTATTAGAAATTATACTAAAATTCACCCTTACCAGAACCCTTAAAATGGTTTCAACTAACAATGTAATTTCTATATATCATATGAGTAACCTATAACTGGAAAAATCATTAACTTTACCCAATGAATAGGAGATATATACTAGGATCAACCAAAATTTTATCTATATTGGGATCACCATGCATTCATATAAAATTTACAATAACCATAAAAGGAATAAAATAGGCACACCATTCTCTATAATCATAAAACACATTTAAATAAGTATTTAAACTGATAAAAAATATAAATTTTTGTAATCACATAAAATTGAGAAAATGTTTTTGTTTCAATAGAAAAAAAAATTTGAACTATAAATTAATAGAAATATTGACCGAATTATTTTCATTTAAAATTACCATTTAATAGTCTATAATAATCATGATAATGAATATGGGACCTGTCTATGGGAAATGGTGTCAATGTTATATACATTAAAAATCATTTTTTTTATTTGGGTAAAAATGATTAAATGACATATTTTGTAAATATTTAAAAGAATAATTTTTTAAAAAACTTAAAAATAAATTCAAAATTTATTTATAGTAAAATTTAATATTACTTTTATTATAAATAATTTTATTCTTTAAACATTGTTAGGTACATTTTCATGTAAGGAAAATATTTGAAAGGAATAATTTAAAATATATTTTTAAGGAAATGACCCATACATTTTGTTCCATATATATTTTTATGTTATCTAACTCTAGAATAATAAATTTATATTAGTTTTCTACTTTCTTACGAATTTTTATTTCATTTTTAATATTCCTTTTATTTTATTTATACTTATCTTTTATCTAGTTACTCATTGGATTTTTTGGGTCATTTTTTATATAAACTAAAAACTAAATTGATGTACTTACCATCCTCAATGGGATTATTTTCCCGTTATATAAATAATCTTACGCAAGTGATATTTAACATATTTATAAAGTATATACTCTATTAAAATGAACCTGGTAAGGAGGTTATAGAAAATGAACCACATCATTTTATAAATACGATGTTCGTATATAAACATAAATGATGTTTTCATTTTCTTTTAGAATGGGTTGAAAATAAATTAATTGGGAAATGTTATACATTTTAAGAATCATAAATATGTTATACGATTAATATTTATTCATAATTTCCATCCTTATGACCATCCCTAAAAGGGTAAACTGAAAATGAATCAAATCCCTTCAAGGATGTGGTATTCCAAAAGTATGTATGAGCATAATTATCAATTTAAGATTAATAGAAATAGTGAGTAGTTATTTCTTTTATAATCTTAATAGAAAAATAATTATTTCAAAAATTTTATATTTTTTCATTTATTAAATAATTACAATTTTGCAAATAATCCAGTAATGAAAAAGGAAACTGGTTGCTTCATGGAGGTGTTATTCAACATGTATAAATGGAAGATGTTTTAATTTTTTATAACATGTAAATGAAGGTGAAATAATGTTTTATTTTAATAAATATATGGAATATAATGATATTATTTTTTTATCCTTGTAGAAGAATATTTTATGTTGGGGGAAGTATAAATAAACCTATAATTGGGTAGTTAGAAATATTCATTCTCCTAAAATATCCCCCATTGGATTACACATTTAGTCATATAGAATTGGTATTTTGATAAGAAAAATACTTATAGGAATTGGCGAGTTATTTGGGGTAAAGTCCCAGAAATTCCATGGAATGTTTTTTTTCTTAAATAAATAGAATTTTTACGAGTCCGCGAAAATTTATGGCGGTTGTTTCCAAGGCCCGGTGTGCCCGAACTCAGTTTATGAAGATTTCTTTGGGTACGTTCAGTGAAAATTTTAGTAGGATTTGATAAATTTTGAACTAGTGCTCATAATTGAAATCTGAGGGCACCGTTGAACTAGCAGTGCTGGTATTCACTTAAGAAGACTTTCACATCGACGACAGATGGTCGAGAATAAATGTTAGTTTTGCGGTTTTTATGATTTAAGTTAAATAAAAATAAAGTTGTGACTTTATTTTAAATCTTGGTGGTTAAAACCTCCATGTGGTAGTTAGATGTGGGGCCACCACACCATAACCTCCCATGATAGGTTATGGTGGTGGGGCCCAACCGAGGACTAAACACCTATTATTAATTAATGTGGTGGGGAACACCTGAGGATGAAACCCCTTGGACTCCCCATTTATGATGCCACCACCACCCTTTGAACCTTTTGAACTCTGTTAAATAATTTTGTGCCTACCCACAATAACTAATTAAGTGGATCCCCCAATTAATTGATTACTCCCTTTTGGAATATTTTGAAAACAAATTACTAGGATTACAATCTATTATTTTGGTTGGAATATTCACATTGGGTCTTGTAGGAGAGGAAAAGATACTGGAGATAAAATTCCAAGGAGGAATGAACTCTCCAACAAAGAACGCTTCATCCGCCAATGACGGACACCTTCTTTCTTCTTCAACCCGCTCAAAGGATGGATTTCCATCCATGAAGAATGCCGATGATACAATCATCGACTTCATCTATCCCAACAACATTGAATAAACATTCACTTTCCGCAACTTCATCAATGATCATCGATACCAGGTATGGGAATTCTGTTTGAAATTTTATATGTTCTTCATCGTTCAAAGCTTGGATTATGTTTTGCCTATTGATATCACCATAACGTGAAGGGCGGGGGCTGAACAAACATGGCCCAACACTCCCCCTTCATTTTTCCTCACTTTTTGACGATGGTGGAAGAGCAACGATGGTCGGCATCGGACCAGCCACGAAGGAAACCAACCACGAAGGAAACCCGGAAGCACCGGGCTGCTGGGTCGCCGGAAGGGCACCATCCTGTCGCGCCGTGTGGAAGAAACAAGCATCGGCCCTGGGCTGCGGCGGTGCACACATGTGGGCCACAGCAGAGGAGCAGAGACAGCCGACGTCGGGCAGCCATCGACAATGTGGAAACCGCTTGCAACTCGTCCAGCAAGAAGTTGCGGGACCCAGCGTGTCCCGGGTGTCGTGGACCGGCTCCACCTAGCATCGGTTTGGTTCCCACCCAAATGGATCTATCGTTCGGTTTTTCCAGGGGGTTCTCAAACTCCCCCTGGACACTTTTATTCTAGACCCAGCGTGGGCTGGGCCGCCCCCGTGTGTCGGGTTGCACCCGCGGACCGGGTCGGACCCCAGTCCGGACCCATTGACCTGATTTCACCTTTTTGCCCATAATATGGGCTACGAGTGTCCAATTGAAATAACTCTTTCGGTGAAAGAAATCATAGAGTGAGAAAGTTATTTTGACATAACCCACATGAGGTTTGGATGAAGTTGGGGTACAATCAGTTTGGATTGAACCTAAATCCAACAGGCCCTCAGAACGGAAATACCAATAACATACAGATCGGGCGTCTGATTGACGCACTGTCTGTTGTGTTTATACCCCTATGACATGGAGGACCATTTTGTTACTTCTTCGTGGAACTTAGGGGTAGTTGGAATATCAACCAGTAGCTCGTGAAGTGGATCCTTCTAGAGGCTAGCAGATAGAGTACGGAGACTTAGTAGCTGGCAGAGACCTGATGACAGCTTGACTGATTTGACTTAGAGTGACTTGACTAGCCTAGTGGGGAGAACCTCAATGTGATGTAGAAGACCTGTGGTGGGGAGTGACTCTGTGTGAGTGTGGTAGACCAATGGTACTCGACAGGAGTAGTACCTCTGCAGGCTACGAGGGGGAGCACCTCTGTTTGAGCGTGGTAGACCCGTGGGGGGGGGGCGCACTCTTGTTTGAGGACAACTGACCCACAATATTCGATTGGAGGAGTACCTCAGTAGTACAAGGATAGTCTGAAGCACCTCTGTGTGATGTTGCAGGCCCACTGTACTCGATAGAGGAGGAGTACACCACAAGTCGTGGTTTGTATAATAAAGATCCCGTTTTGAGCTGAGTCAATGAATTTTGTGTTTTTTCTCATGATTGAGATGGGTTACTAGATAACTTAGTTATATGTATAGGAATATACCTACGTAGTGGTTATTTATTGATTTCATTCATTTTTGTTTATCCTTGTTGGATTTTGTGAGACCTTCAGGGTCTCAGGGTCCCTAACGAGTATTGTTAAACTCACCCCAACACGGGCTATGCCCGGACCGCATTGTGTTGGTTGCAGATGGAAAACAGTGCTGACTGAGGTAGAGAGTAACAGGACTGGATGATACCTAGAGGTGGATGAATCGGTGTGACGGTACACGGAGGAGATGGAAAGACGGGAGTGCTGAGGATGCCATCTGTATTCAGTTTTACTTCGTGTTTTGCTTCCCATTGTGTACTCGGTTTTATTTGTTTATAGTTATAAAGTAAATTCCTTCCCATTTTATGGATTTGTGCCTTTGTTTCTAGTCGCCATCCCCTAGCCTATGGAAGGAGGACATGGGGTAGTCACGATACATGTCTTGGCGGACGGGTCGTGACAAATTGGTATCACAGGAGTCAGTTCTACCATATAACATAGAACTCTGCTCTTTCATTTCTATGAAGAAATAGTGTTAAGGGTACTAAGATTGTTTTTCAGTATAGGGAGTCTAGTGTTGATGCGGGTGGCCAAAGTATCCATACAGTAGGACCCAGACTTTTGATTTCTGACTCAGTGCAGGAAAACTCTAATTGCGTGCGTGTTTCCAAAAGTTTTCGTTATGTGATCTCAATTAGGTCAGCTAACCAGAGATTATAATTTGATCGTGTCTCATATATTTCTTTCAGAATTACTCCTCGTGGATGACCAGTTATATCCCCTAGAGTAATACGTACTGACATCCCACCAAGTGATGAGGCCTCGTTATAGGGCCCTTTACCAGCGGAGGCACCAGCGGTACTACTTCCCATTGGGCCACCGATGCCACAATCCCTAGTAGTATATGATGCACGTCGCTCGAGGGAATTGGATGAGTTCCAGTGCTAGAGCCCACCCAGGTTTAAGGGAGAGACAGCCCCACAGGCGGCTGAGGATTGGCTGGAGAATGTGGTGAGAGTGTTCAAGCTAGTAGGGAAACTACCAGACTACATGGTGATCCTTATCGCGAGTCTCCTTCAGGTAGCAGCATGCAGATGGTGGAGCCTAATTCTCCTAGGGAATGACGATGTGACACTACTATTGGAAGACATCGAGAGCATTTTTTGGGTGGAGTTTGTACCAGCCACTCTTCGCACATTGCAGATACAGGAGCTACTTCATCTGTAGCAGGGCGGCATGATGGTCGCGTAATACTCAGCGAGGATCACCGACCACTCAGGCTACTCCACAAATATGGTGATGGACCCCTTCTTCAGAGCCCAGACCTTCGAGCAGAGGCTTAGGTGAGAGGTAAGAGCTTCGATGATCTCCCTCAGCATCCCGACGCCTGAGGGGGAGTTAGAGAGAGCCCTCCCAGTAGAGAGTTTCCTAGATGAGCAATCACAAGTAGCAAGACCCACTACTAGCCGACATGCAGCGGGGTCTTATGCAGTTTGAAATAGATAGATGTCACACAGCTCCAAGAGGACCAAGCCTATAGGAGGTCAACCTCATGACTCATGATCGGTTGTACAGGGCACACAGAGAAGAGACACACATGCCAGTAGCAGGTAGTGTTACTCATGCAGCGGGCATGGTCACATGGCTTGTGAATTTCCGACCCGCCATTTAGATGATCACCAGATAGTTGAGGGACCTCCTAGGCACAGGCAGTGGTTCGAACGAGGCATTCTGCTGGTAGGTGGTGGACGTGGTAATGGATTTGGATGTGCAGCAGGCGGTTGACGAAGTTATGAGGTGTAACCCCCACCACCACCAGGAGGCCCACCCCGATCACAGAGAGTGGGTGTAAAAGAGAGATCTCAACTTCAAGCAACTGAGGCCTAAAATCACAGTACTTCAGAGATTATTTGAGGTACGATCTGTGTATACTCCACCATAGCTACAGTTCTTATAGACACAGGTGCCAGTCACCCATTCAGTGCCATTTCCCTCGTTCAGAGCTCGGAGATTCCGACGGAGCCATTGGCTCAATCCTTATGACTACATACTCCTACGGGAGTAGACTCGATGATTACGCAATGGTTCTGGTTGTGTGAGATTACTCTAGGAGGCAAGAGCTTCGTCTGGGATCTCCTAGTAGCAGCATCGTGTCCTTATGACGTCATCTTGGGTATAGACTAGTTATCTACAGTCCATGCTAAGATTGACTATATTAGGCGAAAAGTGAATTGTGTACCCATAGATGGGACAAGTTTTACCTTCACCGATGAGAAGGGAACCTTTTTAGCATAATACAAACTTACTTAGATGAGGGAGCAGCCGATCACTCATCAGTTGTCCTACCTTACCCTCAGAGAAGTTGATGTGGAGAGTCCAACTAATCCTGTAGTGGTGGACCAGTATGGGGATGTTTTCCTTGACGATGTTCCAGGACTACCTCCTTGCAGAGAGGTGGAATTATATATTGACATGTACACTGGGACGACACCGATATCTACACCAGAATATCGGATGGCTCCCGATGAGCTTTGTGAGATACAGGTACAGCTTGAGGACTTGCAGGGGATGGTATTCATCTAGACAAGTGTTTCTCCCTGGCCAGCCCCAATTCATTTCTCCAAGAAGGCAGATGGGAGATTGAGGCATTGTGTTGACCACCGTCTCTTGAACAAGGTGACCGTGAAGAACAAGTACCCACTCTAGAGGAATTAAGACCTATTTGATTACCTGAAGATAGCATAGTGGTTCTGAAAGATAGACCTTAGATCATGTTATCACCTGCTCAGAGTTCAAGATGAGGATGTATAGAAGACGATCGTTAGCTGTCGGTACGGCCACTACAAGTTCGTGGTTATGCCCTTCTGCATAACCAACACTCCAGTTGTGTTCATGGGATTGATGAATAGGATATTCTAGCCATACCTCGATCTCTTTTTCATAGTCTTCATCGATGACATTCTGGTCTACTCGACTAATGATTAGGAGAATCCCTCCCATTTGTAGGTAGTACGGTACACACTCCGAGAGAACTAGCTCTATGGTAAGCACTAGAAGTGCTAGTTTTGTATTTGAGAGGTTCACTTTTTGGGACACGTCATCTCGGAGGCTGTAGTTTTAGTGGATCCAATGATGATCGAGGCAGTACTTTCATTGGAGCCACCCAGGAGTGAGACAAGGTACACTGTTTCATGGGTTTGGATGGATACTATCGGAGGTTCGTTCCAGACTTTTCTAGAGTTCCAAGAACTCTGTCAGTGCTGAGGAAGAAGGGGAAACCCATTGTGTGGTTGAAGAGATTCCAACAGAGCTTTCATGAGCTGATGTAGAGGCTAACTAGTGCCCCAATCTTGAAGCATCCAGAGGAAGGTGCAGTGTACATTGTTTACTATGACTCATCAAGGACCAGACTTGGGTGTGTCCGGATGTACGAGTGAGTAGTGTAAGCATATGGTTCTCAATAGCTGAGAAAACATGAGCAGAACTACGCTTTCCATCACCTAGAGTCAGTAGCAGTGGTCTTCTCCTTGAATATGTGGCGGCACTATCGGATGGGTGAGCATTTTACTATGTACTCTGATCAGAAGAGTCTTATTTATATCTTCTCTCAGAAGGAACTGAACCTAAGACATCGATGTTGTCTTGAGTTATTCTAGGACTATGACTTTGACATAATCTATAATCAATGGAAGGGGAACACTATTGCAGATGCACTCAGCAGGACGACTTGTATATGGCTGCTAGTAGAGGTGACAAAGCAGCTGGCTACATTATAAATATCCTTTGTGGATAGATATGGAGCAGTATTTCTTCAATATCTTATATGCACATTTCCAAATATTCAGTGAGTCAGGTTTGGCATAGCATGGGGAAACTGACTTCGAGACATGATGTGCTCAGATATCCACAGGGCATGCACCTAATGGATTTGCAGATGATGAGTATCACATCATATTATTTAGAGGACATAACTAGGTACCCGTGGCACTTCAAGAGGATTTTTTTAGGGAGTCCCACACATCCCCTCTAGTGGTATATCCAGAAGTGGTGAATATGTACAAGGACCTTCGACGACAGCACTTGTGGCCTGGTATGAAGAAGGAAGTAGCGGAGTTTATCTCACGGTGCCTCACTTTCCAGCATATGAAGGTAGAGCACCAGGTACCAGTAGGCTTGGTTCAGCCTTTAAAGGTCCTAGAGTTGAAGTGGGACGGAATATCCATGGACTTCATGATGGATCATCCACATACATCCAAGGGTCACGACTCGATTTGGGTGATCGTCGACCGACTCACCAAGTCTGCCTACTTCTTACAGATCAAAGAGCAATGTTCAGTGGAGAGCTTGGGATGCCTCTATGTGTAGGATATTGTGTGTCTACATGGAGTACCTTCCTCTATTGTCATCGACCATGATGAACGATTTACATCATGGCTATGGAAGGGGTTGATGGATGCTTTCGAGACACAACTTTGATTGAGCACCACCTTCCATCCTCAGACGGATGGGTAGACCGAGAGGACCATTCAGAACCTCGAGGACATGCTCCGTGCATGTGTCCTCGACTTCGGTCATAGTAGGGAGAATCACGTACCTTTTTTAGAGTTTTCCTACAATAACAGTTATCACTCCACCATAGGGATGTCCCCTTTTGAGGAGTTTTACAAGCGACCTTGAGGATCACCCTTATTCTAGACTGACCCTGGCGTGTCATCACTGGTGGGATCAAGGACGGTACGAGCTACCAAGGAGAAGGTGAAGATCATCAAGGGGCTGATGAAGACTGTACAGAGAAGGTAGTAGTCATATTCTGACAGGGGTTAGTGACCTTTGGAGTTCAAGGATAGAGACCATGTCTTTCTACGGATCTCACCTCGATGAGGTCTACAGAGATTTGGCAGAGGCGGTATGTTATCTCCGAGAATCATTGGACATTTTCAGGTCCTCAGTAGAGTAGGCGAGGTGGCTTAAAAATTAGCTCTTCCAACTCAGTTGCATAGGGTTCACGAGGTCTTCCACATATCTCAGTTGGGGAGATACATGCATGACCCTTCCCAAATCATCGACCATGGAGAGCTGGACGTCGATGACGGGGAAACTTTTACATAGGTCCTAGTGAAGATCTAGGATCGATAGGAGCGGGTCCTATGGGGATGGTCGATACCTCTGGTGCATGTTCTTTGGAAGAACAAGAACCTCCAGGAGATCACATGGTACTAGGAGGCTCAGATGCATGCTTATTACCTCCCTTTATTCCTTTAGTTTGAGTTGTTGCATACGGGGGCATAATTCCATGAGGTGGGGAGAATGTAAGGAACCTGAAATTATGTGGATATTTTTTTCATCAATACATGGGATTTTTAAGAGTCTGTGGAAATTTACAATGCTTTATTCCAAGGCTCGATGCCACCGGAATCAATTTCTGATGTTTGGTTCGGGTACGTTTAGTGAACGTACAATATGAATTTTATAACTTTTGAACCAGTTCTCAAAATTGAAATCTTAGGGCACCGTTGAACTCGCAACGCCAATATTCTCTTGGGAAGACATTCACCTCGATGTCAGATGGTCAGGAATAAAAGTTAGTTGTGGGGTTTTTATGGTTTAAATTACATAAAAATAAAGTAGAGAATTTATTTTTAATCTGGGTGGTAACAACCTCTATGATGAGGTTATAGGTGGTGGCCACCACGCAATAACATCCCATGAGAGGTGATGGTGGTGGGGCCCACCCGATGTCTAAACACCTGTTAATAGTTAAAGTGGTGGGGACCACCTGAGTATGAAACCCCTTGAACTCCCCATTTATGTTGCCACCACCACCCTTTGAACCTTTTGAACTACCATAATTAATTTTGTGCCTACACACAATAAGAAATTAAGTGGATCCCCCAATTAATTGATTACTCCCTTTTTGAATATTTTTCCAACTAATTAATTCGATTACAAAGTATTATTTTTCTTGGAAGATTAAATTTGGGTCTTGGAGGAGAGCAGGAGCTCTTGAAGATAGAACGCCAAGGAGAAAAAAACTCTCCAACAATGAATGCTTCATCCTCCAATGATGTTCACCTTCTTCATTATTTTACCAAAACAAAGGAGGGAGTTTTGTCCTTGAAGAACTCTGACGACACCATCCTCAACTTCTTCTTTCCCGATAACATCGAATCGAAATTTTCTTTCAGCAACTTCATCTATAATCATCGATACAAGGTAGCATATTTAAGTTTGAAATTTTTTCTTTTCTTTATCGTTCAATCCTTGGTTTTTGTTTTTCCGACTGATATAACAATAACATGGAGGGATTGGGCCGAACGAACATGGACCGCACTACCCTTTCATTTTTCCTCGCATGTTGAGGACGGTGGCGGGGAAACGGCGGCCGACATCAGACTGAACGTGAAGGAAACTGGCAGATCAAGGCTGTCAGGTCGCCAGAAGGGCACGACGCCATCGCGCTGTGTAGAAGAAACAAGTCGTCTCCCCTTGCCATGGTGGTGCACATGGGAGGCCGCCAGGCCACCAGAGGGGAGCAACGCCATCGCGTCGCGCGGAGGAAGAAGCCGCGTCCATGGCAGGCTACGGAGGGGGAGTAGATTTGATCGACATCGGGCGGCCGCCTACGTTGCAGAAGTGGCTGGCCGCTCAGCCATCTGGGAGGAGCGGGACCTACCGGGTCCCGCGTATCGTGGACCGGTGCCAGGTGGTAGCAGTTTGGTTCCCACCCTAATGGATCTGTCATTTGAGATTTATAGGGGCACACAGATTCCCCCTAGATGAGGTTGAGGTGGACCCCCTGCTAGCCACCGGGCCGGGCCGCCCCCGCGGGCCGGGTCGGACTCGCGGACCGAGTCAGACCCTAGTTCAGACCTGTTGACCCGAATGCACCTTTTCACCCATAACATGGGATACAAGGGTCTGATTGATGAACCGCCTCCGACATCCAAAGCTAGGAGTGAGATGGTTCTTTTCATATACACCACTTGAGGTTTTGACAGTGTTGGGGTACGGTCAGGTTGGATTGATCCTAAATCAAGCAGGCCCCCTGGAACGGAAATTCCAATAACTAACAGACCGGGCATCCGATTGACTCTCCATCTATTGCGTTGAGACCCATATGATGTGGAAAACCTTTGAGTTACATCTTCATGGAACTTAGTGGTATTTTGAATATCGACCCATAGCTCGTGAAGTAGATCCATCCAGAGATGAGCGGACAGAGTACGGAGACCTATTAGCTGACTAAGACTTGACGATTGTTTGACCGATTTGACTCGCAGTGACTCGAATACCCCAGAGGGGAGCCCCTCTGTGGGACGCAGAAAACCCACTATGGGGAGTGCCTCTATGTGAGTTCGGACAAACCAAAGTACATGATAGGACGACGACATCTGTAGGCTATTAGGGGGAGCACCTCTGTGTGAGCACGACAAACCCGTGGTGGGGAGAGCCTCTGTGTGAGCACATCAGACCCACGATACTCGATAGGAGGAGTACCTCAGCAGTCCAAGGATAGTGGGAAGAACCTATGTGTGACGCAGAAGGCCCACTGTAATCGATAGAGAAGGAGTACTCCACCAACTGTTGTTTCGATAACAAAAATCCCGGTTTGAGCAGAGTCAATGACTTTTTTGTTTTCCCAATGATTGTGATGGGTTACTAGATAACTTTGTTATATGTATGGGAATATACCCATGTAATTATTATACATTGATTTCATAATTTTTGGTTTATCCTTGTTGGAATTTGTGAGACCTTGAGGGTCTCGGGGTCCCTACTGAGTATCGTTATACTCACCCCTGCATGGGCCTTGGCCACACCACATTGTGTTGGTTGCAGACAACGAACAGTGCTGACTGAGGTAGAGAGTAGCAGGACTGGACAGTACCCGGAGGTGGACCACTCAGTGTGATGGTACACAAAGGAGATGGAAGTATGGGAGTGCTGAGGAGGCCATATATACCAACCCTTCAGGTAGGAACCCCAGAGGACGACCTCGTAACTATTTTACTTTTATTCAGTTGTACTTGTTTTCAATTATATTTGTACTTTCTTGTTAGGATAGTATTTACAGCCCCTTTGAAATCCCATCACTTCTTTTGTATAGAGTTTTACTTCGTGTTTTGCTTCTAGTTGTGTACTCTGATGTGTTGGTTTACAGTTATAAAGGAAATTCCTTCACAGTTTATGGATTTACACATTTGGTTCTAATCGCCATGCCCTGGCCTATGGACGACTGGCTTGGGGTAGTCACGATACGGGCCCTGAGGGATGGGTCGTGACATTTGGGTAGATATTGGTTCAAATAGAGAGTTTAAATGCATGATTTAGGGAGGATAATATGATCCCTTTTATAAGTGAGGGGTGACCCAAACATCTAATTTTTATTATCATTTTAATATTACAAATTTAAAATGTATTGAAACTAGAATAATAAAGATCCAATTTTGTATGATGTGTTATTATGGTGGAAATAAAATTATAGAATTATAATGAAGATAATATTTTAATTCCTTACAACCTAATTTTTTCCGCAATTAACTCAATTTTATGTTCATTGTGGTAACAACGTTTTACCGTGGCTAATACACATATTGAACAAAAATCACTTCATTAATTAATTTGAAGCACCAAATTGAAAATATGGAATCCATTGGTCTTGTTTAAATTTTTACCAGTGGATGAAATTAATTTTAATATAACATCATAAAATAAATTGAAAAACAATTTTTTGAATTATGTGTTTGTATAAGAAAGAATGTACTTATAAAAAAATAAAATGTTGTTTTGATTGAAAAGGAATTGTATAGATTATGTTTAATATAATCAATATTTATTTAATTTAAAAAATCTATAATAGTTTTATATTTTTAAATATCATTGTATCATAAAAATGTGAAGTTTTATTTGAACAAATTGACATTATTCACTATTGATAAAAAAATTCTTTTAAATTTTTTTAAAAAATACACTTATTTTTTTTGTTGATATGTAATATTCCATAATGAATTATGTGTTATAAATTTATATATAAAAAATATTTAAATTTATCTTCTAAATAAAACAATTTCAATCATGGAAAATAATTTATTTTAACAAAACCATTCCTTTTTTATAGAAACAATTTATAAAATTATTTATAATACTATAAAAAGTAGAAATCTATAAAATTAATACTTATAAATAATATAATTGATTTAATTATATTATTTTCTTGGTTATCAAATTATTTCTAATTTTGAAAATTGTGTCCTTTAAATATAATTCATTACATAAGAAAATAATGGTATTTTTCAATCACAACATTTTTTGATTCTCATTATTCTTCCATAAAACCATTACTTGATGAATCACCTAATTTTTCAGTACCGACTCTATGTGATCCATTATCTTAATCAAATTCTCTTAAATATATTTATTATTCTCTAAATCTTATTTTTTGGTGTTTTGGTCTTTCATATTTTTTATTTTTTTTATATTGCAAATCCCTCTATTTAACTATATTTATTGAAAATAATTTTATTTTTTGATTATTTTATTTTTTAAATTTTGTTGTTATTTTTTAAATAAGTTTTATTATTTATTATTCCAATAATAGATATTAGTTTAATAAAAAATTTATTTAATCCAAAAATAATGTTAGATCGATTTTTTGGTAAATTTAAAATTGGATCATGTCATTTGGTTGTGTATTAATAGTTTAATTATTTTTGGGAATATTTTTTTTTAAATTTTATTTAGATTAATTAATTTAGTGTTATATATATATATATCATTATCTCATGTCATTATGGGGTGGAATGTATCCAAAGACTGTCATTTGGGACAAAGGCTACTAATGTACCTATGGGGAACCAAATGGTAATAACACGAGGTGAATTCAATAAGTGGAGGGGCCAGTTAGTTCCAAAAGGAGTTGAGGAGGTGTGTTGATCCATCTTCATGGAACCAGGATCCCCATACCTGAGTATTTACTTCATGTTGAAGACATGACCCATGATGATAATGAATGAGACTCCTGGGGTGGTATAGACTAAGAGAATTCCTCCCAAGTGCCTCAGAAATTTTAGGGGATTGGGAGAAGCCTCTGAGTAGGATATTTCCATGTCATATAAATTTTAAAATTAATCTAAGTAATAATTTTTATTGGTTGGTTGATAAAGTTCCAAATATGAATAAAATAAACTTGAAGATTTTTCAGGAATAGGGGACTCATGAAATAGCTAATTTTTGAATTCATACACCTTTACAATTGGAGTACCCCACAATTAACCAAGGTTTTTCTGACTCCAAATATAATAAAGAGAAATCAAGATAATTCTAAGTGGATAGTGTGAAGTGAGAACATCATATAGGGTTTCATAGTCAGAGGAATAATACGTGTTTCAAGGGGAACAATGATGCAGGGGGGGTATTGTGGTCAAGGAGAATAAAGCTATAGGTGGAAAGGATTACTCTAAACTACCTAAGGGGATTGAAACAAGGTCATACTGATGGAACAATTTGAATGTTGAAGGAACAATGAACCATGTCTATTAATGCAAGATGAATATGAGAAAATGATGTTTGAAGAAAAGGACCATGAGTAATAACCCCATGAAACATGGGAAGGGAAGAGGGACAAGGAAGCCGAACTGTGAAAAATAAAAATAAAAAGGTAATCTTCTTGAGCTCATCCTATGTTATAATGATTACCTATTGGAATGATCCTTCCATATTAGGTATTTAAAATTGGAGGTGGATTGAGTCTTATAAATAATACTAACAGTCAGTGTCAATGTTGATTAAATGTATTGGATCAGTAAACAAGACCAAATCATAGAACAAGGTTTCATGGAATAGAAGATAAATACAGGGGAATACATCCACACTTGGGATAACCTAGATACAAATAGTTATGATTTAGTAAAATAAGATTCCTATATGAAGGTACATGAACTTGAATGTGGGCTATATAGGTTAATAAATTCTAATAATTTTAGTCTCATTTTTAATGATTTTGTGACCTCTTACTCTGTTAATTAACCCTCAGCTTTGAACTGTTTCAGTCTATCCCTTTTCCTCAAATTTTATTTTTGAATAACAAGTTAACTTCCAATCTATTATTCATGTTTCAATGGCCAACTACATTATTATTTTTAGATGTTTAGGGATAATTGTGTTTATAAATATTTTGTATCTTGTTAAATAAATTTATATTATGTTTTCATTTAACATTTATGTCATTTTTAATTATATATTATATATATTTTGTTTTTTAATATCACTAAAACATTATATACATGTATATGTAATGTTATATATCACTATATCATCATCATTTCTCCTGGACTTGATACTCTCCTATATCTGGTAGCGAAACTCCACTCTTCAACCATGCATCTTAATTTGAGACTTATATATATTTTTGCCAAACACTTAATCAATTGTTTTACTTAAAATAGTTTTCGTAACATAATCCAGTTCATTATTCAACAGTATCCAGGAAAACACATGGAAGACCCTCCTTCAATATAAGCAATTGTCTCTAAATTTTATCGCTACAACATATAATGATGTCTACATTTCTAACGGTTTCCATGACGTGGATATTAACATTAAAAAAACATTGAGAAGGAGTATCACAATTATATTAATAAATGATCCTCTATATCAATTGTTGTATAAGCCTCTTTAAAAGGTAGTAAAAAACCCAAATATTCTTCACTAATTGACGAATTATCCTCGTTGAACAGTATCAAAATGAAATTGGAAGAAATTTTTATCTTAAAATAGAAACTATAATATTGCCTGATGGTAAAAAACTTCCATACAACCTTTATAGTACAATCACTACCACAAATATGGGGATGCACTAACTTTTATCAGTGTTAAACATAATGTATAGATAAGGGGGGGAGGGGGTTTATAAGTGCTTGGTAAAAGGATTGATAAATTTACTATTTATCAGTGCTGATAATGGTTTACCATTTATCATCCATTTTTATCACTGATTAAGATAGATTTATCAGTGTTATAATTAACGCTGATGAAAGTTATTTGTAAAAAATATTATTAAATTATAAAAAATTATTAAATTTATATTTAAAAATCATGTTTATTTTATACAATAAAAAAAACTTGTTTATAATTAATATATATTTTTAACTAACTCAAATATATATATATATAAATATATAATGTTTTCAAAATAGTATTTCTATGATTATAATGAACTATATATATTTATTTTAATAATTATAAGATTATAATAAATTTCATTAAATGATAAATAATTTTATTAGATTTATTAGATTTATTAGATTTATTAGATTTATTATATTAATTATATATTTAAATTCTTTTTAAATATATATATATATATTTATAATTTTTAATATAAGTAAATAAATATATGTTTCCAACAGATTTTCTGAATAAATATATTATTTCGTGAGTATAATTGATGCATATATAGGTTTTGATTTCATCATGAATGTTCATTTATAAATTACACCATTCATATTTTTTACTCAAATGGTTCAGGAGGCCGGAAAACCTACTCCTACAAAAATATATTATAAAATAAAGATGAAAAGGGAAACAAGTAGGATGTGGTCAAAAAGACAAACCCTCATCAATAAAACAAAACAACAAATAGAATTATAATTCCTCATAATCATGATTAGAGGAATCATCAACATATTATCATTCCAAATGTGAGTTACCCTTAATGAAGAGCCTAGAATACTACTCTCTGAGCTTCTCTTTGTGCATAGTGTGTTTCCTCATAGACCAGTCCCACCACCATGTTGTAGCACAATCATCACAACCACATCCCCAACCATGGGATTTTGGAGGAAAACCCCATTTCCATGACTTGTGTTTCTACCATGCTATTTTGGGATCATCCCTCCTCAATTCAGCAATTTGGTTATCCATAATTTTGATTTTCTCACCATGCTCTACTTCACAATGTCTCACCAGGTTCCAACATGAAAGTGGTAAACTCTTCTTCATTTTCATTCACTTTGATGATGGAATTGAAAATCCCGACCATTCCATACTATATCAAGACCTTCCTTAGGAGTTATTTTATCGGTTATTTCATGTGTCATGATATGTTTACCCTTACTACATTGAGGCCTCTGTCACAAGTTTTCTATTCTCATCATGTGATAGATATTCCATGGAAAAAATTTTCATCCACTTATTTTTCTTACCATCGATCTATAAAGAGGCATCCTTATAAGGGTCCAGCTAACACCATCAAGTGTGTCACCCTATTGGAAGATGACTTCATAATGTTCATCCTTCCTATAATCACCAGCTTCCTCAAGAATTTCATCTATTGATTGAAAATAATGTTCCACTACCAATCTACCAGTACGTGATACCATGGAAGTAATTCCAAGCACATCATTCATCTGCTCAACCAATGGAATAATAAATTTTCAATTACCATAGAGAGATAATTTTTCATGCAATTGGGGAAAACCAATATTTTCTTGAAATCATATTTAAAGTGCCCTATATTCAAATAGATCTTTTAAAAGGAAGGCTTCTACTCAAACACTATTGAGAGTTCAATTCGTCTATCAATAGTAATAAAAAAGAATCAGTAAGACTTTAACCTCGATCAGGTTCCACATGAAATTTAGAAAAATCACCAATGCGAGCAATCTCGGTTTCATTGTGTAAATTTATTGGAGCCCCAACGATGAAGGAAATATCCCACAGTATCTGAGAATTCCAAATGAACCATGATAGATCATGAATTCATATCTGAATCTGGGTGATGGATTTCTTTTTCACCAAAGGATAAAATAAGTGTTCCTAATCTTGAATCCTTATAATTCTATGTTTATGGGTAATAAGGACTAATCCCCATGCTCAAGATTTCAGTTCATCATAGGGGAACACAATATGAAAGAATCCCTTACCAATTTAGGTGATCCTCAATCCACCAAAACCTCATATTTGAAGAAGTCTCTTCTTCAGAATATCATTCTTACATAGATTACACTTGCTTATAACAGCCCACCACGCAATAATTGAGTGTGTGTACATATCAAGTCTTTCTAAAATAATTTTATGATTGGCGTTATCGATTACATAAGAACAGTTTTTCATAAAACTAAAAGAGGATTCAATCCCTGATTTAGTTATAATACTATTCAACATTTACATCTTAGCAAATGAAACATAGTTGACGACATGCTCCTTTGATGAACTAGTCCCTGGATCACTTGGAAAGCCTACCGGGAGTGCAGAGATATTTGGATCAGACGCCTAAGAGTTTGGATACATATTGTACTCAAGACCTAAAACCTAGACCATCCCTCTTAGAATCAATAAGAGAATCCATATCTGAGGCAAAACAGTTCTCCATCAGCAGAGAAACAACCAGATAATTCAAAACCTTCCATCGAGAAGCATATGTAGGCCTATGAGAATTCAGATCCAGACCAATACCTCACTCTGAGTATCCCTATCTAGATTGGAGGCCAGTACCAATGTTGACGGTTCCGCCAGAACAGAAACACTCCAATCTAAAAAGTTCTCTAATGGAGTCACACCAAACTTCCAAAGAATCGAAACCTCGTTTGTGCACCAAGACGATGACCTTGAAGAGAGAGAAATGGGCCATGCACTCTGCTCAACATCAATAGACAACACAAACCCATGGACATGATCCTTACTTGAAAACATATGGGGTCCAACAAAAACTAGCATTGGATCAGAATAATCTTCCAGGGAAGATGCCATAGGAGGAAATTTTCTCTAATTTCCTTGTAAAATGAGAGAGGAGATCTCGTTTTCTCTCACTGCCATTCTGACACCCTTCTTATTATGCATGTTGACCATGTGCGATGACTCGTTTTTTATTTTCAATACTTTACTACGTATATTATTCATTCATGTATAATAATTATACAATTACAAATATAAACAAATTGTTACCAATATATTTCTGAAATAAATATAGATATATTTAAATAATTATAAATGTATGATATATATATATTAATTATATATATATATACACACATATTTGCAAATAAATAAAAATATTTATAACTATAATTCTAAATAAATATAAATATATTTAAATAATTATGAAATTATAATAAATATATTATTTATATATATAATTAACATTAAAAAATATTTGTTATAATTTTATAGTTATTTAAATATATATATGTGATTATATTAATAAATATATATTTATTTATTTTAATTTTTAATTATAAATATATAAATACTTATTTATATTTATAAATATAAATAAATATATATTTATCTAAATAATAATAAATTATAAAAAACATATTTAATTTTATTATATAATGTAACATATAATTAAATAAATATATTTAAAAATATATACAAATATTGTTAAATAATTTCAAATATTTATAATTATAATTATAGATAAATACATATATATATATAATTATTAAATTATAATAAATATATTTATTATATATATTAATAATATTGTAAATAAAATAAATATATATTTTTTATAAATTCATAATTATTTAATAAATTAAACAAATAAATATATTTATAATTATAAACACATATATATATAATTTAAATATTAATAGTATTATATATATATATATAAATATTTGATTTAAATAATTATAAAATTAGAAGAAATATATTAATATATATACATATCTATACTCTTATAAATATATATTATTAATATATTTATTTTATATATTTATAGGATTAAAAATATAATAATTATATTTCTTATAATTTTATCATTTTTTATTTAAAATGACAAAGGAAGCATTATTTCTCTCAATAGTTACTCTTCTTATGCCTGATGGTAGTAACTCTTCTTATTTATATAATTATAAAATTATACAAAATATTCTAATAATATTTACCATCATATAAATATATATAATAAATATATTGATAAATATATTTCTTAAAATTTAATAAATATTTAAATCAATATATATATATATATATTAGAATTTCAAATAAATATAGAATTTATTATTTCAATAATTACAAAATTATAACAAATATATTTATTATATTTAAAATTTTATTAATATATATAATTGATATATTTATTATAATTTTATAACTATAATTAAATAAATTTTTTATTATAGTTATAATTATAAATAAATAATTATATATTTAGCATATATATAATATTATATATATATATATATATATATATAATTTTATAAATAAATTATTAACATAATATATTTATTAGTGCTAAAAAGGCATTGATAAAAGGTGTCTGTATCAGTGATAAAATTTTAGCCCCAGTAATGGCCTATTTTTATCTATACTAAATAAGAATTGATAAAGGTAGGTTTTATCAGTGCTTACAATTTTAGCGCTGATAAAACAGAACCTTAATAATTCTATTTTAAAAATGTTTATAAAAGCTACCGAAGATTTTATAAATGAACCCAAATAATCCCCTCCTTCTCTAACACAACTCAAACTCTCGCGGAATCCGAACTCTACACCGTTGACCCCTCCCCTATCCCGACCTCTCCTCAACCATCCTTGACTGCTCCTCCATCCAAAACCCTGCTCCACCGCAAACACTCTTCCATTGTGAATGCTCCTCTGACGTGAACCCACCTCCACCACATGCCAAACCCCACCTCTAAATTGAACCCTCATTTTATTAGAACCCACATCCTCCGCGAACTACTCCATTCCCCTGTTGACAATGCTGTTACCACCTTCCCTGACTCTTCCACAACCAGATGTTGCTACTACTTGAGGTGTGCCATTTCATCCACGTTATAATGAATTCCAAAAATATAGATTGATTATGTCTTTAATTAGGTTTTTTTCTATTCATACAGTACATTTAAATTTTTAGTATGTTCTAATTTGTGCAACAGAGGTACCCCAAACATTAGTGTCAGTAAAACCACACCCATTGATAGTTCATATTGAGGTTATGTTTGGTGAATTATCATTAGCTCTACGTTGTTCTTACTATATATTGTGAATATCTAGCTACACAATTCAAATATCCCACATTTTTACCCTCTAAACCCTACCAACCATGTGTTCTATAATCTTAATACCCCATAACCCTCTTAATACTCCTTTCCCAGAAATAGTTGTGGTTAGTTAACATCAAATAACATAATGTTTCACCCTCAATTTTTTTCAATTGATTTCATGGAATCAATGGATTATAATTCAATAGATAGATCCCCATTCCTATCTATTTTGAAGGAACAAAATTTATAGTCTTCTCACGTTAAATGGGAGTCATTCATTTTGATGTTTGGGTATGATCATAATTCATTACAGAGATTATCCATTGTGATCTTCTCATTTGACCACTATGGTATGGATAAAACATCAATCATGAACAAGAAATAACTTTTCAAACATATTTTCTTAGATATTCATTTCATCTAGACCTTTCATAGGGTGTTCGTTGTTCAATCCTTCTTTGAGAGACCTTATATTTATAACAAGGTAAATATTCATCTTGAAAATAATTAATAAATCATCTTCCTAAGATCCCTCACCCTTATTAGAGTTCTTATATTCTCTAATCAATTTAAAATTATTATATATGCATTCAGAATCTAAATCATCTATGTGTATCATGATTTGGAGTCACTATTAATCCTCAATATCGTGGAGGCATGTCCTCCTTCACTCATGGATTTGGATTCTTTAGTGATACTTTAATTTTCAAATTATTAGGATAAGTTTCCATTGATTTAAGCACATTTCATTTGATATTTACATTTTTATGGTAGTTATCCAATTCTTATATTTATATACAAAATTTTTGTAACCATATTCATTTGGCCCCACCCTCTTTTGGGTCTCCTCCATTGGACTTGGATTTTATACATGAACATATTGTGTAGTTAAATCACCCAACACATTAGCCATCATGACGTTTTTGTAGAAAATCACCCTTAACATCACAATAAATTAAATAATCTAAAGAAAAATAAATATTTTTTCCATAATATATAATGTATGATCACTCGATCAATGTCTAATCACAAAATAAATTCTGATACCCAACATAATTGTGTTTAATACACCCAGGAATCCACTCTTTCATCTTCATGACCTCTATATAGATATGGAATTCTAAGGGGATTTTATTCCCCATTTATGATTAACTAGTAGTTCAATGTTATTGGGAGTAATGTCATTTTGAAACATAAATTTCTTTATCCCATTAATTAATATTGAATATTGGGTGTTTTTCTCAAAAGCATCATGTAGGTAATAACTAGCAAGCATTTCTATTGATCGAAACGTAATTGTAATTTCAATTTCTAAAAAATATATATATTAATATCACATAGTTATTATTATTATGTTAAATAAAAATTTTTAAATTTCCTTGGAAAATAATTTACATTTATAGGTTATAATAGTTTCCCACTATAACGAGAAGATAGATAGTCCTTAATGATATTATTAAATCAATATATCATATATTCTATATACATCTATCTTACATGGAATAGATGAAGGTTTACTATTTGGTGATGGATTCTCGTATAAAACTGATGCATCTTCTCACAAAGCTCACAGTTGGTGATATCTCAGAAGAATGGTCCCAAGGAATGGCACATCAATAGGAATTAAACCTGTTTTATTTATCGTTAGATATTACTTTATTAATATATAATTTCCCTCAAACTAGACTTTTTATCTTTCTTAATGATTTATATTTAATAAAATCCTGGTTATTTTTTATTCATGTATTCCCTATTAGGTGCATCTCATGGGATTTATGTCCTTGTGAAAATTCATAAGTTCCTCTTTTAAAATATTTCAAATGTTTTTATATGTATCTTAAAAAATACCATTTGTTGAACATGTGTTTTTTTGTTTTAAATAGTCTTAAAATGATTTAAAAACATTGCATGTGCCTAGGTTGCATGACTACTATTTGTCAACTCACACGATTGGATTACATAAACGGATGTGATTTTTTTGAAAGTGTATTTATTATTGGTTTTATTTGAACATTGGGTGTATTATGTTTTAAATGAAAATTTTAAAATATATAGGTTTATCATTCATTTAAAATGATAAAGACTATTGGGTCATGAAGTTTCCTTGAATGATTTAAAATGGAATATTGGATTTCTGAATGAGTACTAGGGATTTATTGGTTTTCTAAAAAAGTTGTGTTCTTTTAAATATGAATTTGTGTAAATGGTTAGTTTGAATTGGGATTTAAAATTTTATTTTAAAAATAGTTTTCAAAAGAAATATGAAATGTAGTTTTTCCATTATCTTTTAACTTCATTGTTATATAATTATTAAAAAATACATTATATAGGGAATACAAAAAAATTGATAATAAAACCATGATAATGGAATGTATGTAACTCCTTCAAACCCATTGGATATCCTTCAAGACCTCACCACTGAAAATGATGAATTGATGATTAACCCCAATGTGACTCCAAAACCTAAATTGCATCCAAAATCACCTGAATAGTTTAAATTTGGGTGACCATTGTTTGATAGGTCTATTTTGACATTCTCCGTTAGTGGGATGTGATTGATTATTAATATGAAATACTTTGTGCTAATTCATGGATGTGAAAATTGCCTCTTTTTGTGAGGGTGTTAGAGTCAAAATGGGATTTAATAATTATATTATATTTATTCATGTGATGATCATTAACATATAGTTAATAACATGCCCTTGGTTGGATGCATGGGAACCCATTGAATTAATAAATAGGTCCATATGTATACTACAGTAGTTAACTGACAAACAATCTAGTTTCCCCGATTTTAATGGTTTCCATAGTCTATATGAGTGCCTCTAATAAAGAATATATGGGTATGTTATGTGAATTTTCTATTTTTTAGGATTCATCACATGCCAACTATTGGCCTCATTATAGTGTGATTAAAAAATGAATGAATAATTTAATTTCTTATATGATTTTGATACATTGAAGATAATATAATTGTAACCAGGAAATTGGTGTATATAGAATAATTATATTGATCATCTAAAGGAGAAAGTGAATGATATGAAATAGGGAATGATATATCTAGTTTTAAATGTGTTTCAATTATTAGAAGGATTATATTTCTGTTAAATTTTTTCTCTTTCTATAATGAATATAATAATTTAGGTGTTTATTATATTCTATTTGATAAAAGGATTATTACTAGAACAAATGAATGTCAAGATTATATTTTTTTCACATAGATTCAGAGAGATTAATCTATATAGATCAACAGGAAGTATTCACGCTAAATGAAATAGAAGGTCTAATTCCAATCTCATAATGAGTTTCTGTGGGAATTAGTTGGCACCAAGATTGTGTAACTGGAATTTTATTGCTTTTAATGTAGAAATAATGGTCATATAGTTTAAAGTAAATAATTTCTACCATATGAATTTGTATTATGATTGGAATTTTTTTGCCTTTTTTACTTCTTTAGGTGGATGAATTTTTCATAGTTGGACAAATGAAGGAAAGAATAGAAGAGCTATAGATTTATTTATCTAATTGATCACAAATGAAGGACCTTGGTTATGGAAAGTTGATATTGGGGATAAATATTTAAAGGGATAAAAAATATATATCTTTTTTTATACATGGTTAATTATTATATCAATGTCTTGTGTATTAATTTTTTTGAATATTAATTTTAACTAATCAAATAAGATAGATATGAATAAAGAATGCATTGATGCCAATCATCTTAAAAAAGAGTAAAAATGGAGTTAAATAGTTTATCAAGTTTCCAAAATATTATGCTTATGAACATATTCAAGTCCTTTTGTTTGTATTTATACTGTTGGTGTTCAATAAAAATTATTCTAGAGGAGTTGGAAGAGCCCTTGACATATAATGGAATAGATCAAAGTTATAAATTATGGAATAAAAATATGGAAAAAGTGAATGTAGCTAGTGGGTGGGGAAGCAATACATTTTCTGGATCATCTGATTTGATTACTTGTGTGGACAATAGAGAAGTCTGTATTAAGGATATGATTATATAAGTGAATGATAATAATGATTTTATAGATTAAATATGAAGGACAGTTGAAGATGGACATTGTTATTTCCCATGATTTTTTGTGATGTTAAAGAGTTTTCAAAGACACCATGGAATGATGGCTGCATTAAATATTCGTCATTGTCAGTCTTAATAAAGCTGTATAATTTGAATGAAGGAAAGGGGTGGAGTGAAGACAGTTTTATGAAATACTTTATCTCTTGAATGAAATGATCCCTAAAGTTAATGAGCTCCTGATATGATCATACAATGCCAAACTAATTCTATTCTCAATGGGTATGATATTCGAAATAATGCACAACTTCCAAATTGATTGTATATTGTTTTGGATGGACCAAAATTCAGTTACAAAATGTCCAAAGTGTGAAAATTCTCGATACAAGAAAGATGAATCCAGTCATACAAAATTATTATGGTTATTTACAACAATTCGATGGTTAGGATCCTATGTTGATTTTTGTAGACTGTAAGGTTTACACTGCATTAAAATAACACAATTAATGATGGGAAACTACATCACTTGGTTGACTCTCCTCAGTGGAAGAGAATTGATAATGAGCATCCTGAATTTAGAAATGATCTAAGAAACCATTAACTTGCATTATCTACAGATGGAGTGAATCATTTTGGTTTTCAAAGAATCACTTATAGTACATGGCCAATTATGTTAGAAAATTATAACTTTCTTTTGTGGTTCTTCCAGAAAAAATATTCATCATGTTATATATGCTTATATCATGACCAATAGTAGCAGGTAATGATATTGATGTTTATTTGGCTCCATTGATTGAGGATTTAAAATTATCATTGTATTCAGGTGTTATGTTATATGATTCTTATAAAAATAAATATTTCACATTGAGAGACACATTTTATTAGACAATAAATGAAATTCCTACATATTAAAAATTTCCCCAATATAGCGTTAAAAATAATCAAGGGTGTCCCGTTTGCGAAGAAGTTAAAAAATAAACTAAGTAGAAAAATTCATAAAAAAATTTGTTTCAAGGACATCTTAGATTTATTCCTCAATGACAGAAGTACCAATTTTTGATGACATCTTTTAATCGAAGATTCAAAGAACGTACAACACCATCTCCACAAATAGGTGATCAACTGTTTGTGAAAGTAAATGATGTGTAAACTACTTTGGGTAAACCATTTTCCAAATTACATAAGAAAACCAATTTGAAAAAGGGATATTTATTCTGATTTTACATACTTGAATATTCTATATACATAAGAAAGTTTTTTGATGTTATGCTTGGTGAAAATATTTATGTGATAGTGTCATTGGAACATTTCTAAATGCACCTGAAAAAAAAGATGGATGTAATGCACGATTGGACGTGGTTTGTCACGACCCCCTCCCCACAAGTTGTACCCCTCCTAGGACATCATTGTGATATGGAATGTAGTGACCCCAGAGTCCCACCTCATGTAGGCCATGGGATGGCAAAGAGAATTGGGGGCATAGGAAATACCCAAATGGGAGGAATTTACCTCTAAAGGAAAACATGGGAAAGAGATAGATAAAAAAGGAACAAACAAAATCCAACCTGGACAACAATATAAATGAAATCCAATTTACACATATATAATGTCATGAAAAACTTTTAAAATTGAAACAGAAAACTAAAAGTACTAAAGAACTGTAAAAAACAATAGAAACCAAAAATCTCGAACATTTCCTGCAATTCCAAGCTAGTAGTAACCATCAAGATCTCCAACTTGCTCCATGTGACATGAAAAAATATTTTGTATATACATAAGGTGTGTATAAAAGTATACTCAATATGATACTCCCCATAGCATCTCGTGAAGATGTAAATAATGCATGTTAAAGCACAGTGAACAACATAGGAAACTACCTCGTCACCTAAGAAGGTATAATGTGTTCCCCACCACTTCATGGATACTCTCACCACGTATCAGATACAATAGTATATAATATATTAATGAATATTAAGGGAAACTTGCTACCGCTTCCCCACTTGTTCGTTGATTTTCCCTAGCATCATAGGCCCTAAGAAAATCTCTCTAAAAGGCCTTCCTACTAACACCATCGTAATGCTCCAAAACATGCATCTCATGTAGTATAACACCCCATGTCCACATAACCAAAGTAACCAAGTAGTTTTCAAGAGCCACCACATCTCTCATAATGTGTATCGTATGTCTAGTGTTTAGCCTCAAGCCATTATAGCCCACACATTGGGAAAGGATCCTCAAGCCATTAAATAGAATACATGTTACAACTATAGTACTCCAAAGAAAACTATATCAAGAATATATGGGTGTGAAAATCCACAAGCCATTATATCCCTCTATACACATATATGGGAAAAATAACCACTTTGCCTACCAGCACATGAAATTTCACAGAGAAGAGAGTGGGGATAAAGGGGTAGTTATCCATCCATCCCCCCACCTGAATATTAGGGAAAACACCCCACAGGGCTTAGAATCCTTAGTGTGATAGTTGAACTAACTGATGGGGTGGAGTAGCATATTGAAACACAAATGTATAGAATATATAATATCTCACAAACACGCTATGGGAACAACCTAGTCTTAGACTCAAATAAAGATAACGACTTGTGGAATCCTGACTGCAACTTCTAAGACTAGGTATCCAATAATCACACATCTATTAAAATATATTTATTACAATACTTCATTCCCTTTTTATCAGTTTCATAATAATTTATATAATTCTGTAGAAATTAATTAACCATTAACAATTCCACATTATATTTCATTAGAATCACACACAGAGTACACTATTACTCTAAATTGTAGTATCAACATTGTGTCCCTTCACTCTCTAACCCCACGGGTTAACATCATTTATTCAATCATTTATTAACAAAATTATTTCATTCCCACATTCCCAAGATTTATAGAAGAACATTCTAAGATAATAAACACTAAGGGGATCAACAAGGTGGGTAGTTGAACAACCCATCAATTCTTTTCCTCCTACAGCTAGAGCGTAGACCCATCATCCCTTCAGAAGCTAAACACATAAATCATGTGGCATACCCTGTGCGTATTGTCCAAATTTTGGAAGGAGGGTATGAAGACCATCTTCCTTGATTAGTGGGTAAAGTAATGTGGAAAAACAACCAACAATAGTACGAAGAATCTAGCATTCACATCCAACCTGTTTCATTATCTCTAGTGTCCTCCCCGACACCCACATGCAAATATTGATGCATCTTTCCTTTCTAGGAGTCAACTACTACCACAACCAATGGGCCTCCCTGTCCTCACATTTCACAACAACCATCACGTCACGTATCACAATACAAGTAGCAGGAAAACAATAACCATATAAATTGGGCTCTTGTCCCTTAAATAAGACATCCAGCCTTCAAACAGAACAAGATCTCAAGGCTCCAAAGCACTAGGCACTCAAAATTTCAAGCAAGGAGGTAACTCAGCACCCTATCATGAATTATCTTTTTATGAAACAAGAAAATATTTTATCAATTTGTAATTAATTTATTTATTGTTTTTAGGTTCCATGTATGGGAAACCTAAGAAGTATGATATCACAAATAATTAGACATGATTGATGCATTAGTTTGATTTACATCAAATTACAGCAATAAAAACTAGATTCATTTGCATGCCTCATTATCTTTTAAAAACAATTAAAATTAATCTCAGTTTACGTTATTTACCAATTTCCATAAATAATTTCAGGATTAATAAATAAATAATAGAAATCACACTATCTAGAAAAATAAGAGGCAATAACATACGATCGATACCAATTGATTTATTAGATTAAAAAATTTATTATGATAATTCTATTGTAGTCTAATGGATAAATCATGGTAACTCTACGAATACCTATAAAACAATAGAGACGAAAGGAATCACATACCTAAAAAGGTTTCTGAAGATCCTTTCATGAGAACAATCCAACAAAACAGATCATGATCACCTTTATTGGAGGAGTGCATCAACCTGAGGATGCAGAGAAACCACCACACCAACCAACACCCATGAAAAGTCTATTAATAACATAGAGATATCATGTCATAATGGTTATATAGAAACAAAAGTATAGGAATATAGAATAAAATGATTGATCATACCTTATATAAAAGATTGATCGACACTTGTTTCATCCACTAAAACTGGGGGTGCACTTGTAGTAGTATAAAACCTCAAGGTGAAACAATCTATGGATTAAGGTACGATCAGACCACTACTTTTGGAAGAAGGAATGGTTTCATATTCTCACCCTAAGAAACAATAAGGTAGCGCAAGGGGGAAGATATCTCATCCCTTTAGAATAATTACAGAGCATCTAGTTATAATACGATGGATTTTCCATTAAAAGAGGATCACATTAAACCCCACTGTTTGACCATGTAGAGGCATCCCAATCCTTAAAAAAATTAATATAGGAGTTAGGGGAATTTAATCAGCCTTAAATACCTTAAAACAAGGCCTTGAATTCATTTAACATCAAATAAAATAGTAAATTGGTGAAACTGGGAATATCTGGAAATTTAGAAATGGAAATATAAAATAGTTCCCGAAACATTGTTCCTAAGAGTGTATCTGGGAGACAGTATCTATGAGACAATATTTGTGAGACTGTATCTGGGAGATAGTATCTGTGAGAGAGTATCTGTGAAACAGTATCTTTGAGACAATATCTGTGAGTCACTATCTAAGAGATAGTATCTGTGAGAATGATTATGAGATATATTATTTTTTGAGACATCATATGTGAGACAGTATCTGTGAGATAGTATCTCTGAGATAGTATATGTGAGATATTATCTATGGGATTGTATCTATGAGATAGTATCTATGAAACAATCTGGAAATTTAGAAAAGTGTTGTGTCTATGTCACCTTGACCTCCCGAAGCACCTCAATCACCTGATTTCCAAAAAATGATGGACCAGATTGGTTCGGGCCATTAGATGATTGACATGGGAATACAAAAAAGTTTCCTCTTGTGAAGGGTGAAACTGAAAATTTCTTTCTGTAGCTACTAAAACTCTCCCCAAGTATGAGGGATATCAATTTTTAATCATCTTGAATGACATAAATGTAGAATAGGGGTATTCAATGATTATCAAGAAGATCATGTTAATGAGTGATTTAAATTTAATGGGTTTAAAATTACATGACTTATAGCTTTTAAGGAATGGTTTAATTCTTATAGATTTACGTTGCATTTTTACAATGAATTTGTATCATTTATTTACAAAGATATGATTCTTCTTCAATGATATATGAAGAAAAGTTGTAGACATAGAATAATTTCTATCTAAAAAAAGATACATTTCTTTCATATTATATAAATTTGAAATATTCTTCCCACCAATATTTTATTACATGATGGTACATTATATTGGTCACTTAGTGATAAAGATTGGAATATGTGGTATTGTATACTATAGATGGATGTACCACGTTGAATTTTATATGAATATTTTCAAATGGTATATCAAAAATCAATGTCATATATATTGTTTTATATAGAGAGACTTATTTTTGGGGAAGATTTGTAATTCTATATCGAATACTTATCTTGTGTGGAAAGTATTGGTGTGCGGAAATTTCATCACAATGGGAATCTTACAAGTGAAATAATTTTAAGAAGAGATGTTTTCATAATCAGTATTAATGACCAGAAGCATGCCTACATTTATGTTTTTTATAATAGTTTGGAGGATTCCCCATTTACTGAAACCCATAATGAAATTGATAGGAAATTGAATCCATCAAGGGATAATATATGGTTATAAATTACTCATAATCAATATTTTATTGGAAGGTTTTGGGACAATATTTATAAGGGGTCATATTAAAATATGGATTCAATTTTAGAATGACTTCAATGGATAGCTGGAGTTCCATGTGTGTATGTATTTTTTAACTGTGGTTATGTAATTAATGGTTATATGTTCTATACAAATGAGAATGATGAAGACTGTTGAAATAATCCAAACATTAATCAATTGAATTTCTCCATTTTTATAGTAATTTCATATAGTATAAATCACATACAATCACTTATTGAATGTAATAAAAACATTATAATCAAATAATTAATGAAATAATAATTATTTCGAGAATTAAATGTACCAATACTGAGGAAATAGTAACTTGATCTCAAAAATAGTCATATTACACTTAGGAACAGTAAACTAGCCAAATGAATAAGGGCATCACCCATGAAAGTATAAATATAATTTTTTAATCTTACAAGTTAATATGTTATATAATTATAACATATTAAATGTATGTAAATATTTTAAAAAATATTAATAAAGTGTCAGTTTTTTATAAGGAATAAATATTTAATTACAATTTTATGAATAATTTAATAATGTAAAATGAAATTAATTTGATAAAATAGATTCTTGAATTATTATTTTTATGTCTTATTATTTTAATATAATTTTAGGACACTTGATGTAATTTTATTAAGTGTTGTAAAATCTGTTATAATTTTAAAATATGTATTTTCTATGTAAATGAATAATTTAATTAAAATTTCAATTTCTCCTGTTAGGTATTTTCAATCATTATTTTTTTTATATAATTCTAAATATCAAAAAATGGTTTGTGTGGATTTATGGTATTTTCTTGAAATACTTGATTTTTCGGTGAAAAGTGAAATATGGTAATTTACCGCATATATACATTAAAATATTAATAAACAATTCATTAAGTCATAACTAATGCATTTACCATTGGTTTAAAAAAATTATCTAATTAATTTATTTAGTCTTATGAATATGAACTATATTTTCCTTGAGAAAAATAATAAACTACTGACTAAAATAACGAGAAAACACACCTCTTCCCCAATATAAATACCACCCCTCACAACATCTTCTCCTCAAACCTCTAAAGATTTGAGCCTTTCCAAAATTCCTCCCAACACTCTTACCTAGCCCGTCCCCGACATCCATGATCTCTTTGTCTCATAATAAGACTAAACCTAGTTTTCTTGACGTGGATCTCTAAAGGATAATTTTTGAGGTAAATCCTATATCTTTTTCTTTTAACATCCTTTCAATCTTGTAACATTTTTTATTATCTCTTCACTTATATTCATCAAAATAAAATGATAAATACATTACATTACATATACTATAATTATAAAATTCTAATGGATGATCCATCATTAAACTCCCCTCTCTCATACTTTAATTATAAATATTAAATTGTTGACTGTGATGTTTCAATTTACTGACATCGGGGGCAATGAACTTTCATATTACATAAACACCTTCAAGAATGATAATAAATCCATTTAATTGGTGAAAATATATTTGTATTTTTATGATACCACCTTATTTATTTTCTATAGATAACATTTATACATAATACTAAACAATAAAACAAAACTAGTTCGTTGTGATTAAAAAACCGCCAAAATTAACATCAAATGATAATTATTAACTTTTATCTAATGATTAATAACAATCGAATATAACCAAATTATATATATTATCATTTAGATATATTTATTATCAATAATTATATATAATAAAAATTCTGGTTATTTATCCTCATTTTACTGGAATTTCCCTTCATGAATATCAGTGTACTAACTATGAAAACTATGAAAACGATTACTCAAAAACGATGAAATTAAAATCTATAACTCATTGAAAGGACCATACTTGTACATAATAAAACATAATTAATAATATTAATATATAAAATGTTCTATAATTTTTAATTAATAAATCTAATGTTATTATACATGATATTATAAGTGAGGAAATCATTCAGACACGTTGTAAAGAGAGTTCTCAAACCCAAATCTCTTTCTTTTGGGTTTCCCCCTATACATCTGTCTTCAATATGGATATTCCATAAATATCAGTTTTTCATAATTATGTTATATTTTATTCTAAATAAATGTTTTTTATTTGAATTTTTTATACACACAATGTTTTCCAAAAGAACTCTTCTTTCAAAAAAAACACCTTTTTATTTCTCAAAATTGTTCACTCGAGGTTAACGATTCTTATGTTAAGTAAGTTGTTCCCTATTTTACTGGGGAACCCGATGTTTATGAATTTATGTATTTTTAAATTAAACCCATTTTTTATGTGTGTTATTTTATGACGAAAATTTATATACATTCTTCGTTGCATGCATGATAATGTAAATATTATGATAATGGAAATATGATGATGTGATGGGTGTGCACAGAATTATCTAGATCAATGTAAGTGTTATGATGTGATGGGTGTACCCAAAAATATATATCACTCTAAATCATTATTCAATTCCATATATCTCATGAGAAAATTGAAATTTGTGTGGACATGATTCTTTTTTCCACAACAATGTGTGGTAGTTAACAACTAGGACATGATGTTTCATTCTTATGAATTGTCACGTTCTATTATTTTATTAATTATTCCTCTCTTGATTATGATATTATAAAAATTAATGTCCTCACCCCATGTTATATTGTTTCTTTTTACTATATATCCACTTATAGGGCTTTTAGCTCACCAATTTTTAATGTATATTATCCTGAGGTTACGTGTACTAAGGATAATTCACGGTCCAATTAGAAGCTAGAGAAGAATGAATTGAACAAATTTTTATGTTTTATTTTTTAAATGTTATTTATTGTCCAAATTTTCCCAATTCAAAAAACCTTTTAATCCTCATTGTGTAGGGATTTTAGGTGTATTTAAAATGATGTAAAAGTAAAGCAAGAAAATGTAGGGTTGCTATAACAGTACAATAAAAAATAGTGGAGATACACTTCTTGATGAAGTGTTGCATGTTTCTGGTACAAAAGATATAAATCTAATTGTAATAAATATTTTATACATTGGAATCACAAAAACAATATGGGAGACAGATTATACCACACTCCAATTGATGATATTTCAATGCTGGTAGGTTCATAATAGGAGTTTTGTTAAAATAGATGAATTGGGATTCAAGTTAGTTGATTTCATTGAAGAAAGATAAAATTATAAAAAAAATTATAAGGAAATCATATGCATTACAAGAATTTTATGTTCTAGGTCTTACAATTAAAAAGTTGTCAATCATTCTTTTATTGACCAAAATCACTAAAGGGTCAGATGAAAATTCAACTGTGGATGACTCTTTATATGGGACATCACAATAATTTCATTGAGGTCCCAATTTAGATGACATTTTTTATTTCATAAGAGAGAACAATGAATTTATTTGGATTATTGATAGAGTAGTAACATCCATTCAGCCATAATAAAACTGATATTTTAATAATCTGGTAGTAATTTTTTTAATATAGATCATGTTACCTCTTGTTATTATCTCTTTATTTTTGTATTTATGTAATATAAAATAAATGTTTAAAAACTTCTCCAAATAATGACTTCTCCACGTGCTAGGGCTACCAATCCAGAGGAACAATAGGTCTCTCAACCTTCTGTTGCTCATATTTCAGATGAAAAAAGAATTTTTACATGTTCTGGTGCTCCAAATCCTAAGGAACAACAAGCCTCTAAATCTACTACTACATGTATTGTAGAAGAATGACCTTTTTTATGTTCTTGGTCTCCCATTCTCAAGGAACAAGAAATTTATCATCCTTCTATTTATCCCAGGGAAGAGATACAATAACCAGATGCACATTTCAATACTACCACTCATGAAGAATATATTAATGATGTGGAATCTATGGAAATGGTTGGCGATGAATGACTGGTGATGAAAAAAATAGAAACATCATAGTTTTATGTTGTAGGAAAAAATCAGTAAAACAAAAGTCAAAGGCATCAAATATGAGGTTGGATGGAATGTTTGTGGCCAACATGATTACCCCAACATGGCTATGTTTAGTAGTTATATTGGAATCATCACTCAAAAATGTGTTCAGATTGATATTTATTCATGGAACCATGTATTTCTCGATATTAAGACACTAATTTGGGAATAAATTTCCATAAAATTATGATAATAATTTTTCATTTTAATAAAAAATAAAATAATTAATCATTGACTTACTCTTAATTATACATTATAGAGTGCATTTATATTTGATGAATCCTACAAGAAATATATATTAATTCATACTGAAAGGATTCACTTAGTAATTTTTACAATTCTTATAATCCATCTTCTAAAAGATGATGATTGGAAAATAAACCCCCACCCATATCTTATCTATGAAAACACGATAATCCAATATGCGTGGGATGCATTTACTAGTCATCGTGTGTATATGTCCTTTTAGGTATACTTTTTCTAGTAATATGTGGTTTAATAATATGTGTTTTCATCACTTTTATTGATAATTTATTATTTTTAAACACAAACTAAGTGCGGTAAATAAATAACCTGTATAAAAACAAACATATTCCTACCTAAAAGCAAGGATGCAGTCTGCTTCACTTGAAAAAAAATTGTACGTATTTTAAATCTACCTTAATACTTTTGTGTGACATGAAACAACACCATAACTATGTTATTCTGTTAATATGAATATTTAGGACATTAAACCAAAATCCAATTCAATCCCACACCATATTCAATGGAAGGAGTCCTATATAAATACATATGAGATGCTAATAGATTAAAACACACAAAAAGGGTAGGATGCATGTGTATGTATTAAATATATATATTTTCATTAAATATATATTACATAACAATGTTCTCTTATTTTTTGATATTTTCTATCCAACATAGTCACTGGAATCAGAACCACCTATACTTGGTGAACACATACTTTCAGTGGAATAGAAGCGGCCATAACAGTATAGTCGCATCATAGGTGCGTGTTTTGGGGTGACTCCCCAAACAAATTTTGGAAGAAAAAACTAGAAGAGTATGAAAGGGATTTAATAAAATATATGAGAATATGAATATATACCCTTGTAGAAGAATTCCAATGGTATATAGATATGATTGAAACTTTTTTCGGGTGGAGGGAAATATAAGAAGCTACTCATGAACAACCACTACATGGAGATCCCTCCTAGCTATGAGGTGAGACATTCCCCTTTATGTGATGAATCAAATGATGCAATCAATGAACAAATAAATGATTCATTCAAATGTGATTCCGATAGACATAGATACCTTTCCAACACTGATATTTGGTAATATTATAAAAAATTTGATTTATATCTATCAAAACCCACCCATCACCATATAGTGAGGGCTACAACATTCAATTTCAAAAATGACATGCTACACAATAGACAACTTCCAATAGATCATGTGCATGTGTGTATTAGCATAACCCATGAGATGAGCACCGAGCTACCTATTAAAATTCATGAGGAAGTTATTCATATGGTGCAACGATCTGTTGGAACATTAATCCCATAGTAATTTCATCTTAAAAAACATGTTGACAAGGATCTATTGATTTTAAATTTATTTTTCAAGCTAAAAATTTTACAATTATTCTATAATGTTTAGAACCGATGAATGTTTTTATAAATAAACAAATAAATTATTTTGAAATGAAAGAATGACTCAAAATCATCTAAAGGATTGACCCACCAATCTATAAGATCTCTCAACAGCACCATTAACCTACCCATACTATATATAAATTTACTATCAATGAAGGTTCATGTGAATAAAATGTTAAAAAATGGTTATAATCACAAATTAGATTTTGAATAAAATATATATAGAGAGAAAGATCAAGACTTCATTGGTGTTGAGAAATTAAGTGAAATCCCAAATTATGATTGGCTAAGTAGATCATTTGTAAATGTGTACATAAGGTATGTTTTCTTGGTCTGATTTTCAAAAATTCGATATACTATGTTAATTATGACCAAATACATTTCATATTTTAGGGTTGGCATATATATCAAAAAGAATTTATGTTATTTTCACAAGAAATTATTTTTGGCATCGTTAGTTAGCACATCACACCTACCAAACAAACCAAAGTTGATACAAAAAAATAATGAAACAGCGGCAGGTCTGATCAAATCATTCGAAAGAAATCTATTGGATGCTAGACTCTATTTAATAGAAATGATGCAGGGGTAAAACTCTATAATTTAGTCATATCTAATAAATTTTCTTTTTATTCATTACTTTTTCTTTTTTTTGGTTGAAATGGATTCTCTTTGTGGAAAAATTAGATAGTAAAAAGATTTATTTCATGTATTTAATGAATGGATATCCAAATAAGCGTCCAAACATGATGGAATTTGTTAATAAGTAGTACACTACATCTAATGTTATAGAACTAAACATCATGTTCTATAATTTATATTTCCTTTTAATGAGGATTATGTAACAATACAGTAGTGCATCAATATCTTGGAAAATAAGGAATGTGGCCAGGGTATAAGCATAAGAAAAAAATGAATAGTTCTATGACTGGACACGTATCAAGGTATATATGACAAGATTTCAGTATCCAGCCACAAATCTAATAAAATTGATTATTCTCCTTAATGTTTCATCACTGTATGAAACAAATAAATTGAAAATATTATGGTTATTATGTTTGTTAATTTATGAGAGCTATCATATTTCCTAAACAAACTAGAATCCCTGAAGAGGTATTTTATAAGATAATTACTATATAATTTAAAACATTTAATAATAATTTGTGTATTGATATTTTCCCAGTACTATTTAGACTATAAAAAAGACTCATATTCACAAGACGATATAGAAATTCTTAGAAACAAATGGTATGGATAGGTAAATGAATAATGTACACATAATCTTGGAGATGTGACATCCATATAAGTAGTGGATTGTTTCATATTCATGCTTCATTTAAGTCCTTTTAGTATTACTCGTATAATAATTGTTTTCTTATACATGTGGATTCCTTTGTTTGAGTTGTGGCTGTTTTTTAGAAACTGATCATGCTCATGAGAGATTGAATTTTGAGGATATAAATGAGATAATTATAACATGTAATTGAGTCATGAATGTATACTAGTTAATCTCGACTACTTAAGTAATTAATTAATTTTTTAATCATTTAACCTACTCAAAACAGTGAAAAAAGAATAAGTGACCGGCATCATCAAAGTGTCTCTTAATATTTGAAATTTATATTACATTTAGTAAAAAGAACTAGTGACGAACTGAAAATTGAGAAAATGAATTCATAATATTATAATGATTTAGTAAAATGATCAAAAAGTCATTTTTAATGTGTAATAATAAACTACTAATCAATCTAATTCACAATGAGGATGGTATGAATTTAATTGTGTATTTTTTATAAAATTGACATTAAATGATGAAAAAAGAACAAGTATACAAAAACAAATGATAAGTATTCATGTTGTTCTGATACTTTAGAAAAATTATCAATGAGTAATTTGTGATATGTAAGAATCAACAATAGCTCAATCTGATGCATTGTGAGACTGAAATGACTGAAAGTGTTCATTATATGTTTAAAAATGACATTTTTGTTCAAAATGTATCACTCACAGAAAGTCATAAAAATAAACTCTAATTTTATTAATAATTTAGGAAAGATATCACATAGTTATTTTTGTGTGTGATGTGGTATACCATGAAACCGAAGTATTACATGATCAGTATGACTCAAAATGTGTATTTCCAGTTTGAAATGACAATTTCATAAAAAAACACAACTAGAAAACTAAAAGTAATCAAACAAATTCAGATTGTTTTGATATTTTAGGAAAACTATATATAAGTCATTTTTTGACATGGAGGTTTGTAACACAACTTAATATAAGGGACGGTGTGGACGATATTACTCAAAGTGTTTATTTTTATTCAAAATTGAAATTAATTAAATTAAAAAAATATGTGACAATCTAAAAGCTAGGAAAACATATTCAGATTGTTTTTCAAAAGTATAAAAATGATCCATGAGTCATTTTTGACAAGTAAGGGTTAAACCCATCTTAATACGAAGTATAATGTTAATAGTATGACTCCAACTATGTGTGATTTTTTTAAAATTGACAATAATTTAATTAAAAAAGAACATGTTACATACTAAAAACCATGTAAACATATTTGTATTATTTTTTTTATTTTATGGAAATAATCCATGAGTCATTCTTGATGAGTAAGAGTCTTCCACACCTTAATAAAATGTATGGTGTTACCAGTATGACTCAAAGTGTGTCTTTTTATGTTAAATTTATATTAGTTTAATAAAAAAATGACATAATGAAAATTGATATTACACATTCAAATTATTTTTTTATAATTTATTAAAACGATTCATGATTCATTTTTGAAATGTATTAATCCAACAATCCTCAATCTGAAGCACGATGTTAATGGTCTGACTAAAAGTGTCTATTATTAGTTTAAAATTAATATTTTAGTTCAAAATACTTCACTTGTTAAAAAAAAAAGAAAACACACTACAATTTTATTGATAATATAACACAGATATTCCTAAGACATTTCTATATTGATAATTTATTATCACATCAAATCGACACACAATATGGCCATTATGACTCATAATATGTGTGTCATGTTTGAAATAACACTTTAGTATAAAAACTAGAATACTAAACAATGCGAAAACATATTTTTATTGTTCTGATAAACTAGTAAAATGATATATAAGACCTTTATGTCATGAATTATTTGATCGTACTTCAATTCAATGCACTGTGTGGCTGGTATAACTCAAAGTGTGTTTTTTTGTTTAAAATTGACATTAATTTAACTAAAAACAACATGTGATACAATAATAACGAAGAAAAATCTTACGGATTGTTTTTATATTTTTTCAAATTTATAAATGAGTTTTTTTATGTGTAGGATTTATCCTCCACTCAACTAAATGCACAATTTCATCGGTATTACTCCAAATGTTTCTTTCTATTTTTAATTAAAAAATAATTTATGTAAAAAAGAACATGTTACAAACTAAAAATGAGTAAACGTATTCATGTTTTTTGATACTTCAGAAAAATGATCAATGATTCATTTATGACTTCTAGGTTTCAACCACACTTTAATATGATGCATGGTGTGATTTGTATGACCAAAAGTGTCTATTATAATTTTAAAATTAACATTGTAGTTAAAAATGTTTCAATAATTGAACTCTAATAAAACACACTGCAATTGTGTAGAAAATATAAGAGAGAAATTCATAAGTCATTTTTGATGTTTATTAAGTATTATGACATCAAACCGATACACAATGTGATCAGTATGACTCAAAATACATGTTTCAAGTTCGAAATGAAACTTTAGTAAAAAACACATATGGCATACTGAAAATTAATAAACACATTTAGATTGTTTTATAATCTAGTAAAATGATATATATGTCATTTTTGATGTATAATAATCAAAACAATCATATTAAAATGCATGTTGTGGATGGTATAGCTCAAAGTGATTGTTTTTATTTAGAATTGACATTAATTTCTGTAAAAACAACAACTGACATACTGAAAACTATGAAAACACATTTAGATTTTTTTATATTTTTTGAAAATAATATATAATTTTTTTTTGATGTCTAAGAATCATCCACACCTTAATACGATGCACGGTGTTGCAGATAACAACCAAATTGTCTATTTTTATTTAAAATTGACATTATTTTAATGACAAACAATAATTAACATACTGAAAGCTGAGGAAACGCATTCGTATTGTTTTCATAATTTAAGAGAAGGATCTATGAATCATTTATGACATTAAGGAATAATAAATACCTCATTCTGACACATCGTGTGACCGATATTAGTAAAAGTGTCTCTTATCAATTTAAAATTGACATTTTTGTTCAAAACATGTCACTCAATGAAAACCATGAAATCACACTCTGATTTTCTTTACAATTACTTATAGAAATTTATAAGTAATTTGTGATATGTTTGAGGTACTCTTAAAAAAATCTTATGCGCATTGTTTCTATTATGATTCATAATGCATGTTTCTTGTGTGGAATGAAATTTTAGTGAAAAAACAGAAAAAGCAGGCAGAAAACTATGAAAAAATATTCATATTTTGAAAATGATCTAGGAAAATGATATATATTTCATTTTTGACATATATGAATAAACCTCACTTCAATATGACTCATGATGTGGTCATTATGAATCTTAATATATCATTATTTTAAATTGACATTAATTATAGTTAATGAATAAGTTACATACTCAAAACCATGAAATAACATTAATATTGTTTTATTTTTTTATGAAAGAAAATACATAACTAATTTTAGACATGTACTAATAAAACCCACTGCAATAGGATGCGCTATGTGACTCCTATAACTCCAAATGTTTCTTTTTTATTAAAAATTTACATTTTATTAATTTATTCATTCATATGAATGATTAATTTATTTATTTATAGAATTACTAAAATATTAATTTTTTCTTATAAAGGTGGAATATTTGGCTTTGGTTGAGATGATTTGTTCTGCAAGTTATACCATGGGAAAAAATATTTTAGAGGGTATCAAGAGGGTAAAAATAGGAAACATTATTATTTTTAAATGGTTGTTGGATAATTTTATATGTAATTATATAAACCATTGTTTGAAGTATATATATCTGGGTTTTTTAATATACCATGTGTCGAATGTTTTGAATCCCTAGTTTCACATTAAATGTATATACCATTGTTTGAAATTACATATATTTGATGGTTTTTACTAGTTGTGTTGTGATATTAACATCACATTTCATCCAGTAAGGGATTTATAAATAATATTTCAAGAACTGATAAAGGGGGGTCCTTTATCATCAGTTTTTTAGTGAGGATAAAGGACCCCCATCAGTAGTTCTTTTTTAGCATTGATAAATGGGACCCTTTTTACACTTGATTAAATTAACAATGAATTTTTAGAACTGTTAAAATACATTTTTTCACTTTTAAAGGGAGTATGTGTAGTAATTAATATACAGTAGTGGTAGTATAGAAATGACAGTAGTTGATCATCGATTTCTATAGTAATAGTAGCAAGAACCTTCTTCTATTAGTCATAAAATGTTTGAAAATTAAAGAGTATCTCGATATTATATAGTATTTATTTATTAATTAATTTAACAAATAAAAAATATTTTAATTGTAACATTATTTTATAAACCGATTATATATGATAAAAATCTTAATAGACGTATAATAAATTATTTTTTGGAAGTTTTATTTATGCAATAAAAAATTAGTATATATGTTATGATTCTCATTCATAGAATTTTGTTATCACAATGTGTTAAAATATTAATTATTTTGTTTTTAATTATTTTTTAACATAGTAATAGACATATATCTTCATAAAAGATTCATTGAATATTATTTTATGAAGACATATCATGGAATATATTTGTGTAATTAAAAAGCCTCAAATTATTTATTTTATTCTCTTTTTTTAATAATATATGAAATCATTAATTAATGAATGTTGGTTAAAGTGTTACATAATGTCTTATTTATTTAGTTCTCATATATACTAATGAACTTATTTGAATGTGTTTTAATGCGTTCAATGTAGGTTTTATAAGACCCTGAATTTATTCTTTGATTACCCATATGTAATAAGATGTTTTAAAATTTTAATATTTTTACCTATTGAATGGTGGGGATGAGTTTTAAAAACTCCACATAAAAAGAATTAGTGGAGTTATTTGACTATTGGTGATTTTTTTTATAAATAATGACCGTGAAATGCAATGCATTATAATTATACGACTACATGTCTAATAGATAATACATAAGTGGTGATAAATTCTATGACAACTTTTCCAATGGTGTGATCTGAAAAGAACATCATTGTTCAAATATCTACTACTATATTAATCTAATATTTGGAAGCTAAATTAACTTCCACATCCATATAACGTTTTTTATTCCAATTTTTGACAATTGTTTCTCATTAAAATACATCCTTCATCTATTTTTTCTTAAGAAATATTTTATGTTTTTCCAAATCAAAATAAAATATATTATAGTTTATTATACCAACCAAAAGAGAGGTCCTTGGGGTGTGAATGAAAATGAAATTAGGTTATTATAGGTTTCGAGTCAGGTAAAATTTTGGTTTGGTTGTGACTCCATTTAAAAACTATATTACTTCATTTCATCGTATATTTATATTATTTTCTTGATCATTTAATTTAATTTTTTTGAATGATAATTCACACATGGATATAGTTCATTGTTTTCATCTATGTGGGACTAAAATTTTGTATAAAAATAAGACCTTGGTAGGATAAATTATTGAGAACCATTTTTTTATTAATTTTATACTAAATAACTATAATTTGAGTGAAATAATTTTAGATATATGATATATTATTTATATATTTTATGTAGTAACCTTATCATAGTCTTAATTTTTTAATGAATAAGACAAATAATGTAAGATAGTAGGTATTAATGAAAATTTTGGATGGATACATTAAATGTTCTGACCTGAACCAATGTGGCTAGATAAGAAACTACCCCAAGCCAATCTGTTATAGGCCAAGGGCTGGTAACTAGCATCTTGAAGGAAAGTCACACACATGGGAGGCATCAACTTAAAATACCTGTACAGATGCACACATCCTGAAGACCATACAATGAAAATATATATAGAAACTAATTACAATTCCTTCATACTTCTATTATCCAAAAATTAGAGTATGAAAAAAGTACTAGAAATTATAAAAAGGGTCCAAATACAAGCCCATCAAAAATTGGGATGTAATATCTAGTATTCTAACATGGAGTGGGATACTGTCAAATGAAACAACAATATAAACCTTAGTATCTCTATACCAAACTACCTCCACTTAATCCAATCCCAAAAATTAATATTAAATAATGTATTTCATCTTCATTAGACACGACACATGTAGGCAGAGCCTATGCATGGGTGAGAATAAAAATCACTACTGGAAATATAGGATTTCCCAATGGTTCTAAATCATTGGGAAAGGCTATAGAACCGTTGGTATATGTTATACAAACTGTTCTGCAAACTGTAGGGAAGTAAGTCGTTGGGAAAAACATTTCCCAACGGTTTACAGTGAACCGTTGGGATAGGGTGGAGAAAAATTACCCTATCCCAACGGTTCTAGAAAACCATTGGGAAAGCTTATTCCCAATAGTTTACCATGTTTTTCCCAACAATTTTCAAAACCGTTGGGAAAAACCCAAAATCTCCTCTTTCCCAACGGTTTAGAACTGTTGGGAAAAGTGTTTTACCAACTGTTTTATGAACCATTGGTGAAAAAAAACCTAGAAATTCTATGTCAATGGTTTTGAACAATTGGCATAACCTCTACTGGGCAAATTGCACAGCAGCTCTGCAATTTTCCCAACAGCTCCCCAATTTGCAACCAGCTCTCCAATTTTCCCACCAGGTCTTATATTGTGGGTTCCCTCTCATTTTCAATCCAATTATTATACCTGCAATAAACTAACACATACATATACAATTATTGTACCTGCAATAACCAACTAACACTTACATATAGAGAAACAATTCATACACATTTAACATATAATGGTGGAACTATACACATCCATAATTAAATTAGAATTCATAACGTAATTATAAACATACATAATTCATTTAGAATTAAATTTAAAATTTAGATGACAATTTTATGTGGAATCCAGAAGTCAATTCATAATTTGATAAATTTTTTGTATACCATATATTTTTACCTGAAATAATGTCCCTTTTAAACATAATACATGCACCTGGAGTGCTACCGGCCACACCGCGCCTCGGATTGGGGCGGGTTGACTCGTACATGTCACATATGACCCATGGATCGTTGTACTAATGTATCGACACAATCCGAATGCGTTTGGTCAGTTTTCCGTATGCCAGTTGATGTTTTTCAGTTAAAATAACGCACTTTTGAAACAAAAGGAAGACACTTTGAGTGGTGCTGGCCACACCGCATCTCAGAATGAGGCGGTGTTGACTCGTACACATCACATATGACCCACGGATCGTTCTCCTAATGTTTCAATGGAAACCGAAGGCCTTTGGTTGGTTTTCTGTATGTACTTAAATTGATGTCCATATTAAGCAAAAGAGAGCCACATAGAGTGATTCCGGCCACACCGTGACACAGATTAAGGCAAGGATGATTTGTACACGTCACATATGACCCATGGATCGTTGTGCTATTGTATCGACACAATCCGAATGCGTTTGATCGGCTTTCCATATGCCAGTTGAGGTTTTTCACTTCAAATGATGTCCTTTTGAAACAAAAGACAGACACTTTGAGTGGTGGTGGCCACACCATGCCTCGGATTGGGGGGGGGTTGACTTGTAAAAGTCACATATGACCCATGGATCATTGTGCTAATGTATCGACACAATCCGAATGCGTTTGGTCAGTTTTCGGTATTTCGGTTGATATTTTTCAATTAAAATGATGTACTTATGAAATAAAAGGCAGAACTTTGAGTGGTGCTGGCCACACCGCACCTCAGATTGAGCCGGAGTGGACTCGTACATGTCACATATGACCCATGGATCGTTCTCCTAATGTTTCAACAGAAACCGAATGCATTTGGTTAGTTTTTCGTATGTACTTAAATTGTTGTCCATTTTAAGAAAAAGAGAGCCACTTCGAGTGATTTTGGCCACATCGTTCCTCAAATTAAGCCAGGTTTGATTCGTACACGTCACACATTACTCATGGATCATGGTGATAAAGTATCGACACAATCCGAATGCGTTTGGTCACTTTTCTGTATGCCAGTTGATGTTTTTCATTTCAAATGATGTCCTTTTGAAACAAAAGACAGACACTCTAAGTGGTGGCAGCCACACCGCGCCTCAGATTGAGGCGGGGTTGACTCGTGCACATCACATATGACCTATGGATCGTTGTTCTAATGTATCGACACAATCTGAATGTGTTTGGTTAGTTTTTAGTATGCTAGTTGATGTTTTTCCATTAAAATGATGTACTTTTGAAACAAAAGGCAGACACATTGAGTGGTTCCAGCCACATCGTGCCTCGGATTGAGGCGGATTTGACTCGAACACGTCACATATGACCCAATTATAGTTCTCCTATAGTTTCAATGGAAACGGAATGCGTTTGGTCAGTTTTCCATATGTACTTAAATTGTTGTCCATTTTAAGCAAAAGAGAGCCACTTAGAGTGATTCCGGCCACCCAATGCCTCATATTAAGGCGGGGTTGACTCGTAAACGTCACATATGACCCATGGATCATTGTGCTAAATTATCGTCACAATCCAAATTCGTTTGGTCGGTTTTTTGTATGCCAGTTGATGTTTTTCACTTCAAATGACGTCCTTTTGAAACAAAAGACAGACACTTTTAGTGGTGGCGGCCACATCGCGCCTCAGATTGAAGTGGGGTTGACTCATACATGTAGCATATGACCCATGGATCATTGTGATAATGTATTGACAAAATCCGAATACGTTTGGTCAGTTTTCTGTATGCCAGTTGATGATTTTCAATTAAAATGACGTCATTTTGAAACAAACGGCAGACACTTTGAGTGTTGCCGGCAACACCGTGCCTCAGATTGAGGCAGGGTTTACTCGTACATGTCTCATATGACCCATGTATCATTGTGCTAACGTATTGACACAATCCGAATGCGTTTGGTCGGTTTTCTGTATGCCAATTGATGTTTTTCAATTAAAACGACATACTTTTGAAATAAAACGCAGACACTTTGAGTGGTTCTGGCCACACCACACCTCGGATTGAGGCGGCGTTGACTTTTACACGTCACATATGACCCATGGATCGTTCTCTTAAGGTTTTAATGGAAATCAAATGCGTTAGGTCGGTTTTCCGTATGTACTTAAATTGTTGTCCATTTTAAGAAAAAGAGAGCCACTTAGAGTGATTCCGGCCACACCGTGCCTCAGATTAAGGCAGGGTTGACTCGTACACGTCACATATTACCCATGGAACATTGTGCTAATCTATCGATACAATCCGAATGCATTTGGTCGGTTTTCTGTATGCCAATTGATGTTTTTCATTTCAAATTATGTCCTTTTGAAACAAAAGACAGACACGTTGAGTGGTGGCGGCCACACCACACCTCGGATTGAGGTGGGGTTGACTCGTTCATGTCACATATGACCCATGGATCGTTGTGCTTATGTATCGACACAATCAAATGCGTTTGGTTGGTTTTCCGTATACCAGTTGATGTTTTTCAATTAAAATGAAGTACTTTTGAAACAAAAGGCAGACACTTTGGGTGGTGCCGGCCACACCGCCCCTCAGATTGAGGCAGTGTTGACTCGTACATGTCACATACTACCCATGGATCGTTCTCCTAAAGTTTCAATGGAAACCGAATGCGTTTCGTTGGTTTTCCGTATGTACTTAAATTGTTGTCTATTTTATGCAAAAGAGAGCCACTTAGAGTATTTATGGCCACACCATGCCTCAGATTAAGGCGTGGTTGACTCGTAAACGTCACATATGACCCATGTATCGTTGTGCTAAATTATTGACACAATCCGAATGCGTTTGGTCGGTTTTCCATATTCCAGTTGATGTTATTCAATTCAAATGATGTCCTTTTGAAATAAAAGACAGACACATTGAGTGGTGGCGGCCACATCGTGCCTTAGATTGAGGTGGGGTTGACTCAACCACGTCACATATGACCCATGGATCGTTGTGCTAATGTATTGACACAATCCGACTGCTTATGGTTGGTTTTCCGTATGCCAATTGATGTTTTTCAATTAAAATGACATACTTTTGAAACAAAAGGCAGAGACTTTGAGTGGTGCCAGCCACAACGTGCCTCGGAATGAGGCGGAGTTGACTCGTACACGTCACATATGACCCATGGATCTTTCTTTTAATGTTCCAATGGAAACCAAATGCGTTTGTTCAGTTTTCTGTATGGACTTAAATTGTTGTCCATTTTAAGCAAAAGAGAGACACTTAGAGTGATTCTGACCACACTGTGCCTCAGATTAAGGCGAGGTTGACTCGTAAACGTCACATATGACCCATTTATCGTTGTTCTAAAGTAACGACACAATCCGAATGTGTTTGGTTGGTTTTCCTTATGCCAGTTGATGTTTTTCACTTCAAATGACATCCTATTGAAACAAAAGACAAACACTTTGAGTGGTGGCGGCCACACCTTGCCTCGGATTGAGGTGGGGATGACTCGTACACGTCACATATGACCCATGGATCGTTTTACTAATGTATCGACACAATCCGAATGTGTTTGGTCAGTTTTCCGTATGCCAGTTGATGTTTTTCAATTAAAATGATGTCCTTTTGAAAAAAAGGTAGACACTTTGAGTGGTGTCGGCCACACCGTGCCTCAGATTGAGGCGGAGTTGACTCTTCCACGTCACATATGACCCTTGGATATTTCTCGTAATGTTTCTATGGAAACCAAATGCGTTTTGTCAGTTTTCCATATGTACTTAAATTGTTGTCCATTTTAAGCAAAAGAGAGCCACATAGAGTGATTCTGTCCACACCGTGCCTCATATTAAGGCAGGGCTGACTCGTACACGTCACATATGACCCATGGATCGTTCTGATAATGTATAGACACAATATGAATGCGTTTGGTCGGTTTTCCGTATGCCAGTTGATGTTTTTCAATTAAAATGACGTCCTTTTCAAACAAAAGACAGACACTTTGTGTGGTTGTGGCCACACCGCGCCTCGGATTGAGGAGGGGTTGACTCGTACACTTCACATATGACCCATTTATCGTTGTGGTAATGTATCTACACAATCTGATTGCGTTTGGTTGGTTTTCCATATGTCAGTTGATGTTTTTCAATTAAAATGATGTACTTTTGAAACAAAAGGCAGACACTTTGAGTGGTACCGGCCACACCGCGCCTTGGATTGAGGCGGAGTTGACTCGTACACATCACATATGACCCATGGAATGTTCTCCTAATGTTTCAATGGAGACCGAATGCGTTTGGTCGGTTTTCTGTATGTACTTAAATTGTTGTCCATTTTAAGCAAAATAGAGCCACATAGGATGATTCCGACCACACTGTGCCTCAGATTATGGCGGGGTTGACATGTACACGTCACATATGACCCATGTGTCATTGTGCTAAAGTATCGACACAATCTGAATGCGTTTGGTCGGTTTTCCGTATGCCAGTTGATGTTTTTCACTTCAAATGATGTCCTTTTGAAACAAAATACAGACACTTTGAGTGGTGGAGGCCACACTACACCTCGGATTGAGGCGGGGTTGACACGTACACGTCACATATGACCCATGGATCGTTGTGATAATGTATCGACACAATCCGAATGCGTTTGGTCAGTTTTTCGTATGCCAATTGATGTTTTTCAATTAAAATGACGTACTTTTGAAACAAAAGGCAGAAACTTTGAGTGGTACTAGCCACACCACGCCTCAGATTGAGGTGGAGTTGACTCGTACACGTCACATATGACCCGTGGATCGTTATCCAATTGTTTCAATGGAAACTAAATGTGTTTGGTCACTTTTCCTTATGTACTTAAATTGTTGTCTATTTTAAGCAAAAGAGAGCCACTTAGAGTGATTCCGGCCACACCGTGCCTCAGATTAAGGCGGGGTTGACTCATGCACGTCAAATATGACCCATGTATCATTGTGATAATGTATCGACACAATCTGAATGCGTTTTGTCAGTTTTCCGTATGCCCGTTGATGTTTTTCACTTCAAATGATGTCCTTTTGAAACAAAAGACAGGCAATTTGAGTGGTGGCGGCCACACCGCATCTCGGATTGAATAAAACGAATGGAATTTCATCATTGTGACTTGTCTATGAGAGTAATAATCCAATATTATTATTTTCTCACCAACTCCATAATAACCCACATTTTCAAATCGCGGTCTACTATCTGATGCACTGTCATAACAATCTGTTGTGGCAGTAACCATAACACCATCAAGTTGTGTTCTAATGTTCTTTTCTTGTTCAGTGACAATAAATTTGTTCCCATTGATAACAATTGATTTACAGTCACGAACCGCGGTATTAGGACCAAAAGCCAAAGATCTTATTTCCTCAGAGATAGAGACAACTGACAAACTCAATACCTACAATATAAATGACTATTAAACTTAATTTAATATTTATATAATTATTTTAAACATTAATTTTTTTATACCTTCAATTTTAACCAAGCAGAAAACTCTTTGCTATGCAAAGTCTCTCTCCTTATCAAAGATAAAGAACAATGCTTTCTATTTATCATTGTTTTATGTTCCCTGTAGATAAAAAATATTAATAGTTTGACATATATATATGTAAGATATACATAATCAATTTAGTTACCTGATATAGTCATCGAACAAATCATAGTTGAACAAAAATGTGAAATGTGCCATCTCCCGCTCTTCATGGATTAATGTCTTCAATGTATATGATCCAGGAATTCCTCCTGTTTGAGGAAGTGATGGAAAACTGGGTTCAATTTTCTCATACTTTTCTTCTTTATTTCTCATTGGTCTATTCAATCTTGTAGTAAGAGCAGACAAATACATCGAGCATAAATCCATACATTCTTGAGCCAAGTAACAGTTCACGATAGAACCTTCGGGAAGATTTCTATTTCAGACATATGACTTTAATGTGGACATATTTCTTTTAGTTGGATACATCCAATGAAAAGAAACAGGTCCTCTGAGAAGAATTCTAGTGGGAATATGGATAGTCAAATGCAGCATGCATGTGAAAAATGATGGAGGAAATATTTTCTCCAACTCACAAAAAATTAATGGGGCATCTGTCAACATTTTTTGCAAGAAAGACTTGGAAAACTTCTTAGCACAATGATATCTAAAAAATGGCACAACCGAATAACATACACCCTTACATTATTGGAAAAAATATGACGGATTGTTATTGGAAGCAACTCATGCAGTAGAACGTGATAATCATGAGTCTTCAATGATTTTAGCTTCAACTCTCTTCTGTTGACCCATTTAGATATGTTTCTTAAATAGCCATCAAGAACTCTAATAGTATTTAATACTTCCAGATATTGTTTTTTTCGTAGGTGTCATCACATATGAAGCACATAGAAGATTCCATTTATTTTCACTGATACACACAAGATGAAATTCTGGTCTGATGCGCCAATCCACCAATCACGCCGAGATCGTAAATCATCTTTTGTCATCCCCTTGACATTTAAAAGAATCGAAAGAAACATTTCACATATATTCTTTTCAGTATGCATTAAGTCTAAGCAATGACGTAACAAATTGGTTGACCAATAAGGCAAATAAAAAAAGATACCCTTCTTCCTCCATTTGTAACAGGTTTCAGTGGAAACATTCTTTCTCTTTCCAGATTTCATTTGACCCTACCCAAACGAAAAAACTGAAATCTTTCAATTCATTAAGCATGTCAGTTCCAGAAATATGCTGAGGTGGATCATCGATCTTTACGGTATTATCAAATCTTCGACGATTCATTCTATATGGATGATCCTTTGGCAAGAATCGTCGATGTCCCATAAAACTGAAACTACAGTGATGTTTCAGTCTTCTGGACCATGTATTCTTCATACAAACAGGACATGACAGTTTTCCCTTCGTGCTCCATCCAGACATCATTGCATAAGCCAGAAAATCATTGATCGTCCACATAAGCACAGCACGCATCTGAAATATTTTTTTCGAACATGCATTGTATGTGCACACACCCACATCCCAAAGAAGTTTCAACTATTTTATTAAAGGTTGCATGTATACATCAATATCAATTCTGGGATCAGAAAGACCATATATGAGTATACTCATGAAAGTGGAAGGTTTTTTCATACAAAACCATGAGGAAAGATTATAAATGTGTATAAAAACTAGCCATGTGATGTTCGAAGTAAGCATCTGCCCAAACTGATTAAAAATGTCGCATCAAAGACCCAGCCTCACATTACGCACAACAGCTGCAAAATCAGGATGTCGAGCATCAAATATCTTCCATACAAATCCATCTGTAGGATGAACCAACTCATCATTAGTCTTCTTTCTCTCGGTATCATGCCATCTCATTTTTATGGATATGTCATCGAAATAAAAAGATTCTAAAGTCTGGGGATCAATTGAGTGTGCCACATTACTTTTTGTGGAACGCGGGATGGTGTTCCATCAGATTTTGACTTCTAGCGGGATGTGACACATTTTATACAATCATTTCGTTCATCGGTTTCCTCCCAGAATAAACTGCAATCTTTCGGGCAAGCATGAATTTTGTTTCTTTAAAATCCAAGTTCCTCAACTAACTTCCATGCCATATAGTGGTTTGAGAAAATATCTGCATCATCTGGAAGTAAATCCTTCAAGAGGGTAAGAATGTAATATATTGCTGTATTAGAAATTCCATACATAGTTTTCCCATGAAACAATCGGATTACAAATTCCTACTTTTTCATTTTATCGCATTGTCGATATACTGGAGTTGTGGAATCATCATTCAATTTTTTCACCCTATCAATATCATCATTTTCACAAGATGCATCAGCTATCCTCATATCGAAGTCTTCTTGAGTCGAAATCCTTTCTTTTTCATGATGACGAATAAATGGAAACCGATAATCTAACAAATTCACCATTCCAGTCTTATCATTTCAATTATCACCAATTTTATATTTCATTTTCTCCCCATTGTGATACCACACAAAGTAGTTTGCTTGAAAACCATTATTGGTTATGTGGTAGCTGACTTCTTCACGGCTCAACCAAAGTCTACCAACACAATTGGAACATGGGAAGTGTATGCGACCACTATTTGAAGCATTGTGAAATGAAAAATCTATGAATCTATCCAAATTGTTTTGAAAATCGCTTGAGATCTGATTGGTTTTATACATCCAACTTCTATCCATTCTGTAAAAAGAATTTATATAAGTCATTTTTTCATAAACAATTCAATAGGATTGAAATTTAATAGAAAATAAATTTCGAAATCCATTTTAAATAATAAAATCCCTTTGATCATTTTTAACAAATATTTGGAGTATTCTCAAGGCACCCTCATTTGGAAAAGTCACATTAAATGCCCAATTTTCACGCCAAACCATTGAAAACAATTAACATGAGATAATCATCGACCACAAATAACTTATCTGGAAATTAAAAAATAGAAACCAAATGGGATATAGAATTTAATGTTAAGTTAGGGGAAATGAGATTAAATAGAGACAACAACATCATAAATGGTTCCAACATCATAACTTTTGATTGAAACTACCCATAATAGGAATGATAATTCCTCATACACCTAATCCCTAATAAAAAAACCAAATCTCTAATTAAAACATTGAATTTAGGGTTTCCACCCCACTTGGACAACCCTACCCCCACCCCACCCACCCCACTTGGACAACCCTACCCCCACCCCACTTGGACAACCCATCACCCCCAACCCCACATGGAAAACCCAGCCCCCCCACCCACCATACCTGGACACCCCTACCCCCCACAACCCACTTGGATAACCCAGCCACCCCCCCCTGCACCCCACCTGGACATCCCTACCATCACCCCACTTGGAAAACACATCCCCCCCCCACCACCCTACTTAGACAGCCCCTACCCCACCCCACCTGCACACCCTCCCCACCCCACTTGGACACCTGCCTGGACACCCTCCCCCACCCAACCTCCACACCCTCCCCCACCCCAAACCGCCCTACCCCCACCCCATTTGGATAACCCAACCCCCTCCCCCACCCTACCAAGATAGCCCCCTCCCCCACCCTACCTAGACAACCCTCCCCCACCCCAAGTAGCCCTACCCCCACCCCATTTGGACAACCCAACCCCCTCCCCCAACCAACTTAGACAGCCCCTCCACCACCCCAAATAGCCTTACCCCCACCCCATTTGGAAAACCCAACCCCCTCCCCCACCCAACCTAGACAGCCCCCTTCCCCACCCCAAACAGCCCTACCCCCACCCCATTTGGACAACCCAGCCCCCTCCCCCACCCTACCTAGACACTCCCCTCCCCCACCCTACCTAGATAGCCCCCTCCCCCACCCTACATAGACAGCCCCTCCTCCACCCCAAACAGCCATACCCCCACCCCATTTGGACAACCCCGCCCCCTCCCCCACCCTACCTTGACACCCCCTCCCCCACCCTACCTAGACAAACCCACCCCCACCCCAAACAGCCCTACCCCCACCCCATTTGGACAACCCAGCACCCTCCCCACCCTACCTAGATAGCCCCTCCCTCACCCCACATGGATATCCCTTAACATCCTCCCCCACCCCATCTGCACACCCCCCCCCCCACCTCAAATTGAAACATAAATTCATCCAAATCCAATTCCAATTTTCAACTAAAATAAATTCCACCAAAAGTACCATATCACCCCACTAAAAAAACCCTTTACCATGTTTGAAGTTTAGAACAAAAAACATAAAACAAATCAAGGGTTCTGTAGACAGTAACCCAAATTTAGCCTAAATCAAAACATCAAACACCAAAAAAAAATAGAGAAATAACGCTAAAACTAAGGTCAAAATTACTAATTTGAAGTGTGAAATAAGATTTTTTTTATTGAAGATGGATCTTGGGTGGAAAGTGTGTCGTGGCCGAGAAGAATTTAGGAGCTGGGTTCTGTCTTCAATTTGCAATCGGGCTGGGTGGGGGTTCGGCTAGTGTCTATTTGGTGGAAATCATTCCCAACGGTTTGTAAAAACCATTGGGAAAGATAGGGTTTTCCCAACGGTTTCATTAAACCATTGGGAAAACTGATTTTCCCCATCTTCCCCAACGTTTTGATGAAACCGTTGGGGAAACTAATTTTCTTCCAATCTTTCCCAACGGTTTCATCAAACCGTTGGAAAAAATCACCTATACCAATGGTTCAATAGAACCGTTGGTATACAACTGTTGGGAAAACCATGATTTCTAATAGTGAATACCCAACAGGACCCCCCAAAATCACTAAAGAAAATTCATCAAGAGTATTCATCTCAATACATGATATTTCAATCAAAATTTAATACATAAAATTAAACATCTTTGTATAATCATAGTAGACACACGGTCCTAAAGAAATGTCACAACCTCAAATTCAACCTTGGATTCCTACATGACGGTTCCAAAAAACACTCATATAAGAGAACACACATAGTGGGTTGTACCATAACTTTCGAAACTCATCCTAAAGGTAACACTCATACAAGATACCACACTCTAAGAGACATAATAATAATAAGGACACATATAAAATAGATAGGGTTCATCCTAGATACACTCTGGATCGGACTACACTAGAATGGAATTTTAAAATATCGATACACTAATACGGGTAAATTCCTAGAGCTCACATGGGGGAAACCAAAACCAACTGAAAACATCATCCAAGATAGGGAATTGATGATTATGAAAATTTAGGTCACATCAATACCATGAAACCCTATCAAAGGTGAAATGAAGTTAAATTCGGATTACATTGAGCCTCTAGTAAGGATATGTTATCTAAGACACTATGTCATTAGTCAAAGAGAACTGATATGACCCACTCTAGAAAAAGGGAACTCACCCTCACTATGAAAGATTCATATGAAGCTACAGAGGTGTCACAATCTTTGATGAGAATGAGATACTACATTGAACACTCATTGTAAGGGAGAATATGAGCACACTCAAACAATATAGGTCTGGGGAATATCAAAGATGCTCACAATGTAGTAGAGATAAGAAGAAAGGGGAATACACGATGTCCCTTAGGATTACATGGCATGTCCTTAAGAGTACATGGTGTGTACCCAAAATCCAAAAACAACCTGTATCTATGGAACCTAGCTGTGTTCATGTACAAAACCTTGTACACCTGGCTATATAATCTGAATGTGTCCTTGTACCATGGAAAGCCTATTCCCAGGTATCCACTAAGATAAATTTTTATCTGTAAACTTGGGTCACACATCATGTGATAGGATCACATGGTTTTTTATCTTTATCTATGTGATGAAAATACAAGAGCTACATAGACGACAATGCACCACATGTGGTCATGTTACTAAATGCTATGTATTCAGAAATTTCACAGAAATACCACATTGTTCAATTGTGTTTTTTGAGTAATACACATCAATAAATTATATAGATAATAAACCAACACATCACAAAACTATTTTTGAATAGAAAACATTGCATCCAATAGATGTAGTCCTTCCATATCCAATTCACGATAAACACAATGTTGCACCTCATCGGTATTGCATGCCCAAACTAGTATGAAACCCTTTGATCCATATTTTGATCTACTAATTTCTTTATATATCACATTCATTTTTTTGAATATTTATCTTTGACCTCTGGTAATGACATGTTTCACCAATTATCAACTGCGCAATGACCGTTTACTAGGTATTAGCTAATTTGAATGCCAAATTAAATGGAAATTATTAACACACGTAGAATGGGGAGAAGATACCATAAACCATTAATGTGAGGAATGAACCTCATCATTTGATTTATATTTCCTTGATTCATTTCCATAGCAATGAAAAATGAAGAAGAATAAGAATCATGTAATAATAAAATAAAAATATTATCATCCAACTATGATTCAGATAATTCAACGATTAAGAATGGCCACACTTCATTTTCATTGGATAGATCCTTAATTTATGTTGGCACATGAATGAATAAATCTGGATCTATCAATACATGTTCTGGATTTCCTCCAACAATGTTATGAAATATCCTATAAATCCTTAGTGGTATTAAGATAACCTTGTGAATTAGGTTTAAGTAAATATTTAAACTGAAATATATAGATATTTGTGTCAATAAATAAACATAAATTAATCTCCTTATTTAATTATTACTTATGCTCACAAAAAAAAATAATCATCACTTTTACATGCTAGATTAACTGGTTTGATATCTTACATCGAGTCACACACATACCTCCTTAGCTATGAAATGTAGAGAACACCAAGAAATGAAAACTAGTATGGTAATATGGATTAGTTGAACACTGCCTCACTAACCATACATATCAGTATGAAAAGAAAAGGACTATTTTTCTTGAGGACAACATACCACCATGGATAAGACTCTATAACCTTCCTACTCTATTAGAATCCATCATCAGTCTTTGGAGGACCCCTCATGTCTACCATGTAGTCATAATCCTCCTATGGATTAATTTTACCATTTTTGACAATAATTAGAACTTAAAAAATCGACTTAATAAATGTTACTCATAGGATCCAGACTAGTATAACTATTTCCTAAGAGGTCACTAAAAAGGCCTAAAATGGTGATTATTTAGTGGATGAGTAGTAGTCATCCTAAAAGACAAACCTCAGTGATGGTAGATTATCCTACCAGTTGTGGATCAAAAATTAAATGAATACAAAAAGCATGTTCACCAAGACCTTAATGATCCTATTAACCTGGCTAGATGGCTAGGGGAAATACTATGCCCCATTACAACTGAGCCCCCAAAGGCATCCTGTATCCTCGTCCAAATTATTCTATTATATAAGCATCATAGTCTACAATGGTCATTAAGGTAATTACTATAAGATAAACTTCCTCCTACATGCACTAGTATCCCAACTATCCATAGTGCTCTGTTGGTCATCACCCATTGAAATATTAAACACTATGAAGTTAAGTTGAAAAATTACTACAACACACTTGGCTATCCAACCAATTCCCTAATATCCTTGTACATCCCCATGTCCCTTATAATTTAAGTTAATAAAAACCCATCCTTTAAAACTCCTCTTAAATTGTTACCAACATATTCATCTATCCCTAGTGGTACATTGCATGTCCCACTAAGCGTAACATTGTATGTGTCTGAAACTCACATGTTATAAACATGTCCAAAATATCTGTCATGTCTCTAAGGTACAAGGAATGTATAAGTATAACTAGAACTGGATGTTCCATTATACATGTTCCCATGTACACCAGACCATTTTTGTGTACTATGGTTGTTTCCTTGTACCAACCCATGTACACATGGCCATGTATTCAAGATATTTTTGAGTACCATAGCTTGACCATTCCTATGTGTCATCAGAGATACACACTGATCATTCAAAATGGGTCCCATTTCTTTTGAGAGGGTATCACAACATGTCTTCCATATATCTACAATAAAACCCTAGCACCACACAGGTAATACTACACGGTGTCTGGTCAGGGTTTTACACGCTGTGTGGTCGAGAGTTTCGTAGAAATTTCACAATGTTCACACATTCTTCTGAGCTATATAAATCCATTTCTTCAAACATGAATCAGCTCACACTTCACGGATATGAGGTTGACCAAACCTACTCTCTAAAAAAACCAGAATCCATCCATATCAATTTCCTAGAAATTTTATCTATTCTGCCTCATCGTCACCACATGCACAAACCGAGAAGAATACCTCTGATTTATCTCTTGATCCACTAAAATCCTTATATAATACAATCATGTCATAGAATCTCCATCCCCAACCCAATATAAAAATACATTGCACCAAATATCGAATGTGATGTTAATTTTCACTATGTATTCGTCGAATCATAGGCTAAATAAAAACTCCAACGATGAACACATATAGAATGTGGATAGAAAAATCTAAATCATAAAATTGAGGAACAGACCTGAAACATTATTCATTTTTTCATTGGTCTATTATATTATTAATAATGAATGAATAGTTATAGTAATAAATTTAAAATATAATAAAAATAGAATACATAATATATATAATTAATACCATAAATACTATACCATCGATATAAAAATTAGTATGTTAGAAAATTGAATCATGTTTTTTATGGGATAAAAAATGGGGATAAATCCAAAATTTAAAAATTATACATAAATTTGGATCACTAACTAATGAAGAATGATTTCTCATCATTTTCATTGGATATATCCTTGATTTAGTTTGGGACACCAATCACCAAAGCACAATATAATTACCAATGATATCAATGCCCCCAATGTTCATCCATGTTATCCACTCAGTCCTCGAGATTATTAAGTTACACACCAAAATTGGTAATATAAACATATATAAATAGGACTAGATATGTCATGATATTATTGAATTAAAATAAATTAATTTATTACTTATGCTCATTAAAAAAATTTCACAAACACCAGACAATTACACATGTTATTTCATGTCTATGGAAAACCCCACTATCTAAACTCCACAATTCCTTAATATTACTGATGAAATCCAATGATCAATATTTATTTCACAATTAAATTAAAAATTAATGTGTGTGATATTAATATATTTAATATCATTCCAAAATTAAATTCGGGAAAATATGGATTTGGAATATCACACCGTATCGGCTCCTGACTCTAGACATATTCTTAGAAATATTCAAATTTCATACATGGTGTCAACTAAGAAATTAGATAAATATATAATTCTTTTCAATAGACTTGATTATGGGATTTATCAATACCAAATGTAATAATACTAAAAGTTGATAAGTTATGATAATTGGAAGAACATACAAAAACTATATAATGTACCTGACGATGATCTAGTGGTTGTTTTTTGTTAAAATTTGTCATTGTATGTTTTTAATTATAAAGTAGTTTTTTTACCATTCTGTAAGTTAAATAGTGTATATTAATTTTTCATAATGTAAGATAGATTATAATATTTATATAATTTTATAAGATACTCATTATGGGTTATAAAAGCATAAAATAACCATGATAGGAATTTTTTTAGAAAAATATAAAGATTTTTAGATGGGAGATTATGATTCAATGGCCTAAATGTTTCAACAGATTAAATTTAACAAAAACATAATGAGTGAAGATAGTGATGATTGAGACAATATAAAACTAATTGAATTTTTTCCATGGTAATTTACAAATATATGGTATACAAATAATGTGGCGAGCAATGAATATAATATTTTTAAAGAGTGTACATTTAATGGTCTAATATATTATTTACAAAAGTATAATGTTAAATTGAAAAAAAAATTGTTGAAAATTATTCTAAAAATAATAAAGGTATTTCTTTTATGTTAAAAATAATTTTATTATCAAACTATTTTGAATCTATGTCCCATAAAAGCAATATATATGTGGTTGAAATAAAAAAATAATATTAAATATATTTAAAAAATTATTCCAAGAATATTTTTAGAAGGAATAATGTAAAATAATAGAAGTAATGTAATACAAGAAAGAATATTGATGTTTCAGATATGATGTTCTATAAGTACATGATGAAATGAAACAGCGAGTCTGACTTTACTATGATCAATTTTTTAAATAAATATATTGATATATAGTGAAAAGTAAAAGAGATCCTTATTTTGATGATGTGATTGTTCAAACAATTTTTATTCAATAATTGAAATATGATGTGAATAAGAAAAACTGACCTTGATTTGATGGTGATAAATGTGAGTCACCCAATTCATTATTTTGACAATTCTAAAAATATACCTATATTTGTACAATGGTTAATTTTTTTATAGAACATAAACCATCTGTGACTATGATACCCCAGAATATTGATCATGATACTTGTACTGATGAAGATAAAGATATTTATTTTGATTCTAATTGTGATTCTGATAAAATAAATTCAAAATACAATAAATTACTTAATAAAAAATATGAATTAATAAATGATAGTACCCAAACGATATAGAAATATTGAGATGTAAAAGAAAAAATTAAGAATTTTTCGAAATATAATTTTAAATTTTCATGGTCCTATAAAAATATGAATATATGTGTTTCCAATAATGAATATTTTAAAAATAATTATGATTCTATGATATTGAAATTAAATCATGAAAATGTGGCACATAAATACATTATGATATTAAATGATAATGATAAAGAAATAAAGTATAATATAGTATTAAAGTAGGTGAATTAATTAGATATGTTTTTTGGATGATCAATAAAGAAAATAAGAAATTGAGAAATATATACTATCATTCTAATGAAAAAAATATAAACCAATTAGAAACTATTTAAAAATATAATGTTCATTTTCAAAATGAAGTTTTTAATCTAAAAGAATATTTTTTTAAATTTTTTCTAGAAAAAAATATGATAAAATAATTTCAATGATGAAATTAAACTATAAGAATAATTATTTTGGTTATAATATCATAAAATAAAGTAAGAATCAAAAAACATTTTCTAAAATCTCTAAATGGAGTATATCATTTGTAACATGATTTAAATGAAGATTTATACAGAATTTTTAAAATGAAGGACCATTTATATTTACCAAATGATTTTACCATGCTAAAATGTTTATATATAAATTTTTTGTTTTCATAAATACTCAAAAATAGATGTTTGGAATCTATTTGTATGGGAAAAACATTTCCTATTAATTCATCTCAATCAAAGATGGTATGTGTAACAAAATGATATTACTCAAATATTATTGGACCTAACCTGGTAAAAAATCATAGGTATGTTCATCATCATTCAACATGAATATTATCTACTATTTCATAAAATGGTATGTTGGAATTCATAAAATAAAATATTCTTCACAATGTTATATTAATTTCTGGTATTTTTCATACAACATAAATTTTCATGTTTTTTTGAGGTAAAATTGTTTTAAAATTATTTCGATTAACTTTTTATTTTCATATATACTTATTATGAATATATATTTCATATAAATATATTTTTAAAGTATTTTTTTTATAAAAACAAGAATTTAAGGGGACTAACACATTGTAAATTAATATAATTTATATGCTGGTATTTATGTTGTATTTTTTTAAAAGAAATATTATAAATAGATATCAGTTTTGATTAATCTATTTGAAATATTTTTTAATAATCTATTCATTATTTGAAGAAGAAGTCTTTATTTATTTATTATCTTCAAACAACATGATTTTACACATTACTATTTGGAAGTTTTTTTTTTAAATTATTTAACAATATACTACTATAATAATTTATTTTTTATAGTGGTTCATAAAACTACAGTTGTGAAAACATAAAATTCAAGAAAGTCTTGTATAATTTATTTATTTTATTTTGTAAATTAAATTAATTTTATCTTAGTATTTATTTTAATGCTATTTGAACTTTTAAATCAAATTAAAATTTTTGAAATATGTAAAAACATGTTTGATTCGTTCAAAAATATGAATTTATTTTTATATAATTTTTTGAAATTAGGAGACTCTTCATATTATTATTATTACTTTAAAATCATAATCCAATAGGTCTATATGTGTTTTACACTCTAAATATATATTTTACTTGATATAATATACTTTTTAGTATGTAATGTTCTTTAATTCTAAAGTAGGGGTGAAAGGTGTTAATTTTATTTAGTATTCAACAATAGAATCTGTATTTATTTCTAAAACTATTTTTTTATTCTTGTTTATAATTTATCAATTCAATATGAGTTATATAATTGAAATATTCTAGTTTCGAAATTTTTAAATTCTTTTTGTATTAGAACTTAATTGAATAAATGTTTTATATGAATAACTATCGTGTACTCTGTTTTTATACCCTTGATGAAAATTTATTAATCACTTCGTTTTAGGAAATCGTATGTTAGATGAATAATATTTTATTTTTCATATAACCATGGATTTTTTAATTTTAATGTTATAAATCATATGAAATTAAATTTCTGTTAAATAACAATATAAGATATGATCTTTTTGATGTTCTTCTTGAAGTATTTTGTAATATTAATGTGTTGAAAAATTCATGAATAGAATTACTTTTACTATTTTTTCCCTAATTATTGTTAATTTTAACATTTTTATGTAGATTTAATTTCCTATATTTATAATATTTTAAAAAATGTGGATAAAATATTGAGATTTTAGTGGATATGTTAGGTTTTTCAATTTTCAAATTTAGGGACATTGTTATTGTTTAGAGCTTTTATGTTGTATTTGATTTGACATTTTTTTAAACTTAAAATCCCTTAATTTATACATATTTATAAATAATTGTGTAATATTCCTAAATGTTTTATTTAAATAATTTTGTTTTTTAATTTTAATTAAATTTTATAAATTAATTTTGGAATTAAGAAAAAATAATCAAATTATAATTTAATTTAAAATATATATTTATCCAGGTTGTTTAGTTTCATAAAAATTGGATTGTGTATTTAGTTTTATTATATATTAAATGTTTAATAAAATTTGATCTAATTTAAATTGGTTGAAATTTTGTTTTTTAACCATAATTAAGTGTTATAATATATATATATATATATATCATGATTATAAGTCACATATGTTAATTATAATTAATATGATCATATAATCTTTTATTACATATATTATTAGTCTCGTCTCATTGGTTATTGTGTAATTATTTTACTGTGTTAGATGTTCATTCTTTATGTAATCATTTTAAAAGGAGTTATATCATGTTACATTTATTTTTATAATTTTTATTTTGAAAATTTATTTCTTTTTATTTATATTTTAAATATATTTGTTTTTTATATCACCAAATAGTTCTATATATTTATATATTGTTAAATTTTCCAATATAATTTCTTCATCCTTAGTGTGGTTGGACTAGCTACTCTCCAATGTCTGTTAGTACAACTCCACCATTCCTACAAGGTTCTTCATTTTTGACATGCCCATTCTCTATTTTAACAGATCATCAGCTCATTATATGCTTGAAATTCAATGATTCATCTCCAATTTTCATCAAATTCTTCACAATATTAGTGAACCAATCCTTTTGTCTCTTCTTTCTACGCTTATCACATAGAAGCACCAAAAAACAATCTATATGCCTCCATATGTTATGTTCATACATTCACAATGAGTAAAAAAATTCATCTGGTTCATCCTCCAACACTAGCTAATTATTTATATGGCAGTACCTCCTTCATTGGAAGCAGCAGTCTCAGACCATGATACCTCTAGGGTATAATTGTATCTTCATTTCAAATGGTATCAACGATGTGAGTAATATGGTATCACAATTTTGTGCATAAGTAGTGGAAATTTTTCCAATATGCCATAAATAAAGAAAATTATTTCCAGATATATTGTAAATCAAAAACATATTCCAAATATAGTGTTCATAGGATTCGGTCAATCCTCAAAGGGACTAATGAGTGAGCTCTAAAGAAGAAGGATCCTCTATTGTAGACGTTTTCTAAAAGATACCACGTTGGAAGTGAACTTCTTCAAATATATTTTATGGATGACGCATTCTAATTAAGCGCCTTCCCCCTCCCATCTATTTTAATTTTTTTCAAATATATATTTGTGTGTGTGTTTGTGTCTATAAATAAAACAAATAAAACAATAAAACATTGTTTATTTTTTAAATAACTCGATGGATATATTAATTAATTATAAAAATATAATTATTAATAAATTCTAATATTGAATATAAATAATTTAATTAATAATATATTTATTTTTTTATTTTAAAATAATTAAAATTTATTAATAAAATAATCAATGTTAATTATTTTATTATTATTTTAGTTAATAATAATAAATTTAATAATAATAATAATATTATTTATTATTTAGTTCTAGTATTTTCTTTCGTGTAATTTTTATTGTATTTATGATTCATAAAATGATTAAAAATAATGATGTTGATCTTGTAAATAATAATAATATTATTAACTATTATTATTATTAAGTAATATATCAATTACTATAACATAATAAAAATGATATATTAATTATTTTAATTGTTATTAACAAGTAGAAAATATTTATTTTTTAATTAATTAATTAATTGTGTTTTTATTATTATTATAATGTCATATATTTTTATTAATACTTTATATATTTTATTGAATTATTTTTATTTTCAGTTATTTTTTATATCTTAAGTGCATGTCTTTAATTTCATTTATAATATAGTTATATTTTATATTTTATAAACATTTAGAGATTGAATCTTCTTTTGAAGTCAAAATTCTATGGTTTTAGAAAAAAAAATTTATATCATCTAAATAATATAATATTTCTTATTTTGATGAACGTATTTTATTTTTTTAGTTATTTTTTATGTGTTTAGTCTATGTTTTAAATTTTATTTTGATTGAATTTATAGTATATTTTTTTAATCTTTCAAAACCTCCTTCTTGAAACACAATAAGACTTATTAATATTCATGTTGTTATCTTTGGAATTTTGTAAAATATAAACTATAAGCACATTCTCAATTAAACTAAAAACAACTATTAAAAATATATAAATTAACTGAAAATTTTATAAAACCAAAATATACTGATAAAAAAACAAATATACAAGACACAAATATTACTGATTAAAAACATAACATGTACACATTAGAAAAATTAGGCATATAAAACATAGAAAAAATAAAAATGATATTTAAAACCAAGATTGAATAAATAAAAATTTATTATAAACAAATGGAATGTAAAAATATAACTAAATAAATGTATAAAAAAAATTTGTTGTAAAAACGATTTATAAGTGTAAATGTTAATTTATGAAAAATTAATATTTTATGAGATTAAATTTATGTTTCATAGGCTTTCAAAGTAAGCTACCTAAAACAATATTAAATTTCAATTTGGTGGATTTGGATGCCCGTAAAATATAAACAATAAATACCATATGAATGAAATTTAAATTGTGGATTAAAAATATAAGACATAATTAAAATTTAAAATAAATTCAAATATCATTATACTATATTAACAAAATATTTTTAAGTGTTTTCATAGTTTACAGTGACTAACATGCATTTTGACCTAAATTTTCAATTTTAAACTAATAACATACGCTTTGAGTTAAACCAGGAATACCATGGGTGAGCCTCCCAAATGAGCTCAGATTACAGTGAAATCTCAAAACAACAATCGTAGTTTCATTTTTAAATTTTATTAACGAATGATGCATCAAACTGAGTTGTTGTTTTTCCGAGACGACTGAAAATGATTTTTCGAAATTTAAAAAGCTAAAAGATTGTTTTGAATCATAAAATCATATAAAATCATACCTATTTAACTATAAATCTTATGAATGTTTTCATAGAATTATTTTTGACCTGTTCAAGAAGACAACACATCAATCTGACACGTAATGTTATTGAATGTACTAAATAAAACATTTTTAGAAAATGGAGGCTTTCAAATGTGTTCTCTAGAGTGGGAGATCCGGCCAAATAAACTATAATTAATATGAAATCACATTACAAAAAACAAATATTTATTTTTTCCTTTTAGGAATTCAAAATGCATCAAGCCAAGGTTTTTTTCCTAATATAACTAAAAATGTAGTATTAGTAATATAAGATGCTAAGACGTGAATTGGACGGTTAAAAGCACAAAAATATCTCAAATTTAAATGAAATACTATTATATTTCATGTTGTATTAACATTCCGTTACCTCTCACACATCATGAATAATTCTATGATATCTTTCATAATGATTCTTGTCAACTAGAGATTTTTTTCTATGGTTTTATCAATCAAAAATATGTTGTAGTAGTTTAAATCACTAAAACCATGTTTTAAATCTTCCATGAAAAATGAAACCCCATTTTGATGAATTCTTAATTACAAAAACTAGAAAATCAATCTATGGTTGTTGTACTATGATTTCCGAGTAGTATGAGTTAATTTGGATGACTTTCCCACTATGATACATGTTTATGAGTACTGACATTTTATAAAGACTCCTTATTTAGTCTATTCGAAAACATTACACATCAGATTGACACGCTATCTACTCACACACACAAAAAATAATTTTTAGTCATTTTATACGATTTCACCTCAATAAGAGCTTTTTTTCTTTGTTTTAACTATATAATACACGTTTTAGCGATTTAAATTTCTGAAACTGTTTTTTTGGACTTCTTGGGAAAACGATACCTTGGTTTTACATAACACTTGAATCTAAAATTAAAAAGTCAATATATTGATATTATTTCATGATTTCATTACAATATGAGCATATTGGGTTTAATCATCCATTGTGGAACATGTTTTTCAAAAGAATCATTTTATAAAAACTCTTTATTTAGTTTTACCAAATCACATATTGGAATAACTTGTCATCATCTCAAACAGATAAACAATTAATCTGTTGTAACTGTTATATTATGTAATGTCAATTGGAAATTATTTTATATGATTTTAATATTCAAATACTCCTTTTAAAATTTTAAATTTCAAGAACCGTGTTTTCATTTTTCGTAGGAAAAAGACCCCTCGATTTGACACGCCATTTGTTTGTAAAATTTCAGAATAAATATATGGTTTTTGTTTTTTGATTTCAATATAATCTATGCTCATTTTTTCGACCCACCAACAATGTTCTCAGTGTGAATCAATATGTATGTTATCAGTTTAAAATTGACATTTTAGTTCAAAATGCGTGTTAGGCCCTAAAAAATGTGTAAATATGCTCAAATTATTTTGATATTTCAAGGAAATGATTTTTTATTTTTTTTACATTTCAGTTCTTGTTTATATGTTTAATACGTTCTTTAAGATTCCTTTAGATTGTATTTATATTTTACATTTGGTAGGCCTCCAAAGTCACTATCGTGTAATGTAATAATATATATAGTTTGTGACATTGAATTCATGAAAAATATAAAGTATAAATTAAATATAAATAAAATTATAGACATTGAATAAAAACACAAAAAAAATTAATTAAAAATGAAAACATATACTATTTTTTTAATTGCATAAATAATTTTTTTCAAAGCAAAAATTTTGTACGTACAAATAATTAATGCAGTTTTTGAAAATATTTTTTAACATTATTTTTATTTTCAATAAATTTTTATTTATATATTAAATGATTTAAATTTCATTGGTATTTTTTATTCAATATTAGATGCTCATAAATTTTTTTCTGTGTAAATGTAATGTATTTAAACAATAAAATTTGTTCCTTGTAAATTATTTTTGTTTTCCTACATTTATTTTATTTTAACCTAAATATTTTATGTATAATCAATGTTTTCACTCTCATTGAGATTATGATTATAACTAATATTATATATGAAATTCCAATGCTAAATAAATGAGAGATAATAAATTTTTGTTGAGTTTCAAGAATGTGGAATTCAAAGATTATACAAAATAAATTATACAAACAATAGAAATTAAATTTAAAACATAGACTAAAAACATAAATAATAACTAAAAATAAAAATATTTTTATCAAAAAAATACAATAATATAGATGATACAAAACATTATTGTTTAAAAATGTAACATTTGAACATGAAATTAAGTAGACAACTCTAAAAACATATATAATATAAAAGATAATTATATTTGAAAATAAATTTTGGACAAGTACATAAAACAAATAAAATAAGTGAAAACAAATTTTTTTTATAAAAATAAAAAATAAATAATATTATGTATTTATAATAATATATGAATTAATAATAATAGTAATATAACTAATTAAGTAAGAAATTAATATTTTCTACATATTATTCATATAAAATGGAATTAATATATTACTATTATGAAGTCAAAGTAATTAATATATTACTTAATTATAAATACAATATTTTTTAATGATATTATTGTTAAGATGATCATCATCATTGTTATTAATAATATTATTAATACTACATAGAATAATAAAAATAATTTACCTAAAAAATAATATTATATAATAATAATTAAAAATATTATTATTATTATTATTATTATTATTATTAACTAAATTAATAATAAAATAATAAATATTGATTTGATTATTCATAGTTTCAAATTATATTTAAATATTAAATTATATATAAGATAAAATAAATTATTTATATTCAATGTTATAAATTATTAATAATTATAATCTTATTATTAATTATATAATCCATCAAATTATTTAAAAACAATTAAATAATATTCAAATTTTTTATTTTTTTGTTTATATATATACACACATAAACAAACACACAAACACACACACACACACACACATATATATATATTGTTTTGTTTATATATATATGCACACATATTTATTTTCAAAAAAAAATAAAAAAATCTTATGGGAGGGGGAAGGTTCTTAATTAGAAAAAGCCTTTTATATAATCCATTGGAAGAATACACCTTCAAAGTAGGAATATTATAGAAAAATTTTTCATGGTCGACACCTTCTTATTAGGCGCTCGCCTTGCGGGGCCTTCCCTAACCTCCCAAATCTTAGGAAAAATATACGTGGAATATGTTCGAGGTTTAATGTATATCTGGAATTAGTTTTTTATGGTATATCAGACAAATTTCGAAAAGTAGGTCTAGATATTATCCATAGAATCTTCATATCATCATTATCAATAGAATATGTCGACATTTGTAACACAAACTAACACTACTTTATTAATACCAGATGTAGCATCATCAAATGGTAGAAAAATGGCACTAGTAGAACCAGGTTGCTCAAAAGTAGCTATGCTTCTTTCCTGATAGTAGAAGAACTAGAAAAAAATAGTAGTGGTGAAATATACACTAGTGGATGCATAATAGTTATAGAAATGGATCTTTGTTTTTAGTTGTAGTGGTCACAAGCACAAGCTTTTGGCAGTTATAAAATGTGAAATTATCACGTAGTAGAAAGATCTGAACCAATAGTTTTTTAAATTTACCAAACATATAAAGAATATATTAAATATATTGTTATATTATTATATGATTATATTTGCTAAAAATATTAATTGAAGTTTCATAAATATTTTTTGTTCATGAATTTTTTATTCTATAAAATTTTTAATATATATGTTACGATCCTTATATCTAGAGATTTTTTATCTCAGTGAGTTGTATGTTTTATAAGATTATTTTTAGTTATCTTTTACATTAGAATAAAAATATATTTTCTAATTTTTTTTAAATTTTTTGATGAATAAATATCATGTGAAATATTTATATAATTGACAATTTAAGGATTATTTATTTCATTCCCTGTTTTTTTTTCATTTTTGAAATCTTGAATTAATTGATGTCTATCCAAGATGTTTTTATTATTTTATTTGTTTAGGTAATTTATGTACTAACAGAAATATTTGAATGTGTTTTAATGAGTTCATTTCAAGTATTATGGAATAATAACAGTATTCTATAAATATTACCATTGGTTTTTTTTATTTGAGAAATGTTCGAGATGTTTAATGAGAGACAATTATATGGATACTTTGTTTATCCAAGATAACCAAGTGATAAGATCTTATTCAATTAATATTCCATTGGTGAGATCAAAAAGGAGCATCAAAATTCAACTCTCTATTACTGAAGTGACCAATGTTCCATGATCTATAACAACATTCACAACAATATCTTTTTATTATTTAAAATTTCGAACTAGTTTTTTATTGTTAAATATTTCCTTTATCAATTTGTGCTTAATTTTTGGTTTATGATTTCCCCAATCAAAAGAAACTCTATTATTTGTTTTTCAACCAACCAAAAAAATATCCTTGGTTTGTTAATCCCGAACAAAATTTTCTTTAGTATAATTAGTGGATTATATAAAAATAGGTTTACTAATAGAAAATGTGAATAAAGATGTTTTGGAACAATTGGTATCAGTACCGAAACCATTGGTATAGGATATACAAACGGCTTGGAGGGCCGTTGCGCTCTCTTTTGCCAATATATACCTATACCAACATTTTTTAGAAACTGTTGGTATAGGTAATGTATAATAATAAAAAAGCATGGCTGGATATGGCCCAGAACCACTACCTTATATCTCTATCACCTAACCACTAATATAGAATATATTTTTTAATAATATTATGATATATATATATATATATTAAAAATTAATTTACAATAGGATAAATTTTATTTTATTTGTTAAAATTAAAAATTAAAAATTTTCTTAAATATACCAGGGATTTTGGAAAATGTTGGTTTAGAGCTATATAAATGGTTTTTCAATACCATTGTATATGTATTTATATTTTTGGGAATATAACATTAGTTTTTAAAAAACTGTTTGTATTGGGGCATTTTATAGAAGATATATAAATGGTTTTGGACAAACAATTTTTTTAGTTATGACCTTAACCAATAGTATTTTCCAAAACGTTTGGTATAACGACTTATTATAGAATCAATAAAAATTGTTTTTTAAAAAAATTGGTATATTTATGACATATACCAATGGTTTTTACAAAACTGTCAGTATATTTTCTATTAATAATAGTTATAATAATTGTTTTGGAAAATATTTCTAATACCTATGATCTATAATAATAATTTTTCCAAAACTGTTGGTATTGGATCTCTCTATGATACCTATACCAATGGTTTTAGCCAAACCAATGGTACAGGTACCGTACTCCAATGGTTTTTGAAAACTATTTGTATTGATTCATTTGTATATGTTGAATTTCTAGTAGTGGTTGAATGTGCGTCAAGGTATTGAAAAAAGAAGTCTATAGTCACGTTATCACACCATTAAAAGCGTGGTATCATAGTGGGTACCGATATTCTCAAAAAGTAGTTAAAATTGAATATAAATTAGGATCTTAGTGATCCATAATTAGTTATCCCAAATACTAAAATCATATTTTATTTCTACAACATTATATTCTGAAAATAAAATTCAATGACTTCATTATGAAATAATACAATTGGGTTGATTGTTTGTTTTAAGATTTTAATATTACTACTCTCCCCCCTCAAGCCTATTTTCTCCAACTATCTAACACCACAAATAATTGTACTAATGGATGTATCAAAATATGATATTTATTCGCTATATATATTCTTTGAAATGGAATATCAAACTCATCTTTAACCTGTGATAAACTCAGTTGTAAGGCTTGCCTATAAGAATCTAATAATTCCTTTTCTAGAATATCATTTGAAATAATAAAATATATAATTATCTCTCCCGTTCATCGATACAATAAAATATAATTACATAGATATAGTATATGCGAAATATGTTTTTCTACATTAATTGAGATACCATTCTCTTATGATTTTCATAACAATTTTTTATGCTCTAATTTATCCTTATGTGATTACGAATCATATTTACCATCTCAATAATCTATTAAACCAATTATTTTCCTATAAATTCTATCCCACTACCCAACATGTTGGAGTCCAATACTGTTTTCAATATAATGCATCAATATGTGCCATATGGATCCTTGAATAAAAACTGTCAATAAATGAAAATTACATTAAAAAAATGTCTATATGAACATTCTTAATAATGAAATGATAAATGATGATTCATATTCTCAAATTTTTAGTTTTATTCTATAATTATCTATCACACTAAGGATGAAATGTTTTAAGAAAATTTAATTCAGTACCAATCGAATTTTGAATTCCATAATAGAAATTTGATGTAATCATAAAATCATGATATGATATAATGAAGAGGGGAACTCTATGTAACGTTATGCATTACTTATAATGTTCTAAACATGATCAAAATACATAATATCTCATTTAGGTAGAAAATTAACAAACTTAGTGAAGTGATCAAAAATAACCCAAATCAAATTATTACCCCAAAAATGAATTCGTAATCCATCCATAAACTCTATAGATATTTTATCAAACATCCAATTAGGAAATGGAAAATTCTGAAACATCCCCATGGTGGTTGTCACTCTTCATTAACAAGTTAAATAATGAAACATTTCATGGTAAAATCAGGTATATCATTCATCATTCCTTCCAACAATTAAAATTTACGAAGGTCTATAAAAATATCAGTGATTACTTAATATATAAAAAATCAGTGGGATTGAGCTTCACCTAACAATTAACTCTTCAATTATGAGTATTCCATACACAAACTCTTTTAAAATTTAATAACATAGTATTTATCAACAATAAACTCAAGAAACCTAACCTTATTGATGAATTATACTCTTTCATTCAACCAATATATTCTTTATGATCCTCCATGAAACTTAATGAAAAAGTTTTCTACATTGATACCCAGTATAAAATAAAATATGATTTTGTATATAAGATTTATAGTCCAAAATTCATTAATTCATTAAATAAAGGATCATGTTATTTTCCTTACGCCCCTTAAAAAACATCATTGTAAAAAGAGATTTCACTATTTCATAGTTGCAAAGATATGATTATATAATTAATTAATATTATTTTCAATTTAATGAAACAATTGTCAAATTAGTTTTACAATATTAATTTGAATCCTATTCAGGTTAACCTATTTGGTAGGCTAGATAACCAAGAAAGGTTCAAAAAAAATCTATCAATAGTATCTTGCTAATCCCAATATAACAAAAAAAATTAGTGATACTTTTGGATCATGTACACTATTCAACCAATTTTATTTTAATTGATCTATAATTATAATATCATTAAATATAATATTGGAAAGAAGAGAAATAATTCAAATCCAAATTTAACATTTAATAACCTTTAAATATAACTTATTTTATTTTTATATTTTCCAAAAAATCCTAAGGGTTTTCCCCTTATATTTTAGATTCCAGTGTATATCATAATATCATTACTAAAAAAACCCAAAAAATTTATAAATAGTCATAGAACACTCTACTAATTATTTCCATAAATACTATTGGTGTATTTGGTAACCCAAAAGGAAGAACATGAAAATTTTAATGAGTATACCTAGTATAGAACACTGCACTCTAAATGCATTCTTCCTTCACCTTAATCTAGAGATACCCATACTTGAAATAAATCATTTGAAAATATTGTTCCTCATGGTGATGATCAAACAAGGGATCAATATGCAGAAAATAAAAACTTTTTCATTATAGTGATGTTATTAAGCAATCTATAATAAATTTTCAACCATATAAAACGTTACTTCGTTTAAAAAAAGATCACCCATTGGTGAAGTTATATAGAAGATGAAACCCTTATCAAACAACTCATGTAATTGAATTTTCCAAACTATCTACTCAACTCAATCCATTCAATTGTGATTTCATGAAAATTTATTTTCATTAGGAAATAATTCAATAGTAAACACAACCTCTCAATCAAGAATAACCACATGTAAATCATCATGAAATAAATTTTAGTATTCATTTACTATGGGAACACCACTTATTTGAACATTTACCATTATTCTCCACAATATGCAAAGATTATTTTCACTAATAACTTTTATCAAATTTTTAGCTCTTATAAATGCCATAAAATTTATGAATTTATTCTAATATTCAAATGGAAACTCGTTCTGATTAAAAAATTATTTAGTTATGCAATATATATTATAATGATAAACTAATAGTAAATCTATATATAGAATGACATATGACACTACAATTGATAATATATCAAGTTATGTTGGTAAAACCATTCCATATATAGTTATAAATAGATATTTATATAACCATATTTCCTTTATATTACCCTTGGTGATTTAACAAGTGTTTTAACACCATTTCATATGATGGTATTTCAATTTTACATGATATACTCCCAGATATAAAATAATAAATTGATCCTATACGAAACAGTATATTGTTATAGTATTAATAAATGAGTAACATACATGTAAGAAATTCATTTTATGTTCCAACATCTTCCACGGTAGTAGAAAAACACTTTTGTACACATTTATATTACCCAACATGATTATCCCCACCTTGAATTACTAACATTGGGCATGAATTAGCATATTGTAAAAACTAATTTTAATTAAAAAATGAACTACCTTTTTTCATTAGTTGTCTAATAATTTCCATTTCCCATTAATTTAGAGTAATGATCCTTGTTTATAGGAGTCCCACATCTGTAAAATCCCCCAATCTTCTTTAGATGTTATCAATAATTATTTTTTTGACAATTATACTAAGAGTTTTACTAAAATTTTATAACATTGGTTTATTTGATGAATGCTTCCACATTTACTTCTTTATGGATCTCTTTATAACATTATTATTTCCGATGCCTCGAAACTCCATCTACACTTTCCTTGAACAGTGATAAATTTCATCATAAATTTTGAACTATGGAGTAACCCAATGACTTCATAAACATGGATTGAATCCTAAAAAATATTGATCGATTTTAATATAATTTTTTAGATTGAAATTTTGTGTGTAGCTAGAAAATAAAGTAAAATTAGCTTCATATGTTACAATAGAATCCTCCTACCATTAGATCAAATCATGGAATTTAATTTCCATTCAATGTTGAATAAATTTAGGAAAATAAATTTTAATGAAGATGTATATAAGTATTATCTGATATATGGAATCCAATTGTTTATTTTATTTAGTTTATTTTTTTAAAATCCACCAATGATCATATTTAACTCTAAAAAGATATATAACAAGAGTTTTATTGTAATTTTCATAACAACATAGAACTTTGAATTTCTTTTTTAGAGCATTTATTTGAAAAAAAAGCTCCCACTAGGTTTTAGGATTGAAAAAATTCTACAGGGTTCTATTTTATTATTATTTATACTATATGCATGATTTTTTATAGAGAACATGGATACTCTAATGTAATGTTTCCTCTATTGATAGCCTGTGTCAATTGATTCACCATGGCTACTAACTAATCTGTTCAAATTTCAACCACTCCATGTTTCTGATTAATATGGATATTATCCTCTTGATTTATTTCTACATTGATGTATGTTTTTCACTATAGAAGAAAATTATTAACAAAATTTTATTAGAAGAAGAAACATAAAATTATTTAAAAGCCCTCTCATGAAAATATAACAATAAATTGTATTGCTTGGGGCTCATGGGGTGGAAAAAACCCCCCCAAAACTCTTTGTCTATGATAATGTTCCACTAACATTTAATACTAAACTCCCCCATGTATGATTGAAATGGTTATGACTCAGTTAAGAATATAATCAAGATAGATTGTGAAAATAAATAATTTTCATAATTTAAAAAACTAAACATAAAATAAGGAAATTGAATCGAAAATGAGGAAGTCACAAGGTGTCATTAAAACAAAAGAAAAAATAATAATAGTCCATTCATTGATTTTGGTCTCAGAGATGCATTAGTATAATGTTTGTTGGAAGTTTCAATAAAATTTAATGGTATATTATCCAAGTATTCGAGAATGAATTTTTTTTTCTAGTGCACGGTTCATGATAAAAATAGTGTTGGTAGGGTACTGAATTTTTATATGTGTATTCAGCATAACTGATGAATTAGGGTAGAATTTAACAAAATAAAGGTGGTATATTGTCACATTAAGGATTCTTGAAATGTCATTAATGTTTGTTTTATAGTGCATCATGTAGGTAATGTCATGATTTTGGAAAATATAGTGGTTTTCTTCCATTGAAATTTGAAATATAATACGCCATATTTTAAAATATCAATGAATGTTTCCTTGTTTATTCACTACCAACCTACCACCAGAATTTATTAATGAATTTATCTTTTGTCAACATGTATATATCTCATCCAAAATTAATTAAATAACACCCTATTACCCATAAAATATATATCTCACTATGTATATATATAATTTGACTCTTTTTTTAATGTAAAATTATCGAGTTGTTCTTTTATTCACAAAATATCAAAAACTAAAATTTCTAATATATTTATATTACTATAACAGAAAAAATATAACTAATATTTTTTATTATATGAACTAAAAATAGGATAATCAATGATGTTCTCATGCTCATACACACATTTGGATTTGGTGAGATATAAACGATTTCAAAAAACTTATCATGTATTACAGTAGTGGTTCTCTAATGTTGGTCATTTTAGATATATTTTATGATGTATATATATTTATTTTCAATGATGTTACCTCTAGGATTTCATATTTTCGGTAATGTAATTCTTTTTTAAATTCAATATACACATAATTATATTTATAGTTTTTGAAATTTCATTTTTTTTATTTTTTTCTTGGTTTTTGGATTCCAATATATTTCTTCTTGGAATTTTTTTATCATTTTCAATTCATTTTTTTCACTACATAATATTGTAGTTTTAGGTTAAAAGATATTAGGATTTAATGAATTCCAATTACTTGTGTGTCCCATAATATTTCTTTTCATAACCACCTTATATATTGAATATAGATTTGGGGAGGTGCACACAGTCATTTCATAAACAAGAGTAGGGCACATATGGGGTTAAGTTATTTAATAAATACAAAAATATACAATTAGTGCCCCTGATCCCATGTTATTAAATCATTTTCTATTTTCAGAGGATTTTTACCCCACACAATTGAGATTTTTTTGATTTATTACTCAATTACACATCAAAATCCGTTAAAAGATTTCAAATTTACAAAATTTGAATAATATTTTACACAAAAATTGGTAATTTTTTTCTTATATATTTTTTTGTGAAATCAGAGTTAAAAAAATTAAAAAGAAAATTTTATTTTTTTGATAAAAAAATAAAAAAAAATCAATGAAATATAATCATTTTTCAATATTGAAAAAAATAACAGTAATAATCACATATATCAAGTGTAATAAAATATAAATGAATATTTTGTAGTATTCCATTATCTAAACAAACTATATAAAATCAAACATGAATTTGAAAAAATAGAAAGATGAAATTTTTGATACTTTAATCAAATAATTACTTATAAATTCAATAAAAAATGGGAGGAAAAAATTATAACATCTTAATTTGATAAAGTAATTCTAGTGAAAGAGATCATCAACACAGTTAATACCCCATTTTTTCAACTAATGTAACTAATATATATAAGAATGGATATATAGAGTCTGTTAAAATGAGTAATCATATTTATAAATTATCATATAATCATAAGCCTCATTGAAAATTTTTGTAGATATACTATATTCCGTACTTATATTGTATTTATTATTCATAATGTGTAAATTTTTCCGTAATATATTGATTATATTTTGATAATTTTTCATTTATTTGTGGGATTGTTACAAGAAATATAATTTTCAGTTCAGTGAGGCCCTAATAGAATCTAATCTAGTGGAATATACAATTATTTTAATATAAAAAAGGCTTATCATGTTACAGTAATGTAATGAAACCAAAAAAATATTAGATGTATTATTAGAATTTAAAAGGGAATTCATTAAAATTTCATGAATAATGGTTTTTGATATATATAAAACATGTCAAATATACCATGTAAATGAAAACCAAACACTATGGTCATAAAAAATAAGTGTATGAGAATAATATGTTTATATAAAATGAAGAACAATTAAAATTTAAATTCCATGATCATAAATAAATATTTTTTTGTCATAACTATCAAATAACCCATAAGTTATTATATATTTATTTTATTAAAAAATTATTCAATCATAAAACACTTTTTATAGGATTTCCATTCCTATCTATGATATGCTAGAAACTCACATAGTGATGTGCCTTTTTTACTTGTGCATAACATAACATGTGCTTGAATTAAAATCTATCAATCCCCAAAAAGGGTAATATAGTGATTTAACATTATTTAAGAACCTTTAAAATATTTTATATTATATCTTGTGATATATAAGGATAGTTTTTTACCATTGGATGAGATTTTTGAGAGATTCTAACCAAAAGGTTCAGGAAGGAGGCTACCTTTCTCATATGAAATTATATTAAAAACATATAGTACTATAAAAAATATTAAAAGGATGCATTAAGAGGATGGGTATGACAATCTTCATGGAGATCGGCCTCAACTAAATTAGAGAAAAATTATGGTAAAATATAGGACCAAACTGATCTCACCACCACGATGGACTTCTTTAATAAAGCAACAACAACCTGTTTCGCCTCCCTATAATCATGCGTCACATCAAGGGATAAATAATCAGTAAGATGAATGAAATCAATCTTGGGTAGAAACATTCTACATGATAAAATTCCTAGACTAACTCTTAGAAATTTGCATATCCACATAAGAATCATATTCCAACTATAAATAAATACATCCAATGTGGACAACATAGTGAATTGACTTAATCATCTACCACAACTCAGCCTCAATTACAAGTACATTTCTTATAAAATGAATGAAGAAGTTTTTAACGAGACATCGATGAGTGAAAAAATTACCACTACAACTCAAAGGCCTTGGTGCACTAGTAGTCGCCCCATCAACATGAAATTTTAACCATCCTCAGATTTAGGGTATCCGACAAATAGATTTGAAAAAAAGGGGCTTACTCACCCAAGAACTAACATCAAGAAATCCTAAAATTAACAAATCACAGAAATCATTGACCATTTCACTAGTATGGATATTGGAGGCAAGAATGATGCCTCAATGAATAGAGCAGGCACCCTCATAAAATGAGTGAACATGATTATTGAAAATAAAATCATTATGAGAGCTCGAAGATAGATAAATATATGCTGATTTAGTTGCTATACATAAAGAATGAATTTGTTCATTAGATTTCATGCAACATATGGAGTGTAACAACCTTTAGAGATTTTAAAAATGAAAACAATGTTGAAAAATATCTTACACATACCATCAAAGCATTTGAGTAATAAAACAACACCAAAACCAAAGAAGTATAAATTCCTCATCATGCAGACATAACAAGAAAAAAGATGGATGATTAATGCCTTTATTCTATAGAATATTTTTCTGGGTTTCCTATTTTTCGAAATTTTCCATATAAGAAGAAAATCCGAAAGGGGAATAAATGGATTCCAAAAGTAAGAGACCAATGAACCTAAAATTGTGTATCATAATCAGTATACAAATAACTGGAAACTTCAGCAACATTTTGAGTAGGTAGTAGATCACACAAGCCATTGTCAACCTGCAACTCAGAAACCGTTGCATTCTTCCTGGAAGAAGGAATAACAACCTAATCAATAATGGGTTTTGAAATCCAAGAGATATTCCAACAATTCAACTGGGACTTCATTCAAACATTCCAATTTGAATATCTATTATTCTTATAGTAACTCATCTTGACAACTATCCAGACAGATGAAGAGACATACATGACATGCTCGTTGTGAATTTTACTAACAGACCTAGACATGAGATATTTTAGGAATGGGTCAGTGTTGGAAATATGTACCCATTAATTTTTTTAAATAATGTATCACGGATGATCCTGAGATCCTTCACTCCCAAACCCCTTTTGTTCAGAAGCATCACACATTCTTTACAGGAAACAGTAATAAGCTTCCTCTCATGGACCAAACCAATCCAATTAAGATTACAAACCCTACCTTTTAATTCCTTAATAAGGCATCAGGTAAATATATAAACCGAGAAAGAATACATGAAGGCATTGTATAAGTTAAAATAGGGAAGCATGAAATTTATGGTATGTTCTTGAGCTCAAAGACGGGATTCAGTAAGTGCTTAGAAATGGAATGTGTGTTGCAGTAGAAGGAAAAACTGTTTATTTATTTAGATTGACTGAAATCTAAGGTTTGGTTTCTATATTGTAATATTTGTGATTATATGTAATATATTTTTAAAATTACATGTTGTCTCCTCCTTTTGTTTGGTATCTAGGGTTTATAGAGGATTTAAATATCACAATATGTATATTTCAAAGACATATATTTTTTATTTTCATATGAAACATGGCTAGAGGTGTGGCGATGAGAATTACCTACCATCCAATTTGACATACATAGACTATTTTTTGGTAGGAAATTTAATGCTCAATTACACAACATGATAGGGTTCAAGATACATTTTGTGGGAATTAATTACGTTCCACTTCTCTTGTGTCACATAGAAATGTCGTGTGGTTTGGGACCACGATGATAATGGACATGGTTGTATTTATTAACTACCATCGTTAAGAATCAGACATCAGGTTAGATTGGGAGTTATGCCAAGTATATTGAGAAAAAATAATTGATTGACAACTAACCTTTCACAATAAAACCCTCGTGATGAAAAAACCATATCGAGTCAATGTATATTCCTTTTTTATACTTCCATTGGTACATTACATATCTTCTCAACTGGTTTCCATGACTTGACAAATGAATAGTATATTTTGAATATTTTCTATATAGAAAATGATAATACAATTTTTTTCCTTATACTAAACCACATAAAAGGTGATTTGGGTGGATTAGTTATTTAGACACAATAAATAGTATGATATCTTCTAAAAGATGTGTTTGAGCTTACATAGGGTTCATGTGCTCTATTTATGATGCTTTTGTGTAAGGATGTAACCCCTTAAATGGAACTCCCCCATTTGATGAGGGAAAACCATTTATTTTGGAAATTTTGTTCATATACTCCATTAGTGAAACCCTTATGTCAAGGCATGACCCCCTATGTGAGAAATAGAGGTTAGGAACTCCCCTAGATAGAAGGACGTATAAATCTATCTATAGTTTTTTAGTACTCCCTAAATGAATATATATTCTACTAAAATGAGGCATGATCATATTTTATATTTCTAAACATTGGGAATATAATTTATAGATTCTATGAAAATGGATTTTATGTACTCCCTTATTCGATAATGTGGTATTCCCCATTTTGTGTTCTTTACATCCTTTATCAAGATACTTTTTTGTGATAATGAATGATCCACCATTACTATCATAGATTTATAATCAATTACATATAAAGAATGTAGTTATTGTTTTTATGGTTCTATGATGTTTTTTTAATTCTCATTTTCCATCGATTTATGTATTTTGACATTGTTTCATATTTTTTTCATCATTGGTTATCTATCCATTAAATATTATCTATGTATTTATTTTACTCTATCATGGGAATTTTAGTGGAATTATTATTTCTTTTCAATGATATTGTTTTGGGGGTATCTTTTACGTAATTTTAATAATCACCATTGATAACACATTTATGCCCACATTTTTTATGCATATATTGTTAGGATATAGTTTATAGGTGACCACAATTAAAAAAGTTTAGATGGAGATGATTCATGTTGTTTCTTAATGGTGTCTGATGGCGATGGTTTCTATTTGAGCGCATACTATGAATCATTTTAGTGAGGATGATATTTCCCTAATCACTATTCATTAATTATTTTAATATTGTTCTCCAGTAATATTCATCATTATTATATTTTGTCTCTATGGTATTATTCTATATAGTTGGTGTTGTATGCATGCATAATAAACTAATGTTTTTGTTATTAATTTATATTGTCATTATATTGAGAATTATATTACATTACATCAGATATTCGTGTTATATTATTTGTTATCATTTGTATAAGGAGTGTCATATGTTTTGATATTCATTCATAGTGCTCATCACTATCCACATTCCTATTTGAGGTGGGCATGGGGTGGTGCACATATACTAATTATAGACCAAGGAAGGGTCCTAATTTGCCAATCCATTCCAGAGTGGAATCAGAGTGGATCTATCTTTTGGATGAATATTTTAGTTGGGTGTCTTGGGATCTTCAGATTTTTTAACATAGGAAAATGATATGAAGGGTTCTTGTATTTTTTCTTATCAAACTAGGTAACCTATCATAGGTGTGGAAACTGATGTGTCATTTCACCTTAACCTTGATAATCTATTTTGGAATCAGAATTCAATGGATATTTTTTGAGGTAACATTAAGGATGATTCACATATCAGGAACGGTGTGAGTTGTGTCTTTATCTTTACTCTTTAGGCCACCCATATTTAATTTAGTAGATTTTTAATTTCCTTGTTGTCAATGTAATACCACCCATTTAATAAGAAAATATGACCCAAAGGATGGCCTTGACATGCCTGTAACACCCAAGACCTCTGATTTTGATTGTAGTACTAATGAAATTGTTCTTTTTTCTAAATAAAATATTTAACATCAGTGAAAAATATATATCCCTTTCATTCATGAGGATATTTTTGGTCTATAGATTTTTAATATTATGAAAATAATTTAAATAGAAAATATTGTACAACAAATTGTTTTAAAAAAATTTAAGGCATCTTTGAAAACATCCAACTCCCCTCAAACTAATCGACTTAATCTATACCAGTTTCTTATGTAACACATGGTTAGTAAAACTACTTGTAATTGTTTTTAAAAAATATTAGATGAGGAGAATATATACTGATGGGTTTTAAAATTTTACTATCCATTTTCTTAAAATACTAGATGAATTTGATTAAAAAATGTCCTAAAAACCCTTTATTTAAAAATGTAATTTATTTTCCATTAAAAATTCATTGATAATTTTTATTTAATATAATAATTTTAAATTTTTTTATATAACACTTTTCATACAAAAACACTATTCACAAAAACCAATACTTTAATAAAATAGTCAAATTTTTTATAAATAAAAAAATTTAAGTATTGGGATAATTTTAAATTATTTATTATTATTAAATAAAATTAATTTTTTACCTAAAAATAGTACGCAAGACTAAATATATGAGAGGATATTTTGACCAATAATGTATTTGTAGAGGCTAAACCTCTTGGTAGAAAATGTCCCTAGAGGGTTGGGTTCAGTCTTTATTCCTCATATTGTTTACAATTTCACAACACGTATTTTTTAAAAAACATTTATGTGTTAGTGATTTTACACTAGATTTATCAATATTGTTATTGAAACTATAAAAATGGATGTATATGTTTAGATATTTAAATATATGTGTTCATATATATAGATATTTCATTAATAAATAAAAATATAAAAAAAATAATGACAAAAAAACTCTGCACTATGATAGTATAAAACATACATGGAATTATGAATGAAAATATGAGTTTCATGACCATAAAGTAAGTTAGAAATAACAAATATCAATGTATAAATTGAAATGAACATAAAAAAAATGAATATTTGTTCTTCTAAAAAAACTGCATAAACAGATGAAAATGATTATTATTTTCATACACTTTTTATCAAGGAGAATTTGAAAAAAATAAAAATATGCTTGAAACTATAAAATTTAAATTTTGTAAATATTTTTCCCAAAATTGAGGGTTTTTCCTAGTTGTATAAATTTTTAAATCATTTTAATTTACAAAAATAATGATAAGCTGTAAACATCTTTAAAAATATATAAATTTAGAAAATTTATATAACATGTCACCTGCATAAAAATATATTATAAAAAAGATAATATATATTAAAATGATTTATACTTATTTTTTGTTAACTATCAAATTAAAATTTTTTCTATTTAAATTATTGGAGCTATGTTTTTAGCCATCATGGGAAATTGAAAACCCCTTTTGATGCATCATTTATTCGAAATTTAAAAAATCATTCTATGGTTGTTTTACTAAGATTTCATAGAAGTCTGAGTTCATTTGTATGGAATGCTCACTATGACATATGTTTTTTGATGACGAGCATTTTATAAAACTCCTTATTTAGTTTGTTTGATCACATCACACATTGGATTGATGTGTTGTCTTTTTGTAGATAGAAAAAATAATTCTTAGACAACTTTCATAATATTTCTCCACAATTCAACCTCTTTTTATTGGGATTTAACTATCAAACACTCATGTAAGCATTAAAAATTTCCGAAAATGCATTTCCAGTTGTCTTGAGAAAATGAAACCACGGTTTGCATTCAATCAATACCTAAAAAGCCTCATTTTCTAAAAACTCTTTATTTTGTCTATTAAACCTCATCACATGTTGTATTGATGCATCATCTTCTCACACAACTCAAAAATAATTCTAGTATAACATCAGAGAATTTAATGTTTATTGGAAAAAATTTTATATGGTTTTAATATAAAAATATAGATTTTAGAAATTTTAATTTTAGTGAATGCATTTTCAATTTTCTTACAAAAACAACACCACGGTTTGAAGAACTGTTTCTTCCAAAATTTCTAAACACAATCTACGATGGTTCCTTTTTTATTTCAAAGTAATCTAATATCATTTGGTTGGCTCACCAATGGTGTTCTTGGTGTGATTCAATGTGTCTATTATTAGATTAATATTTACATCTTAGTTCTAAATGTGTGTTAGTCATTGAAAACTGAGTAAACATGTTCATATTGTTCTGATATTTTGTGACAATGATTTTTGAATTTATATTACATTTTAGTAATTTTTTATATGTTTAATACATAATTTTTTTTCATTTAGATTTTATTTAGTGTTTATATTTGATAGACCTCTAAAGTCATCAATATGAATGGTAATAATGTTTCTTATCGGTGAAATTGAAAGTCTATTAAATAAAAAGTATAAATTCAATATAAATTTGTTTTGAAACATTGAATAAAAATTTAAAAAATAATTTAAAATGAAAATATTTTCATTAAAATAATTGATTAAACATATTTTTTCCACAATTTTTTTTTCAAAATATAACATTTTTACAAATAAATTGTTTATGCACCATTTTTTGAGTAATTTTTTTAAAAATATATTTCAACATTACTTTTATTTTAAATTAAATTTTATTTATACAGTCAATGTTTTAAAATTTATTTATATTTTTTATTCAATATTTTATGCTCAAATCTTTTTTGAAGTGTAAATTGTATGTTTTTAAACAAAAAAAATTGTGTAATCTAAATTACTTTGGTTTTTTTATTTTCAACTACTTTTTATATGTTTAATCCATTTTTTAGTTTCATTTAGATTATTCTTTTAGAATATATTTTATAGACTTCCATCATTATAAACATGAAACATAAGAATATTTGTTCTATTTCAAGTTGGTAGCATTGAAAGAGTATATAAAAAACTATAAATACATTCCAAATGAAGTTTAAAATATAGACTAAACACATAAAAAATAACTAAAAATAAATATGCATTCAGAAAAATTATAATCATGAAATAATATAGATGATATATAAAAAAGTTATTTAAAAGCAGAAAATTTTTACTTTAAAAGACTTATAAAACTCTATAAGCTTAAAAAATATAAATTATAATTAGATTCTAAATTAAATTAATGAAACGTACTTTAAATAAATAAAATAATTCAAAATCAAATTAATTTCATAATAAAATACTTATTATTAAGTGTAATATATAAACCAATAATAATAATAACATAATAAGTTATTTTAATAAAAAAATATTATTTTATACTTATTAAGAATTGTAAATATAATTAATACATTATTTTTATGAAGTAATAGTAATTAATATATTACATAATAATAATAGTAATATTTAATAATAATAACATTATTTACATGATCATTATCATTATTATTAATAGTGTTATTAATAGAAAATATAATTAATAGAAAATAATTTACAAGATTCAAAATTTTATTATCTAATAACAATAAATAATATTATTATTATTATATTTATTATTAAATAACCTAAAAATAAAATAATTAATATTGATTATATTATTCATTTTTTATTTTTATTTTTAAATATAAAATTATTATATTATTTATTAAATTATTTATCTTCAATGTTATAAATTTTTAACAATTATAATAATATTATTTATTATATTATCCATCGAATTACTTAAAAACCATTAAATACTTATTAATGGTTTAATTTATGTTCTATATATATATATATTTGTTTTTTCTATTTTTTTGGGTTTTGTTTATATATATAAACACACACACACACACACACAGATATATATATATATATATATATATATATATATATTTGAAAAAAAGAGATGGGTGGGGTAAGGTGTTCGATTAGAAAATGCATTCTATACAATCCCTTTGTATGAGGAACTTCTTTTTATGTTCCTTTTATAAAATTCTTACGAGGGAGGAAACATCTTATTAGGTTCTAAACATATATCACCTTCCCTAACAACAAAAATCCCAAGAGCCATAAATTGGGAATATGTTTTATGTTTATTGTATATGTGGAAATTGATTATTTATTTACTGTTTGGAGGAAAATTTTCCAAAATTTGGTTAATGATATTAGTAGGATAATCTCTATATCATCATTATTAAAATAATCAATCAACCCTATTAATTGACACCCACACTACTTCATTGATATCAGATGTAGCCTCATAAAATGGTAAAAAAACAACACTAGTAGAACTGGGTTGCTTAAAAGTTACTATTTTTCGTCCTAACAGTAGTATCATTATAAAAAATAGTTGTAATGAAATATACAATAGTGGTATAAAAATAGTGATTGAAATGGATCTATTGTGTCAGTTGTAGTGGTTGTGAGAACCAGCTTTTGGGAGTTAGAAAATTGGAAATTGCCATGTAGTAGCATGATCTCAACCAATAGTATTTTACATTACTAAAACATGTAGATAATATTTTAATTATTTCATTAATATATAATGTGATTATATTTGCAAATAATATTAATAGATGTTTAATTAATATTTTTTTTAAAGAATTATTTATTAAAAATCAAATTTATTATATCTGTTACAATCCTTGATTCTAGAAAATATTAATCTCAATGGCTTATTTGTTTAATTACATAATATTTAATTATATTTTACATTGTAATGCACAAATATATTCTAAACAAAAATATTGGATATGTTTAGATGAATAAATATCATGGGAAATATTTATATAATTCATAATTTAAACATTATTTAATTTTTAACCTGTTTTATTTTCATATTTGAATTCTATAATTAATGAATGTTTGTCAAAGTGGTTTTCTATTTTATTTATTTAGTTCTCAGAGGTACTAACCGAAATATTTGAATTTTTTTAATGAGTTAAATTCTATTATTAGGGTAGAAAAATATTATTCTCAACATACATGTAGGTAACGAAAAGTTTCCAATTTTTTTTAATAATTGTAAATGTTTGTTGGAACTGAGGAATATATGAAACTCTCGCGCAATTAGAATCAAAGGAAAGAGATAACCATTACGGATTTATCTATGAAAAATAATTGAGATGTGTAATGAGAGTCAATTACAAGACAAATTTTTTGATCAAGGAGATAAAAGTTTTGAGATCTTATGCAATTAATATTCCTTTGGATTGATAAGAAAGAACCATCCACATTTGACTCTCTACTTCTAATGTGATCAAACATCTATGAGCTACATAAAGTTCTACATCCGTATCTCTTTTTTGATTCAAATTTCTAAATAGTTTTTCATTGTTAAATTTATTTTTCACTAGTTTGTGATTAATATTTGGATAATTATTTTCCCAATGAAAATAAACTCAGGTATTGGTTTTTCTACTAAATAAAAGGAATTTCCATGTTTTGGGACTCAAAAACAAAATTTCCTGATTTATTGGATGTAGTTTATAGAATAAATCAAATTTACTAATCTAAAAAGGATATAAATGTGGATTGGAACTATTGATGTAGGTATCAAAACCATAGTAATTTTCTATAACAACTGTTTGGAGAACTATAGGGCTCTCTATTATAAGTATAGACCTATACCAAATGTTTGGAGAAACTCTTGGTATTTGTAATGTAAAATATAAAATCAGGGTTGGATTAAATCCCAAAACAACTACCTTATAACTCTACAAAACAACCACTAAACTGGAATAGATTTTATATACATAATATGATATACATATATATGTGTATATTAAAAAATTATTTAAATTTTAATTTAATTAATTTTATTTGGTAAAATAATACATTCAAAATATGAATTCACATAAAAATGATGTTTGAAACCATTGTTATATACATATACCAATGGATTTTTAAAACCTAGGAATATGTATTTGGATTTAAGGGATATATACCAATGATTTTTAAAAAACTACTAGTATTGGGGCTTATTAATACAGCTATAAAAATGGTTTTCGACAAAACATTGGTATAACTATGACCTTCTCCAAAAGATTTTCGTACATTTTTTGTATATGGTGTAATTATAAAAACAATAAAAATAGGTTTTGAGAAAAAATTTGTGTATCTATGACCTATACCAAGGGTTTCTCCAAAACTGTTGGTATATGGTCTTTTTATAGAAGTTATACAAATGGTTTTGGACAAACCATTGGTATAACAATGAGTTATACCAACAATTCCTCTAAAACAGTTGGTATAGGGTCTATAGAGACCCTATCCTTTTACATATATAATTACATGATTTTAACCATAATTATACATCTGAGTAGAAGCTGACGATAATGAAGTCTATCAACTTTAAAGAATTGGTACATAAAACCTAAAACATGGGGCAGAAAAAAATATTCTTTCCTTAATATAAATACATAGCTCCTAACTTCTTTTTACCCCTTACATCTACTTATAGTACCCTAGGGAACACACGAACAAAGGGATGATCTAAAAAGCCCAGTAAGGGAATGAACATAAGAACAATACATACACACATGAGTTAGGATGGATGAAATAATGATATCAAAAGAATGTTACCATTGGAATAATAACATATAAACATGGAATCATATAAACATGTAATCAAATAAAATTTGAAAATACATAATACAATTCTTTAGTATGAGTCACGGATAACCACCAATCAAGTTTCCCATAGTTGTATGGGTTAAAGAAAACCTCTAATCATGTTTCCCACAGTAGCACAAGCAAAGGATAACAGCCAAGACTGTTGCACATAGAATCTCATAAGACTTAACATTAACAAATTAATTGGAGATCTATCTAGGTGCACCCATCTTCTATTTCATGAATATGTTTTCCACATAAAGAAAGAAACATAATCAATCTTATATTAACATATGGGTTACCCTTGGAAGGAATTGGGTACCATAATCATGACATAAAGCAAAAGCAATGGGCATATCATGAAAGTGTAAATGAAATTAATGAATTTGAACATACATGGACGTTAGTAAGTAAAAATCTACATATATAATGGTATTTTATTTCAAATATTATTGACAAAATATTGGAAATTTTTTTATGAAATTTTATCATTAAAATATTTTTTTGTGGTTTTAAGGAAAATTTTATAGAGAATTTAAAATAAAAAATAGGAAATTTTATTATATAAAAAAAGAATTGAACCAAGAAGATTTTCATAATAAAAATAAATATTTTATAAATATAATGGTGTCTTAAAATCTAATATATTATTCAATTGAAATTGGGTAAATAGTTGGGAAGTTCCCCTAAAACAATACTGCTTATCAGGAAGTTTCGAGGAGCGAATCACATAAAAGCTTGTATATCCCAAGAATATAATGATAGATGGATATTGAAACATGAGTTTTAAGAATATAAAAATAATGTATATGTTTTAAATATAATAAAATAAATATTCACTAGGGCATGAATAAAGATAGAGTAACCCAAAGAAATAAAGGCAGTACGGGTAGAATTCGTTACGAATTTGCAGCATGATACCGATTGTACATATGATGGATTAATGAGAGAGACAAGGATTTCTCATATTTTATAAATAACGAGGAAAATATGGTTTAGTTACATAATTATACCCCATTATAAGTGATTACACATAAATTGGCATAGCATAGAGGGAATTCTTGAATATAAGTGAAATGGAGGGGATCCCTAACCTAAAGTCCGTTAGTGTTCATTACATGATATCAATAATTGGATTAGTAAAATTAGGTTCATTAATAAATAATTATAAAACATATTCTATAGTTATATGTTTTAGAGTAATCATATTATTTTTATTAAAAACCATTTTTAAATGTTATTTGGTTCAATTTTATTGTTCGGGTATGTTTTCTTACTTGGATTTAATGATTGGTTCACTTATATTAATGTTCAGATAAACATGTAAGATGATATTTGTTGTCCAGATTTAATTTTATATGATATTAGTGAACATTAATTAGATTTAATAGTTTTGAATTTAATTTGGTCACTTAAATTGATATCAAATAATTATGTAAAACATTAAGGATAAACACTTGAAATACTTTTAGTGATTTTCCCACTGGTAACATGTTTTGTATAATTATTTTATATAATTAGTTAATAATGATTATATAACATTAAATAAGACAAAATAGAAATATAATATACTATTTAAACCATTAAAATTGTTTCATGACCAGGATTTAAGATAGTACTAGAAATCGACAAACCGTCATCCTTGATTGTGCTAAATTAACAAATCACTGACAGTGTTTTCATTTCATTCAAATAAATTGTGGGGAAAATAGAGATGATAATGAATTATCCCATTAGAAAAATATAATTATAGTATATAAGTTTTACTGGAGATATCATTCCATTTGGGTGATGGGAGCTGAGGAAAGAAACATGAAAAGAAAATAAAGTGAAAGGAAATAAAATAATTGGAAAAATAAATTTCCCTATTGCGTTTATCCCATTTGAGAACCTCTTAAGGGGAGAGGTTTTGGTATTTTTAAGAGGATAGGGGATGATGAACGTGGGGAAGGATCTTGGGAAGATATTTGGGAAGAATATTGGAAAATAATAAGGCTTTAAAGGAGTGAATAAAAGAAATTAGGATGGGTGGTATTTATAGTGGAGAGGAGGGTTTTCATAATATTATAACTATTATTATTTTATTTCCTCACAAGTAAAGAAATACTGTGTATTACATGACCTAAAATTGTATTAAATGAATGTGAGTTCTTTATTTGGGTTCTTACATAATTTTTGATGTCAAGAATAGTGGATTTTATATAAATTGAATTTATATGGTAAGTTTATGTGTTTTTTTTATTCTCCATAAAATTCAAATATTTCTGAAAAATCCTAAAAATTCACCCTAACCATTTTTCAATGTGTAGTATCCAAAAATTAAATTCATTTCTCAAAAATAGTTTCATAATTATGATAAATTTAATATTTAATTAAAATCATAATTTATTTTTTAAATACCATTTTAAAATATTCATTTACTTATTCTAAAATATAGGTACATCATACATTAACTTGAATTTTTTTTATACTATCATAGGTAAAGTTACTATTCATTAGTGTATATCACTATTCATAAAGATATGTTACTATTCATAAGTGTATTTTACTATTCACCAAATATTATATTTTTATTTATTAGGCTCCAAATAAATTACTGATCACAACCGTGTTTGTTAGATTTTTAAAATTCCAAAAATATAAGTAACAAAAATGTGTTTAAAGGTCATATACCACTTAGTTGTTCATTATGTTGTCAATTCGTGTGATTATATGGAGTATTTATACAAAATATATTTCAATTTATAAAACATTGGGTCGTTACATTCTTCCCCCCTTATAGAATTTCGCTCTCAAAATTTTGTTTTACCTTCTAATCCGTAAACAGGTGCACATAATTTTCCTTCATTACTGCCTCTAGTTCCCATGTTTCCTCTTCGTATTTATGGATTCGCTATAGTACATTGACTGTAGAAGTAGTATTTTTGTGTAGAACATTGTCTCTATGATCAAAATCATCACTTGATGATCCACATAAGAAAGATCATTCTCAAACTATACCACCTATGAAGTGAGTACATGTGAAGGGTCCGGTATGTACTTAATTAAGAGGGACACAAGAAAGAAATCATGTACTTTCAACATGGTAGGTGAAAGTGTCAGACGATAGGCCCTAGTTCTGACTCGATCAAGGATCTCGAAGGGGAATATGTACCTGGGACATAACTTTCCATTCTATCCAAACCTTGTGTCCTTTTTTCTTAAAGATATTCATTGAAATACCATGTCTTTATCAATGAACTCAAGGTCTCATCGATGATTGCTTCCATAAAATTTTGGTCGCCATTGGGATTCCTTGAAGAGTTACTGAATGGTTTTCACATTTTCCACTATTACTTTTACAATTTTATATCCTATTAGGTTATTTAAACTGTCGTCATCACAACATGCTAGTGTTATGAACCATTTCCCATAAAGGGCATAATATGGTTCCATTTGGATGATTGAGTGAAAGTTGTTTCTGTATGAGAATTCGACCAGTCGAAGTTGTTTGTCCCACTTTCCTTTTAAGTATATAGTGCATGATATCAATAAATATTATAGTTTCTGAATTTTTCTCTCATACTGGCCAACATTTTGAGGATGATAGGACGTACTAATGTATATTTCGGTGCTTATACCTTATCGGAAACATTTCCATAACATCTAGATGAATCTCAAATCACGATAGGATACAATAGACAGTGGAACTCCATAGAGCCTTACCACCTCTTTGATATATTTATTTTCAGGTCTATCCATCGTGAATCCCTCTTGAATCATGATAACGTGAGTTGTCTTCGTAAGATGATTCACAATTACCCATATAGCATTGCTTCCCCTTGATGTCCTTATAATTCCAGTGACAAAGCCCATGGTAATGTTCTCCCACTTCAAGAGTTGTATGGGTAGTAATTGAATCACCCCCTTTAACTTTTTTCTCTCATACTTAACATGATGACATACCATGCACATTGATGTATATTTAACAATCTTCCTTTTCATATTGTCCGCCCCAATGTTTTCTCAGAGATATAAATACATCATTGTGATCCCATGGTTGATTGAGAAGGTTGAGCTCTATGAATCATTCAGAAGCTCTTTATTTATCATTGGATACGATTTTACACATAATCTTGTCACAAATCATATAACTCTATCCTTTCAACCTCAAAATATAAGGATTTCCCATTTTTGATAGCATCCAACCTTTTTAGAATTTCCACATCTTTTTTGAGCATCCTTTATTCTCTCAATGAGGGACGGTAATGATTCCCATTCCCATCCTATACAAATATACGAAGATAGGATCCTTTAAAATTTTCATCATTAATAGAGATGCCTGAACTTTTCTACATAGTGAATCTACCACCTAATTCTCTTTACAAGGATGGTAGTGGATTGAGCAGTCAGAATCCATGATGAGTTCTATCCATCATTGTTTGCACATATTAATCTATTTTTGTGTGAATAAATATTTATTAATCTTGTGACCAATATATATCTCACACTTCTACCCATAGATATAATTCTACATGATTTAAAATGCAATGATCATAACTACCAACTCAATATCATGCGTGGGATAGTGTTTCTCTTTGATTTTCAGCTACCTTGAGTCGTTGGATATCACATTATCATTCTGCATCAGCACACAACCTACTCCATTATATGAATATTCACTTTACACCAAAAATAGTTCTCCATTGGTTTATTGATAAGACTCCTTTTCAAATCCTTGAAACAATATTCTCATTCCTATGTCTAGACAAACATTATTATCTACTCTATTTTCTTGGACATTAGGTTCAAAAATCCTAAAAATTTCATCAAACATTTTCTACAATACACGAATAGACCCCATGTGCTACGATATATATTAAATATGTTCCCCAATGCCACTCTTCAATTGCCTTTGTTTTGGAAGAGTCCACATATATCCCTTTTCTGGTGATAACATTCCCTAAGAATGGTACTTCTTCCATCCAGAACCAACATTTATTGTACTTTTCATGCAAATTTTCCATTCTCAATGTCTTTAACAATGTATTCAAATGCTCCTCATGTTCCTCCTTGCTCATGGATTATATCATAATATCATCAATAAAGACTAAAACAAATTTTTCAAGGTAATATCTAAATACTCTATACATTTAATCCTTGAAAATTGCAGGAGCATTAGTGAGTCTGAATGGTATCACTATGAAGTCATAATTTGTATACCATGATTGAAAGGCAGTCTTAAAAATATCTTCCTTTCTCACCTTTAATTAGTGATATCTTGAATAAAGGTCCTCCTTAGAAATGTAATAGGCCCCACGAATATGATCGAATAATTCTTCTATCCATGGAAGGGGATACATGTTCTTTATCATAATTTTATTGAGCTCAAGATAATCAATGCAGAGGAGCATTGATCAATCGTTCTTCATGATGAAGAGGGTTATCGGACCCCATGGTGAGGAACTTTGGCATGTAGAACCCTTTTCCAGATTCTCCTCTAACTGCTTCTTCGTCTCTTCCACCTCTAAGGTGGTCATTCTGTAAGATGTTTTTAAAATAATAAGATATACAGGGATAAGTTAAATTGAGAACTCAACCTCTTGTAAAAGCATAAGACAAGGAAACTCTTAAGGGAATACTTCAGTGTATTCCCTCATGATGGTCATGTCAACAAGAATTATTCTATCCTTTTTCTCAATCATCTAGGATATATATGCTTTCTCATAAAGAATAAATATAGACACTTGAGATGATTATTCTAAAAAAGATCAATATTCCTCCTTAAAATTGTAATGAATATAAGGATACATTAGCATGTGAATTGTGATATCCCTTTCCTAATTGTAGATGTTTTCTTTGTTTAAAGATATACAATTCATGCCCATGATTGCGTTAAACATCATTAAAGAATGTATACAGAGATTTTCTGGGAGGTTCATTCTATAAATGTTAACCGGGGATGAGTTACAGACCATGGACGCAATAATTTCCCCATTCGATCTTCTCATAGATAAATTTTCATATAAATTTTGAGGTGGTGATTGAACAGTTATATTAAAAATGAATGATATGAATGAATGCATATAAATAGAATTAAATAGTTTGTTTTCTATTCTTGAATGAATAACCTGCATACCTATCACCACATTGTTTTCTGGCTCCACCTAATCAGTAGTGATAACAGAAGCTCTTACTCATTGCTATGGAGGTTGTGGTTGATTTCTTCTAACAATCCTTTTCTTAGGGTAATTATTTTCAATATTCCCATGATTTTTGTTTTTGTAACACTGCACTACTAGTTGAGCAATGGTCTAAACATTCCTTTATACTTCCACACTAACGGGATTTTTTATATAACTTCTTCAGTTTTTAGATATATGACAATACTTTCACATTTGAAGTAGTTGTTTGTTCCCTTCAAATAGTTTTTAATATCATTCTTCCCAAAAAAATTTACATGGAGAAAATTATGGCTTCATTCTATCAAGGGATTTGTTTATATAACCTCCCATGATGTTATATAATTTCCACTTCCTGTCACTAGGCCCATGAGGCCACTGAGATTGTACAATCTCCATTTCATCCTTGAGGGTACTCTAGAAAATCTCATCAAAACTGTAAAAGTTTTGAATCACTAACACTTTTTGTATACTCAGGATTAGTCTACAATAGAAGTGATCCACCCTGTGCTCAAGGCCAAGGGTGTACCTAGAAATACTTGTAATTTTTTATTCATATGCCTTAATGGATTCATCATCCTTCTCCATGAGTTTGAGGAAATATTTTTCATTTTTGAGATGAACGGTTTGTGGAAAATATTTATTGAAAAACATCTTCTTGAATTCCACCCAGTCAATGGAATTGATTTCTTCTTTGTACATCGTTTTCTTGACCAGATTCACCCATTAATCAGCTTCCCCATCAAAATTTATATCCCCATTATTGCTTTCTATTCTCCTGAGAAATAAAAGTAAAAGAATAACTTTTCAATGGATTTAATCCACTTTTCTGTGAGGAAGGGATCTGAAGATATACCAAACATGGGAGGCCATTACCGAATGAAGAATTCAATGAATACATTATCTTTACATGGAGGAGGATGGAATTCGACAAGATTCATGTAATTATAAACAACTTCACCCAGCTGAGTAACTATTATCATGATGTTTTGAGCACCTTCTCCCATTATATCAAGTATATCATTAGAGAAATTGTAACATCCCAAGTAAGTAAAGAATTATGGATTTTCTTATCTATGTCTATATATGAATTAGATACTGTTTTACAGGTTTAAAATGAGAATAAATCCAATATTAAGCATGGAATACTCTAATATTTTTTTTAAAAAATTGTTTTAAAGCCTTATGATGGAAACCAATTTTTAAATCAATCATTTGACAATTTTATAAGCTATACATTAAAAAAACATATTCATTATAATTGGGACATTAAAATTTACTTTGCATAAATTTTTGGTATTTTTCTGACAATGTTCATTTTTTAATGAATAGTTAAAAATAATGCATTTTACTTCAACACTGCTTTTTAATATAATTTAATTATATTGATACATGGTCCTTTTAGTTGGTTTTATAGTTTAATTAGAATATATTTTCACCGTTTAATCTAATTTTGGTCATTATAATTGATTTCACTTTGGAATTGGGCATAAACAAGTGTCTAACTTTTCATAGATATTGTTTCAAAAAAACCCCGCTATTTGTTTTGACAACGGGAATCAGTTTTAATTTAATTATTGAAATTTATGTGTTTGAAATTTGGTAAAATGGATTCCATATTTTGAATCATAAGTTCAAAATTATTTAATTAATTCTCTTTTGTTTTTGGACATCAGGAATTGTAACGACGGTAATTATCTTTAATTATCGTGATTAATTAGTAATCAGGTAGTTAAGGGTAATAAAATAATATCATAATAATAAAAAACTGACCCCAACATGTGTCCTAACACTACTGGTTGTTTCATGGCCGACCATGAGAATTCTTCTTCCAAACGTAGAGACCCCATGGAATAACTTTTGGGTGATAGTGACACTTTATCATTTTATTTTAAATGAAAGATGAATATCACAAAAGTATGTAACACCTATGTAAAACAAATTTTAATTTTTTCTACATACACGATCTCTTGGACTATAAATAGTCATTGAAAAGATAAAAATATTCCTTACATCATAGTATTTTTTTAATTTTTAGACACTAAATATATTAATTTTTTTATGACACCATGATGATGAAGCGATTACCTCATTAATGAAGGATTTAAATAAAATGAAAAGATAATGTAATATCTAAGACATACACTTGTCAAAAACATATTGGATTAGTATATTTCGAACCCTTATCAACTTATCCTCAAAATATATCAATGTGGGACCTTTAAAATCCAAAACTCATTTTAATATAAAGTAACATTTCTTGACTTTCGAAGAGTGCCCTTCCCCCCTATTATAAAAGGGCCCCACATATACCTCCTTTCCCACACCTCTCAAGACATTGGCTTGGCCAATCTCTGCTCATTTTATCTCTCCACATCCCTCTTTTCATCCTAGAAGCCTTACCTTAGGCAGAAAGCTCTTCAAGAAAGCATTTTGGTTCAAACCAGGAGGAGTTACCCGATTTAAACGTAAGGTCTTCACTTGTGTTTTTTTGTTTTATTTTGCTCCTCCAACCCCTAAACACTTTTTATTCATTTCTTTTGTAAAAAAACCAGTATATTTAATATACTAGGATGTTTTTATGACAAGTATTAGATCTACACTTACACACACCTTCATTTAATGGTTAAAGAACATACTGTTTCTATGGATGGTGATTTTATGCCTCACAAAATGATGATTGTTCAATCTTCTTTAAACACCTTTTATGGTGTCCATTAAGATTTCACTATATTTATATATGATATATATTATTCTTATGTTTTCCTTATGCTTCTGTATTTTTCATTTTTTTCATTCCTTTATGGTTTCCAATGTGGGTAATGTGATATCTTCATTTTAGGAAGTGCAGACTACCGCCCCCTCAAAGTGATTTGATTCATTAATGCCATATGTGGGACGTATAGAGGATGTAGTTTATGATTTTATATATGATATTATACTGGAATAATAAAATACCTCTATAAAATTATGATTTCATTCCATTAAATACTAAATTTAAATGAAAGTAGCGTTCATGCGTACGTACGGCTTACCATCTCCATGAATGGTGCATTTCATTTCTTACATCTAAATGTTATGTAATATTATAAATGCATGTATATACTAGATGTACATGATATATATGATATATACATCATGAATATAAATCTGGATATAATGGATATTTTACCACATAAACAACTTGTAATTATAAGGAGTTTATTTTCGACTCAAGTACCAATGATCGACAAAACAACCGTTATTAACATAAATAATTACATATTTTTCATAAAATGGTAGTAAGTGATATAAAAGGAATAATGAACTTGAAAATTTTTCTTAATAAAGTAGAAATTAACTCATGTTTATTATTCAAGAGATTAAAGAACGATCGAGTCAAGTCGGACACGAGGTATGAGACTTCGTCTCAATCTCCTTTCAATAAAGAATATTTTGTTTTATACAGAACATTATTTTATACAGTGTATAATCCCCTTTTACTTTTACATTTATTCAAAAAGAATCTTTTTTATAAAAAGCGTTTTACTAAATGACAAAAGGAAATGTTATTTTCGTACGTACGCGGCGACAATGACTTCTCCACCTCCATGACCATTATTTGAGTTTCGGCTACCTCTACAAACCATATTTTTTTTAAATTAATAATAAATACAATGTTTTTATTTTCTTTCATTTTGGTATTGAAAATTTTTTTATAATGTTTTTATTATATCAATGTGTTATTTTTATCTTGTTATTGAAATTTGGAAATGTTATGTGTCCTTTATGCATGTTTTATGTTATACGATTATGTTATGGTTCTTGGGAACTGTTTATGAAGAAGGGTGGTTCTGTGATAAACTAAGGCTGGGTGATCCCAATATAGCTCTCCAATGCATTGGGTAATGCGAAAGAGTTAAACGATAAGGTTTTTCCGATGAGATTTACGTAATATAATCTGATGGGTATTCCAAACGTAACAATGAGGGTTACTACCTACGTAAAAATGTTATGAATGCCTCAAGATAGCTTAATGTCTTATGATTTCTATGAGTTATTCATGAATGTTATGATTTCATGAGGTATGTTAAAGTGCTTGTGTTTTATGAGTAAAGTATTAATTCATTAATTCTTATGTGTATACGGACTAATGTTTTCGTTCTGTACTTTTATATCCCTTACTGAGATTTTTATTCTCATCCCAAGTTTTTGAAATGTTTTTCACATGTCAATGGAAAAGTAAATGATGTTATGATAGTGTTGATGAAGTGTCACGAAAGAATCCATGTTTTATTTTAAATATGACTCCTTTGATGGGAATAATGAATACAATCTTGTATATAACCACCTTGTTTAATTGGGGAATATAATGCATGATTTATGATCTAATTATATAAAATTCTAAACCTAAAAAGATCCTCAATGTGTATTCTTTTAATAACTCAAGATTAAGTAATGTTTAAGGATGGGCCCTTATAGTTGGTATCAAAGGTCGGTTTAGATAACATTAGGTGTTAGAAATCTATTAAATTATTATCTAAAAATATTTTTTTTATGGTCAAATTGAAATTATATAGCATTTGAAGATTAACATGTTGCTTTGTCCGAGACACGTTTCTTTAGAATGGTTTTCCGCAGAGGAAACAGGGAAGCATCGCTTGGAAGGAATACCGAAGGAAATGACCTTCCGAATTAGCATCTTGAAATGGTCAGAATTGGAAGTGAATAGTTTTCTGCAGTAATGCCGCAGTTGACTCAAGCGATAAATGGTGGTGGTATCCATGCAATAGATCAGCCAGATCAATGGCAGAGGAACATGTCAGTGGTAGAAAATTTCATGAGGCAACATCCCCTATCATTTAGAGGATCATCTGACCCTGTGCTAGCTGAAGGGTGGATTAAAGCACTGGAGAATATATTCTATGTCATGGGGTGTTCAGACAATCAAAAGGTTAGTCCTGCTGTTTACCGTTTGGAGGGAGAAGCAGATTAGTGGTGTTCTAGGGTTAAAAATATCATGGATTCTGATGAGATTGATGCTATTGAATGGGATGAATTCAAAGGTATGTTTCTTGAGAAATATTTTCCTAAGGCTGTTCGACATAGGATTGAAAAAAAAAATTTGTAATTGAGGCAAGAGGACGACTCAGTGGCTGCTTATGAAGAAAGGTTCACTCTCTTGGAAACGTATTCTACAAATTTTATCTGAGACCTTGATAGTAAAATCAATCGTTTTACTCAGGATTAAAGCCAAAATATCGAAGGGAATTGGTTTCTCATGTGTTCAAAAGTAATGAAAATCTTGTTCGATGTGCTGAGAATGTCGAAATAGAGTTTTACGATGATCAAGTGTTCTATGAAAACCAACAGAAGAAGAGACCGAGGTGGCAGGTGAAATGGAAGAATTTTTCAAAAAGGTCTGATGGTATGAAAACTAAGATTTCAGTTTGTGATAAATGTAGTAAAAGGAATGCTAGGGAATGTCTTCTAAATTCTATAAAGTGCTACCGATGTGGTAAGAAAGGACATAAGCCTCGTGATTTCACTGAAAAAGATCAAGGTGATGGTAAGACAATATTTGATTTACAGTTAGTGAAATGTTTCAAGTGCAATGAGATGGGTCATTATGCAAACGAGTGTTCGACAAAGAGCTCAAATGATGGGAAGCAGTCGGACTACAAGATAAAAGGAGTGGTGAAATCCTTTTCAACTACTTCATCAGATGTTGGGCCATCAAATGAAATGGTATTAAGTACTTTGTTTGTTTTCTAAGATTATGCTAATGCGTTGTTTGATTTGTGGTTTACACATTCTTCCATCTCTGAAAAATTTTCTAGTAAATTGGGAATTCCATCTCAAGAAATGACTCCTAAACTTATGGTAAAAACACCTAGGGGAAATGATGAGGCATAATGAATTTATAAGAATATTACTATCCTTATCCGTGGAAAGAACCGACTAGAAAACCTTACTGTTTTACCTCTAGTAGAGTTTGATGTTATCCGGGGTATTGATTGGCTCTCTGTTTACCATGCTAAGATTGACTATGAGATAAAGATGTTTTTTTTCAGAAATAATTTCACATTGTGTACAAGAAAGAACCCTTACTATTGATAACATATCAAGTGGCTGAGAAACTTGTAAAAGATGGAAATGAATGTTACCTTGCACATATTGTTGAAAATAAAGGAAAAGTTCAGATTAATGATGTGGCAGTGGTAAATGAGTATCCAGATGTTTTTCCTGATGAGTTCCCTGGAATAAAACTAGATCAGGAAGTTAAATTTACTATTGACTTAGTTCCTGATGCTAACTAAATTTCAAAACCCCCTTATCGAATGGTTCAAATTGAACTTTTAGAGTTGAAGGAGCAATTACAAGATATATTAGAGAAAGGTTTCATTCAACCTAGATCATCACCATGGAGTTCTCTGGTCTTATTTATTAAAAAGAAAGATGATTCTATGAGAAATTTCGTTGATTATAGAGACTTGAATAACATCACTGTTAAGAACAAATATCCTTTGCCTCATATCGATGATTTGTTTGATCAGCTCTAGGGAGCTCAGTATTTTTCAATGATTGGCCTGAGATCGGGGTACCATCAGTTGAAGGTAAATGAAGCAGATGTTCCGAAGACCGAATTTCATACATGATATGGCCATTATGAATTTTTAGTAATGACTTTTGGGTTAACCAATGAACCTGCTGTATTCATGGACCTTATGAATATAATTTTCCATGAGTTCTTGGATAAGTTTGTGGTTCTGTTCATTGATGATATTTTGGTGTTTTCTAAAAGTAAAGAGAAGCCTGAAAGACATTTAAGAGTGATTTTTCACACCTTAAAAGAAAAGAAATTGAATTATAAATTCAGCATGTTTGATTTTTTGTTGCAAAAAAATTCATTCCTTGGTCACATTGTTTCAAAAGATGGGATAACTGTTGATCCTACAAAAACAAAGGTTGTTAAAGAATGGACAAGACCCACAAATGTAACTGAGATTCGTAGTTTTCTTGGTTTTTCAGGATATTACCAATGTTTTGTTAGAAATTTTTCGCGGTTATCTAGTCCAATGACTAAGCTAACTCGGAAGGGTGTTAAGTTTATCTGGACAAAAGAATGTGATGATTGTTTTCAGAAAATGAAAAGAAGATTGGCGAATGATCCAATTTTGGAACTATCTTCCAAGAATGGTGAGTATGTTATCTACATTTATGCTTAATTTAAAGGACTTGGTTGCGTCATAATACAAAATGTTCGTGTAATTGCTTATGCTTCATGTCAGTTGAAAACTCATGAGGTAATTTACCCTACACATGATTTGGAATTAGCTGCCTTTGTTTTCACTTTAAAAATTTGGAGGCATCATTTGTATGGTGTAATGTATGAAATATATACTGATCACAAGAGTTTAAAGTATATATTCACTTAGAAATAATTGAACACGAGACAGAGGTGATGGATGGAATTAATCAAGAATTATGATTGTACAATTCATTACCATCCGGGAAAAGAAAATGAAGTTTCTGATGATTTGAGTCGAAAAATTAATACCCCATTAACCTTGTTACGTTTGGAATGTGGTCCTTTGGATAAGGATTTGATGATATTTGGCATAAAAGTTTTTGGTGCGGGATGTTATTCTGTTTTGTTTCAGGTATCAATGAAATCTTCTCTATCATACAGAATTAAGAAAGCACAGAAGCAAGATAGTGGGTTGCAGAAAAAGGTAGAGATGGTTCATAAGTATAAGTTTCCTAAATTTCACATTGATAATTATTGTGTTTTGTGATTTGGGAAGAGATTTTGTGTGTTGTGGGATTCACAGTTGAAGAGAGATTTATTATGTGAAGCTCATAGTTCTCCATTTTCAGTTCATCCAGGCTGTACTAAGAGGTATAGAGATCTTTGGGAGTACTACTGGTGGGATGTAATGAAAAGAGATATTTCTGATTTTACTGTAACGTGTTTGACTTGTCAATAGTTTAAATTAGAGCGGCATTTACCGAAGGGGATGCTTCATCCTTTACCAGTACCAGTGTGGAAATGGGAGAATATATCCATGGACTTCGTTGTTGGATTTCCGAAGACACCTCGAGGTAATAATGCAATCTGGGTTATTGTTGATCGATTGACTAAATCTGATCATTTATGTGAAATAAGAGATACTTTTTCCTTACATCAACATTCTCATTTGTATCTTCAAGAAATAGTCAGGTTACAAGGATTTCCCCTCTCCATTGTATCTGATCGTGATCCCAGGTTTACTTCTATCTTTTGGAAAGGCCTTAAGAAGTCGGTGGGTACTGAATTAAATTTTAGTACAAATTTTCATCCTCAATCAGATGGGCAGTCAGAATGAAAAATTCAAACTTTAGATGATATTCTAGGTTCTTGTTCGATGGATTATCAGGGAAGTTGGGACCAACCTTTTTCTTTGGTTGAGTTTTCATATAATAATAGTATTCATTCTAGTATACAGATGGCACCATTTGAGGCATTATATGGGAAGTAGTGCCGAACTACATATTTTTGAGATGATGTGGGTGAAAGGAAGTTGATGGGACCCGAATTGGTAGAAGAGTTGCAGAAAAAGTTCAGCTGATACAGAAACACATGAGAACAGCTCAAAGCAGGCAGAAATGTTATGTAGACAATAGAAGGAAGGATCTCTCTTTTGAGGTAGGTTATCATGCCTTCCTCAAACTTTCACCATGGAAAAGAGTGATGAGATTTGATAAGAAAGGAAAGCTGAGTCCAAGGTTCATTAGACCATATGAAATTCTAGAGATATTTGGATCAGTTTCATACCGGGTGTCTTTACCTCCTAGTTTATCTCAGGTACACAATATTTTTAATGTTTTAATGTTAAGAAAGTTTGTTCCAGATCCATCTCATGTTTTGAGTCTAGAGGTAGTTCAGTTGGTAGTGAACCTATCTTATGAGGAACAACCTGTATAGATTATTGACCACAGGGAGCAAGTGTTACGGAATAAGGTGATTCATCATGTATAGGTTTTGTGGAAAACCCACCTTATTGAAGAGGAAACATGGGAATCTAAAAATGCAATGAGGGATAAATACCCCCACTTATTTGATAAGTAAATAAATTGTGTGGGTGCAATTTTCTAAAGGTGGGAAGGATGTAACATCCCATGTAAGTAAAGAATTGTGGATTTTCTTATCTATGTCTATTTATGAATTAGATAGTGTTCTAGAGGATTAAACTGAAAACGAACCCAATCATTAGCATGGAATAGTGTAATAATTTTTTAAGAAATATTGGTTTCCCACCTTTTGATGGAAAACCATTATAAAATAATTTTTTTGGCAATTTAATAGTTTTTATTTGTTAAAATAAACATACTAATTATAATTGGGACATTGAAATTTACTTTGGAAAAATTTTTGGTATTTTTTGAGAATATTCATTTTTTAATGAATAGTGAAAAATACTTCATTTTACTTCAAAAATGCTTTTCATCTAATTTAATTATATATATAGATTGTAATTTTAATTGGTTTTAAAGTTTACTTAGAATTTATTTTTACCATTTAATCCAATTGTGGTTATTATAATTGATTTCTCTTTTTAATTTTGCATAAACATGTGCCAAACTTTTCATAGATATTATTTCAAAAAAACCTGGTATTTGTTTTGACAACGGGAATCATTTTTAAATTAATTATTTCAATTTATGTGTTTGTAATTTTGTAAAATGGATTCGATATTTGGAATCATAAGGTCCAAATTATGTAATTAAGACTCTTGTTTTTTGAGATTATGAATAGTAACGACGATAATTTTCTTTAATTATCTTGATTAATCAGTAATCGGGTAGTTAAGGGTAATAAAATAATATCATAATAATAAAAAATGACCCAAAAATGTGTCCTAATGCTACTGGTTGTGTCATGTCCGACCATGGGACGCATTGTGACAAACTTAGGGCCCCCATGGAATCACTTTTGGGTGATAGTGACACTTTATCATTTTATTTTTAAAGAAAAGAGAATATCACAAAAGTATGTAACACCTAAGTAAAAAAAATTTAATTTTTTCTACATAAATGATATCTTGTACTATAATTAGTCATTGTAAAGATAAAAATATTTCCTACATCATAGTATTTTTTTTAATTTTTATACACTAAATAAAGAAAAAAATTTATGACACCATGATGATGCAACGATTACCTCATTAATGAACGATTTAAATAAAATTAAATGATAATGATATATCTAAGACACACACTTGTCAAAAACCCATTGGATGAGTATATTTAAAACCCTTATCACCTTATCCTATAAATCTATAATTTTGAGACCTTTAAAATCTGAAACTCATATTAATATAAAGTAACATTTCTTAACTTTCCAAGAGTCCCCTCTTCCCTCTTATAAAAGGCCTTCACCTCTACCTCCATACCCACACCTCTCAAGCCATTGGAATGGCCACTCTCTACTCATTTTATTTCTCCACATACCTATCTTCATCCTAGAGGCCTTACCTTAGGCATAAAGATCTTCAAGAAACCCTTTTGGTTCAATCCAAGAGGAGTTACCCGATTTAAATGTATTGTCTTCGCTTGTGTTCTTCTGTTTTATTTTACTTCTTCAACCACTAAACTCTTTTTATTCCTTTATTTTGGGACAAAACCAGTATCATAAATATACTAGGATGTTTTTATGAGATTTATTCGAGCTACACTTACACACACCTTCATCTAATGGTTAAATAACATACTTTTTCTGTGGATGGAGAATTTCTACCTCACAAAACAATGATTGTTCAATCTTATTTTAACACCTTTCATGGTGGACAGTAAGATGTAACTATATTAATATATGAAATATATTATGTTTATGTTTTCCTTATGCTTCTATATTTTTCATTTATGTCATTCCTTGATGTTTTCCATTATTGGTAATCATGATATCTTTATTTTAGGAAGTGCGGACTACCGCCCCCTAAAAGTGATTAGATTCGTTAATGCCATATGTGGGACGTATAAAGGATGGAGTTTATGATGTTATATAATATATTATACTGGAATTATAATATACCTCTATACCATTATGATTTCATTCCATTAAATATGAAAATGAAATGAAAGTAGCGTTCATGCGTACGTACTGCTTACCGTCTCCATGAACGGTGCATTTCATTTCTTACCTCTAAATGTTATATAATATTATAAATTAATGTATATACTGGATATATATGATATATATGATATATAAATCATAAATATAATTTGGTATATAGTGGATATTTTACCACATGAACAACTTGTAATTATAAGGAGTTTATTTTTGAGTCAATTACCAGTGATCGACAAAATGACCGTTATTAACTTAAATAATTACATAGTGTTCATAACTTGGTAATAAGTGATATAAAAGTAATAATGAACTTGAAAAATGTTCTTAATAAATTATAAATTAAATCATGTTTATTATTCCGGAGATTAAAGAATGATTGAGTCAAGTCGGACATGATGTATGGGACTTTGTCTCAATCTCTTTTCAATGAGGCATATTTTGTTTTATACACAACCTTGTTTTATATAGTGTATAAAACACTTTGACTTTTAAGTTTATTCAAAAGGAATATTTTTTATACAATGCATTTTACTAAATGAAAAATATGAATCTTTTTTTCGTACATAAGCGGCGACAATGACTTCTCCGCCGCCGTGACCACTATTTGAGTTTCATCTTCCTCTACAAGCCATAACATTTTTTTAAATGAAAAATAAATACAATGTTTTTATTTTCATTAATTTTGGTATTGAAATTTTTTTTGATAATGTTTTTATTATATCAATGTTTTATTGATATCTTGTGATTAAAATTTGGATATGTTATGTTTCATTTATGCATGTTTTATATGATACGATTATGTTATGGTTCTTGGGAATTGTTTATGAATTCAGGTGGTTCCGTTATAAACTAAGGGCGGGTGAGCCTGATATAGCCCTCCAATGCATTGGGTAACGCAAAGGAGTTAAACGATAAGGTTTCTCTGAATATATTTAGGGAATATACAATGATGGGTATTCCAAACGTAACCATGAGGGTTACTCCCTATGTTAGAATGTTATGAATGTCTCAAGTTACCTTTATGTATTATGATTTCTATGAGTTATTAATGAATCTTATGATTTCATGAGGTATGTTAATGTTCTTATGTTTTATGAGTAAAATATGATTTCATTAATTCTTATATGTACATGGACTAATGTTTTCATTCCGCACATTTATATCCCTTACTGAGCTTTTTATGCTCATCCCATGTTTCTGAAATGTTTTTCACATGTTAAGGAAAAAGTAAATGATGTGATGATAGTGTCGAGGAAGTGTTATGAAAGAATCCATGTATTATTTTAAATATGACTCCTTTGATGGGAATAATGAATACTATCTTGTATGCAACCACCATGTTTAAATATGGAATGTAATGCATGATTTATGATCTAATTCTATAAAAATCTAAACCTGAAAAGATCATCAATGTGTATTCTAATAATAACTCAAGATTATGTAATTTTTAAGGCTAGGGCCTTATAGAAATATTCAAATTTCCTGTCACATTTCTTGTTGGAATGTTTTCTTCTATATACCTCCATTTACTAAGACAAATAACGTACAATTAGAGGGCTTTAATACTTTGTCATTGAACATAAAAAGAATACTTTTAAACCTAAAAGGATAAAATTCTGGAGGAGAAGTACATCCTATCTTGTGGTTCCATAGGTATAAATCTAGATTATCAATGATATATTTATTAACAAATATTATGGTGGGATTTTTATGTTATTTTAATAATAGTTTATAATAGGATCATGAATTCACCAAACTATTTCTCCTAAGAGTGTCAAAGAAAGAGTGCATTATGAACCGTTGTCGTGTACCAAGATACCCCGAGTCAAGCCCAAAACTCATTGTCAGAGTTTTCACCCATAGAAACATTTTTTCTAGTGTCTTATGTACCTATTTGTATCTTTATAGGGATTTATTTCATTAATAAACCACTTACTCTATACATAACAAAACATAGGGGTTTTTTTTATACTTAGTATAATAGTTAAGGTTCTCACTAAGGTGCTCTATTAATAATCTCCAAAAATAACTAGACCAACTATTGATACCAAATATAGAGGCACCAGACTTTAAGATATTAAATTAGATTTTTTAATCATAATTATACATTTGAGTACAAGCCTAGGATTGTGAATTCTTGAATATTTGAAAGAATGGGTATATAAAACATAAAACATGGGGATAAAAAAACATTTTTATTTAAAATCCGTAAATAGCTCCTAGCTTCCTTTGAGCCCTTACATCTATATAGGGCACCTTAGGGAACACATGAATAAAGGGATGAGCTAAAAATACAAGTAATGGAATGAACATAAGAACAAATCATAAGAACATGAATTAGGAGGCATGAAATAATTATATCAAAAGCATGGTATAAATGGAATAATAACATATAAACATAGGATCGTATAAATATGGAATCATAAAAATGATGAAAAAAACATAAGTAATGCCTTTAGAATGAGACAATGCTAACTTCCAATCTGGTTTTCCATAGTAGTATGGGTCAAGGCTAACCCCCAATCCCGTTTCCCATAGGCGTACAAGGAAAGGCTAATAGTCAAGACAATTAAACATAACATCTCTTGGGTATTAACATTTCCCAATGAATTGGAGTGTTATCTGGGAACAACCATATTACAAGTCATTAATTTGTTTTCCACATAAATAATCATAAATAATCCTTCAAACATAATCATAATGGTTTCCCATGGAAAGAATTGTGCACCACAATCATGACATAAAGATTACCAATGGGCATATCATGAAACTGTACATGAAATAAATGAATTAGAACATACTTGTACGTTTCTAAGGTAAAATAGGTATATATCATGGAATTTGTTCTCAAACACAAGTGAAAAATTGTAGGAAATGTATTTTAGGAATTTAATTATTAATACATTTTTTGTGCGGTTTTAAGGAAAATACTATAGATCATTAAAATTAGAAAAGATGAAACAATTTTATATAAAACTAGAATTGAACCATGATGGCTTCTATAATAAAAAATAGATTTTATAAAGCCAATGGTGGCTTAAAAATAAGATATAGTGAAAATGAAATGGGGTAAAATTTTAGAAATTTCCCTTAAAACAAGATTGTTTCTGAGAATGTATCGAGGAGGAAATCAGTTAAAATCATGCATATCCCATAATGATAATGAGGTAAGGATCTAGAAAAACATTTTTAATGAATATATCCATTAATTAAAAGTTTTAAAATGAGGAAGAGATAAAATCACTTGTGTAAAAAGAAAGATAGAGCAACAAGAAGGACTAAAGGCAATTCGGGAAGAATTGCTTACAGATTATCGGCATGATATCAGGTGTACTTAAGAAGGATTAATGAGAGAGAAAGGAATTTTTCATATTTTATAAATTAGGATGAGAGTATAGGGGAGGTGTGTAATTATACCCCATCATTATGGATTACACATAAATTGGCATAGCAAAGAGGACATTCTTGAATAAAAGTGAAATTGATAGGATCCCTTACGTTAAGGTTGTTGGTGTTCTCTACATGATATCGATGACATGAATAGTAACAATAGGATCATTAATTGAAATTATATAACCTATTATATATGTATAAGAATTATTATAATTTTATTATGTTATTTTATAACCATTTTGATTGGCTATGAAGTTCAATTTCATTGTTCGGGTCCGTTTTCATACTTGGTTTTAATGAGTGGTTCACTTATATTCATGTTTGTATAAAAATGTAAGATGAAAGTGGCTGTATATAATTGAAAAAATATGATACTAGTGAAAATAATGTATATTAAATGGTTTAAAATTTAATTTGGTTATGTAGAGTGAATTAGAATACGTATATAAAACATTAAGGATAAGTAATTAAATTAATTTAAATGATTTTTATAACAAGTAACTTGTTTTGTATTATTATTTTAAATCCCGTGTTCATAAGGTTTAAAAAATATGAAATAATATAAAATACAGATATAATTTTCTGGTCCAACCCTCATAATGGTTTCATGTTGAGAATTTAATATAGTAATGGAAATCAACAACTCACTTTCCTTAATTGTGCTAAATTAACACATCTCAATCTGTGTTTTCATTTCATTCAAATAAAAGGTGGGGAAAGGAGATATGATGATGAATTATCACATTATAATAATAGAATTATAGTACATGTATGTCATTGGAGTTATCTTACCATTTGGATAATGGTAGTTGAGGAAAGAAATAAGAAAACTAAATAACATGAATGGAAATTATAGAATTGGATAGCGGAATTTACCTCTCGAGTTTATCGCCTATGAGATCTTGTTGAGGGGAGTGGTTTTTGTATTCTGAATAGCCTAGAGTCTTTAGGATAGGGGAGCTTAGGAAGAGATTTCGGTAGAATTTTGGCCAGGAATAAGGATTTAAGGGAGTGAAGTGAAGAACTAAGGATGGGTGGTATTTATAGTGGATGAGTGGAGGGTTTTCAAAATATTATAACCATTAATTTATTATGTAATAAGAAGACAAGTAATAGTGAGTATTCTATGACCTATAATTGAAATAAATGCATGTGAGTTCAAGATTTAGGTTCTTAGATCACTTGTGATGTAAGGAATAGTGGAATTAAATTTTCGTGTATTTATACGACAAATTAATGTATTTTACTATTCACCAAAAAATTGCAGTATATCTAAAAAATCCAAAAAAATAACCCTAATCATTTTTTGATGTGTAGAATCCAAAAATGAAATTATTTGTTCAAAAATAATTTTCAAAATAAAAATAATTTATTATTTTTTTTAGTCTAAATTGATTATTAAAAACCAGATTTAAAACATTCAATTACTTATTCTAAAATATAGGTAAATCATACATTGATTTGAATATTACTTTTATACTATCATATGTAGGGTTACTATTCATTTGGGTACATCACTATTCATAAGGATATGTTTCTATTCATAATGGTATGTTACTATTCACCAAAAATTATGTTTTTCTTATCAGAATCCAAAATAACATACTGGTTGTAAATGTGTCTGTCAGATTTTTGATATTACAAACACAAAAGTAACAAACATATGTTTAAAGGACAAATATTAGTTAGTAGTTCATTATGTTGTGATTTCATGTGATTATATGAAATATTTATAAGAAAATAATTTCCATTTATATAACATTGGGTCGTTACAGGGTCTATCTATGATACCTTTACCAATGGATTTGGCCAAACCATTAGTACACATACCCAATACCAATGGTTTTTGAAATTAGTTTGTATATTTCTGTTAGTATAGGTCAAATTTCTAGTGGTGTTTGTTTGGGAATCAAGGAATAGTAAATGGAAGAGTATGTATGTTGGGTCGGAGGTGATGGCAAGAGGGGGGGTGAATTGCCTTTTTAAAATTAATTAACAATTTAAAACAAATTTAAATGCAGCGGAAAGTAAAATGGCAAGACACAATTGATAACGGAGTTCGGCTTTAAACTCAAGCCTACGTCTCCGCTCCCAACTCAACCGTTGGGAGATTTATACGACCGCTTGCTTTTTAATGGCTATAGCAAGAAACCCACTAGCCGTTTTAAGGTAGGCTAGATCACCTTCTTACAGCTTGCTTTTTTATTATGGTTGTAGCAAGAAACCCAAGTTGAAAGAAGGAAGAAAAAGGGTGGTTTGTTTTAATACAAACCCAATTAAGAACTAAACAAATGAAGTAAATAATTTAGAACAAACTAGAGGAAGCCTTGAGCGCCAAGAGGTGAGTGTAGTTGATGTAGAGGCAGCCCAAGCTTCAAGGATGGCAATTGGATCTCAAGTGGCCTTTGAGAATTGTCGTAGGAGCCTCAAATGATCAAAATAGCTTTGGTATGCTTCGGTATATGATCGGTAGTCTTCCCGGCATCCATGGACGTCTATTTATAGGAGAAATACTCCCAAATACTTCAATATGGCCGTTGGAGGGCTTTCGGAGCCGTTGGGGATCAAGTAGACAAGTCTGGTCAAGCTCCAACGACTAGTTTGACTTTCCTCACCGGCTGACCGGTGCTTGTCCACCGGCTGGCCGGTGCCTTGGGAGGTGGAGAGTGCTTCTGCCCAGGAGCCACCGGCTGGCCGGTGCTGAGGCCACCGGCTGGCCGGTGGTGAGACAGTAGGTCTCACTGTTGAGCCATGATGCCACCGGCTGGCCGGTGGCAGAGCCACCGGCTGACCGGTGGTCTGGACAGAATGCATCCCATTCTGTCTGGGTCCACCGGTTGGCCGGTGGCCAGACACCGGCTGACCGGTGGCACCTGGCAGAGGGCAAGCCCTTCTGCCTTGTCCACCGGCTGGCCGATGGGCTGGATCCGGCTGGCCGGTGCCTTTACCGGCTGGCCGGTGGTCCTACACCGGCTGGCCGGTGGACTTGAAAAAAGTCCACTTTTCCTTTTTTTTTGCCACTTCTTGCTCCTGAAATCATGCCTATTAACAAGAACACTTGAAACAACATTAGATCACTATGAGAGTGATTGTGATCATTAAAATCCAAGAGAGTGGGGTACAACAATCTCCCCCTATTTTGATGATCACAATCACAAAAAAGAAAACTTTAAAAAAGGGTATGAAAGCTTAAAAAAAAGGTATGTCAATTGAAAACTTTAAATAAACAATTTGAACTTGGAAAACTTAGAGACGTGCCAAATATAATGATCTTGAAAGCATTGAAATACTGAGAAAGGAGCTTTTTTTTTGAAATTGCAACCAAAAGCCATTTTTTAAAGAAATTAATTGAAAACAATAACTTAATCATTTAAAACAGATTTTGATGACATCAATAATTTAAAATGGAACTTGTAAAAAGATCATTTTAATAAAAAGCTATGTAATAAAGAGGTTTTCTCCCCCTTTGGGATTATCAAAATAGGAGAAAAATTATGAAAGAAAAAAACTAATAAGGAATGACAAAGAAGGATGGAAAGATAAGATAACTTGAATTCCATAAAAGATGAAACGATACAAAGGAAGCTCAAAAAACAAATACAAATACAAGTACAAGCCAAAAAACAGAAACGGCTCTATTCACTCCTAGAGGGCCGAGAGTGACGGCGGCGCCTGAAGGTCGGAGGAGCCGGAGGAGCCTGGACCGCCTCAAAGCGACGATCTAGAGAATCAATCCGTGAGTGAAGCTGATCAAACTGAGAGCTGATGTAGGAGAACTGTAAGTCCAGCCGGTTCTCAATCTGATCCTGGAAGCATAGGAACTGGTCAGCCGTCACCGGCAAGCCACCAGCATCAGTAGGAGGGGGCACAGCCTCAGCAGGCTCAGGTGCATCATCACCCTCTCCAGCCTCCTCATCAGCAGCAGCATCAGCCTCATCTTCGCTGTCACCACTGCCTTCCTCTTCATCATCATCACTATCCTCACTGCCTGAAAGGGGATAGGCAGCGGCGATAGCAGGAGGCATGGCATTGGCAGGAGGATGGGAATGAGTTTGAGGAGAGTAGGCCTTGAGAAGACCGTCCTTGTCGACAATCCATTCCTGACGCCAAGGGTGCCAACGGATGTGCATTCGTTGCACCATCATAAAATTCACTATGCTATCCTTCGTTGGCTGCTCGAAGGAAGTGGCATGAAGAGGCACATCAAGAAATGAAAAGATTTTAGTCAAGAAGCGTCCGTAGGGTAGAGTTTTGGACCGGCGCGGGTGCTCAGCCACATAAGTCATGGCCCGGAACAGAAACCGGACCAAATTGAAGTGTATGCCTCGGGTGATAAATGAGAGAAGATAAATGTCAATGAATTTGACATTATCATGATCCCCGATACGGGGCGCAAGGGAAGTTTGGATGAGGCGCTCAATAATACGATGATTAGGAGAAAGCTGGGAGAGCTTGACAATAGGATTTGTGGGCTGCCCTGTGAGATGCTCAAGGGCTTCAGCTACATCAAACTCACGGTCCCGTGGAAACTCCCCCTGAGCAAAAGCATGGGGTCCAACATGAGGAACCCCGAGCATCCGGGCAATCTCCAACGAAGTGATAGTGATGGGTTTCCCAAGAGCAGTGGAGGAGATGGTATCAATGTCATCAGAAACGGACCATGTCAAATGAGCATAGAACTCTTTGACTAGAAGAGGATAAATGACATCCTTCTCAGGGGGTTCAAAGAAAGAATGCCAATGTTGATACTCAATAATCGAGAAAAGCTCAAGACGAGCAGTAGACAACCAAGAAAAATCAATTACCCTACCCGGCAGAATAACTTTGTCATGCCAAATGTCCGGGAGTTGAGGGATGGAAGGAGGAGGAGGAGCTTCTTGAGCGATTCCCTTGCCTTTGCGAGTGGATCGAGGTCCCATGAAGGCAAAAGGAGCAAAAAGAGAGAGATTGAGAGAAGAGGGAGCTTGAGAGAGCAAGGAGGAGGTTAGGGTTTGGAGGACCTGCGGTTCTAGGAGGAGCAGCCCGAGAGAGAAGAGAGAAATGAGGGAGGAAGGGTTTTAAAATCAATTTTAACCCTTCCTCGGCCGGCCCATTAAGCAGAACCCGACACCACCGGTTAACCGGTGATGTACCACCGGTTGACCGGTGGCACTAAAAGTCATAAAAAAAAAACAGAATTAAGAAAAAAGTTTAAAAAAAAATTCTAATAAAAATCAAATATAAGCAAGCCAAGAAAGTCAAATATTTAATAGTGCTCATTGACGAATCATTCCTAACTCCCCTTTAATAAAATCAAAACGGTCAACCGGGAGCGGTTTGGTAAAAATATCAGCTAATTGGAAATCAGTGGAAATGAAGTCCAAAGTGATATCTCCTTTTTGAAAATGGTCACGAAGGAAATGATGCCTTAAGTCTATGTGCTTTGTCCTAGAATGTTGTATTGGATTCTTAGAGATACTAATGGCACTAGTGTTGTCACACCGAATAGGGACATGATCATAGGAAAGACCATAATCCAAGAGAGTGTGTTGCATCCAAATAATTTGGGCACAACAATTGCCAGCGGCTACATACTCGGCCTCGGCAGTAGAAAGAGCAACACAATTTTGCTTCTTGCTACTCCACGAAACAAGGGACTTGCCTAGCAGATGACAGGTTCCACTAGTACTCTTACGATCTAATTGACATCCGCCAAAATCAGCATCCGAATAAGAAGATAGTTCAAAAGAAGTATTTGAGGGATAAAATAAACCAAGATTTTTGGATCCTTTTAAATACTTAAAAATTCTTTTGACCGATTTAAGATGGGATTCTTTAGGATTGGCTTGAAAACGAGCACAAAGGCAAACACTAAACATGATGTCTGGACGGGTCGCAGTTAGGTAAAGTAGACTCCCGATCATACTCCTATAAAGCTTGTTATCCACCGGTTTCCCGGCTTCGTCTAACGTAAGCTTACATGAAGTACTCATGGGTGTACTAATTTCCTTTACTTGATCCATACCAAAACGACTTAGAAGCTCGTTTGTGTATTTGCTTTGGCTTAGAGAAATACCTTTTGAATTTTGAAAGATTTGAAAACCAAGAAAAAATTTCAATTCTCCCATAAAACTCATTTCAAATTCTTTTCTCATTAAATCTGAAAAATCAGTACAAAGAGATTCTTTGGTAGAACCAAAGATAACATCATCAACATAAATTTGGACGATTAAAAGATCTTTTGAAGTGTGTTTTAAAAAGAGGGTACAATCGGCTTGACCCATTTTAAAATCATTTTCTAAAAGAAATTTTGTTAACCGCTCATACCAAGCTCGAGGGGCTTGCTTTAAGCCATAAAGAGCCTTGGTTAACTTAAAAACATGATTTGGAAATTTTGGATCTTCAAAACCGGGAGGTTGTTCAACAAAGATTTTTTCAGAAATAAAACCATTTAAAAAAGCACTTTTTACATCCATTTGAAAAAGCGTAAAATTTAAGTGGGCGGCGAATGCCAACAAGATCCTAATGGATTCTAACCTAGCAACGGGGGAAAAGGTTTCACCATAATCGATTCCTTCTTCTTGATTATATCCCTTAGCTACTAGGCGAGCCTTGTTCCGGGTTATGTTTCCTTGATCATCAAGTTTGTTCCTAAAAACCCATTTAGTGCCAATTATTGGATGATCATTGGGTCTTTCAACAAGAGTCCAAACATCATTTCTAGAGAATTGATTTTGTTCCTCTTGCATTGCAAGAACCCAATTCTCATCATTAATAGCATCATTAACGGTTTGAGGTTCTAGGTGAGAAATGAAGGCTTGATGTTCAACTTCATTGAGGATAGATCTTCTAGTTCGAGTACCGGCTTGAAGGTCACCTATGACATTTTCTAAAGGATGGTCTCTAGAAGGTTTCCAAACCTTAGGCAAGGTGGAAGGCGAAGAAGGTGAAGAGGGTTCTTGATGGTCATCCTCCTTGAGAGGAGAAGAGGAATCATTCAAATGAAGCTTACCAAGCTTATCTTCAACATCCTCAATGACCGGGTGAGGTTTTGGAAGAGTTTCATCAAATTTGACATGAGATGATTCTTCGATGGTTTTTGAACGTTTATTGAAGACACGATAGGCTTTGCTTGAGTTGGAGTACCCAAGAAAAATACCTTCATCGGATTTGGCATCAAATTTCCCTAGGTTATCTTTTGTGTTAAGGATGAAGCATTTACACCCAAACACTTTGAAATAAACAACTTTGGGCAATTTCCCTTTCCAAAGTTCATAGGGGGTTTTCTTAAGAAGGGGTCTTACAAGGACTCTATTAATAGTATAACAAGCAGTGTTTACCGCCTCGGCCCAAAAATATTGAGGGAGGTCGAATTCACTAAGGAGGGTTCGAGCGATTTCTTGGAGAGTTTGGTTTCTCCTTTCAACCACTCCATTTTGTTGAGGAGTCCTAGGGGCAGAGAAGGTGTGATTGTATCCTTGAGAGGAACGCAATTCATCGAATTCTTTGTTCTCGAATTCACCACCATGATCACTACGAAGAGATATGATTTTATATCCTTTTTCGTTTTCTACTTTCCTAGAGAATTTCAAAAAGGTTTTACAAGCATCACTCTTATGGGCTAAGAAGAAAACCCAAGTAAAACGAGAAAAGTCATCAACAATAACTAAGGTATAGGATTTTCCACCTAAGCTTGCTACGGGAGTAGGACCAAAAAGATCAAGATGAAGGAGTTCAAGAGATTTTGAGGTGGACACTTCCTTCTTAGATTTGAAAGAAGACTTGTGTTGCTTACCAAGTTGGCGTGGCTCACAAATCAAATCTTTCTTAAATTTAAGTTTAGGAAGGTCACGAATGAGCTTGTGCTTATTAAGCTTTAGAAGAGAATGAGAGCTACAATGCCCCAATCTTCTATGCCAAAGCCAAGACTCATTGTCAAGAGCACTTAAACATTTAACATTTTGGCTAGCTAGAGATTTTAAATCAATAATGTAAACATTTTGAAAACGGGAAGCAGAAAATATCAACTTGTTTTGAAAATCAAACACATTGCATAAATCATTTTGAAAATTGACTGAAAAACCACTATCACAAAGTTGACTAATGCTAATTAAATTATGCTTTAAACCTTTAACTAATAAAACATCTTTAATAAAAGAGGAGCTACCAAAACCAATGGTACCTATTCCGACGATCTTGCTTTTTGAGTTATCACCAAAGGTGACATATCCTCCATCGAATTCTTCAAGTGAGTTGAATTCGGAGGGATCGCCACACATGTGCCTTGAGCAACCACTGTCGAGATACCACGAGCCTTTAGAGATCCTACTCTTTTGGCGTTTATCCTACAAAATCAAGAAAGAAGAGATTTTGGTACCCATATAAGTTTGGGTCCGGAAAGATTAGCAAAAAGAGACTTTTGAACCCATAATGTTCTAGAGGGATTCCTTCTATGATACTCATCCGAGTAGGTAATAGATTTGGGTCTTCCATACCTAGCATTTTTACAATCACATTCATAAATCATGTGACCGGTCTTTTTACAATAATTACAAAATTTGTATTGAGAGCTCCCCCTTACAAAAGTAGTGGGTGCCCTAGAAAAAGTGGATTGCTTGTTATAGCCAAGTCCATGTGTGGTTCTAGCCGAACGCTGAGAACCAAGCAATTTAGTTAAGTTTTGTTCACCTTGGGTGAACTTGGCAAGAGATTCCTTTAAATCCTTAATAGTAGAATTTAAAGAATCTACATTTGGAATATTTTTGATTTTAAGGGCAAGCTCCTCATTTTCTTTGAGAAGTTTGTCTTTTTCGGAAATAAGAGTTTTGTTTTTCTTTTTCAAGGTCAAAAATTTAGAGGTAAGTTCGTGAAAACCTTCCTCTAATTGATCTCTTGCATTTTGGAGTTCTTCATAAGACATATCATTATTAAAAGAAGAAGATGAGGAAGAAGAGTGAGAAGAAGAGTGAGAAGAGGATACCTCATCAAATGCCATTAGGCATTTTCCACCTTCATCACTTGAGTCGCTTGATGACATGGAGTCATCACTTGCACTCCATGTTGATGCTTTGAAGGCCTTCTTGTCTTTCTTTTCTTTTAACCTTTTCTTGAAAATGTGGCACTCCGGTTTGATGTGGCCTCTCTTTCCACATTCAAAGCAGGTGATTTCTTTCTCCGCCTTTGGCTCTTCCTTTCGTGCCTTTTGAAATTTCTTCTTCTTCTTCATGAACTTACTCATTTTCCTTGCTAGTTGAGCCATCTCGGATTCACTATCATCGGAGGAGCTTTCTTCCTTTGCCTTGAAAGCAATGTTCTTTTTCTCCTTGAAGATCTTTCCTTCTTTATCGGCTTGTCTTTTCATGGTAATCTCATAAGTCATGAGTGACCCTATGAGTTCTTCAACCGGCATCTTCTTCACATCTTTCGCTTCTTGGATTGCCGTCACCTTTGGTGCCCAAGAGCTTGGTAGGACCCAAAGAATTTTCTTCACCATTGTTTCTGCTGAAACATCATCACCAAGGGACTTTCTCCCATTGCAAACATCAGTAAAACGAGTAAACATTTTGGTGATTGACTCGTGTGGGTGCATTGTGAAACTCTCAAAGTCTTGACGATACATATCTAACCTAGTGTCTTTGACTTTGTTAGTGCCCTCATGGGTCACTTCCAAAAGTTTCCAAATTTCGTGTGAGGTAGTGCAAGTAGAAATACGATTAAACTAATTACGGTCTAACCCACAATGAAGAGCATTCATGGCTTTGCCATCAAGCTCAAAATTGGCAATGTCTTCGGGGGTCCATTTCGATTCATCCTTACTAGAAAGAGTGTAGCCTTGCATAACAATTCTATATATAGGATAGCCAATACTTCTAAGAAAAGTAATCATTCGAGTTTTCCAATATGTGTAATCGGTTCCATCGAAGTATGGAGCCCGAGTCATGGAATACCCTTCGGGTGCTTGTGAGGAAGAAGCCATCACTATGGATTTTTCGTTTGTAACCGGTTAAGGTATTACACAAACGCTCCCTTTGATACCAAATGTTGGGTCGGAGGTGATGGCAAGAGGGGGGGTGAATTGCCTTTTTAAAATTAATTAACAATTTAAAACAAATTTAAATGCAGCGGAAAGTAAAATGGCAAGACACAATTGATAACGGAGTTCGGCTTTAAACTCAAGCCTACGTCTCCGCTCCCAACTCAACCGTTGGGAGATTTATACGACCGCTTGCTTTTTAATGGCTATAGAAAGAAACCCACTAGCCGTTTTAAGGTAGGCTAGATCACCTTCTTACAGCTTGCTTTTTTATTATGGTTGTAGCAAGAAACCCAAGTTGAAAGAAGGAAGAAAAAGGGTGGTTTGTTTTAATACAAACCCAATTAAGAACTAAACAAATGAAGTAAATAATTTAGAACAAACTAGAGGAAGCCTTGAGCGCCAAGAGGTGAGTGTAGTTGATGTAGAGGCAGCCCAAGCTTCAAGGATGGCAATTGGATCTCAAGTGGCCTTTGAGAATTGTCGTAGGAGCCTCAAATGATCAAAATAGCTTTGGTATGCTTCGGTATATGATCGGTAGTCTTCCCGGCATCCATGGACGTCTATTTATAGGAGAAATACTCCCAAATACTTCAATATGGCCGTTGGAGGGATTTCTGAGCCGTTGGGGATCAAGTAGACAAGTCTGGTCAAGCTCCAACGGCTAGTTTGACTTTCCTCACCGGCTGACCGGTGCTTGTCCACCGGCTGGCCGGTGCCTTGGGAGGTGGAGAGTGCTTCTGCCCAGGAGCCACCGGCTGGCCGGTGCTGAGGCCACCGGCTGGCCGGTGGTGAGACAGTAGGTCTCACTGTTGAGCCATGATGCCACCGGCTGGCCGGTGGCAGAGCCACCGGCTGACCGGTGGTCTGGACAGAATGCATCCCATTCTGTCTGGGTCCACCGGTTGGCCGGTGGCCAGACACCGGCTGACCGGTGGCACCTGGCAGAGGGCAAGCCCTTCTGCCTTGTCCACCGGCTGGCCGATGGGCTGGATCCGGCTGGCCGGTGCCTTTACCGGCTGGCCGGTGGTCCTACACCGGCTGGCCGGTGGACTTGAAAAAAGTCCACTTTTCCTTTTTTTTGCCACTTCTTGCTCCTGAAATCATGCCTATTAACAAGAACACTTGAAACAACATTAGATCACTATGATAGTGATTGTGATCATTAAAATCCAAGAGAGTGGGGTACAACAATGTAGTCAGGTTATCACACCTTTAAAAGTGTTGTATCATCGTTCGTATTGATCCTCTCACTATGTAGAGAATATAGAAGAGTAAAGTTGGATATTCGTGATCCAAACTACAACAAAACCCCAATAATTATATTCTATTTATTATAAATTATATTTTGATAATTCAGTTCCATGGTTATTCATAAAAAAAATTATATATTATTTGTTTTAAAATTGTAAAATTACTATTCTCCATCTTATAGTCTATTTTTTCCCACTATATTTGACTATAACTAACTATAACAATTCTTGTCTCAAAATATAAAATTTTTCGGCAGTAAACATTCATAGAAATGAAATATCAAACTCATCATGAACCTATGATAAACACAATGGTAAAGATTCACTGTAAGAAACAAATCATTCATTTTCTAAATATCATTTGGAATAATTAACAATAGACATAACTCTCCCTTTCATCCAAACTATAATAAACATTTCCATATATATAAATTTTGAGAAACATGATTGCCTATATCAAATGACATATCATTATCCTATGATCTTCACAACACTTTTATATTATCTAATAAATTCTTATATTATTTAGAACCAAATTTACCTTCTCAGTCACCTATTCAACCAATAATTTTACAAACATTTCAATCCCACAAGAAAAATAATTGGAGTCTGAAAATGTTTTATATATACTTATTCAAAGGGTTCCATCTATTTCCTTGAATAAAATCTTCCAATAAAAGAAAATTAATCAAAATACAATTGTTGATCTAACCATTCCTAATAATGAAATGAGAAAGATCAAAGCAAATTATCTAATTTTGAATTGTATGATCTGGTTGTACATCACATTGGGGGCGAAATGTTGTACTAATATATAATTCAGTACCCATCACAATTTTATCTCCTTCATATATATTTTATGAAAACATAATATGACGATATGATATAATGAATAAGATAACTACATGTAATCTAACACTTTCATTATAAGGTCATGTACATGATCAAAAGACATAATATCTCAAATGGGTAGAAAATTAATTAGCTTCATAAAATGATCAAAAATAACCCAAATCACATTATTACCCTGAGATGTAGTTGGTAATTTTACTATAATCTCCATATATATATTTTATAATTTCCATTTAGGCACTGGAAAATTTTGAAACACCACCACAGTAGATGTCACTGAGCTTTAAGTAGTAGAAAAAGAAAACATTTCATGTTAAAATTAGCTATATCCTTCATCATTCCTTAAAACAACAAATTTTCTCAAAGTTCTATTTAAATCATATTTCTTCCATGATGAATATAAAATGTATTGGTTTTAGATTCACATAACAATTCCTTTTTTAATTAAGAACATTAAACATGAAAACTCTTTCAAAATTTGACAACAACTTTTTTATCAACATTAAACTCATTAAACGTTACCTTCTTGACATTTTATACACTTTCACTCAACCGATATACTCTTTCTCAGTGTCCAAATAAAAATTATAAAAAATATGACTACACTGATACCAAATATAAAGTAGATGATGATTCTTTTAATTGAATTTTCAGTCCAACATTCATTAAATTATTAATTGAAGGAGAATGTTTTATCATATCATACTTAATTAGTCATTATATTTTCAGCTCAAGGAATCCATAATCTTCTGTCTTTTACATATATGATAATGAAATGTGTAATAATAATCCTTAAATAGTTTTATCCATAATCACGGGATCATGTTTAAGTATTTTTTAATGAATGTAAACTTTAAACAATTATAAAAACTTTTTACATAGTTCTTTTCTACCCTAATAAATTAGTTCTCTTATTTGTATGGAAAATAATAAAGTTGAACCATGGTAATGTATATGAAAATTATTCTCATGGGTTTTCATTTGATGAGGTGCAGACACAATAACCCTACCATTCAATATAAATGAACATCCAATTCCCTTCAAAATCATCGTTTTAAAAAGATCATAAACTATTTATTTTTAGGTAGGATGAGATTGAAGAATTTACTAAAATTATATTCAATTCCCTGAAAAATTCATCACATTAATTTTTCTATATGAATTTAATTCCATTTTAAGTAAAATTATTTTCTAGGATAGATAACCAGGAATTGTTCACCACAATACACAATGATTAGCTTGTTAATCCCAAAAAACAAAAAATATCAATGATATATTAAGTTCTTGAAAACACTCCCACCACTTTTATTTTATTAGGATCAATAGTTATAGATACTTAGAAATAAAATTTAAAATATATGAAATATTTTATATCCATATTTTAAATTTAATGTACATTCATTACATTTTCTTTTCTATTAATAATTTCAAAAAAAATACTTAGATGCTTCTCAAGAACATTTTTGAATTTATAGTATACCATAATATCATTAGTAAAAATAAAAAAAATTCCAATTAATCATGGAACACTCTTTTCATTATTTTCAAAAATACTAAAGGTTTATTTGGTAACCCAAAAAGTATAATAATAAAATTATATTGAGAATACCATGTATGTAACACCACCCTCAGAATTTATTATTCCATCACCTCCATCTAGTGATACAATGACTTGAAATCAATCTTTATAATATACAATTCGCCATGATGATGATCAAAAAATAAATCGATTTGATGAAAAAAGTAATCTTTCTTAATAGTGATTTAATTGAGTTCCCCATAATCAATGGAAAACCTCATAAAAAAATTCTTCATTTAAAAAAAAGAATACCCAATTGTGATGTTCTATTGCGGATGAAACCCTTTTAAAAAACTCATGTAATTGAATTTTAAATATCGATAACTCTACTAAATAACTTCAATTTGATTTTTTAAACTATATTTTCACCTTGAACTAATTCAATAGTAAAATCAACCACACAATCAAGAATAAAACACGTTAAAAAAATAAATAAATACAACATAATATGCATTGAATACTGGACCATCAACGATTTGAACATTTCCTTTCTTCCCAACAATATTGAATGATTAATTTCACTAATATCTTATATCATTTTTTAGCTTCTGTATATTTCACAAAATGATGGAATTTATTAAAATATTCAAATGGAAACTCAATTTGAAAATTAACTTCTTTATCTCAGTAATCTATCCTATCATGAAAAACTAAAAGTAAATTTATACATATAATGACCTAAAACTCTAAAATTGAAAATAGACCATCTATTTCAAGGAAAATCATTCCATAGGTTGTAAATAGATAATTTTTATATACCCATTTTTCATTTATACTACCCTTGGTGGGTTACCAAGTGTTTTGACTTCATTTCATATGATGGTATCCCCATCTTACATGAAATAATCCATGATATAAAAGAATGCATAGATCCTATACAAAACAAATATTGTAATAGTATTAATAAATTAGTGACATACTTGTAACCACTTCATTTGGGGGTCCAAGATATTCCACGGTATTTGAAAAACAAATTTACATAACTTAATATTACCTAACTCTATTTTCCCCACCTTGAAAAGCTAACATTAGAAATGCATTAGAATATTGTACAAACTAATTTTTATAAATAAAATCACTACCTTCTTTTCATTACTGGTAAAAAAGTTTCTATTTCCCTATTCTTTGGAGTCATGAGCTATATATCTAGGCATCCTACAACAGTAAACCCCCAAACATTCATTTTATATTAACTATTATTATTCATTATATAATTATCTGGATATTTTAATTTAAATTTCTTACCTTTGGGTTTATTTTATGAAGGATTCCCCACTTCATAACACATGTATCTCTTTGAATCTATATAATTGAAGAATACCAGAAACCACATCTACACTATCCTAGAACAGTGCTCAATTTCATAATAAACATTGAACTCATTTGTGATTGGAGCCCATCATAAATTTGGATTCAATACTAACTAATTTTTATCTATTTTAATATGATTTGGTAGATTGAATTTTTTTATAGCTTTCCAATCTAGTAAAAGTTTCTACATAGGCAGCAATAGAGTCCTCTTCCCTTTCCTTCAAATCAGATAATTTTATTTCCATTAAATGTTGTGTAATTTTAGGAAAATAATTTTTAAGGAAGTAATATTTTAATATTATATACTCTATGGAATAATTTTTTTTATTTTATTTAGTTTCTTTAATCAAACTAAACCATTGATCAGATTAAACAAATAAAAGATAAATAAAAAGAGAATTATTATAATTTACATAACATCCTTGAACTTCAATTTTTTCCTTGATCATTCATCAATACATCATCTTTCATTGGGTTTTAGGATCCACAAATTTGTAGAGGGTTCTATTTTATGGTTATTTATACTATAGACATACACTTTTATAAAGAATTTGGTTACTCTCTTATATTGATTTCTATATTCATAGCCCATGTCAATTGATTCACCACAGCTACTGAATACTATGTTCAAATTACAACTACTTCATGTTGCTTATTCATATGGATAATATTATTTGGATTTATTTGTACTTCAATGAAATGCTTACTCTATAGAAAACCATTTAGAAAAAACATGGATTTGATAAAGCATCATGAAAATATTTAAAATCTATCTTGTGATAATATAATTACAAATTGAATTAGATATAACTCTTGGGGTGAAAAAATACCAAAAACTCTTTTTCTATGATAATGTTCCACTATCCAGTAAGGCTAGAGTCCCCCAAGTAATATAACTATATATGTATCTCATCCCAAAATAAATAAAAAACTCCATATTCCCCATAAAATATATATTTCACTATATATTTATATATTTAATTTTATATTTATTTAAATGAAAAAATATTATGATGTTATTTTACTCAAAAAACATCAAAAACCACAATTTCCAATATATTTAGGTTTTAAAAACAGAAATAATACAACTAATATATTTTTCAAAAATTTATATCTAAAAATATGATAATTAGTGATGTGATCATGCTCATGCATTCATTTTAATTAGGAATGAGGTAAAAGATTTCATAATATTAGTAGTGTCTTATAGTAGTGGTTCTCAAATGTTTCTCATTAGAGATATTTTTTAAGATATATATATATATTCATTTTCCAAGGGGTTTATTTTAGGATTTCATTTTTTGGTAATGTAAGGATTTTCTCTATTCAATTTACACATAATGAACTCTATGGTTATGAAAATTGCATTATTTTTTATTTTTTTCATGGTAACTATAGTCCAATATATGTATTCACTCAGTTTTTTTATCGTTTTCAATTCATATTTTGTTCACTACAACATATTTTATTTTTATGTTAACACATATTATGTTGTGATGAATTAATTTTACTTGTGTATCCCATCATAGTTCATGTCAAACCCACCTTAAAAATAGAATAAAGTCTTAGGTAGGTTAACCCTATCATTTAAAAAATACAGGCGGGGTCCCTATGGGGTCGGGTTATGTAATAAATAAATAAAGATAAAATTAGTACCCACAAAACTAAATTATGAAATAATTTTGTAATTTCCACTTATTTTAACCCCACATTAGTTAGTTATTTTTTATTTTTCCCTCAATTTATCATCAAAATACAAAAAATTAATACAAATTTATTAATTTGGAATAATATTTTTCAAATAAAGTAGTAATTATATGTTGTTTTTTTATATAAAATGATTACAAAATTTAAATAAAAATATTAAAGAGAAAAATTTAATTTTTTTGATTAATTAAAATAACATAAAATTAAAATTTTAGTTTGTTTCAATAATTAAAAAATATCATTAATAATCACATATAACAAGTGTAATAAAGTACATTTGAATTTTTTTCACAATTAAATTATACCATTAATATATATAGTATCAAACATCAATAAGAAAAAGTATATGAAAGAAATATACGATTCTTTAATCAAATAATAACATTTAAAGTCACTAAAAATAGTTGATGAAGAATTATAACTAATTTAAATGATAATGTACTTATCACTGAAACTTTATATCAACACATTTAATACCAAATTATTTTAACTCAAATTTCAAATAAATGTAATAATTGATATATAATGTCTGTAAAATTGAGTATTACTATTTCTTTATAATCATATTATCATAAACATAATTCAGATTTTTGATATACTATTTTTTAATTTATATTTTTGTTTTTATTCATAATGTGGAAATTTGAAATTAAATTTGGGAATAATTTTTAATTCTTTTTCATTAATTTGTGGGATTATTAATAGAAAGAGTATTTTAAATTGATTAAGGCTCCAACAGAATCTAATCTAGTTGAATATCCAAATCAAATAATATAAAAAACACTATTCCTTTTAGATTAATGTAATGAAAAAAAAGAATGAAAAGGGATAAATGTATAAATATAATGTAAAAAGTAGATTCATTAAAAATAACTACTGATGGATTTTAAACTACAAAAAATGTCAAATATACCATGTCAAAGAAGGCCAAACACCATGGTCATCATAAATAAGAGTAAGAGAATAATATGTTTGTATTAAATGAAGAACATACCAAAATTCGATTCTATGATCTTCAATCAATGTATGTTTGGTTTTGATTACTATGAAATAACCAAAATGTTTTTACCACATTATTTTATTAAAAGAAAATCATAATATCCTAAAACAAATTTTATAGGATTTCCCTAGATAACTATGATATGCTAGATATTCCCATAGTTACCTAAATTTTTCCTTAATATAACATAACTTATTATTGAGTTTCAATGTGTCAAACCCCTAAAAGAGTGAAATGTTAAATTGATCCTACTATAAAACATTAAAATATTTTTAATATATCTTGTGATCTATGAGAATAGTATTTACCCTTGGGTGAGGTTTTTGATCAATTAAAGGTTTTTATGGAAATATTTAATTTATAATTATTAAAACATTATTTTTCTTATATGTATAATTGTAAAAAAATTATTAATTAATTATATGATGGAGGATTTTTTCTGTAGTTTCACATTGGTTGATTTATTTTAACTAGGAAAGTTATAATTTTTTTCAGTATTTAGATCATTAGAATTATCAGTTTCATATTTTTTAATGAAATAACTAGTTAATCCAATTTAATAATATATGTATTCTCATGAAATATCCAATTAGAATATAAGTTTTTTATCACTCATAAATAAAGTCAAGTTGATAGGTTTATATATTCATACATATTATATTTAGTGAAACCATGGTCTGAGTTGAACAAATCATGAAACTATGATTCATCATCATTGAGGTAAGGTATATTTTTTCTATTTCACATTGTTTATTATGTTACAATTTGGTATCCCTAGGATTCTTATAATTTTGTAAATCATGGTGTACCTTTTTATATAATACCCCCATTTTATGAATTTGGTTTGTTCTAAATGTTATTAGAATAATGTTTATTATCATCGTTAAATTTAAATTTCAAACATAGCATTTTCTATTGAAGAATGGATCTTTGTATAAGGACTTGTAGGATGGATTTTCTATCAAAAATAATTTACCCACCAATTTTCGAAAATATGTCACATCTCATCTGTCCTTTTATATATCATGTATGGGATATGAAGTATTTCATCCCTACATAGATATATTGTTGTTGATTGGAAATTCAATTTCAAATTACACAACATTAAATGGTCTATGATACATTTCAGGGGAATTAATTATTTTCCACTTCACATGTGTCCACATGGACATGTCATGTGGTTCGGGACCACATGGATCATGGACTCAGTTGTATACATTGACTACCATTGTTATGTCTCACACAACAAGTCGTATTAAGAGATATTCAAGGTATATTGAGAGCAAATAACTAATTAGATACTATAAGTTCCCAATCAACACATTATGATATAAAAACCATGTCGAGTCAATGTACATGCCATTTTCTATAATTTCATTGGTACCCTACATATATTCTCAACTGGTTCTCATAAGTAGAAAAAAAATATATTCTGTGCCCAATAATTTACATATAGAAAATGATAATAAAATTTGTTTCATTAACATAAACCACTTCAATGGTGATTTTGGTGGTTTAATTATTTTCACACTATAAAGATGCAGATAGGGATTGACAAGGTGTTTGGAGCATACATACAGTTTATGTGATCTCTTTACGATATCATTGTTTTAGGATGTAATCCCACATATGGAAATCCCCCTTATGATGAGGTACAACCCTTTATTGTGGGAATTATTTTCATATACTCTATTGGTGAAACCTTTATATCAAGGAATGGTCCCCTATGTGATTGATAGTGTTTAGGTAATCCCCCACCTGACATAAAATTTACATATATCAATAGTGTTTAGTACTACCTAAATCAACACATTCTAATCAAATGGGGCATGATCCCCTATTATATATATAAATATTGTGAATTGAATTTATAGATTCTATAAAAATGGAGTGTATGTACTCCATTCATTTATAATATGTTATTCCCATTTTGGGTTCATTACATCCTTTATCAAGAAACATTTTTCTAATAATGAATGATCTATTGTTATTGTGATAGAGTTATAATAAATTAAATATATTAATTGTAGTTATTTTTTTTTGATTCTATGATGTTTTTTAATTCTCAATTTCCCTAGATTTTTGAATTTTGGATTTGTTGAGTACATGTGTTTTCTTTTCATCATTGGTTATCTAACCCTTAAATATTATCTCTGCCTTTATTTTACTCTATCTTGGGATTTTTCATAGAATTATTATTTCTTTCCTATTATATTTTTTTGGGATATCTTTTAGGGAATTGTTATACTCATTTTTGGAAATTCCATTATACCCTCATTTCTTATGATATATTTGATAGGATATTATAGGTGACCTCAATGCATATAGGGTAGGTGGAGATGATTCTTGGTGGTTCTTAATGGTGTTTGATGGTGATGGCTTCTATCTGAATTCATACAATGAGACATTACAGTGGTGGTGATATTCCCCTAATCAGTGTTCATTCATGACTATATAATTTTTCTCTTATAATATTAATTATTATTATATTCAGGTTATGTGGTATTATCCTATATAGTTAGTGTTTTATGCATTAATATTACACTACCATTTTTTTGATATTTCATATCATCATTGGATATTGAATTATAATTAATTGTCTGAGATATTTGTGTTATATTTTAATTTATCATTAGTCTATGGTTACTCATATGTTTTGATATTCCTTCTTAGTTATCATCACTATCCACATGCCTGTTAGAGGTGGGAATGGGGTGGAACACTGTTCATAACTACTGACCTACGTTGGGTCCTAATTGGTCAATCCATTCAAGAGTGGTATCAGAGTGCCTCTATCTTAATGGTTTATTTTTGAGTTATGAGTCTTGGGGGTGGATTTTTATCATAAAAAAATTATATGAAGTGTTCTTGCATTTTTTATTCAAACTGAGAATCCCAACGTAGGAGTGGAACCTAATATATCATTTCACCTTGACCTTGATAATATATTATTCGACTAAGAAGTCAAAAAATATGTTTTCTGGTAATATGGTGGCTGGCATAAAAATCATACAGGGTGTATTGTGACATTATATGTTTTCTTGAGGCCACCCATATTTTACTTAGTAGACATTTATTTTCCTTATTGGTGAAATTATACCACCCCTTAAATTTGAATCTAAGTCCCAAAGGTGGGCCTTAACGTTCTTATAACACCGAAGAACTATGATTCTGTTTCAAGTGCTAAGGAATCTATTTTTTTTATAAATAAAATATTTAGCATCAATGAAAAAATGTACAGTCCATTCATTCATGAGGTTCTTTTTGGTATAATTGGATTATTAATTTATTTTACCTAAAAAAATCTCAAGGATAAAAAATGTACGAATATATGGACCAATAATGGATTTATAGAGGCTACCCGTATGGGTGGACAATTCCCATGAGTTTTGGGTTCCATCCCCATTCATTAACTTCTTTCCAATAATCAGACACCTAATTTTGATTGATCATTTTAGTACTAGTGATTTTCCACAATAGATTTCTATAATGTTTTTTTAAACAATTAAAATTTATGTATATGAATAAATATTTCAATATATATATATATATATGTTGGTATATATAGATATTTCATTAATAAATAATAATCCAAAAAAATTACTGATAATAAAACTCTACACCGAGATAATATAAAACATACATGGAATTTCAAATTACAATAAATAATTCATGGCCATAAAATAATTAATGCAAAACTAATATCTATAATATAGGAAAAATGTTCTTAGCATAAAATGATAAATATTTTTCATTAAAAAACTCCATATATACATGGAAATAATTTGTTTTTTCAAAAACCATTTTGAAATGAGAATATTTTAAAAAATATATATTATTGTAACACAGAATTATAAATTTTTTAAACATTGTTTCATACATATAGGTTTTTTCCTATAATTAGAATATTTTAAAAAATTTTCATTTACTCAAATAATGATACATTTTATACTTCTTAAAATAAATATATGAAATTAGAAAAATTTTATAACATATCACCTACATAAAATTATATTTTAAACAATAGAATATATGTTAAAAGTATTTATATGTAAGGACGTAATATTAAAATTGTTTTCCAATTTCAAAGTTTATTTTGAAAAATTATAAATTAAACATTACTTTAAAACATAAGAGGGTTTTAATGTAAAATGAAATAAAAAATAATATTCTCCTTTATCTAAACCACACTAGAAGACTTCATGTAAGAATCCTTTCCAAATAATATCAAGACTACGAAATAACTAAAAACTTTTTGTTCTCTTTTATTTAAACTAAAACGTGTTTCGTTGGGAGCTTCGAAATAATTCACTAGATAGTACCCTTCTTTATATAGCCTAACTATGTAATTATGTGTTTGTTTTCATAGTGTTTGCTGATACTAACAATAAATATAAATTTCACCATTATACCCCTAGGCTCTAACAATAGTCCACCTACGTAATTTCCATAAAATTACACAAAGATTATAATTATAGAACATGAATTGTGACATACAATTGAGTATTTTTTGTTATGATTGTGAAAAATTTATACTACGCACCCTTACTCATACTGACACCACCCGTGGGCCCCCCACCCATGCTTCCATCAGCGAGGAGGATCTAATGCAGGTTTCAATCGAATGGCGTATGTCGGCAGATGAGGATGATGATGAAGTTTAGTTTTTTTTTCATTTTGTATATAAACCATTTCATATATATGTATATATATATCAAATAATTTTCATAGTAAATCATTTTAAATGATCATAATCATGAACATTATAGTCAATTTGATATAGAGACCCACATACATATAGGCATGTATATGAATAATTTCATAATTCATGGATTAATATACATATATATATACAAGAACTTAAAAATTGTATTAAAATTTTTATTTATATATATATAATCATATTATAAATTTTATATATCATATATTAAAATATTATATTCATCTAGCATAAAATGTATTTAACTTTTTTAAACAATATTATCTAATTAAAATTATGGATACCTAATTTTATTCACTCCTTCATATCCTTACCATCTATCTTCCATGTAACGTATATAATTCTACATTTATTATATATTAATAAATTTTATATCCTTCTAATAAATATATAACATTTATTTTTATAATAGTTATATTAATCAGTTTTTATATTATATTTATATATTTCTATTAATAATATAAATTTTATAATATATCCATTTCAAATTAATATTTCGTATTCTCTCAGAAATTTTATACAGTTATTGAAATCATCTATTATTAGATATATTTTCTTCTTATTAATAAAAAACACATAGAATTTTTAAATAAATATATCTTTTTCTTAAAAAATTTAAAATATATTTACAGAAATAACAAATATTTCTAAACTAATATTTAAAATTAAAACATAAAAAAGAAGATATATATACATATATAAACATATAAAAAAAATTCCTTGGTAAATAATATTTAAAATTTTAATATGGAAAAATAAAATAAATTTTAATGGATAATTATATTATTTCTCGAAAAACACAATATATATATATTATAAAACATTGGTATTCTAATTATTCTCCACCTTAATTTAATTTAATTCTTACATGTTTTAATTATATTGGTTAATTTTTACCTAATAATTTGGAAGAGTCCAATTGTATTTTTTCTACGAGTTGTGACTTGTAACATCTCTGCTTTTACATTATATGAAATTGGAATTTGTTAACAAATATTTTCCATACTAAATAATGAGATGGTGAAGATTATAAAGCCCATTGAATATTTTTTTTGCAATAAAAAAATTTAAAAATTATTATATCACTCACATATAATTTTTCAAAAATAATGGGAAAAATACTGAATGAGGACTTGGATGGAAATATTAAATCTCTGTTATGTTTGGAAAGTGGGTTTTACCATAGGTATAACATAATATTGTTTAGCATCAAGTGTTTTCTTGGGATCCACCATGAGAATTTTTTTTTAAAAAAATTAAATATATTTATTTAATTATTTAATTAAATACACAGTTTAATTATCCTCAATGAATACATATATATTATCAACTTAAAGGGTTAGAAACATAGTATTGGGATTGGAGGAGGAGTCTTTGGAGGAGATGATGGAGTACGATAACATATCAAGGATCGTGAGTAACTTCCCAAGGGTTATCTTCCCCAATAGAGCTCAATGATCTTTTTAAAGACAATGAAATAGAAATATTCTTCATAAAAATTTGTCCAATCACATGTTATGGAATATGATTTGCGTTCGATTATTTTCTAGTCTGATAATCCCATGGATAACGTGAATCACATCAACTAATAGATTGATTTTTATGTTGTTCAATTTCAAGTGCATGCATTTAACTTTTTGGGATTTTGGGGGATTGATATTATTTTTTTATGTATCTTAGTTCATCATCATTATAGTAATGAATTGAGTCCAATTTGAAAAAAATAATCTTCATTCCACTTTTTTGATTTCAAATTTTCCAAATCATTTCTTAACATATTCATCCCAGAAACTTTATGAGAATATAACTTATAAAAATACGATGTATTCTATCTTTACATAACCATTATTCACTGCAATTGATCAATACCATGGGTACATGTTTTGGATCAACACATTGGTTAAGGTTAAATAATGATGGTGCACAATGAAGGGTTGAATGGGAGTGTATTGGGGTTCCCCTTCTTCCTTGTTTGGTGTTCAACAATGGTATGGTGCAATATGAGAAAATATCCAATGTTGTTTGTGTGGACAAAATCTTGATGATTTTTAAGCACATTGTTCAATGGATAATTCCTTGTATATATTCATTAAGGTTAGAGTGAAGTACATAGTGGAAACAAAGAGCAAAAACTTGAAAAAAAGAAAGAGGAACCTCAGAGGCCAAAAGTACTGAAGGTTGAGGGAATCCCCATTAAATAGATTGAGCCCATATGGTTTTAAGATGTTCACATCATAGAATAAAATGGGGTTCGAGCCACATAAGACAAGTGAATAATGTTGATCAACAAAATGATTTTCCACCCACCATGCATGAACCACTTTGATGTTGTTGTTAAGCATACCTTGTAAATCTCTAATGATGTAGTAAATCAACCAAGTAGTGGATCCAATTCCATGCATAAAATTTTGAAGGATCATTGAGTTAAGTTCAAACTTTGATAAAATTACATCATCTAGTGAATCCTCCTAAATCCCAAAAGAAACTCCTTTTCCTTTTCTTGTAGTGAGGCGGCTTGGCCCATACGGGAAGAAGACCCCAAAATGACTGAGTAAGAGGAGTCATAGACAACCCCTCCTCTACCGAAGACCCCCATATTGTAGGACCCGTATGTATTTAGTTTGAGTACCATGGAAGGAGGATTCCAAAAGACCTAATGGTGATTAATGTTGCTAATACCATGTTGAGTAAAGTGAGTATTTACTTGGAGGCATTATAGGGAGGGAGCCTCACAGAATTTACTATTGTGAGTGACCCAATCATGGATAATTTTTATTGTTATAATAATAATAAATCTGCAAGAGATTTGGACCCCTTAGTGCCTCATCTTATTTGTAGTCATCCATAAGAACCACCAGTATTCATGAAAATATTATTATGAGCCAGTTTTTCGAGGACCTTCTCACCTGAACCGTGAAACCACCAGTCTATAAATGAAAGTGCAAGTATGTTTTGTACCTATATGTCAGTGAACTCACCAAATTATCTCCACATATCATAATCCCAGTTTCCCAAAATGAATAGGTTACCCTCAATTTTATCATAATGATTTTTGAAGCATGATAACCTCAAAACTGTAGGGATTACACACCATTTGAGGTTCTCATCTAGTGGAAAAAATGATCCTTATCCTCTATGTTAGAAATTTTTTCCTAATGGGAATATATTTGTGAACAATATTTCTATTAAAACTCTCTTCATGGTGTTGCAAACATAGTGTGTTATAGAAGTCCCTCCAGGATAAGTCACCCAAAGAAGAAAGGGTAAAAAACATCTATTTGGTTTGGAGTTTAGAAAAATGAGGTTAAATGTTTCCTATTAATTATTTTCCAGATCTACCTCTTTAAGGTGATGATACAAACTGGCCTCCCTGACGGAAATAGAGGTGGAATGACATCCTTAGAATCCTATAACATCCCCACCATTGTTACGATGCCAAAAAGAGATATATCTCTTCCCTACAAACCATCGAGTATGTAGTAGTAGTGCAGTGATGAGGGGGGAGATCTGGGACCAGAATGGTGGAGCATGGATTATGATTGGACATATAATGATATGTGTTCATTTTCTGAATTAGATGCAATATTGTCAAAAACCAAAACATATGGGAACTCTTAATTTTTTTTTGAAATTGTAGACCAAGGATTCAATGTAGAGAAAAATATCACACTGTTTGACATGTGTCCAATGGTGTGTGACCCAATGATGGTGGCAAAATTTGTACATTATGGTAGCATGAGTATATACACGTTCAGGCTCATGATTGTAGCCAGAGTAAATAGATTTGATCTAGTACTCAAAAATGACTATGTATATATTCAAGACTATAATACATGGGAATGGATTGAATTACATGTGTACATGATGATTTTTCACTATGTACTATCCCAAGCTTTGCATGCCATGTATTTAGTGAAAAAACAACATATTCATAGAATGAAATTTTGCGTGAGATGGATAGAGACAATAATACCTGGGGAAGGAATGACATGTCATGTACCCACTAGTACAAGTAGTGTACATTATCTAAGTAGAACTGATCCCCTATGCCTATTTAGATTTTTCTAGTACCAGTTGAGTGTGTTCCCTTAGTCAATCCTTATGTAGATATATTGGTGAATTATTTCATCGACTAAGGATTGTGATACCATATAATGGGTGCATTCAGATAGAGTATTTATGAATCCCTCAATGAGGGATGGGGTGTGATCCACTACCATATCAAATTTCCTAGTGGGTTTACAGAATCATCATGGGGAACATTTAAAAGCGTATGACCCCCACCATATAATTTTATACATGATTTAGTTTTGGTAATTCCTAATTAGTTCTGAACATATCCCAAGTCTATGCATTTAGATCATTGGACATCCAAGGATTACTTCTTTGGTGAGTCCCAAAGAGCATGCACCCACGTATTAGGGCCATTAGTGATAATAAGTCCCATGGATTTGATCCTCCTAGAAGAGTGTTACCATGGATAAAATATAAAATTTTGAAGGGACCACAACGAGATATCCACGTTTTAGTGATATCACTTTATCTTACAACCTATGTTGGTGTTCCCAGACAAGAATAATAGGTGGAGAGATTTTAAAGAAACTAGATATAAATAGATAGTAGTGGTAGTAGGTATACAGTATCCAACCCATGGAATCTAATATCCAATGAAATACATGTATATATAGGAATTTGAAAACACTAATAGAGGATTCTAGGATGGCGGTTTGCATTTCATGTATAACTTGATGGATTTAGTTGGTGTAGGGAGAGGTAGTGTTTCCCTTGAGATGGTCCGAGAAACCATGATCAGGATTGTATGACCCATCCTATATCTGATATAGATAGAGTTAATGGACCACCATGTATGAGATAGTGGTAAGATCATGGGGTCTGCAAGACATCATGCATCATTGATTAGTTTGGGGAGCAGTTTTAGGTGGAAAAAGTTTTGAATTGTTTCCCCCACCACACTCATGTGGTCTTCACCAGCCTTATAGATTTCATGTGAAAGGATGAGGATATATATAGGACATCTAGCCCAAATAACCCAAATCATTAGGGATTATTATATGTGTGATATGTTCCTTATCTACTTTTCTTGCAGTAATGATAGACATGGGTGAGAGCCTTTCACTTGGAGACATTAGCTGGAGATGATTTAATAATGAAACTCTATTTCTGGATGTGTGATCTAACTATTGGAAGATATAGGTTCTTATCATAGAACATTGTAATATATGTGACACATATGAGGCCATTTTTAGTAATTATAGGTTATCAAAGTTTCATGCCCATATTATTTATTTCAGGTGTACGATGTGGTGTATTTGATGTGACATAATGAGGGGTTCCTTCATTGGGGAGTGGGAAACCTAGGTAGATTTATATGGGATCATATAGAATATTATATAATAGACTAATCTATATTTTTATAGTATTACCCTTAGAGTAGTGGATTATATGGGCTTACATCTTCTTATAGTGGTGTCGGGGTACAAGGACGTATTTCTCCATGAATATTTAGTATTACCTCCCCACTAAGAATTAAAATTATGAATTTAATTTCATATTTAGAGTTACCAAATATCTATAACATAATATCATATGGATCTAGTAAATTTTAATGAGCTGACACTGTTATTTGAGGCCAAGAATGTGAAAGGGATTAATTAAACCTTGTGTGTCACCTAGGACAACCCTATTTTTTCATGAAGGCTGATAAGAGTTATAGGGTGTGTGTGGATTACCATCACATTAATCAAATTATTGAAATGAATAAGTATCTAGTATCTTGGATTAATGAACTATTCCATCATTTGAATGGGTTGAGATGGTTATCAAATATAATCCTTAGATAAAATTATCAGTAGCTTTGAATACAAGAAGATGATATACGAAAGATGATATTGAGATGTCACTATGGTCATTATGAGTAATTCTTGAGGTTGTTCGGCTGGATGAACATCCTAGTAATGATCATGGGACTCATGAATTTAAATTTTTTAACCATTATTAGATAGGTTTTTTGGGGTCTTCATTGATTACATTGTAGAGAACTCGACATATAAGGATGAGAACACAAGATACTTGGGTACGGTCCTAGATATACATAGAGAGTACCCACATTGTTTGTAGAACTCAATGTTTCAGTTCTAGATTTTAGAGGTCCAATTTTTGGGATTTGGATTTCTTGGACAAGGGTGTATCAATAGACCTGGTGATGATTGATGTTGTGTTAGCTTGGTATCCACCTAATAGCATCACTAACGTATATAGCATCCTTGGGTTAGTGGGATAGTATATATTATTCTTGAATGATTTCTCAAGGATAGTACTTCTATTTAATTCTTGGACTCTAAGTGGTATCCATTAATATTGAAAAATTGGTTAGAGTAGGATTCTCAATAGTTTTGGCTATGTTTGAGGAATACTCCCATTTTGATATTTCTAAAGGAGGGCGTTGAGTACATAGTGTTATGCAATGCCTTAGGGACCAGACATGGTTTTATTTTGATATAGATGTAATTAGTGATTGAATAGGGGACCCAATAGTTGATAATACTTACTCATAACTATGAAACCCATGATATAGAGTTGGTAGTAGTAGTATTCATTTGGATGATCGCGTGACACTACCTTATGGGTGAGTAGTTTCTCTTATATTTTTTTCTATAAGAGTCCTATATATTTATTCTCATTGATGGATCATAACATTAGACATAGGTTATTTCTAGATTTCCTTAGGGATTACGGTGTCATTGTATAATATACTATTGGGAAAGGGGACATGGTGACTGTTTCTCTCAATAAGGGATATTTTCATAGTTTTAGAATGATAAGTTGGAGCGGTTGGCATCACTGAAGTTCTTTTTAGTGGAGACGCATTGTGTGAAATCTATAAATTTTATGGTTGTTACCCCAAATATTGTACAATGTGGAAGGGAGGATCAATTTTTGGATTCTAACTATGAGACCATTCCAACTCAGTTATCCACTAGGAGGGATACTGATGGATTCCCAAAAGGTGGGAAGCATGTAATTTTTTAGAGGAAGAAAAGTGGTACGTGTGATGTTGTATGAGAAGGTTATGAGGGTGTTTTTTACATCCCAATTATCAATACATCTAGGTGGGGTGAAGATATACCAGGACCCTTAGAGTCAGTTATAGTGTCCAGTGTTGAAGATGTGTCTAGTATAGTTTTTCTCTCAATTACTCACATGAAAGAAAATGAAGGATAAACACTAGGTTATGTCGGGTATAGCTCAACCACATATGTTACTAGAGTAGATTTATGAATGAATATATATAGAAATTATGGCATGGCTTCCACAAATTTATAGTGTAAAATTTTCCATGTGGGTAATTATAGACCGACTCACAATGTCATCCCATATCCAAGATATTCCAGAGCATAGTTTAGTTGATCTTTTGAGAATTCTTTATATAAAGGACATATTCAACAATCACATAGTTCCCATGATGATCATTTCAGACTATGATTCAAACATCACATCATCATTAGGTAGAATATTATAGGAGGCCTTTGGGACTCGATGGTATTTGAGAATGATGTTTCACCCCCAATCTAGTGATGATATTGAGTGGACCATTTTGGTTTTAGAGGGAATATTGTTGTCTTTCATGTTTATCTTTAGATATAGATGAGACAATGGCCTATCATTCGGGAGTTTGAGTAAAAATATAACGACCATTCTGTCATTTTTATGGGACTATTATGGGGAATTTTATGAGAGGCACTATAGTACACCACTATTTTGGAAACTTCTTGAAGAGACGACACTTATGGTTCTAAATTATGTATGAGTAATTAAGTATAATGTTAAGATAATATAGGAGTGTATGAAGACTGCAAAGGGATGACATAATACTTATAAAAAGCAATGATGGAGGCTTTCGTGTTCAAGGGAGAAGACTATTTTTTTATGAAGATCACCTTGATGTGGATTATAGTTATTTTTCTAGGGTTGTAATTTATCTATGAGATTATTCAAGACGTTATAGATTTCATGTGTGGTCATTGAGATGGAATTCAGATTTGACCTACCACCGTAGTTATTCTAGATACACAACATCATCCACGTGTCATATATGAGTTAGTATGTGAATTAACCATCACATATTAATTACTAGTGAAATATGGACAAATAGTTTATAACTAAGTATAAATACGACATGTTCAAGATCAGGGATCACCAGGATATAATCCCTTTTAGATGATTGAATCCCTGATCATGTGTCTAGTGGTAACACATGAATTTGAGGGAGAACAAATGGGAGTAAGAGACCTAGATCCAGGAAAAGTAGCATCAACTTTTTGAGCATTCTATTTTATTTTTTATACAAAAAATCTTATATTGGGGAGAAGGTGATATACTAAAATTTTCCATTTATGCCTTTTAAATATAAGAAGTATCATTTTTCCATGCTAAGAATTGAGATGGAATTATCTTCAAAGACCCAGTGAGTCTCGCAGGTCTTGTAATAATAATATTAAATATATTATATCATACACATGAATTTTTTTATAAATAATGGGTGAAATCCAAATCTGGTACATGGATGGATAATCTAAGATAGAAGTGGATTCTAGAACGTGGATTTAACCATACGTGTTTCATTTTGTTTATAACCATCAGGTGTTTTTATTGAGTACCACCTAGGGTGAAATGGTGACTTAAAATTAATATATTTATTTGATTTTTTAATTAAAATCATTAAAAAATTATCCTCTATGAACAGATTATAATAAATAATTCATAGGGTTATCTGCATTACCAGAATATTGATAGGGTAGACATTGGAGGATATCTTGGAGAATAAAAATAGATCGAGGATCATGATCCCTTCCAGGTACATCTTTTTCCCCAATGAAGCTCAAGGATATCAGTAGTGATGAAATCACAGATTCATTATCACTGATTGACCGAAATATGACGTATGAAATTTTATTTTCATTTGTTTATTTCTCACTATTTTTATCTCATTATGAATGTTATTACAATTAACCAAAATATAGACTCTCAGGTTATTAGTGTTTGTGGAATCATGTTTATCTTTTAGGAATTTATGGTATTGATAATTTTTATCTCTATTTGATCACCAATATAATTGTAATTAGTCAAGGATAACACAAACAATGATTAAGGTTTATTATTCTTTTCTAAAAATTGAATTTATTATCCATTTCTTAACATGTTCATCAAAAATATTTTTTTTGTATGGTGGATCAAAAAATACCCAGTATTGGATTTTTTTGAATCTATTATTCGAGGAAAACCATCAATACCACTATTTCACGTTAACTATTGAAGGAGTGAATTAGGTGTGATGATGTAAATAGATGATTGGTGGTATAATAGTAGCAACTCAATGTTACCAATGATCCATATTTTTTGTGTAGAAATGGAATGTTATGTTTGGAGGGGATACAACATGTGGTTTAGGTGGCCAAAATCAAAATTATGGTGAAATATGAGCTTGGACAGATCGAGATATTGTTAAGTAGTGGATTTGGATGTGATGGTGGAGGGAATAAAAATGCATGAATTCTTTGAACTTTTTTGGAAAATTACCAAATACTGGGCATGGAATCCATAGAACACATCCCTTTTAGATCCCTTATATAGAACTATGGTATTTTAATAGAGATAAATATCCCATTATTTGTGACACGTTTCACATGTTGTGTGAGCCATTGCTAGTGGATAGATATATACTCCTAGTATACATGGGAAATGACATGGATAGTCACACAGGAATGAATGAAGTACGATGGAAGGACAAAATACTCTAACATGGGCAGGTAGAAGGGAACAACCATAGTATAAAGGCTCTACCTGCACTATAAGGGAAACAATAAATTTATATGCTCCATTAATAGTATATTTTTGAGTGCCGACCCAACCACTACAAATCATTTATTTAGAGATAACATTACATTAATTTGAAAAAATACATTATATATTAGATGGTGATATATGAATAGACCTTAGATAATACATTAATTCTCGGTTCCATTTTAGTAAATTTGATATACCTTTTAAATGTAGTTTCAGTCACATAGTCACATCAGCTTTGAGATGTATTAGTTGATAATGTTCCCATGGTCTATCACTTGGACTGTGCAATGTGGAATCACGTTCTAAGAATCGGGTTGTCAACCCCTATATGGGTTGGTTTTATATAAATGTTTCATGAATCCCTTTGTATGTTATAGGGTGGGATAATTTATAATATCATCTCTCCTAATTAGCAATTGAAGATCCATCATATCCAACTTACCTCAGAGTATAATCCACTAAATAGTGTATTATTCCAAATAAGGTTTTTGGAACACCCTAGTAGTATTGGGTGTGATTCCCTGTATATATATTAGGGTACTCGGATATCTAGTGAGTACTTATTTGCTAAGTCCTGATGAGCATGACCCATCAGATGTTCACCATCAGGGATCGTTTTTCCAACATAACGGATTCTCCGAGGTTAGCATTACCCAGAATCCTTGAGCAGAATTATTTGGATGGATGTATGGATTAGGCATGTTTGAGACATTATTTCATTTATTATTATATCTCTTTTATTATTATCTATGTCTCGTATCCTCTTGACATACCTTTTGATGGTCTTAATCTCCTCTTGGTTCTTATGTTTGGTTATTTCAGGGTGTCCTACCGTGTATTGTTATACTCACCCCATTATGGGATCTTCCAATATATATCATGTCTCACACAAATTATTGGGTATTTAATGGTTTCCTATGAGTAATTGTAGAATTAAAAGAACTTTAATCTAGATAGGAAATGGTTTTACTAGGAGTTACACTTGATAATAGTCCCCTCCTTCTAATGTAGTCAAACTCTTATTTCAGTTTTGGTGGAATTGAATTTGACCCTTATTATCTAGTACTTTGGTTTTACATTGATTGTGTAATCTATATATATACATTCATTATGGAATTTGAAAAATTATTTTACCATTCTACATAATATGGGGTTTTAAGATGTTTGTGTCTGTGTATATAAATACCATAGGATAAAGACTCCTATATGTGATATATTCTTAATCAATGCTTCTTTCCAACTCTTGATCTATTCTAGGTCGGAATGGTCTATCATGTGTAGAATACTAAAAGTAAGGGTGGACTCAATGTGTCAAGTAATGACATGACTACTTGTTTTGTGAATGTTAATTTTATAGAAATTTTATAAGATAATAATCAATGAATTTATTTCAATCTGAATTGAAATAAACTAAATCCAAAATAAAAAAATATTCATACCTTATAATTCTCATAGTTTTATCCCTCTGACTCATATGGTCCATAATCATAATAGTTTCATGAAATTTAATAACCTAAAACCTAATATTAAAATTATAACACTTCAATTTTCTTTTAAATCCAAATTTCTATTGTAATATCCCTGTTAAATAAAGAAATAATACATTTTCATTTTCATTAATATTTTGTGAATTAAATATTAATTTTACTTTAAAAGGGTTTCTAGGTTAGAAGGAGTTGCTGATAGGCAACAACGGGTTTCTTTGAAATCATACATTGCAAAATAATAATATAATATTATTATTTCAAATGGTAGTAAAATTCTGGCCATTTTATTGGCGGTAATGAATAGAAAAAACTAAAATATGATTATACATGTTTGTTAGATGTTTTTACATTTATCCAAGAAAATTTATAGACTTAAAATGTAAATAAATCTAATTTACAATAAAATGTATATTTACCACCTTTTAATGTTAAACCCTTATTAATTATATTTTTAGTCATTTTTATATGTTAGTTTTTACAAAATTAAATTCTGCTATAAAATTAGGACATCAAAATTCACTTTGGTTAAAAATTTGGTATTTTTCTGATGAAATTCTATTTTTGATGAATCGTGGAAAATACTGTATTTAAATTTAAAAATGCCTTTTAATATATTTTATTTATATAGTTTTATTATTATTTTAATTGGTTATAAAGTTTAATTTGAATAAATTTTTACCATTTAATTAAATGTTGGTAATTGTATGTAATTTCACTTTGTATTTGGATATAAACATGTGTCGATCTTTTGATAGTAAATAGTTAATAAAAAACACGCTTTCTGTTATGATGGCGGGAATTAATTTTAAATAAATTTCATACACTACTATGTTTTGAATTTTAAAAAATATATTCCATATTTGGAATCATTGGGTTCAAATTTAGTAAATAGTTAACTTTTATTTTTAAACATTTTAAATATTTATAATAGTAAATATTTTATTTATCATTGTTAGAAGATAAATCTCGTAAAAAAAGGGTAAAAATTTTTATTATAATAATATAAAATTTCCATAACATGTGTCATAGTCTTATTGGTTGATACATTTCCGACCATGGTCATCATTGGGTTGATTTTGGGACCCCATGGAGCCACTTAAGAGTGAAAATGACACTTTTTTTTAATTAACATAATGTAAAGACAAAAATAACTTAAACAAATATCTTTTAGTAAATCAATTCTTAGAAGGGGTCATATAAGTTATCATTTTGACTATAAATATTCATCATAAATTTAAAAATATTTCCTAAATCATGATATATTTTTTATAATTTTTATACTTCATATAAGAAAAATTATTTATGACATAATAATGATGCAGTGTTTACCTCAATAATAAATGATTTAAATACATAATATTATAAAGATTAAAATAATATCTGAAACCAGTCCAATTTTTATTGGATGATTTTATTTTGACCATGAGTTATCTTATCTTTTAATTTAACAAGTTTTGGACCTTTAAAATCTGAAAAGCATTATATAATAAAATAATATTTTCACACATTCATAAAGAGCCCCTCTTCTCCCTTATAAAAAACCCTCACTTCTAACCCATAACTCACTCCTCTCAAGCCCCTTGGGTCATAAAAATCCGACCCAAATAAGCTTTCATGATACCTCTCTTCCACCTAGAATCCTTAACTTGGGAAGAAGACACTTCAAGAAGTCATTTTGGTTCAATCCAAATGGAGTTACACGAAATAAAGGTTACAAGTTTTATTAATTATTTTCTCTTATTTTACTTCTCCAACCCCTAAACACATTTTATTGTTTTCTTTGATAATAACCACAATATCCTAAATATACTAAGATTTATTTATGAGAGGTATTCTAACTACACTTTCACACACCTCAATCTAATGGGTAAATAACATATTGTTTATATGGATAGAAAACTAACGCCTCGTGAAATGGTGATTGTAAAATGTTCTCCTACCGCCTCTCATAATGGACATTAAGATGTCACTATATTTATATATTATATTTATTATGTTTAAGTTTTCTTTATGCTTCTTTATTTATTATTTATTTCTTACCTTTATGGTTTCCATTATTGTTAAACATAATAATTTTATTTGACAAAGTGAGGACTACCACCCCCTCAATGTGGTATGAATCGTTACTGCCATATATGTGACGTATAAAGGATGGAGTTAAACATATTATATATGATATAATAATTTTATTATAATATAACTGTGTATCTTTATGTTTTAATTCTATTAAAATAATAATTAGAAATGAAAGTAGAGTTCATGCCTACGTACGAATAACCGTCTCCATGGACGGTGCATTTCATTTCATACCTCCTAGTGGTATATAATATTATAAATACATGTATATACTAGAAATATATGATATATAAATCATTATTATCATTCTGTATATAATGAACATTTGACCACGTGAACAACATGTAATTACAAGATGTCCATTTTTGACTCAAGTACCAAATACCGACAAAATGACCATTATTAAATTAAATTATTACATAAAGTATATAACATGGTAATAAATGATTTAAAAGCAATAATGAAATTAAAAAAGAATATTATTCTAGTAGAAAATAAATTTAGTTTATTAATCAGAATATTAAAGAATGAACGGGTCAAGTTGGACAGGAGGTAGGGGACTTCGTCTCAATCTCCTTTCAATGAGGAATATTTTGTTTTAATGAATGAATTTATATTATATTCTATATAAAATCCATTTACATTTCATTTCATTCAAAGGGAATATTTTTCTAAGAATCCTTTTAATAAACGACAAAAAATAATGTTTCTTTTTAATGTATGCAGTGACAACAACATTCCCGCCTCCGTGAGTATTATTTGATATTTGGATTCCTTAACAAGCCGTAATATTTTTAAAGGAAAATAAATACCATATACAATTTTACATATTTTTGTATTGAAAATGGTTTTTATAATGGATTTGTTATATCAATATATTTAAAAAATATATTGTGATTCAAATGTAGAAATGTTATATTTATTTAATGTTTGTTTTATGTGTTATGAATATGTTATAGTTCATGGGCCTTATAACATATATGGGTTGTTCCGTGATAAACCTAGGGCAGGTGAGCCTGAGATAGCTCACTAATGCATTAGGTAATGTGACGTAGGTAAGCATGAATTATTCTCATATGATATTTAGGGAATAATCTATGATGGGTATTCCAAATACAACTCCATACATAGCTGTCACAATTAAAATGTAAGTATGATATGGATGCCTCAAGTAACCTTTATGAATAGTGGTTTCTATGTAAATATTATTATTTCCTGAGGTATTTTGATGATCTTTTGTTTTTTATGTATTGAGGAACTAATGTTTACTTTTTTTTAATTACCCATACTGATATTTTTATACTCATCCCATGATTTGATTTGTTTTTCATAAGACGTAATGGTGAATAGGGTCAATGATTTGATCAATGAAAATTCATGATATCTAAAACAAGGGACTAGACATGAATATTTTTTTCACGAGTTATTATTTTATAAAAAATAATGGAAACTGAGTAGATGTGTCTACCTTGTAATTTTTGAGATGTAATGTAACAACTATAGTCTAATTCTCTAAAACTCTAAACATGAAAAGATCCCCAATGTTAATTTTTCATTTAATTAAAGATTATGTAATGCTTAAAGCTGGGTCCTTATAGTTGGTATCAGAGGTCGGTTTAGATAACATTTGGAGTTAGGGTTTTGTTAAATTAATATCAATAAACTAATTTATTTTAATATTGAAAAGGTAGAATTTACAGATTACCATGTTTTTTGAACTAAGAAATTTCTTTGTGCATAATGGTTTTCCGCAGAGGAAACATGGCTGCTATGTTGGGATGACATCAGGATGAAGACAACCTTCCAAATCAGCCACTTATGAGGGTTGGAATCAGAACTGAATAGTTTATTGATGTGATGGAACAATTAAATCAGGCTAAAAATGGTTCTGGTATCCATGCACGAGATTATTTAGATCAACCACAGAGGAACAAGTTAGTAGTGGAGCATTTCATGAGGCAACATCCCCCTTTATTTAGAGGATCATCTGACACTTTAATATATGATTGATTGATAAAAGCACTGGAGAATTTTTTTTATGTCATGGGGTATTCAGAACATCAAATGTGTAGTCTTGCTGTTTACAGTTTTTAAAGTGAAGAATATCAGTGGTGGTTGATGGTGAAAAATATATGGGATAGTGATGAGATTGATGCTCTAAATTGGGATGAATTAAAAGTTATGTTTCTTGAGAAATATTTTCTGATGGTGGTTTTTCTTAGGATGGAAAAACAATTCGTGGAATTGAGGCTGGAGGATGACTCATTGGCTGGCTATGAATCAAAATTTACTCGACCAGAAAGGTATGCTCCAAATTTAATACAAGGTATAAATAGTAATGTAAAACATTTTTAATCAGGATTAAATCCAATGTATCAAAGGGATTTAGCTTCATGTGAGTTAAAAATTTATGAAAAACTCGTTTCATGTTCGTAGAAGGTGGAAATTGAGTTTGCTGATGATCAGGTGTTATTCGACATGAAACAGAATAAGAGGTCAAGGTGGAAGATGAAAGGGAAGAACTCTTCGAAAAATTCTAATGGTAAGAAACATAAGTTTACAGTTTGTGAAAATTGCAGTAAAAATCATGCTAGGTAATGTCTTTTGAATTCTGGTAAGTGCTACTGATTTGGTAAAATGGGACACTAGGCTCGTAATTTCCCTGAAAAAAGCAGGGTAATGGAATGAAAAAATCTGATTTACAATCAGTAAAATGTTTTAAGATGGATGAAATTAGTCATTATGCGAATTAATGTCAATGAAGAACTCGACTGAGGGAAAGAAACCAAACTACAAGCATAATGGGGTGGGGAAGTCCTTTGAAACTATTTGAGCACATGTTGGGCCATCATATGAAGTAGTACCAGGTACACTGTTTGGGTGTTCAGATTATGCTAATGTGTTGCTTGATTCAGTCTCTACACATTCATTCATTTATTAGATGTTTTCTAGTAAATTGGGAATTCCATATCAAAATCTAAATCCTAAACTAATGGTAAAAACACCTGGATGAAATGTGGAAACAAAAAGAAATTTTATGAACCTTCATGTCCTTTTCATCGGAAATAATCTACCTTAAAACCTTAATGTTTTCCTCTAACGGATATTGACATTATTTTGGGTATGGTTGGATTTATGTTTATAAATCTAATATTGACTACATTTCTAAAGGGGTTTCTTTTCAGATTGATTTTCAGTTTGTGTACCGGAATGAACCCTTACTTTTGATAATATTTCAGGAAGCTGAGAAACTAGTAATAGATGGAAATGAATGTTTTCATTCACATATAGTTTATAAAAATGGAAGAATTCATATTAATGATATGACATTGGTAAATGAGTATCTTTATGTTGTTCATGATGAGTTGGTTAATATAATTCCTGATTGAAAAGTTGAATTTAATGTTGACTTAGTTCCTGAGGCTAATCCAATTTCAAAACCCCTTTATTAAATGGCTCAAATTGAACATTAAGAGTTAAAAACAGATTACAAAAGTTATTAGATAATGGTTTCATTCGACCAAGCACATCACAATGGGGTGCTCCTATCTTGTACGTTAAAAAGAAAGATGGTTCAATGAGACTTTTCATTGACTATAAAGCATTGAATAATGTCATTGTTATGAACAAGTGTCATTTTCTTCATATCGAGGATTTTTTTATCATCTCTATGGAGCTCAGTGTTTTTCAAAGATTGATTTGAGGTCGTGGTACCACCAGTTTAAAGTAAAGGAAGCAGACATTCCGAAGACCCCATTTCGTACTAGATATGGCCATTATGAATTTTATTTATGCAGTTTGGTTTAACCAATTCTCCTATTGTATTCATGGATCTTATGAATGTAATCTTCCGTGAGTTCTTGGATAAGTTTGTGGATGTTTCCATTAATGATATTTTGGTTTATTTTAAATGTAAAGAGGAGCATAAAAATACTTTAAGTGTTTTATTGAAAGCATTTAATTAAATGAAACAATATGGGAAATTCAGAAAGTGTGAGTTTTGGTTACATAAAATTTAATTCCTTGGTCACATTATTTAAAAAAATTTCATAATTATTGATCATGCTAAAAAAATGTTGTTGAAGAATGGCCAAGACCCTGAAATATGACCTAGATTCATAGTTTTCTTTTTTTGGAAGGTTATTACTGGAGGTCTGTTGATAATTTTGCCTTGTTATCTAGTACAATGAAAATGTTAACTAGATAAGGAGTTATGGTTGTTTGGAAAAAAGAATGTGATTATTGTTTTTAGGAATTGAAAAGAAGATTGGTCAATGCACCAGTTTTGGCACTACCTTCCAGAAATAGTGATTTTGTTTTTTATAGTGATTCTTTGTTGAATGGACTTGGATGTGTCCTTATGAATAATGTTTTGGTAATTTTATATGCTTCATGTTAATTGAATCCCCATGAGTTAAATTACCCAACACCATATTTGGAAGTAGCTGCTATTTTTTTTTCTTTAAATGTTTGGAGGCATCATATGAATGGAGTAATATTTGAAATATATACGGACCACAAAATTTTGAAGTATATATTCATATAGATAAAATTGAAAATGAGACAGAGGAGATTGTTTGAATTAATCAATGATCATAATTTCATAATACATTACCATCTTAGAAAAAAAAATAATGTGGCTAATGCTTTGAGTCGAAAAAGTAATTTTTCATTAACCGTGATACATTTGGAATGAGATCCTTGGTTTTTGATTTGATTAACTTTGTCATGGAAGTTGTTGGCACCAAAAAATCATCTATCTTGTTTTAGGTTTCAGTAAAATAATCTCTATCAGACAGAATTAAGCATGCATAGAAGGAATACAGTGAGTGGTAGGAAAATTTATAGTTTTTTAGGAGGTTATGTTTCCTAAATTTAACATTGATAATGATTGTGTTTTATGATTTGAGAAGATATTATGTGTGCCTTGAAACTCGTAGATGAAGAATGATTTGTTATGTGAAGCTCATAGTTCCCTATTTTCAGTTCATCCAGATAGTACAAGGATATACAAATATCTTCGGGAGGATTACTGGTGGGATGGAATAAAAACAGATATTATTGATTTTACTGAAGTGTTTGACTTTCCAGAAGGTTAAAGTAGAGTGACAGTAACAAAAAGGGAAGCTTAAATCTTTACTGGTGCCAGAGTTGAAATAGAATAATATATCCATGGACTTCGCTATGGGATTACGGAAGAAATCTGGTGGTAGTAATGCAATATGGGTTATTATTGATTCATTGACTAAATCTGTTCATTTACTTCCTATTCGAGATACTTTGTATCTAGGTCAACTTTCTTTGTTGTATGATAAAGAGATAGTAAGGTTGAATAGCGGTTCCCTCTCCATTGTATCAGATCATGATCTTAGGTTTACTTTTATCTTTTGTAAAGGCCTTCAAAAATCATTGGGTACTGAATTAAATTTTAGTAAATCTTTTCATCCACAATTAGATGGGTAGTCAGAATGAAAAATTCAGACCATTGAGGATATTCTATGTGCTTGTTCATTGGATTACCAGGAAATTTGAGACCAACATATTTTTTGGTTGAATTTTCTTTTAATAACATTTTTTTCTAGTATTCAGATGGATCCATTTGAGGAATTATATGGAAAGTTTTGTTAAACTCCATATTTTGGGATAAATTAGGTGAAAGGAAGCTGATGAGACCAAAAAAGGTAGAAGAGATGGCAGAAAAATTTCAGTTGATTCAGAAGAACATGAGAACAACTCGAAGTAGGGAAAAAAGATCTGCAAATAACCAGAAGAAGGATATTCCTTTTGGGGTAGGTGATCATGTATTTGCCAAAGTTTCTCCATGGAAAAGTGTGATTAATTTTGATAAGTATGGAATTTTTAGTGTGAGGTTCATTGTACCTTATGAAATTCAAGAAAAAGTTGGATTAGTACCATAAAGAGTGTCTTTACCTCCATGTTTTTCCCAGGTACAAAATGTTTTTCATGATTCAATGTTGAGAAAGGATATTCTAGATCCATATTAGGTTTTATGTCCATAGGTAGTTTAGTTGGAAAAGAATATCACTTATAAGGAACAACCAATATAGATTCTTGACCAAAGAGAGCATGTGTTAAAGAATAAGGTAATTCCCTGGGTAATGGTTTGTTGAAAAGAACCATATGGTTGAAGTGGCAACATGGGAATCTGAAAATACGGTGGGGGATAAATACCCCAATTTATTTGATAAGTGATTAAAATTGCGAGGATACAATTTCCCAAAGTGGGAAGAATGAAACAACCCAGGCACATAATGAAATAACCCATTTTCATTTTGATTAATATTTTGCGATTTAAATATTAATTTTAATTTAAAAGGGGTTGTTATGTTCGATGGCATAGCCGATATGCAACTACAAGTTTCTTAGAAATCTTATATTGCAAATTAATAATATAATATTATTATTTTAAATGGTAGTTAACTCGTAGAAATGTTATTGGTGAGATTGAGTAGAACTAACTAAACTATGATTATTATTGTTTGTTAAATGTTTTTACGTTTATACAATAATATTGAGAGGCTTAAAATGTGAATGAATCTAATTTACAATAAAATGTTGATTTACTGCCTTTTAATGGAAAACCCTATCTAAATCTAGTTTTGGTCACATTAAGTTGTTCTTTTTTACAAAACAAAATAATTCTTTAGAATCATGATAACAAAATTCACTTTGCGTAAGATTTTGGTATTTTTCTGAAAAAAATTAAATTTTGAGGAACAGTGGAAAATACTGCATTTTAATTCAAAAATACATTTTAATATAATTTATTTACATGGATAAGTTTACCTTTTTATTATTTTTAAAGTTTAATTATATTATATATTTACCATTTAATCTAATTTAGTACATTGTATTTAATTTCACTTTTAAATTGGACATAAACAAGTTTCGATATTTTGATAGTTATTATTTCTTAAAAAACACGCTTTCTGTTTTGACAATGGGAGTTAATTTTAAATTCATTTTAGCAACTTCTATGTTTTGAATTTTAAAAAATGGATTCCATATTTGGAATCATTAGGTCCAAATTTTTAAAATAGTTAAATTTTATTTTTAGATATTTTAAATACTTACTATAGTAAAAAATTTATTTATCGTGGTTAAAGGGAATGTTTGGTAAATAAGGGTAAAAAATATTATTATAATAATACTAAATTACCCAAACTAGTGTCCTAATACTATCTGTTGACAAATTTCCAACCATGGGCTTCCTTTGATTGATTTTGGTACCCCATGGAGCCACTTAAGAGTGATAATGACACTATTTTAATTAAGTTAATGTAAAGACAAATATGACCTAAAAATATATTTTATTAAATCATTTATTACAAGGGGTTATATAAGTTATAGTTTTGACTATAAATATTCATTTAATAGAGAAAATGACTTACTAAATCATTTTATTTTTTTTATAATTTTTATACAAAAAATAAATAAAGTTATTTTTGACAAAATAATGAAGTGGTAATTACCTCATTAATAAATGATTTAAATAAATAATATTATAAAGATTAAAATAATATGTCAAACCTGTATAATTATTATTAGATGATTTTATTTCGACCATGATTCATATTATCTTTGAATTTAATATGTTTTGGAACATTAGAAACTGAAAATCACTATATAAGAAAAAAAAATATTTTCAAACTTTCTTAAAGAGCCCCTTATATACCTTATGAAAAGACCTCACCTCTACCAAATTCTTCACTCCTCTCAAGAACCTTGGTTCATCCAAATCATACCCAAATAAGCTCTAAAATTCCCTCTCTTACACCTTTAATCCTTAACATAGGAATTAGACACATCAAGATGCCAAATTGGTTAAATCCAAAAGGAGTTACTCGAATTAAAGGTAACAGTTTATCATACTTCTTTTCATTTATTTTTAATCTCCAACCCCCAAACACATTTTATTATTTTATTTTAAAAAAACAATAGTATCCTAAATATACTAGGATTTTGTTATGATATGTATTCAAACTACACTTTCATACACCTCCATCTAATGGGTAAAAACATAATTCTTCTATGGATGGAAAACTAACACCACACGAAATGATGATCATTAATTTTATCTCCAACTCTCTCTCATGGTGAACATGAAGGTGGAACTGTATTGATATATGATATATATTATGTTTATGCTTTCCTTATGCTTATGTATTTTTTATTTGTATATTATCTTTATGGTTCAATGATAAACCTAGGGTGGGTGAGCCCGTGATAGCTCTCCCTTGCATTTGGTAACATGATAGAGGTAGAAGTAAATGTCTCTCATAAGAGATTAAGGGAATATATTGTGATGGTTATTCCAAATGTAACTCTCTATGTAGTTCTGATAGCTACAATGTAAGTATGATATGTATTCCTTAATTTACCTTTATGATTTGTGTTTTCTATGTAAAACTAATGATTTTATTAGGTATGCTAAAGATATTATGATATGTATATATTGTTGAACTAATGTTTTCTTTTTTTGTTTTATAACCCTTACTGAGATCTTTATACGAATCCAATGTTTTGAAATTCTTTTCACAAGAACTAAAGGGGAGTAGGGTTAAGGAAGGGATCAAATAAAAGCCAGGCTGTCTAAATCATTGGACTAAACATGACTCGTTTTTTCACCAGTTTTTATATTATGAAAAAATAGAAACTCAGTAGAAGTTTTTACCTTGTAATTTTTGAGATTTAATGTATAAGTTTTGGCCTAATTCCATAAAACAATAAATATGAAAAGATCCTCAATGTTAATTATCCATTTAATTCAAGATTATTTAATTCTTAATGCTGGGTCCTTATATCCATAGTTTTCTAAACATTTCCTTTGAGATCAACTGTAACGCACCTTACCCACAATACTAATTTTCATTCAAAAAACACAATATATTTATAAATAAAATATTTAACATCACTAAAAAATATACAATCCATCGATATATAAAGATATTTTATTATTATTGTATTGGAGGAATAAGAAAAATATTTAATCAAGAATGTAGTCTCTTATATATATATATATATATTATAATCAAAACACTTCATTGATAAATTATAAATTCTCTATAGTAAAACTGCATAATTGATACCTATTTTTTATGAAAATATTATTCAATTAAAAACCCGGTGAAAATAATTTTTAATCATAGGGTGAAAAAATAGATATCTAAGTGGTATTAAAATAAAATTATACATTTTTTGATAATATTAGAATAATTAATTTGAAAAAAATATCTTCATGAACTATTTTTTGAAAGTAAAAACATTTTTTTAAATAAGAATATCCTTTAAAATAAAAATCAACAATAAAAATTAAAAATTACATTAAATTTGACGTATTTTATAAAAACACATTCAAATAATAAAACTAAATTTTATAAAAATCAATTCATTAATAAAACTATATAATATATTATAATAAGAAATTATTTTTTATTATAATAACTAAAAAATAAATTATTATTTAAAATAATCAAGCAGTTTTTTTTTCAGAAGACACACTACAAAAGATTTAAAAAAACCATAAACAGGCATAGAACATTTAAAAGTGTACAGGATTTAACCATCATAGTGTACAATATACCTTTTGGTTTGGATTCACCCCATATTACTCATAATTTATACAACTTCCATGCACTGAATTTTGATAGATCATTTTACCACAATACATTTTATGAAATAGTTTTAATTTATTTTATCAAAACTATGAAAATTCATGTATATACATATGTATTTATATTCATATGTGTGTAGATATATATATTTCCTTATAGAATTTGAAGAAAATAAAATTAATGATAATAAAACTCAATAATGAGATAAACTAAAACATATATAGAACTCAAAATTAGAACAAATAACACATGGCCATCATAAAATTCAAACATAATAAATTTCTATGAGTTATTAATGAATCTTATGATTTCATGAGGTATGTTAAAGTGCTTATGTTTTATGAGTAAAATATGATTTCATTAATTCTTATATGTACATGGACTATTGTTTTCATTCCGCACATTTATATCCCTTACTGAGCTTTTTATGCTCATCCCATGTTTCTGAAATGTTTTTCACATATTAAGGAAAAAGTAAATGATGTGATGATAGTGTCGAGGAAGTGTTATGAAAGAATCCATGTATTATTTTAAATATGACTCCTTTGATGGGAATAATGAATACTATCTTGTATGCAACCACCATGTTTAAATATGGAATGTAATGCATGATTTATGATCTAATTCTATAAAAATCTAAACCTGAAAAGATCCTCAATGTGTATTCTAATAATAACTCAAGATTATGTAATGTTTAAGGCTAGGGCCTTATAGAAATATTCAAATTTCCTGTCAAATTTCTTGTTGGAATGTTTTCTTCTATATACCTCCATTTACTAAGACAAATAACGTACAATTAGAGGGCTTTAATACTTTGTCATTGAACATAAAAAGAATACTTTTAAACCTAAAAGGATAAAATTCTGGAGGAGAAGTACATCCTATCTTGTGGTTCCATAGGTATAAATCTAGATTATCAATGATATATTTATTAACATATATTATGGTGGGATTTTTATGTTATTTTAATAATAGTTTATAATAGGATCATGAATTCACCAAACTATTTCTCCTAAGAGTGTCAAAGAAAGAGTGCATTATGAACCGTTGTCGTGTACCAAGATACCCCGAGTCAAGCCCAAAACTCATTGTCAGAGTTTTCACCCATAGAAACATTTTTTCTAGTGTCTTATGTACCTATTTGTATCTTTATAGGGATTTATTTCATTAATAAACCACTTACTCTATACATAACAAAACATAGGGGTGTTTTTTATACTTAGTATAATAGTTAAGGTTCTCACTAAGGTGCTCTATTAATAATCTCCAAAAATAACTAGACCAACTATTGATACCAAATATAGAGGCACCAGCCTTTAAGATATTAAATTAGATTTTTTAATCCTAATTATACATTTGAGTACAAGCCTAGGATTGTGAATTCTTGAATATTTGAAAGAATGGGTATATAAAACATAAAACATGGGGATAAAAAAACATCTTTATTTAAAATCCGTAAATAGCTCCTAGCTTCCTTTTAGCCCTTACATCTATATAGGGTACCTTATGGAACACATGAATAAAGGGATGAGCTAAAAATACAAGTAATGGAATGAACATAAGAACAAATCATAAGAACATTAATTAGGAGGCATGAAATAATTATATCAAAAGCATGGTACAAATGGAATAATAACATATAAACATAGGATCGTATAAATATGGAATCATAAAAATGCTGAAAAAAACATAAGTAATGCCTTTAGAATGAGACAATGCTAACTTCCAATCTGGTTTTCCATAGTAGTATGGGTCAAGGCTAACCCCCAATCCTGTTTCCCATAGGCGTACAAGGAAAGGCTAACAGTCAAGACAATTAAACATAACATCTCTTGGGTATTAACATTACCCAATGAATTGGAGTGTTATCTGGGAACAACCATATTACAAGTCATTAATATGTTTTCCACATAAATAATCATAAATAATCCTTCAAACATAATCATAATGGTTTCCCATGGAAAGAATTGTGCACCACAATCATGACATAAAGATTACCAATGGGCATATCATGAAACTGTACATGAAATAAATGAATTAGAACATACTTGTACGTTTCTAAGGTAAAATAGGTATATATCATGGAATTTGTTCTCAAACACAAGTGAAAAATTGTAGGAAATGTATTTTAGGAATTTAATTATTAATACATTTTTTGTGCGGTTTTAAGGAAAATACTATAGATCATTAAAATTAGAAAAGATGAAACAATTTTATATAAAACTGGAATTGAACCATGATGGCTTCTATAATAAAAAATATATTTTATAAAGCCAATGGTGGCTTAAAAATAAGATATAGTGAAAATGAAATGGGGTAAAATTTTAGAAAGTTCCCTTAAAACAAGATTGTTTCTGAGAATGTATCAAGGAGGAAATCAGTTAAAATCATGTATATCCCATAATGATAATGAGGTAAGGATCTAGAAAAACATTTTTAATGAATATATCCATTAATTAAACGTTTTAAAATGACGAAGAGATAAAATCACTTGCGTAAAAAGAAAGATAGAGCAACAAGAAGGACTAAAGGCAATTCGGGAAGAATTGCTTACAGATTATCGGCATGATATCAGGTGTACTTAAGAAGGATTAAGGAGAGAGAAAGGAATTTGTCATATTTTATAAATTAGGATGAGAGTATAGGGGAGGTGTGTAATTATACCCCATCATTATGGATTACACATAAATTGGCATAGCAAAGAGGACATTCTTGAATAAAAGTGAAATTGATAGGATCCCTTACGTTAAGGTTGTTGGTGTTCTCTACATGATATCGATGGCATGAATAGTAACAATAGGATCATTAATTAAAATTATATAACCTATTATATATGTATAAGAATTATTATAATTTTATTATGTTATTTTATAACCATTTTGATTGGATATGAAGTTCAATTTCATTGTTCGGGTCCGTTTTCTTACTTGGTTTTAATGAGTGGTTCACTTATATTCATGTTTTTATAAAAATTTAAGATGAAAGTGGCTGTATATAATTGAAAAAATATGATACTAGTGAAAATACAGTATATTAAATGGTTTAAAATTTAATTTGGTTATGTAGAGTGAATAAGAATACGTATATAATACATTAAGGATAAGTAATTTAATTAATTTAAATGATTTTTATAACAAGTAACTTGTTTTCTATTATTATTTTAAATCCTGTGTTCATAAGGTTTAAAAAATATGAAATAATATAAAATACAGATATAATTTTCTGGTCCAACCCTCATAATGGTTTCATGTTGAGAATTTAATATAGTAATGGAAATCAACAACTCATTGTCCTTAATTGTGCTAAATTAACACATCTCAATCTGTGTTTTCATTTCATTCAAATAAAAGGTGGGGAAAGGAGATATGATGATGAATTATCACATTATAAGAATAGAATTATAGTACATGTATTTCATTGGAGTTATCTTACCATTTGGATAATGGGAGTTGAGGAAAGAAATAAGAAAACTAAATAACATGAATGGAAATTATAGAATTGGATAGAGGAATTTACCTCTCGAGTTTATCGCCTATGAGATCTTGTTGAGGGGAGTGGTTTTTGTATTCTGAATAGCCTAGAGTCTTTAGGAGAGGGGAGTTTAGGAAGAGATTTCGGCAGAATTTTGGCCCGGAAAAAGGATTTAAGGGAGTGAAGTGAAGAACTAAGGATGGGTGGTATTTATAGTGGATGAGTGGAGGGTTTTCAAAATATTATAACCATTAATTTATTATGTAATAAGAAGACAAGTAATAGTGAGTATTCTATGACCTATAATTGAAATAAATGCATGTGAGTTCAAGATTTAGGTTCTTAGATCACTTGTGATGTAAGGAATAGTGGAATTGAATTTTCGTGTATTTATACGACAAATTAATGTATTTTACTATTCACCAAAAAATTGCAGTATATCTAAAAAATCCAAAAAAATAACCCTAATCATTTTTTGATGTGTAGAATCCAAAAATGAAATTATTTGTTCAAAAATAATTTTCAAAATAAAAATAATTTATTATTTTTTTAAGTCTAAATTGATTATTAAAAACCAGATTTAAAACATTCAATTACATATTCTAAAATATAGGTAAATCATACATTGATTTGAATATTACTTTTATACTATCATATGTAGGGTTGCTATTCATTTGGGTACATCACTATTCATAAGGATATGTTTCTATTCATAACGGTATGTTACTATTCACCAAAAATTATGTTTTTCTTATCAGAATCCAAAATAACATACTGGTTGTAAATGTGTCAGTCAGATTTTTGATATTACAAACACAGAAGTAACAAACATATGTTTAAAGGACAAATAGTAGTTAGTAGTTCATTATGTTGTGATTTCATGTGCTTATATGAAATATTTATAAGAAAATAATTTCCATTTATATAACATTGGGTCGTTACAGGGTCTATCTATGATACCTTTACCAATGGTTTTGGCCAAACCATTAGTACACATACCCAATACCAATGTTTTTGGAAATTAGTTTGTATATTTATGTTTGTATAGGTCAAATTTCTAGTGGTGTTTGTTTGGGAATCAAGGAATATTAAATGGAAGAGTATGTAGTCAGGTTATCACACCTTTAAAAGTGTTGTATCATCGTTCGTATTGATCCTCTCACTATGTAGAGAATATAGAAGAGTAAAGTTGGATATTCGTGATCCAAACAACAACAAAACCCCAATAATTATATTCTATTTATGCTAAATGATATTTTGATAATTCAGTTCCATGGTTATTCATAAAAAAAATTATAGATTATTTGTTTTAAAATTTTAAAATTACTATTCTCCATCTTATGGTCTATTTTTTCCCACTACATTGGACTATAACTAACTATAACAATTCTTGTCTCAAAATATAAAATTTTTCGGCAGTAATCATTCATAGAAATGAAATATCAAACTCATCATGAACCTATGATAAACACAATGGTAAAGATTCACTGTAAGAAACAAATCATTCATTTTCTAAATATCATTTGGAATAATTAACAATAGTCATAACTCTCCCTTTCATCCAAACTATAATAAACATTTCCATATATATAAATTTTGAGAAACATGATTGCCTATATCAAATGACATATCATTCTCCTATGATCTACACAACACTTTTACATTATCTAATAAATTCTTATATTATTTAGAACCAAATTTACCTTCTCAGTCACCTATTCAACCAATAATTTTACAAACATTTCAATCCCACAAGAAAAATAATTGGAGTCCGAAAATGTTTTATATATACTTATTCAAAGGGTTCCATCTATGTCCTTGAATAAAATCTTCCAATAAAAGAAAATTAATCAAAATACAATTGTTGATCTAACCATTCCTAATAATGAAATGAGAAACATCAAAGCAAATTATCTAATTTTGAATTGTATGATCTGGTTGTACATCACATTGGGGGCGAAATGTTGTACTAATATATAATTCAGTACCCATCACCATTTTATGTCCTTCATATATATTTTATGAAAACATAATATGACGATATGATATAATGAATATGATAACTACATGTAATCTAACACTTTCATTATAAGGTCATGTACATGATCAAAAGACATAATATCTCAAATGGGTAGAAAATTAATTAGCTTCATAAAATGATCAAAAATAACCCAAATCACATTATTACCCTGAGATGTAGTTGGTAATTTTACTATAATCTCCATATATATATTTTATAATTTCCATTTAGGCACTGGAAAATTTTGAAACACCACCACAGTAGATGTCACTGAGCTTTAAGTAGTAGAAAAAGCAAACATTTCATGTTAAAATTAGCTATATCCTTCATCATTCCTTAAAACAACAAATTTTCTCAAAGTTCTATTTAAATCATATTTCTTCCATGATGAATATAAAATGTATTGGTTTTATATTCACATAACAATTCCTTTTTTAATTAAGAACATTAAACACCAAAACTCTTTCAAAATTTGACAACAAATTTTTTATCAACATTAAACTCATTAAACGTTACCTTCTTGACATTTTATACACTTTCACTCAACCGATATACTCTTTCTGAGTGTCCATATAAAAATTATAAAAAATATGACTACACTGATACCAAATATAAAGTAGATGATGATTCTTTTAATTGAATTTTCAGTCCAACATTCATTAAACTATTAATTGAAGGAGAATGTTTTATCATATCATAATTAATTAGTCATTATATTTTCAGCTCAAGGAATCCATAATCTTCTGTCTTTTACCTATATGATAATGAAATGTGTAATAATAATCCTTAAATAGTTTTATCCATAATCACGGGATCATGTTTAAGTATTTTTTAATGAATGTAAACATTAAACAATTATAACAACTTTTTACATAGTTCTTTTCTACCCTAATAAATTAGTTCTCTTATTTGTATGGAAAATAATAAAGTTCAACCATGGTAATGTATATGAAAATTATTCTCATGGGTTTTCATTTGATGAGGTGCATACACAATAACCCTACCATTCAATATAAATGAACATCCAATTCCCTTCAAAATCATCATTTTAAAAAGATCATAAACTATTTAATTTTAGGAAGGATGAGATTGAAGAATTTACTAAAATTATATTCAATTCCCTGCAAAATTCATCACATTAATTTTTCTATATGAATTTAATTCCATTTTAAGTAAAATTATTTTCTAGGATAGATAACCAGGAATTGTTCACCAAAATACACAATGATTAGCTTGTTAATCCCAAAAAACAAAAAATATCAATGATATATTTAGTTCTTGAAAACACTCCCACAAATTTTATTTTATTAGGATCAATAGTTATAGATACTTAGAAATAAAATTTAAAATATATGAAATATTTTATATCCATATTTTAAATTTAATGTACATTCATTAAATTTTCTTTTCTATTAATAATTTCAAAAAAAAATACTTAGATGCTTCTCAAGAACATTTTTGAATTTATAGTATACCATAATATCATTAGTAAAAATAAAAAAAATTCCAATTAATCATGGAACACTCTTTTCATTATTTTCAAAAATACTAAAGGATTATTTGGTAACCCAAAAATTATAATAAGAAAATTATAATGAGAATACCATGTATGTAACACCACCCTCAGAATTTATTATTCCATCACCTTCATCTAGTGATACAATGACTTGAAATCAATCTTTATAATATACTATTCGCCATGATGATGATCAAAAAATTGATCGATTTGATGAAAAAAGTAATCTTTCTTAATAGTGATTTAATTGAGTTCCCCATAATCAATGGACAACCTCATAAAAAAAATTCTTCATTTAAAAAAAAGAATACCCAATTGTGATGTTCTATTGAGGATGAAACCCTTTTAAAAAACTCTTGTAATTGAATTTTAAATATCGATAACTCTACTAAATAACTTCAATTTGATTTTTTTAAACTATATTTTCAACTTGAACTATTTCAATAGTAAAATCAACCACACAATCAAGAATAAGACACGTTAAAAAAATAAATAAATACATCATAATATGCATTGAATACTGGACCATCAACGATTTGAACATTTCCTTTCTTCCCAACAATATTGAATGAATAATTTCACTAATATCTTGTATCATTTTTTAGCTTCTGTATATTTCACAAAATGATGGAATTTATTAAAATATTCAAATGGAAACTCAATTTGAAAAATAACTTCTTTATCTCAGTAATCTATCCTATCATGACAAACTAAAAGTAAATTTATACATATAATGACCTAAAACTCTAAAATGGAAAATAGACCATCTTTTTCAAGGAAAATCATTCCATAGGTTGTAAATAGATAATTTTTATATACCCATTTTTCATTTATACTACCCTTGGTGGGTTACCAAGTGTTTTGACTTCATTTCATATGATGGTATCCCCATCTTACATGAAATAATCCATGATATAAAATAATGCATAGATCCTATACAAAACAAATATTGTAATAGTATTAATAAATTAGTGACATACTTGTAACCACTTCATTTGGGGGTCCAAGATATTCCACGGTATTTTAAAAACAAATTTACATAACTTAATATTACCTAACTCTATTTTCCCCACCATGAAAAACTAACATTGGAAATGCATTAGAATATTGTACAAACTAATTTTTATAAATAAAATCACTACCTTCTTTTCATTACTGGTAAAAAAGTTTCTATTTCCCTATTCTTTGGAGTCATGAGCTATATATCTAGGCATCCTAAAACAGTAAACCCCCCAACGTTCATTTTATATTAACTATTATTATTAATTATATAATTATCTGGATATTTTAATTTAAATTTCTTACCTTTGGGTTTATTTTATGAAGGATTCCCCACTTCATAACACATGTATCTCTTTGAATCTATATAATTGAAGAATACCAGAAACCACATCTACACTATCCTATAACAGTGCTCAATTTCATCATAAACATTGAACTCATTTGTGATTGGAGCCCATCATAAATTTGGATTCAATACTATCTAATTTTTATATATTTTAATATGATTTGGTAGATTGAATTTTTTTATAGCTTTCCAATCTAGTAAAAGTTACTACATAGGCAGCAATAGAGTCCCCTTCCCTTTCCTTCAAATCAGATAATTTTATTTCCATTAAATGTTGTGTAATTTTAGGAAAATAATTTTTAAGGAAGTAATATTTTAATATTATATACTCTATGGAATCAAATTTTTTATTTTATTTAGTTTCTTTAATCAAACTAAACCATTGATCAGATTAAACAAATAAAAGATAAATAAAAAGAGAATTATTATAATTTACATAACATCCTTGAACATAAATTTTTTCCTTGATCATTCATCAATACATCATCTTTAATTGGGTTTTAGGATCCACAAATTTGTAGAGGGTTCTATTTTATGGTTATTTATACTATAGACATACACATTTATAAAGAATTTGGTTACTCTCTTATATTGATTTCTATATTCATAGCCCATGTCAATTGATTCACCACAGCTACTGAATACTATGTTCAAATTACAACTACTTCATGTTGCTTATTCATATGGATAATATTATTTGGATTTATGTGTACTTCAATGAAATGCTTACTCTATAGAAAACCATTTAGAAAAAACATGGATTTGATAAAGCATCATGAAAATATTTAAAATCTATCTTGTGATAATATAATTACAAATTGAATTAGATATAACTCTTGGGGTGAAAAAATACCAAAAACTCTCTTTCTATGATAATGTTCCACTATCCAGTAAGGCTAGAGTCCCCCAAGTAATATAACTATATATGTATCTCATCCCAAATTAAATAAAAAACTCCATATTCCCCATAAAATATATATTTCACTATATATTTATATATTTAATTTTATATTTATTTAAATGAAAAAATATTATGATGTTATTTTACTCAAAAAACATCAAAAACCACAATTTCCAATATATTTAGGTTATAAAAACAGAAATAATACAAATAATATATTTTTCAAAAAATTATATCTAAAAATATGATAATCAGTGATGTGATCATGCTCATGCATTCATTTTAATTAGGAATGAGGTAAAAGATTTCATAATATTAGTAGTGTCTTATAGTAGTGGTTCTCAAATGTTTCTCATTAGAGATATTTTTTAAGATATATATATATATTCATTTTCCAAGGGGTTTATTTTAGGATTTCATTTTTTGGTAATGTAAGGATTTTCTCAATTCAATATTCACATAATGATCTCTATGGTTATGAAAATTGCATTATTTTTTATTTTTTTCATGGTAACTATAGTCCAATATATGTATTCACTCAGTTTTTTTATCGTTTTCAATTCATATTTTGTTGACTACAACATATTTTATTTTTATGTTAACACATATTATGTTGTGATGAATTAATTTTACCTGTGTATCCCATCATAGTGCATGTCAAACCCACCTTAAAAATAGAAGAAAGTCTTAGGTAGGTTAACCCTACCATTTAAAAAATACAGGCGGGGTCCCTATGGGGTCGGGTTATGTAATAAATACATAAAGATAAAATTAGTACCCACAAAACTAAATTATGAAATAATTTTGTAATTTCCACTTATTTTAACCCCACATTAGTTAGTTATTTTTTATTTTTCCCTCAATTTATCATCAAAATACAAAAAATTAATACAAATTTATTAATTTGGAATAATAATTTTCAAATAAAGTAGTAATTATATGTTGTTTTTTTATATAAAATGATTACAAAATTTAAATAAAAATATTAAAGATAAAAATTTAATTTTTTTGATTAATAAAAAAAACATAAAATTAAAATTTTAGTTTGTTTCAATAATTAAAAAATATCATTAATAATCACATATAACAAGTGTAATAAAGTAAATTTTAATTTGTTTCACAATTAAATTATACCATTAATATATATAGTATCAAACATCAATAAGAAAAAGTATATGAAAGAAATATATGATTCTTTAATCAAATCATAACATTTAAAGTCACTAAAAATAGTTGATGAAGAATTATAACTAATTTAAATGATAATGTACTTATCACTGAAACTTTATATCAACACATTTAATACCAAATTATTTTAACACAAATTTCAAATAAATGTAATAATTGATATATAAAGTCTGTAAAATTGAGTATTACTATTTCTTAAGAATCATATTATCATAAACATAATTCAGATTTTTGATATACTATTTTTTATTTTATATTTTTGTTTTTATTCATAATGTGGAAATTTGAAATTAAATTTGGGAATAATTTTTAATTCTTTTTCATTAATTTGTGGGATTATTAATAGAAACAGTATTTTCAATTGATTAAGGCTCCAACAGAATCTAATCTAGTTGAATATCCAAATCAAATAATATAAAAAACACTATTCCTTTTAGATTAATGTAATGAAAAATAATAATGAAAAGCGATAAATGTATAAATATAATGTAAAAAGTAGATTCATTAAAAATAACTACTGATGGATTTTCAACTACAAAAAATGTCAAATATACCATGTCAAAGAAGGACAAAAACCATGGTCATCATAAATAAGAGTAAGAGAATAATATGATTGTATTAAATGAAGAACATACCAAAATTCGATTCTATGATCTTCAATAAATGTATGTTTGGTTTTGATTACTATGAAATAACCAAAATGTTTTTACAACATTATTTTATTAAAAAAAATCATAATATCCTAAAACAAATTTTATAGGATTTCCCTAGATAACTATGATATGCTAGATATTCCCATAGTTACCTAAATTTTTCCTTAATATAACATAACTTATTATTGAGTTTCAATGTGTCAACCCCCTAAAAGAGTGAAATGTTAAATTGATCCTACTAGAAAACATTAAAATATTTTTAATATATCTTGTGATCTATGAGAATAGTATTTACCCTTGGGTGAGGTTTTTGATCAATTAAAGGTTTTTATGGAAATATTTAATTTATAATTATTAAAACATTATTTTTCTTATATGTATAATTGTTAAAAAATTATTAATTAATTATATGATGGAGGATTTTTTATGTAGTTTCACATTGGTTGATTTATTTTAACTAGGAAAGTTATAATATTTTTTTCAGTATTTAGATCATTAGAATTCTCAGTTTCATATTTTTTAATGAAATAACTAGTTAATCCAATTTAATAATATATGTATTCTCATGAAATATCCAATTAGAATATAAGTTTTTTATCACTCATAAATAAAGTCAAGTTGATAGGTTTATATATTCAAACATATTATATTTAGTGCAACCACGGTCTGAGTTGAACAAATCATGAAACTATGATTCATCATCATTGAGGTAAGGTATATTTTTTCTATTTCACATTGTTTATTATGTTACAATTTGGTATCCCTAGGATTATTATAATTTTGTAAATCATGGTGTACCTTTTTATATAATACCCCCATTTTATGAATTTGGTTTGTTCTAAATGTTATTAGAATAATGTTTATTATCATCGTTAAATTGAAATTTCAAAAATAGCATTTTCTATTGAAGAATGGATCTTTGTATAAGGACTTGTAGGATGGATTTTCTATCAAAAATAATTTACCCACCAATTTTCAAAAATATGTCACATCTCATCTGTCCTTTTATATATCATGTATGGGATATGAAGTATTTCATCCCTACATAGATATATTGTTGTTGATTGGAAATTCAATTTTCAATTACACAACATTAAATGGTCTATGATACATTTCAGGGGAATTAATTATGTTCCACTTCACATGTGTCCACATGGACATGTCATGTGGTTCAGGACCACATGGATCATGGACTCAGTTGTATACATTGACTACCATTGTTATGTCTCACACAACAAGTCGTATTAAGAGATATTCAAGGTATATTGAGAGAAAATAACTAATTAGATACTATAAGTTCCCAATCAACACATTATGATATAAAAACCATGTCGAGTAAATTTACATGCCATTTTCTATAATTTCATTGGTACCCTACATATATTCTCAACTGGTTCTCATAAGTAGAAAAAATATATATTCTGTGCCCAATAATTTACATATAGAAAATGATAATAAAATTTGTTTCATTAACATAAACCACTTCGAAGGTGATTTTGGTGGTTTAATTATTTTCACACTATAAAGATGCAGATAGGGGTTGACAAGGTGTTTGGAGCATACATACAGTTTATGTGATCTCTTTACGATATGATTGTTTTAGGATGTAATCCCACATATGGAAATCCCCCTTATGATGATGTACAACCCTTTATTGTGGGAATTATTGTCATATAATCTATTGGTGAAACCATTATATCAAGGAATGATCCCCTATGTGATTGATAGTGTTTAGGTAATCCCCCACCTGACATAAAATTTACATATATCAATAGTGTTTAGTACTACCTAAATCAACACATTCTAATCAAATGGGGAATGATCCCCTATTATATATATAAATATTGTGAATTGAATTTATAGATTCTATGAAAATGGAGTGTATGTACTACATTCATTTATAATATGTTATTCCCATTTTGGGTTCTTTACATCCTTTATCAAGAAACATTTTTCTAATAATGAATGATCTACTGTTATTGTGATAGAGTTATAATAAATTAAATATATTAATTGTAGTTATTTTGTTTTTGATTCTATGATGTTTTTTAATTCTCAATTTCCCTAGATTTTTGAATTTTGGATTTGTTGAGTACATGTGTTTTCTTTTCATCATTGGTTATCTAACCCTTAAATATTATCTCTGCCTTTATTTTACTCTATCTTGGGATTTTTCGTAGAATTATTATTTCATTCCTATTATATTTTTTTGGGATATCTTTTAGGGAATTGTTATACTCATTTTTGGAAATTCCATTATACCCTCATTTCTTATGATATATTTGATAGGATATTATAGGTGACCTCAATGCATATAGGGTAGGTGGAGATGATTCTTGGTGGTGCTTGATGGTGTTTGATGGTGATGGTTTCTATCTGAATTCATACAATGAGTCATTACAGTGGTGTTGATATTCCCCTAATCAGTGTTCATTCATGACTATATAATTTTTCTCTTATAATATTAATTATTATTATATTCAGGTTATGTGGTATTATCCTATATAGTTAGTGTTTTATGCATTAATATTACACTACCATATTTTTGATAATTCACATCATCATTAGATATTCAATTATAATTAATTGTCTGAGATATTTGTGTTATATTTTAATTTATCATTAGTCTATGGTTACTCATATGTTTTGATATTCCTTCTTAGTTATCATTACTATCCCCATGCCTGTTAGAGGTGGGCATCGGGTGGAACACTGTTCATAACTACTGACCTACGTTGGGTCCTAATTGGTCAATCCATTCAAGAGTGGTATCAGAGTACCTCTATATTAATGGTTTATTTTTGAGTTATGAGTCTTGGGGGGTGGATTTTTATCATAGGAAAATTATATGAAGTGTTCATGCATTTTTTATTCAAACTGAGAATCCCAACGTAGGAGTGGAACCTAATATATCATTTCACCTTGACCTTGATAATATATTATTCGACTAAGAAGTCAAAAAATATGTTTTCTGGTAACATGGTGGCTGGCATAAAAATCATACAGGGTGTATTGTGACATTATCTGTGTTCTTGAGGCCACCCATATTTTACTTAGTAGACATTTATTTTCCTTATTGTTGAAATTATACCACCCCTTAAATTTGAGTCTAAGTCCCAAAGGTGGGCCTTAACGTTCTTATAACACCGAAGAACTATGATTCTCTTTCAAGTTCTAAGGAATCTATTTTTTTATAAATAAAATATTTAGCATCAATGAAAAAATGTACAGTCCATTCATTCATGAGGTTCTTTTAGGTATAATTGGATTATTAATTTATTTTACCTAAAAAAATTCTCAAGGATAAAAAATGTACGAATATATGGACCAATGATGGATTTATATAGGCTACCCGTATGGGTGGACAATTCCCATGATTTTTGGGTTCCATCCCCATTCATCAACTTCTTTCTAATAATCAGACACCTAATTTTGATTGATCATTTTAGTACTAGTGATTTTCCACAATAGATTTCTATAATGTTTTTTTAAACAATTAAAATTTATGTATATGAATAAATATTTCAATATATATATATATGTTGGTATATATAGATATTTCATTAATAAATAATAATCCAAAAAATTACTGATAATAAAACTCTACACCGAGATAAAATAAAACATACATGGAATTTCAAATTACAATAAATAATGCATGGCCATAAAATAATTAATGCAAAACTAATATCTCTAAATATAGGAAAAAATGTTCTTAGCATAAAATGATAAATTGTTTTCATTAAAAAACTCCATAAATACATGGAAATAATTTGTTTTTTCAAAAACCATTTTGAAATGAGAATATTTTTAAAAAAATATATTATTGTAACACAGAATTATAAATTTTTTAAACATTGTTTCATACATATAGGTTTTGTCCTATAATTAGAATTTTTTAAAAAAATTTCATTTACCCAAATAATGATACATTTTAAACTTCTTAAAATAAATATATGAAATTAGAAAAAATTTATAACATATCACCTACATAAAATTATATTTTAAACAATAGAATATATGTTAAAAGTATTTATATGTAAGGACGTAATATTAAAATTGTTTTCCAATTTCAAAGTTTATTTTGAAAAATTATAAATTAAACATTACTTTAAAACATAATAGGGTTTTAATGGAAAATGAAATAAAAAATAATATTCTCCTTTATCTAAACCACACTAGAAGACTTCATGTAAGAATCCTTTCCAAATAATATCAAGACTACGAAATAACTAAAAACTTTTTGTTCTCTTTTATTTAAACTAAAACATGTTTCGTTGGGAGCTTCGAAATAATTCACTAGATAGTACCCTTCTTTATATAGCCTAACTATGTAATTATGTGTTTGTTTTCATAGTGCTTGCTGATACTGACAATAAATATAAATTTCACCATTATACCCCTAGGCTCTAACAATAGTCCACCTACGTAATTTCCATAAAATTACACAAAGATTATAATTATAGAACATGAATTGTGACATACAATTGAGTATTTTTTGTTATGATTGTGAAAAATTTATACTACGCACCCTTACTCATACTGACACCACCTGTGGGCCCCCCACCCATGCTTCCATCAGCGAGGAGGATCTAATGTAGGTTTCAATCGAATGGCGTATGTCGGCAGATGAGGATGATGATGAAGTTTAGTTTTTTTTCATTTTGTATATAAACCATTTCATATATATATATATATATATATATATATATATATATCAAATAATTTTCATAGTAAATCATTTTAAATGATCATAATCATGAACATTATAGTCAATTTGATATAGAGACCCACATACATATAGGCATGTATATGAATAATTTCATAATTCATGGATTAATATACATATATATATACAAGAACTTAAAAATTGTATTAAAATTTTTATTTATATATATATAATCATATTATAAATTTTATATATCATATATTAAAATATTATATTCATCTAGCATAAAATGTATTTAACTTTTTTAAAAAATATTATCTAATTAAAATTATGGATACCTAATTTTATTCACTACTTCATATCCTTACCATCTATCTTCCATGTAACGTATATAATTCTACATTTATTATATATTAATAAATTTTATATCCTTCTAATAAATATATAACATTTATTTTTATAATAGTTCTATTAATCAGTTTTTATATTATATTTATATATTTCTATTAATAATATAAATTTTATAATATATCCATTTCAAATTAATATTTCGTATTCTCTCACAAATTTTATACAGTTATTGAAATCATCTATTATTAGATATATTTTCTTTTTATTAATAAAAAACACATAGAATGTTTAAATAAATATATCTTTTTCTTAAAAAATTTAATATATATTTACATAAATAACAAATATTTCTAAACTAATATTTAAAATTAAAACATAAAAAAGAAGATATATATACATATATTAACATATAAAAAAATTCCTTGGTAAATAATATTTAAAATTTTAATATGGAAAAATAAAATAAATTTTAATGGATAATTATATTATTTCTCGAATAACACAATATATATATATTATAAAACATTGGTATTTTAATTATTCTCCACCATAATTTAATTTAATTCTTACATGTTTTAATTATATTGGTTAATTTTTACTTAATAATTTGGAAGAGGCCAATTGTATTTTTTCTACGAGTTGTGACTTGTAACATCTCTGGTTTTACATTATATGAAATTGGAATTTGTTAACAAATATTTTCCATACTAAATAATGAGATGGTGAAGATTATAAAGCCCATTGAATATTTTTTTTGCAATAAAAAAATTTAAAAAATATTATATCACTCACATATAATTTTTCAAAAATAATGGGAAAAATACTGAATGAGGACTTGGATGGAAATATTAAATCTCAGTTATGTTTGGAAAGTGGGTTTTACCATAGGTATAACATAATATTGTTTAGCATCAAGTGTTTTCTTGGGATCCACCATGAGATTTTTTTTTAAAAAAAATTAAATATATTTATTTAATTATTTAATTAAATACACAGTTTAATTATCCTCAATGAATACATATATATTATCAACTTAAAGGGTTAGAAACATAGTATTGGGATTGGAGGAGGAGTCTTTGGAGGAGATGATGGAGTACGACAACATATCAAGGATCGTGAGTAACTTCCCAAGGGTTATCTTCCCCAATAGAGCTCAATGATCTTTTTAAAGACAATGAAATAGAAATATTCTTCATAACAATTGGTCCAATCACATGTTATGGAATATGATTTTCGTTCGATTATTTTCTAGTCTGATAATCCCATGGATAACGTGAGTCACATCAACTAATAGATTGATTTTTATGTTGTTCAATTTCAAGTGCATGCATTTAACTTTTTGGGATTTGGGGGGATTGTTATTATTTTTTTATGTATCTTAGTTCATCATCATTATAGTAATGAATTGAGTCCAATTTGAAAAAAATAATCTTCATTCCACTTTTTTGATTTCAAATTTTCCAAATCATTTCTTAACATATTCAACCCAGAAACTTTATGAGAATATAACTTATAAAAATACGATGTATTCTATCATTACATAACCATTATTCACTGCAATTGATCAATACCATGGGTACATGTTTTGGATCAACACATTGGTTAAGGTTAAATAATGATGGTGCACAATGAAGGGTAGAATGGGAGTATATTGGGGTTCCCCTTCTTCCTTGTTTGGTGTTCAACAATGGTATGGTGCAATATGAGAAAATATCCAATGTTGTTTGTGTGGACAAAATCTTGATGATTTTTAAGCACATTGTTCAATGGATAATGCCTTGTATATATTCATTAAGGTTAGAGTGAAGTACATAGTGGAAACAAAGAGCAAAAACTTGACAAAAGAAAGAGTAACCTCAGAGGCCAAAAGTACTGAAGGTTGAGGGAATCCCCATTAAATAGATTGAGCCCATATGGTTTTAAGATGTTCACATCATAGAATAAAATTGGGTTCGAGCCACATAAGACAAGTGAAGAATGTTGATCAACAAAATGATTTTCCACCCACCATGCATGAACCACTTTGATGTTGTTGTTAAGCATACCTTGTAAATCTCTAATGATGTAGTAAATCAACCAAGTAGTGGATCCAATTCCATGCATAAAATTTTGAAGGATCATTGAGTCAAGTTCAAACTTTGATAAAATTACATCATCTAGTGAAACCTCCTAAATCCCAAAAGAAACTCCTTTTCCTTTTCTTGTAGTGAGGCGGCTTGGCCCATACGGGAAGAAGACCCCAAAATGACTGAGCAAGAGGAGTCATAGACAACCCCTCCTCTACAGAAGACCCCCATATTGTAGGACCCGTATGTATTTAGTTTGAGTACCATGGAAGGAGGATTCCAAAAGACCTAATGGCGATTAATGTTGCTAATACCATGTTGAGTAAAGTGAGTATTTAGTTGGAGGCATTATAGGGAGGGAGCCTCACAGAATTTACTATTGTGAGTGACCCAATCATGGATAATTTTTATTGTTATAATAATAATAAATATGCAAGAGATTTGGACCCCTTAGTGCCTCATCTTATTTGTAGTCATCCATAAGAACCACCAGTATTCATGAAAATATTATTATGAGCCAGTTTTTCGAGGCCCTTCTCACCAAAACCGTGAAACCACCAGTCTATAAATGAAAGTGAAAGTAAGTTTTGTACCTATATGTCAGTGAACCCACCAAATTATCTCCACATATCATAATCCCAGTTTCCCAAAATGAATAGGTTACCCTCAATTTTATCATAATTATTTTTGAAGCATGATAACCTCAAAACTGTAGGGATTACACAACATTTGAGGTTCTCATCTAGTGGAAAAAATGATCCTTATCCTCTATGTTAGAAATTTTTACCTAATGGGAATATATTTGGGAACAATATTTCTATTAAAACTCTCTTCATGGTGTTGCAAACATAGTGTGTTATAGAAGTCCCTCCAGGATAAGTCACCCAAAGAAGAAAGGGTAAAAAAATCTATTTGGTTTGGAATTGAGAAAAATGAGGTTAAATGTTTCCTATTGATTATTTTCCAGCTCTACCTCGTTAAGGTGATGATACAAACTAGCCTCCCTGACGGAAATAGAGGTGGAATGACATCCTTAGAATCCTATAACATCCCCACCATTGTTACGATGACAAAAAGAGATATATCTCTTCCCTACAAACCATCGAGTATGTAGTAGTAGTGCAGTGATGAGGGGGGAGATCAGGGACCAGAATGGTGGAGCATGGATTATGTTTGGACATATAATGATATGTGTTCATTTTCTGAATTAGATGCAATATTGTCAAAAACCAAAACATATGGGAACTCTTAATTTTTTTTTGAAATTGTAGACCAAGGATTCAATGTAGAGAAAAATATCACACTGTTTGACTTGTGTCAAATGGTGTGTGACCCAATGATGGTGGCACAATTTGTACATTATGGTTGCATGAGTATATACACGTTCAGGCTCATGATTGTAGCCAGAGTAAATAGATTTTATCTAGTACTCAAAAATGACTATGTATATAGTCAAGACTATAATACATGGGCATGGATTGAATTGCATGTGTACATGATGATTTTTCACTATGTACTATCCCAACCTTTGCATGCCATGTATTTAGCGAAAAAACAACATATTCATAGAATGAAATTTTGCGTGAGATGGATAGAGACAATAATACCTGGGGAAGGAATGACATTTCATGTACCCACTAGTACAAGTAGTGTACATTATCTTAGTAAAACTGATCCCCTATGCCTATTTAGATTTTTCTAGTACCAGTTGAGTGTGTTCCCTTAGTCAATCCTTATGTAGATATATTGGTGAATTATTTCATCGACTAAGGATTGTGATACCATATAATGGGTGCATTTAGATAGAGTATTTATGAATCCCTCAATGAGGGATGGGGTGTGATCCACTATCATATCAAATTTCCTAGTGGGTTTACAGAATCATCATGGGGAACATATAAAAGCGTATGACCCCCAACATATACTTTTATACATGATTTAGTTTTGGTAATTCCTAATTAGTTCTGAACATATCCCAAGTCTATGCATTTAGATCTTTGGACATCCAAGGATTACTTCTTTGGTGAGTCCCAAAGAGCATGCACCCACGTATTAGGGCCATTAGTGATAACAAGTCCCATGGATTTGATCCTCCTAGAAGAGTGTTACCATGGATAAAATATAAAATTTTGAAGGGACCACACCGAGATATCCACGTTTTAGTGATATCACCTTATCGTACAACCTATGTTGGTGTTCCCAGACAAGAATAATAGGTGGAGAGATTTTAAAGAAACTAGATCTAAATAGATAGTAGTGGTAGTAGGTATACAGTATCCAACCCATGGAATCTAATATCCAATGAAATACATGTATATATAGGAATGTGAAAACACTAATAGAGGATTCTAGGATGGGGGTTTGCATTTCATGTATAACTTGATGGATTTAGTTGGTGTAGGGAGAGGTAGTGTTTCCCTTGAGATGGTCCGAGAAACCATGATCAGGATTGTATGACCCATCCTATAACTGATATAGATAGAGTTAATGGACCACCATGTATGAGATAGTGGTAAGATCATGGGGTCTGCAAGACATCATGCATCATTGATTAGTTTGGGGAGCAGTTTTAGGTGGAAAACGTTTTGAATTGTTTCCCCCACCACACTCATGTGGTCTTCACCAGCCTTATATATTTCATGTGAAAGGATGAGGATATATATAGGAAATCTAGCCCAAATAACCCAAATCTTTAGGGATTATTATATGTGTGATATGTTCCTTATCTACTTTTCTTGTAGTAATGATAGACATGGGTGAGAGCCTTTCACTTGGAGACATTAGCTGGAGATGATTTAATAATGAAACTATATTTCTGGATGTGTGATCTAACTATTGGAAGATATAGGTTCTTATCATAGAAAATTGTAATATATGTGACACATATGAGGCCATTTTTAGTAATTATAGGTTATCAAAGTTTCATGCCCATATTATTTATTTCAGGTGTACGATGTGGTGTATTTGATGTGACATAATGAGGGGTTCCTTCATTGGGGAGTGGGAAACCTAGGTAGATTTATATGGGATCATATAGAATATTATATAATAGACTAATCTATATTTTGATAGTATTACCCTTAGAGTAGTGGATTATATGGGCTTACATCTTCTTATAGTGGTGTCGGGGTACAAGGACGTATTTCTCCATGAATATTTAGTATTACCTCCCCACTAAGAGTTAAAATTATGAATTTAATTTCATATTTAGAGTTACCAAATATCTATAACATAATATCAGATGGATCTAGTAAATTTTAATGAGCTGACACTGTTATTTGAGGCCAAGAAAGTGAAAGGGATTAATTAAACCATGTGTGTCACCTAGGACAACCCTATTTTTTCATGAAGGCTGATAAGAGTTATAGGGTGTGTGTGGATTACCATCACATTAATCAAATTATTGAAATGAATAAGTATCTAGTATCTTGGATTAATGAACTATTCCATCAGTTGAATGGGTTGATATGGTTATCAAAGATAATCCTTAGATAAAATTATCAGTAGCTTTGAATACAAGAAGATGATATACCAAAGATGATATTGAGATGTCACTATGGTCATTATGAGTAATTCTTGAGGTTGTTCGGCTGGATGAACATCCTAGTAATGATCATGGGACTCATGAATTTAAATTTTTTAACCATTATTAGATAGGTTTTTTGGAGTCTTCATTGAGTACATTGTAGAGTACTCGACATATAAGGATGAGAACACAAGATACTTGGGGACGGTCCTAGATATACATAGAGAGTACCCACATTGTTTGTAGAACTCAATGTTTCAGTTCTAGATTTTAGAGGTCCAATTTTTGGGATTTGGATTTCTTGGACAAGGGTGTATCAATAGACCTGGTGATGATTGATGTTGTGTTAGCTTGGTATCCACCTAATAGCATCACTAACGTATAGAGCATCCTTGGGTTAGTGGGATAGTATATATTATTCTTGAATGATTTCTCAAGGATAGTAGTTCTATTGAATTCTTGGACTCTAAGTGGTATCCATTAATATTGAAAAATTGGTTAGAGTAGGATTCCCAATAGTTTTGGCTATGTTTGAGGAATACTCCCATATTGATATTTCTAAAGGAGGGCGTTGAGTACATAGTGTTATGCAATGCCTTAGGGACCAGACATGGTTTTATTTTGATATAGATGTAATTAGTGATTGAATAGGGGACCCAATAGTTGATACCACTTACTCATAACTATGAAACCCATCATATAAAGTTGGTAGTAGTAGTATTCATTTGGATGATCGCGTGACACTACCTTATGGGTGAGTAGTTTCTCTTATATTTTTTCTATAAGAGTCCTATATATTTATTCTCATTGATGGATCATAACATTAGACATTGGTTATTTATAGATTTCCTTAGGGATTACGGTGTCATTGTATAATATACTATTGGGAAAGGGGACATGGTGACTGTTTCTCTCAATAAGGGATATTTTCATAGTTTTAGAATGATAAGTTGGAGCGGTTGGCATCACTGAAGTTCTTTTTAGTGGAGACGCATTGTGTGAAATCTATAAATTTTATGGTTGTTACCCCAAATATTGTACAATGTGGAAGGGAGGATCAATTTTTGGATTCTAACTATGAGACCATTCCAACTCAGTTATCCACTAGGAGGGATACTGATGGATTCCCAAAAGGTGGGAAGCATGTAATTTTTTAGAGGAAGAAAAGTGGTACGTGTGATGTTGTATGAGGAGGTTATGAGGGTGTTTTTTACATCCCAATTATCAATACATCTAGGTGGGGTGAAGATATACCAGGACCCTTAGAGTCAGTTATAATGTCCAGTGTTGAAGATGTGTCTAGTATAGTTTTTCTCTCAATTACTCACATGAAAGAAAATGAAGGATAAACACTAGGTTATGTCGGGTATAGCTCAACCACATATGTTACTAGAGTAGATTTATTAATGAATATATATAGAAATTATGGCATGGCTTCCACAAATTTATAGTGTAATATTTTCCATATGGGTAATTATAGACTGACTCACAATGTCATCCCACATCCAAGATATTCCAGAGCATAGTTTAGTTGATCATTTGAGAATTCTTTATATAAAGGACATATTCAACAATCACATAGTTCCCATGATGATCATTTAAGACTATGATTCAAACATCACATCATCATTAGGTAGAATATTATAGGAGGCCTTTGGGACTCGATGGTATTTGAGAATGATGTTTCACCCCCAAACTAGTGATGATATTGAGTGGACCATTTTGGTTTTAGAGGGAATATTGTTGTCTTTCATGTTCATCTTTGGATATAGATGAGACAATGGCCTATCATTCGGGAGTTTGAGTAAAAATATAACGACCATTCTTTCATTTTTATGGGACTATTATGGGGAATTTTATGAGAGGCGCTATAGTACAACACTATTTTGGAAACTTCTTGAAGAGACGACACTTATGGTTCTAAATTATGTATGAGTAATTAAGTATAATGTTAAGATAATATAGTAGTGTATGAAGACTACAAAGGGATGACATAATACTTATAAAAAGCAATGATGGAGGCTTTCGTGTTCAAGGGAGCAGACTATTTTTTTATGAAGATCACCTTGATGTGGATTATAGTTATTTTTCTAGGGTTGTAATTTATCTATGAGATTATTCTAGACGTTATAGATTTCATGTGTGGTCATTGAGATGGAATTCAGATTTGACCTACCACCGTAGTTATTCTAGGTACACAACATCATCCACGTGTCATATATGAGTTGGTATGTGAATTAACCATCACATATTAATTACTAGTGAAATATGGACAAATAGTTTATAACTAAGTATAAATAAGACATGTTCAAGATCAGGGATCACCAGGAGATAATCCCTTTTAGATGATTGAATCCCTTAGCATGTGTCTGGTGGTAACACATGAATTTGAGGGAGAACAAATGGGAGTAAGAGACCTAGATCCAGGAAAAGTAGCATCAATTTTTTGAGCATTCTATTTTATTTTTTATACAAAAAATCTTATATTGGGGAGAAGGTGATATACTAAAATTTTCCATTTATGACTTTTAAATATAAGAAGTATCATTTTTCCATGCTAAGAATTGAGATGGAATTATCTTCAAAGACCCAGTGAGTCTCGCAGGTCATGTAATAATAATATTAAATATATTATATCATACACATGAATTATTTTATAAATAATGGGTGAAATCCAAATCTGGTACATGGATGGATAATCTAAGATAGAAGTGAATTCTAGAACGTGGATTTAACCATACGTGTTTCATTTTGTTTATAACCATTAGGTGTTTTGATTGAGTACCACCTAGGGTGAAATGATGACTTAAAATTAATATATTTATTTGATTTTTTAATTAAAATCATTAAAAAATTATCCTCTATGAACAGATTATAATAAATAATTCATAGGGTTATCTGCATTACCAGAATATTGATAGGGTAGACATTGGAGGATATCTTGGAGATTAAAAATAGATCGAGGATCATGATCCCTTCAAGGTACATATTTTTCCCCAATGAAGCTCAAGGATATCAGTAGTGATGAAATCACAAATTCATTATCACTGATTGACCGAAATATGACGTATGAAATGTTATTTTCATTTGTTTATTTCTCACTATTTTTATCTCATTATGAATGTTATTACGATTAACCAAAATATAGACTCTCAGGTTATTAGTGTTTGTGGAATCATGTTTATCTTTTAGGAATTTATGGTATTGATAATTTTTATCTCTATTTGATCAACAATATAATTGTAATTAGTCAAGGATAACACAAACAATGATTAAGGTTTATTATTCTTTTCTAAAAATTGAATTTATTATCCATTTCTTAACATGTTCATAAAAAATATTGTTTTTGTATGGTGGATCAAAAAATACCCAGTATTGGATTTTTTTGAATCTATTATTCGAGGAAAACCATCAATACCACTATTTCACGTTAACGATTGAAGGAGTGAATTAGGTGTGATGATGTAAATAGATGATTGGTGGTATAATAGTAGCAACTCAATGTTACCAATGATCCATATTTTTTGTGTAGAAATGGAATGTTATGTTTGGAGGGGATACACCATGTGGTTTAGGTGGCCAAAATCAAAATGATGGTGAAATATGAGCTTGGACAGATCGAGATATTGTTAAGTAGTGGATTTGGATGTGATGGTGGAGGGAATAAAAATGCATGAATTCTTTGAACTTTTTTGGAAAATTACCAAATACTGGGCATGGAATCCATAGAACACATCCCTTTTAGATCCCTTATATAGAACTACGGTATTTTAATAGAGATAAATATCCCATTATTTGTGACACGTTTCACATGTTGTGTGATCCATTGCTAGTGGATAGATATATACTCCTAGTATACATGGGAAATGACATGGATAGTCACACAGGAATGAATGCAGTACGATGGAAGGACAAAATACTCTAACATGGGCAGGTAGAAGGGAACAACCATAGTATAAAGGCTCGACCTGCACTATAAGGGAACCAATAAATTTATATGCTCCATGAATAGTATATTTTTGAGTGCCGAACCAACCACTACAAATCATTTATTTAGAGATAACATTACATTAATTTGAAAAAATACATTATATATTAGATGGTGAGATATGAATAGACCTTAGATAATACATTAATTCTCAGTTCCCTTTTAGTACATTTGATATACCTTTTAAATGTAGGTTCAGTCACATAGTTACATCAGCTTTGAGATGTATTAGTTGATAATGTTCCCATGGTCCATCACTTGGACTGTGCAATGTGGAATCACGTTCTAAGAATCGGGTTGTCAACCCCTATACGGGTTGGTTTTATATAAATGTTTCATGAATCCCTTTGTATGTTATAGGGTGGGATAATTTATAATATCATCTATCCTAATTAGAAATTGAAGAGCCATCATATCCAACTTACCTCAGAGTATAATCCACTAAATAGTGTATTATTCCAAATAAGGTTTTTGGAACACCCTAGTAGTATTGGGTGTGATTCCCTGTCTATATATTAGGGTACTCGGATATCTAGTGAGTACTTATTTGCTAAGTCCTGATGAGCATGACCCATCAGATGTTCACCATCAGGGATCGTTTTTCCAACATAACGGATTCTCCGAGGTTAGCATTACCCAGAATCCTTGAGAAAAATTATTTGGATGGATGTATGGATTAGGCATGTTTGAGACATTATGTCATTTACTATTATATCTCTTTTATTATTATCTATGTCTCGTATCCTCTTGACATACCTTTTTATGGTCTTAATCTCCTCTTGGTTCTTATGTTTGGTTATTTCAGGGTGTCCTAATGTGTATTGTTATACTCACCCCATTATGGGATCTTCCAATATATATCATGTCTCACACAAATTATTGGGTATTTAATGGTTTCCTATGAGTACTTGGAGAATTAAAAGTACTTTGAGCTAGATAGGAAATGGTTTTACTAGGAGTTACACTTGATAATAGTCCCCTCCTTCTAATGTAGTCAAACTCTTATTTCAGTTTTGGTGGAATTGAATTTGACCTTTATTATCTAGTACTTTGGTTTTACATTGATTGTGTAATCTATATATATACATTCATTATGGAATTTGAAAAATTATTTTACCATTCTACATAATATGGGGTTTTAAGATGTTTGTGTGTGTGTATATAAATACCATAGGATAAAGACTCCTATATGTGATATATTCTTAATCAATGCTTCTTTCCAACTCTTGATCTATTCTAGGTCGGAATGGTCTATCATGTGTAGCATACTACAAGTAAGGGTGGACTCAATGTGTCAAGTAATGACATGACTACTTGTTTTGTGAATGTTAATTTGATATAAATTTTATAAGATAATAATAAATGAATTTATTTCAATCTGAATTGAAATAAACTAAATCCTAAATAAAAAAATATTCATACCTTATAATTCTCATAGTTTTATCCCTCTGACTCATAAGGTCCATAATCATAAGAGTTTCATAAAATTTAATAACCTAAAACCTAATATTAAAATTATAACACTTCAATTTTCTTTTAAATACAAATTTCTATTGTAATATCCCTGGTAAATAAAGAAATAATACATTTTCATTTTCATTAATATTTTGTGAATTAAATATTAATTTTACTTTAAAAGGGTTTCTATGATAGAAGGAGTTGCTGATAGGCAACAACGGGTTTCTTTGAAATCATACATTGCAAAATAATAATATAATATTATTATTTCAAATGGTAGTAAAATTCTGGCCATTTTATTGGCGGTAATGAATAGAAAAAACTAAAATATGATTATACATGTTTGTTAGATGTTTTTACATTTATCCAAGAAAATTTATAGACTTAAAATGTAAATGAATCTAATTTACAATAAAATGTATATTTACCACCTTTTAATGTTAAACCCCCATTAATTATATTTTTATTCATTTTTATATGTTAGTTTTTACAAAATTAAATTCTGCTATAAAATTAGGACATCAAAATTCACTTTGGTTAAAAATTTGGTATTTTTCTGATGAAATTCTATTTTTGATGAATCGTGGAAAATACTGTATTTAAATTTAAAAATGCCTTTTAATATATTTTATTTATATGGTTTGATTATTATTTTAATTGGTTATAAAGTTTAATTTGAATAAATTTTTACCATTTAATTAAATGTTGGTAATTGTATGTAATTTCACTTTGTATTTGGATATAAACATGTGTCGATCTTTTGATAGTAAATAGTTTATAAAAAACACGCTTTCTGTTATGACGGCGGGAATTAATTTTAAATAAATTTCATACACTACTATGTTTTTAATTTTAAAAAATATATTCTATATTTGGAATCATTGGGTTCAAATTTAGTAAATAGTTAACTTTTATTTTTAAACATTTTAAATATTTATAATAGTAAATATTTTATTTATCATTGTTAAAAGATAAATCTCGTAAAAAAAGGGTAAAAAATTTTATTATAATAATATAAAATTTCCATAACATGTGTCATAGTCTTATTGGTTGATACATTTCCGACCATGGTCATCATTGGGTTGATTTTGGGACCCCATGGAGCCACTTAATAGTGAAAATGACACTTTTTTTTAATTAACATAATGTAAAGACAAAAATAACTTAAACAAATATCTTTTAGTAAATCAATTCTTAGAAGGGGTCATATAAGTTATCATTTTGACTATAAATATTCATCATAAATTTAAAAATATTTCCTAAATCATGATATATTTTTTATAATTTTTATACTTCATATACGAAAAATTATTTATGACATAATAATTCTGCAGTGTTTACCTCATTAATAAATGATTTAAATAAATAATATTATAAAGATTAAAATAATATCTGAAACCAGTCCAATTTTTATTGGATGATTTTATTTTGACCATGAGTTATCTTATCTTTTAATTTAACATGTTTCGGACCTTTAAAATCTGAAAAGCATTATATAATAAAATAATATTTTCACACATTCATAAAGAGCCCCTCCTCTCCCTTATAAAAAACCCTCACTTATCACCAATAACTCACTCCTCTCAAGCCCCTTGGGTCATAAAAATCCGGCCGAAATAAGCTTTCATGATACCTCTCTTCCACCTAGAATCCTTAACTTGGGAAGAAGACACTTCAAGAAGTCATTTTGGTTCAATCCAAATGGAGTTACACGAAATAAAGGTTACAAGTTTTATTAATTATTTTCTCTTATTTTACTTCTCCAACCCCTAAACACTTTTTATTGTTTTCATTGATAATAACCACAATATCCTAAATATACTAAGATTTATTTATGAGAGGTATTCTAACTACACTTTCACACACCTCAATCTAATGGGTAAATAACATATTGTTTATATGGATAGAAAACTAACGCCTCGTGAAATGCTGATTGTAAAATGTTCTCCTACCGCCTCTCATAATGGACATTAAGATGTCACTATATTTATATATTATATTTATTATGTTTACGTTTTATTTATGCTTCTTGATTTATTATGTATTTCTTACCTTTATGGTTTCCATTATTGTTAAACATAATAATTTTATTTGACGAAGTGAGGACTACCACCCCCTCAATGTGGTATGAATCGTTACTGCCATATATGTGACGTATAAAGGATGGAGTTAAACATATTATATATGATATAATAATTTTATTATAATATAACTGTGTATCTTTATGTTTTAATTCTATTAAAATAATAATTAGAAATGAAAGTAGAGTTCATGCCTACGTACGACTAACCGTCTCCATGGACGGTGCATTTCATTTCATACCTCCAAGTGGTATATAATATTATAAATACATGTATATACTAGAAATATATGATATATAAATCTTTATTATCATTCTGTATATAATGAACATTTGACCACGTGAACAACATGTAATTACAAGATGTCCATTTTTGACTCAAGTACCAAATACCGACAAAACCACCATTATTAAATTAAATTATTACATAAAGTATATAACATGGTAATAAGTGATTTAAAAGGAATAATGAAATTAAAAAAGAATATTATTCTAGTAGAAAATAAATTTAGTTTATTAATCAGAATATTAAAGAATGAACGGGTCAAGTTGGACAGGAGGTAAGGGACTTCGTCTCAATCTCCTTTCAATGAGGAATATTTTGTTTTAATGCATGAATTTATTTTATATTCTGTATAAAATCCATTTACTTTTCATTTCATTCAAAGGGAATATTTTTCTAAGAATCCTTTTAATAAACGACAAAAAATAATGTTTCTTTTTAATGTATGCAGTGACAACAACATTCCCGCCTCCGTGAGTATTATTTGATATTTGGATTCCTTAACAAGCCTTAATATTTTTAAAGGAAAATAAATACCATATACAATTTTACATATTTTTGTATTGAAAATGGTTTTTATAATGGATTTGTTATATCAATATATTTAAAAAATATATTGTGATTCAAATGTAGAAATGTTATATTTATTTAATGTTTGTTTTATGTGTTATGAATATGTTATAGTTCATGGGCCTTGTAACTTATACGGGTTGTTCCGTGATAAACCTAGGGTAGGTGAGCCTGAGATAGCTCACTAATGCATTAGGTAATGTGACGTAGGTAAGCATGAATTATTCTCATATGATATTTAGGGAATAATCTATGATGGGTATTCCAAATATAACTCCCTACATAGCTGTCAGAATTAAAATGTAAGTATGATATGGATGCCTCAAGTAACCTTTATGAATAGTGGTTTCTATGTAAATATTATTATTTCCTAAGGTATTTTGATGATCTTTTGTTTTTTATGTATTGAGGAACTAATGTTTACTTTTTTTTAATTACCCATACTGATATTTTTATACTCATCCCATGATTTGATTTGTTTTTCATAAGACGTAATGGTGAATATGGTCAATGATTTGATCAATGAAAATTCATGATATCTAAAACAAGGGACTAGACATGAATATTTTTTTCACGAGTTATTATTTTATAAAAAATAATGGAAACTGAGTAGATTTGTCTACCTTGTAATTTTTGAGATGTAATGTAACAACTATAGTCTAATTCTCTAAAACTCTAAACATGAAAAGATCCCCAATGTTAATTATTCATTTAATTAAAGATTATGTAATGCTTAAAGCTGGGTCCTTATAGTTGGTATCAGAGGTCGGTTTAGATAACTTTTGGAGTTAGGGTTTTGTTAAATTAATATCAATAAACTAATTTATTTTAATATTGAAAAGGTAGAATTTACAGATTACCATGTTTTTTGAACTAAGACATTTCTTTTTTCATAATGGTTTTCCGCAGAGGAAACATGGCTTCTATGTTGGGATGACATCAGGATGAAGACAACCTTCCAAATCAGTCACCTATGAGGGTTGGAATCGAAACTGAATAGTTTATTGCTGTGATGGAACAATTGAATCAGGCTAAAAATGGTTCTGGTATCCATGCACGAGATTATTTAGATCAACCACAGAGGAACAAGTTAGTAGTGGAGCATTTCATGAGGCAACATCCCCCTTTATTTAGAGGATCATCTGACACTTTAATATATGATTGATCGATAAAAGCACTGGAGAATTTTTGTTATGTCATGGGGTATTCAGAACATCAAATGTGTAGTCTTGCTGTTTACAGTTTTTAAAGTGAAGAATATCAGTGGTGGTTGATGGTGAAAAATATATGGTATAGTGATGAGATTGATGCTCTCAATTGGGATGAATTAAAAGTTATGTTTCTTGAGAAATATTTTCTGATGGTGGTTTGTCTTAGGATTGAAAAACAATTCATGGAATTGAGGCTGGAGGATGACTCATTGGCTGGCTATGAATCAAAATTTACTCGACCAGAAAGGTATGATCCAAATTTCATACAAGGTATTAATAGTAATGTCAACCATTTTTAATCAGGATTAAATCCCATGTATCAAAGGGATTTAGCTTCATGTGAGTTAAAAATTTATGAAAAACTCGTTTCATGTTCGTAGAAGGTGGAAATTGAGTTTGCTGATGATCAGGTGTTATTCGACATAAAACAGAATAAGAGGTCGAGGTGGAAGATGAAAGGGAAGAACTCTTCGAAAAATTCTAATGGTAAGAAACATAAGTTTACAGTTTGTGAAAATTTCAGTAAAAATCATGCTAGGTAATGTCTTTTGAATTCTGGTAAGTGCTACTGATTTGGTAAAATGGGACACTAGGCTCGTAATTTCCCTGAAAAAAGCAGGGTAATGGAATGAAAAAATCTGATTTACAATCAGTAAAATGTTTTAAGATGGATGAAATTAGTCATTATGCAAATTAATGTCAATGAAGAACTCGACTGAGGGAAAGAAACCAAACTACAAGAATAATGGGGTGGGGAAGTCCTTTGAAACTATTTGAGCACATGTTGAGCCATCATATGAAGTAGTACCAGGTACACTGTTTGGGTGTTCATATTATGCTAATGTGTTGCTTGATTCGGTCTCTACACATTCATTCATTTATTAGATGTTTTCTAGTAAATTGGGAATTCCATATCAAAATCTAAATCCTAAACTAATGGTAAAAACACCTGGATGAAATGTGGAAACAAAAAGAAATTTTATGAACCTTCATGTCCTTTTCATCGGAACTAATCTACCTTAAAACCTTAATGTTTTCCTCTAACAGATATTGACATTATTTTGGGTATGGTTGGATTTATGTTTATAAATCTAATATTGACTACATTTCTAAAGGGGTTTCTTTTCAGATTGATTTTCAGTTTGTGTACCGGAATGAACCCTTACTTTTGATAATATTTCAGGAAGCTGAGAAACTAGTAATAGATGGAAATGAATGTTTTCATTCACATATAGTTTAAAAAAATGGAAGAATTCATATTAATGATATGACATTGGTAAATGAGTATCTTTATGTTGTTCATGATGAGTTGCTTAATATAATTCCTGATTGAAAAGTTGAATTTAATGTTGACTTAGTTCCTGAGGCTAATCCAATTTCAAAACCCCTTTATTAAATGGCTCAGATTGAACATTAAGAGTTAAAAACAGATTACAAAAGTTATTAGATAATGGTTTCATTCGACCAAGCACATCACAATGGGGTGCTCCTATCTTGTACGTTAAAAAGAAAGATGGTTCGATGAGACTTTTCATTGACTATAAAGCATTGAATAATGTCATTGTTATGAACAAGTATCATTTTCTTCATATCGAGGATTTTTTTATCATCTCTATGGAGCTCAGTGTTTTTCAAAGATTTATTTGAGGTCGTGGTACCACCATTTTAAAGTAAAGGAAGCAGACATTCCGAAGACCCCATTTCGTACTAGATATGGCCATTATGAATTTTATTTATGCAGTTTGGTTTAACCAATTCTCCTACTGTATTCATGGATCTTATGAATGTAATATTCCGTGAGTTCTTGGATAAGTTTGTGGATGTGTCCATTAATGATATTTTGGTTTATTTTAAATGTAAAGAGGAGCATAAAAATACTTTAAGTGTTTTATTGCAAGCCTTTAAAGAAATGAAACAATATGGGAAATTCATAATGTGTGAGTTTTGGTTACAGAAAATTTAATTCCTTGGTCACATTATTTAAAAAAATGTCATAACTATTGATCAAGCTAAAAAATGTTGTTGAAGAATGGCCAAGACCCTGAAATATGACCTAGATTCATAGTTTTCTTTTTTTGGAAGGTTATTACTGGAGGTCTGTTGATAATTTTTCCATGTTATCTAGTACAATGAAAATGTTAACTAGATAAGGAGTTATGGTTGTTTGGAAAAAAGAATGTGATTATTGTTTTTAGGAATTGAAAAGAAGATTGGTCAATGCACCAATTTTGGCACTACCTTCCAGAAATAGTGATTTTGTTTTTTATAGTGATTCTTTGTTGAATGGACTTGGATGTGTCCTTATGAATAATGTTTTGGTAATTTTATATGCTTCATGTTAATTGAATCCCCATGAGTTAAATTACCCTACACCGTATTTGGAAGTAGCTACTATTGTTTTTTCTTTAAATGTTTGGAGGCATCATATGAATGGAGTAATATTTTAAATATATACGGACCACAAAATTTTGATGTATATATTCACATAGATAAAATTGAAAATGAGACAGAGGAGATTGTTTGAATTAATCAATGATCATAATTTCATAATACATTACCATCTTAGAAAAAAAATGTGGCTGATGCTTTGAGTCGAAAAAGTAATTTTTCATTAACCGTGATACATTTGGTATGAGATCCTTGGTTTTTGATTTGATTAACTTTGGCATGGAAGTTGTTGGCACCAAAAAATCATCTATCTTGTTTTAGGTTTCAATAAAATAATCTCTATCAGACAGAATTAAGCATGCATAGAAGGAATACAGTGAGTGGTAGGAAAATTTATAGTTTTTTAGGAGGTTATGTTTCCTAAATTTAACATTGATAATGATTGTGTTTTATGATTTGATAAGATATTATGTGTGCCTTGAAACTCGTAGATGAATAATGATTTGTTATGTGAAGCTCATAGTTCCCTATTTTCAGTTCATTCAGACAGTACAAGGATATACAAATATCTTCGGGAGGATTACTGGTGGGATGGAATAAAAATAGATATTATTGATTTTACTGAAGTGTTTGACTTTCCAGAAGGTTAAAGTAGAGTGACAGTAACCAAAAGGGAAGCTTAAATCTTTACTGGTTCCAGAGTTGAAATAGAATAATATATCCATGGACTTCGCTATGGGATTACGGAAGAAATCTGGTGGTAGTAATGCAATATGGGTTATTATTGATTCATTGACTAAATCTGTTCATTTACTTCCTATTCGAGATACTTTGTATCTAGGTCAACTTTCTTTGTTGTATGATAAAGAGATAGTAAGGTTGAATAGCGGTTCCCTCTCCATTGTATCAGATCATGATCATAGGATTACTTTTATCTTTTGTAAAGGCCTTCAAAAATCATTGGGTACTGAATTAAATTTTAGTAAATCTTTTCATCCACAATTAGATGGGTAGTCAGAATGAAAAATTCAGACCATTGAGGATATTCTATGTGCTTGTTCATTGGATTACCAGGAAATTTGAGACCAACATATTTTTTGGTGAATTTTCTTTTAATAACATTTTTTTCTAGTATTCAGATGGATCCATTTGAGGAATTATATGGAAAGTTGTGTTGAACTCCATATTTTGGGATAAATTAGGTGAAAGGAAGCTGATGAGATCAAAAAAGGTAGAAGAGATGGCAGAAAAATTTCAGTTGATTCAGAAGAACATGAGAACAGCTCGAATTAGGGAAAAAAGATCTGGAAATAACCAGAAGAAGGATATTCCTTTTGGGGTAGGTGATCATGTCTTTGCCAAAGTTTCTCCATGGAAAAGTGTGATTAATTTTGATAAGAAGGGAATTTTTAGTGCGAGGTTCATTGTACCTTATGAAATTCAAGAAAAAGTTGGATTAGTACCATAAAGAGTGTCTTTACCTCCATGTTTTTCCCAGGTACAAAATGTTTTTCATGATTCAATGTTGAGAAAGGATATTCTAGATCCATATTAGGTTTTATGTCCATAGGTAGTTTAGTTGGAAAAGAATCTCACTTATAAGGAACAACCAATATAGATTCTTGACCAAAGAGAGCATGTGTTAAAGAATAAGGTAATTCCCTGGGTAAAGGTTTGTTGAAAAAAACCATATGGTTGAAGTGGCAACATGGGAATCTGAAAATACGGTGGGGGATAAATACCCCCATTTATTTGATAAGTGATTAAAATTGTGAGGATACAATTCCCCAAAGTGGGAAGAATGAAACAACCCTGGCACATAATGAAATAACCCATTTTCATTTTGATTAATATTTTGCGATTTAAATATTAATTTTAATTTAAAAGGGGTTGTTATGTTCGATGGCATAGCCGATATGCAACTACAAGTTTCTTAGAAATCTTATATTGCAAATTAATAATATAATATTATTATTTTAAATGGTAGTTAACTCGTAGAAATTTTATTGGTGAGATTGAGTAGAACTAACTAAACTATGATTATTATTGTTTGTTAAATGTTTTTACGTTTATACAATAATATTGAGAGGCTTAAAATGTGAATGAATCTAATTTACAATAAAATGTTGATTTACTGCCTTTTAATGGAAAACCCTATATAAATCTAGTTTTGGTCACATTAAGTTGTTCTTTTTTACAAAACAAAATAATTCTTTAGAATCATGATATCAAAATTCACTTTGCGTAAGATTTTGGAATTTTTCAGAAAAAAATTAAATTTTGAGGAACAGTGGAAAATACTGCATTTTAATTCAAAAATACATTTTAATATAATTTATTTACATGGATAAGTTTAGCTTTTTATTATTTTTAAAGTTTAATTATATTATATATTTACCATTTAATCTAATTTAGTACATTGGATTTAATTTCACTTTTAAATTAGACATAAAAAAGTTTCAATCTTTTGATAGTTATTATTTCTTAAAAAACACGCTTTCTGTTTTGACAATGGGAGTTAATTTTAAATTCATTTTAGCAACTTCTATGTTTTGAATTTTAAAAAATGGATTCCATATTTGGAATCATTGGGTCCAAATTTTTAAAATAGTTAAATTTTATTTTTAGATATTTTAAATACTTACTATAGTAAAAAATTTATTTACCGTGTTTAAAGGGAATGTTTGGTAAATAAGGGTAAAAAATATTATTATAATAATACAAAATTACCCTAACCAGTGTCCTAATACTATCTGTTGACAAATTTCCAACCATGGGCTTCCTTTTATTGATTTTGGTACCCCATGGAGCCACTTAAGAGTGATAATGACACTATTTTAATTAAGTTAATGTAAAGACAAATATGACCTAAAAATATTTTTTATTAAATCATTTATTACAAGGGGTTATATAAGTTATAGTTTTGACTATAAATATTCATTTAATAGAGAAAAGGACTTACTAAATCATTTTATTTTTTTATAATTTTTATACAAAAAATAAATAAAGTTATTTTTGACAAAATAATGAAGTGGTAATTACCTCATTAATAAATGATTTAAATAAATAATATTATAAAGATTAAAATAATATGTCAAACCTGTATAATTATTATTAGATGATTTTATTTCGACCATGAGTCATATTATCTTTGATTTTAATATGTTTTGGAACATTAGAAACTGAAAATCACTATATAAGAAAAAAATATATTTTCAAACTTTCTTAATGAGCCCCTTCTATACCTTATGAAAAGACCTCACCTCTACCAAATTCTTCACTCCTCTCAAGAACCTTGGCTCATCCAAATCATACCCAAATAATCTCTAAAATTCCCTCTCTTCCACCTTTAATCCTTAACATAGGAATAAGACACGTCAAGATGTCATTTTGGTTAAATCCAAAAGGAGTTACTCGAATTAAAGGTAACAGTTTATCATACTTATTTTCTTTTATTTTTAATCTCCAACCCCCAAACACTTTTTATTATTTTATTTTATAAAAACAATATTATCCTAAATATACTAGGATTTTGTTATGATATGTATTCAAACTACACTTTCATACACCTCCATCTAATGGGTAAAAACATAATTCTTCTATGGATGGAAAACTAACACCACCCGAAATGATGATCATTAATTTTATCTCCAACTCTCTCTCATGGTGAACATGAAGGTGGAACTGTATTGATATATGATATATATTATGTTTATGCTTTCCTAATGCTTATGTATTTTTTATTTGTATATTATCTTTATGGTTCCATGATAAACCTAGGGTGGGTGAGCCCGTGATATCTCTCCCTTGCATTTGGTAACATGATAGAGGTAGAAGTAAATGTCTCTCATAAGAGATTAAGGGAATATATTGTGATGGTTATTCCAAATGTAACTCTCTATGTAGTTCTGATAGCTACAATGTAAGTATGATATGTATGCCTTAATTTACCTTTATGATTTGTGTTTTCTATGTAAAACTAATGATTTTATTAGGTATGCTAAAGATATTATAATATGTATATATTGTTGAACTAATGTTTTTTTTATAACCCTTACTGAGATCTTTATACGAATCCAATGTTTTTAAATTCTTTTCACAAGAACTAAAGGGGAGTAGGGTTAAGGAAGGGATCAAATAAAAGCCAGGCTGTCTAAATCATTGGACTAAACATGACTCGTTTTTTCACCAGTTTTAATATTATGAAAAAATAGAAACTCAGTAGAAGTTTTTACCTTGTAATTTTTGAGATTTAATGTATAAGTTTTGGCCTAATTCCATAAAACAATAAACATGAAAAGATCCTCAATGTTATTTATCCATTTAATTCAAGATTATTTAATTCTTAATGCTGGGTCCTTATATCCATAGTTTTCTAAACATTTCCTTTGAGATCAACTGTAACGCACCTTACCCACAATACTAATTTTCATTCAAAAAACACAATATATTTATAAATAAAATATTTAACATCACTAAAAAATATACAATCCATCGATATATAAAGATATTTTATTATTATTGTATTGGAGGAATAAGAAAAATATTTAATCAAGAATGTAGTCTCTTATATATATATATATATTATAATCAAAACACTTCATTGATAAATTATAAATTCTCTATAGTAAAACTGCAAAATTGATACCTATTTTTTATGAAAATATTATTCAATTAAAAACCCAGTGAAAATAATTTTTAATCATAGGGTGAAAAAATAGATATCTAAGTGGTATTAAAATAAAATTATACATTTTTTGATAATATTAGAATAATTAATTTGAAAAAAATATCTTCATGAACTATTTTTTGAATGTAAAAACATTTTTTTAAATAAGAATATCCTTTAAAATAAAAATCAACAATAAAAATTAAAAATTACATTAAATTTGACGTATTTTATAAAAACACATTCAAATAATAAATTTTTTTTTTATAAAAATCAATTCATTAATAAAACTATATAATATATTATAAGAAGAAATTATTTTTTATTATAATAACTAAAAAATAAATTATTATTTAAAATAATGAAGCGGTTTTTTTTCAGAAGAGACACTACAATAGATTTAAAAAAACCATAAACATGCATAGAACATTTAAAAGTGTATAGGATTTAACCATCATAGTGTACAATATACCTTTTGGTTTGGCTTCACCCCATATTACTCATAATTCATACAACTTCCATGCACTAAATTTTGATAGATCATTTTACCACAATACATTTTATGAAATAGTTTTAACTTATTTTATCAAAACTATGAAAATTCATGTATATACATATGTATTTATATTCATATGTGTGTAGATATATATATTTCCTTATAGAATTTGAAGAAAATAATATTAATGATAATAAAACTCAATAATGAGATAAACTAAAACATATATAGAACTCAAAATTAGAACAAATAACACATGGCCATCATAAAATTCAAACATAATAAATATCTATACTGATAAGATAAAATGATCAAATAATAATAAGATAATTTATTTTTTAAAACTCATTAAATAATTGAAAGAACAATTTATTTTGAAATTCACATTATAATGATAATTTTAATAAAAAAATAGTGATATTCTTGAAAAAAGTATATATTTTATATTTATATTTCAATATGGTAAGGGTTTCATTTGTATGTATAAAATTTGATAACATTTATCATTTCACATACAATGAAAAACATTAATCTTCTCAGACCCATCAAATGAAAATGATTTATTAAAACATATCCCTTAGTATTAAATGAGGTTACATTACTAATAATTTTTTTTAAATTGATGTATTTAAGGATTTAATTTCAAAAGATTTTTCCTTATACAAAGAGGGTTTTGAAAAATCAACAATTGATCATTATTTTAAAACTAAAACATGTATCGAAAAATATATACGATTGAAATAAATATCCCCTCATAAAAAATAAACAGCAACCATTCCCATTGGGATCCTTCCCCCATGATGTTAAAAATTAGAAAAAACTAATCTCCCACATTTACCTTTCATTGATACAACAATACATGTTTTTTACAATGCTTCAGAAGGATTCATTTGAGAATACCCTTTATTTTATAACCAAAAAATATTATTTTTAGCATGTTTTCTTTTTTTTTTCAAAGCCCCACAAATAGTACCCATTACATCTTTACACCTATAGGCTATTATAGAGGTCCCAAAATCATTGTAACTTAATACCAATATAAACAAGTATTACTATAAATTTATAGTTAGCTATTGATTTTATGTTCCCATCATGATGAATATATTAAAATTTAAATACATTTCTTATATATATATTTATATTTTTATATACCCTATGGATATTTATATTTTAGTGGCCTATTTTATAGTAGTGAAATCATTTAATTACACGTATATTTATTTTTTTAACATGTAACTTGCCACTATTGTCATTTCAATGATTAAAATCAAAATAAACCAAGATTCACCTTCCACCTCATCGACTATTGAAAATATGGATTTTATGAGACAATGATCAAAATATTATACCAGTTCCTAGAAGCCATCAAGACCTATACCCACCGTCTTAGTCCTTCATCCCGCCCAAAAATTTAAAATGATGAAAAATCTTCATACATGCTATTTAGTCCTTTCAATTGTGATTAAACGGTGTTGAATCCAAGAAACAATGATCGTACTGACATGGCCTAAGGTACCAACATCAGTTATTCTATTGGAAAGGAGTATGGTTTTTAATTTATTTTATAAACTGGATTGGGTCCCCAATATTTTTGAAATGGGTACCCGAGATGTGTGAACCTCATCCATGCTTCTCTGATCCGAGGAACAACCATGAATGAGTTTCACGTTTCCCTTTATGCCACAAGAGAGGCATGAACCTCCTTTATGCTTCTTTAGTGTTGTCGAGGAGGTGTGAGCCCTATTCAGTCTTCCATAATAAAATATATGAAGGAGGTGTAAATGTGGTTCATGCCCTTGCCCTTCCAAATTATATAAAAGGAGGGCCATCGCCCCCCCCCCCCACCAATTTCTTTTTTCTGCTATGTATTTTGTTGTGATACTCTAAATAAAGTCAATATCAACATATATTTGTAGATTTTAAGAAGGTAAGATTTCTATTAATATTTTTACTGTTTAATTATGTTTAATTATGTTTTTTTTATAGCTTACAAATTTAATTTGTGATGCATAACGGTATGGATGTATAAACTAGTGTTAGTACGGATTATTTATTTAATATGTATGGATGCATGTAAGAATGTATACATTAGTGTTTTTTGTATGATTTAATTTTTTTAATGATTTATTGTCTATTTTATGATATAATTAATATTAAATATTTAGTAATTTTTAATATGGTGTGTCTATAGTGTAAATTATATTTAAGGAAACAGAATTATTTTAGAAAATGAATCTTTTTTAACTTAAATGTAAAGATGAATAGATATATATATATATATATATATATATATATATATATATATTATTTTATTGTTAATGTAATATAAACATAAATTATAATATCATATACAGTAGCTATATAATTTTTATAAAATATAATTTTTATAATATGTATCATATTTAAAGTTTTTAGAAAATTGTTTTTTTAATGGTTTAAAAAAAATTTCATTAAATAATAATTTAATTTATATAAAGTGTAAATAATTATTATTCAACGTAATAATGTTCAAAATGTAATTAATTAAATTTTTGAAAGAAGAAAAATGAAAATAAATGTACATGTATAAAATTTTATTAAGTTGAAAATAAAAGACGTTTATATTTTTATAGTAGTTTTTATGTAATTGTAAATTATATTTCTTTTACATATAAATAAAAATAATTTAAATATTTAAATTTATATTATTTAATGAATAAATAATTAATCTTACATGTCATAAACTATAAAATAAAATTATTTATATTTTGGGAGGTAGTAGAATGAAATATATATATATATATACATATGAAATTTTATAAAATTGAATACCACCTATGTTTATTGTATTATAATGGTAGTTATGTACGTTTTAATCACATTAAATTTAATTTAATTTTTTAACTGTTATTATTATTATGTATATATATATACATTCATATACATTTAAAAGTTAAATTTTTGGAAAAATGGTGTTGATATTTGAAATAAATTTCATCCCATAATATGTAATGTTATATAATAAGTAATACATAACAAGTATAAGAAAAACATGTTAAGAGTATTGTGTGATGACTGATATTGAGATGACGGACCAATTCATAATTGATAATCTATGTCTTATTTTTTGTATGTGGTTATATAATTTTTAATAATTTCATTTTTTTTCTTCATTGATGACCTACGAGTCATCCCTCACTTTGTATGTAAGAACCTGCATGTCAGACAAAAAAAAGATTTATGTTTCATACCACAAGACCCTCTCACATGCATGTTCATTGTAATAAAAATCAATTCCCGTAGAGGCATTCCCGAAGAGGTTGTTGAAAACATATGTTACACAAGAGGCATTGTTATTTTAATTGAGAATGGTCGTTATTGTAATATTTATTTATAGATACTCTAGAATATCACACATAGGTTTCGATTGTTTTTCACATAATTATAAAATAATTCCTATTAATTGTCAAGATTGATTCATGGTTATTTATTCAGAATCAATTAATATTTATGAATCATTTGATGATGTGGTATAAAAATATATAATGTTTTATTAAATTTGGTTATGTGATAACATCATTGTCCCTATAAATCAATAGTGACAAACTAATCCATAGAACAAATCTCATGATCAAGTCATTTATTCAATCATAACTGATTGGAAAATTTAAATTGATCATATAGTATATAAAATATTATTAAATAAATTTTTCTAGGTAATCAGGTATGCCTAAATATATTTCAATGGAGAGTTAATTTATATTGTGTATGGTTTTTTCTATATTTTTTCACCTACAAGAGTGGAAAAAACGTTTTCATTTTGCGACATTGGATGAAGTTTTCAATAAAATGCATAGCCAGTTGAAACTGAGGGAAAATCAATCAATTTCTTCAATAACATATCGAAATATTCAATATGAAGAACATTTATTGCACAATGAGTACCATTTGTTTAATGATGTGGATTGTATGGATGATTCTTTGTTATTTAGGAAATAATATAGTAATGGTTTGATGGAATTTTATGTCGTTAATTGTTATATTGATGTGGTGAAACCAACTACTAGAAAACCATTTTTTCATTACTCTGTATAATTTAGTCCTTAACAACACTCTTATTCACTGCCTCCTCATATGACTATAATGATATAACCAAATTATGAAAAAGATTATCTGAATTTTGATGAAAATGTTGGAGAAATCCCTTTCTGTACAACAGATATAGTGAATGAATGTTTATTTGAGGATAATGAATTTTCTGAGGCTTCAAGAGGTGATAAGGGTGAGGGTGATATGGGGAATGGACCTTATGAGGTTCCTATGAGAGATATACATCCATGGAAGGGTGATGTGGTGAATCAACCTTTTATGGACCCTTTGAGAGACATACAACCAAACATCAACAAGTTAGTGGTAATCATCCTTCAATATTGAGTTCATTAGTTCAAGGAATTACACATGAAAAACATTTTGATTGGGATGTCATTACAATGGCTTGTGAATTTTATGACATTATAGGGGATATATCTACCTCAATTGATAATTCCATCGATGTCATGAAAATTTTAAAAGTAAAATTTCTATGAAAAAATTGGTAAAACAAGACCACATATAGAGGAATTTCACATTTTCGGTAGATCAGTTGAAGAAGAAAAAATATCTCAATCTATGTGAATAAAATGGGCTAGAATGTGAATTTTTAGTAATGGAACCATATGATAATTTTTTTCATACTGTATGAAATCCAAATTTTAAGGATGACACAATTATTTTCACCCATTCTTGTCGCGGGATCACTCTTCACATGATAGAGAGTTTATATCAACTATTCCTATAGAGATGATACAAACTTGCCAGAAATATCCCATTTTCTTTTTTAGGAATTATTTCAATAAATGTTTAACAATAATATATCCTATGAAAAATATTATAATGAAAAACAAATGGAAATCGTAAATGTGTGTGGTGATTCAGATGAATCATATGAAATTTTTCCACAACATATAGAATTGTTGTCTCTCAATAATAAAATTATTTATCATCTGGACACTTTTGAGTATGTGTCCTCTAATCACCGAGATAATCAATCATAGTTAATGTTCAATTTAATTTTTTTTCCTTTAATCCACTCATTACTATTTTTCCCTTATGTAATCAATTTATTTTTGTTGATGGTACTTTATTTTTTGACATGTATACATATGTACTACTTATTTATTCCAAATATGATGATAATTGTTATCCTCTACCAAATATAATATCTATTATTGAAAATGTAAATTTTGAACCGTAGAGTTCATTTTTGGCATATGTATGGATTCATGTCATATAAAACAATGGAGATTGCCTCATATCTTATAGACATCGAGTGATTATAGAAGGCAAAAATAGTGATGAGATTTCATGGATAGAGATGAATGTTTATCATCAATTTTTTATTACACATATTGTAAGTAATGTGCATAGAAATTTTATATATGATGTAATAAATAATGCGACACTCATGTTGGGTATGTTATTTTAATCACAATTTTTGGAATAAAAATTTAATATTCCTTTTAATACATTATGCTTTTATGGTTTCAACATATGATCCCCAAAAAATAATGGTTTTATTGATGTCTTAAAGATATTTGAAGGGCTACTAATTATTTTTATAAATATATGGAGCATATTTCAATAAGAAAAATTGCCATTAATATAGGATGGTGGTAGTAGATATGGCCATGTGACCCCTAATTTAGTGGAGTTCAGAAATTTTTTCCTTAATGGTATGAAAAATATTCAAAACTAATGTTAGTGCAAGAGATAGTTTACAGATGCTGGAACTAATTTGTGGAACCCTCCCAAAAGGCCTATTAGATGATGAAAAATTAAATGATTTTTCCATATCATTTCTAATGTGTCATTGATTAGAAACCACAAAAGGAATCAAGATGGAATATTTTAACCTTTTATCATGAAATGAGGATCTTTCATGTAAGAGAGTGATATGACTAGTATACACATACCAGTGGTTGATTTCTTGTGGTCATGTTTGATAATAGTCATTGTGATTGAGGGAAAATTACGGAATTAATATATCCTTTTGCACATGTTGTTGCATCTTGTGATATTGTAAACATAACATGGGATCCCTATGTTTACCGGTGTATCACCTGAGCACTTTGGTTAACTTTAATATTGCATATTGGATGCATGTTAGTTACATTCACTCTATCTCATTTTTTTATGATTGGCTGAATGTTTTCATTGATATTTCTTGGTTTCATAAGTAGGTTTTGTTTTCATTTATATTTTTTTCCAATTTCTGACATTTTTAAAATTACATTATTCATACTACCAGGTTTGTCTCCTGGGGAAGACTAAATTATAGTGCAATCCATAATTATATTGACGTGCCTCATTAAAAGGGAGGGGGATTACAATGATACATTTATCACACAGATGGACATTCTTGTAAGATATTCCTCAAGGATGAAGAAAAAAGCTCCACATTCCATCATCTGTGACTGAGTATATGTATTTTATCATGAATATGTATATTTTGGTTTGTATGTAGATGTTTCAGTAATGAATCATTTTATTTCTAACTAGCTCCATTCCTTATTTGTTTCAATGTTGGCATTTTTCATTTATATATTCTATTAGAATGATTTTTTTCATAATACAACTACAAAAAAGTAAACATACAATGAAAATGAATATATCTTGCATCCACATGTTCAATGAGGGGTTTTAATCACTATTGACATATATAAAAAAATAAAAACAAATTAAATTTTAATAGAGATCAATAAAATATGAAATTAATATGCTAAATAAACAAAAACTACTACATATATATTTTTAAAATTTCCCCATCATAATTATATGTTATACATTCTAATTATCTACATAAAATTTTTTTTATAATTTTTATAAAAATATATCAATTTTTTAAAAAATTAAATTAAAAAAAGTAATGATGATATCATTTTTGTTGATGGCATTTCCCACATCCCACGATATCCAGGTTTCACAGCTAGTTTTAAAGGGATGTCTAGCTCTACTTTTGAGTTTGAAGCGATAATATCATTTCCATCATGCCACACCACCTCCCGCTATCATCCTACATCCTCATCATGCTGGGTTCTATGGATTAGCGATGTGAGGAATAAACTTTTTCAACTATTCGTACATTTACACATTCATAAAGAAATGGTGGACAAAGACACATATGTTTTATTTTAGTGAGGGGGAGTTGATAATTAAGATGTAGGATGTGTCAATTATGTTGGGCCTTTCCATCAATAGTGTGTCTATGAAATGCCATGTCAGAACAGATTGGTTTGATCTTGTTCAGAGATTACTAGTGATTGAGGTCCACAACGATGGAAGGTCCATCATTGGTATTAGATTATAGATTCCCTAGTTAGACCATTACTTTTTACACATAGTAGAGGATGATGACGAGATAAATGTGCTTTGATTTTCACGTGCATACATGTTAAATATGATTGGTGTCGCGATGTTTGGTAATCACTCCATTATATTTTTACATTTTCTGTATTTTCCATTACATGAGGATTTGAACCAGGATGGCTGATATAACTGAGGGTCTTATATTATTTCCTGTACATAATGGTCACTATGAATCTCATGTCACATCAATAAGATATAGATTTCAAGATACTTTATTCTTTTATAGATGTGGGTATTGGAGAACATCATGCACTAAGCTCCACATGCCCATGCACCATTTACTACAGATATTGTAGAAGACTATCCATGTTGACGATTATATTTTATTCCATCATTATAATTTCTATCTTAATTTTAGAACATTCTATTATTAAATGTTTCTACAACAATGTTATTTATAGGTGGATTTAGGGACAACAACATTCAAAAACATCTAGACATGATGTCCACACCTACAAACATATGTTGGACACACTTCAATCGATCGATGTAAGTGGTTATTATATATATTATTAAATATATACTATTTAATGTACATATATTCAATAATTAATTTATTATTCATGTTTTTTATAAATTACATGAATTCAATATACAAATGATATATTCTTGTTTTTTGGATAGTATTGTAAGATGATGCATTCCACCAGATCTTTCGTGGTTCCTTCAAATCATTTTTATACTGTTGAGTGGAATCATACTGATAGAGTAATGAGGAATATTGGATTACTTAAGCCCATTCCTAACCCTCCTAGTCAGTTATATTCATTTCATTCCATAATGATGTCAAGGAAGATTGAATTTGACTGGAGGAGGCATAGTGGTGGACATATTGAAATTTGAGATTGAGTCAATGAGTCCAAATTACAATGGGTGGGGACAATATGTATTCATTTATTGGAGAATCTTTATTAGGTGTCCACGTGTTAAAGGTCTCTATTTATATATTGTACAAGATAAATACAATCCTTTAATAAGTTGGTATTCATTCTTCTTTCCACTGTTGAAAATATTTTTTATCAACATTACTTAACAGTAGAATTTGTTTTCACAAGATGCACGTATCAATCGTCTGTAGCACAACTTTTATCTAGTAAAGGGAGATGCATCTCCCCAAACCTATTTTCATAGTGTTGTAGTAGAGTTCATTTTTTTGATGGATGAAATTTATCATGTCATTTTCATGGATCCACCACATGATGATAAGGGTGTTGATCTGAATATAGATGTACCGGGGGGATGATCCTATTATGGATGCTAATGTTGCACCGGATAAGGTGTTCATCATGATCATTATGATGCTCCACCAGCTTATCAGTCAGATCTGGAGGTAGACATAGTGATTGACTAGTTTGAGCAGGATTCTTTGTTACACCCTGATTTGAAAACTTTTTCTAAAGAACAACCATCTTCCTCAAATTTTGGTAAGAGTTCCAGCCATGATACACAATCCTTAAAGGCAGGACATTGTACAGTCAGTGAGACTATACATCCACCACATGTCACACAAGACGATGTAGAGGCAACTATTAGTGATGATATACAGGAGCAACGTACGCCATATAGAAAACGTAGATAGACATGACATGGACAGATCATATATATGTTTGGTTGTGGCATAGAGGAGCATCCGAGCTAGAAATATAGTTTATATTGATATTATATTGATGATACATGTTGTATGTGCCTTAATATTATCATTTATAGTGTTCTATTCAATTTTTCTATAAGTGTCTTACTATTATCAAGGTATCAATCATAATCAATAGTTACTATTTTTTATTCATATTTATACTTAGTAATATTATCCATATATGTATAATAAATAATATTTTTAAATTAATGGTTAAATATTAATAATATTAATTATTTTCATTTCAATAAATATTATTACTATTCAATAATTAATTTAAGATAATTATATACTACATATAATATGGATTATAATACTCCGTATTCATATGATAAATAAAAATATTAAATTCATTATTAAATAGAAATAATAACATTAAATATGACAATATATCAGTTAAATATTCATATATTAATAAATAATACTAGATATTATTAATTGTTAATAAATATTCATGAATATTAATATTTAGTTATATTTAATAATATTTAATAATATTTATGAATATTTATTTAATGTATATCTAGTACTCATGAATATTTTTTTATAAATATTATCATTTATTAGAATTTAATAAATATTTATTTATATACATTAATATTTATATTCTTAAAAACAGGATTTCACCATCGAACATTAAAAAAATTTAAATTTTTTTAATATTAATTTAATATATAATATTATTTTAATGATATTTATTAATATTCCTGAAAATTTATTATATTTTAATTAATATTTATTAAGTATTAATCAATATTAATATGTGTTTAAAAATATCGTTTTGAAGTGTTTTAATATTTGTTAATATTTTATTAATATTTTAGTATATTTTTTAATATGTATTTATATTTATTTATATTTACTAATATTTTATACATATTGTTTATTTTTAGTAAATTTGTATTTATTTTTAATTAGTACTTATAAATATTAATGATTTTTTAAATAATAATTACAAATGAAGTGGGAATGAGGTTCTTGCTTCCTTCGTAAAATTCATGCAGGTAGTGTGAACCCATTTTAGTTTCTGTTTTGTTATTTTCATTTCATTATGTTTTATGAATAAATTTTTGTAAGTATATATATAGTAGGTATATGTATATATATATAAATACTACACAGATATATATATGTACATATATACATTATAAATTCGTAACCCATTTTTTTGATATAGACATAATCATAAATTTTAAATTCAGTTACACATACACATGTATTTACATGATTATTTTTACAATTAATGGTTTACTACACACACACACACATTTATAAATACACTATCATATTCTCCACATCATATATATATATATACATAAAGATAAAAAATGTATTCGATTTTATATATACATATCTCAAATCATATTTTAAATTTTAAATATCCAATTATAAATTATTATTTACATATAACATATGAATTAAATCACACTGATAAACTAAATTTTCCAAATATATTTTAATCAACCAAATTCAATATAATCATTTATATAGCCAAAATATATATTCCATTTCATGTATATAATTCTTATTTTATTAGATATTAATAATTATTATGATTTCTTTATAACCACTACTGCAAATATGGCCTTTTACAATAAACAAAAAGGCTTTTAACAGTTTTAAAAAATTGTGATTAATTGTAGCACTAATAGGGGATATTATTTATTATTGCAAAAAAATGGAGATAAAGAGGATCTTTTATGTACGTTAAAAAATTATTGATAAATAACCCCTTTATAATATCTATTTTAGGAATGATAAAGGTATAACATACTGTAAGTCTACTATTAATGTAACAACACACCCATCAAAAACACGCAATTTCAAACAATTCTATATAAAATTTATTAACATCATGAATAAAAAATATCTACCCAGGGTATATATGATAAAATGGGGCTATATACATTTCAAACAACATTTTATATAACATTTATAATTATCTAACAAATATTTAAAAAAAACTTGTTTCATCATTTGATGCTCATGAACCCCCTAAAAAATTTACATCCAAGGAATTAGTAGCGGAAAAAATCATCACAACTAGAGAAAACAATTCCACCTAAATAAAAAAAGTAATATTTTGTTAGTAATACTGTAAAAATATATATCATATATTAATATGAAATAATAGTTTAATAAAATGTAATATTTTAATATAATATACACATTTTGATATATATACTTGTCACAACGGGTGTTGTATTTAGTTTGGGTTGATTCCTACACATTAAAAATGAGTTATGGATCGTTCTTCTAAAATATCAAAATAATACGAATGTGTCTTCTTGGTTTTGATTATTTTATTATTTTTTTACTAAAATTGATCTCAATTTTAAATAATGACACATTTGGAGTTATATTGATCACATCGTGCATATTATTGAGGTTTAAATGATTCATTCATATGCCCAATATTTAAAGGATCATTCCACTAAATCATCAAAATAATAAAAATTTATTTTCTTGGTTATTAGTATTCTAATTTTTTTACTAAAATGTAATTTCAAACTAGAAACATGAATTTTGAGTCATATCGGTTGTATTGTGTGTTAGTTTGATGTGAGACTACTTCATACAAGTCACAAATGACATATTAATCATTACACTAAATTATCAATACAATCACGCACATTTGCCTGGTTTTTATCGAGTGACATGTTTTGAACTAAAATACCAATTTTAAACATATAATAGAAACTTTTAGTCATACCAATCATATCGTGCATATGATTGAGGTGTGGTTGATTCCAAAATTCAAAAAATGACACATAGATCATTTTTTCTAAATCATCTGAATAATCCAAATTCATTTTCATGGTTTTAGTGTGTCACTGTTTCTTTTTACTAAAAAATATTAATTTTAAATAAAAATAGAGACATTGAGTTAAATACAACACTCCATGAATTATATTAAGTTTCGGTTGATTCTTACACGTCACAAATGACGTATAAATCATTTTTCTAAAGTATCAAAATAATATGAATGTATTTGGTTGGGTTTTAGTACACTAATTATTTATTTGTTTCTTTTTAAAAAAACATTTAAAACTAGAAACACACATTTTGACTCATATAGGTCACATCCTGCATCAGTTTGAAGTGAGATTGATTCATACCTGTCAAAATGACTTTTGAATCACTATCCTAAATTATCTATACTAATAGTTTGTGTTTGTTTGTTTTTTAGTGAGAGAAATTTTAGGAAGAAAAATGTCAATTTTAAATTGATAACAAGTACTTCTAGTAACACTTTTCACACTATGAATGGTTTTGAGGGGAGGTTCATTACTAAAAATAAAAATATATCACAGATCTCTTTCCTAAAGTATCAGTAAAATCCGAATGCATTATATATGTCTTCAGTATGTCACTTTTTCTTTTTAATATAAATAATCTCAATTAGAAATAAATAGATACACATAGAATTATACTGGTCAAACCATGCATCATATTGAGGTTGGGTTTAATCCTTCAGGTCTCAAATTATTTATGGATGATTTTCCTAATGTATCAAAATAATATGAATTTATATTCTCATCATTGAGTATGTCACATGATATTTTTACAAAAATTAATTTCTATTTTAAATTAAATGACACACTAGTAGTTATATCTGTTGCACCATAAGTCTGATTGACGTGTGGTTGATTCCTACACATAAAAAATGACGTATTCATTACTTTCATAATGTATCAAAAAAATATGATTGAATTTTTCTCATCTTTCAGTATGTCACATTTTCTTTTTATTAAAATTAATGTCAATTTTAAATAAGTAGATATAGTTAGATTTATACTGCTCACACTATGCATCATATAAAAGTGATGTTGATTCCAATACATTCAAAAAAATTATGGATCATTTTTCGAATGTATCAAAATAGAAAAAATTTATTTTCACAGATTTTAGTATGCATTTTTTCTTTTCACTAAAATTAATTTAAAGTTCTAATAAAAAGACACCCTTGCAGTTATAAAGGTAACACCATGTCCTTGATTGAGGTGATGTTTATTCCTACCCATCAAAAATGATAAATGTTTTGTTTCACTAAAATATTAAAACAATATAAATATTTTTTCTCAGTTTTCAGTATGTCACATTTTTTTTAAATGAAGGTCAATTTTATATAATTAGACAAACTTAGAATTATATAGGTCACACCATGCATCATATTGAGGTTTGATTGATACCTAAATTTCAAAATTTATTTATAGATCATTTTTCTAATGTATCACAATTATCCAATTTTATTTACACTTCTCTTAATATGTAATTGGTTCTTTTTAGTAAAATTAATATCAATTATAAAAAAAAATTCAAAATTAGAGTAACTGCGGACACACTATGAGTCAAATATAGGTGTGGTTGATTTCTAAACATCAAAAATGACTTATGGATCATTTACCTAATGTTTCAAATAATCCAAATTCATTTTATTGGTTTTTTGTATGTTATTTTTTTTTTTACTAATATTAATGTTAATTTTAAATAAATAGACACACTTATAATTATATTGGTCACACCATGCATCATATTATGTTGTTGTTTATTTATACATATCAAAAATGAGATATGGATTAATTTAATTGAATTTCAAAATCATAAGATTGTTTTTTCTATGTTTTAATTATGTATCTTGTTTTTTTCACTATATTTTATGTTAATTTTTAATAAATAGACACACTTAGAGTTGTAGCAGTCACACCATGTGTTTTATTGAGGTTAGATTGATTCCTAAAGATAAAAAATTACATATGGGTCATTTTATTAATTTATTAAAACAAAACTAATGTGTTTTCTCATATTTCAGTCTATCACTTGTTCTTTTTGAAAAAAGTAGTGTTAATTTTAAAAAGTAGATATACTTTTAGTCATTCTAGTCACACTGTACATCATATTGAGGTGAAATTACCTCTTACACATCAAAAATGACATATGGATATTTTTTCTAAAGAATCAAAACAATCCAAAATTATTTTCTCGATTTTAAATATTTTATTTTTTATTTTAACTAAAATTTATGTCATTTTTAAATAAAAAGAGACACTTTGAGTCATACCGAGCACATTTTGTATCATATTGAGGTGAGACTAATTCCTACATGTCAAAAATGATATATAGACCATTTTATTATGGTTTTAAAACACTTTTAATTTGTTATATTTTGTTTTTAAAATAAAATTATGTCACTTTTTAACAAAAGAATCACAGGGAGTCTTACCCATCAAACCATGATTATAAATGAGGTTTAAATGATTTATAAACATCTCAATGTCTCAAAATACTCCTCAAGTTCAAATTTTATTGGTATTTCCATTTGTTTTATTTGATTATATGTCAACATTGCATATTGACTCGATGTTCTTAGCTTAGAAAAATTTATCGGTGTTGGAAAATAGGAGAGTAGAGGATGATCATGTGTCTATTATTTCACGGGAAGTCACTCCAATCATCACATTATCTTCCTACACACTTTTTTAAGAGGAGGGTTTTCATCTAAATAACATAGAGTCTATACATTGTTTGAAGTTTAAAAAAGTGAAGAAATGGAAACCGTAATGATCGATAAAAAGTTTAAGTGTTTGAAAAAATCTATATGTAAGTTTACTTACAAACAGTAAATAAAAAGATAAAGAAGGTAACTAAATAGGAATTTGTAATAAACCTTTTCATGATAGTTTTTTATATTCATAACCCATTTCCATGTTTCCATTATCACTATTAGAGCCCAAATTTTCATCCATCCATTCATTATTTATATCCCTCTTATTAGATTCGTTAATATTAATATTTAACAAAATAAAAAAAGGGGGCCCTTAAAATAAAAGAATAAAAACATTTTAATGATAGTTATTATAGAACATAGTTTTCTTGAGACACATACCCTTATAAGATAACATCAAACCAGAAATAAGATGAAATTATGGAGGACCCCTAATTTAAACCTAGTAAGTGGTTTTGGATGAAAAGTATGTTTAGGAGTTGAAATGGGGTTAATCATGAATTCACCAATTACATGGTTGAAGTGATTATGGATATCATATGGGTTGGACAAAGTTATTTAAATTCCCATTCTATGATATTATTACAAATATACATTTCATCCCTATATAATGTAATGGTTTTCCAAATTCTATTAAAATATTAACTTAAATGATAATGGAAAAACTAAATTTCATATGTCCATTGAAATTTTTTTATAAAACCATACATGAGATACAATTAAAAACCCAAAAATTTACAAAAATTACTCTTTAAAATAACACACCCTATTTAAAAGAAACCAATAATTTACAATCACCCTTTCAAAATTCAACAATTCCTATTTTTGAATGAGTTTAACAAAACATATATATCTAAATTATTAATTATTTTAAATGATCAAAAACCATTATATTTAAAAAAAATCATTTAAAACAAATCAAACCCCATATTAAAATGAAACATACATTAAATACACATTAAAAACATTCACATCACTTTATGAAAGCTAATCATGTGAGAAGAAAATAACATTAAATGCATCCAATGTTTATGTCAAGTGATTAATGAATTTTAAAATTATTTAAAACTAATAAATCGTTGGTTGAACCCATAAATTTTTTAAGAAACATTTCATAATACATGAATATTTTTAAATGAACATCTTACGAATTTTCAGAATGGCATAAATCCCAGGTGAGGAACTTTATAAAATATACATAAATAAAAAAAACAAAATTTTATAAAATATAATGCTTAAAATGTTTACACAAGATCCAAAATATAAAGGTAAACCATAAATTAATTTATTTTAAATAGATTAACTTTATAGTAAATATATTAAAATAACACAAAATGAATTATTTATCTTTATTCCCAACAATGACCTCTATATTGCATTATCATTATAACCTTAACAAGTGACTATGGAACACAAATACAAAAGAATGACCATTTCCATTTGATAGTATCATTGAAAACTATGTCTATATATGCACGAATATGTATATATATGGTTTGAGAAAAGAGCCTATTTAGATATCTTCAAAGATTCTATACCATTCATTTTTTAAGACAAATCAAAGACTCTTTATAAGGAAAATAATGAAAATAATTTTATGACATAAGGTTGATAAAATAAAACAAAAACACATATATTTTTAATTTAAATAAAATATAATTTTCCAATAGGAAACTATATGATAAAATAATAATAAAATATCAAGGATCAACTATTAAGGGGTACACATGAAAGGCCTAACGAGATAATATAAGTTGAAAAATTTACGGAATATCCACAATATAATATTATTGTAGTAAAAATGAAACACAATCAACTCACCATTAATGGCCTCATCATGAAAGTCATTCTAGTAGCTGGTGTGAGGTCTAAGATAGGGGTAATGAAAATTTACGACATTAATATTATAACTAATGCCTCTAAAATTACCACATATCTTCTTAAATATTCCCATGATGTTTTTTTCTAAAATCCTAACACTAATAATCGAGGACATATATTTATAAAACTATCACGTCAACATTGTATAACATCCACTATAGATTCCACTTACACATCAACACCCATAACTAATCATGATAAAATTTCAAATATATATTAGAAATAAATAATTGAATGAAAAATATTATGTAAATAAAATAATTTCATTTTTAATTCAATTAAATAAAGTCATTATGTTCTAAAAAATTAATTCATGATTTTTTTTTAAAATCCATAATAAATCATACCATTGATATATGTCAAATTTCATCCAAATTAATTTTATAAAATTGGCCACCCTAATATACTACAAATAAATTAATTAGTATAGAATCACCAATATCAGACATTTTGAATTTAAAATATTCCATAAAATGAATTTTGATATGGTTTGATTAGGACTCCATACACACTAGACCCCAAAATTCAATGTTTAAGAATATCATTAAACATTTATATAAATTACATGAACATTTAATGAAATAAAAATTATAAAGATGAAGGAAAACGGCATAAATAAGAATATTCCTTAGATTTGGAGGTCGGATGATAGTAGTGGGGTCCTACAATAGTAGGGTCGGAGTCTGTGATGATGACAACGACAACAGAGGCCGTAGGGGGTAGCATCAGATTTTTGTCAGTGGTGGCATTGATAGTATTGAACTCTATGGTGAAGAAACCATAGGGAGTGAAGGTAGAAGAGGAAGGCATCAATGGAAGGAGGAAGAAATGATAAGAGGATGTGGTAGGAGTGGTCTAGTTCTGTGGGAGGTTGGGTGTGAGAGGAAACACGGTACTGAATGTGTTTCTTTTACAATAAAAAGAAAAGGTTTTTTCTATACTTGTTGGAATGCACTGATAATGGACTCTCTTATTGGAGCAAAATATATAAATATCTAATACAACCTACCCTTATCAGTGCTTAAATTAATGCACTAATAAATACATAATTTATTTGTGATTGTTCAACACTAATAAAGGCAATCTTTATCAGCACAAAAAAAATAACTGATAAAGATCTAATGTTATTAAATATACATTTATTAAAATAATTTCTATGTTATAATAAATACATTTATTATATTTTATGTAAAATATAATAAATGTAATATTAATATATAATTATTAAATTATAAATAATATATAAATACACTTATTATAAATATAAATATATAAATATATAGTTAAAATTATAAATAAACAATTATTAATATAAATAATTATAAAATTATAATAAATATGTATATTATATTTATAATTAGTATTGTTGGGGTGTGCCTCAGTGGTAGAGGTTCCCCTTGATTCTGCATCAGATCCGGGTTTAGATCTTAGTGGGAGAAACTTTTCCCTCGTAGGCGGTGACACGGGAAAGGCATAGATGGACGGTGATAGAAACATGATGCACGCAGGTGGTGATGTAGGCATGATGCATGAAGATGGTGACATAGACTTTATGCATGAAGGAAACCCCACTAAGCCTTCTAGCTAGATTGTGATCCTTTGGTAAATTTAATGGGATTCATGCCCCCTGGTCATTCGGGCTGGGTACTATATAAATAAGTCATGAGTGGTGGGATATCCCTAGGGGGCTATGGCATGCCATTCCAGCCTGTGAGTGTGATGTGTGTATGTATAATGTAATTGTAACCACATGTACATAATATATATTTATAATTATTTATATATATATATATATTACATTTTTTGGGGTAAAAGTTTATTAAACACACACACCACACACACCGGCTTGAAAGACAAGCCATATCCCACTAAGAGATATCCCACACATCAATCTTTATTTATTCAATACATGGCACGGAGGATTAGTTGGAATAAAGCCCATTTCATGGCCCAAAAACGTAAAAATTATCTCGAAATCTCAGTGCAACCTCATGCCTACATCGTGCCAACGTCCCCATTTTCTTGCAACAAGCCAGCTTCATCATCTTCCTGGTTCATGCCTTCATCACCAAATATAAGTAGAAATTTTCTATCACCAGGATTGAACCTATTTCTAATGAATGATTATGGGGAGATATTACCGCTCCGGTAATCCCCCGACATATATATTTATATTTATTTATAAATAAATTTATAAATAAAAATTTATTTTTTTCAATGATTACAAAATTAAAATAAATATCTATATTATACTTATAATTATACAAATATATATATTTAATATATTTATTATAAATTTTAATTACATAAATATATATATATATATATATATATGATTATGATTATAAATATTTGTATATATTTATAAATTCTAATTAGTTTGTTTTATTTCTCTTTTGAATATGACAGTCTAATTTTCATACACAATGAGTTTCTTATTTTAATTGTTTCAAACAAATATTTTATAAGAAATATATAACCATATAGGAAAAAATCATCAGTAAAATTCAAAAAGTATCAACAAAAACCCCTAGAAGCTGTTTAAATTAGATGAATAATCTTTATATTTATTTAGAAAAATGATCCATTTAGACATTATTATTTTAAATATAATGAATATTTTTTTCTCAAGACTATCAAATATGAAATAAATATATCAACTGATTCATAGTTTCATGTTTCAAATAGTACATACTTTTTGTTTTTTTGGATGAATTTATTCATTATATGAAGTTGGAAACAATTATAAAGATAATGAATATTAATAGAATTATCCTTAACACCATAGTTTAGACTATTATAATATATATTGTCCACTTCTATAATATATTCAACATTATGTAAATGAAATATACCATAAAACATTTAATCCACATATAAATATATATTTCTTTAATTTTAAATTACTATCATTTTATATACAAATAATAAATTGTAATAAAATTTCTATTTATGAAAGGAATATATTTATATCTTCCAAATTTTAAAACCAAGATATTATATCCATATAAATCACATTTTCTTACCTTTTAATTCAATATTTTTTGATAAATTTCCATCACATAGATACAATTCTCCCTTTGATAATTCACTTCTATTTCTAAGATAATGTACATATGCTGAAATATAAGATTCATAATAAATATCCAATAAATATATCTAGTAAATATATAAATATATATATCAATATATTTAAATAAATAAATTCATTATATACATGAAGATCGTATTTAAAAAATTTATATGAATATTCTATTGGATATAGAAAATAGAGATATATGGATCTTTCTCTACTAGAAGATATGATATAATGGGTTGTAGTTTTATCAACAAAATATTCAATGAAATAAATTATTACATATTTATGTAAACATGAAACTCATTCAATAAAAATATTTTGTTTTTGTTTAAGATTACATTAGATATAAATGTAATATTATTGATATCTATTCATGTTATTTTATAAAATCACAAAAAATTCAAAAAATGAATCATCCCAACTATAATAATATTATTACCCATCATTTAGGGAAAACAATACAAGTAAAACACATTAATCATCCCTAAAAACAACCACTTTATATTTAGGGATAAATATTTTCCACAGACATGATACAATATAATCATTGGGAATATAACATACTGAAAACTGAATCCAATTGATAAATATTGAATCATGTGTTTTTTTACAATGAAAAAAATACTTTGGAATTATTAATTTTTTTTAATATCTCATAATTTTTTATAGTAATAATTTTAATTATTTAATGTGTGTATACATATATAAATTAGATTTTATTTCATGTGGATTCAATAAAATTAATTTTTTTCAATGACATTATTATATAATTATTATAAATTAAATGGATTGTGTTATGGTACAATTATGAAAATTTAACTATAATATTCAATATATATCCTAGAAAAGTATACATGAAAACATTCTCATATAAAGAATTAAAAAGAAAAGAAAAACAAATCCCACTCATGATCACATATGGTGAGAAAGGTAGATAAAACACAATTTTATAAAAATATCACAAAACCTAAGGTTAGTGGAAATTTAGACCAAATATCCAAAAATGAACAAATCATTAATACATTGTGTATAAATTGTGTATTTTTACTTCTAGTATGTAGTAATAATTTAAAAATTCATTTTCACATTTTTACAAATAAAAAAAAAATAGTGGAAATAAACTAATTATTATGGAATAACTGTTTTGAAACAAGAATAATTCAAGAAATAGTATATTTGATACTGAAGTATAATAATTTAAAATTATGTACATAATGAATTTTAATATAAGTATTTATTAATGGAAAATATATAAAATAAAATAATAATTATTATATGAAAAAATAAAATATTTTCACAGACTGAAAATATAATGAATGTAGTATTCAACACATGTTATTATTGGATTTTAAGCAAAATGAACCATTAAATTACAAGCCAATGACTATAATGTAGACTGTCATTGGTTGATTAGATACAAAAAACTGATAACATGGAAATAAAATAAAGCATATTCATTTTTTTCATCTATAAATTAATAATTGTTTTCATTGATCACCTACATCTGCATAGGACATCCTAGGGAATACATGGGAAAAAGAGATGAGATAAAAATCCCATTACGAATATAATTCTAGAAATTAAAAAAATTACATGGGTTTGAATGCATGATATGTTGACATAAAAAGGTATAGAACATAAATAAACCAAATTAATCCGAAAATTTATGACTTGGGGACATATAATAATGTCATCAATGGAATGTTTCAACAACAAAAAACAAGAAATAAACATGAGTCAAGGCTAACTGCCAAGACCATTTTACATTGAGGAAAAAGTCCTATAGTGGAATCAAGTTCACTCCCAATCAAAACATAATGTATCATGATAGTAAAAATTACCCAATGAATTATTGTGGTATCTGTGTGAACCCACCATAACATGTTAAGGAATATTTGTTCCACATGAATAATCGTATATGATGTAGGAACATATGGGTTACCTAAGGAATGAAATGAGTATTAGGAACATTTTATAAGGCTTTACCAAAGGACATATAATAAAATAGTTAATGAAACAATGAAATTGAAAAAACATAAGGAAAATAATAATGGAATTTTGGAATAGTTAATGATAAATTATGTCTAAATTATATGTAAACATTTAAATAGATTGTTTAATAATCTTTATAAATGAGCCAGTTTAGTGTAGTTTAAGAAAACCCATTATAGTCTATTAAAGGTAAAATATAAAATTGATAGTAAAAACCCAGAAATGAACCAATATTTTATTTCATGATAAATTTAGGGATTTTATAAAATTAATGGTGGCACAAAAATATATTATAAATGGTTTATGAAAATGAGTAAGTATTTTAGTAGATCCCATTAATCGAGCATTCCTATAAGAAGTAATTGTGAAGGGAAACTTATTAAACAAATATTTACCCATCAAAGAATGATTAATAAGGACATGAAAAGAATTTTGGTACATAAACATAAAATTTAGGAGGATTAAATATGAATAACTAAGAATTACATTGGGATAAAGGGAGAAAAGGCATAACCTATATGGAAAACCAAGGTTCAGAATGAATCCCATAACTTATATTCAAAAGTGTTATGTGATTTATATTAATGTCTTAGATAATAAAATTCAATTAATTAATTAATTAATTCCAAACGTTTTAATGATATCTTTTTTTGATTATAATTTTATTACGTTAATTTACAACGTTTTTGATGAGTTATATGATTCAATTTCATTGGTCAAGAGTGTTCATTTCATTGGTATTAATGATTTGTTAACCTGTATAAATGAAGGAAATAACATATAAAATGGAAATAAATATATATTTCAATATATAATTTATTAATAAACATACATTATATAATATGTATTTATCATTTTTTTATTAAAGAAAAGAAAAGACTTCATTAACTCGGTAGAGGGATACCCAATACATAGCCCGAAGGCCTAGTGGACATTTATCCCATTACATGACCCGTAGGACCATTTTTTTGGCCCAAAGCCTATGTGGTTTTATCATTCATTTGGTAATTTAGGTTGACTATGAATTATCAGTAAATACATTAGTGTTAATTATTTAGGTTATTTTGGGGGTTTTCTGATGCTAATAAACTAGTTTTCTTTCATTATTAAATATTTTTTATTATGTTAGTTTCATAACATAAAAATGCTTGTAACATAAATTTTATAATATTTACTATATATTTTAATGGTTTAATGTCAACAATTGATGGAAGTAATGGAAAAGTAAAACTTTTCATCCTCAAATATGATAAATCACAACTAATGGATGATATTTTAATTTTTTGAAGAAAGAGAAGAAGAGAAGAGATTTTGTGGTGTTTGTTACATTAACATAATAACATTATAGTATATTTATGATATTGGATTTATCATGTAGGTTTTGACTGAGGAGTAGATGATAGTATAGAAAATGAAAAGAAAGTGAAAAGAAAATAATGAATGTGAAAACATATTTTACCTCTTGAATCGTTCTCATTGAGATCCTCCTTAGGGAAATTGGTTTTGGTCTTTTGTTTTGACCAAAACCTACTCGATGTGGGGAGGAGGCTTCAGAATATTATTGGAAAAAAAATTACATGTTTCATGTCTTAACATATGTGGGGAGAATATATGATGTTGGGTGGTATTTATTGTGCATGGGATTGGTTTGTTTTGTATATTTTGTCATTTGATTATTAGATTTTCTTCAAACTATAAATATTGTGGGTTATTGTGACTAATTATTATAAAAAGTTCATGTGTGTTCAAACCTAAGGTTCTAACATCATAAATATATCATTAATTACTCAATAATTCATATATTTAACGTATATAGTAAATTTATGTATTTCATTATTCAAAAAAACCATATTTTTAAGAAAATATAAAAAAATTCTTATAACAATTTTCAACTAATATAATTTAAAAATTCATTCTATTTTCTGAAATTAATTTTCTAAATAAGAACAATTTGATTTTTAAATAAAATAATCATTTAATTGGAAAATACCAATTTCAAAATTATGACAAATTTTATAACACTTTGAAATATTTAAAAAGGAATCAAAATATAATGTTATAATCCTAAGATAAAAAATTATTATTTTTGAATATATTTTATTAATATAATTTTATAAATAATTATGTTATTTATTAAAGTTTATATAAAAATATATGTTTCACAAAAAAATCATTACCTATCATTATGAGTTATATTAATATTTTACTCGTGAATTTACTATTCTATGGCTTATGGTTCCTTGATTTCTATAAATATAAATTATTTCATTCATTATTAATTTTTTAATTTTTTATTATGTTCTTTATGTGGTCTTGTTTGACATATACTATATTAAATAATTATAATAATGGATATTTTCATTGATAAAATTATGGGTCGTTAAATTCCTCCCCCCATAAGAAATATCCCTTTCCAATTTATTTATACAAAGGGGAAAAAGATTATGGCACTTATTCTTCATTGATTCCTCCAAAATCCACAATTTCTGTTAATACTTATGGTTCCACCCCAATACATTGACAATAATTGTGGCCTTGTTGCATAGATCATTATCCCTAAGGTGTTTTATTTTCACAGGACAATCCTCATAAGAGAGATCATTTTCCATCTATGCAACCTATGAATATAGTACATTTGATAAATCTACTTAGTAATTCCTAAAAAATATTATGAATTTATTATGTACTTGAGACATATTTTGTGGAAGTTATATTTGATAGGCCATGACTACAACACGATCAATAATCTCTAAGGATCTGATGTATCAGATACTTAGATTCACATTCTTCCAAAAAATTTTGATCCTCTTCCATGGATATATGTGGTGTTATATTACATCTCCAACCTAAAAATCAAGGTCTCATTGATCATTATCTACTTATCTATTCTATCGACTTTGTGTTGGATTGAATTGTTGATGAATGTCCATATCCTTTTCCACCATTTGATCGATTATTTAAGGTCCTAACATGTTATGGTCACTGAATTCATCCCAAAATTTCAGTTTTCTATATTATTTCAAATAAAGGGCTTCATATGGAACTATTTGGATTCTCGAGTGGAATACTTTTTTGTAAGTTAAATCATCAAGAGGAATATGTTTTTTCAATCTTCCATAACAGTTCATATACCATGTTCCTAGAAAGTCATCTAGTTCCTAAATAGTCTACTGAAATTGACTATAAATTTGAGGATTATATGTAATATTAAATTTCAGCTCAGTTTTTATAGCATATTTGAGAATTTTACAGAAATTTTAGGTGGATATTAAATCTAAGTCGTATACAATTAATCATAATACTCCATTCACCATTACTAATTCAATAATGTATATCCATGCATGTTGATCGAGTGATATTTCCTATCAAATTATGATAAAGTGTGCTATATTTTAAGGATGATCCTCAATAACCCATATAGAATTTTTTCCTCTTGATTTTATTAGAAGTCCAATGACAATGCCCATGGTGATGTTTTCCAATTTTCATGTTCATATGGGTAGTGGTTTCATCATCCACTTAGGAATTTTTCCTATTATCCCCACTCACTGAATTTCTAGGAAAATTGATGTATATTCAGAGATCTCATTTTTCATATTATCACACCAACAGTGCTCTCAGAGATATTGATTCATCTTTGTGCTTTGTGGGTGAATATATAATATTGAGATAAGTGCATAATTTAGAATATATTTCTATATATATATATATGGGATTCTATATAGAGTCTTATTTCAAATCTCTCAATTCCTTCAACATCAATTTTGAATTATGAATATTTTCCATTCAAGAAAGATTCATCATTTTTTAGAATTTCTACACCATTCCTTTGAGCATAATTTATTCTCTCCATGAGGGATGGTTGGAAAATAATTTGAGATAGGATAGATGATTTTCTTATCATAATTATTCCCATGTCCATATTTTGATAGAATATGATTATTAGATCCTTATAAATAATCAACATTGATAATGTTGTGGGATTCATTATATATAGAGCACCAACCACAATATTTAACTTATTATGATGGTAGTATATTGAGAAGTCATAATACATATGATATCTAACCAAATATACTAGGGAATATTATGCCCCTTCTGTGTGAATATATATTTGGGGATCTTATGATTAGTACATATTTTACACCTCTCACAATTGAGATAATCCTGGTAGATTTTCAACATGAGGATCACATCCTCCAAATGAAGATCATGCATGGGATAGTTTTTCTCATGTATTTTAAACTTCCTTGAGACGTAGATTATCAATTTATTCTTTTTTATATGTAAAAAACATTATAAAATCATGTATGAATCATTGTATACTATAAGGAGTTATTTACATTTCAGAAGTGTGAGTACTGGCATTGTGAGAAGCCTCTTTTTAAGATCTTTGATGCAGTCTTCACATTTATTAGTCAAGACAAACATTTCATCATTCTGAGTCATCTTGGATTGCAGGTTTTAAAATCATGATATATTCTGCCATTATCACCGATAATTCCCAACTAGACCAATGAAACAATAGATCCCCATCATAGTTGTCGGCCTCGAGCACTCATCAATTTCCTTTTTCTTGGATGGGTCTACATATATTCCTTTTCTTGTGATAACATTTCCCAAGACCGATAATTTCCCCACAATGAACATAAATTTACTATAACTTTCATAGATTTTCTCCCATTTAAAGGCCATTAGAATAGTTTTTAAATTATCTCATGTTCCTCCATACTACTCGGGTATATCAGAATATCATCAATAAACACTAAGAAAATTTTGATGAGGTAATCTCTAATGAATCGATTCAATAAATCCAGGAATATTGATGGATAATTTGTGAGTATTAAGGGAATCACTATGAACTTGTAGATCCCATACCTCATACAGAATGAAATATTGGGAATATCTTCCTTATTAACCATTAATTGGTGATATCCCAACCGAAGGTCTACCTTTGAGAAATACATGGACCCATCTATGTGATAAAATAAATCATCTATCCATGGATGAGGATTCTTGGTAATTATCATAATTTTGTTGTGCCTGTGATAAACAATACATAGGGGAATTTATCAATCGTTCTTCTTAACAAAGAGGATTGGTGAACCCCATTGTGAAGCACTCAGGAGTATAAAACCCTTATATAGATTCACTTATTACTAAGTATTTAGTTTTTCCAGCTCAATTGTGGATATTCTATAAGTTTTATTTTATATAGGTAGAGATATAGGAATATGTTTGATTGGGAACTCAGCCTCTTATTCAAAAGGAATATAAGAGAATTCTTCATATGAACACATCTGTGTAGTCCCTCACGAAGGGAATTTATTCGAGTATGATTATCATCAATGTATAAATAATTTGAGATAAATACAATTTATTATAAGGAAATAATATCCATAATTGAGATGATGATTCAAAATGAGATTAATTTTACACCTTACAAATTTATAGAATTGTAGGATGCCTTAGGATGTAAAGAGTGATATCCCTTTTTCGATAGTTGATGTTGTATTTGTATAAATACATCCAATCCATTCCCAATATTGCATTGAAATACACCAAAGGAAGTAAGAAAATATTATTTGGGTTGTTAATTCAACCTACATTCACTGGTGAGGTTTTATATACATTAGAATAAATAATTTCCCATTTTATATTATCACAAATAACCCAACGTCCATATTTGGAGCTTGTTTTTAAATAGTTCTACAAAACATTCAAGATATTAATGAATGTGTAGAACCATTATCAAATGGTACATTATCTATTCCTAAATGAATAACTATCATACCACCCACCACATAAGTATTGGGTTCCACCTCAATAGTTGTGATAACATATTACTTTTCTTTTTTACATGGAGGTTGTTGTTGTTGATCGCCTCCAACAACCCTTAGATTAGGGAAATTGATTTCATAATTCAATACTCTGTGTAGTGGAAACATGACAGTATAGGATGAGTTTTGATCTCATCCTTCCTTTTTTCTTTAACATTAGTTGGATTCTTCATATCCCTTTGGATTTTAATATCATTATTCCCTCACTTCAACATTTTAATAATCCCTTGGTTTCATTTATTTAGTTTACAGGATGCTTCTACCTAAACTTTTGAAACATGGAATATTTAGTCATCTTTCCATCATGGGATTTATCTATTGATACAACCATATTAAACTCCATTTCCCAATTTTATACTTGTCTTACAGGACCACAGAGTGTTACTAATGTCCATTTACACCTTATGGTCATAATAGATAATATCCTTATAATTATCAATGTCTTCAATCCCGAATGATTTTTATATATTCAACATTAGACTCTTAAGTCGATATCCATCTTGATTTCTCTACTCATTAAAATTATAGAGGCATATTATGCAGGCCTTGTGATATTTCAATCATATAATCTAAAATACTAATATTCTATTTTTTTCATGACTCTTCCTAGTGGGGACTGTGCTGTGACTCCCCAAGCATGTTTAAAATAGGCCATGGATTGGTGACTAGAACCAAGATGGAATATCACTAATATCGGAAGAATTTACTATGTACCTGTATGAATGCTCAAATCTCGAGACCCACAAAATGAGGAAATGTAAAAACCACTAAGTAAACAATGATTGAATACCATGATATCTCACAAAAAGAGTATGATGGAATGTGATGTAAATTAAACAGGCTAGAATATGAGCCCACGAAAAAGAGTATATATCCACATGTCCAACCTATAAGGAATGTGTTGGGATTTCTATCTATAGCTGCAAAAATACAACTTGATCTATCCAGTCTCACAAAGCACCATCTGGTACTAGACTGCCTAGGACTCTGTCAAAAGTTCAATCATCTGCAGAAGACATGACAGGTGTGGGAAATCATGTGTAGGGGTGAGTATAGAAATACTTATAAGGACACCAAAAAATATATGAAATTAAAGATATAGTTTTCCTTATAAAGGTATATTTCTAGAACAGATATAATTAAAATATCTAGATATAAAAAATCAAGACACATAGTATAGTGGTATGTCACAACCACTGCATGCCAACCCCAAGAATTAAGCGTGAAGATTCCATGAAGCACTCATCTGGTAAAACTCAGTCATTATTTTCATAGCACTTCATACATCTGTCTGAGAGTTACTTCTCATCAGTTCATTCCATGAGAATGATATGCTTGTAGATCTGAAGAGAGATGTGATACAACATATTTGAATCAAAGCCAGGTCCATGGGGTGACATAAAAAACTAAATCTATAATAACCTAATATGTTGGGAATTGGATCCCATTCCACATTGGTCATGTCGATACTATGAACTCAACCTAGGGCATAAAAAATGAATAGAGGGTTGTTCTTTGAGCATCTTCTCGGATTCCAACAACTCTATCCAAGAAGTCATGCTAAAGGGATCAAATTCGTATAATTATAAAATGATTCATACCTACCTAAAGGGGAAAAAATAGTGATAGAACACTAATGAAACATATCCATGATAAGAAGGACAAGAAAATCAATCCAGGTAGAAAGGGGTACATATAGTGTTGTAGGGCCCCACGTTGTGTCCCATGACCATTGTCACTACTCGTGTATAATGACTATTGTCGTTCCAAACCATTTCATGTCGAATATGGGTACACAACATGTTGAAGGAGTCACATTTCTTTTTTTCCAATCAAGGTGAACCTGTGTACTCTGGTTGTGTGCCTGTACAAGGTGACAATTCGAGTATTCCTTCTCATGTATGAGTACATGGGGTAGTCCATGTAACAAGTTCATGCCATGTCATGTGGGTTACTACACATAGTGTAGGAAACCCGTGTACTCCACCCTATGTGTGGGTACTTCCCATGTACACGCATAGTGGTCCAATGTTAAAAAAATGCCCAATAGCCCGGACAACGCCTTGTTTGTGTCGAGTTTTCTAGAACTCGTCTTCATCATCCCTCCCACCTTGGCTGATTACACGGGTTTCACATCAGTGCTCGGTTCTCCTCAAATATCATGATCAAATGTCGTTAGTCACTCTAACACCAAATATATGGTATTTAGCCCCGCAAATGGCTCATAAAACATGATTGTAGGCACTATTAATCATTACTGATGAATACATATTTGGTACATACTCTCTTTCGATTTTCTTCCACACCAACCATCTCACCTCCGTCGCATTGTTGAGATGCCAGATCTCCCTTTTGTGATCATTGCACCAAGAATCATAGGCACAATGATTGATTATTCATAATTTGGGGTAATTTTGAAGTTTGTGTCTCAGTAATTCTAGAAAAGGGGGGAGAAAAATGCACAAGGAACAATCTCGTGGAAAGAAGTATGACTGTTGTTTGTTCTTACCTTTACCTATTCCCATAATAACGATAAAAGAATCATTTAGTCAATATCATGGAGAAAACAGAGTTAAACCCCAAAAATATCATCCAATCCCATATATATGATCAATATGTGGGCTTATATGTTTCGGTATTTTTTTTTCATTAGTTGTCGAAATCATGAAAAAGAAATAACAATCCAAATGACACATCCTACCTAGATTTTGGATAGCTTGCTAACGATGATCGGTCTCCATATCTTCGTTATTGGTGAGATCCTTTAAGAACAACATTCATTGATCTTTATTCCATGGTTACATCATCGCCTACAAAAAGGATTCTTTAGATCTCTCATTACAGGACCTCAAAAGTATTCTAGGGTTATGAGCCTAACCTTGGATCTCTTTCAAATGTTTTATCAAAACAACTATTCACTGCAACAAAGAAACAAAAATAAAATAAAATATTACCTCTTTATTTTATTCATTAAAAATTCTTGTGATGACATTTTACAACCGACCCTGGCCGACCAATATTAGCTGCCACCTAGGGTAATTTATCTACTCTAAAATCAAAGATTCCAATAGATTTAGTATATGGGAAATAGTTTAGATGCTATTCTGATTTTTCCAAAAAAATGCACACATGTGATATATAATATTTTAATATATTTCAAACATTTTTTCCGAGCACAATAGTCCTTCTCCACCAGTCAACATAACACTTATCAAGGCACTATACAGTCTTCATACACTCTAGGATGATTTGAGACTTCCCTATTGTATCTCAAACCAACACTCAGTGCAAGAGTTCTTACTCTCATGGGTCATTCAAAAAATGTGGTGACCTACGTGGTCACCCACACAAAGCCTTTAATGGTGCCATACTGATAGTGGAGTGGTATCTATTGTTGTTTAAAATCTAATCCCCTGGTAGGTGATCCTACCAACTAGGGGAAAAGTATAACATGAAACCCCGAATCATGTCCTTCAGATCAAAAATTATTTTCTCTGTCGGGCCATCCAATTATTGTTGAAACACTAATCTCAAGCACAATTTGGTCCCAAATGCCTCCTATAATCCATCCATAAATTTGGATGTAAAAGGAGCATCAATATTTGAATCTATCATAGATGGAACTCTAGGGAGCCTAACTATACCATTCCTATAAACGCTTGACATTCTCTCTAATAAAATATGTTCATAGATAGCAAGGATGTCGACGGACATGGTGAGTTGATCAATGATCACCCAGATGGCATCACGTCCCATGGATGTACATGGTAAACCCATAACACAGTCCATTGTTATCTCATTAAACATCCATTCTAGAAACTCAAGGGGTTGATCTAAAAAAGCTGATTCTAGGTGGTTAGCCTTCACTTGTTGAAAAGTAAGGCAACGAGAAACAAACTATGCGTCTCTCTTAATCATCCGTTGACACCAAAACAGAATTTTGAGGTCCTGAGAAATCATATCCACACAAATATGTACCACCAAAGGGGAAATATGAAACTCCCTTAGAACATACTCCCTCAAAAACATTGGTATAACTATACATCCTCTATAAATAAAGACACTCTCCCCACATTTTGAATATCCATCGAGAGTATGCCTCATAGATTCATGAACATGTATAGTCTAGAAATTAGTATCCCAAATGTGTGCCATCCTGACTCGCAGTAAGAGTAGAGGGGTAACAAAAAATGACTAGAGGTATTCTTCTCCATCTCATTTCACAAAGAATAACTGCAATGAGGCAAACTGCTATGAACCCTCATTCACAAAATGTGAACTATATATCCTATTGAGAGAATCATCACATGTTTTCCACTTCCTAGAAGTATAGAGAATCATAAATTTATAGTCCTGACGGAACTATATCTATATCCTATGACTTATGTTAAAATCATCATCATATAATATATATTTGAGACTCTTGTGAGCATAGTAGATGATGAATTGATCACCTATTAGGTAGTTTCATCGCATCCTCAACGTGCTTACTTCAACTTCTAAATAAAGAAGATGGGTCATGTAATTCTTCTTATGTGGTAACAAATAACATGAACCATATCCAATAATAACTCTATTATACATATAGACATGACCAATCCCTGTTTTTGATGCATCAAAGAACTCTAAAAACATGACACCCTCCCCCATCAACCTCAAGATCGGAGCACTCGCCATACGATGCCTCAAATTCAAAAAGCCTGGTGGAGCTTCTCTGTCCACAAGAATGGGTACCCATTTTGAGACAAAGCTATCATAGGTGATAATATCTTAGATATATAATGAATGAATCTCTGACAATATCTTGTTATCAAGTGGAATATATGTACCTACATCACTTTCTAGGGTGTCTCCCATGAGAACACTATGTCAACCTTGGCTAGATCCACTATAACTACATCTGTTGGGATAACATGTCCCTAAAAGTGGACATATTGAATCCAAAATTAGAACACGGTGTATTTACCATAAAAATGGTTCTCTTAAAGCATGTTCAAATCCTTACATAAGTGTATCATGTATTCCTCCTCATATGCCGAGTACACATGAATACCATTGATGAATACTACCATGAAATTGTCATAATAAGGCTGAAAGATCTAGTTCATGATTCCCATGATCAATGATGGGGAATTCTTCCTAAAATGGGAATCATCAAGAACACATAGTAACCATAATGGAATCTGAATACCATATTCACCATATCCTCAACCCATGCTCAAAGTTGGTGATATCCAGATTTGAGTTAAGACATTGAGAACCATTATGCCCCTTACAGGTGATCAAGGATGAAATAAATTATCAAAAATGGATAATTATTATTCTTGGAACATTATTCAAGAATCAGTAGTGCACACACAACCTAAATATCTGCTCTTCCGGTTTGAAAAAAACTGGGGAAACATTTGGTGAAACACCGGGTCTCCCAAAGCCTTTCATTTGTAAGTCCTCCAACTATACCGTTAGCTCATGACGCACTCACTACTGGAAATACAATATATTCCAATAGTTTGAAACCATTGGTAGAGGCATCAAAACCATTGGTATACTATATACCAATGTTTTTCAACCTGTTGGTTAGTAAGGCATTGTGAATGGCTTATACAAATAGTTCTTCTCTATCCACTGGTATATGGTTGTTTAATCATTAGAATGCCATCGGTTTTCTTGAAATAGTTTGGTATATATTTGTACCAATGGTTTATTATCTAATGGCATATATAGTTTACATGATGTTTAACTATGGTTTAGAAACCATTGCTATATATTATTACAAAGGGTTCTTTAGAAGCGTTGGTATAAATATTCTGGAAATTCAATTACAAAAGGTTTGAACAAACCATTGGTAAAACAGTTCTCAAAGTACACATTTCCAACAGTTTAAAACCTTTGTTATAGTGTAAGTCCTAAAATCAGAACATCAACCTGCACCACAACCACCGATTTCCTCCATTATATACATCTGAAAACACACCTATAAATTACACATATAATCGAACAAAAAACCACCTACAATAGCATATAAAAATACCACACTCTTCCAAACATGACATGTACCACAAAATTATTTTCCCCATTCTAATATTCCAAACATACACCATTATCAAGATTAAAACATAATTTATAAGGTAATTAAATCATGTATACACATACAACAAGTATATCCATACAACAATTATACCAATTTATCATTAACACTTAATTAATAAGTTAATTAAATACATAATTAATTCAATTCAAAATTTAGGGGTCGGGGGCTGTTAAGGGGTTTAGGGTGGCTGTCCAGGGGGGTTAGGGCTGTCCCAGGGGTGGGGTGTTCGAGGGGGATGGGGGTGTTCGAGAGGATATGGTGTCCATGGGGGGTTGTCTATGCGGGTGTAGAGGGGGTGGGGTGGTGTCCCGGGTGTGGGAGGGGGTGTCCTGGTGGTGGGGGTGTCTAGGGGGTGGGGTGGTGTCAAGGAGGGGTGGGGGATATCCAAGGGGGTGGGTTGGTGTCTGGGGGGTTGAGGGTTGTCTAAGGGTGGTGGGGGGTGGCTGCCAATGGGAGTGGGTCTATCCAAGGGGGTCGGGTGTGTCCAGGTGTTGGGGTGGTGTCTAGGAGAGGTTTGGGGGTCGTCCAGGGGGTGCGGGGGGGTGTCCGGGGGGGGTATGTCTAGGGTGTTGGGGAATTTCCATGGGGTTGGGGTGTCTAGGGGTTGGGGGTGTCCATGGGGGTGGTGTCTAGTGGGGTGGGGGAGGTGTAGGGGGTTGGGGTCTGTCCAAGGGGTGAGGGTGGTGTCTAGGGGGTGGGGTGGTTATCCATGGGGGTGGGGGTGTCCTAGGGGTGGTGTTGGGGGGGGGGAGATTGTCCTACTAGTGGGGTGGGGTCTAGGAGGGGTGGAGGTTGTCCAAGGGGTAGGGGCAGTCTAGGTGGTAGGGGGTGCCCATGGGGGTGGGGGTGTTAAAGGGGTGGGCGGTCTAAGGGGTTGAGGGGATTTCCATGGGGGAGGTGTGGTGTCCAGGGGGTGGGGTGGCTATTCATGGGGGTGGGGGTGCTCAGGGAGGGTGGAGAGTGTCTAGATGGTGGGGTCGTGTCTAGGAGGGGTGGGGGTTGAATATGATTTAATGGAATGAATTTTATGAATTTTAAGATCATTGGATTTTTTAAAATGGTTTTAGAATAGTGTTTATTTCAATAGTATGTGTTTCTTTAGGGGGAAATGAATTCTTTTGGTGTGTATGTTAAGAAGGGGGATATGGTTATTAGGAATATGATTTCATTTTTTTTGTGGAACAAAAATACTATATGATTTCCCAAATGGAACCTTAAAAAGAGGTTTTTATAATCCATTGGAGAGTTTTTAATAGAATCAAGTCTCTATTATGTGATTTTGAAATTCTTTTATTGAGAATTATTTATGATGTATCATTATTGGATTTGTGATTTTTAGTCCCTTGTTTTAGAAAATCATATTATTTTACTAAAGGTTTTATCTTTGATAATTCCTTAGAATATTACCACTATAAATGAATCAAAATGTTTATATTGTGATATCTCATGTAGTTGTTCTTGTGTCATTGTCTCTACTCAAAATCTCGTTGAAGTGGAATAACCATGTTCTTCTCGGATCATTTATTATGCATGGGAGTTTCTAAAATACCACCAACTATTTGTTATTGGTGATCAGGGATCCCAGGAGGCAACCAAGTGGGTATCTATTATTAATGGGATCTTCGAGTTATAGAAAACATATAATCCATGGGGTGGGGGTAGTCTAGGGTTGGGGGCTTTCCACAGCAGTGGGGGATGTCCATACGAGTAGGGGGTGTCCATGGGGTGGGCGATGCAGTCCATGGGGGTGGGGGCTATCTTGGGGGGTCTGTGGTGTCCAAGGGGTGGACAGGGCTGTCTAGGGGTTTACGGGGTTTCCAGCGGGGTGGGCGGGCTGTCCATAAGGGTGGTAGGGTTGTCCCGGGGGTAGGGGTGTCCAGGGGGGGATGTTGTCTACATGGGTAGGGATGTCCACGGGGTGTGGGCAGGCTATCCACGGGGGTGGGTGGGATGTCCACGAGGATGGGGGATGTCCAGGGGTGGGGGATGTCCAGGGGGTGGGGGTGTCCACGGGGGTGAGGGCCTATCCACGAGGGGGGGGGGGATATCCACATGGGTGGGTGTGTCCAGGGGTGGGCGGGGCTATCCACACGGATGGGGGATGTCTAGGGGATCAGGGGTGTCAAGGGGGTGAACAGGGATATCCAAGGGGTATGAGGTGTCCAGTGGGGTGGGACGGGCGGTCCACGGGGAGGAAGGCCTGTCCAAGGGGGTAGGGGGTCCAGGGGGGCTGTCCATGAGGGTGGGGCTGTCAAGAGGGTCATGGAGTCCAGGGGTGGGCAGGGCTGTCCAGGGGGTACGGGGTGTACATGGGGGTGGGTGGGCTATCCATGGGGGGTAAGGTTGTCCAGTAGGGGTGGGTGGGCTGTCCATGGCATCGGGGGGCAGTCCACAGTGGGAGGGGTGTCTAGGGGTTGGACAGGCTCTCCACGGGGTTGGGTGGGCTCTCCATGGGGGGAGTGGGTGTCCAGGGGGTGGGCTACCTGGCCACTGGTGTGGGCGGGGGGATTTCCTATGGTGGAGGTGTGGTCGACCGAGGTGGGGGGATGTATATAGGGGTCGAGGGTGTCCAGGGGGTGGTTGGGGCTGTCCATGTGGGTGGGGACTGTCTAAATGGTTGGGGGTGTCCATTAGGTGGGTCAAGCTGTCCAGGGGGGTACGAGGTCTGCAATGGGGTGGGCGGGCTGTCCACAGGGGTTTCAGGGCTGTCAAGGGGGTAGGGTTTGTCCAAGGGGTGGTCGGGCTGTTGACATGGGTGGGGGCAGTCCCGTGTGGTGGGGGGTTGCCCAGGGGTGGCTTTCCACATCAGTGGGGGGCTGTCCACGGGGGGTGGGGTGCTGTTCAGAGGGGTCGGGGTCACCAGGTGGTGGGAGGGGCTGTCCACAGGGGTGGGGGATGTCTAGGGTGTCGGGGGTGTCCATGGCGTGGGTGGGGATATCAAGAGGGTATAGGGTGTCCAGTAGGGTGGGTGGGCTACCCACCAGGGTGGGGAGCATTCCCATGTGGGTTGGGGGTGTCCATGGTGGTGGGTGTTGTCCATGGGGGTGGGGTGCTGTCCAGAGGGGTCGGGGGTGTCTTGTGGGGTGGGTAGGGCTTAACATGAGGGTGGGGGTATCAAGGGGGTTTGGGGGTGTCCATGGGGTGGTCAGGGCTATCTAGGGGGTATGGGGGGTCTAGTGGGGTGGGCGGGCTTTCCACGAGGGGGGGGGGGGGTTGGTGTCTACATGGGTGGGGGTTGTCCACGAGTGTTTGGGGGGGGGGGGGCTTTCCACGGTGGTATGCGGTGTACAGGGGGTGGGCAGGGTTGTCCATGTTGGTGGGCCTATCTAGGGGTGTTGGGGTGTCCTGGGGGATGGGGGGTGTCCCGGGGGTGGGCATGACTAGGGGGTGGGGTGGTGTCTAGGGGGTGGGGGGAGGTCTAGGGGGTTGGGGGCTGTCCAAGGGTGGTGGAATGATGACCAGGGGTTGGGGTGGCTTTCCATGGGTGGTGATGTCCAGGGGGTGGTGGTGTCCAGTTGGTGGGGTGGTGTCTAGGGGGTGGGGTTGTGTCCAGGGGGTGGGGGCAGTCCAAGGGGTGGGGGTGTCCAGGAGGTGGGGTGGTGTCTAGGGGTGCTGCGGTGGTGTCCAGGGGGTGGGGTGGTCTAGGGGGATGAGGGGATAACCAAGTGGGGTGGTGTGATGTCCATTGGGTGGGGGTGTCTATCCATGGGGGAGGGGGTGTCCAATGGTTCTGGGGGTTGTCCAGGTTGTGGGGTGGTATCTATGAGGGGTGGGGTCATCTAGATGGTTGGGGGTGTCCAGGGGGGTTCTGGCCAGCGTGGTGTGGGGGGGTGTCCAGGGGGGTTTCCAGGGGGTGTGGTCATTTCTAGGCGGCGGGTAGGTTGTCCACGAGGGTGGGGTTGTGTCCAGGGGGCGGGGTGGTGTCGACAGGGGTGGCAGGGCTGTCCACGGGGGGGGGGAGTGGATGTCCAGGGGGTGGGAGCACTATCCACAGGAGTAGGGGTTGTCCATAGGGGGAGGGGTTTTCCAGGTGGTGGGCGAGCTATCCAGGTGAGTGGGCGGGCTGTCCATGGGGGTAGTGGTGCTGTCAAGGGGTTAAAAGGTTTTTAGGGGGATTTCCATAGGGGGGCTGTCTTGAGAGGTGGGGGGAATCAATCACATCAAATCATCAGGTCATGTTTTATTATTTATATATAAAATAATAATGATAATGTAACCTACAAAATAACACATATATTCAGTAACAAAAAATCCATAAGCATCAATGTTTCGTAATATTAGTCAAAAATGTAACTGATCAATCTATCACTCATCACCATCTCTATCATCATCATCATCATTAGCCTCACCCTCATCCACAACGTCTTCCTAATTATCATCCACACCCTCCTCAATGACCACCTCCTCTCCCTCATCATCCGCCTCGACCTCTTCATTGTCCTCATATTCCGCCTCTCCCACCTCCACCTTCTCGGTCTCCTCCTCGCTCTCCTCCTCTTCTGCCTTGTCCTCCTCCTCACCATCATCTCGAACTCCACTTGAACTGACACCTAGTACACCATATATAGAATTCATCGATGACATATTTTCATCACATGGATTGTTGGCATCTGGTGGAATTGTTGGACTTAAAACATCCATCAGTTAAATAAATTAAGTGTTCACCCTAGCATATTGTTCCTCCATGTATATGGAACTTTTTTCAGCCTGTTATGCATATGCCTTAACCTGATAGAACTCAGTGGAACTAAAACTCATACCCTAGGAGGTATGGTACCTCTTGATGAACTATACTTTTCCAAAGATGGAAGCGTACTCTATGAGGGTGCTCATCTCCCAACACCTGATGTAAGTGATCTTTTGGCCCAAAATTGTCAGTTTCTTGGGAATCAAGGGCCTCTAAATCATCTTGTTACAAATAAAAATAGATTAACACGTTAAAAAAGTAGTTATTAGAATTTTAAATCAACTATGTAAAACATACAATTTATCGTTGAGTCGGTTCATTGACTACACTTCCATCTTTCTTCCTTCTACTTGTGAAAAACTGTGGTGCTCGAGGAACACATCCTTCTATATTCAAATTATTCTTCTACAATGACATTGGAAGTAAGAAACCATAATTAAAATTATGATACCAATAATTAATTGCATAAATAAAATTATATAACAACTTTAATAATTGAATAATTTATGGAGGTAGCAATAGAAAGGGAAATTCATAAAGAAAAATTATAAACTGTCATACATCCTGCCTCTCATTATCTGGCATTGTAGTATGTCCAAATGTGTTTCTGTATTTTTAAACATAAATATTTTTTTATTTCTTAAAAATTAATCCTAAATAAAATTTAATAATTACTATTAACGAAAAACATGAAAATTATACATTTAAATACCTCTAATGTGATTAATACCTTAAATAGGCTACTCATCGAATGAGTAATCTTCTTTCGGTAATGTTCTAACGGCCAATCATCCACAATAGGGACCACCTCTAACACTATTCCCACTCTAGCACACCTTCCCATGTACAACTCATTCTTAAAAGCTCTCCAAAGCTCGCCTAAATCCTTTAGACTTGTCATCCGTGTACCCTCCCCATCGGGGAAACTAAATCATTGCTGGCACCAAAATATTATTTCATATTAATTAAAATAATAATATATTGCATTGAATACAACAGATTGTTTTAACCATATATCTACCCATGATTTATCACTGAATTCATTTGGCATGTGTCTCCATGAGAACGAGCAGACAAGATTGATGTCGGAGTATTTGGCAAGCGTCACAAAAAAACAGCGACATTGTTGCCCAAATTTATCAATCAGTTTACTATCTTGATTGTAGTCCACCATCAACTGCGTGTGGCAGTTCAACACCGCACACATGCATGTACACCCCCGCCCCCACCTCCTATCTGTAGATGTATCTATTATGAATGAAATAGAAATATTTTATCAACACATGTTTCATTGAAAATAAATAATGGTGTAAAAGTTTTTCTCGGTTGTATATGTATACCTGCGGTAGTATGATCAATGGGCTCCACTAGATCTGTAGAAACAAAAGGAAAACCATATACAAATGGAGTGGGTCCTAATGTATGCTCTGTAGTAGTATACATTGGTGGATCAGTATTCTAAGAAGATGCAATATAAAATCATGAAGAGAATGAATCAAGAGTAAAAGAAGAAGATAGGGATGGCGGGATGAATGCTGGATGGGGAGTGGAAATCATCATTAGATATGGTACAGATGAGTGAGGAGGATCAGTTGTAAAGGGTGGTGAAATAATGGGAGGCCTAAATATCCTATGTGTCCCTAACGACACACCCGGATCAGAATGTGGGATTGATGGTATGTCAATGGGATGGGAAGGGTTTAATAGGGTATGAAGACTAGATTTTCTAGCTCCCATACCACCCCCTATAACGGCCCAAAGTTTCATTAATGGAAATCCCTCTTGATCTAATTAAATGTCTTTTTATGTTTATATAATATGTCAACTTCTTTGGTTTTATGTTAAGAATTTTGACTGTTTCTAATATAGTCGTTGAACAGTGATCACATGATTAGTATAAATATAGGGCTGTAACAAATCCAAATTTACTCAGACAAAGGAATCGATGGCCTCATCCAGTAGAATTTCCCCATACGAAGCCCATTTATTTGAGCTCATAAAAGAGGTGGAATACTTGGGCCTCTCTCTTGACCAAACCCAAGCTGAGCTTCACCAAGTCAAGCTCGAATGGGAACGTCTATGGGAGAAGTGGAAGTTGATAGAAATTACCACTCGAGCGATGTTTTTTGAGCCACCCCAAGGGTCTGTCACCATCGCACACCTTACCCTTAGGTCTTATGCGGCTGTTTTAAGGGGTTATGTAACAAATAAATAGTACTATGTTCATTACATTATTTTTTTATATAATAATGAATATAATTTCTTGTCATTATTGATACATTGTAAATAGTTTTTAAAGTACAAATAATTTTTTTAGATATTATTTAATTAAGAATTATATTTTTTTAAATTAAGGGATTTTTGAATTAAATAATTTTTTAATAAAATATTATTATTATTAAATTAATTTTTATTAAATATAAATGATCTTATTATTTTATGAATGCAATTGTAATTTTTATTAATGTTTGAAATACATTTCTGTCAAAACACATCAATTTTCGATAAGCATAGGTTATTATTTTAAAAGTGAAAATTAACATATTTAGAAAATTATTTAGATAAAATAATTGTTATTTTTGGAATCAGGACGTCAAAATTATCCAATGGTGAATTTTTCATAATTTTCTGAGACAGTCAAATTTTTGGGTAAAAATTAAATACCGTTTAAATATATAATGTGTTTTATGACATCATAATGACCCAATAGTGATGTAATAAAATACTATAAGATTAATTTTCGGCCAATATATATTTTAACATTAAAATAATGTTATTTTGGGTTTGTTTGACTTAATTTTCAGAGCATTAATGGACCCTTCAAGACTTATTAAACACCTTGTCTTTTAAAATTGTTTTCCATGGGAGTGTGACTCACCTCCACATAAGCAACCCTATTATATTAAGAAGTTCGGACTTTGGACTTATACAATATTTTTTTCTCTTCACTTTCCAAAAATCATGGGAAAAAACCATGGGATGGTTTGTGGTTTGGATTAATTCAATGTAAGGGGACCCAAACCTAAATAATAAAGAATTCTCTCACCTTTCCTATATAAACCAACCCAAGATCCCACTTACTCCTAACTGAAATCCTTTTGAGTTCATCCAACATCTGCCCCACTCATTCAAGAATCATCCCAAGGTTCCCCATTCTCCCAATATTTATCTCACAAGCCTCTCTCTAGCCTTTGGAAGCGCACTTCCATGTAAGGTTTTTTCTTCCTTTCTCTTTTTGTCCAATTTTCTTTAAGTTGTTTGGCACTTTTAATTTCAATTATGAATGTTTGGGAATGGTTTTGCACCTCCCTCATACGTCCCACTTTATGTTTGAATAATTAGAGACCCCTTTCTCTCTCATAAAATTCCTCCAATGTACACATGTTACTAAACCGAAATTCCGAAAGGAACTTCTATCTCCTCATTTATATTCAAGAAATACTTTTGTATCATGAATATAAATTCCATTACAATTTTTGGGACATGTAGCTATATGACCTACTTACTGTCCATTACATGTAAATACAATGAGTAACCCCTTTCTCTCTCATCATCCTTTTTTATTAATTCTTATGAAACGCCGTTACACTTCTGAAATCGCACCGACTTTCTTAGCCAATGCCATTGTGTAGTGAATACCATGCCATTTCTACATCAATGGTATTCACCTTTATGCACATTTACATATTTATTATAAAGTTTCATGTATGAATTCCACATTCCTTTATCTTGTAATAAATGATTATGTTTTATGAATCCATGCATTATGATCCATGTGGCACACTTATGCATGAAATAAACTGTTTAAGAAGGGTGGGCCCTTAGAGAGCTCCAATGCATTGGGTAAATTATAGTATCATGATACTTCATGTGCAATGAGTTTTCACTCATTCTAATTCAAGTACAATGAGGTATTACTCATGATTCATGTGAAATGAGGGTTTACTCATGCTTCATGTGCAATGAGCCTTGCTCATGCTAATTCCATGTTAAGTGTTGTTGCCACATTTCCATGTTATGATTATCATGCTTTATCATGGCTTTATGTTCATGTTTCTATTGTGCTCTATTGATATTCCAAATTTATAACATGTATTGTACTCCTCATGTTATTCCATGTGTATTCCCTTACTGGGATTTATAGCTAACCCTTTTCTTATGCATGTCCTCTGGTTATCCCATGCAATGCTAAGTACGACAGAATGTAGTGGTCATGTAAAGAAAGTTTTCAATAAAGAAGTTGTATTTCATGTTTTAAGTTTTTATGTAATGATCATAATCCCCAAAGAAACTAATACTCTTGATCTTATTTGTTGTATCAAGTGACGTTTTATGTAATGAATCATGTTTCAGTATGTAATAAAAGCAAGGTTTTCATAGTTGATATCAGAGGATAGGTTTAGTTATTTTTGGGATTAGGATTAGAAAACCCTAGTAAAGCCTTAGAGACAAGACTAAGTATAATATAAACATCCCTATGTTTTGGTGAGTATTGAATAAGTGGGTTATCAAGAAAATACATCCATGTCTAGATACGAGCAGGTAGGGGCGGCTCTGGCACAAATATATCCTAGGGGTAAAACACGAAAACACCACTTTGAGCTAGACTCAAACAGGAACTGGTGCACGACAACGGGCTTTGCTGCACTCTTGGTTACGACCCTCCCGGGGGATATGTTTTGATATCTGCACAAGCTTTGTATGAACCCTTATTAAGGGAATTAAAAAAATTCCCCTAAGAATATATGTTAGAAGGTAGATCATGAAAATCCTAGATTGAAGCCCACAAACACATGAGTTAAGGAAATAAAAGTTTATTTATAAGTCATAAACTTTTGTCTTTGGACCATCATTTATGTGTTACCCCTAACTTTCCTTTTATTCCATCCAATGGCCGGTAATAGGAGGACTCAGGCTAACAACCGTTGTGAAGATCAGTGTGATGACTGTACTAATGAGATGTCCAATCCAATGGGAGAGGGAATCACGATCGTTGTCATGCTTCTCTCTGATCTAACTCATGTTTTGAATAGAAAAACAGGTCAAGAGGAACGTTCAACCCACCCTAATAAAGAACAAGTCTCTATCGAGAGCTTCATGAGACAAAGGCCTCAAACTTTGGGTGGATCATCTTATCCCACGATCAATGTACAATGGATTGACTCCATTGAAAATATCTTCTCTATCCTTCAATGTTCTGAACAATAGAAGGTTCTTCTGGAGGCATATCTTACGGAGGGTGAAGCTGATCAATGGTGGATGTTGATCAAAAATATGAATCTAGGAGGAGATCGAGGCGCTGGAATGGAAGGATTTCTGGAAGATGTTTTTTTCGATAAATATTTTCCGCGCACTCTCCAACTTAAAATAGAAAGGGACTTCCTTTTCCGAAAGAAAAAAGATGAAGAATATGTTGGAGTGTACAAGGAAAGCTTCACAAGGCTTTCACAATATGCTTCCGGCTTTTTCGTTACCCCCTAATGCAACGTTGACCACTCCTTTGGTGGGCGGAAGCCTAGCCTGTGGAAAGCATTGGCGATCCGTGACTTCGACAGCTATGAGAAAATTGTCTGATGTGCCTTCAAGTACGAAATGGAGATTGGAGAATCATAGGGGTTTCATGGGGATAAGAAGCATAAGGTGGACTTTAATACGGGTGGTCTGATGGATAAATCCAATGGTGCTAAGAAGATCTAGCACACCACTTGACAAAAGTACGGAAAGAAGCACCCTGGAAATTTCCTTAAGTGGACGAGGAAATGCTTCAGGTGTGGAAGAGAAGGACACCTAGCTATTAACTGTCGGAAAGAATGACCCACAGCTATGACAGAGGAGAGGAACACTCTATTTGAACCTCAACGCGTTGTTCAATGAAACAATTGCAAAGAACCAGGTCATTTTGGAAATCAGTGCCCTAATCCAAGGGTTTTCGGAGGCAACCAACAACCTCCAAGGTAGCAAACAAGATCTTTTTCCATCACTTCTGCCGAAGTTAACCTCGACAAATAAGTGGTGACAGGTACGCTAGTTAGTCATTCAATAATAGAAAACATACTTTTCGATTCAGGTTCTACGCATTATTTTATATCTGGAAATTTTAGTTGAATAATCCCAGCACCAGCACAAATCATGGTAGTGAAGATGTCGGTTAGTATGGTAAATGGCGAAATCATTGCATCCCATCAATATAAGTCCTCCCATTTTATAATCTATGGATTTAATTTCCCAACGAACCTCATCATACTCTCTCTGGTGGAATTTGATTCAATTCTTGGAATGGATTGGCTTTACTTATATAGAGCCAACATAAATTGTCGGCAGAGGGAAATCACACTCCATATAGAGAATCGACCCTTGATTCATTAAAAGTGTAAGAATGAAGATAAATCTAGTTTATCTCGAGCATCTCAAGCATAGATATTACTATGTTATGAGCATGTGTATCTGGATTAAATGATTGAGTCCAAGGAAGAAACCATCCTTGAAGAAATGCCTATTGTGAGGGAATTCGCTGAAGTGTTTCCCGAGGAACTTCCTTGTATTCCTCCTAGAAAAGATGATTAATTATCAATTGATCTCATACCCAGGGAATTACCAATATACATGACTCCATATATAATGTCTGTTGTAGAAATTGAAGAGCTGAAGAAACAACTACAAGAGAATCTGAATAAAGGGTTTATATGCCCAAGTGCATCACCATGGGGTGCACCAGTCCTCTTCATCAAGAAGAAGGATGGGTCAATGGAACTTTTCATCGATTATCGTGACCTTAACAAAATCACAATAAAGAACAAGTATCCCCTCCCAAGAATTTTTGAATTGTTCATTCAGCTGCGTGGAGCACAATACTTCTCTAAGGTGGAATTGCGGTCAGGATATTATCAAGTAAGGGTGAAGAAGGAAGATATCCCCAAGACTGATTTTCGCACAAGATACAGGAACTATGAATTCATAGTAATGCCTTTTGACTCACTAATTATTCAGCAATATTCATGGATTTAATGAATAGAGTCCTTAGAGATTACATAGGAAAATATTTGGTAGTCTTTATAGATGATATTCTAATATACTCTAAAACCAAGGAGGATCATGAGGAGCATTTAAGAACTGTACTGGAGACTTTGCGCAAGGAGAAGCTCTTTGAAAAGTACAACAAATGTGAGTTATGGTTGAAGGAAGGATCATTCTTTGGCCATATCATCACATGCGATGAGATATCTATGGATTCCCCCAAATCAGATGCAATTCATGGGTGACTGAGTCCAACATCGGTAATGGATATCCAACTTCTTGGGGTTAGATGGATATTATCGAAGATTTGTGAGAAAGTTCGCACAATTGTCCAACCCTCTTATGAAGCTAACTCAAAAGGGAGTAAAGTTTTCTTGGAGTGATTAATGTGAAGAAATCTTCAAGGAGTTGAAAAAAGATGCTTATCACTGCGCTCATGCTCACTTTACCCAAAAGTGGGGAACATTTTGTTGTTTTTAGTGATGATTCAAAGAAGGGATTAGGATGTGTGAAGATGCATAATGATCAAGTTATATCCTATGCCACAAGGTAGTTGAAAATACCGAAGAGAAACTATCTAATGCATGATCTAGAATTTGCAGCGGTGATATTTTCCTTGAAAATATGACGGCATTATCTATATGGAGAGAAATGTGAGATATATACTGACCACAAGAGTCGTAAATATATATTCAAACAGAAATAGATTAATATGCGCCAGAGAAGATAGATATAGATCATCAAGGATTATGACTTTTCAATCCATTACCACCCTGGGAAAGCGAACAAGGTGGAAGATTCCCTATGTATAAAGGATCCACCAATTCTATCAATGATGAGAATTGATAAGGATCCAATATTTTTACACTTGATGAATATGGACATGTGAATCATAGAGAATGGAACATCATCAATATTTTGACAAATGATTTATCAACCATCTCTTTTAGAAAGGTTAAAGGATGCTCAAAAGGATGATGTGGGAATTAAAGAAAAAGTGGAAGCTATAAAAAAGGGAAATCCTCGGAGTTTAATGTTAATGAATAAGGAATTGTGCCGTTTAGGAAAAGACTATGTGTTCCATTAAGTCCGGAACTGAAGAAGGAAATTTTGGATGATGCACATAGTTCAAATTTCTCTATTCACAAAGGGAGAACAAAGTTGTATCAAGATCTCTGAGAAAACTATTGGTTGGATAATACGAAGAAGGAGATCGCTGAATATACATCAAAGTGCCTGGTGTGCCAGCAAGTGAAAGGTAGAGAGGAAGAAGACTAATGGGATGATGTAACCATTTCCCATACCATAATGGAAATGGGAGAACATCACCATGGACTTTGTCACCAGACTTCCGAGGACATCCAAAGGCAACAATGCAATCCGTGTTGTTGTGGATCATCTTACAATGACTACACACTTAATCACTATTTGGGAGGATTTCTCATTGGATCAACTGGCACAAATATATATCAAGGAAGTGGTAAGGTTGCATGGAGTACCACTATCTATTGTGTTTGACCAAGATCCATGATTCACCTCTATGTTTTGGAAGAGTCTTCAACATGCTCTGAATACTGAACTGAACTTCAGTACAGCCTATCATCCTCAAACTGATGGCCAATCCGAGTAGACTATCCAAACACTTGAGGATATGTTGAGAGCATTATCAATGGACTTTAAAGGAGGATGGGATCATCATCTTCCTCTGGTTGAGTTCTCTTATAATAACAGTTTCTACTCGAGCATCCAAATGACACCATATGAAGCCCAGTATGGGAAAAGGTGTAGAACACCTGCATATTGGGATGAGGTCGGTGAACGTAAGCTTCTTGGACCAGAAATGATCGAGGAAATAGTAGAGAAGGTGAAAACCATTCAACAGCATATCAAGGAAGCCCAGAGTCGATAGAAGAGTTATGCATATAATCGTCGACGAGACCTTGAGTTTAACGTTGGAGACATGGTTTTTCTACGCATATCTTCGGGGAAGAAGTCATGATGTTTGGACATAAAGGGAAGTTAAGTCCAAGGTACATCGGACCCTTCGAAATTCCGGATCATATCGAGGTTGTGGCCTATCGACTAGCACTTCCACATACCATGGCCAAAGTACATGATGTATTTCATGTATCCCTCTTAAATAATTTTATACCGGACCCTTCACATGTAATCTCTTCTGAGGTGGTACAGTTGGAGGATGATCTTTCTTATGAGGAGAAACAAGTGAATACATTAGATCGTAGAGAAAAAGTTCTTTGAAATAAGACAATGCCCCTTTTCAAGGTGTTTTGGAGAAACCACAATTTTGAAGAAGCGATATGGGAATCGGAGGAAATGATGAAGCTGAGTTACCCACATTTGTTTTATTGTGGGAAATGGAAAAATTTCGAGGGTGAAATTTTCTTAAGGAAAATATTGTAACAACATAATGTTTCATTAATAGAAATCCCTCTTGATCGAATTAAATGTCTCTTTATTTTTATATAAAATTTCAACTTCATTGGTTTTATGTTAAGAATTTTTACCATTGCTAATATAGTCTTTGAACCGTGATCACATGATTAGTATAAATATAGGGCTTTAACAAATCCAAATTTACTCAGAAAAAGGAAGCGATGGCCTCATCCAGAAGAATTTCCCCATACGAAGCCCATTTATCGGAGCTCGGAAAAGAGGTGGCATCCTTGGGCTTCGCTCTTGACCAATCCCAAGATGAGCTTCACCATGTCAAATTTGAACAGGACTGTCTACAGGAGAAGTGGAAGTTGGTAGAAATTACCACTCGAGCGATGTTATCCGAGCCACCCCAAGAGTTTGTCACCATCGCACACCTTGCCCTTAGGTCTTATGCAGTTGTTTTAAGGGGTTATGTAACTAATTGATAATACTATGTTCATTTTCATTAATTTTGTATATAATAATGAATATAATTTCTTGTCATTATTGATACATTGTAAATAGTTTTTAATGTACAAATAATGTTTTTAGTAATTATTTAATTAATAATTCTACTTTTTTTAAATTAAGGTACTTTTTAATTAAAAAATATTTTAATAAAATATAATTATTATTATTAAAATAATCTTTATTAAATATAATTTATCTTATAATTTTATGAATGCAATTTTACTTTTTATTAAGGTCTGAAAGCCATTTCTGTCAAAAACCTGTGAATTTTCGATAAATGTAGGTTTTTATTTTAAAAGTGAAAATTAACATATTTAGAAAATTATTTAGATACAATAAATGTTATTTCTAGAATCACGAAGTCGAAATTATCCAATGGTGAATTTTTCATAATTTTCTGAGACGGTCAAACTTTTGGGTAAAAATTAAATACCTTTTAAATATATAATGTGATTTATGACATCATAATGACCCAATAGTGATGTAATAAAATACTATAAGCTTCATGTACGTCCAATATATGTTTTTCCATGAAAATAATGTGATTTTTGGTTTGTTTGTCTTACTTTTCAAAGAATTAATGGACCCCTCAAGACTTATTAAACACCTGGTCTTTTTAAATTGTTTTCCATGGGAGTGTGACTGAAATCCACATAATCATCCCTATTATTTTAAGAAGTTAGGACTTTGGCCTTATAAAATATTGTTTTCATCTTCCCTTTTCCAAAAACCATGTGATGGTTTGTGGTTTGGATTAATTTAACGTAAGGGGGCCCATACCTAAATAATAATGAATTCCATCACCTTTCCTATATAAACCCACTCAAGCTCCCACTTCCTCATCACTCAAAGCCATTGCAGTTCTCCAAACTCTTCCCTACTCTCTCTAGAATCCTCCCAAGGTACCCCAAGTTCCCAATAATCCTCTCACAAGACTCTCTCTAGCCGTTGGAAGCACACTTCCATGTAAGGGTTATTCTTCCTTTCTCTTGTTGTCCAATTTTCTTTAAGTTGTTTTGCACATTAAATTTCAATTATGAATGTTGGGGTATGGTTGTGCACCCCCCTCATAATTCCCTCTTTATTTTTGAATTATGGGAGACCCCTTTCTCTCTCAATAAAATCCTACCATGTACACCCGTTACTATGCCGAAATTCCAAAAGGAACTTCTCTCTCCTAATTTACATTCAAGCAATATTGTTGTATCAATAATCTAAACTCCATTAAAATTATGGGGAAATGTATCTATATGTCCTCCTTACATTCCATTACATGTAAATATTATGAGGAACCCCTTTCTCTCTCATCAACCTTTTTTATTAATTCTTATATCACACTGTTATGCTGCCGAAATCACACCGACTTTCTAAGCCAATGCCATCGTGTAGTGAATACAATGCCATTTCTACATCAAGGGTATTCACCATTATGAACATTTACTTATTGATTATAAAGTTTCATGTATGAATTACACATTCCTTTATAGTGTAATAAATGATTATGTTTTATGAATCCATGTTTTATGATCCATGTGGCACACTTATGCATGAAATGAAATGTTTAAGAAGGGTGCGCCTTTATAGCGCTCCAATGCATTGGGCAAAGTATAGTATCATGATACATCATGACCAATGAGTGTTGAATCAAGCTAATTCAAGTGCAACAAGGGTTTAATCGTGCTTCATGTGCAATGAGGGTTTACTCATGCTCCATGTGCATTGAGTCTTGGCTCATGCTAATTCCATGTTTAGTGTTGTTGAACATTTCCATGTTATGATTATCTTGATTTATCATTACTTTATGTTCATGTTTCTCTTGTCCTATATTGATATGACTAATTTCTAACATGTATTGAACTCCTCATGTTATTCCATGTGTATTCCCTTACTGGGCTTTATATCTCACCCTTTTCTTATGCATGTCCTCAGGTTCTCCCATGAAATGCTAAGTATGAGGGAATGTAGTGGTCATGTAAAGGAAGTTTTCAATAAAGATGATGTATTTCATGTTTTAAGTTCTTATGTAATGATTCTAATCCCAAAATTCACTAAACCACTTGATCTTCTTTGTTGAATCAAGTGAATTTTTATGTCATGAATCATGTTTAAGCTTGTAATAAAAGCAGGGTTGTTATACCCCCTCGTACGAACACCCCGAGTACTAGGACCCCTACAAGTCTTCTCATAAAATAATGATCCCCTAATAGATTTCTCCTAAAAAATGTTTTAAAAAAATTAATCACATGACATTATATATTATTTATATAAATACATTTTATATAAAATACTCATTGTAGGAACTAGTGTTGGAATTCTAAACTCACTCATTCGATTATTGTTGTCCATAATCCGTTTTTGTTACCTCACTTCAATTGGTATCATTTCCTGCATTTGAAAACAAATATGGAAGTAAATAGGAAATGATAACTATTTTTTAACCCAAAAAAATCATAAGGAATATTGGAATTCGGGGATATTTTTACTATCCATTGTTTTAGGTGAGCTTGAACAAATATATAATGAAGTTAATAAATTGTACAAGATGTGATAATGAAATTTAAACTTTAGTGGGATGGTTATTTACTAAGAGTCAACATTATATTAAAACCAAGGATCATGGATTCGACATGATTTATAAGGGTAATGTAGTTGTCAAAATTAAGGAACAATTTAATTTATTTAGCCTAGGTAGATGTTGAGGGTTTAAAAACAGTTTATTCATAGGAATACAAACCATCATGTTCATTACCTGGTAAAATATTAATGAGAGGTATTAGTGTTTTAAAATTTTTATACAAATCATAATTGAAGCATTGAAATTTTCATCAAGATAGAAATGTTGGCATCATAGGTTTGAATAAAGTTCAATTCCAAATTAGAAAATGAAATTCAAATAAAATTGTAACCAATAAACATTGAAAATTCACATAAAGACATAGTCAGATACAACATATTTTTAATCAATATTAAATCTATTTGAATATTACCAACCATAACAACCCATGTCGAGGTAAACCAAAAGAATTGAGAACATGAATGGATAATTTTACATATTTCCCACCACAAAAATAGGTTCATAGTCAACTCTGACAATTGAGTTATTAGATTCATAAAAAGTAATAAATGGATGGTTTCCAATGGTATTAGGGATATTTTCAATTCCATCATAACCATCATAAAAAATATGTCTTGGAATTACTTCAATAATGACACCAAATTCTGGTCGAAGGTGGTCTTTGACATAAAAAACATGTTTCTCCATTGATTCAAATATAAATGGTTCAATGGTAGAAAGCATGCGAGTCATATCAATTACTCAAAATCCACAATCATTAATAAATGTTACCTACCTCGACAAAAAATCAAACCACTATAATTTCATCATCTAACTAGTTCATGAGAATAATATTCCAATATTATTATCCTTTTCAATGACTCTATAATAAACTACAATTTCAAATCACGATCTACTATTTGATGCACTAGAATAAAAGTATGTTGTGGAAGTAACCATAACACCATCAATTTGTGTTCTCATGTTCTTTTCTCGTTCGGTGATAATAAATCTGTACCCATTGATAACAATTTATTTACATTCATGAACAATGGTATTAGGAACAAATCCCAATGCTCTTATTTCCTTAGAGATAGAGTCAGCAAGAAAAATAAATACCTGAAATATAAATCAGTATTAAAATTAATTAGATATTTTTTTAATTATTTTAAACAATAATATTATTACCTAAAATTTTAACCAAGAAGAAAACTCTTTGCTAAGAAAAGTCTCCTACCTTCTCTAAGATATATAACAATGTTTCTATTTGTCATCAATTTATGTTCCCTATAAAGAAAAATACGAATAGATTAACTAATATATATATATATATATATGAGATATACATATTGAATTTACATACAAGATGTATTCAGGAGAAAAATCAAAGTTGAACGAAACTATATGATGTCCCATCTCCCACTCTTCATGGCTTAATATCGTCAATTTATTTGATCCAAAAATTCCTCATATCGAGGAAGTGATGGAAAACTAGGTTCAATTTTCTCATTTTGTTCTTCATCGTTTATCATTGTTCTGTTCATTCATGTAGTAAGATCGGACAAATATGTAGAGCAGAAATCCATACATTCTTGAGCCATGTAACCGTTAACGATAAAACCTTTAGGATGATTTAAGTTACATACATAATACATTAATTTATACATATAAATAGGTCTTCTTAGAAGCATTTCAGTTGGAATATGGATAATGAGATGCAGCATGCATGTGAAAAATGATGGAGGAAATATTTTCTATAACTTAAACAAAATTAATGTGGAATCTACCCATATTTTTTGCAATAAAGACTTTAATAACTTCATATAAAAAATTTAACTAAAAAATGACACAACTGAATAACATCCACCCTTACATTATTGGAAAGAAGATCATGATTTGTTATTAGAATCAACTCATGCAGAAGGATGTGATAATCAGGAGTCTTCAATGATTTTAACATCAACTCTATTATGTTGACCCATTTGCATATGTTTCTTGAATAGCCATTAGGAACATTAATAGTCTCTATTGTTTCCTAAAATTTATTTTTTTCTGTAGGTGTCATCACATAAGAAGCACATGGAACTTTCCATTTATTTTTACTAATATACACAGGATGCTATTCTGGTCTAATGCCCCAATCCACCAAGTCAATCCAAGATCTTAAATCATCTTCTATATTTACGTTAACATTTATATGAATCAAAATAACCATTTCACATATATTTTTTTAATTTTCATTATGCCTACGAAATGAAATAAAAAAATGGTTGACCAATAAATAAAATCAACCAAGATACTTATATTATTAAAATTGTAACAGCTTTCAGTGGAAATATTTTTTCTCTTTCTATATTTCATTTGACACTTCCCAAATGAAATGCTGAAATCTTAATATTCCAAAAGAACATTAGTTCCAGACAGACGTTGAGGTGGATCATCAGTCTCCATGGTATTGTCAAATATTCTACAATTATTTCTATATGGATGGTCCATTGGAATGAATCGTTGATGTCCTATAAAACTGAAACTACAATAATGTTTCAGTCATCTAGATCATGTATTCTTCATACAAAATGGACATGAGTGTTTTCCCTTCGTGCTCCATCCAGACATCATTGCATAAGCATGAATATCATTGATTGTCCACATAAGGAAATCACACATATGAAATATGACTTTCGAACATGCATTGTATATGGGCACACACATATCCCAATGAAGCATCAAATCTTTTATTAATGGTTGAATGTATATCATTATATCATTGTCGTGATCAGAATGGATAGATATGAGAAACTCATGAAAGTGGATTGTTTTTTCATACAGAACCATGGGGGAAGATTATAAACGTGTATAAAAATTGGCCATGTGTTGTGGGACGTAAGAATCTACCCAAATAGATTAAAATAGTAACATGAAATACCCAAACTCAAATTATGCACATGAACTGAAAAATTAGGATATCAAGCATCAAATATCTCCCAGGAAAATCCATCTGTAGGGTGAACCAACTCATCATCAGTATTCTTTCTCTCACTATCATTCCATCACAATTTTATTGAAATTTCTTCAGACATAAAAAGATTATGGAATCTGGGGATTAATGGAAAGTGACACATTACTTTCTATGGCACACTAGATGGTGTTCCATTAGCTTTTGGCATCCCATAGGATGTGCCACATTTTATACAATCATTTCATTCAACATTTTCCTCCAAGAATAAACTGCAATATTTTGGGCAAGCATGAATTTTGTTTCATAAAAATCTAAGTTCCTCAACTTGGTTCCATACCATATAGTGGTTTGAGAAAATATATGCATCCTCTAGAAGTAATTCCATCAAAAAGGTAAGAATTAAATCGATGGAAGTATTATAAATCCCATACATAGTTTTTGTATGAAAAAATCAGATTAAAAATTCCAGCTTTTTCATTTTACCGCATTGTCGATATACTGGAGTCAAGGTAGCATCAATAATTTTTTTCACACTGACAACACCATTATTTTCATTAGACGAATCAAGTGTGATAATGTTAAAATCTTCTTGGGTCTGAATCCTTTCTTTTTCATGATGATGAATAAACCGAAACCAGTCATGTAACAAATTCTCCAATCCAGTCCTCACATTTAGATCATCAGCAATTTGAGATGTCATTTTATACCCATTGTGATACCACACAGAGTAGTTTTCTTGAAACCAATATTTGGTTATGTGGAAGCTGACTTCTTCATGACTCAAACAAGGTCTTACAACACAATTGTAATAGGGGCAGTGTATGTGACCACAATCAGAAGCATTGTAAAATGAAAAATCTAAAAAGCTCTCCAAATTGTTTGGAAAATTTCTCTAGATCTGATCAGTTTCATATATCCAACATATATCCATTATATAAAAAAATTTATATGTAATTTTTTCAAATGCAATTCAATAAGATTGAAGTTTCATACAAAATATAAGTAAACTAGAATTTTTCACATTATATGGAACCATAACTGACACACTACTCTATATGAGAATCATAATATAAAATAAAAAAATAATTTAATTATAAAAATATATATATGAAGAACTATACATGAGTGTATAAGATATTGTACACTTTTGGAAGAGAACTATTCAGGAGTTGAGTAAATTTTTGATTGAAAATATTTTATATTTTTGTAGATTATTTGAGTGATGACATACAGTGCACATAGGGGTGGGGTATCGAAAGGTTGGGGTGTCTAGGGGGTTGGGGCTATCCATGGGGGTTGGGGTGTACAGGGGGGTGGGTGGATGTCTACGGGGATGGCGGGGCTATCCAAGTCGTAGGGGGTGGGTGGGCGAGTTGTCCACAGGGGTGTGGGTGTTTCTGAGGGGTGGGGGTGTTTGTGGGGAAGGGGGGTGGGTGGATGGGCAGTCCACGGGGTTGGGAGGTTGTCTAGGGGTGGGGGTGTCCTGTGGGGTGGGCTGGTTGTCCAAGGGGTGGCCGGGTTGTCCAGGGGGTACAAGGTGCCCAAGGGGTGGGGGCTATTCATGAGGGGTGGTAAGGTTATCTAGGGGGTAGGGGGTCTCTAGGGGGTGGGCGGGATGTCCACGGGGGGGGGGGGGGGGTCAGTCCACAGGGGTGAGTGGGGGCTGTCTAGGGGGTACGGGGAGTCCATGGGGGGTGGGCCAGCTGTCCATGGGGGTGGTGGCTCTATAGGGGAGTACGAGGTGTCTACGGGGTGGGCGTCTGGGGGGATGGGGGGTGTCTGGGGGTGGGGGGTGTTTGGGGCCTGGGGGTGTCAGGAGGAATTTTCTATGAGGTTGGGGGACAATCCAGGGGCCAGGCAGTGTCCAGGGTGTGAGCGAGCTGTCCCTGGGGGTGGCGGGGCTATCCAGGGGGGACAAGGTGTCCAGGGGTGGGAGTATTGTCCAGGGGGTAGGGCCATCCACGGTGATTGGGGTGTCCAGAGGGGCAGGATTTCCATTGAGTTGGGGGTCTATCTAGGGGTTAGGGGGGTTCATGGTAGTGGACAGGCTGTCCATGTTGATTCTTGATCCCCATGGGATGGTGAATTGGACCCGACATCCTTAAAATTCAATGTGGGAATGATTTTCCACCAGCATTGTGAAATAAATACAATAATAAAGTATACATAAAAATAAATCCAATGGGAGATGTGTACTACAAGTCAAAAAATCATAAACAAGACAAATGACTAAAAAACATTATTATAAAAATTGGAAAGAAAACTACCAGTTTCCCAAGCGATGTAAAACTCCAGATCAGTTTGTCAACATATAGAAATACCTCCAAGTGGTGAATATCTTCTACCCATACAAGGAAGTTTATAATATACAGAAATCTAAATCTACAGTCAGTGTGTGCCATAAATATCCTAGTACGGTCTCACTAATGATTTCATAACAAGATTACAAAACCAAAATAAACAAACTAATTGCGTTCAATTTTCAAATAATATGGTTTTATATTTCAAGTGAATAATATTCAAATAATCTGGTTTTACATTTCTACACCAACCCACCAAATTTCACAATCCACTCCCCCACCCACCGACACAACCCCCCCCCCCCCACCAACACCCCCCCACTTGCACTTCTCCCTCCCCCACCCCCACCTGCACATCCCACCCCCACCCCAACCTGTAAACCCCCACCTAATTCCCAAAAATCTCCCCCACTATACACACCACCTACACATCCCCCTTTACCCATTGCACATCCCCCCACCCGCACACCCCCTCCCCCACCCACTGCACCCCTCCCCCCCCCCCCACTAGCACCCCAACTTGCACAACACCCTCCCCAACCCCTATTAGCACAACCCCCCCCCCCACTTGTATAGCCCCAACACACACCCACCCACCTCACCCCAGAAGACTCCCCCTGCATAGTCCACCTCCCCCCATCACCCCCACCCTGCACAACCCACCCCCACCAGCACAGCCCCCCACCTCACCTCCTCTTGCACCACTAATCTAATCGGCCCCAATCCATTCCTATGGTTCACTATCTCTTTAAATTAGTGGCTATAAATTCTTCAAATAAAGTTGACTCTCTAAATTTAACTCACTAAATATTGACAGTTGAAGTGTAGAACAAAAACATAAAACAAAAAAATTATAATTCTTTGATATAACATAGTTCACATACCCCTGGTTTATGAAAAATCATTAAATAAAACAAAAAAAATAGATGGAAAACATTGAACCTAAGGTACCACATACAGATTTGAAGTGGATAAGAAAACAATTATCTGATTTAAGGGTGGAAGATTTTTCCAAGCGAGAGAGAACTGTGTCTCTTATTTAGGTCTGTAATCAGGCATATGGGGGATTGGTGAGGGAAAAAATTTTAGGGGACAACATTACCAAGGGTTTTTCAAAACCATTGTGAAAGGTAAGCTTTACAAATAGTTTTTTAAAACTATTGACAAAGGATTCCTAAAACTTACTTTTAACAACTGTTTTTTAAAACCACTGGGTAATGTCTCACATATCCCAATAGTTCTGTAATCCCGTTGGTTAAAACTCATCAAAAATTCTATATTCCAATGGTTTATTGAAACTGATGGGTAAATACCTATAAACATCTCTATTACAACGGTTTTCATAGACCATTTGGAAAAATCCATTGGTATAACCTCCATTTTATGTCGTGACTGTGGGATCCATCTGATATGATGGTAGAAATATCAAATTCGTCCTAGCATATGAATGAAAACATAAGTCAATATCTTGGTGGGGACGTAGTAAAATAACATCTTGAAGAAATAGATCCCCATACTCTGCTAAAATTGCTGGAAATTGGAAGATCATAACATCTGTTGCACCGAGGGACTTTCTATCCAAATTATGAATAATAGATTGCACCCTCCTATTCGTGAGACCATCTGGCACTTACTAGGATTCATTTTCTCCTACAATGGTAAAGTGCATCCCATTGATGAGGACACACTGAATACTTAACCTAATATAGTCAATCTTGGAGTGGAGAATAGATAACCAATCTATATTAAAAATGACATCATAAGCCCTCAATTCTACCACCAAGAAGTTCCAATAAAAAATATTTCCCCCAACGGCAAAGTAACACAACTATATTTGTGTGTGATCACTAAATAATCTCTAGTAGGTGTATTCAAATGTATTGGACGAATCAATGGTTCTACAGGAATATCTTTCTCTCGAAAAAGATATGTGGTGATAAAGGAATGACTAGTACCTTAGTATATCAGTATTGTATCTAAATTAGAAAAGACAAAAATCAAACCTAGAATCATACATAGATCCCCTATGTCATATGCCTTGACTGCATTCTGTTGATCCTTCCATGATCCTTCAGCTTATTGAGCTTTAGGTGGAGTACCTTGGGGTGGTGGTGGTAACATGTCGAAAAACCTTCTCTTTATCTCTCACATCATATACCATGTCCTCCACCATATAGATCTACTAACTTCTATCATTTTATATTACTCAATGGTCCATCCACAATCTCCCTATTTTTTGTATCATGCGTTTGAAAATTGTGAGAAATATTTCTCATACTGTCACATGAATTACATCACCTATCTATAGGATGACAGGGCGCAACATGTGATCCCTAAAATAAAGATCCACTATGCTTTCACCACATCATGAATCATCAGCAACTTCTAGGTCCCTAGTACTAACATTGGATCCCTACTGCTATGGTCTATACTATGGGTCAACCACTGCTAACAATCACCAGATTTATCTTCTCATCTATGAAGCATTCATCCACCAAATCTCACTCAAGAACCCCAACAATAATAGGAATGAATAGATGGATAATTTTTACTTTAAAGTCTCTATACATAACTCAATCAAAGGTACTATCTCGAAAGTATTGATCTCAAACCATATATATTGAGTACCTTGAAAAGATGGTGAACCCCAGTGAATAATCATCCTCTTTCATGTTTCCCTTTTAGAACTGATGAAGTTTCTATACACACATAGCCCTAAAGAAATGATGAGAACTAATATCTGAAGAGGATATAAATCATTTTCCTTGAATGTTTATCTTCATAGTGATTTTGTATAGCCAAACTCCACCTTCTTCCTGATGATACGTGTAAAAGGCACTCCACCAGAACCACCATTATATATGCTAGTGTCCTGAAAAGACTAAAAACATAGGTCACCACCTCAAGACAGTCCTTAACTACTTCTGGGTTCTTCTCACCTCACTACCTAAGGGGTATCATTCACTATAACTTGTGAATCGTGCTCACCCGATGGTCTTCATCTACTGGTACTGCAGGTACAATGTTCTTCTCTACAGGTGACAGTATGGTTGTGTACCACATTGAGGAAACATATGGTAAAGTTTTCATTGTATCAAAGCCTATTCACGGGGGGGGGGGGGGTCATCCTCATGATCATGAAAATGAATCATAGCAGGTATACGTCATAATGTAATCATAAAAAATCAAGATATACCATGGTCAATGGGGATAACTATACAGTTGACTCTAAAAGGACATGGAAACAACAACTCATTATTTTTTTATACATGTTCCATTATTTTTCATAAAACCATTATACTCATGTACCATGTCAAAAAGTAGGTAATCAGTGTCCAGGTGTATGGATATGTTGTCTGCAACACTAACACTGGATTCCCTATCCCGCAATCCGATATCAAAACACATAACACTATTTCCCCAAACCAATATCATAGACTCATAGTCCTAAAGTATAATCATAGAGCTTTTAAACCACTATATATTGACTCGTCCCAGTGGGATAATTCTGCAACTCCTCATGCCTTCCTATAGTAGGCAAAGGGATGTTGATTAGTACCATGAAGTAATATCACTAACATGTGAGTAATTTTCATTGTACCTATTTGCACACGGACATCACCAAGCCCAAAAAATGATGAAATGTTAAAGAAAAATAATTATACAAGTAATGTATACCACTATATCTCACATCCAGAGCATGATAAAATGTAATGTAATTTAAACAGTGCGTGAATAGAATCCCACCCAAAAGTGTCTATAACAACCAATTCATCCTATAAGAAAAAAGTACCAGGAATCCTTCTTGTAGCCACATGAACACACCTCTATCTATCCAGTCTCACAAATCCATGTTTCTTCCTAGTACACTTAGGACACCATCAAAAGTTTTATCATCTACACAATACATGACATGTGCAGTCAATCCTCTTGCAGGGGTGAGTATTGCAATACCTAGTAGGACACCCCAAAATGAGAAAGCAATATAAATACTGAAATATGTAGTCATATCTACCCAATTATATGTCTAAAAATCTTATGAAAAGAATATATAGATATACTAAATCCAGACATATAATCTAGAAGATATTTAGAACCAGTGGAGACCAACCGTTATAATTTAGATTGATGATTCCACGAAGCCCTAATTCGAGAAAACAAACTCTGACTCTGAAAGAACTGATGACATCCATCCAAGAGGTACTTATTATCATCCCTATCCATGAAAAATATACATTGATAAATCTGAAGAGTGATATGATACAACATATACGGATCCCAGCTAGTTTCATGTGGTGATACCAAAAACTCAATCTATATTGACTCTAAAAGTAGTGGATCAATGCATGCATTGTGTTTTTCACATCGTTACCCATAAATCCACCGAGGGAACAATGAAAATAATAGAGTATTTTTCTCTAGGCCTCTCAATAGATTTCAAAAACTATATCTAGGAAGTCATGCTGAATGAATCATATTCTTATGAGTAAGAAATAATTCATAACTACTTTTATGGAAATGATAATGGGAATGAAACCTAATGAAATTTTTCCAAGATAAAAAGTAAAATCGAATAAAGAAATGATGAAATGGGTATATTAAGTGTAGTAGGGTCATCCACTGTGTCACATATCCCCAGGTACATCGTCTGTACAATGAAACATGTTATTCATACTTGGTCGTGTAGAAGATGGTTACACAGTGTGTAAAAGGTGTCAAATGTCGTGTACATCCATCCAGGGTCCCCCAGTGTACTCTCTTCATTTTCTAGTACTTGGTGGAAACCAATGTATTCATAACCATGTACCAGTACATGGGGTAGTCCATGTAACCATTTTAAGACATTTTGTGTGGTTTCGCATAAGATTTATAAGAAACCCATGTACTCCACCCAATGTAGATGTACATACCATGTACCAGCCAAGTTGTTAAATTATGAGAAAACATTAAGATGTCAGGACTACATATCATGTGTATCATTTTATCTAGAACTTGTTTTTTTCCTCCCACTAACCTTTTCCAGTTGACTGGCTTCCTATCTGGTGCTTGATTTTAAAACAATCTCACTATTGAAGGTTATATGAACACTCTAACATTGAATCGATTGTATTAAGGCCATCAAATAGCTCAGAACACCTAATTGTATGAGGTATTTATCATTTATGAAGAACATATATTTGGTACCAGACATCATTCGATTTTACACTTTTCCCACCATCACACCTCCTTCATGAAATCCTAATGATTGATCTCTAGTTTCAGATCATTGTGCCAAGAATATTTGGAGAAATTATAGATTATTCATTGTTTGGGAGAAGAATGAAAATTTTTTGTCATGAACACCAGAAATAGAGTGAGAAAAATGCACATGGAACAATATTGAGAAACTAACCTTATATGTTGTTCATTCGAGCCTCAATCGATTCCCATAAGAATGATAAACAAATCATGAAAGAAATATCTTGAATCGAATCCTGATAAACTCTTAAAATAACATCCTATACTATATATATGAATGGTTCCTGGGATAATTTATTCATCTATTGGTCTGTGTTCATAATAGGAATCAATAATGTGATATATGAATAGAGATAATGTATCATATATAGAGTTTGGATCAGTAGATATTGAATATTGGTCACCGTGTCATTGTCATTGCAGAGATCCATAAAAAACGGGGTTTGTCAATATTTGATCCACGATTAGGTCATCTCCTTGTAAAAGGATTCAACTTATATATATATATATATTTTCATAATGATGATTCCATGGTTATTATCCTAAACCTGGATCTATTCCAAAGGGTTTATTTAAAATAAGCTTGTCACTGCATTTGTGCATCGATGAAACAAAAAAAGTATCAATTTATTATATTTATTTACAATGCCAGTGATTTCTTTCAACAACTGGCCTGAGATAACCAATGTTAATATTTAAATAGGGTAAATATGCTACTCTAATATAAGTAGTCCCATTATATTTATGATTCATGGACCCTTTTAGAGGATATTCCACATTTTTAGAAAAATTGTAAGTGTGTTCTTTTAAAATTTTTAATATATATCAAATTTTTGTTCTGAGAACACCATGACTTTAAATCACACACCTTCTCATTGAAGATATAAAAATTAATCCATATAATATTTAATAATAATGCACAACAAAGCCATGATATTACACATTTTCATTAGTTTAAGGAAGTCCCTTTCCATATTATGACAAAGAATTTGGGGAAAATATTTATTGAAAAATATCTTATTGAAATCATCCCATTCCATGGAATCGATTTCTTAAATAGAATTTTTATACATAGAAACTGTCCACATCTAATTATCTTGTATATCAAATTTTATATTGTAAGAAAACATTTATCTTCTTTTGAGAATTTGAAGATAGAGAATATCTTCTTAACGGAATTAATCCATTTTCCTACGAAGAGGGGATTAGGAGACCCACTAATTATTGGAGGCCATTGAAACATGGAAGAGTTGATCACAAATTTCCCAATATTAAGATAATATGTGATTTCCACCTGATTCAATTTATTATGCATATCCTCAGTCACTTTATAAAGATATATCATTATGTTTTGAGCACCAATTATCATAATATTTGGAATATCATTAAGTATATTTTTAAATTGCATATTTTATTGATTGTTGGAACATGTTATCTTACTTACAACCATTAAATATGAAAAGAAATTAAAATGGGGGGTGGGGGTTAAGACTTAACTAATATGCATATAAAATGAAAACATTGAACATTGAAGGATAAACTTATAAATGAAAAGTATATCATAGCTTGGATACGTTGTGTTTCAATCAATGTTATCTATGGTGATAAAATCATCCCTTGTGTTATTACTAAGGCTCTCTAGTCCTAGCCTCCAAAAATAATTTTAACATTTTCCGATACCAACTATAATGACCCTAGACATTAAAATATATTATTAATTGATTTTAAGAATAATTAACCTTCATATTACAAGATAAGGATAGTAAATTATTTTGTGTTTTTTTATTAGATACATAAGAATGAAATTTTGGAAATAAAATAACACATAATTATTTTAATCATTCATAAAGTTATCTAGTCTTCCATTGAGCTCCTACATATGCATAAAATCACCTAGGGACTAATTTAACAAAAACCGATGACCTAAAAATACCATAAAGTGTATAAACAGAGGAATAATGGAATGCACTTGGGCTGGAAGGCAAAAAATGTTGACATAAAATGGAACAGGACATGAATAAACATAATGAATCATAACATGTAGTTTATGGGGAAATATAATCTTGGAATAAAAGAAATTAGGAAGGGAAACACATCTTGTCCTAGTAATGAGTCACAACTATCTTCCAGGACCATTGCACATGGTGGACAAAGTTGCTTAAAAGAATCAGGTTCACACCCTATCCCATCATGACATCTAATGAGAGTTACATTACCCAATTAATTAGAGCTATATATGGGTGTACCAATCATAATATTTTCATTAATTTGTGTTCCATAATAAGAGTAAAACAAGAAGTATAAACATAAGGTTTACCCATGGAAATAATTGGGTATCATAACCATGTCACAAGGCATAACCCATGGGTGTATCATAAATGATTTAATAAAGAATGGATTTAAATCATAAATTGAATTTAATAAAAGAATTTATGAATATATAATGATAATTTATGTCCTAAATAAATAAAAAATATAAAAATATAGTTTAGGAAATGCTAGAAATGGGCCACATTAGAGTGGTTTATGTGAAATCATTAATGAGTATTTAAAAAGAAAAGGTTATAATTGTTTTTAGAGAACTATAAATGAAAAAAGAGTTAATTTCATGATAAAATTATTGATCTTATAAAAATAATGGTACCATAAAATTAATCAACATTGATACTTTATATTGCGTATGAATTTAAAAAGTTACCTTAAACTGATCTTTCTTATATGGATGAACTAGGAAGAGAACCTAATAAAACATGTTTTTCCTCATAAAATAATTACGAATAGGGATATAAACATATTTTTAGAATAGATACACACAATATATGAGTATTAAATAATAATAATTGATAACTACATTGGGATAAAGATAGAGAGATTTTAACCTGATGAAAAAATTGAGGATTGGAATGAATCCCTTTTCTTATGACCGAGAGTGCTCTGGATTTGATTTTAATATACTTGATAACAAAATTAAATTAATTAATTAATTAATAAATAAACTTTTCTTCATGTATTGTATTTATTATAATTTTATTACATTCATTATAGGGTTTTTTAATGAGTTATAAAATTAAATTTCATCATTCTGGAGTATTTATTTCCTTGGTTTTTGTGATTGTTTAACTTGTATAAATGTATGAAAGATCATGTAAAATGGGAATAGGTATATAGAATTATTGTAAAATGTTATAAATGATCATACATAATATGAAATTTTTATATAATTAATTTAGTTATTTGGAATGAGGATGAATCATTAGAGAAGACATTAAAGATAATCCTTTAGATTATTTCTGTCAGTTTTTGTGTCACAACAAAGTAGTTTTGTTTCATAATTCATTTTTCTATTCAAAATTTATTTTCAGAACATAAAAATTGGATATAAAATAAATTAAAAAATATTTACCCACAATTATAATGGGTTTAAATCTATCCTTTAAGTTGGTAACGGAAAAGTAAAACTTTTCATCCTTGAAGGTGATAAATCAAAAAGTCAAAGAAGATATTATAATTTTCTGAATAAAATGAAGAGGAGAAGAGAATTCTTGCCAAATATTCCATTAACATAATTAAGTTATAGTATATATATAAGATAATTTATTTATCATTCATGTTTTAATATAGTAAGATAATTTAATATAATAAATGCAAATAAAGGGAAAAGAAAATAATGAAAGTGAATGGGGATTTTACCTCTTGAATTCTTTTCATTGAGAATGCACTTAGAGTAATTGGTTTTTTTCTTTTATTGACACAAAAAACAACTGGATATGGGTTAGATTCTTGGGATGATGGTTGGATAGAAATTGTACCCAATTCAACGCTTTTGAAGCATGAGGATAAGTGTTGTCAAGGGGTAGTATTTATAGTTGAGGTGAGGGGTGTCCTAAAATTATTTTACACATTTATTTATTATTTTGGATCCAGACTATGAATAGTGTATACTCTTGTGATTTTATATAGTAACTAATTCATTTTATATAAAAAATGATCTTATATCATCCATACATCATACAAGTCTGAATAACTCATTTATTTAACTTATACTGTAAATCACTATATTTTACTATTAAAAAAATAAAATTTTTTAGAAAAATTCATAATAATTAAGTCCTACCATTTATCATCAAGTTCAATAAAAATGTTGATTCAATTTTATGTTTATAATTTAATGAATTTGAGAAATATAATTTTTATGTAAAATTGTCATTTATTTTAAAAATAGCAATTTTAAATTTATTAATTATTTTATAACAATTTGAGAAATTAATTAAGGTATTATAAAATTAATCAACAATTATATGATAAAAAAATATTAATTTAATGTTTTTAGAAAATAAATATTCATTTAAAATATTATACTAATTATAAAATCATAAATAAATATTCATTTTCAAAAAAATATAAATACATAATTCTTCATTTTTAATTTTTTTTCTTTTTTCATTTATATAAATATATTATATTTTATATTATGAGATGCCTATATTTTTTTATATTTTATTGGGTGAGGATACATCTGTATTGGGTAGATTACTATTCATAAGTGTCATATTACTATTCTAAAGGTCAAGTTATTATTAAATTTATTAGGATCATTAATTTTTATAAATACCAATTATTTCATTAATTCATCATTTTTTATGTTTTTATTAGGTTCTCTATTTGATTTTATATGACTTATACTCTATAAAATATTTATAAGAAGGAAAACATTTTTGATATAATTCCGGGTTGTAAAAATAAAAGAATTGTGACATGATACTGTAATCATTTTTAATGTGGTATAAGTCTTGAGGATTTGGAATGCGGTAGTAATAGCTATATTTAGAAAGGGGTTTAAATATTTTTTAATTATATAAAACTATTAAATATATTGTGTATTTTCCTATGATATTGGAAATATATATATAATCATAACTCACCACATTTTTAAATTATATCATTTTCGTTATATTAAGGATGGTGATATAAAATATCATTATTTTCAGACATGAAAACATCTATCTTATTAGGTCTATTAAGAGTTATACCATTTTTCAGTGATATATAACATCAATGAATTTTTAATGTATCTGTTGTAAAATTATCTCTATGAATCTATAGTAGTACACTATTATCTATTTTAAACTCAATTATATAAATATATATTTGATATATAAATATATCAGATATCACTAATAGATGTATTTTTATCTAATGATCATGATCACGCCATGTTATCATGAATATATTATTATAATAAATATATTATTCATTTTTGAATTAAATATAATCATCTTCATAAAGATATTAATGTAATTAAAATTTTGAAAATATTATATACTTTCACAATGTCTGTTATTATTCCATGGATGGGTTTATTAGACTTTAAACATTTAAATTTTATATTTTAAATGAGAAATAATTACTTGTATCATAAAAGAATTGGAGAATTATCATAATAAGACTAAAGTAAATGATATATAAATCTTATTACCTTATCATTATATTTTAAAAAATATAAATTATAATTAGTTAGAAATAACAAAAGATATTCCTGAAACCTTAGGAAATAAACCAACTATGGAATTTCAAAAAATATGTTTTTTTATTTATATTTTAGATATTGAATGATAAAACCTCCACTGTAAAATCAAAGCTAAAAATAAGACAGTGAGTTTCTTATTTGAAATATATATAAAAGGAATTGTTTTTATGAATGAATAACATTATATATTCAAAGTTTATCATGCAATGGAGGTACGTGGAACCTAATTATTCATCAAAATATCCAAACCACTCTTAACTATTAGCAAGTCATATGTTATAAATCATAACCTAAAGATCCATAACTTTAATCATGTTGAATAATGTATTAAAAAATTAAATATTTATATTTATATCAGAAAATTAATTTTTAATCAAAATATATTATTTTGTCATTGAGAGCTTGTTGATAATCTGGGTGTGAACATTGTCTTCAAATATTGTATGTTTTTATCAATAAACTCCCAAATCATTGAGAGAAATTATAGAGAAGTCCAATAAGTTATATTTACGGAAGAAATTTTTGATATATATATATATTTAAATAAATAGAATAAAAATAATTTTTATATTGGTGAAATATACTGAAAATTTATTATTAAAAGATTAATGACAATTAGCTATTGTAGCATGAGGTTGAAACATTTGGAATTATCTAAGTCACACAGAAATTAAAGGAATTTTTGTGTATAGACAAACCATATTTTTAATGGGTTTCTTACACTAACATATATGAAATGAAGTTTGAGTTAGTTTTAACTAATAATTATATGAAATTTATAATGATTATTTGAGTTATAAATATGTTAGTTTGGGTTTACCCAAAAACAATGTGATATTAAATGATTTGTTTTAAATGGAATTTATGATTTTATTTACACAAGATAAAAGATTTTCTTATATTTAATATTTTAAAATGATCCATTTCAACACATTTAGTGAAACATGGTATAATTCAAGCGAGGTTTGGTTGTAATGAATCAACCAAAGCTATCCATCCCTTTGTATCCAAATCAATATACACCATACCTAAGGCACAATCCCAATGACCATATGCTATAATAAATAACTATAACTGTCACACATATTTGGGGGAATAAATATTAATTTACATATAGATATGAATAAATGAAAAAACTGAAACTGAATAATAAAATCAACTCACACTTATATAAAGGACTCAACATGGAATTTATAATAATAACAAAATTATAACACTATTGAGATACAAAGTCCCAAATATGTTATAAATAAAGGCTGAACCACCTTCATATGGCATATTCATATCCATTTAGCACCACGTCTATTACACATAATTTAATTAATTGATCCAAATCATTGCCAAAATTTGAGAACATACCTAAAAGATTGATCATGGTGAACTAATCTCCACACACACACACAACAAAATGTGTATATCTGGTGAGAGGGAAATAACAATAGAATTCTGTCTATAATAAATATAATTTTCTTTATAGGTCATAATTTTATTACAATTTTAAATATAAATAAGAAATATTATTATTTGATTTATATAAAGTGGAAAAATGTCATGTCACCTCTCATTTCTAAATTCACTTGAAAATCCTAGGATTATATTAACAACTGGGGGGTTGAATTAGGGGTGATATTTTATTATAGAGTTTAATCCTAATCAACCTCTACTACTAGTTTGCGATTTGATGATCTCAAAATTATATCATGAGATCATATATATGTGGTTATAAGAAAAAAAATATAGAATATTTTTTTCAATGTTTAATCACAACAAGAGTACTAAATACTTTCTGTGTATACTTATTATCAAGAACCAAATTTTTAACCATTTCACCCATCAATACTATTGATATATTTCTTAATAATATCCTTTTATCTTGTGATATGAAATAAAACTGATTCTCAAAAGGGATAAAATATTATTCTTCATTGATATCATAAGAATTTAAGAATAAAAATATTTCTATAAAATTTTTTACCAATCCAGAATAGATGTTCTAGAACAAAAATCACCAGAACATGTAATCCTGTTTTTTCAAACCTGAGTTATTTAAAATATGGAACATGTTATTCAGCTCAAAAAATATCTAAAACATCAATGGTACTTTGAACCTATTGATTTTATAGAAACATTTGGTTGGTCACCCCTCAATAATATCAATTCCCGGATTCCACAAAAGTTTCACAAATTTTCAAATGAACATGATATTATATACTCATCCATTGGTTGACTAGTTTGTTGGTTTATGATACTCAACCTCTAAGACATTCAAAAATTACCATTTTTTAATAAACACATTCAATTCATCTTATAATTTTGGATTCAGTATTCCACATCATATCTTCTATTAATATTGGTTTCAACCATATTCAAAACATCCAAATATCTTAGTATGTATAAAAATATTCACATTATAAAAAAATTAATAAACAAACATAATATCAACAAATTGAATATTTGTTTCCTTTTTCATTAATGCATTTAAAAAATTTAAAACTCATCATTTCATTAGTCTTTTTAGTAGAAAATTTTTCCAATGATTTTTATAATTATCAAACACAGTAATCATATTATTTCTTCATATGAAAATTATCATTCATGAATATAAATATAACATTAATTTTATATTCTATATTCAAGATATTGGTATCTACATCTACAAAAAATATTACTATTTTATTTAGAAAAACATTATACTAACTATGATTGTTGGTGATTATAACATATTGAATTATTATTTCCTTCAAATTACATCATGTAAAATCTCATGTTCCCAATTTATGATCAATTTATCTATTTTGATTTCACATACACATATGAATCCTATGTAGTTTCTAAATAATTAATAATCTTATTTTATTCTATAAACTAAAAATCCATGAATATGAGGACTATTAATAATTGATAATTTTGTAAAACTTCAAAATCCACCTCAATGGAATATAACCCAGATGGTTATAACTTCCTCAATTTAAATCACATCAGGGATTATAACATCATCCTTCATCTATCTAACATAAAATATACTAATAATTCAGTCCATTAAACTTTATTTAATAATAAAGTATAACTATGTTTTTTTCGTTGAGAAGAAACATTTTAAAATAATAATCAATTTTTTATTTGAAAAGTCCCACATATTATATTTTATATATAATGAACACGACATTGAACATGATCTACATACATTACACATGATATTTACTAGAAATCTACATACATCTACACTAAATTCCTTAAAATATGATCCATTCATCATAAAATAGCTTCCAAGATAAATTCTACATCCTAACAATTTCATAAATACTTTGCAATATCATTCAGTAAAACCAATGATCAATCATATTACATAGTGCATATTTCATTAAAACATATACTATTTCTCACTGTGTTATCATTATATCCTCCTAGACATCCTCAATCACCAGTGAATGTATCTTCAAAATAATGAAATGTATAAATTTTTTATCACTATGTTTCAAATTATTGGGCGTGACACAAACTCATTTCCTGATTTCTCATGGTCTGGTATTATTATATAATATCTTCATTGATAAATAACAACTATGAGGTTGAATATGATGAACTATTTTAATTAAATACATTGATTTTATTTTCTTAAAGAGAACAATATCCATATGAAGTAAAGTCCATTATTACATTTTCTTAATAGATTTAGTTTTCTTTATTATATTCATTACTCTTTACACACACCGAACAAACCCATTGGGGAAACTAACCATAGTTGTCTACACATGCCAACCTACACCATTTTCTGACCATGTTTCCTCCATGTGATGACATTTACAGTATCTTCTCACACATGTGGTGACCCACAATCGTGATTTTCCACAACTATTCTCCTCTATAGGTTCCTAATGTTGTCCACCTTTAATATTAGATAGCAATGTGAGGTCCTGATTTCTTGAAACCCTTAATTAATGTTCACTAGGGTTTGGTGGTACTGAGAGGTGGTTTATAAGAGTTCCAAAGGATATAAGATAGTATTTTTCATTTTCATTGTAACCACACTAGTGTTTTGTGAGATATTATAGGTGTTTTCTTGTTTATTCGAAAGATTGTGTTATTTTAAAGACATTTTTTCCAAGGGTTATGGGATTATAGCTAAGTTGATAGTTGTTTGATGACCTGATGCACTATTATGAGAGAAATATCATAGTGTAAATTTCAGAAATAATTCCATATAGAGTGTCCACCTTTAGAAAATGGGAATATAAAAAATTATAGAGGATTGTATTTTGGTATGAGTGGTGCTGGTAGGGTGGCATTTTAAAATAATGGGTAGGGTGGAGACCAAAATTTCATGGATATGGTCATAGTGGGGAGAAGAATACCGTACTCTTGGAACTATTCCATAATGGAGGTTCATTATTATTGTTGGGAACAAACATTTCGAAGAATATATAGTGGAGAATTTTGTGGTGGTGGTAAAAATAGTTCTTCAAAACATACATGAATCAGTGGTTCAAATCATGAAATTTTTATCAACTCATTTACAAGACTCAAAAAATTTATTTTTGGTACCATTATGTTATGGTGATGTCCTACTGATACATCTATATGAAAAGTGTCATTCTGTATTCTGGGTTTTGTTTTTTTTCTTATCTCAATCCCTAGTAATCCCCTTGAATTTTAGTCACCTTCAAAATGAAACTTGTTGGAGTTTGAACCCCATGATTCATCCATATTGTCTCTTATAAATCAAGGTACTACCTATTCTTCACACTTATATGATACTATTTTTTATCTTTGAGATTCTGTTGGAGGAAGATACTATGTTTAGTTTGTAAATAAATAAATCCTTTATAGTAACATTCCAATTTTATATTTCAATGGTGTCTCATTATTTTGTTCCTAATTATTGATCATTAGTTATTTCTCTAAGAACATTAAACTTTTGATTAAGGAAAGGGATCCTCATTCCCTCTTTATTTATTATGCATATGTGGATATTTAATTATTTTATCTACCATTAGGTCAATATTATGGGTTTACAAAATATGATAAATAACTAGATATCTTAAAATTTAAGGATTTTAGATAAATAATAATTTTTTAATTTTTCTGTGGTATTGCTTGTGGGTTTATAATAGTTCACTGCCATTACTGAAAATCATGGTTTTTGGGAACCATGTTTTTGTGGGTGGATGTTATGATTTATGGACTATTTTTTGACTCTATGCTTGAAACCATCATGTATAAAGGCTAAGTATATATATTTGAAAAATGAATTAGTTTCTTCTAATAATTTTGATTGGGTGAGAAATACCAGGATATAAAATATGGTTTATATAAAAGTCCAATATGCAATTTATGGTAGAAGTGAATGATAGATTGTTTTTCATCGTTTTAATTTTACTTCTGCAATTATTTTTGGGTTAGGAAATCATTTTTGGGTGTTTTTTAGTGATATTGGAGACTTTATTGGATATGGGAAATATTTGATTGAGAATATGGGGCTGGTTAGTATGGAATGTGGCAATAGATAATGCGATGTGGTTGGAATATAGAGATTATATTGGGGAGATGGTTGGATTTTAGTGAATTTAGGACATCATAGATGTGGTTTTTTGGGATGTATATAGAATGTTTTCGGTTTTGATTGTGGTAGCATCCAAGTAGTGATATAATTGATTATTATTGATGAAATTTAAATGTAATGTGTTGGAAATATAATGTTCTCAGTAGCTAATTAATGAGTGATAATTATATTAACGAATAGAATGATTAACGAACTTTTATAATTGAATGAAAAGTTATCATTAGATTGAATTTACATTATATATAATATAGATTTATTAATAATTTCAACTATGATAAAAACTAGTAAATATAAAAAATTTATAACCTGAGAGAGGAAGATAATTTGTGGATTTTGTGTGGATTTTTTTCATATGTTGTATTAGTGGTTGAAGTTGTCAATGGTAGTGGTTCTGAGATATTTTGGGGGTGATTTTGGATGTCTAGTTGAGATATATGATAAAACATAGGTTTTTTACACTTTAATATTATATATCTTTTAATTTTTCATGTTATTTATTGATTCAACCCACCCTATTTGGAAAAAAATTTACAAATTTTTTAGTATCATTGTGTTTTATCCAATATACATGTTGTTGATGAAATATAATAATGGATTTTCCCTCTTTCCTGCTCTTTCTCTAGTAGTTGTGATGATGAAAATAGGTGGTGGATATTACTAGTATGATGATTACTATAGTTGGATATTCCTAGTAATGACATGGATATGATATGTGTTGGGGTTCAAATGTGGTATTAGGGGGTATAAATTTTTCGTTCTTCCCCCTATTAATAATCCACCACCCTTGTTATATGATTTTATTTTGATGTGTATTTTAATGGATTCTTGTTATATGGTTATGGATGATTCCCTAACCATATTAATTATGAATGGATATATGATGTGCTATAAATATATGAATGAGATAAAAATAAATTTTATATTGGGGTGAGAGATAAAAAAATATGGAGATGTGGTTGTAGGTAAATTTTTTTATATATTTTTATCTTGATGAATTTCTATTGTATGTGGATTAATTATTTTGTGAGAGTTCTATGGTGAGGCTAATAATGGATAAATATCCTTTTTATGCACTATTTGGTTCTATTATTTTCTCAATAGTGCATTAAAAGGATATATAAAAATTATCATGACGGAACATGGATATGATATGCTCATGTATGAATTTTATTATTTAGATATATATATATATATATATATTATATTATTTATGATTTTTAATTAATTAAAGAATAATGATAGTCATTAGTAGCTTAAAAAATAGATCGGTTGTTTATTTTTTATTTTATCATTTTTCATTTTCTATATACATGTAGACTTTTTTTAGATTGTTAACATTAATCTAGAATTGTGGGATGTTCTTGTTCCCTCTATAATAGTTTGTGAATTTTATACCCTTTGTGGTATTCACTATGGCATGTCCTTATGGAGGGGAGAATGGGGGGGGGTTATCTCATTTGCTTCATTTCAGTCCTATGTGGGGGTACTATTGAAGCGAGAGGGTCATGATTGGGAGGTATCAATGGATTTTGTTTAGATATAGGATGAATCTTATTTTTAGGAACTTGTGAGAATTTCATGGGTTTGTAGGGGAACTATATCAACAATTTTTTTTGATTGATATAGGCTCGGGAGACAAACTAGGACACATCGTATTAGGATCCCATGTTATCGACATAGCGAATATGAGTCAACCCAATGAAAAAGTGAGGTGGTATTTCTTATACGGTGGATACCAAGGTGAGGTACGTGTATCAATTTTTATTCGGACTATTATTGAATGTAGAGACAGGTAAATTTAAAAGAAATTATGTAAATTAATCTCAAAAAATTCATGCTACATAGAATAGGGACTCTATTGAGGTTTTAAGAATAGATACACATCATCATACAATTTATGTTTAGTTTCATCGGAATAATAAAATTGATTGTAGGAGGGTTGATCCAATAGTGGATGATGAGGAATGGAAGAAGTCCTTGAATGTTTTTTTTGTGATAGAGAATAGAGGACTATAAAGGGTGAATCTCAGATCTAGAGGAAAAGTGAAACATGTAAGATATTCGGATTTCATTTAGTCTAATATGAGCCCAATATTAGTTGTGGACTCTATTAGTTATCAATCCATTGTGAGGGGGTTTTCGTTATTGGTGGTTACTATATCATGGTGATAAGTGCGAGATGGATGTTCTATGTGATAATTTAGATAAGGAGTTTCGTCCATCATTCTTATCATCATGGATAAAGGTTAGAAAATGTAGGAGATGCACTCCCTTGTTTAGGGGAACCTTTGTGTGTGATATCTCAGGATTATTTTCAAGTAACTTTTATATTTTACTCCAAACCACTTTCCAGATGAGGAGTCCAGAGTTAGAATCTATGAGGGATCTCTACACCCTGTGGTAAGATATATAGTCACCCCATTTGTTGCTTCAATTATTCTTGTTAATGTAGTATATTAGGGAGGTGATGTAGTGGATGTAGTTATATGGAGAATATATTTTATATGTGGGAGAGAAGGGAATCTCATGGAGAATTGGTTTTGGAAGCATATCATTAATTCTAGCGTAGTTCAAGTTTTAACTAGTGGTGAGCTGACCAAAATTGTATTTCTCATGTTATTTTTGGGATAAATATTTCAAATTTTATAATAAGGGGTTTCCATTTTTGTGTTTGGTTTATGGGGGTATAAGTCACTTTTTTTCTTAGTTCCCAATAGCTTACGGATTTTGTCCCGTAATGGGTGTTAGGAACCCTTTTCATATATTTTAATGGTTTCATTAGAAGCATTATCATTGGAAGGGTCTCCGGTATTTTTTGTAGTTGTCAGGTCTATAGAATTGTAATTAATGGAGATGAGATAGAGATGGATAAGTTTGGCCATATGATGGTCCTCATTATTAGGGACCAAGACCAAGGATTGGATATAGAGAACATTATTAGAATGGTATGTAATCTAGGTTATAAGAGTTTCATGATATGGAGGTTGAAGCACCATATGGGTTAAATTTTTTCCATCATATAAACAACTTATCATCATCAATAATTTTCTCCTTAAATGATTTAGGTCCATCATATTCCTTCATTTATCCCACATCGGTCCATTAATTAGAAATAGTTGTTGAGAGGATTAATTTAACACACCCAAATATTATTTTTTAAAAATAACATGCTCAATAGAATTCCTAATTAGAAACAACGAGCTTCAGGTTAACTATGATATAATATAAAAATTGTATTAATTAAATATCTTTATTACAATAAATCAATTAAATTTGATCTATTATTAGGAATAATTTTTTAAAAAATTATGTTTATAGGTTTTATATAATTTATTTATTAATTCCTAATAAATAAGTAGTATATTTTATGTAAATCCATTTACGATCCAAAATAATTTATCGATTAAAAATGGTTTTGATTTATCATTAATTGAATGAATTATCCATATATTCTATATTATTTTGATTTTTTTAGTAAATGAATATAATTTTTGAAATTAATGTGCTAATATTATATTTCGGTGATTATTTAGAATTTTTCTGAAAATATTTATTTTTATATGAGTAGTGAAAATTAATTAGTTTGTTGTTCTTATTAAATAATGTAATTTAAAAGTCCCTTTATGATTTTAATATGAAATTAATGTAATATAAATCACTTATAATTATATAAAATCTAATTAATTATATATGAGTTTTCATTATGCATGACGTTGGTATAATTTTATTTTTATGCTTAGAAATACATTTTTTTTTTAAAAAAATTCACTCCATTTTTTGAATTTATATAAAAACTGATTTATTCCACTACTAGAAATTCAATCATGAAAAATGGGTTCAATATTTTGAATTAGTAAGTTAATATTTTTAAAATTTGTTTCTTTGTTAATATGAATATTATCCATAGAAATAATTTATCTCCTTAAAAAGAGTAAAACATGGATAAAACTATAAGATCACACCCTGAAATTTCCAAATAATATGAATTTATTTCACTGGATAGTTTCATCATGTCCTTGAGTATCTTATCATTTAGGTTTCTGTAATATATTTCCACATTCGATTTATAATTAACATTATCAAATTTAATGTAATGAATAAAAACAAAACGACACTCTCTTGGTTTTAATAAATATATTTTTATAGGGTTAAAATGAGATTATATTCAGTTATAATAAATTAGTTGAAATTTGTATGAATTTTTTTTTCAAGGTTATTTATTTCTAATTTTCATTGATGGAATAAATACCATATAATATTATAAAACTCTAATATAATAGTAATTGATGTAATAAAAAATGAAATAATGATTTTAAAAATATTATAAATAAATAAATTTAAATGAATTACTAAGTTCCCTGAGGTCTTAGATAAATTTTAAAAAAATGTGTCTTATATTTATACACTCTAATTTTAATTCTATATTTTATAAAATAAAACTATGTGAATAGTCCAAAAAATTTAATCGATTGTATCTTATATAAAATTAAACTTTGATAGATTCATTACAATTCATTAAAAAAAATTATTTTTCCAAGTGAATGGTATATAGTAAATCATATCTTCTATTTTTTAATTATAGGTCAATTTTTATTTTTTGGAATCTTTCATGCACTAAAATAAGTAAAACACTTTTATTCCATAATAATAATCAAAATTGTTAATAGAGGATAATAATAATATATAATGGCTGAAAAATTGAAAAATCATGTCAAAATATTATTGTGTGAAAGGTTTTTGAATCATAATTATACTAAATTCTAAATATATCAACCTAAAGACACATTATAGAGAAAATATTTTATTATAAGGATATATTTCTTGTAATTATAAGGATGACTTCCCAAAACTTATAAAAGGGATCCTCAAATAATCCCATGTTTATAATATTTTTTTTATCCAACCAATGTAATTCATAACATAATATGATATTATCTTCCATCCCCATGTCCTAATGTATATGGAATTTTCAAAATATTATTCTCATAATGATTAAAATTTAATCCAATGGTGGAATCCTAATAAACATGTATAAATTTAACTGTATGGTTATAATTTTCATTCATCTTCAAACTCTTGTAATGATATGGGTTTTTATCTAAAATCATTTTTTATTATCATAAATATATTTATTTTTTTATGATTATGTAATAATAACCATCCACCAATTTCTCTTCTTGTTGGAAAAGAAAAAGTTTATCTTAACATTGTGTAAACTACCACCCGCACAAAGTGATGCATTTATTTTTTAATCCCCACTTAAAATTGATGGGTATAATGATATATTCACTGAATATATATTAAACTTATGATATTGTAAAAAAATTTAAAGGTGAATTTTAATTAATTCATAATTTTTTCTATCTATTTAAAAGTTGAAACATCACACTTTTGTATGTATATATTTTGTCTTGAAATGTGATGTAATTCATTTTTCATAACCACTTTATATGAATAGCTATGTAAGTGAATATAATAATTAAATATAGTAATTATCACACAATTAATATTATTTATATGATTTATATATTATTAATGTGTATGGACTAAGACTTATAAGCTTAAACATGCCTGGGAAATGTGGGAGTTATCCCCCAAAAAAATGATTTTAATACCGAATATTTAATAAATTGGTGATTGGATATTTAGTAGTAAATCCAATTGGGTACAATATTTATATGATTACGGTTATAAAATATATTTTTAATAAATATATAATTATTATAAATTATTGTTTAACTCAATTTAAGAAAGATGATAATTTATTAAAGGGTCTCTTACCTCAGTTTTATTTCATAATGAGATATTATATTTTTACGACATCACTCATCAGTGTGGTGTATATAATGACCATAAATATATTTTATTATATGATTAAATTTTTTTGGGGATTTAAAAATCTATCTATGGTTCTTCCATTTATAATTTTTTAATCATACATTAGTAATAATATTTGGGTTTATGTAATAATATCATTTATTTTTTTTATTTCTATGGTAAATTTTGATTCTGGAAAATTTGATGGATATTAAAATTTAAACACCATATATTTTATTTTTCACTTTTTATTCATATAATTCTTCATTATTGGTATTTTTTATATTTCATACTCAAATTAACTATGAAATTTTTTATAAAAAAACCCAACTTCATATTATCTCTATTCAATGAAATATTTCATCCATGTATATACTCTTAAAAAATTATGAATATTAGTAGATATACCTGAATTTTTTGATAAATGATATATTATCTTCAATTTAATTTAAATAATATTTTCATTAAATTAACCTTAGATAGCTATTTGGAAAAATAAACATTTAAATTTTTACAAATGTGTGAAAGGAATATTATCTTTTAATGTATACATCATGAATGGATTATACTAACCTTATGACCATAATTTTTATTTTCAGTTATATATAAAAATTTCCATGGTAATTTTTAAAATAAATTATTTCCCAATATTTTTAGAATAATATGTTAATATTTTTACCAATGTATAAATATTTTTTTCATGTTATCAAATAAATGATGGAATGAACTATTATACTTCATTTTTTCTATGAGAAAATCTTCAATGATTTTTATGATTTACTGGAGTTATGTTATTCGGAAACTATACACATTATTTGTATGGATTATGATGAAATTTATTCCATGAAACTAGTTTCATTCCCATAATTTTATTCACTTATGCTTAGATCTTTATGAAACTCATTTCTATACCACTGGTTAATTTTATACTATTTGATAATTTTAAAACCTATTTTTTTACCTCAGTTAAGATTTATTGATGTAATGAATGGATAATTGTCTTATTCAACACATATATTTGGTTTACAATAGGTGATGGTTGGGTCTTATAAATCCCTCTAATTTATTGGGTAAAATCCTATATATAATGAGATAATATGGGTAAATAACACAATCTGATTAATCTTATATGTTAAATAAGTAGGGGATCCAAATCCACTATGATACGTTGAATATATGGGGATTACAAATCATATAAGATATAGGAAAAATTTTGTGATACTTGATCTTCTATGATGTGATGGTCTTAGTAGTATACCATGAAATCTGAAATTAATCTATTCATATTATGGTAGAAAATTATTATTACCTGTAATTATTTTGAGTTAAAATAGAGGACATTGATTTATATTGTTTGGATAATTCTCAATGTTATGACATACCAATGTTTTATTTAATGAATAATTATTTTGGGTATATGAATCTATTGGTATGATTTTATAGTGAAAATCACATTTTATGAAACTATTATGAACATTATATACTTTTATATAATCATTGATTGATATCTCTCATGTTTACCATTACTAAGTATATGAGCTCACCCCTTCTTATGTTTTAACTTTTTTCAAGGACACAAATAATTTTAACAAGTATAAATATTCTTTAAGGTAATTATACGTAATTATTAATGTTAGATATGAGGAGGATTGTACTCAAATATGATATTTATGTATCTATTCATCATGTACACTAAACCAATATGTTTATATGGCCATTTTATTTCAATGATATATTATATACTCAATGAAAATAAATAATATCTGTGTATTTTAATCTACGGTGGCCTGATTTTTTATTATATTATGGTTTAATTATTATTAATTATTCGGATTGGGTGACATTGATAAAAACACCAATGATAAATATATGTATAGGATAACATACTAAAATTTGGTAATGTAGATATTGTGTTGTTTTCCCTAGTAATTGCATTATTTTTTTGGATTTTGGAAAGTGGATGTTGTTGTGGCACAAATTAACTTGGGTGTAAAACCAGTAAAAGTGGAAAATTTGGTATTAACATGATCATTACAAGCATACAAGCAATGAGCCTACCACTATTCATATTTACAGGAATTCTTAATGGATATTCATGGATTATTTATAATTTACATTGTGAACAATTATAATAAACTTGAATAGAGTATGACCATGGATTACCAAGGACAATCATAAAGAGTTATATATTGAAAATATGGTGTCATAATTTAGATGTCATATGAATGATTTTGAAGGATTACTTAATTAATCTCTATGATTATAATTCCACGAACTATGATTTTTTTGGTTTTATTCAAATTATATAAGAATAAGATATTTAGATAAAAATAAATTTGATGGATAAGGGAATGAATTACCTCAATAGAAATGAAATGAAATAGGAGTTATAATGAAAATCATTTTGATTATTCCAAATCAAATATCACATTATATGAATACCAACGTCAACATTGATGAGTATCCTAACACATGTAATAATATAATTATTGGTTTTAGGAGTATAATTGATGACATGTTGGGAGGGAAAAAGATTAAAAATCTTACATGTTAAATATGTGGGAAGAATAACTGAAGGAAATGTATCAAATAAATCAGATGTTGTTAAATATATTGAAAATAAGGGAATAAAGTATGTTATTTATGATGAAAAATAATGTGTTTTATAGATGGAAATGATTTTTTTAAAAGTAAAATTTATGGTTTATGGACTAATGTGTTGGGAAATTGGGATGTATTTGACTCAATACCCTAGGAGAAGGGAAAATACTAAGACCAATGAAGGTCTGATGTAAAACTAATCAATGAAGTAAAAGGATTTAATTAATTTTTTCTATTGGGATTCAATAAATAATATGTCTTAGTGTTTTTAGAAATGATATTCCCATTATAATATTCATTGAACATTTATAGATTATTCTAATTTATTATTATATTAAGTATTTTCATGCATATGTCAATCGATATTGTTAACTTTGAAATGAAAGTTAGTGTTAAGGTAATATTTTTCAGTAACATATGATTGAGATAAATACATCCCATAATAAATTCCTAGTTTGAGGTAATAATATTAACTTGGGTTGGAAATATGGTTGATATTGATAAATTAAATTGTTTAGAGTAAATGTTTGAAGTATATATGAATTAATTATGGAAATAATGTTATTTAGGTAAAATATTAAAATCATTAACATATTTGAAGTGTATATTATAAAGCTATATAAATTTTTGTTCTATTTACTTTTGAGTGATTGAAATTATTTAGATATAATTGTCAATTAGATCCTATAAAAAAATTTCATCTCATCATACTAAACATTGAGATTCTATTTTGGTTTGGAATATTTGGATTAATTTTAAGGTTATTTATTTATGGAATGATATAAGTTTAACTTTGGGTGTTATACGAAGATTTGGGAGATAAGAGTATGAGTATAAATTCATATTTGATAAATGTATCTAACTATTTAAATTTTTATAATATTCTATCTACATGAAGAATGAAATTTAATTATTTTGTGCATCCTATTATCCAGTAAAAGATAAATTTTTTAAGAATGAGTATATAATTAATGAATATTCATTTCATTGAGAAAAAATGATATAGAAGTGTAAATATATTAAAACAAAATAAAATGAAGTTATTTTTTCACATAAACTAAATATATATAATGTAAATAAATTATCTTGTGTACTATATCTTAATAGTCAAAGAATCCCTCAAATATTGTAAAATAACATTTAAATAAAAATAGTTTTCATTTTCATTTATTTCTATTGAATTAACAGTATTCATTACCCATTATCAATTTATGGTTTAGAGGGAACAGTATTTTCCATGATCATGTTCTCTACCACTATCTATAATTTCTAAAATCTTATTTTTTTCCCATCGATGTCCATGTTTTTAATTCTTTCAAATGTTATTATAATTTTGGAGATTGATTATATTTTATTTCATCCATACATTATGTTTCTAAAATTCCATTTAAATGTATTTTTATTCAACATTTTTATGATGTGGGATTTCAAAAAACGATTTTTAAAATATTGATCCTTTATAACAATTATAAATAACTGATACGGTGCAATTTATTTATGATCAGAAAATCTGACATCCTATAATTTTATTTTGAAATAATAATATGACTGAAAGAATGTTTAACACACAAAAATGATCACTATGATAAGAGAAATTTACAATAACAATAATATTATATAAATTTGGCCATTATAAACTAGATAATGAATTGAATGTATTAATATAGACAATGAAATTATGAAAGAAAAATATATTTTTATTTCAAAAATCACTTCTATGTGAAAAGTGGCAAACCTCAAAAGATTCTAACCAATGGAAATTAAAACTACATAAGAAATCACAAGACCATTACAAACATGTTTATGATTACTATATTCATTCACCCAATATATCTCCATTGTGATGTGGTTACCTTTATATTTGGTTCGTCATTAATAAGTTCATTAAAGATATAAGGCATCTGGTCCTATCTCTGTAAGTACTCCTAAGGATTGGTTTTACTTTTATTGATACCTCATGTCAACATTTGATCTTGTTTGTTGATACTGGAGAATTTCTCCTAATTTATATAAACATTGATCTCACTCTATATCTCTCACTTGTGTATTTTGTTATCATTCTCTTCCAATTCATTGATAAATAATAAATCCTCCAATATTAATTTCATAAAGTGTATGATTATCATTAATGAATTATATTTACTTTATTACTCTATTACTACTACCTTATTCAATTTCTTTGAAATATCTGATTACTAAGGAAATAATCCGTTAATGAGCCCAAAAATTTTGGGTTTGGCAATTCACTCCTTCTCACTAACCAACACCAAAGGTACTTGAAGTTGATATTTAATTATAATATTTTTACATCCCTACCAATTTTTCATAGATTCATAAAACTCTTTCATTTTGATATCAACATGAGTGCTTATATCCTTATTCAAAATGTGTCCATCAAAACAATATTTAAAATCCAACACATTTCTGGTCGTATCCCTTATAATGTACATTGTCTCCACCATCTTTGGTAAATGATATTATTCCTTACATCCATTAAATTTTATTGAATTTTTTACAATTCACATCCCTGAGTCCTGAATTCCCTTCCTCGTCATCATTATCCTTGGGATGTGGATTACATTAGCTTTCAATCCATCATCATTTTCCATTGAAGATCTTCTTGATATACTATCTCTAGACTATTCCACACAAAAACATAGTTTTTAGAGTTATTTATCCCTAATATCTATGTTCTGGTGTTATTCGTTTTCAATTTTTTATTTTCTTTTGTATGTAATATGACTTTTTCCAGGTTATTTAACTGATACCCTATTTCCCTTTCCACAAAAAGGCTCACTCAGAATTATAGATGGTGTGACCCTCTTGGGGATCATCAAATTAATCACATTCACACAATACTTCTTGGTAGTTGGTTTATCCTTCCTTGTTATTTTATGGGGTTCACCACATGATTCCGGTATGAGATCCTCATGGTGTATTTCATTTATATTTGACACTATTTTACACAAAATATGATGGATTTGTTATGAAACCCCTATTGATCAATATCCCCTCAAACATCCCGAACCACTATAATGTATCTTAATTATGGGGTTGTTTCATATGTCTTCACTAGAATCAGGATCCAAAAAATGTATCCATTTCCATTAATACTCATTCCATAATTAATTGTTTGGTGGATGAAATATGTCATGACCCCACGCTGGGTTCTTTGTCCAAACAAACAAATATAAATCATGTGACCTTGTTTCATAAAATAAGAAAAAAATGTATCCTGTTAAAATAGAAAACCATTTTCTTACCGTAGATCTCTTACCAAACCATATTCTACACAAATTACATTAGTGGATTTGAATCATAAACAAAAACCCAAATTCGAGGGGTGGTAGGCTTAAAATATAACTTTTTATACTATCAAATATAAAAATATCCCAATATCATTCATTGAATTATTATTATCGAAGGATTCTATAATATAATTGGATGTACTAGATAACATACTCGTATTTTAGAAGTCAGATCATCATGATTCATGTGAAAATAAAATGACCATCTAAAAGGTTGAAACATAATCTGTTACAAATAAAGGGATCACAGGAACATTCCTGGAGCATGTCCTCCTCTAATAAAAAATGAATCGTGATGCTACAGTTATCAAGAAAGAAAAAACTCAACCATTCTTATAAAACAAAAAATCCAAAACAAGATATGTCAAATGAATCAACATAATGATTACTATTCCATATTAGATCAACCAAAATTAGATTTAGAGGGGATAATTCTTCTATTAACTCTAAGGTTGAGAACTATAATTGAGGAAACCAGTCGAATAGATCTATGTTTTTAGGGATGATTGTAATTTTAGTAAAATATATTATAATTTCACTATTGGAGAATGAAAAAGGATGAGTTTGAGCCCTTGAGTATGACAATAATAACCCCCTATAGGGGGGGGGACTAAGATATTGTCCATCCCCACTAAGAAAAAAAAATCCAAGAAGATGGTTAGACATATGATACTAAGGTTATGACTCATAATATGATCCCTTAATTATGAAATTATAAATATTAATTTAAATAATGTTTTATAATTTATTTTTTAGAGCATAAAAATCAGTAATAAATTGTATTCAAACATATTTTATTGCTCAAAAATAAGTTTTCCTAAAAAATCGTTTCGTTACATTTTTCCACAAAAATTTTAATAAATTTTATAAATTTGTAGAATTTTTTTTTGAAAAAATTAATACCAATTTTGAAATTATTTTTTCCATAATATCCTTGGATAAATTTTTTGATATATTTTGAAAAGATATATATTTAAATTAATAATGAATGACATTTATTTTTCTTCCCATTAAACTATATAATTTATAAGTACCTTTTTGGAATTTTATTTTAATATATATTAGTAATTTTGAATTGATATTATTATTTATTTTGGTATAAGTTCATTTTTTGGTTCAAAACATATTTTTTAAAAACTACTTTTAATTTAATTTTACAAATTTATATTAAATATTTTTTCTTCCAATTCTAGAAATTGAATTATGGAAAAATGAATTCCAAATTTGGAATCCAGATGTTCAAATTTGTGAAGAATTTCTATTTTTTCCTTATTATGTATTGTAACTTTGGTAAATGGTTAAAATAATTTAAAAACTGTTGAATAAGGAAATGAAATTTCTAAATAATGTGAATTTATTTAATTTCATGGTTAATTTCAACCATTAGTATATTCTATTTTATTTATTTGGAAATTTATTTCTACATTCCATTAATAATAAACATAATATAATTCAATGTTATGAATACATACTAAATATCACTTCCTTTGATTGAATATCAAAAATATTTTTTCACAGGGATATTTATTTTGATCATTTATAAATAGTTAGATGATTTATTAATGATTTTTTATTATTATATTTTATTCTAATTTTTTATTAACGGAATAATTTTCACAATTTCTCACAGAACAATAACATGGTAAATATTAATCTAATGGAAATTTAAAATAAATAATATTAAAAATATTAAAAGTAATACAATTTTGAGGAATTATTGTGCTATAAAAATATTGTACATAAATAAAACGTATTATTGATATGATAAATGTTTATATCTGAATTACATTTTAATAATGGTTTCTTTAAAGTGATATTATGTGAATAGTCCTAAAAAATATAATTGAATATTATGTCATATTATATGTCATTAAATAAATTAAAATTAAATAAAATATTTTATTTGAAACATTTAATGATATATTTTCGAAAATAGAAACCATTTTCCACTTTTGTCTCTATTATATTTTTATAGTATCATTCATGACCCCTAAAGAGTAAATCATGTTGTTATCAGTGTAATTGTTAAAATCATTAGTTATTGGCTAATATAAAGAGCTAAAGGTTGAAACATCACCAAAATATGTATAAATTATATTATATATGATTATTTTTAATCGTAATCGTTCTATATTATAAATATATTTTATTTGATCCAATTTTACTTGAAAATTAATTTATTATATTTAAATAATTCATTAAATTACTTGGGTGACGTATCCTTACTTATAAAATGGAATATAAAAAACTGCATTATTAAAAAAAATTAGAACCCGGGATTGGACAAGACCTACCCTAATATTATCATATACTCCTTTACCACATATATGATCCTTTGGGATTTCAAAAATATTATCTATACATGGAGAATGGATTAATTAAATGGTGTTTTCTTAGTGAAGAAGTATAAATATTGACCATGTACATTAAATTTTATTTCATCTTTTACATCCTATAAATATAATGTCTCCATTATAAAATAATAAAAGTATAATATTAATTATACCAAAAAAAATTCATGATTATGGGACAAACATTATTATACTCATTCCAATCCTATGGGAGAAGTAAACATCACTCGTGTATACATGTTAATTACCTCCTCGATGAACTGATGCATTTTTTTCATCACAGAATAAAATTAATGGTTATATTGATTGATTTACTAAAAATGTAGGCAATTTTTTGTTTTATTATATTTATGAAAATATGAATTATATTTTATATTTCTTTCATTCCCTCCATTTGGATGTCTAAACATTACTTATGTGTATATAAGGACTATTATCTCCATGATGTGATGTAATTCATTTTTCATTACCTACTTATATGAGTAGTTATAAAAATTTATATAAGGATTAAATATGATACTTATGAAATTTATATATTTTTGGAGATTATGTAACCGGGATCAATGTATATATGTCATGACTACCATACCAAACATGCATTAAAAACAAACAAATAATATACCAATATATTCATTTGCAAAAAATATAATATAATTATATAATGATAAAATTATTTAAGTAAATAAATAATTTAATGATATAAGTGATTATTTTTATAGAATGTATTCATAAAAAAATTATAATGTAGTATCCAATGTGTGTGATGAAAGATGAGACTTGGGTAGGGGTTTATCATCTCGCATTTTATTCCATAGCACATATGCCATATTCACCACCTCATTATTTGGTGAAGTGTATATACCACCCATGTATGTATGTTAGGATTATTGATAAGAAAAATATAGTGATTTAGAAATCCTTATAAGGGGCTCTATTTTAGGATGTTTTTATGCGATGAATACTGAAAAGAAAAATGATTTATGTAAAAATTTCATTTTTTGGGTGCTTTAAAAGCATGATAAATTCAGAGAAATTAGAAGGATCGTATCATTTAAAAAAATTAATTTAATTTCCTCTTTTTCCCGAAATTTTTCAAATAGTAATTCCATATTTATGTCTTTGTTACTTTATCTGATTTGGAAACCCTTTTAAAGGAAAGTAGACTTTATTTACTTTTGGGTTGATAAAATTTTTAATCCATGTCCACACTCTTCAAAGATATTTTATAAACTTTCATACCTATATCTTAGATGTATTAAAATATTTATGTCCATTACCTTATTCATTATTTATAATTTTTCAAATTGAAATGTTTCTACATGTTTTTTGAATAAGTTGTTTTAGAATTTTTAATGAAATGGAAAACTAAACATTTTATTTTAACGTATATGACACAGAAAGATTTCCTAGAATCATGACTATTGATTCCATTGAAACATTTTTAACAAACATAAAATGTAATTTTCAAATAAATTTATTTCATAAATAATATGTGAATATTTATTTTTAGAAACTTTGTATAGAAAAATTATTTTCTCATCTTTTAAAATAAATATTGATTGAAAATTTCAAATTATTTTTCATCCTTCTCATAAATCATTATGAATTGTTATGCTTCACTCAGATTATGATCTAATGATAATAACCACATTATTCAAATGGATTAGAAAGATGAATTTTATAATAATACCATTTCTTCCCCATAATTTTGTTATTTTATGATGGCATCATCATGAAGCCTATTTTTTCGAAGGTTTAATTTGGTTATGATGATATATTTATGAAACATATTTATCTTAAAAGGGTTATGATTAGTTGATGTGACTTGTGGTTTATGATACTATATAAAAAACATGTATATTTTATGTTAGGTCACTTGTGTGTCCTTTATATCCCACTAACACATTGGGTAAATCATTATATCTCAGTACATATTTATTTTAAAAATGCAGTTGGCATTGATCCACATTGGGAAATAGGTAGGGATGTCTGATCAACCATGATTTTGAAAACAAGTGGTGATTACCAATTTTTATTAATATTGGAAGTATGTGGTGGGGACTGATTCCCTATTACTTGATTATCTCATTATTTATCCTTGACATATAAATTGTTTTATACCTATGTTGGTAATAATCATATTTTATATTGATATGATAATGATTTGATTTAATGGATAACATTTTTTTATTCATAAATCTTATTAAATACATTTTTTTGTTCCATGACTCATCATTATGATCATTGATTTTTTTTGGGATTGATTTTTTTAAATAATCACATATTCTCAAACCCTTCTAAACATGATACACTTTCATTTTATCATTGATTAATATCTACAATTTTACATTTACTATACAGCTAAACATAATCCAAATTATGTACTTATTTTCCACTTGTTAGGAGGAAGAGTTCAAAGTATATTGTGTCTTGAATGGTAATAAATATAAATATTGGTATTATAGATAATGAAGAGTTTACATAAATAAGTGGTTCATATATCCAAACTCCATGTACACTAATTCAGTATGGATATCAGACATTTTTATTACATATATTTATAGAATATTAATCATAAATATAATATATATATATGTATGTTATATTTTGGTATCCTCACTTCATATTCAACAGGTTTTATTCACACCAATTGGAGGTCATGAAATTTGGATTTTTTTGTGTTTGGAACATGGATTGATTATGGGGAAACACTAGATAGTGGGGGATTTATAATTTTTGTAGATATATCCATACAATATGATCCTTGACATAGATTATCTATTTTTTATGGATTCATTTAATGATTCCTTTTAAAGGGGAGTTTTGTTTTCTAATGTGTAAGGTTAATGAGTTGTTTTATTTGTAAACAGTGCTATAGAATGGTTGGTTGGTGAGTGAGTCTTATTTTTTCATAGTTGGTGGATTTTCTAGTAGTGTCCTAGTTACTTAATGCAACCATGGTTTTTGAGAAATTTATTTATTTATCACTAGAAGTGGTTATGAAACTACCCCTTATGCCTAATATTGTGTTTTGGATAAGGTTACCCCTGAGCATGTCTTTGATTATAATGGATCCTCATCTGATTGATCTAGAAAATTTGTGAAAGTTGAGGCTACATATTGAGGATAAAATTTATAAGTGTTTAATATAATTTAGTGCATCTCCTTGGGGATTATTCAGTGTGCTTGTCTATGAATGAGGGTGATAGTTTGAGTTTTTTAAAAGAATACTAGAGGTTGAATCAGGTAATGGTTATAAACTATTACCCTCTTCCAAGGATAGAATATATTTTCAACCTGCTGAGGGGATCCATTTAGATTTTAAAGACCAAATTTTATTCTAGAAATGATATATTGAGAGTATAATATATGGATACCCTATAGAATACCTTTAGATTCAGGTATGGAAACTTCAAGTTTCTTGTCATGTTGTTTAGTATCACAAAGTCACTATCTTTGATCATTAATCACATGAACTCCATGTCCAAAAATTTATTAAAATATTGCACAGTCATTCTCATCAATACTAATTTTAATATTCAATTTATTTTTATTGTATCTTTTAGGGAATATCATATTTATCCAACATGATGATTGACCCCATTATCTCTATGAAAGGATTTCTAGACGAATGTTTTTAAAGAATAAATTTAATTTCATTCGGCACGTGGTATCCCAACAGGATATGGTTGAGTACCTATTAGAGATATTGGTTTTTTTATGGGAATCACTAAAGAACATGGATTATGTTCATAGATTTCTTGATCATATGATCTATAACAATAGGCTGGTGTTCAATTTCACATTGATTTAAAACCAAAAAATAGACTTTTCTAGGAAGGAATTAGTTTTTAACTAGATCAATTAGTTTTAATAATTATAAAAATTCTTGAACTAGAGGGTGGTTATAACCCTAGTTATTTGACATATAGGTAAATGGATGATGTTCTAGGTCAGATATGACACTTCCTATCTGGTTCTTGGATACATATTGTTTCAACAATGGATAATGATCTATTTTGAATCAAGTTAATTATACCAACATGAGAATAATTGTTCCACCCAGGATTTATAGTTGCAATAAGTTTTGTTTACCCATCACCTAGGGATATATTACATCATTGGTTAGAAATTTTTGATCTTAATCTACCATAAGAGTGTGAGGTATTTCTTAAAGAATCATGTTATTAATTTGTAATATTAGAGGTCGATGGATTTTCTATAAGAATATAATTATTTGTTCTCCTACTCCCTTTTGAAAGGAAAATCATCCACCAATGCACTATATTGTATTTCAAACGGGAAAGGAGTTTCGTAGTCTATTGAATATTAGTAAGGGTTGGAGGTTCATTCAGCAATGGAAGTCGACGAAGAGGTGGACACTTGAATAGAATTCCATTATTATATTAATTAAGTATGATATTTTATTTAGAATGTGAATGAGCATCAGTGGAAAGAATCCATGATGGATTTTATGTGGGACTATTTTAACCATGGTGGAGCTATAGTGGGATGGGAAGAGGATATTCATAATAAAATTTTATTTTTGGGGAGGTTAGTTATCATATTGGTGATACATGGGGACATCCTATTTGAATATAATAGATCATCATTAAAATATCACTTGAGTGTGTCATATATGTATCCTGGAATGTGGTGGCATCTTGGGATGCATTTGATGAAGCAATTATTGGATGATTTCATGGAAAACTTTATGGTTTTTTAGTTGTTGAAAGCCACAGACTGTATTCATTATGGTTTGTTTCTACCTTTGTATATAACTTAGTTGATTTAGAAGGAAGTTATATGAAATTATTCACTATAATACCCTTGGAAAATGGTGAATATAATGAGTATTTTGGGGATTGTCAAATTTATAATTAAGTTGACTTATTTTGTTGTCCTCTTAGAGTCAAGCGACCTGGAAACTTTTTTAACTTGGAATGTAGATGTTGATTTATGGATTCATAGGGAAAAAGGGAGCATCATTTCTACACAATATTTTTGTTTTATCTCATTCGTCTCTATAGGATTACAATATTATTTTAAATAACATTCTAACATTAAAAATACTTTCCACACTGAGATAGATGGGTATATAGAATATCATGTCTAGATGATAGGGGATATATTGTGTTCATATAGAATCTATTTTGGAAGATCATGTTTAAAGAAAATACCCTTGATAGGGGTACATATAATGATATATAACACTCATCCATTAGAAAGGATCCATTTCAGGTGTGGTATATACAATAATGATAATATCGATTAGGTTGATCCATGGTTTGGGAATCATTATTTTTGGTATTGTTGTGGTGAAAAGAATAATAGAGATGATCTAGATTGTTTTAGAATAGATGTAGGTGGTAAAACTACATTAACAATACTATATAGATCATAGATAGTTGACCGAATATTTTTATTTCAAATAGCACATGTTATTGGGGGTTTCCAATAGTGGGAGTATATTGATGTTATTCAGTAAGGAATGTTTTTCCCTCATTAATTAGGAATTTTGAGGTGTTGGGTCACCTTGAATAGGTGGGTTATCAATTTGAAATTCAATCACAATTGGAAATCATATACATCATCTTCTATGTATCTTAACTCCATTAGTATCAACCTGATGACTCCAATTTCAGTAATTATGGAGAGTTGGATAATAAATATGATTTGATGTTCATGGAAAGGCCGATTGGATCCCATCCCATATAGAGATTTTCTAATGGTTGATTAATCACATTTTTATGTATTGTATAGGCTTGGAATCTTCTATGTCATTACACATGAACATGAGTCTAAAAACTACGGCCCGCATACCAATGTTATGTTTGGATGGTAATAATTCACCCTGATTCATTGGTCATTTTGAGGTGTTGAATCACCTTGAAGAGATTTCTTCTTAGTTGGAACTTCCACCATGGTTGGGAAAGTTCTATATAATCATCGACAATTTTTAGATCCATCTGTACCAACATGAAGACTCAAATTTCAATAACTAGGGAGACATGGATACCGAATATGACTTTACATTCATGTAGTATATGGTTGAGATTCTGGACCATCGAGAGATGATTCTAATTTGATGAGTTATACCATTACTTCATGTTCCATGGAGGCATTAATGCTTATAAGAGAGTATAATAGAACCTGATTTTAAGAACTAGGCCCTATATAAAGAAGAGACACCCCATCTTAACATGGTTGTCAGGTCTTCACCCACCTGGTCCAACTAGTTTTCCTAAAGACACATGGTCCCCTACCTGGGGCACACCCATAATCTCAAAAATATCATCAGACTAATGAATTCCCACATATTCCATCGTATGCTTTATCTAGTGAGATTTGTACTCACGCACACACCCTAGGAAACCTCACTGGAGGTCATCCATTCTAACAAATACTCCATGAAAAACACATTTTACTATTGATTTTCTATCTAGTATGATCCTAATAATAAATATAAACCTTGTTGAAAAGATCTATTTCAATTATTATTATAATCTATTATCATTCTAGGGTGATACAATCTCCCCCATTTATGGCATTGCATCTTCATTGTGAACCATATATCTCAACCCATGTAGAACCACCCCACTTAATGTTAGGTTCATGCTCCTATACCATTAGTAACAAATAGGCCCCATTGTGAGCATATACACTCCACCTAAAAACTTATGTTAGGACTAGGCCCTCCATGTACCACCAGTTACCCTGTAGACACGAGGTCCCCACCATGGGGACCACAAAGAGAAAAAATGTATTATCAAAATAATGACTATCCTCACATTCATACACATGTTCGTTCTAGTTTGTTTTAATATCAGTCTCTCAAACCCTTGGAAATTCCACAAAATCTCACCCATCATAATCACTACACCGACTAAGAATGCTTAACCAAGGAGTACTAATCATGTATACTACCAAAAAATAAATATGTTGACTTGATTTATAGAATATAGTCTTTTAACACTGTATCATTATGAAATGATTCAATGAGAAGCATATATTTTCTTTGTATTCAATGTTTTTTTTTCTATTTTGTTTTTTTATTTTTCCATGGAATATGTAAGACTTGGTTTCATTTCATTTTATTAGAAATTTTATTTTTCACTTTCTAGGGATTAATGGTTGTTGGTAGAATTTGTTGTGCAATAAAATACATAAGAGTAATTTTGTTTGATGGTTGTTTGGGACCTTCCCTTTCCATATCCATTTCTATGTTTTTTTGATTTATAAATGATGAATGTTTTTTGAGGTATAAAGAATTAGGGACTAGATTTATAACACCATTTTTTTCATGTGATTGGTGGTTCAGATGGGGTGTTTGATGCTTTTTGAGAAGTTAGAGGAGGGCATTTTTATTCTTAAAGGACTCCACACTATGTTTGGGTGCATGGTTCAAGATATTTCGAATCCTTCATAGAGTCTTGACAGTCGTTCATGCCATTTGGGGTTTGGTGATTAGAGGATGGACCTGGAGTTTATTGTTTAGTGATACTATGAACCATGAAGAGTAAAATTGTATGGATTACTATTTTGGATTTTGAATATTGTGGGTGTCCAACTGTTGTAATTGGGGATAAAGGAGACACCATGGTGATCGCATTTTGTTTTGTTTGGATATTGGAGGGTGGCCCTTTGAGAAATGGGTAGTCAAGAGGCCACCACATTGTGGGGATGGGCAAGGTGATGAGAAAATAGAAAAGGGATTCCTGATACATTTTAGAGGCAAGTTTTTGTGGGTTTCAGGGTCTATATAATCATATAATATGATATGGAGACGTTTGTAGTGGTAGTCAAAATGGGTTTTAAAAACACTCATGAATCCTTGGATTAGGGTTTTAATTCGATATATGTCCATTGATGAGACTTATAAAATGGGTTTTGAGGATCATACAACCATTTAGATTTCTTAGTATTAATTTATAATATGAGTAGAACCTAGGGTTCCTTGGTTTGGTTTTTCTATTTTTCGGAATCCCTAGTTTACCCCTTGACACGTTATCACATCTCAAACACAAATTTATAGAGTTTGGACACCTCATATCATTCATATTTAAGACCCATAAGTGAAGGTACTCAACTTTGTAATCAATTTTACAATATTCTTCTTTTTCATGTAGAGAGTTTATGTTGGATGGAGGTCCTCTATTATATTTGGAAATTAAGGAATAATTTGTAGAAAATTATTATTGCAAGATTTTTTTGTTTTCTTTTTGTGGGGGAATATTTATGATAGTATGTTATTTCACAGGGAATGATGAAAATTCAATCAAAGTAGTGGATCAACATTGTCTCCATATTTTATGTTATTTTTTATAAGATTAATGATTTTTTTCTTCCATTGGGTTGATAATTTTGGTTCACATTATATATCTAATAATTATAATTATCTGAAATTGAAATGAATAGGTGATTTTACATGCTTTTACTAATTTCTCTATATTTTTTATGACATTATTTTAATTTTTCGAGTATTCTCCATATCATGGTTTTTGGGCAATACGTTTTTGTTGTGGATATTTTGATTTCTTCTTCTTTTTTGGAATCCTTTATTTTACTCACCATTTATAATATGATAAGAAAATATATATGGGTAATGATTTAGTTACCTATATTCATATGTGTTTTTTAATAATTCTCATGAATTAAAATATGTTTTCATTAAAAATTACAATTGATTTGTTTATGTGTAACTGAAAGATAAAATGTGATTATATGTGTTGATTTGATAGTTATGAGTATGTGGTGGTTATGTGAACCTTAATGGGGTTGGTGTAGTGATGGTAGTGACTGGATTAGATGTGGGATGTGTTGTGGTAGCAGATTTAGAGTTAATTGGACTGGGATATAACATGGGATTATATATAATTTTTGATGTATCGATATTGTTATGGTCTGTTGGTTGGGTTGTGGTGAGGATTTCAACGTGCTTTTTTACTATTATTGAGAGGAATGTGAAATATATTTGGTTTGTTTGTACTAGTATCCAGAAAATGGTATAATAAAGTGATAAAGATAGTATTTAAATAAAATGGGTTTAAAATAATAATAAAGTGTGCTTCAATTAATGTTTGATAATTTTCGTAATGGTTTGAATAATAAACAAACTTTTTGAGTTTAGTGGTATGTGAATGTTTGAGTGGGTTTTCATTTATTATGAAATTAATGGATTAATATGTGGTAATTTTTTTGAAAAATATTATAAATGGAAACCAGTTTACATGAAAGGTAATATAATTTTTGTCATGTGTGTGGATTTTCTATATTCTGTTTGAATTTTTGGTTTTAAATATCAATGGAAGGGGCTATGAGAAATTGTTGTTGTGTTGTGGAATGTTCTAGTGTAATTCAATAGAAATCCATATATTTAATATTGAATGATTGAATCTATATTATATTGTCATCTTACTTATATACCCACCCCATCCAGTAGGATATTCATAAAAATAGAAAAATGTTTTGGATTTCGACTGTTTTACATAACACTTAGGCTACATTGAAATTGATGGATGGCTACTCCCTCTTTCCCTCCATCCCTTTAGTAGTAGTGATTGAGATATATGGTGGGAAAATGCCTAGTGAAAATGAAATATGGTATTGGATGTTTTATGTGAAGAAAATGATATAACCTATGGTGGGGGATGTAACACCGCAAATTTTAAATATAATTAAATTTTATTCAGTATTATATCAGACTTGAAGCACGATCTCAAACAATCCATAAATATATTTCTTTAAATTCAATCTGTTTGATAACATACGGAACACACAACTATGAGTCTAAATGAACTGCAATATAATATACTTTTATACACTAGATTTTAAATTATATTTTAACAAAATTTCTATTAAAATTAAGAAAATTGTGTTTATCTATGGATTAAAAATAATAATAAATTAAAATAAAAAGAAATTTTCTTTGAAAAATTGTATTTTTTTTATTAATGTATGTTTAGACACAGTTTGGGAAAAATAATTTAAAATTAATTTTTACCAATAATAGGAATTTTTACTAACTTTAAATTCAGGTTTTAAGTAATCAAAGATAAATTATCATAGAGTTAATATTTGTTTTTTCTAAAATGCTTCATTTTTTGATGAATAGTGAAAAATTATTATTTTAATTAAAAATTTTGTTTTTCTTTACATATTTACCAAGGTAAAATTAAATAATAAATTGTGTTTAATGGAAAATTTGTTCCATTATATTACAATGTAACTAATTTAGGTCATTTTAATATATTTCATTTTTAATTTTGGTATTGAAACTTTCTATACTTATGATAATTTTTTCATTGAAAAATTGTTTTTCATCATGTCTATGTGTATAATTTTAAATCGTAATTATCCAAATCAATTAATTGAATTTTAAAAATAAAATTCCATAATAAAATAATTATAATTTATATTTTTTAGTATGGAAAAATTAATTTAACACCATTATAAATAGAAAATGTAGTAAAAATTAATTACCACAGTTAAGGTACAAATAGATTTTTGGAAGGATTAAAATAAAATGATAAGGTTAAAAATGACATACTAACTTGTACAAAAAAAATTTAATGGCCATTTTTTCACCCTTATTATAGTTCCCTAAGCCTAGAATTTTGGATTTATTTGGTTATTTTAATACATTAACATGTTTAAAATGAATCACATCAAGACAGACATGTTAATTTATCATTCTCAGAAGTCCAGATTACATTCATGAATCATAAAATACATTGGGAAATAATAAAAACAAGATACAAAATAAAATAAGTCAAATGAAAATGAGAAATATAATTCAATTATTACATCTTCATAACCTAAGGAAAAGAAACATAATAAGTATATGATCAAATGATCATCAAAGGTATGTAAAGCCGAAGTAATAATGATGAAATCGAAATAGTCAATATAAGAAGAAAAATAACTAAAAACACATTTCATGTAACAAATAAACTAAATGGAAATTAATACACAATATGGAAAGGAAATTACTAGAAACAAATGAAACAAAATAATTGGACAAGGGAAAATCAATATGGAAAGGTAATAACTGAATGAAATTCTATTTTAACAATGAACTAAAATGAAATGTATCTATATATATGACAACAAAAAATATTATTAATGAATAATAACTAAAACCAAATGAGGGAAATAATTTTTTAGTGGATATCATGTCTAAGGCACTTTAAAATCTATTCTGTGATGTCCTTTCACAATACACTTAAAACTACTTATATAAACCTATTTAATTTGTTAAAATTATTTATCTCAGGAGAACTTGTTGACGCATCAAGGATCTATATAATGTCTGAGCTCCACCCACCATTTCTTTTCCAAGTAATTCTACATAATGCCTAACCAAAATATATAATTTTATTTCTCAAATTACCATATTTAATGATTAATATATATTTATCAATATTTCCCAATTTAAACAAATAACTATGAATTTAAACACCACATGTTAGATGATATACTATTTGTAAATTAATAATATTCATTTAATAGATCTTCATGTAAATTTATAATGAAAAATGATTATAATAATATGATTATATTAAGTGAATGTGAACAAACACAAAATTAAGTGTGATTTCAAAAATAATTATTAAAAACCTTCTTGAGGAGAATAATCCTTAAATATTTAAGTGTCCCATACCACGTTAAAAATTTTAAATCGTAATACCCAAGAAGTAATAATATTTAAATAAAACATAGAATATCATGAGAATAAGTAGATCCATGATATTACATGTCAAAAGGTAGAATATAGAGAAAATAAAAGTGATTTGGTTTATAATAACAAATAAGTCTCAATAAAATGTAAATTGAGATAAAATTCCAATACATATGAATTTTTAGACCAAAATAATAATAATAAACAAATGAAAAATTGTATGGTTAACCTTTTAAACATGAAAATGACTCTTCTACGAAATGACAACGGGTAAATTTGTAAATTCCATATGAGGTAAAATAGTATTAATATTTCCATGTTAAAAAATTTAGAAAACGCCTTCTTCAGAAATAGACAAGAAACATCCTATGAAGACATTGGTAAAATAAAAAAGGTTAAAATTAATTGTATAATTTCATTAAAAAATGATAAAAATATATTTAAAAAGTTTATTATAAAACATGTTTTTAGGAGAAAACTTGTTTTCTGTCTAAAGTGAAAAAGGAAGTTTGGTTTTCTTAAAAACATTTTCAAAAACACCATGATTACCAAAGAGTTAAAAAATAGTACCAATAATAGATAAATGTTATTGAGAACCATAGAAAATAAAAATTAAAATATATTATGACCATTTATCCAATAATTTCCTCGAATGTAAATTCAAGTACTAATAATATCAAATAAAATGAGATTATGAAATAAACCTATAAAATGAATATAACATCAAATTAAAAATAAATCAATTAGTTGATTATGTGTATAAAATATAAATAAACATAAGGGTAGTTATAATTTAAAAATAAGGTAGAAAAATGTTATTACACAAATAAGCTTTAAATATTATCCACAATTATGAAGTAATATGACTCACTAAAATGAAATTGAGTTATGAAATTATATTCCACATGGTAAATTTGAACTAATATACCCTTAAAATTAACACTTTAAATTTAAACTAAAAATACCAAAAATAAATATTTTTTCACTATATTACATGTCAATGTGGAATTACGTACACCAAATATAAAAAATTAGGTGCACAACAATTATGTATGCCTCACATAATGAAAATTAGACATGAAACCCTTACATTTAGATTCTTTTCGAGTGAACAACATTTAATGTCATTTATATTAAAAATATGTTAGTTTTATACATTATTATGAACCGTTTTCATGTTTATCATTATTTTTATTTCACTTATTATGATTTTGTGCATAACTACTTCATAAATAATGTTTATGACTGGTATTTTGTCCAAATTTAGTTTATTTTTATAAAACAACTTTAGTAGGTAAACTATGGTCAAATGGGTAATTATATAAAATCTCAAGAAAAATAAAAATTACATATTTATAATATTTTGAATGAAATCACACTTTTAAAACAAATAATTAAACATTTTTGTGAAATATTAACCAATGTTACAATCATGGAAATGGATTGTCATACCTATGCATGAGTTATGTTCCCTTTTATCAATGATTGTTGTAGAAAAAGGTAGATGACATCAATATTTCGATAATTATAATTATACATTATAACTTAATCATATATATTATATATTTAAATCATTTTATATAATGATAATCACTTCATGTCGTGGAGGTGGTATTCCAAATGTCCATGTATGATGTTATCACTTGTTTAGCGTGCGAATGTGTAATAGTTAAAATCACATATATAGTATATTTATAGAAAAATAATTATTTAATTAATATAATATATATCTATTAATTTTAAAATATGTTTAATTAATATAATCCTTTATAAATTCTGTGTTGAGTGTGAACAAATTCAATCACATTGAAGGGGCGATTGTCTGTAATTTCACAAACGATGGTATTGTTTTTACCCAAAATAGAAATTATAAGGATATGTGTTGTAAATTAAGTAAATAATATTTAATATATAATAAATATTATATATAATATATATAAATATATTATAAACCATACTGGACACCACATGTAGTTATAATGGAACAAGTAACAATCATTGTTTCGTGAGGTGGTAGTTCGCCTTATATGTAAACACTATGTCCTTTAGCAACTAGATGGAAGTGTGGGTAAGAGTAGGATGCACACTTAATATAACAAAATATTACTATATTTATTATATATTTATGTTATTTTATCCTGTAATAAGGATAATTTATGGATTCTAGAATAGAAATTATATTAAAGAGCTTTAGGAAAGATGTTACCTCTTAATTGTGTAACTCCTTCTCATTTTCACTTAAAGTCTTCCGTTGAATTATTTATTCCCAAATATTAGATTCAAAGAAAAAGGGATGAATATTAGAGAGATATTTGGGAAATTTTTTTATTAAAATCATTTTCTCATGTTGTGGGAGGATGTGTTAGTACTCGAGGCCTTTCATAATAGAGGATGAGAGTTACTTTTGTAATATTTTAAATGAAAAGAACCCCACCAATGTTTTTATTGAAACTCAATAAATAATGGTCCAATGTAATTTAAATGTTGTATTGTGTAGAAATATACCATAAAATATCTATTGTAAATTTTATAATTCGTTTTAGTCATTATTTTTTAGGTTTAGACCATTATTTAGTTTAATTTAACCTTAATTGTACTAATTAATTTAAATTACTTTCTCTAATATTTTTGGTCAATAACTAATTTGACCAAATTATAAATTATAAATTATTATAATTTCAAATATGGAATCAATTTTTCCCAATTAAAAACATAGAAGTGGAAAAAATTAATTTAAATTCCATCCCACAAACAAGACAACAATGCGAGTTTTTGAAGTAAAACATCCAAAAGTTTACTATTTTTTAAAGTCAACATCAACATTAAATTTATTGAAATGACCTATATTTTATAAAAGGAATAACATATTATCTAATAAAACATTGAATCAAATATAAAACATAAGTTAACTTTATAAATAAATTATATGAAAAGTAGTTTTGAATTAAATACTTGTATTTTTTTCTATTCATTAAAAAAATAATCTTTACAGAAAAATAGAAACAATTTTCCATAAGTTATATTTTTAGATCCTATTTAGAAGATTAATTTATGTTTGAAATATAATACTCATAATAGTTCCAAAAATTATATTTAATATTGATTGCCTAATAAAATGAGGTAAAAGTGCCAAAACATATAGTTTTTTATGTGTAATATTTAATTTAATCTTAATTAATGTCTATAGAATTTTATTTATTGTAAATAATATTTTATTGAATATATAAAATATATATTTCATTAATATAATTAAAAAATTGTAATTAATTTAATTTATTTAGGAAAAACTCTTTAGTGATCATACAAATAATAATATTCCCTTTATATTTAATTGGTTTGTACATTATTATTTAATTAATTTGTAACCTATTAATTAATTTTATATTTGTGTATACCAAATATTTTCATAATTTATTTTATAATATACATATAAATTAATTTTAATTCATATGTTACGTATTATTATATAAAATTATAATATATTAATAATACAATGTTTTTTTCGTAAAACTCAGTGTTGCCAGTAATGAAAGCTATATAGGAAAGTCCCTATTAAATGAGATGAATGATAAGTCATTGTTACCCTCGTAAAATATTAAGAAATATATTTATTATAATTAAAATATTAATAAAATAAAATATCATTATATTATATTCCTTTACGTGCTTTGGGTGGCGTGTCATACAAGCCATCGAATCAAATATTCTTACTCTATAATTTTGATCTGTTACACTTATCACAATTATAGGCAGAGAATGTACTATAATAGAGGCTCATGGAATGGTTAAAATGGGGTTATAATTGGAACTTTTATAAAATTCATTGTATTTCATCTCCCCCACTAATAAAAGGCCACCACATCTCCTAACATTTTCATATTTCAAAAGGCATTTGTTTCATCAAATCCCTACAAAAATAAGTTCCTTACTCCACAAACAAAAAAAAATATACATTTATTATATCTTAAATACATCTAGGTATGTATTTTGGTAACAACCTTATGAAATTACCTAAATGAGAGGTAATGTTCTTAATGGTGTGTTTTCATTTTATATTTTCTTACACCTCCAAAAAATATTAATTATTCATGATTCGATATTAAAAAGAATATATCACATATTATTATATTTTATTCTAGTATTGTCATAATCAATATCCATTTCCACTTCCATCAAATGTAAATCTAATCCATCGATTCCGTGTTTAAACAAATACAACCTTTCGAGCATAAGTAAATTTTTTTCCATCACCATCTTTCATGGATAGATATACTTTTGGATTCCACACATTTATATAATTTTTATGATATAATTATATACATGGAATTATATTATTGTATATACCATATTTCTTTCCATTCCATTTAAAATATTATTGTGTCTCTCATGTGTACGGCGGAACACTACCTAAGGAAGTGATGTGAATTTATTTTCAATTATTCAATATATGGATTTTAATAAGGATAAATATAATGAATAGACAAGATATATATGAGAGGATATTGAATTAAAATATTAATATTTCACCCACTTCCTTACTCTATCACCATTTAATGTAATGATGATGCCGCTCAGGAATACGTGCGACCGACTATCTCTATAAAGCGATGTGATCCATTCGACATATTAAAATTTAAATAATTATTCTAAAAAAGAATCTAATAAAAAAGTTATGTTTATATTAGTAATATAATTCTGTATAAGATATATGTATATCATGTACCCATGATTTCAAACATTCATGATAAAACACGCATTGGAAAACATGGAAATTAACATTAGAAATAATAAAAATAAAGAAATATTAAAAACCATTGGGTGATAAATTGTTATAATAGGAACATATATGATTTTGTAAATATTAAAATAATCTCGGTATAAATATATAAAATTTTTAATTCCACTAATCATTATTATAATGAACATTTAACTAATAGGATGTGTGATTTTTGAGGCATCTTCTCAATTTCTCTTCATTGAGGCATATTATATGGTTATGCCTATAAATTATTATATATGTAGATTATAAAACCCGTTATTCATGTAATATCATTAATAATTCAAACGTTATCATATTTGTTGTTTTAGTCCATATTATTTCAACCAAATGTATTTGACTTGAAAATTAGAAATTGTTAAATAATTTCATAATTCAATTATTTTTTATTCGGTTATATTAATTTTTTGGGGTTTTTAAAATTTAAAAATTATGTGTATAATGACATATTATTTCAATATATTATATTTTCACTTTTTTAATTTGATTTTACGTTTGATATTCATAATAAATGGATTAATTAATTCTCACCTCAATGTTATGATCTTTACGATGTTTTATTTCCAAATTTCATTTTAATCTGGATTGTTTTTGCTTGAATTTCTATTTAATAAAATTATTCGATAATTGGATAATAATACCATTTAATTTAATTTTAAACTATTTATTAATGATTTATTTATGTAATGTTACCAATTTTAAAATATTGGTAATTAAAATGATTGAGATAGTGGTTTTCGTAAAATCCAACACCATTTTTCTCTTTAGTCAAAAATAACATCTCTTCAAAATCCATGATTTCAAAAATGGTGTTCAAAAATGATTTTAAAAGTATATAATTTAAAAAAAACATTTATATAGGATTTAATTTTAAATTATTTTTTAATGAAATATTCATGTATTTTCTAAGGAATGGCTATTTGGATTTTACAAGAATGTGAAAAGAAGAATTTTTTTTAACGTGTACATAATTTAATGAATTTTCCATATGTTTTTCCACACAATGCTTTATATAACACCTTATATGCTTCAAAAATTAACTTAAAAATTATTTTCAAATTTTTTTGAGAGAATTAAATTTTAAAATAATATTCTTAAAATGAAAAGGGTATATTCCTAAAGAGTTATTTTAAAGACCATTTTAAGATATTTCTATTCAGGAATAACAAAAAACAATTATTTTACATATAATCCAAAGGGTATATTTTGTAATGATTATATCCTTATTTTTTTCTATAAATTGTTTTTGATTATTTTTACCAAATATAGTATTTACGTTAACTTTCTAGATTCATTTTTGTAGTCCTTTACCTAGAGTCAGTCACGTTTCATTAATCATTTGACATTAAATTTTCCCAAAATATCAATATTATTTATCTTGGATATTATTATTTATTAAACATTATCTCATTTTGATATACATTATTTTATTCTTATTGTTATATGATTGACATGGGGAATTATTGTTAATTTTTATTTTTTGTTAGGTAAAGAAATTTGATGACAAATAATATTATTCATGAATTAAAAAAATTATTCATTATATGAGGAATGATTTTTACGTACAGAGATAGTTGGGATTGGTTATAGATACCCAATTAATGAATTGGTATTATAATGGTATGGATTAGTGGGATAACCTTAATTAAATATATTTTTTGGTTTATACCTACCCATCTATTGTAACTTTCAAGATATTAGTCTTAATAGTAGTTGTATCATGATGCATGAGATCTTGAAATCCAATAATTAATAATTGATTTCATTGAGAATTTAGTCATTATTATCCATGATATTTTCTTAATTCTATTTTCTAAAGATTCATTTCATTCATAGTTTACATATTAAATGTAATGTGTTATCATTTATTTACATTCCCATATTGATAATGAATTGTCAAGGTATAATAGACATGTTATTCAGTAAATTTTATGCTATTTTCAGTTAGATAACCTTACATATAAATTATTATTTTTTCAAATTATTTCATTATAATGTGAGTTAATTTATTTACATTTTTAAGAATATGCTTATTGATTCAAGAGAACTTCTAAAATACTCACCCCTTACCAAGCATTTGAGATCACCCATATTTTATTTTTTTCCCAATAATCTAGGATGTGTACATAGAAATATATAAAAGGATATTATAGTGGGAATGAAGATATTATTAAAATAAATATTGAAATTTATTATTTCAAATTTAATTTTGGAATAGTGAATGTATTTAGTTTAACTAGTCTACTATAATATTTGGTCCTTTAAAATGACATTAATTGTATCTTATTATTATGTAATAGTGTTAGAAACTAGCAATGGGATACATGAGTGGGGTCATTACAGTTGTTATCAAATTATTTTTTGTATAAATCAGGGAAACTAATCATAGGTAATCATTATTTAGGTTATATAACCCTATGAAAAATTGAGGATATTTATATAAGAACATCATCTTGTTTCTGTAAGAAAATTAATTTGTTGTTTTTTCTAGAAATACACCAATGTTTTAATACTACATGTAGATTTGGTTCTAAAATATTTGTACCTAGGGGTAATAACATCAAAATGGGTGCATTGGGATTGACCCGATCGTCACCTAAATCATGAAAACGAGCCTTCCCTCACACTTTGTTTGACACTTATGGGTAATTTTCATAGGATATTTTAGATTTTATTTAAAAAAATTATGAATAATTTAAATTGATATTCAAAATAAGTGACTTATGATAGACATAATGTGACTTAGAATAAAAATTTGGTTTCATTATTTAGATATCTTGTAAATTATTCTTTATGATAGTATGGTTTTCCTATGATGATTATTGTAACTAAACCCTTTCACATACTTACTCTCTGATTTTTGGTTTTAGTCAACAGATTGAACTGATGAAATAATGTTACCATTGAAATAATTGAATAATGTAGAACTATGATAAACCAAATGGGAAAATTAAATATGTGATAGATAACATGATTAGGCCTAATCAGTTCTCTGGAAAATACGATTACCAACCAATACCATAACACACTCTCAAACTAACCAAATAATATTAAGATATAGTTCAGTAAGAGATCGAGTGATGGAGACTAATGAAGGAAGATAGATAAATTTACCTCAGGTAATAAATATGGAAAAACACTCCGATGAAATTGTTTGAACGTAATGGAAATAAGTTTAATATTTGGTGAAGAAGGAAATAAAGAATATAATATCCAATGAGTAATGAAGAGTACAATGGAAGGAAATAGATATCATCTTGTGGATCTATTTATATTTCATGATCTTTAAAGTGGGAAGATCAAGAATTATCTGAGTGAATTAAATCTCATAAAGGATTAACCCTAAACAATGTAAGTACCTACGTTGATATAAAATGGATTAATTATTTAAATTTTTTGTATTCACGAAATAAATTTTAGATTTTTTCATACCAATATTATTAATTTTAAAAGAATTTAGAATCAGCAATGGTTTGTGTAAAATTTTATATGTACATTTCTTTTAATTAATATAAGAGTTCCATATATCATATGGGGATTATGAGATTTAGGTTGATTATAATTTTATTCTCTTGAATGAAACTTTTTTAATTTTTAGTGGGGGGAATATATCATGTTCAAGGACACTTTGGGAAGATATTTATATGAATATAACCTAATGGAATATTATATGAAAATTTTCATTGAGAAATAATGAATTTACATGTTTTTTGACTTATGTTTAATGGAATTTTCATTTGTTAAGGATATTATTACCTTAAATGATGCAACAATTATGGGATATCACTATTTGGGAAAGTTATTGAAATTATATAATGGATGTCTTGAAAAATGGGCAACCTGTCACATCCGGAAAGGATTAGTTAATATTTTATTGTTTTCCTAAAATTATATGAAAAATAAATATTAATGATGAACTAGTGGAGTTACTATTGTGTTTTAGTGATTAATATATTATATTGAAAATCTTCGGATAATAATATTGCTTTTGTAAAATATTTAGGGCCAAAACGAACAGAATTTCACACTTTTTTGGATATTATGGACCCTTAAATGTGACATTTAGATATTTAGGCTAAAAAAATCATTTTTGGATACTCATGTCTTAATGTAAGTGTTGATTTCGTAATTGATTAAAGAAAAAAAAGGATGAAATTATGATTATGAAATAAAAAACATAGTATGTATATTTCCCTATATTATTTGATAGTAAAATAAGTACCCATTTTTAGGGAAGTTATCGTAAAAAAATCTGTCTTAATACCCTCATATATGATAAATAAGATGGTATTTTTAATCATTAGATACTTATGGTGTTTAACTATGTAACATTCCATTGACCATTCACATTCTTGTAATCAATGATCTATATCATTCACTATAAATATGTACACATTTTTCCATTAACATATATCCAATTCCCACAAATGTTATACATCATGAAAACCTTGTAACATGTTATTCTATAATAACTTTTTTAAATCCATTTATATCATAATATTTCTAAATGTTTAACCATTTTTACTATATACATTTTAAAAAAATGAATTTTAAATTATCAAACCCTTGATTTATGAGTGTTAGATCAAATTAGAAGGATAAAATTTATTTAATTTGTTGTGAATTTAAAAGCTAGAAGTTATAAAAATTAACATTTTCATTAATTTAGTATAAAACACACAACACCAAGCTTAAACATCCCCCGAAATATATTCCTTTATAATTAATCTATTCAATAGCCTATAAAAAATGAATCCCAAAGTCAAAATTAACCATAATATAGAGTTAAATTATACCCCAGCCATATAATTAGTGTATATAAATAGTAATAAATAATTATGAAAATTATAGTTATATATTGACTACAAATAAAATAAAAAATATTAAAAATAAAAATAAATGTTTTCAAGAAAACAATATTTTTTCTGTTAGATGGTTTATTCGCAAATTGTATAAATAATTTAATATTTATATTTAAACCATATTAGAAAAATAATTTTATAAAATAAATATAACTTTTGAAATCATAATAATAAAATTATCTTTGAGTGAATTTTATGGACTTTTCTTCAATGTTTCATTTTCTTAATGAATAGTATAAAATAGTGATATTTGTCTGCAACTGTCTTTTTAATTAAATAATTAACAAAGATAAATTAAATTTTAAATTTATTTTACTTTTAATTAGTTATATTATATTGATATTTTATATAATAGTTCATTTTATTCATTTTAATACTTATCTTTAAAATTAAAACATTCTACAGTTTGGATAATGTTTTCTTTGAAAAAAAGATTTTTCATCAACTCCACATGTAAAACCATAAATTTGATACCACAACATTGGTGAATTTATTTTTAAAAATTTGGTTAAATATTTTTATTTAGTATAATATATATCATCTAATAAGTTAAAATTATTATATTTACCATAATGAATATTAAAATATGTAAAAATCAATTACCACAATTGAGGTAAAAATTGATTTACAAGGAGGTTGAACGCACGATATAAGGGTTAAAATAAAAAACCAAAATTACTAAAACATATTTCATTGAAATATTTGGAAATTAATACTTTAAATGGTCTTCAATGTTTCATTTTCTATGATTTTTTTATTATTAAACCATTAGTGTAATTGAATATTATAAAAAAATCCATTTGTGTCATTTCCCCCACTTATAAAAGGCTACCCCTCTTCTCACCTTTTTAGACATCCAAAAAAATTAGTTCAGCTATTCCATATCCAAATATTTTACAGAAGGACCAATTATCCAATTACGTTCCTTTTTTTGATCAAAATTTCATCATAGGTAGGCATTTCTTGAAAACCAAAATAAGTTCCCCAAAGAATATGTATTATTATTAAATGAGTGTTTTGATTTTATTTATTCTTATAGCATAACAAAATATTATATAATTTCATATAATGTAATAAAAATAATATATCACATATGATGATATTTTATTATGTTAATTTAATAACTTATTTCTCTTTTATCTTCTATCAAAAGTAAAAAATAACTGTATATTGTGTGTATAGTGAACTATAACCTCGCAAGTGAAACGATTTGTTTTTAATCAACACCTTCTATGGATGGATGTAATTCCAGATTTAATAAATTTATAGAATATGTATGATATTATTATACTAATTAATTTATAATATAACATATACCATATTACATTCAATTCCTTTTTGAATACCATAACATTGCTTGTGAGTTCGAAAAACTACCACCTCAAAAAGCACTCTGATCTCCTTTTCACTTACATATTTTATGTTATGTAATAATGATAAATTTAATTAATAAATGAGATATATATATTGTAGATGATATTTATTATATATAATAATATAGCAACCACTCCCCTACCCATTCATCGGTTAAATGATGTATAATATAACTCGTGCATATGTATTGCATATCGTCTCCATTAAGGGATGTGATCTATTTTCAATGTTCAAATTTCAATAATAGTTTATAATAATTTATATGATAAAAAACTAAATTTATAACACTAATTTAAATGGTAATGTTATATTTCTATATCTTATACACCAGAAATTAATCCTTCACGAAAAAACATGCCTGATAAAACAATGAAATTAACTATCGAAACAATGAAAATAAGGATAGAAGAATAAATAATGGGTGAAAAGATATTAAAAAATTATAATATATGATATTAAAATTTTTAATATTGGTTTTTTATAAATCATTAAATATCTTAATACTATTATACATGAGGTTAATTTAGATTATACCAAAGGGAAATGTGAGGTAATGGAATTCATCTCAATTTCTCTTTATTAAGGAATAATTCAATGTTACGCACCAAATAATCATTATATGGTGGATATACTTCCTTTTTCTCATGTAATGTCATAATTAATTCATAACACATGAGATTTTGGGATTTAATATTAATTATTTTATATTTATGGAATCGACTTGAAAATTACCTAGTGCTAAAGAATTTCAGATCTCAATTTATTTTTTTTATAATATTACTTGTACACTATTTTTTATATTAAATGATTAGGTATATAATGACATATTATTATAGTATATTTTATGTAAAAAAATTTATGTGGATTTACATTTGATAAAAATAATTAATTCATTGATTAATTCTCACTTCATTGTTACAATATTTTTAAGGGTTTATTTCACAGTGTTATTTTAATCCAGATTGTTTATTTATAAATGTGAGTTGAATGAAAATATCAAATATTTAGATAATAAACCACTTCAAAAAATTTATAGTCTATTAATTCCTGATTTTTCATTTAATATTACAAAATTCCCCCTCATCGGTACTCAAAATAATTTGGATTTTTTTTAACATTATCTTACTTCAATTCTCTTGTCGATAAAAAAATATTTATCTTCCAAATATATATTTTTTGAAAAAAATATTAAGACAATGAAATTTATTGAAAACAATTACATTTTAGTTATATATTAATTTTAAAAAATCATCGAATATTCATGTATTTTTTGAAACATAACCCTTTACACGTTTACCCAAAATATAGAAGGAATCATTATTATAACGAGTACGAAAATTAAAAAATATCCCGAGGCCAAAACCATTAAATGTTGTAAGGATTATGTTATATGTTTTTAAGGTTATTTTCCTTGAAAAATATTCTCATTTTTTTGTGAAATTTTACATTTAAAAGGTTATTTTTAAAATCAATAAGTATATTTTCATAAAAATAATTTTTAATGAACATTTACGATATTTTTATTCATAGATATATAGTAAATATACTAAAATAGGAAAATGTTTTATTGATTCCATATTTATTTTTCCTCTAGATGCTTTAGGAATATTTTTACAAAAGATAATATTGAAATTCACATCATTGATTCATTTTTATAGTTATTAACATTCTCTTGAATTATGAACATTCCTATGGTTACTAGACATTTAATTTCCCTTAAATACATATTATTTATCAGAGATATGATTATTTGAAAAATAGTTTATCATTAATAAATAAAAGATATTATTTTGAAATTAATATGATTGAATGGGTGAATTATTTTTAATCTAAAATTCTTATATGATACAGAAATTTGTTGAAAAGGCATATTGTTCATAAATTAAATCAATTATTCTATATATGAGGAATTCATTTGATTCGCTGATATGAGATGGTAATATATATAGAAAACCTCTCGATGCATAAATAGTATCATGAGATGAATATATTGGCTAGGCTAAGTTAAATGGTTTGCTGGTGTACACCTACTCCTAGTTTTAAATTGTCTCACGAACGATCTGGATAATAGAGTTATCATTATGCCTGAGATCATTACGTATAATAAATAAAAATGAATCAATCTATAAAATTATTATTATTATCCATTGTATTTTCTCAAGGAAATTATCTATGGATTCTATTAATTCCCAATTTAATTATTAAATGACATATGTTTTATGTTATTTAAATATCCTTATGGATTATTCCTTATCCAGTTTTTATGCTCTTGTTATTGATTAAATTGAGTGTGTTTTCAGTTATTTTCCATTTCATATTTATTATAGTAGTCAAATTATATAACTACCATGTGTGTTTAGTTAATTACCATTCCATAATTTTTTATTGATTCATTATATATTCTACTCTACTTTACCCTTATTGATAATATGAGATTACCAAAATAAACATTCTTAAGAACACAATAACTTTACTATGAATTATATGAAATGGTATGCAAGAGTGAAACAGATATTATGGAAAAAATTGTTGTATTTTTTTTCAATTGTAATATAATATTCATGTAATAACCTAGTTCACAAAGACTAAAAAACTATTCATTCAATTAGGATATGATTCCTTGTATCATATGACGATTTTATAATGTAAGACACTAGTTATGGGTGACTACAGTCACATTCATTTTAAAGTACACGTGCTATATGAGGAGGGCATAATGTTGATTTCTCTCGTGTTCAGTATATCATAATTAACTAGTTATATGATGATGTTCTAAAATATATTTTTATTGATTCATATAAGTAATGAAAGACCATATGGGGGTGATGTGGTTAGGGATACATCCTAACTAATATTTGATATGGAACGATATATGATGTAATGACATGGAAGGAATGAGAGCACAATGATTTTTATATTGGGGCATGAGAGTGTAAAATTAATGAGGATGTGGTTACATGGATCCTTTTATTATATTTATCTCTCAATAATAGAATAATATACATGGATATATTATTTATTGAGATTTCCATAGTGTGTTTGGTAATGGATAATTGGCCTATTTTGTTGGTCGTTGGTTCTGCTAGGTATTCTTGGGTACATAGATATTATCATAATATATTTTCAAATATACCTCGGTTTTTATCATGATTAAGGTACATTTTATACTCACCCAATGTGTATATAAACCATATTTTATTTTTATATGTTGAATTTTGGGATCTATATAAATATTACATGCTTTAGATTTGGAGTTGTTTTGGAGTAGGTGTATTATATTTTATCATTTTATATATACAATGAAACTCTATATTTATGGTTTTGACATTTATTATTCTCTGTGGGATTTTTTTACACTTTTATTGGAGTTTTTGAGTTTTCTTATTTTCAATATCAAATATCGTCTTCCTATATAAATTTTATTAGGGGTGATGCCTTCCATATTAGTGATTTGTTATTTCCTTGATGATAATGGCCAACTCAAGGCATATTGTAGCTTAGAAATTGGGGTTATTATTTTTATTCCTTTCTTTACAATAATAGAGTGTTACTATTGGGTGTGAGGGTTGTGACAATTAAATATAAAATATGCTATTTGGAACAGTGTCTTTGGTTGTCAATACATATTAAAAAAACTGTGAATGTTTTTTCCATTGTAGAGTTCAAAAAACATCAAACTAATGTATCTTCTCATTAAATATCAAATAAAACATCAATGAATATTTCAAGATAAAATCATTTGAACAAATAACATTTTATTTACATAAAACAAAATGACATTCAAAAAATGGTTGATAAAAAATATAACAATTTCAATAATTCCAATCCATATATTATTTAATATCCCCTTTAGGATGTTCTATCAATTTTAAAATTACTCAACATTCCATAAAACCACATTATTTCTCAAAGATATATTACCAGACACCACACTACCAGACTGGGAATGTTTTACAGGTAATTTCAACTTTTAATGATATGAAATACTGATGATATTATTTTTGTATGCAGCCATAAATTATCATCGGTTTGTTTTACTTTTGGATAATCTACACCCCCATATTCGGATAGCTAAATCTCTAGATTATGAAAAGATAATGTATATTAAAATTTATATACATTACATCCTCAATTTATAAAATATTCCAAATAAAAATATTGGTTACATGAATGGAAAATATTTTTTTGAGTCGAGGTAGTACATGATTTTCCTTCCTAAATTCATTAAATATTTCCCTTAATAATTTCTTATGGAATGAAAAAACCATTTAATCTTTTGTGGAAATATACTCCAAATTTACGTATCAGAATAAACAATTTAATTGATGAAATGAGAATTAATAACAATTTGTTTTGAACTAGAATGTTGTACAAGAGTTTTTTATAGATTATTCTCATTTTGAATATTAGAAATAATTTTCAGTGTAATTTGTTTATTTACCCATAAATCATTCACTGGAACATTCTGTCACATTATTTATGTACGTTAATATATGGGGACACCATATATTCATTTATAGAACATAAATTAACACAATGTTTTTTTGGATATTCCAAATCACTCAAATTTATCCCCAAAATTATATTATCCCTTATGTCTATTTTTTTAATTAAAATCTCAATATAAATAAGAATTATTGAAACCAACAATGATCAATTAATTAGTCATTTTTAATATAATTATATGATTTTATGTATATTTTAATAAACTTAAGGAATCTTTTTTTACTATAGTGTTCGTGATTTAATTATATGACTCTTATATCATGTAAAAAAGATATTGTTTATAAATAGTCAATTAGGATGTGGTATTATAAAGAAATATTTCAATTATTATTAAAAATTACTTTTTATTCACAATGTGTCATGTATTATAATTTCTCATTTTGAATCCTGTAGTAACAGGTGTGATAATTTCCTCTGAGTCATGCATGAAAAATTTATTCAAAAAATATTGGGAATACTATTATTTTGATATAATGATTTATATTATTTTTTGTGACACATACAGACCTTGAAATAAATTAAATTATCCATGAATTTAAATATCACGATTTCTCTTCATATGTTCTGTAAATTCCCCTAAAAATGTATCTTTATCATTGAAAAAATAATTCATCATCTTTGATAGAAATAAATTTGTTTAATAGTACTCATATATTTCATATATGAGTTTCCATAATATTTTCTTTTAGTTAATTTAAACTTCTTCAGACAACTTACATGTTTTGAATATCATACACAAGGTTCCAAAATCAATACTTACAAATCATTCTTCAATTTTACTATCATAGTTACAAAATTATCAATAATGAAGCCCATAAGTTTCTCAAAATATATATATTATTTAAATTAATCATTAATCAATGTTTATATAGAATATATCTAATAAAATTAATAATTTCAATGATCTTAATCAATCAATATAATTATGATTTTCTTATTTCATGTGACAGTGGAAAGGTTTCATCTAAATCAACACGTTAAACATTCAAATAACCCTTAGAAACTGAAAAAAAAAATTATTACTAAAATATTGACATATTTATTGAGTTTAATTTTGAAATACTTTTTATTTCATATTAAATTTCATCCTTATTACCAAATAACATGATATGTCATGTATTGTTTCTCAGTTTTTTGTAAATATTCATTCCACATATTTAAGCACTCATTATTTTAAATTGATTTCATAACTGTTTTTTGTTATACCATTGAGATATGTAATGTTCTGTTTTCAAACCTAAAAACCTATCTTGTTTAAACTATATTTGTCTAAGATCTGATTATATCATATGCATTAACCAATATTCATTGTTCTTGTTATAGTTGTGTTATTTCACTTGGTTTTACCATACACATCCCTAGAATGATTGAAAAGTTTTTACAAAATATTTTGATGATATTCATAATCATTTTTATCAATTACTCCATAAGTTATTATTGTATTATCCAACAAACTATGATCATATAATTAAAAAAAATAAATCCATATGGGCATAATGTCAATGTATTTCACAACACAGTAATTTACCAACTTATGTATCCATTCATCCATACTCTTATAGATTATTTTCATTGGATATATTTCTAATGAAATCATTATCTTATAACATTTTTTCAAACATCCCAAAATTCTTATTTTTAATCTTCAATATTGAATGAATCATATACACTATAAAGTATATAAATGTTGGAATAAACATAATCAATATCTCATTGGGAGTTATTTTTTATTAATATCATAGAAAATTCTTTTTATGGACATTTAATGATGTATTATATATCACATCTAAAATAATTTTGGATGTCTACATTTAACTCGAATGTTTCTATAATAACGAAATAATATTATGTTTCACATTTTTTAAACATCATTTATCAATGGTGTATTAGGGGTTCTATACTGGTGTACAATTCAAAATTTTATAAAATACTTTTTAGCTTCCCTTGAGAATATTTTATATATATTTAAAAGTTTTGATTTATGGTTTATGAGAATTACATTGATAATATGACTAGAATAATCAATAAATGTAACAAATAATAAACCAACCATTATTGATTCATGTCTCATTATCCACATATATTAAAATGAATAATCTAAAATTCACTGATGTAATGAATTTAGGCTTTTTAATGGCCCCCAATATCCATTCATCAATTTTGTTAAGTTGTGAAAATGAATCATTTATTATATTTAGTTGTGGTAGGACACATTAAAATTATTCTTATACACTTCTAGAAAACATTTCTAATTCTATGGTTCAACATCTTTTTTTATAAATAGTATAAAATTATAGGAGTTTCCATGATCACCAATTTAAAATAAATTACAACAAGTATTATACCCTTTAGTAATAATATTTCCATCAAATAGATGTCTTATGATATAGTATTATATTGGAAAATTTTATGTATTCTAATTAAAACAATTTATTTGACACTCAGTATGATTTGTATATATACATAAACAAATAGAACATCTTGGTAATTTAATTTCAAAGATACAATATTTTTAATACCAATTAATCTTATTTTCAAGGAACTACCTTCTCTGAAAGGAACTACTCCATCCTCAATTTATTTAATGTATTCTATGGTTTTTGTATCAATTTTTATATCTGTGGTATGACTACAATAGAGTATTTATGCATTACCCATTTGGGTAGATTTAAGATCAATTGTAACAGTATAATATTATTTAAATATCATCCATTTCCTGAATTCCGTTTCATTTCTAGAATATGTAATGCAACCTATATGTGTTTTCCTTAATTATAAATAAATTATACCTAATTGGATTCATATTATATAAATATCATTTAGTTTGTAAAATTACTCTATCCATGAGGTGTTTTTTTCTTCTGATTTCTTTTTTTTCATTAGTTTTATAATTTTTATCCTTTACTTTTATTACCATTTTCTATGTCTTTATGAATACTCATAAAGAGTTCTATGTTTTTATAATATTTTTAATATTTAAAAAAATATATCTAATGAAACCAATAATATACATTGAACAATGATCTTCTATAGTAAAATGAATTTTTCATGTGATATTTTTTTTGAGATTTATAGAATGTTACAAAATCTATTTTCAAATGGATTGGGATAATTTTTTTAAAAAAGATTCAATTAAATTCCCTTAGAATATGATATTTCTCACATCATGTATCAACACATGACTCCCCATTATTAATTCATAAATCATTATAGTATGTAAATCCATATTACCTTTAATGTTTATGAGGAATAGATTTCACCCAATTTTTTAGGTGAGTTCTCTTATTATCTAGTGGAATGTTATCCTGTACACATGAAACATTATATATATAATCATTATACCTATGAAATTTATTTTTAACAATAAAATAACATAAATTTTTTATTACATATTTCATCATTCAGATAAATAATTTTTTTGTCAAGGTATCCCACCGATTTTCCTTATTCTAAAACATTTAACATGATGTTTTCAATTTCCAAGGTGCACACATATTTTATTTTTAAAAATTATCTTTTTTTTTTGTTTTAAATTTATTTGACATTCACTAATAAAATACCAAGATAAAATTTTGATTATACATTTTTTCTTGATACATTCCTCAATTAATGATCTTAGTATAAGTTTCATGTATGTTTCTTCACTTCCATCTTCTTCAATTATTAGTTAAAAATCTATTATTTAAATATGATATATTGTGGTTCTAAAATTCATTAAACCATAATAATAAAATTTATTGTTATTAATAGTGTTTTCTTTTTTTCGTTAATAACATAAACATATTTTGATAATTCAAAGTTATCTTTTTCATCCTTATGGGTGATTTTTTATCATCTTTTGATGTTTTAACCCACTTATTCCTCTGGTTGTTTCATTAATGAACATCATTATTATAATCCAAATTGTATTTATTTGGTAAATTTAATGTGAAGTGTTACATTCCTCCACATAGATATTATTTTCTGTGGGATTTTACCTTTTTATTTTCCTATGGCAGTCCATAAATTCACGAGATAAGGGAAATAATCCTTTTATTATTCTCATATCCATATTAAAGGTCTTATGATTCAATAGAGAACATATTATCATATTCCAATTCCCATATTTTTATCTTTACAAAAGTTTAAATATCTATTTCATCCTAAAAAAACATTTCAATTCTAGATATTTTTTATTGAATAAGAATCATATATTCTACGTAGTTTGTAATGGAGAAAAATTTTCTAACATCTAATGTAATGAATTTAGGATAAAATATTGAAATAAAGTTACTCCTTGATTTTTTAATTAAATAGGTTGATCAAATAATATATTTTCAAATCCTATGAGGTTACTGAAAACATTATTAACTCTAGAAAAGAAATCATTAGTAATTTCATACTCTTTTGTCCAGATATCATCTATCGTCCTCCCATTTCCAAAAATTTCATTTCACTTATTTTACAATTCCATCAAATATGACTTTATGTTTTTTCTTTGGTCTCCATTACCATTTGGATTCCAATAACCATTGTATATGCCTTTTTAGTCATGCATCAATTAATATCATTATGTTATTTTACACCATCATTGATATTTATTTTGTTAAAAAAATACAATCTAGGGTCTTTCTCCATTGGTGGAAGTCTTGTAGTAGAAAAATAGATCACCATAATCTGAGAGAGATAGAATATTTGGCTTAATTCTATTTTCATTTCATTGAATATTTTCCTATTGAATGTAGGAATACATTTGTGGTTTGTTTTTTTATTTTCCTTGATAAATATACTGGGATACTAGAGAGGAAACATGGGTTTATCATATACCAATTGATCTTCCTAATAATATATGAAACACATGTGGTGGGTTGGGGGAGGTTTAAATCAGTTGTGAAAATTTCTAATATCCTCACAAATTGATATTTTCCTCTATAACTCGATATTGTTTTATACTTTGATAATTGTATCTCTTACTCTAAAATATGTACTTATAATAATAGTAAATTATATGCCCCCATCATTAAACATTACTAAATCTTGAGATAAGTCATTAAATTTACTTTAATTCACATATTGGATATTTTCAGGTTTATAGCTTTAGTAAATTAGGTCATAACTAAAATATATCAACTTGAATAATACAAGTACACAGTTATAATCAATTTCTATTTTTTCTCATAAAACTAAATCACTTAAAATCTATACATGACATCATTTCCTACATTAACAACATAAATTTTTCATGTTTCTACCATTGACTCAATTCTTCTTTATGTCTGGTGAAAAACATTTCAAAACATGTGATAATACTAGAAAAATTCAGTAAGGGATACAAAATGAAATAAATATATTAGTCTTGGGATAACAAGAAAACCATGAAAACTTATTCATAATGTAATACTTTTCACCTTCATGAAGTATTAATTATAATTTAGTCAATATAAGCACATTGCTGACCATTTTTTGTTATCAAACGATTACCATAAAGCCGATAGAAAGAAATATATAACATATAAAGGTAACTGCATGACATAATGATACTTAAATGGTATAATTATACGGTCGACTTCCACACATATCACTAAATGGAATAGCCATATGGCCAAATTCTATAGCCAATGAATTAATGATGAGCCTCTGAGCGACATCATTCCCTCGACTCCACTGCTAGGGTTTTTTGGGGTTCTCCGTAGGGGGAGGCTGGCGTGCCGCTCTTTGGCCTCATCTCCCCCATCTCCCTTCCTCATTCTGGCCTCGACCTCTCTTGGTGTTCTTTCATGTGGTGGTGTTTTTCCTCTGTCTCTGTTGCATGTTTTTTTCCGATTGGCGGCGACTTCATTGGAAGGGGTTGGTGGATCTATTTCATGTGAGCCTCTATGTTGAAACCTCGACCATTTTCATCGCTGATCTGGCCTTCAGATCCTATGTGGCACTGTTTTTTGGTTCGATGTGGTGGTTGCTCGGAGGCTTTGGGTTTTGCAGGTTGTCTGGTCTTCAGTGTCCCAGGAGGTGAGTCTTATGCTGGAGTTCTTTGTTGGAGGTTGTTGTGTGCGGTGCTCCTCTACGTTGGTGAAGGCGTCTTCAGACCGTGTTGTGGTTCTGGTGGTTGTCTCTCCATTGAAGCCTTGTTTGATCCTTTTGCTGCTCTGGCTTTATGCTCCTCTCATCGGTCTCCTCGTCGGTCAGCCGTGTGGGATGCAATGAAGCTCTGGGATATGAGTTTGTTCGGCCTTAGTGTCCCAGAAGACGACCCCAGGTCCTCTCCCGTGCTGTGGTGGTTCCCAGTTGATGGTGCTCTTCGAGGTTAGCTATGGATCGAGGTTTGTTTCTCTTTGTGTTTCGCGGATCGTTCTGCTCTGGTGTGTGTCTTTTGGTTGGCGGCATTGTCATTGTTTGTGTTGGTGATGTGCATTCTGGTGTCTGTTTTTTGTTGTTCTGGTGGAATCATCTGTTGTTGTCCAACGCATGGTGGATCATCGTTCACGGTTGTTTCGGGGTCGAAGGTGTTGGTCGTTGTTTGAGTCATCTGGTGCCGAGGCGTGGTGGAGGAAGTACGTGATGATGCTTTGCTGTCGGTGATGTGATTTTCTGGTGTCGTGATGATGGCGGGTGGTGGGTTTCTCGGACAGTGTGTGGATCATCTCATTTGGATGGAAGTGGACGCTGGTGACGAGCGAAGTGGACCACGTTGCCGGTGATGGAAGCTCCAGCGATGCCGGTGAGGAAGCCCTGGCGATGACAACAGTGATGGTTCCGAGAAGCAAGATGATGAAGGTGACTGGATAATGATTACGACGTCGGCTTGAATCGAGGTGGGTGACCGATTCAGTGTCTACGCTACGCGACTCGAGGTGGCTCTTGGATCAATTCACAATGATGACGGGGACACGTGGACTATAAATTGGAAAGAGTTTTATGTTTTTTGAATTTTTAATTTGAAAACATTAGCTATGAAGAAGGAAGGATGTGAGTTTTTGAATTTTGTGATGTATGGTTCCCACTTTTCCTTAAAGTGGCTATTAAAAAATATCAAAAAATGATTTTGGAGTGTATATCCAATGAATTGGAGGTTATAACATAACCACCCATAATTTGGTTTACCATGTAACCACCCATCAAATGTCTATGTGACATTAAATAACCATAACACATAAAATAATGCATATATCAATATTTCACTAATAACATTTCATTTTCAATAAAAAAAATAATATCAAGATATTAAAATACATAATCCATTTAAAACAGCCATTTTCAATATAAAAACAACTAGAAAGGGAATAAGGGATGCCTTTTTCTTTTAAAAACATTATGGATTATTGGGAGGCCAAATATCAATTAACGATTATGGGGGAAGAGAGGTCGTTTCCTCAAAATACAATAAAAACATTCATTTTTTAGTTTAGTAAAATAATTCATACAAATAAGATTACCATTGAATGATAGTAAAAGTAAAATTGGTTTTATTATACCGATTATAATAGAAAGAGGGTTATATTATCAAAATAAGCCTCGATGAAAAAAGATATAGATGAAGTCCCTTACCTTCAATCTGAATCATCACGTCAGCTAATTGTTCTTCATAAATAATATCCATAAGTTAGTTCAACTTTATTCAGAACATATTTCATGTTTATTATTAGTTTTATATCACTTATTACTACATTATAAAAATTACTTAATTATTTATGTTAATATCGGTCATTTTGTAAAAAATTGAACCTATTTTGAGGTAAATTGTACACGTATGAAATTTTATTTATCATATCCAAAGTTATATTAATAATTTAAATATCATGTCTATCATGTATATATGTATTTTTTATATTATATATTATTTGGTTATAATAAATTAAATGCACCGTTCATGGAGATGGTAGGTTGTATGTTCGCACAAACGCTATATTCATTTATTTGTCATATTAATGAAATAAAATCTAAATGGTACATGGTTATATTATAAATATAGTTTAATATCATATGTTATATATGTTACATAATTTAATTAATTCCATGCTTTATACGTTTCATGTTTGATATGAACAAGTCATATCACTTTAAAGGGCAATTGTCTGCACTTCCTCAAATGAAATTATCGTATTCACAGATCATCAAAAACATGAAAGTTGGTTTTTAAATAAAAATTAAAAAATAATAGAGAAAATATAAATATAACATATATCATATATAAATACAGTTCTCTCATAATGGCCACCATGATAGGTGGAAGGGGAAAATCCAACAATCATCATTTCATGAGGTAGCTGTTCTTCATACATAGAAACAATATGTTCGTCTCTATTAGATGGAGGTGTGTATAAGTTTATTTCAAATACATCTCATAAAAACATCCTATAATATTGAGTATACTGATGTTTTTATATAATCAATGAATAATAAGATCATAGGGATTTTAGAAGAAAAATTAAAAAAGAACTTGGGAGAAGACGCCACCTATAAATTGGGTAAGTTATTTAGATTTGAGAATAAGTAATTTCTTTTAATTGCGTTATGCCCAAGGTATGGATTCTTAGAGAAAGGGTGGGATTTTAGGTGTTTATTCTTGAATATTTTTTTATCTAAGGGTCTTGAGAGGGGTGATTAAATTGGGTGACGTGATGCCTTTTTAGAGGAGGGAGGCAATGCACATTAGGAAGGCATTGGAATATTATTTTATTAAAAAATTATTTTACATTGAAAATGGTTCCAAATAAATTATTTCAAATTGAAATGATTTTGGATCGAAATCCTCTCAACATGTAGTTTTTATAAAGGCAGAGGTAATAAATATATCCTTATCTTTTAGCATTAACCCATACATAACCTATATAACTCTCACAATGTCTTCTTGCATTTTCAAAAAATTTGATAACTATATTTACTAATAAAGGTCATGAGAACTGTAAGTGGATCAATAATAAATTTTTTAATATTATATGTTTATGTTGGATGAATATAAGATTTTTAGGGATATTATATAATTTGACAAAATAGTATTTGTTTTAAATACATTTTTATGTCAATATTGAATATATTTTGTCTTTCATTTGGCTAAAGTCATAAAAACATGATCCTTTAATGAAAAGGCCTTAAAAAATAATATATGTCAATATCATCCATAAAATTTTTCAATGGCTTAAAAATATTTAAATTAAATTTATTTTAGTATTTATAATATCATTTATTTGATTCATTGATTAATGAAGCAATCACTACATCATCATTGTGGAATATATAAATTTATTTATTTAACCAATAAAAATTATAAATAAAATACAATGATTTAGAAATATTTTTATCTTTCTAATTAATATTTATAGTCAAATAAATCACTTATATATCCCTATATAAAAATTAATTATAAAAATATTCATGTTTATTTATATTTTCCTATACATAAAATTAATTAATATAACATGTCATTATCAAACCCAAGGGGCTTCATGGGGTCCCAAAATCAACCCAAGGATTCATGTGGTCTATCAAATCTCATCCAATAGGATTCAGACACGTGTTAAGGGAGTTTAATGTTATTATAATGTTGTTTTTAAACTTATTTACCATATTTTCCCTTTTTCTATGGAAAATAAAATAATTACTGAAGTTATTATTCATAATGTATAAAAATAAAAGGTACCAATTTATACAATTTGGACCACCTAATTCTTAATATGCAATCAATTTTTTCAAATAAAAAACACATAAATAGTAAAAATTATTTTAAAATTTAGTCTCATTGTAAAAACCCAAAAGAGTGTTTTTAAGAAATAATATCTATTAAAAGATTGACATTTGATTTTTATTCAATTTCAATTAGATATTACATTCAATTAGAAAAATTGAATTAAATGATAAAAACATAATCCAATAATAAATTTTATAAAAATAAATGAATAATCTAACTATATAAATATATTTAATGAAAATGCAGTTTTGAATTATAATTTAGTATTTTTCACTATTCATAAAAAATGAACATTATCAAAAGAAATTCCAAAATTTTATCCAAAGTAAATTTTGGTGTCTCGCATTAAATGAAGATTATTATTTTTTAAATAAAACATATAAAAGTTACAAAAAATATTATTAAAAATGGGTTTCCATTAAAAGGTGGTAAGACATCAATTTAAAAATATTAAAGTATTTTATTTATAAAATTGGATTCATTCCCATTTTAGTATTCTAAAATTTATTGGATAAATGGAAAAACATTTAAAAAAAATGTATAATAATATTATTGTTAGTTCTGATCATTCTCATCAATACAATAGCTTGGCATTAAATTCAATTTAAAATAATTATATTATTATTATATACTTCACTACTGTTTGCAACATGAGATTTTAAAGAAACCAATTATTGTGTGTTGACTATGCAATTAAAAAATGTAAAATTAATATCTTTTTCGGAAATTGCAATATATATGATGAATTGTTTTCTATAAATACCTGAAATGTTACATCATTTCCCCTTTTAGAAATTACATCCCCAAAAATTTATTTTCTTATCAAATATGTGAGGGTATTTCGGTATCGCAGTATTTTCATATTCCAATGTTCTCTCTTAAACCATATGGTTTTTACAAAAAACATTTTCCAAATGAATCGCCATATTTTTCAATACTATCTTTCTATTGTCAAGAATATTTATTGGTTGTTCTTTATAATAAATATTCTCCAACAAATGTACTACCTCTAGACACAAAACAGGAGGTGGATCTGGCATATACTTTCTCAACATTGAAGCATTAAAAAACTTTCTATACCTGATATAAAATTTGATGTAAAGCCACTCTATAAAAATTAATCCATCTTTCTCATGGATTTTATAGGTTCCAATGAATCTCAACTCAACTTTCCCTTCATAACAATACACATCATATTTTTTCCATGAAGAAACTATTAGAAAGGAATGTTGGCCTACCTCAAAGGAAAGATTCTTCCTCAAGTTATGTGCATAACACTTCTACTGATTCGGATCTACTAACATGTTCTTTTAAATTAAATCAACTTTTTAAACCATCTATTCTTCTAATTATGATCCCATCAAATTTCATTCACATATTTCATCCTAATAATATATAGTTCGATACCTCGTTCCATATAATTCTAAAATGGTGACATCTGTATTCTGAAAAAAATTATATTATTATAAGAAAAATCATTCAAAGAAAGATATTGGTCTCAATATCCTTTGTAATCTATTGAACATGCATATATCATATCTTCCATATTCTGAATTGCACCTTTGAACTTCTGATCTGATTATAGATGAAAAGCTTCGATAAAATTTAATTCAGAATCCAATGACTTCTGAAGGCCCTTCCAAAAGATATAAGTTGACCTAGGATCACGATCATATACAATGGATTGGGGAAATCCTTGCAAACTGGCTATCTCTTTAATATATGATCAATAAAGTCGATATAGAGAAAATTATAATGAATAGGATGAAAATGATAATATTTAGACAATCAATCAACAATAACCCATAACGTATTGTTACCTCATGAATTCTTTGGTAATCTTAATAAAAATCCATGGATATATTTACCCATTTACACTCTGGCACTGTAAATGGATGAAGCATCCCTTTCCTTAACAACTGTTATGCTTTAACATGCTGGTAAATCAAACACTTCATAGTAAATTCAGAAATATCTCTTTAATTCCATCACACCAGAAATAACCCAAAAGACTTATGTATATCTTAGTACTGCATTGATGTATAGAAAATGGTGAAATATAAGTTTCAGAGAATAACACTTTCATTAACATTGAGTCACAATAAAGACATACTATCTTTTCAAACTTCAAAACAACGTCCTCATCAATATTAAATTTAGGTGACTTCCCCTTCTATACCAATTCGACCCTTTTCTGTAACTCATTATCTTCTTTCAACACATGATTAATTCTGTCTGATAGATAAGATTTCATTTCCACCAGGAACAAAATAGTTGAATTCCTTATACCAAAAACGTCAAATACAAAATCCATCTAATAAGTAAACCAAGGATCTCGTTCTAAATGTAGAATTTTTAATGTAGCAATACTATTTTGACTCGAAGCGTCAGCGACTTTATTTTCCTTTATTGGATTGTAATGGATCATGCAATCATAATCCTTGATTAATTCTACCCATGTCATCTATCTCATGATTAATTTTAAATGAGTTAATATATAACTAAAAATTTTCGTATTAGTATATATTTCACACATTACGACATAAAAATAATGCCTCCAAATTTTAAATGTGAATGAAACAGCAGCTAATTCCAAATCAGGTGTAGTGTAATTTAGCTATTGAGGATTCAACTGACATGAATCATATGCAATTAAACAATCATTCTACATTAATAGACAAAAAAATCCATTCATAGATGTATCCCTACAGATAGTTAATTCCACATTCCTGGATAGAATGGATAAAAATGAAGCATTTACCATTATTATTTAACATTCTTGAAAAAAATGATCTAATTTTTTTCATGTGAACATAACTCCCTTATGTGTTAGCTTAGATAGCGGGTAAATAACTGAGAAATGTATTCAACAAACATTTTGTAATAACTCAATAATCATGGAAAAATACAAATCATTAAGATATCGGTAGGTCTTGGATACTCTTCAAGAACATTTTTTTAGAAGGGTCATCAATTATTCCATCATTATAAACAATATGACCATGGAAAAAATATTTTGCAACCAAAATCCACTATTACAAAACATTCCATGTAGTTTCTTTTATTTTAAGATCTGCAAGACAAACCATAAATGATGTCACGACCCGCCCTCGGGGTCCGTGCCGTGACTACCCCAAGCCCGCCTTCCATAGGCCAGGGGCTGGCGACTAGCACCAAGGCGTAAATCCCAGTAAAAAGGGAAGGTGTTGCCTTTGAAAAGTAAACAAACACCATAGAGTAAGAAAGCGGAAAAGTAAACACTAAGTAAAAACAGAGTACAACTGAATGTGCGGAAAAGTAAATGGGCCAGTATACAAACCCAAACTGAATGTAAAGTACAACTCGAAAGGGAAAACGACAACTGTAAAGTAAAAGCCGCTACACCGAGCTGTCCACTGGAAATCCCACCTGAAGGGTGGGTACAGATAGCTCCATTGCTCCTCGGGTCCTGCCGTCCGCTCCGAGCACGTCTCGCCCAGTGGTCCACCTCCTGGTACCGTCTTGCTCAGCAAGCCTCAACTACGATCAACGTTGTCTGTCGTCTGCAACCAACACAACGTAGTGCGGGCATAGCCCGTGCAGGGGTGAGTATAAGCTACCCAGTATGAACCCCGAGACCCCCGAAGGTCTCCCGAAATCCACAAAGGATAAACCACAAAGGATAGATACAAACACAAAGTAACAACCGACACTTCTTAGGTATATGCCCATACATATACCTAAGTCATCAATTCCAATACGCTCCAACCTACGAGCCCAAGTACAACTTAGTCCACACAGGAAAGTATACGTATTCCACACAGGAAAGCAAAACGAAATCCACACAGGATAGCACAACACAATCCACACAGGGAAGCAACAAGATTCAGCTCACACAGGTATACTTCTTCGAAAGACTATAAAGATGATCTCTGATCCATCTAAGTTTTCGGACCCACGAAGGATCGATAGGTAACTAACCCCCGCAATGACCCACACAGGATCGGGCCCACACAGGACCTGTATGCGCTGGTTCACACAGGACTGCTGAGCGCAGAGCCACACAGGATCGGAGCCACACAGGATCGGGCCCACACATGACCTGTAGCACTGATCCACGTAGGATCGCTGAGTGATGTAGTCGTCATCGAATCCACCAAGGATCTCTGTACTGTCGTTGTCGCAGTCACAGTAGTAGTAGCAGTAACAGTAGCAGTCACAGTCGCATCCATCTCTAGGGGTTCCCGCACACAGCAAGATCGTTCGGGAGGGTCCGCTCCACGAGCCGAGAGGCTGATACCATCAACTGTCACATAGTCCAAAGTTGATGTATCCAAAAGTTCTGTTTCGTCAACAGGAACTCAACGCAACAGACGGCGCGTCGATCGGACACCCGGTCTGAGAGTTATTGGCTTTTTCGTCCCAGGGGCCCGGTGGTTTTTAAGGCAAAACCAACCCGACCGTACTCCAACGGCGTCCAAACCTCGGGCGGAGTATGCCAAAATATCCGTCTCACTAAGAGGAACCACAACAAAGCTGACGGCACGTCAATCAGACGTCCGTAGCTCATGATATAAGTGTTTCCGCTCCGAGGGCCCGGTTGGTTTCGTGTACGAACCAACCCGGCCAAACTCAAAGTATTCCTAAACCTTGAGTGAGATATACGGAAAACGACCGTCTCGATCCAATGGATCGCATTACCGCAGACGGTTCGTCAATCGGAGGCCCGTAGCTCATGTTTATGGGCAAAAAGACCGAAGTCGATTCGAAAACGGGGGGGTCCGGGTCCGGGCCGACCCGGCCCGACCCCCCCTGGGTCGGCCCCGAACCGGGTCAACCCGAACCGGGTCGACCCGAGCCGGGTCCGACACGGCTCGGCCGGCGGCGTGGCCTTGCGCGGCGGCGCGGTCCGGCGCGGGCCCAGCGTGGCGTCGCGACCTGGGCGCCGCTCGGGTGCCACGCGCAGGGGGCCAAAGCCCCCGCCTTCCTCTGCTGGCGGCGCGGCAAGCTGTCGCGCCTTGGATTAAACGACCCCCCTCACGTGGGGGCCTGCCTTTGAGAAAAACGGGGGGGCGCTTGCCCCCCTTGTGAAACGGCCCCCCTCATAATGGAGGGCCAAATTACCGCCAGGGGAAATTTAATTCCCCCGGTTTTGCACCGTCCCGGCCGGCCCCGACCTAGCTGGTCGGCTTCTTCTCAACAGGACCGGCATGGGCCGGTCCTCTTCCATCTTCCGGCACCTGCGGCCCGGCTGGCCGTCAGTCATCACGTCCCGCCGCGGCCGGAACCGGCCGCGTCCTTCGTCGTCCGGCGCGGTGCGACGGCCACCGCGCCCCTCCGCCGCGGCCCCGCTCCGGCCGCGGCACCTTCGGTTTCCTTCGACGCGGCGTGACGGTGTCGCGGTTCATGATAATCTTTCCACAGCGCGGCGCGACGGCACCGGCGCAATATTTGCCGTGTTATTCCCGCGTGGTGCGACGACACCACGCCATCTCGTTTCATCCGCAAGAAAAATAATATTCAAGAACAAAGGAGGGGGGATTCGGCCGTGTTTGTGCGGTCCGGCCCCCCTCCTCATTAGACGATAACAGTTAAACATTTATCTTCAAGATTGTCATGCTAGAACCAAGAACGAGAATAAATAAAATAATCAACAACAAACCCTACCTCGGTTTCAAGAACGATGTTCGTCAACGACCCGCGGAAGACGAGCGTCGCGGTGGTCGGCGTCGCGGGGAAAACGACGTCGACGTCGTGAAGCAAGGATTTGAAGTTCTTTGACGGCGATTTCATCGTGGGAAACCGTCGCGGATGAGATGACGCGGAAGAAATACATCGCGTCGCGGATACAACGTCGCGGAAGGACCGAGTTCTTCGATGAAGAGGTTCTTTGTTGAAGAACGACGTTTCTTCGCGTTCTTCGTTGAAGTTTGAAGAAGATGGAGAGAATTATTCAAAACCTCTCAAGATGGATAAGGAGACCAACCAAAATAAAATAAGATAAGGCTTATTTTATTCACACAATTATCAATTTGAATTTAAATGGTTTGAAATTCAAACAACTCAACTCCATTAATTTAACCAAGTTGTCAAGTTAATTAAAGAGGGGTTATTGGGAGTTTAAAAAGAGAAGATGAAGAGTTAGGGTTTCGTGTGGGCCCCACCACACTTAATCCTCTCAAGGGAGGTTAAGTGGATGTGGGTCCCACCCCTAACTCCTTTTGGGAGGAGTTAACCAACAAGTTAAAAATAAAATGTGTTTCCACATTTTATTTAACTTCTTTTAATTTTACCCAAAACTATCTTTCATTCCGCATAAAATGCAACCTTGAAAAAGGACTCCTTAAGCGAATATCGGCACTGCGAGTTCATCGGTGTCCTCGTATTTCAATTCCGAGCACCGGATCAAAAGTTAGAAATTCCCGCTCGTTCGTTCACTGAACGTACCCGAGCCAATCTTTAGAAAATTATTCCAGGCACACCGGGCCTCGGAATCAGGTGCCCTCAGAAACCGCATTCTTGTAAAATTCCAAAAAAAATTAAGAAAAAATTTCCCTTGATTTTTACGGGTCCTTCCATTAATCCCACCTCAGGGCTTTACGTCCCCATAAAGATACATCAAAACTAGGGAAAACAAATGAGGGTACTGAGCATGCATCTGAGCCTCCCGATCCCATGTGCTCTCCTGGAAGATCCCGTGCTGCCATCTGATGCGCACAAGAGGAATCGATCGCCCACGTAGGACATGTTCCTGTCGATCCTCTATCGCCACCGAGACCTCCGTAAAAGTCTCCCCATCGTCAACGTCAAGCTCCCCATGGTCAATGATGTGCATTGGGTCGTGCACGTATCTCCTCAGCTGAGATACGTGAATGACGTCATGCACCCGGTGCAACTGAGGTGGTAGATACAGGCGATAAGCCACCTCGCCAATCCTGATGAGGACCTGGAAGGGTCCGATGAAGCACGAAGATAACTTGCCGCCTCGGCCAAATCTCCGTATACCACGTCGAGGTGAGACCCGCAAGAAGACGTGGTCTCCATCCTCGAACTCTAGTGGCCTCCACCTCCTGTCAGTGTAGGACTTCTGCCGGCTCTGAGCTGTCCTCATCCGCTCCTGGATGACCTGGACCTTCTCTGTCGTGGCCGAGACCATCTCCGGTCCCACAAGTGCTGACTCCCCATGGTCTGTCCAGCACAAAGGATATCTACAAGGTCGGTCGTACAAAGCCTCTTACGGTGCCATCCCGATGGTGGAGTGGTAGCTGTTGTTGTACGCAAACTCCACCAACGGTAGGTGGTCCTCCCAGCTGCGACCAAAGTCGAGGACACATGCACGGAGCATGTCCTCGAGAGTCTGAATGGTCCTATCTGTCTGATCATTCGTCTGAGGGTGAAAGGTTGTGCTAAGACGTAGCTGCGTCCCGAACGCCTCCTGTAACCCCTTCCAAAGCCGGGAAGTAAAGCGAGTATCTCGATCGGAAAAAATAGATGATGGCACACCGTGGAGCCGCACAATCTCATGAACGTAGAGACATCCCAAGGTCTCTACTGAGCCCTTCTCTCTGATGGGTAAGAAGTGTGCCGACTTGGTGAGTCGGTCAACAATCACCCAAATGGAGTCGTGACCTCTGGAAGTGCGTGGAAGTCCAGTCACAAAGTCCTTAGATATACCGTCCCCACTTCCACTCTGGAACCTCCAAGGGCTGTACCAAGCCTGCTGGTACCTGATGCTCTGCTATCACCTGCTGGCAGGTGAGGCATCGAGAAACGAACTCTGCCACAGCCTTCTTCATGCTCGGCCACTAGTGATGTCTTCTGAGATCCTGGTACATCTTCGTCACTCCTGTATGTACCGCCATAGGAGAAGTGTGAGACTCTCTCAGTACCTCCTCTTGCAAAGAGACTGGTACCATGGTACGTCTTCTGAAAAGGATGGCGTGCTCTGCTCCAAGGGAGAAACCATCAGGTACCTGTCCCTAGGATTTCTGTGCACGCTGTGTCTCACAGTCAGCATCCTCACGATGTGCCTCTCTGACCTACTGCAGTAGTGGAGGGGTGACTGTGAAAGACTGGAGGAAGGCTGCTCCATCTCTATCCACGAAGGATATCTGCAAAGAGGCTAGCTGCTCCGTCGCCTCCTCAAGTAGCTGAATTCTCGTCCTCCTGCTGAGGGCATCGACTACTACATTCCCCTTCCCAGAAGTATAGACTATCTCATAGTCATAGTCCTGGAGGAACTCGATCCATCACTGCTATCTCTGGTTCAGGTCCTTCTGCGAGAAGTTATACCTGAGACTCTGATGATTAGAAAAGACTGTAAAGCGCACGCCCATCAGGTAATGTCGCCATGTCTTCAAAGAGAAGACCACTGCTGCTAAGTCCAGGTCATGGGTTGCATAGTTTTGCTCATGCGGCCTCAAATGACGTGATCCATAGGCGATCACCACCCTCTCCTACATCAGAACACATCCGAGTCCGGTCCCTGATGCATCACAGTAGACTACGTACCCGACTCCCTCCTCAGGAAACCTCAAGATAGGTGCGCTGGTCAATATATGTCTCAGCTCCTGGAAGCTCTGCTGACATCTGTTTGACGACACGAAGGGTTTCCCCTTCTTCGAAAAAGCTGTGAGTGGTGCCGTAACTCTAGAGAAGTCTGGCACGAATCTCCGATAGTATCCAGCTAGTCCCAAGAAACTCCGAACCTCAGTCACGCTCTTGGGTGGCTCCCAAGCTAGAACTTCCTCGATCATCGCGGGATCCACCGCAACTCCCGTCTCAGAAATGACGTGCCCCAAGAAGTGGACCTCACATAACCAGAACTGGCACTTCGAGAGCTTTCCATAAAGCTGGTGCTCTCGGAGTGTGTCTAGTACAACTCGCAAGTGATAGGCGTGCTCCTCCTCAGTCGTAGAGTAAATCAGAATGTCGTCGATAAAGACCACGAAATATTGATCGACGTATGGCTGAAAGATCCTGTTCATGAGGGCCATGAACACTTCTAGAGCATTTGTTACGCCGAAAGGCATAACCAAGAACTCATAGTGGCCATACTGACATCTGAAGTCCGTCTTCTGCATGTCCTCGTCTCTAACTCTGAGCTGATGATAGCCTGACCTGAGGTTTATCTTCGAGAACCACTGTGCTCCCTTGAGCTGATCAAAGAGGTCATCAATCCTCGATTGCGGATACTTGTTCCTCACTGTCACCTGGTTCAGGTGACGATTGTCAACACAATGTCGCAAGCTCCCGTACGCGTTCTTGGCAAACAATATCGGGGAAGCCCAGGGTGAAACACTGGGTCGGATGAACCCCTTACCCTGCATGTCCTCCAACTGTACCCGTAGCTCTCGAAGCTCGGTGGGGGCCATCCGATATGCAGGAGTGGATATCGGGGATGTCCCAGGGTACATGTCAATATAAAATTCTACCTCTCTGCGAGGAGGTAGCCCTAGAACGTCGTCGGGAAAAACGTCCGCAAACTGATCCACCACTGCAGGAAAACCAGGACTCCGCACGTCAACTTCTCCAAGGATGAGGCTAGCCAACCGATGATTGATGGGCTGTCCTATCCTCCGCGGAAGTCCATCCTGTTCTGCAAAGGCCCCCTTCTCGCAGGTGAAGGTGAACCTGCTCCCTTCGGTGCGTACACATCGCACCTTGCGCCTAAAACAGTCAATCTGTGCATGGACCATAGATAGCCAATCCATGCCTAAGATGACATCGTAAGGCCTCGACGCTGCTACAAGAAGATCCCAGCCGAAGCTCTCGCCTCCTAGAGTAAGCTCACACTGCCGGCACCAGTGCGTAATCGTCGAGTCTGCTCCCGTAGGAGTCTCTAGCCGTAAGGATCGAGCCAACGGCTCTGTCAGAATCTCCTAGCTCCGAACAAGGGTAGTGGCTATGAAAGAGTGACTCGCTCCTGTGTCTATAAGTACTGCAGCAAGGGTGGAATAGACACAAATAGTACCTTGAATAATCTCTGGCGCGTTGTGGTCGTAGGCCTCTACTGCCTGGAGCTGTGCCTATCTCTGCCCGCCAGCTCCCTGTGGTCGAGGTGGACCTCCTGGTGGTGGTGGTGGTAGAGCCTCAAGGCGTCGCCCACCACCTGCTGCTCGGCCAGCTCCTCTGCCTCGTCCGCCTCATCCCTGCGGACCACCACGGTCGACCCTCTGCCTCTGCCTCGGTGGTCCCTCAACCGTCTACTGCTCCTCGGCATGGTGGGTCGGGCAGTTATGAGCCATGTGGCCCTGCCCACCGCACTCGTAGCACTGCCTGCCTCTCAGAAGACTGGCTTCGCGCTGTGTGACCCGCACTGCTGAGCCAGTGTCCCGAGGTCGTCTGCCGTAAGGCCTAGTCTGCCTAGAACCCTGAGTCATCCGTCGGCTACCCGCTGCCGAAGACTCCGCCACATGCCGCCCTGCGGTAGGTCTCACTGTAGACCCATCCAGAAAACTCTCGATCAAAAGGGCCCGCTCCAGTACTCCTGTCTGAGTCGGTATGCTGAGGGAGATCAGCAATGCCCTGATCTCGTGTCGCAAACCCTGCTCAAAGGTCCGGGACCGGAAGAATGGGTCTCGTACCATGTCGGTCGAGTAGCGTGAGAGATCAGTAAATCTCGCCGAGTACTGAGCGACTGTCATGCTGCCCTGCCGTAGCTGAAGACACTCCTGGATATGCACCGCACGAAGGGTGGCTGGGACGAACTCTGAGCAGAAGAGGCTCTCAATGTCCGTCCATAGTAGAGATGCCTCATCGTGCACCTGGAGCATCAAGCTCCACCATCGGCCCGCTGCTGCGTGCAGTAGGCTCGCAGCGAGGATCACTATGAGGTCTGTAGGTGTCCTCACAAGCCTAAAAACTCGTACCACTGCCTCCAGCCTGTCCTCTGCTGCCTGGGAGTCCGTCTCCCCACGAAACCTAGGCGGTCACTGGCGCTGGAACTCGTGCAGAGCTCCAAGGAGACGTGCATCATCAGCGGCTGGTGGTGGATGCATCGGTGGCTCGGCGGGTAGAGCTACCGCCAGTGCCACTGCTGACAAAGGGCCCTACACTGAGGCCTCGTCGCTCGGTGGGCTATCGTCATGCTCGACTCTCGGAACCCTAGCTGGATGCCGTCGTGGGGCCATCCTGAAAAGGAAACAGGTGCACCACGGTCAGAAAAGTATACCTGGTGAGCTGACACAAGTAATCACAAAGAAAACTGGAAACACACATGCAATCAACGTTTTCGTGCATTAAGTCAGGAATCAAAAGTCAGGGTCCTGGTGTATGGATACGTCGGCCGCCGCACCAACACTGGACTCCTTGGACTGATAACCACACTCAATACGCTGAACACTATTGCTTCACATAGAAGAAAGATCAGAGTCTGTTGTAGAACCGACCGCCTCTAATACCAATTTTTCACGACCCGCCCTCGGGGTCCGTGCCGTGACTACCCCTAGCCCGCCTTCCATAGGCCAGGGGATGGCGACTAGCACCAAGGCGTAAATCCTAGTAAAAAGGGAAGGCATTGCCTTTGAAAAGTAAACAAACACCACAGAGTAAGCAAGCGGAAAAGTAAACACTATGTAAAAACCGAGTACAACTAAAAGTGTGGAAAAGTAAATGGGCCAGTATACAAACCCAAACTGAAAGTAAATTACAGCTCGAAAGGGAAAACGACAACTATAAAGTAAAAGCCGCTACACCGAGCTTTCCACTGGAAATCCCACCTGAAGGGTGGGTACAGATAGCTCCACTGCTCCTTGGGTCCCGCCGTCTGCTCCGAGCACGTCTCGCCCAGTGGTCCACCTCCTGGTACCGTCCTGCTCAGCAAGCCTCAACTACGATCAACAATGTCCGTCATTTGAAACCAACACAAAGTAGTGCGGGCATAGCCCGTGCAGGGGTGAGTATAAGCTACTCAGTAGGGACCCCGAGACCCCCGAAGGTCTCCCAAAATCCACAAAGGATAAACCACAAAGGATAGATACAAACATGAAGTAACAACCGACACTGCTTAGGTATATCCCCACACATATAACTAAGTCATCAATTCCAATACACTCCAACCTCCGAGCCCAAGTACAACTCAGCCCACACAGGAAAGTATACGTATTCCACAAAGGAAAGGAAAATGAAATCCACACAGGATAGCACAACACAATCCACACAGGGAAGCAACAAGATTCAGCTCACACAGGTATACTTCTTCGAAAGATGATAATGATGATCTCTGATCCATCTAAGTCGTCGGACCCACGATTGATAGATAGGTAACTAACCCCCGCAATGACCCACACAGTATCGGGCCCACACAGGACCTGTAGGCGCTGGTTCACACAGGACTGCTGAGCGCAGACCCACACAGGATCGGACCCACACAGGATCGGGCCCACACCGGACCTGTAGCACTGATCCACGTAGGATCACTGAGTGTTGTAGTCGTCGTCGAATCCACCAAGGTTCTCTGTAATGTCATCGTCGTAGTCACTGTAGTAGTAGCAGTAGCACTAGCACTCACAGTCGCAGACAGCACTAGGGTTCCCGCACAGAGCAAGCTCGTTCGGGAGGGTCCGCTCCACGAGCCGAGAGGCTGATACATCAACTGTCACATAGTCCAGAGTTGATATATCCAAAAGTTCTGTATCGTCAACAGGAACTCAACGCAATAGACGGCGTGTCGATCAGACGCCCGGTCTGAGAGTTATTGGCTTTTTCGTCCTAGGGGCACGGTTGGTTTTTAAGGCAAAACCAACCCAACCGTACTCCACCTGCGTCAAAACCTCGGGCGGAGTAGTCCAAAAGATCTGTCTCACTAATAGGAACACAACAAAGATGACGGCACATCAATCGGACGTCCCTAGCTCAAGATATGAGTGTTTCCGCTCCGAGGGCCCGGTTGGTTTCGTGTACGAACCAACCCGGCCGAACTCAAAGTATTCCGAAACCTTCAGTGCGATATACCTAAACGACCGTCTCGATCCAAGGATCGCATTACCAATGACGGTTCGTCCATCGGAGGTCCGTAGCTCAAGTTATGGGCAAAAGACCAAAGTCGATTAGAAAATGGGGGGGTCCGGGTCTGGGTCGACCCAGCCCGACCCCCACTGGGTCGACCCGACCCGGGTCCGACCCGGCCCGACCGGCGGCGCGGTCCGGCGCGGCGGCATGGCCCAGCGCGGCGGCACGGCCTGGGCGCCGCTTGGGTGCCACGCGCGGGGGGCAAAGCCCCCGCCTTCCTCTGCTGGCGGCGCGGCAAGCTGCCGCGCATTGGATTAAACGGCCCCCCTCACGTGGGGGCCTGCCTTTGAGAAAAACGGGGGGGCACCTTCCCCCCCCCTTTTTGAAACCGTCCCCCCTCATAATGGGGGGCCAAATAACCGCCCGGGGGAATTTAATTCCCCCGGTTTTGTACCGTCCTGGCCGGCCCGAACTGGCCGGCCGGCTTCTTCTCAATAGGACTGGCATGGGCCGGTCCTCTTCCATCTTCCGGCACCGTCGGCCCAGCTGGCCGCCGGTCAACACGTCCCGCCGCGGCCCGGAACCGGCCGCGGCCTTCGTCGTCCGGCATGGTGCAACGGCACCGCGCCCCTTCGCTGCGGCCCCACTCCGGCTGTGGCGCCTTCGGTTTCCTTCGACGCGGCGCGACGGCGTCGCGTTCATGATAATCTTTCCACGGCGTGGCGTGAAGGCGCCGAGCAATATTTGTCGTGTGATTCCCGCGTGGTGCGACGGCACCACACCATCTCGTTTCATCCGCAAGAAAAATAATATTCAAGAACAAAGGAGGGGGGATTCGGCCGTGTTTGTGCGGTCCGGCCCCCTCTCGTTAGACGATAACACTTAAACATTTATCTTCAAGATTGTCATGCTAGAACCAAGAACGAGAATAAATAAAATAATCAACAACAAACCCCTACCTCGGTTTCAAAAAAGATGTTCGTCAACGACCCGTGGAAGATGAGTGTCGATGTGGTCAGCGTCACGGGAAAAGGACGTCGACGTCGTGAAGCGAGGATTCGAAGTTCTTTGACGGTGATTTCATCGCGGGAAACCGTCGCGGAAGAGATGACATGGAAGAAATATGTCGCTTTGCGGATACGGCGTCTCGGAAGGACCGAGTTCTTCGACGGAGAGGTTCTGCGTTGAAGAACGGTGTTCTTCGCATTCTTCGTTGAAGTTTGAAGAAGATGGAGAGAATTCTTTAAAACCTCTCAAGATGGCTAAGGATACCAACCAAAATAAAATAAGCTAAGGCTTATTTTATTCACACAATTATCAATTTGAATTTCAAAGGTTTGAAATTCAAACAACTCAACTCCATTAATTTAACCAAGTTGTCAAGTTAATTAAAGAGGGGTTATTGGGAGTTTAAAAAGAGAAGATGAAGAGTTAGGGTTCGTGTGGGCCCCACCACACTTAATCCTCTCAAGGGAGGTTAAGTGGATGTGGGTCCCACCCCTAACTCCTTTTGGGAGGAGTTAACCAACAAGTTAAAAATAAAATGTGTTTCCACATTTTATTTAACATCTTTTAATTTTTCCCAAAACTATCTTTCATTCTGCATAAAACACAACCTCGGAAAAGGTCTCCTTAAGCGAATATCGGCGCTGCGAGTTCATCGGTGTCCTCGGATTTCAATTCCGATCACCGGATCAAAAGTTATAAATTCCCGCTCGTTCGATCACTGAACGTACCCGAGCCAAACTTCGAAAAATTATTCCGGGAACACCGGGCCTCAGAATCAGGTGCCGTCAGATACCGCGTTCTTGTAAAATTCCAAAGAAAATTAAGAAAAAATTTCCCTTGCATTTTACAGTTCTTTACAAATGACATTAACGATCCTAATTACTTTTAGAATATATCGAAATATCATTAATAATAAAAACCAACATTTTATCAACTAAGTCAACTGAGCCATCACTACACAGACTCTTGAATTATGATTCTGACCATATCAGAAAGCTATTTTGGAAGGTCATTTCCCTCTATATACCCTCCGAGAAAAGCTACCCTGTTTCCTCTATGAAAAAACATTCTGATCAAAAAAATATTAGACAATGAAATGTTGTAATCATTAAATGATATATATTAATAATTTGATCGTAAAGTAAAAATATTTTATAAATATTCTATTAACCATATTGTAACTCCTAATTTTATCCAAACAGAAATATGATACCAATTATAAGGCCCCTCCATTTAACATTACTTAATTATGAGATAAGTAATTAATTTGACATTAATTCACATCAAAGATCATTGTTGGTTTAAATATTTATAGAATTATGTCATAACTGATACATAAAAACTTGAATTTTAGTAGTACACACTTTTACACACTATAAATTTTTTCATAAAACAATAACTCTTAAAAATGAAACATTAAATCATTTCTTGTTCTAATATCATAAATTTTCCATAATCCCATCCTTGACTCTACTCCTCTTTTTGTCTTCTGAAAAAACTTTCAAAATGTGGGATGAGAATAAAAATAACATTAATTGATACATAATGAAAGAAAACTGGCAGCCTTGGGATAACATGAAAACCATGAATACTTTATCATAGTGTAATACTTTTCACGTTTCAGAAGTAGTAAATATACTTCACTGAATATAATCTCATTTCTAACCCTTTTTATAAACAATATATTACCATAAATCCCTTATAAAGAAACATATAACATATAAAGGTACCGTTGGACATAAAATTGCATAAATGAAAAAAATCATATGATCTAATTCAACACATATGACTAAATGAAATAGCCATAAGGCTGTCCTCCATACCAAATGCATTAGAGGATATAACCAAAAAACCCATCAATGGTTTTTCTCAGAACCAATCATCATTTGATTAACCATGTAACCACAAATCATTCACTTTATAATGTCACCACCTTTCAAATTACTAAGTACCAATATATAATCATATAACATAAAATATTGCAAATCTGAACATTTCACAAATAATATTTCATTTGAAATAACAAGAATTAATTTCATGATATTGAAATACTAAAACCATTTCAAAAACAAATTTCAATTAAAAAACAACCAAAAAGGTAATAAGGTATTTATTTTTATTTTATAAACATTAAGTCATAGAGAGTAATCCAAATATCAAATAATGGTTACAATAGTTGAGAATTTGTTGTCACCACATATGATAAAAACATTATTTTTGTCATTTATTAATAAAATTCATTGAAAATATATTCCCTTTGAATGGTATTAAATGTAAAAGGGTTCGTTTATTCAACGTATAAAATAAACAGGTGTATATTATAAATATAATCATCAATGAAAGGAGTTTGTGACGATATCCCTAACCATTAGACTGAATTTTCATGTATGTTATTTGTTCTTCCTAAATAATAATGTTAAGAGAAATCTACATGCTTTATACCATATCCCGAGTTTATTATTTTTTTTATATTACATATGATCATTTTATTGAAATTATGTAATTATTTATGTTAGTATCAATTATTATGAAGATATTATGTACATTTGTTAAAAAAAATAACTTTTTTTAGGTAAATTGACCATGTTACAAAAAGTAAAACATCTCAAGAATGATAGTAATAATTTAAATATCATATATATTTTATATATATGTATTTATAATGGTCTATAGAATTTGGAAATAATAAATGAAATGAACTGTTCAGGAGACGGTAGGCCATACGTATGCATGAATGCTACTTTCATTTATTTGTGATATTAATGAATTGAAAACTAAAAGATATATAGGTATTTTATAATTACAGTATAATATCATATGTTATATGTGTTATATAATTTATTTAACACCGTACTTTATATTTTTCTTGTATGGAATTAATGAGTCATATCGTTTTGAGGGGACGGTAGTCCACATTTCCTCAAATGAAATTATCATATTTACACATCATGAAATGAATAAAGACTTGTTTGTAAATAAAATTATCTAATCCTAGAGACAATATGAATGTATCATATATCATTTATAAATATGTTTCTATAATAAGGAACACTATGAGGGGTGGTAGGGTAAAATTGAACAATCATCATTTTGTGAGGCAACAGTTCTCCGTACACAGAAACAATATGTTCGTATCCATTAGATATATGTGAGCAGATGTGTAAATAAAATCCTTATCATAAAAAAACTAGTATATTGAGTATTATGGTGTTGTTATGTAATAAAATAATAATAATATATTATGGAGCGGAGATGGAAAATAAAAGAAAAAGAACTTGAGAGAATATAGTGCCTCTAAATCGGGTAACTTCTCTTGATTTGGGCCAAAAGGATATCATGAATAACATTCTGCCAATGGTATGGATTATATGAGTAAGGGATGGATATTGGATGTTTATTTGATTACCTTTTAGATGAGGCAAGGGGCATGAGAGGTTATATTAAATTGGTAGATGTGATGCCCTTTTATAAGAGGGGGAGGGGCACATTAAGAAGACATTGAAATTATATTTTATTATAAAATGATTTTAGGTATCTAATGGTCACAATGACTATTATTTCAAAGATATGACTCTATTGGGTCAAAACCCAATCAACCAATGGGTTTTAGACAAGTCTATGTCACAAATTTAACATTATATATTGACTTTAAACCTTAGTTAACTAATTTAACTATAACCATGTCATCTAAAATTTTCATAAAATTTGACAACTATAAATATTAATTAATGAAATCTGTAACATTATATGTTTCAGATGGAAGAATAAAATATTTTTTTGATTATTATATCATATAATAAGATATTATTTGTTTTAAAAACTCATTTATGTCATTTGGACACTCTTTTGTAATTTATTTTTTTTAAAGTCATAACAACTTCATTACTTTGAAAAAAAGTAATTAAATCAAATATAATATGTCAACATCATCCAAGAAAGTTGTGTATGGCATAAAAATATTTAAACTATATTAATTTTAATATTTAAAATATAATTTATTTCAATCTTTCATTAATGAAGTAAATACTTCATCATCATCATGTAATATATAAATTTATTCATTTAACCATTATGTTATACTTCTCTTTACAATAAATTAATTAACATAAAATATCATTTTCAAACCCATGTGGATCCATGGGGTCCCAAAATTGAGCCAAAGATGCCCATGGTCAGACATATCTAATAAAATGAGATTAAAAAACACTTTACTATAGTTTAATATTATTATAATACTATTCTTTAAACTTATTTACTAAATTTACTCATTTACCATGGAAAAAAAATTATTACTGAAGCTACTATTCATAATTTATAAAAATAAAAGGTACCTATTTACAAAATTTATAACTCCTAATTCCAAATATGGAATAAATTTTTCTAAATTCAAATCTCATAATTTACACAACTTAATTTACAATTAATCATCGTTGTCAAAAACATAAAGCTTGTTTTCAAGAATTAATAACTATCAAAATATTGACATGTGTTAATGTCCAATTTCCAAGTAAAATTATTCCAATGACCAACCATAGATTGAATTATAAAAAATATAATCTAATTACACCTCATAACCAATTTATATAATAATATGACTATATAAATAAATTAGATGAAAAAATAGTTTTGAATTAAAATGCAGTATTTTTTACTATTCATTAAAAATGATCTTTTTCCAAAAAAAAATAAAAAATTCATACAAATTAAATTTGGATGTCCCACTTCTAAAGAAAGATTTTAATTTGTTTAAGAGAAAATATAAATGTCAAAAAAATATATTTTAGAAGGGTTCTCCATCAAAAGGGGATAAAACATCTTTTTATAAATATTTGTGTATTTTATGCTTAGAACTGGATTCATTCTCATTTGAGGCCTCTAATATTTATTTGATAAATTTTAAAAAATTTAAAAAACATTTATAATAATATTTTATTAAGTTCTATTCATTCCTACCAAAACAATAGCTAGGCACTAACGACCATTTTAAATAGTTATATTATTATTATAAAATTCATTATATTGTGCGACATAAGATTTTAGAGAAACCCACTATTACATGTCAATTACGCTATAGAAACAAGTAAAATTAATAACATTTTTGTAAATATTAATATATATGAAAAAATATTTTTCTATAAATACATGGAATGTGACATAAATAATAGAACATTTTTGACATCGTCCTATCCAAAACTAGATTCCTATACCTTTTTGTGTAATGTTATTATCTTGACTAACATATATTAACAAAATTAAATAATTAAATAAAAATGTGATATCTAAATTAATGATATATCAGTCTTCTAATAAGAAATATTACATATATATACCCATTAAAATATATAGTTATTAAATCAAGGTAAAATAATTGATTAACATTAATTTCTTCAGATAATATACAATGTATCAGCTAAATTCTCCATAACTTTAATCATATGAATATCGTCATATAGTTTCTCAACTACATTATTCTAAGAATTTGGTTTTTTAATTTTTATCTAAAAACTTATAAAACATCACCAATTCTCTAACCCTTATAATCATCCATACAATATTGGGTTTTCACATATTAAAAAATTCTCTTATTTTTCAAAGAAACACTATGTTATGAATGAAATAACCCCTATATACTCATCAATTTCATGACTGGTTTGTACGTTCATGGTATTTTTACCATAATATATTCCACATCCAAATTTTTTATTGAATTAATTCAATTACATAAATAATATTTCAGTCATCATTCATTATGAAAGATTCCCTGAATATCAGCTTTAACCCTATTAAATCTTTTTTAATATCTTTATAACAAAAATTCATTATAATTCAGAGAAAATTAATCATATACCATTTCATCAAAAAAAAAAATTATATTTTACTACTCATAATTCATCCATTTCACCCTTCTTAAAAAAAATTTACATTAACCTCTATTAGACATAAAGTTTATCCTATGTATTTTATTATGATAAAACACCTTGAAAATATCATATTTTCTGATCACAATATCACCTTATAAATAAACATAAAAAATAAATGGTTCAATATTTCTTTATAACACCTATGTTACCCAGTACATAGATTAAAAATATAATATATTGAAAAATATTGAACAAACTCATTTTTTGTACTAGATCATATAGCCTCTAAATCAAATTTCACTACTAGTTATTTTAATCCCAATTTTTATGCTTATCAAGTCGAATTTTATAATCCATTTATGAAATCTAATTTCCAAATATATTTATGTATAACAATATTGTTTATCAATCAACAATAATGTTTTTTATATAGTCAATGTTCCATGTATTTGAGGACCATCAAAAACAGATCATACTATGAGTCATTAAAATCCATAATAATGTCAACTAACTTAGATGAAATTAACCCTTTTAAGTCACATATTTCTATAACTTATAATTTTATTCATAGTACAATAATTTTCTTATAGACTTATCATTCAGTCGATTAAACATGATTCCTAAAATAAAGATAATCATGATGTGATTTATGTTGGAGAAACTTTTCCTAAAAATGATCACATATAGATTTATTCGTGAAGTCTCTAGGATTAAATTATATCTATCCAAGAACATAACATATGAAATTCCTGAATTAAATTTCACATTATCTTAAATATAAACCCTCATACTTATGATTTCATTTCGTTTCCATTTAATTTATTCATTAAACAAACCTCTCTTAATGAAAAACACATTATATGATAAAAAACCTCTCGTAGGGACCTCTACACCATTGGGAATTGGCCTGATCCCATGGTTTTTCCAACTTGAGCCTCACTAGGGACATGCAGTGCACATGTTGGAGGGAAACCCCAATACCACGTTACCCAACATCAAAAATATGAATGACATGTAGGTTATATTGGTTGTTAAAACAATGATATGTAAAATGGATTCGTTCAACCTGGAATGGGAGCTGGCCTTCCACAATGATCATGATCCCTCGAAGAATTTTCCCAAATCCATGGAATCTCAAGAAATAGTTACTTTCAAGAAGAAGAAGTTACTATTAATGGCGAATACAATTTCGGGTTCTGCAGATCCATCCCAAGAAGATGCAGTCAAATCCTCCAATGTCACAAGGCTTGAGGTTGCTGGTTTTTCTGTGGTGGCAGATCCGCAGGCCCTTCATCAAAGAACTACCCTCAGAAAATATTCGATCATGGGTTGAGTAATTTACTCAATGGGAGACAGGCCATGGTCTTATTCTGATCTCAAAAATATAATATATCATTGTTGGTTCACTTGAGATTTGTGGTTAATCCCGAAAGGAAGAGTCTTTGTTCATAAAATCCATCAATCCATTGAGGTGATGAATTCTTCCTAGGGCATTGGAAACTTGCAAATGAAACATGGAACTCTCATGTTATTTGAGTGGGTTTTCAATTTTAATACCAATAAACTAAATAAATATAATGCTTAAATTTGGGTAATGTTTAATGGTTTGAATTGGTTTTATTGGTATCCAATGATATAGAATGATCTTGACTCTTGCATCAGCATACCCAATCAGAATTGACCAAAGAACCATTGATGGATAACTTGGATTCATTTCTAAAATGCTGATGGATATTAATTTGTAATTAAAACACCCTACTAGCATATCCATCATTAGTAATGGTTACAGACCTAGGGTTAAAATTTAATATGAGAATGTACCACATTTTTGTTAGGTCTGCAAGATGGTGGGACACCCAATATCTTACTACTGAGTTTTCCAAAATATGGTTATGGATCCTAATGTCTATGAATGGTCTAAAGAATATATGAATAGAAGGAATTAAAATGTACCTACTAAGAAAAAGTGATCCATTAAGGATAATTAAAGAACATCATTGGATCATATGATGTCTCAAAAGGATATTGTTTCTATTAATCATGAAAATGTGTGGATTACTTATTCTAAAGAGATATATATTGAGAATCATCCTGGTCTATCTACCTCTAAGAAGTAATCATGGGATGATTTAGTTGAGTAGGAGAAGAATCTGCCTCATGTGGTGGAATCTATGGTGAATCAGAATTCATATCATTAGTCCAATGATTACACTCTTGACTCTGATTTATCATTTGACATTTTGAATTTGGTCATAGGCATCAAAATGAAATAGAGGACGTATCCATTTTATGGATTTGTCAAGTGATATCAGAAACATGGTAAGGAAAATGAGGGAGGGGTATATATCACATTGTGAATCCCATGAAGTCCTTGAAAATTTAAAAGTTTCACCAAAGGGACTCCCCCTAGAAACAATCCTCAAAAATTTAGAATCTCTTTATTAGAATAGTTTGATTATTCCAGTTGTTCAGTAGGAAGTCCATCTCAATAAGGTTTTTTCATCTATAATGATCCCCCGGTAATCTGGATATCATGTAACCAAAAAGAATAAAATATCATAGCATGTTTCAAGAGGGTTGTGAAAATAAAGATGATGATTCAAACACCATCCTGATCCAGGATATTCAGACAGATCTAGTCAGTCTAGTCTTGAAGAACCAGAGTAAAGAATTTATGACTAGCATGACAGATATAAATGATCTCTTAGAATGACTTTCAATTCCCCAAAAGGTGTTTTTACGTCAACTGAAGAATATTGGTGGGAAAAGAGGTCATAACCCCAGTTTTGGTTTCAAATGAAGATTTGATTTTGGAATTTCCATGGTTCGTGGAATAAGGAGACCATCAGATCCATCTAGTTGTATATCCAAAAACATAAGCCAATTATCATAGGCCTTTCTGAACCTAAATAGATATTTTTCTTAAATTTCCATCATCGATAGGTTGTGTTTCCACCTCATTGACATCAATGGGTGTTTAACTAATATCAAAGTCTATGGGTTATTTCTCAATCCTTTATGGATAACACCTCTATGGTCCGAACTAGTGATCGACGTGTTACTTTCTCTATTTTCTACATTGGTTATAACATTAAATGCTTCTTTATTTATGTCCAAAATAGTTATCAGGACTGTAGGATCTTATGGATTGACATAGGTGTTTTCAATCGTGGAATTACTTTCCCAAGATCATTCTTGGGGACTTTAATGAAATTTTAAATCTGGATTAGAAAATTGGGAGGGGGTGAAAACAATTCCATTTCATCTAGAAAATTCAAAATCATGTGTTGATCACAATGAATTATATTAGGTAAATATCTTTGGTGCTAAATATACATCGTACATGAAGAATCTTAACAGTTTGGTTTCTTGTAAAATTGATAGGGCTTTCATCAATGAGGCGTAAATGGACACTTTGGCATCCATATCATGGTCTACTCTATCAAGGCTCAATTCAGATCATCATTCAATAATGGTGGATCTTACCAGGAAGGATCCCAAGACTCCTATTACATTCATATTTAATAGGTCCCTTGTTACTCATCCTGAATTCAAGGTCATTTTTCAAAGCACTGAGAACTCGGTGAATTAGAGTAATGATGCTATTTCATATATCACCAAGATCAAAATCCTAAACAGGAATTTGAGAGTTTGGAGAAAGAGTCACTTTAGATTGATCGATACTAATATCTCTCATTTTGATGCTTCCTATCAAAATTTAAAGCAATTAAACACTAATAAGTACATATATGATGTGTTTCTAGATGAATTTGAGTTTTCCATCAATCTCAGTACACTCCTTAGCTTAAAAGATATCTCAAAAAGCGATTCCTTTAAGATAAAATGTATAAAGGATCAGTATGAAATCCCAAATTTCATTAATTACATGATGAAAATCCGGAATGTATCTGAGCTGCTTCCCTGGATAAAAAATTGGGATAGTATTATGGAAAACAGAAGGGATCTCTCTAAGCCTAGCAGATCATACTTCAAAGATCTCATCAATGGATCATCTTCCACCATTGACCCTATGGATGGTGTCATTTCAAAGCGTGTTAATCAAGAGGATAATGACACCACTATTTCTTTTTCTCTTGATTCATAGATTAAAGATGTTGTTTTGAATCTCCAACATGACAGTTCCCTTAGTCTGGATTGCTTTGGTAACTGTTTTTTCAATATTTTTGGTATGTCATTCAGGTAGATGTTTGCAGGTTGGTCACTCACATTTCTAGAGGTTGGCCTTTTACCAGTATTCTAAATTCCCAATTTATTGCTCTTATACCAAAGGTGGAGAATGCCAATGAAATTCAGTTATTTAAGATAGTTTCTCTAGAAAACACCACCGACAGAATCATCTGCAAAATTATGGCTAATATGATTTATTTTATTGCTGGAAAGATTAAATATGCTAATCATTTTTCCTTCATTAAGGGGAGATTGATTCAAGATTTTCTCATGACTGTTTCAGTGTGTTTAAACCTTCTCAAAATCTCAATCATATGTGGAAACATTTCCATAATACTGTATTCTAGGAGAGATTTTTATATAATGGATTGGGGCTTCATATTCTAGATTCTCACCATGTATATTTTTGGTGATATTTTCATCAATTGGGTAAATTATATCGTGAGCTCCATCCGTATCTCAGTTATCATCAATAGATCTTTCGAAGGATAATTTTACACTTTGATAGGGTTCAGGCTAGGTGATCATCTACCAGTGGTCAATCTTTTGAATACTGATTATTATCTCAGTAGGTTTCAATCCACCATGGATAACAAGAGTAAGTTGAAGTACATTTATGTTGGGAGGGGGATTGTGCCCAGACACACCATTCATATGTTTATGAAATTATCCTATTTATTCATGGAGACATGGGAAATATTAAAAACTTCAAGAATGCGTGTTTTCATTATGATAGGGTTCATGGTCAAGAGATTAGTTGGAGAGTGCATTTTGTCTTCATTGGAAGGAATTTTTCTCCCTCTAGGAAATATAACATCACTAGAGAATTGAAAATTTGGAAAGAGGAATTCCCATTCACTTATCTAGGAGTACCCATGTTTTTTGGAAGACCAAAGTTATGTCCTTTTTCTGGAATTGTTTAAATGATTATAAGGAAAATATATTCTTTGAAGGGAAAAACATTATCCATGGCCGGTAGAGTCTGTCTTGTAAATTAAATCATCATTTAAATATTTTTTCACTCCTTCATGGGGTACAAATGGCTGAATGATTTACTTAAGAGCATCGATATTTCCATCTGGAATATCATTTGGAGTGGTAGCATCATAGACAAACTGCATGCATCAATTCCATAGAATTATTTTTCCAAGGAATTTGAGGAAGTGGGCCTAGAAATGAAAAACCTTAGTTGATTTAATGATTCATTAGAGTCTAGTGTTATATATAGGCTACTCAATATTGACTCTGAGGCTATGGGATTCCTTAAATGCAGATTCATGCATAGGATCAAATTTGGAAACATCAAATTCTTCAATTTCGTGGTGTGGCATTCTTTGAAGAATATGTTCTCTAAAATTGATGTTGATTTTCACTGGCTAGTTAATAGTGAGTCATCCTTCAAATTCTAGAAATGTTATTGGACTGGAAATCACATGGAAGACCTTTTTCTGGAAGGGGTGAAAAATATGGATTTGGATTTTTCAATATGGGAATAGCTTGTATTCACGGAAAATATCCCAATTCTTATTATTTCCATAGTTGAGAAGTATTTCTTCTCCTCTAAAAGATATTTTTGGGCTTGGGAGCCATATGATAATATATTATATTCATCCAATGAGTTCTATGAGAATTCTATTAGGAGAAATTTTGACTTCAAGTGGATGGGTCGACTGCACCAATATTTCTTGAAAGCATATCGATTCATCTTTGTGTGGAGACCGACTCGTAAGAAAATTCCAACAGATAGTTATGTTTAAAATTCTGGAATTTCTCTCCCCTCTAGTGGTGTGATATTCCATCAACACAGGGAGGACGTTGATCACCTTTTCCTAAGCTATGCCCTAGCTTCACCAATATAGAAATCAGTATAAGACATTTTCAATGTCCATTTTATACAAGATTGTTTGATATGTGCCTTCATTAAGAGCTGGGAAGACCTGAACCTTTCGCCACTAATATTGATTATCTTTCAAGATGCTACAAATTAACTTGTTCCCTTCATTTGGACTTCTAGAATCAAGGTTGTGCAAGATTTTAAACATTTTCGTACTGAATCTGTCATGTCTTATATTCTAACTATGGTATGTGATGTAAGAGTCCCGTGTGGTAAGTTTTGTGCCAATTCTTTTCATGATCTCTTGGTTGTCAAACCATGTTGGGGTCAAGGGTATGTTTCCCCATCCACTTGAGTTGATTCGGGTTATTTAGAAATCTCTATTTCTTGGATGGATTAAAATTAATTTACATGGTGCATTAAGGGGGAATCTGGGCCCTTTTGGAATTGGTGTGGTTTTTAGGTATCATTAGGGTTATGGTCTTGGGTTACTTTATGGGTCATGTGGTAATGTATCCTCTATCAATGTTTAAATTATAAGGGTAATTTTCACAATAGAACAATCCGAGTAGAAGGGTTGGAATACGATCTGGCTTGAATGTGATACTATAATAGTTTTCATTGCCATCAGATAGGTTTTTTAAACCATCCAGGGAAACTACAATTTTTTGTTCTATATGTTTAGACCATCTCTTTTCAAAGGAGAATATTTTTTACTCTTGTTTATAGAGTAGAAAATTCATTGGAGGATGGTCTTTATAAAAGATGTCTGAATGTTGCTAGATATAATTGGGATGATCAACTATCAGGTGATTTTTTTCCTACTCCTAGGAGGTATCAATGTAAATTTCCTACTTTCAGACATGTATGTGTTTTTTATCAATAAAGAGGTCCTCTTTTCTGGTTAATATATCAGCCTAATATTAAAAAATAATACAACATAATTAACTCTTTCTGTCAACTTCCTCCAAATATTCCATTTACCATATGGTAAAACCCATTATTAGACCTCTATCATACATCAACTAACTTCACAACATATAATATGTCCCAATGTGTAATCTTGGTAGTCTCCCATACATCCCCATTTATCTCATCAAATATCATCCAATGAATCTGATTTCTAAAATAGTTTTCTAAACTGAATAAATGATAATACATGGCTCATTATCATCTCTTGATTTTTCCTTGTGTAGGTCTCATATTATTTTATCATGGTTAAATCAAATATATTGTGAAGTTGAAGACAAATTTATGTATAGATTAAATCTCACATATATTTTTTTATAATATGAAAAGTTTGAAATGAATGCAATCCAAATATTATATTTTCACATTGGATGCACAATACTCTATTATATTCTCGATTCCCCACAAAAACTGAACATGCCCATCAAGGATTTCAACACAAGAAGTCCTCCTTCTTTTCCACATATAGTATTCTGACCAAATTCCCCCTATGTGTTGAGCCACACATTATCTCATCATCCCAATATTGAAACACAATTTTGATTATATACGTCTATACACTTCCAAAGAGAACTAAATTTATCTCTCTTTTATAATGTCTATACTCTATTACTAGGTTTTTTGTTGGAGGCCTAACTTATTGATATATTTTTTATCAAAATCACAATTTTTTAACATTTCTGAGAAGAAAAACATAAAAAAAGTTATATTATGGTAATATAACTATAAAATTTTAATGAATAATTTTGAATTAGATCACTATAAAAACATATTCAACTTTTAATGACATAAATAAATATTCTAATAAATAGTATTGAATATTAAATAACACTAATATTTCCAAACCATGGGTTCTGAACATATTACATTGATAAAATCAGAATTTTTAAAAAAATGACTAAAACTACCAATAGTTGAAATTCCGAATTTAATGTCGAAGTAAGGATTTTAATTTTTTCTAAGCTGACACCAATAGTATGTGGTATAAATTTTTTGGAATTGTTTTTACAAAAAATCAATGACAAAAATTTCTAAGATGGATTTCTGTAATCAATTTTTAGTATAAGTGGAGTCAAAAACCACCAAACGCATGATATATGGCATTCTTCTTTTAAAAAACTGACACCTATAATAAATAAATAAATTGATTTTCTATCTATTTTCACAAAAACCGAACACATTAATCCTAAACTCTATATCTTTCAGCGTCAATTTTTATAAAAACTGATTCCATATGTTAAAAAAATATTCACGATTATGGTTTTTTGGAAATCTAACACCGTATAGTAGAAAAAATAATTTTACTATTGTTTTTTGATAAGAAATACACTGAAACACATTTAAAAATAGTCTGGATTATGAAACTCTCATGTATTTGGACATTCAAATGTTGAACTGTGTGTACTCCTCTCAACTGGCGACGACTACGATGGTGTTTTGAAATATCAAATCACCTTTCATTCGATTTTCTTCTATATTCATGATCTTGGGTCTGATTTCTTGATTATCTCTTCACTTTTCATCATCTACAGGTTATATTTTCTTTCAATGATTATTTTCAGAGATATTAAACCATGGTTTTCTTATAGCATGTTCTTCGTCTTTATTATTCGTTTTTGCAATTATATGTTGTATATATATTACAGCGTTTAATCATGCAATGTATTATACGGGGAAAATTTCATATTTGGATCTATTATCGTGTTAAACTCAAAAATTTTTATGTTTATTTTAATTTTGAAGATAAATTAGTTATCATTTAATTATGTTATTTTTTTCAATTATTAGTTTATAGTTTATTATATATTTTTGTAACATGGTTAATAGTTTCCCTAAAAGTGGTCATGCCATATGAATTTACTTTATTTTTATTTAATTTAGTATTGTATATCATTGTTCAATTTCATTCATGTTGAGTCTATTGAGGTCATGTTAGTTTGTTTTGGTTCAATTCAATTAATCTTTTTTAGATTCCATCCATTAATTAAATTTATATTTCTTGTACCTCATGCATGTAAAATCAAATGTATCGATTTTTTATATTTATGATATATTTCATGTGTATAAATGGCTATCATGTTTTCTCATGGTACCGACATCATGCATGTATATCACATACTGTATCTTCAATGTTATTTTCAGTATTTTAACATGAAAGAAATTATAAACCGTGTACTCAATAAATTGAATGAATTCATTGTTTTATGATCCCTTTAATACACATGATGTTCACTTCCCAAAATAGTATCCCTCTATTGTTGTATGATGCATAGAAACACATAACAATCTCTCAACATCACATAAACTTTTGGAATCACGCTCTAAATATTCATGTTTATCTCATGAAAACCCAATCACACGTAATGTCTATTGTTAAAGGCTCACTCACGTTCAATATTCACATAATTTTTATGAATTCATATTTTATAAACCATGCTTTTCTACATATTTGGCATGGGATGTCACATGGTTTTACTTGTATGAGCATATAAATATAATCTCAAATGGTTATTCATTTATGTATGAAGGAAATTTTACTTGTATTGCTTCATATATAACCTTTCACACATTATATTATCACGCAAGACACAATGTCATTGTGTGTTCTTCCTTTATGTGATAAAATCTCACATAACCTCTTAGACTAACTATATGTGAATGTAATTAAAACTATCACTCTGCATAGGAACATACTGACCATTCTAAACACAATTATATAACCACTGCCCAAATATTTGGTTCTCTATTTTTGATGCTCATAATACTACACATTGACCATTTTCAAAAATTTGATGTTTCTAAAAAATAATTGCATAAACCAGTGAGTATGCATAAGAATATATTATTTCTGAACATCATCAAGTAACACAATTCTCGTAAAGATTAAATAGTGTGATAAATACATATATTTTTCATGTGACAGTTTCTACTCCTTCATTCCAACAAAATTGTATAGAATACTTCCTATAGCAATATATATAAGATCATAAAGGCTAAACAGTTTATAAAAAATTCAAATCTCTCAACCTCATAGTATCAATAATTTAACATGCTATCGGATTTATTGATTTTTTATGTATTTAATTTCACCAGTCATAATTTTGTGGGTATTATAATTGATTTTAATTATAATATGAACATTTACTATAATATTAGATCATATTACTAATAATAAGTAAATTTTAATCTATTAAATTAAAGCAATTTTTCATATCTTTGACACATGCAACATCAAAATAATAGAAAAACTATGAAAAATGTACTTATAAATTTTTGAAGACCGATATTATAATTAAATTATATTATCAATATAATAGATGTATTTAATATGAAAATAAAAATATTACTATTTTTAAATGGGTTTCATATCTGATGTTTTCTATCTGATTATCAATAGTTTTTTTAATATATGTTTCGGTTAAATATATATATATATATATATAAATGTTTATATGTTTTAATATATTCCGCAATTATAATGTGATATCAGGTATTTAATGGATCATAATTGGAAACATTTACGACAAACCAATAGATACTACGAAAAATGTGTTCATGAATTCTTGGAATTTTCTAAATGAAATCTTCAAAACATTGATTCTGTTTTCTGCCCATGGGTAATGTGACTGATTATGAGAAAGTTAAACTCCATATAAATCATTTATCATCTCATTTTTTATGGTTTTAGCCTTAATTATACATGATCGATCTGGTATGGTGATAGAACTAAAAATTCGACATCTAATGTTGAAGAAAATATTCATAATGAAGAAGAGGATTTTATTAAAGAATTAATTCATGATTTATGTTTTATGTTTTAAAATCATAAAAAGTACCAAAACTCTTGAATGATTATATATAGATTATTAGAAACCATTATTCCCATGTTACATAATCATACAATGTTTTTAGGAGTTTTTGGATTATCTAACTTAGAAAAATTAATTGGTGGAGTGATAAATGTTTATCCAGATTACTTGAGCATTTAAAATATGTACTTCCCAAAGGCAACAAGCCTATAGATTCAATTTTTAGGTGAATAAAATAATATTCATAATGGAATTGTGGTATAAAAAAATTACATGTTTCCCCAATGATTGTGTACTATAAAAGAATGAATATGAATATTTAACATGTATTCTTACTTGTGGAACATGACACTATAACATATATAGGAAAGTCAATATATATTCATTCTCATGTATTATCATCTAACGTTATGAAAAATAAATTTTTTATATTTTAATGATATCATCCAATTCATTTTTCATAAAATTTAGATAATTCAAAGGTGATTCATTCATATGTACCAGAATCAACACTCCCGCTAAATCAATTTTGTAAATTCCAATAGTTATTCATTTTAATCATTTATTGTAAAATTTAATTAATGAAAAATGCTTAATATGGAATTAAGATGAGAATATCTATGATGGTAACTCATGTCTCCCTGCCAATTCCCCAGTGTGGAATATTTTTTATAAAACAATTCCAGATTTTTGGAGTGAATATAAAAATATCATAATGTTATTGTGTACTGATGGAATGAATCCATATCGAAGCCTCAGTAGAAAATATAGTTCCTGGCCTATTTTGATGGAATTTTACAACTTCTCCCAACATACATGTCTGAAAAAATATATGTTACGAAGATATTGATGATTTCCAGAAAAAAACAACTGAGAAATGATATTGATGTTTATATTTTACCATTGAATAATGATTTCAAACTAATTTGGGAGGAAGGTGTTAATTTTTTCGATTAAAACAAGACATAGTATATTCTTCTAGGTAATATTCTAATGTTCACTATAAATGACTTTTCTGTAAATGGAAACTTATCTAGATATAGTGTTAAGGGATATAAATAATGTCCCATTTGTGAAGAGAAGACATCATATAATCAACAACAGAATGGAAGAAAGACATTGTACATGGAACATTGATGATTTTAGTGAATTGATCATCCTTATTGTACATGGAAAAAAGAATTTAATATATTATAATAATTTATCCTACCCCCTCTTCCATTGTAAGATAAAGAATATTTTGAATGTGTGAAAAATGTTGAATTGATATTTTTTAAATGAAATGAAGTTCTGGATTTCAATGAAATATATAGAAGAAGATAATTATTTTTTGAACTTCCTTATTGGAGTTTTTTAGAGGTAAAACATTACATCGATGTTATGAATGTTGCGAAAAACATATGTGATAGTTTTATTGGAATTTTGTTTGACATAAAAGGAAAGGAAAAAATATGTATTGCATTCTATATTGGACTTGATATTAATGAGAATACGTTTGGAGTTAGCTCAAACTATGAAAGGATACATAACATATTTACCATCGGTTTGTCGCAAATTACGCACGATTGAAAAGATAAATTTTCCTCAGTGACTACATGGTATTAAAGTTCCCATTGTTTTTTCTTCAAATGAGAATAATTTGGAGTCATTGAATGATTTAATATTAATAGGTATGAATACCCATGATATCCAGGTATAGATGAAAAAGCTTTTACTTATAGTAGTGTGTGGTATTTATCTGACAGGTGTCAGAAAGACTATCATCAGGTTATGTATTTTTTTAAAATCATATTGTAGAAGATTTTTTTATCAATATTTTTTAGATCTATTGGAGAATGAATTCACACTAACTCTTTTTCAATTAGAAATGTATTTACCACCAAAATTTATTAATATAATGGTTCATCTTCTACTTCATTTGGTGCTTTAGATAAGAATTTGTGGGACTGTTTATTTATAATATATGTATCCTTTAGAAATATATATATGAAAATTTTGAAGGGATATGTCTAAAATCCTTATCGACCAGAAGCCTATACAGGTCAAAAATATGTATCTGAAGAGGTGTTTGAGTTTTTTACTAATTATTTGTTTGAGTTTGAGCATATTTTCCTCCCTATATCTCAACAAAAGACAACTTATAGTGAAGTAAGAGGGGTTCATGTCTTAATGGTAAAGTTCTTTACATGTGATGAAGTGTTGCAGACATATTTATATATTTTGAACAACACATATGAGGTTCAATGATATATATCCTTACATATTTATGAATTAATGTTACAACATTATAAAATAAATGAAAATTGGTTGATGATTAAACATAAGAAGAAATTTGTTTCGTGGTTTAAAGTGAAAGTCACAACAGATATATCTTCATCAAAGACATTTATGTGGTTAGAAAGGGGACCATCTCTTAATGTGATCACATGGCCTAGTTTTGATATTAATTGTCACACATTTTACAAAAAAAATATATCTTACAAGAGTACTGTAAAGAATAGTAGTATAGTGGTTTTCATTGAAGCTGTTCATTTTACTAGTGCCAAAGATAAAAATGCAATTTCTACATCAATGCCAAATTTTGGAGTTCTTGCAGTTTTATAGGAAATTGATTATATTAAATTGTGAGTCACTATTTTTAAGTGTAACTTTGTTGATAGTAAGAGTGGTGTGAAATATAATGAATATGGGTTTAGATTAGTATATATCAAAATATTTAATTATAATGAAGAACCATTTATCACGAAGAAACATGAAAAATAAGTATTTTATGTAATTGATCCATCAATTGATTAGTGTTCCTTTGTTTTTCAAGAAAAAAGATACCATTTGGTTGATGAGGATGATTTTGATGATATTATTGATTTACATGAGCCTTATTCATCTATTACACAATTTTCGGATGAATACAATGAGTATAATACAAACACATTTCATGAAATACGTAATGATCATGATGACGACACGTGGGAAAATACTAAATTAGTCTCCTATTTTTTCGAGTAAATATTTACATTTTGTTTCTTTTTTTGAAACTTACAGATGAACGCCACTTTTTACTTACTTTTTCCTTTCTTGTTTTTAAATATTCAGTTTTCAAATGATATGTAGGTACACATTATTTCATTACACATTGTAGTATCAATGTTATATACCGATTGAGACGAGCAGCTACCGAGGTATATTTATTTTTTCATATTATTAAATATTCAGTAACAAACTAATTTAATAAAATAAAACAATTTATTGAAAAAAAACAAATTGCAGAACTATTGACGTGTCCTCGATAGAGGAGACTTCTCATGTTACTACTAAAAAAATCAAGTTCTCATGTTGGTAAACGTGGAATTACATGATTACCAAACCTATCTATTTCTCGTTATAATAGAATATTAACCATACATTTTGATGATAATAATAATGAAAATGGCCCAAATTAATTTTATTTTATTAGTTATATATCAGTGATGAGCCATTATAGGATTATTATTTCTGATCATGATTGAATTTTAGTGGATTTGATTGAGAAATGAAAGCTTATGGAGGCTATGATGGTTAAACATTTTAATTTATTTCTTTTTTTTTGAATATTAACTTTTATAAATGAAATATTAAATTTAATAAATTATATATAGAATTAATTTTTGAGGAAACAAAAAAATTAAGAAATGACATGCCTCTTTAGTGGGAGTTTGATGGAGATATTTTATAACAAAACTAACAAAAAAAATTGTTTTTTTATATTGAAGGTTTGAAAACCCATGCCTCATGTATCAGTTTATAGATTAAGATACCGTGAAGTGATTTGTTGACAGTTGTCATGAAAAAAGGATTTAGGTATGATAATTATATTATAATTTAAAATTTATTATATATATTTATAATTACTTATTAGTTTATATTTATATGATAGTCCTCTGACAGATGTCATCAAGAGATTTAGTGGAGAAATGTATACCCTCAAACACTATCATGTGGTTGGTATCCGTATTTGTAGAAGAAAATGATTGAAGAAAAATTTGAAGCACTAATAGATCAATCTAGTAGTTGTTTATAAGTGGTTCCAAATGGACCTCCATCTCCTCCCACATACCATGAAAAATTGAAACAGGAAATATGAACGAAAACATGGAGATTATCATATAGAGGAAGTTAATCTTGGAGTTGATAAAATTTTAAGTATATATTATTTATTTGTCATCAATTTTTATATTTTTTAAATTCAAAACACTAATATGGATTTTTAATTTTCATTTCAGGATGGTATTTACAATAATGAGACACATTTCTATTTTATCCCTGAGGGTAGGATGGATATCCTACACACTACTATTGGAAAGGAAAAACACCTCACACATGTTAGAGGATATCAGGCAGGTGTTAGTATTCAGAGCGTTTTTAGTCAATGTAAGCACTGACGATACCTAACAATATAATCATTAAAAGATAATCTAAAATGTATGAAATAGTCTATGGGTGATCAAATTCTTGCAGGATTATATAAGGCTTCATTATATCACTTGGAAAGGTAGTCAATGTTTATGCTGCCTTCCCTGGTATATTATTTATTTTTCATCAATTTTTCTATTTTATAAATTATAAACACTAATATAACTTTTTCATTTTTCAGCCATACCACCCTGTTCAACTACACTACCCTACCCCATCTTCCTAACATTCACTATATGGTCTACCTTCCTAGTCAAATTATTTATTTGTTATTAGTTATTTTATTTTATAAATTTTAAATGCTAATATAACATTTTCATTTTTCCATCATTCCCAGCCTGCTCACCCAGATTACCCTACCCCATCTGCCTACCATGCCATGTATGAGTAGCATTCCAATATATATTACTTATTTATCATCAATTTATCTATTTTATGAATTATAAACACTAATGTAACCTTTTAATTTTCTGCCATCCTAGCCTTCTCACCTAGACTCCCATGCCCTACCTACCTACTTCGATCCTCCATCACTTCACTCAGACCAATCAGTATATTATTTGTTTGACATAAATTTTTCAATTTTATTAACAATAAACACTAATAATTTTTTTTCATTGTTCACCCTTCTTAGATGTCTCATCCAGAATACCTTACCCCATCTTTTTACTTTTATCCTCCACCACCTCACTCGGACCAAAACATATATTGTGAGTTGTTTTTTGGAAGTACTCGTACACATATTGTTGAATTAAGACTCGTGAATTATTTGGGGGTATTCTGAACATCACTAAACTTTACAGATGTGTCATGTTTGAGTATTATTATACAATATTGTAGATCCTAATGCTCTACAACCATTTTCAACTGAGGAGATCACCAGAGTGGGGGATTTTTGGGTTATTTTTTTACTTTGAAACAGGTTTTCAATGTTATATTTCATATGAGGTATGTATTTTTTTTAATATTAATTACAAATGATTCAAAATTTCATATAGCGTTTTCTAAAATTCAACATATATAAGATTATCTGAAAGAAAAATAATCCACAAAAATGAAACAAAATGTTTCATATCAATCGAATGTAGACACTTCTGATATTTCTTATTGGATAAGAAGATTATCTCGGGCTTCTTCTTCATTGAATTATATATATGATTTTCAGATGACAATATATATATGTAAAACAGGGGATCCATTTAGATTACTCAATAAAGATATCATGCATCAAGTTTATTTTGATGATCTCTACCTAAATGTGGTGCAATCCTTTTCAATGTATATAAATTGACATTTGAATTTGTATTTACTTAATAAAATATGGTTTTAAATTTATTATTGCATTTCTATTTTTATATTTTTTTAATACACATGCTTATTATACAAAATTAATGTACATGAATTTATGGTTATATATACCCATAATTCATTTACATGGAAGTGCAACATGTAATGAATACTCATTGATTTTCAAATATAGATGAGAGATTATCACATATGTAGAATGAGTGTGGGTTTCTTCCATTTCTTTATATGTTTGATCAAAAAACTAATAATGAAATAATTATCATTTTAATGTTATTAATTTGTGAAATTTTTCTATTATAAGGGGAATTTGATGTTAGATTTATTTTGACCATGTAAATGCACATTATTTTAAATTTTATTTTGATCTTACAGAATATATTAATTTTTATTTTCCTTTTAATGTTTTATAACTATAGTGTCATAGTATACAAGACATGTGGAATGTGTTTATTATATTCTACAATTCATGTAAGAGATATTCACCACTGGGGAAAATTCTGTATTTGATAAGGTTAGTTATATTAATTTGTAATATTTTATTCCATGTTATTCTATTTTTTATAACATACCATTGAATGTTATTGTAGGCCTTCAATGATTCCTAGTCTAATTATCAATCTGATCTTACCCATATTAAATCTATTTTTGTGAACAATTTGTTATGTTTGATTTAGATTTGAGGCAGGTATATCATAATATTTATGAATAATATTATATATGGATTAAAAAAACTATCTATTTGGATATAATAGGTGTTTGAACATACTAATAATGAAATGAATGATTTAATAAATAATGAGCATGTTGTAAATTTTTGGTGTGTGTATTCTAATTCTTCATTATGATACAAATTTGGAGATAGTTTTTTGATTTACTAGAATAAAATAATTTATGTTAATGATTTTTAGTCAGTGATAAATACTTTATGATTATTGTATAATGTGTTTTTATTATAGGGGATTCTATTATTTCAGATGTGTAATATTTTCAATTTTATTAAAATTATGACATACAATGTTTTTTTTAATATCGACACCAAATATTTTTTTTAAAAATATTCTATTTTGGGAATCACTTTTCCATAAACTGACATTGAAACCCTTATACAATATCATTTTCGGCATTGTTTTTTCAAAAAAAATGCGGAAAATGTTATTTTTTACGTCGCCATTATAAACGCCGGTTAAAATCTTAAGTTAAAAATATAAAAAACCGCCGTTAAATCTGTTTTTACTAGTGTACAAATTAATTATAGAAATAAAAGTAATAAAATTAATAAAATTAAAATATTTATATATATATTCTAAACTATAATATATAATAAAACTCATAATATGTTTAAATCAGAAATAAAATACTCACCACATTGAATAAAACACTAATATAGATCTCAATCATGACTCTACTAGTATATTCCAATTCCTCAAATTGAGAAACAACTTCTGGCCAACCTTGAATCAAAAATAAAGCCCAACCCTGAATTTCACTAATGGAGTTTCTTTAAGACATTCACCTAGACTAAAACTAAAAATCACTAGGGATGTTTAGTCGATATTGTATTCTATACTCATGAATCACCCATTCAAATTACCTTTATATTTAACCAAGGATTCAATGTGACCATACATAAAAAAGAAAATAAATAACCTCTATTAATTTCATAACATATTAAACAACATTAAAACATCAAACAAGTATCTCAAACTCAATAGGTCTTACCAAAAGTACTTCACCAAATATTTCTTAAAAATATATAAAAATTTCATCTGAAATAAATGTAAAAGAAATTTATGAAAATCTATTTACATATATTATATTATATTTATTGAATAATTAATTGATTGTTATTACACTTTATAGAAATTAAATTGTATTAAAAAATGTCTTAAAAATTATATTTTGAGAGTAAATAATATTAAACATAATTTATGAGCCACATTTCATGCAAAATTTCATACCAATGACTATATATAAATATTTTATTAGTCTACTTAAAAATATAATATGTTTGGTTTAAACTTATATAAATATTTTAATGGTACATTAAATTAATTTCCAGCAGAATAAATCTTGTTCAAATGAAAATGAATCAAGGGGATATCAAACATATGAAATTCCATTGAGAAACATCACTTCATAATTAGTAAGAATTGTAACAATTATGATATAATGACAGTTTGAAATTAGAAATGACCATAGATATATTTTTTAATAAATATCCAATAAATATGGTGGGATTCTGAGAAATTAAAAAACTATATCCTTCGGTAAATTCAGAACATTTAAAGAGGATAGAATGAGAAACGAGGTGGAATGAATATCAAAATAGAGATGAAAATGAGAGGGAGGATATTGTTTATCATCCATTAGATATTGAAAGGAGAAACCATAGTGAATTGGGAGGGAAATGGTTCACAATGGGGTCCATTTTTTTATTTTTTTCATTAATGGGGAGAAGAATCCCCAAAATAGTGATTAAATTGTCTAGTTTTATTTTATGGAAACCTATAATATGTTTTCTGGATAACCCATATGGTTTGGCTTCCCAGTTCATCATACCATGTGTTAATAGTTGGGAATATTATGGATCACCTAAAAACTAATACATATATTGTTGATATAGATTAAAAAACTATATTTTAACCATAGACCAATAATTTGATGAAATCTAAAACAACAGAGGATTGATCAATATATTTTTCCATAACTGTGCACTAACCATGCAGTGTTTCTCAAACATGAGATAAGGCTATATAATGAGTTTAAAATTGATACATACCTTGATCTTACCAATCACTAAATATTCATTGATAATTGAATAATAATCCCATGACATAATAATATTTAGTATGTTGACTTTTAACCATTAACTAACTGTGCTTAAAATTTGTGACGTGAATAAATTCTGAAATAAAAAATTTCAACTTCGTCAGCCCCAAATGAAACATTTAGTTTGGTTAAAAACTGAAATAGTAGGTATTTTATAAATCTCTCCACTATTATTATTCCCACACCATGTAATTCCCTTTATGTCCATGTTAATGAATAAGTTGTTTTTTGAGTAAAAAGATATTTTTCAATTTTAGAACCAACATAATATAAAAATATATATTCCATCCATTTACAAAATTAATGTTAGAAAAAACTGACCAAGACAAATATTTTCCATGGAGGTATTGACGACCATAAAAAATGTCATAACACTATACAAATTTTTACATTGGTCCTACCACTCAAAATTTCATCGTTGTGAGAACTCCCAACCTTAAAAAATATATATATTAATAAAGAATAAAAAATGGGGGAAATTATGACCTACGTTATCATTATATTTCAAAAACTATCAAAATATATATTGAATAATTATTATATTCATTTAAAAAGTATTATTTAAATTAAATAATCTCTCCCATTTTATTTAAAGAAACTATTTTAAGAACATCACAAAATTTAGAAAACCTGATATTGAGATAAAAATAATTCATTAGAAGTATGAAACAATAATTAATTAATGTTATATGTCACATTTACCAATATTATAATTTTTTAAAAACATTTATTAATTAGATATATAGATATAACAATAAATATTTACTTGGAAAACTAATTATTCTATACAACACAAGCAGTAATTGAATGTGGATATATTTTCAATAAATGTATAACAACATGGTCTTTAAAAATATTCTATCATTCTCAATTACTTCACAAGATTTCCAAACTGCGTAATATAAATGGATGGATTCCTAGAAGATTTTAAAACATTCCTCTTATAGTCACATGGTTTTAAGACCCATTCATAAACCATGTATGTGATTTTATCACATGATACAGTCATTTCAATGAACCATGAACACATAGGTAAAACCATGAAGGATTTTATGAAAACCTTGAAACTACTAAAATGAACCAATTTGAAGTCCAATTTCAATATATAAATTATGAATCTATCTAATGGAATCTTAATATATATATTTATATATATTAGATAAATTTTTTACCCTTAAAAATAACATTCCCTGATTCTGATAAAATTTATTACTTGGTTCTTTTGACAAATATCCTTAATTCTATAATGTTAAATATATATTCAACAACTCAATGTATCAAATTTACAATTATCTTGCATACATATTCAAAATTTATTCAATCATTCATATTTCTGAAAATCACAAATGTTTTCATACAAAATTTTAAATTATCATTCCATTTGAACCTCAAAAAATAATATATTACAGAAATATTGTCGATCAACTCAAAATAAAAATATTATATTTAAAAATTAGTAATAAAACATTCCCTAATATAAATATTAATTTACTCAACCTATAAATCAATATCAAAACCAAACTACTTGAAAAGAATAAATATAATCAACATTGTATATCTAAAAAAATAAATATTTTTTCAAATTAGAAGAAATATTCAATCATGTTAATGAAAAATCTATAAAACCATAAATAATAATTTTTTTTTGAAAAAACCATTCAATTAAAAAAGGTATTATAATTAATGTGGATTAATGGATACAAAATATTTACTAATAAAACATTTATATCATAACCAACTAACCATTGATCATAAATTTAGTTAATGAATCATTTAGTTCCAATACTTTATCAATGGTATTGAGAAACCATTTTTATAATAACTTGAAAACCAGTTATTCAAATGAAAACAAACTAAATTTTCTATTAGTCAAGGAATAATTATTATCTGTAATATTATGATTCAAATGTGTATTCAAACTATTCACTAACATTTGAAATATTACATACCACCTCAAATTAAAATGGAATCACAATCGAGAACACTATAAAACACTATTATGATAAATTGTGTAGTTCATTGTATTGAAGAAACATAGTCGATGAAATATTTCCAATGATTTAATCATAAAAAGAAAACCAATAATCAATTATTAATCATTCAACTCCAATCATTCATTCTAAAACACTACATCACCATTTAACAATTATCTATTTTAAAAACATTTAAAATCTATCTTAACATAATTGAAATTTTTTTTATAATTCTATTAACTAATATGTTATTCAAAAATATTATCACAATAGTTCCAGGAATTAGTTTAGTAATTCACTCTGAATTATTCCATATGTAAATTTTGTTTTAAAATAAATTACGCCATCCCATTGCAATAGATCAAAACAAAATTAATCAATGATAAACCCTTAACTATTCATTATAATTTAAAACAATTACAAATATATATGATAAAATGAAATAAAAACACATATAATTCATTTCATTCCTTCGGGTTTTTTCACATTAAAACATAAAAAATACCTCCAAGATAAATGTTATATTCAATTTCAATATAAGAAATTATTTTGGAAAACTATGTTCTAAAACTACACTCAAAATCATTTGTTTCTAAAAAATTGAAATTGTATGAAATGAAATGTAATTATGAAATAACAATCACTATAAATTATTTTATATCAATATATATATATATATTTTTTATATAATTTAGAACCATAATTTTGAAATAATTTGAATACATTCCAAAACAAAAAACAAATGAAGTTTGATCAATATTTCCACTATCTCCAATTTAAACAATATTTCATTAGGAATGTCAAAATTCACTATATATAATAAACAATGTCCTATAAAATGAGTCAATATATCATTTCAAGTTAGTTTTCATATAAATTAAGACATTTAGTGCTCGCTTCACATCATGTTAAGTGATAATTGAATTGATATAAGCCCCAAACCATTTCTTATAATTCTAACCTAAATAAGATTGGCTAAACCAAATATCTTCACTCTATAAATACGTTTCCAGATCAAAACACATACAATTCTTGTGTTTGTATAACATTGACTTTTTTAATATGAAAATAATGTGTGAGGAAAATAGTAAATAACATAATAGGAAGCCTAAGAATAAAAACAAAATAATATAAATAATAATATTAAATAATAATATATCAAATAATCCAAGGTTTACTTCTCTAATAATACAACTAATTTGGATCCAAACAAGAATCCATGAAACAACGTATCAAAAAAATCTATAATGGTAGTCCTAGAATTTTCAAACTGGACTATACATGTGTTAGAAACTTTTGGGACACCTAACAATTCAAATGATGATAAAGTGTCATTAAATATGAAATCCCCATACATGTCAACCAACATTCAAAACACACTAATCAACTAGGACAATCAACTATGTAGATATAATGAAACACAAAGACTATTGTCCCAAACAATTAGTATAGCGTCCTGGCCTTTTCTTACATTACTATTACACCATTTTAAAGAAAAAAACATAATTTTATTACACATAGAGGATATAATGGTTTAGTGTCTTGGGAAAACTATGACCGAACATAACAATTAAAACATCAATCATACACATTTATTTAATTTATTGTTCTCTAGTTTCTTATTGGCACTGTCCCTCTCCTTAGTACATGTAGCCAGTAGAGGATATACATAAAACAGGGTGGGCTGAAAGCCAAGTAAGAGGATAGATAAGAAGAATATATCATGGGGTTATCATAATCATGACCTAGGAAAATGATCATGAACATGATAGGATCATAAATAAACGACTTGAAATGTGGAAATGGATAAAAATGAAACATCGGGTCTTAATGGTTAACTACCACACATACTTGTGAACCAAGCTAGCATCTTGTTCACACATAATTTCACATTTACTCCTGAAATTAATCACTTTAACTAATTCATTGGAGATCTGTATAATTCTGAGCACAACTGTCACATTCAAACATTCATATTGCGCTATATAATTCTGGGTTCACCCATCAGCTCATAATATTATCATTATCATGCATACCACATAGAACATATATCAATAATGAACATAATAAACCTATGGTAAGGAACGGTTTTCATCTCATAAGAATAAATTCATAAGATTTGGGTTCCCAAAATAAAGAGGGAATAACATACTTGATACAAGAACCATCAACTATGAGGGAGAGGTAAAAGTTGAGTTATTAATAGAAGAGTTCTTTTGAAAAACATTTGGATTGACATAAACTTCACTAGAAAACATGTATATACAAGATAAGGTAAGATAATGATGAAAAAAGTCTTTTTTATGAAGTTATCATACAAATTTATAGTGAAGGAGGGAGATCCCGAAGAATGAAAATTGAGTTTGAGATTTTCCCCTTAACCTGTATCTGAATGCTTCCTTCTCTCTAAGGTCCTCTTAAATCATCCTCCTGAGATTCTCCTTAAGGATGCTAGGAATGGTCTTTTGATGAGACCAGAAGCACTTGAACGTGAGAGTGGAGCTAGGAAAGATGTTTTGGTAGAGTTTATAGACGGCTTGGAGCAGGATAGGTGTGAGTAAATTAGGGTGTGAAGGGTGGTTTTTATAGTGTAAGGGAGAGGGGTTTCCATAATATAAAAATCATTAGTTTATTAATTTACACTAAGATAAGGAATAGTAAGTCATGAATGACCAAGAATAGTAATTTTAGCATGTAATCCCGAACCATGTGGTCTTACATCAGCATAACATCACACGTGACTCTATAATTAGCTTATTTATCTTATTTTTTTAAATTATGATATTTCACAATTCATAAAAAATTCATGTCTTTCAGAAAAATCTCAAAAATTTACCCCAACCATTTCTTAACGTGTAGAATCCAAAAATGATTTCCATTTTTCAAGAATAATTTTATGATGATGATTAATTTAATATTTAATTAAAATCTGGGTTTATTAAAAAAAATAGTTTTCAAACATTCATTCACTTATTCTAAAATATAGGTACATCATACTATCACTTGAATATTATTTTTGTACTATCATAGTTAATGTTATTATTAATTAGGTTATATCACTATTCATAAGGGTATGTTACAATTCATAAGGGTAGATTACTATTCACCATTTTTTTTATTAGACTCCAAAAATCATCTTGAACAGAACCGTGTATGTCAGATTTTCAAAATTCCAAACACAGAAGTGACAAAATTATGTTTAAAGGTCACTAATAAAATAGTAGTTCATTATGTTGTGTTTTCATGTTATTTTATGAAATAATTATAAGAATATAATTACCATTGAAAAACTCTGTGTCGTTACATTCTTCCTCCCTTAAAAAAATTCTCCCCCAAAATTTCACATTACACAAACAGGTGAGAGTGTTTCTCCTTCATTGCATCTTCTGGTTCCTAAGTTTCTTCTTCAAACTTATGGTTCCTCCATAACAATTTCACAAGATGAGTTGACTTTTTGAATAGAACCTTATCTCTCTGATCCAGAATCTTTATTGGCTGCTCCTCATAGGAGAGATCATCTTCTAGCTGAACCACCTATGAGTTTAGAACATGTGAGGGATCAGGTATGTACATCCTCAAGAGTGATACGTGAAAAACATCATTAACTCATGCCTTATCCGATGGAAGTGCAATTCGATAGTCCATGGATCTTATGCGGTCAAGGATCTTAAAGGGTCCAATATAAATTCGTCTTAGCTTCCCTTTCTTCCCGAATCACATGACTCTCTTCCATGGATATATTTGAATGAAGAATTTATCTCTAACAAGGAAACCAATGTCCCTTCGATGGTTGTCAGCATAGATCTTTTTCCTAATTTGAGCAGCTTTGATGGGTTTCTAGATGACTTGAACCTTCTTTGTCATCTCTTGAACTAGATTGGGTCCACATTGCTTTCTTTCTCCAACTTCATCCCAGTAGATTGGAGTTCTACATCGCTTTCCATATAGAGATTCAAATGGAGCCATCTGAATACTTGAGTGTAAGACATTGTTGTATGAGAACTCAACCAATGGGAGATGCAGATCCCATGCACCTCTGAATTTTAGAGAGCAGGTTCTAAACATATCATCAAGCGTCTGAATAGTTCTTTCAAACTGGCCATCAATTTGGGGGTGATAGGCCGTGCTGAAATTTAATTCAGTACTCAATGAATTTTGAAGGCTCCTCTAGAATTTAGATGTGAACCATGGATCTTGGTCAGATCCAATTGAGAGTGGAACACCATACAGTCTCACCACTTCATTCACATATATCTTTTCTTGTTTTTCAAGTGAGAGATCTTCCTAAATAGAGATAAAATGGGCAATCTTGGTGAGTAAGTCAACCACAAACCATATCGCATTACTTACCTTTGATGTATTTGGGAGACCTGTGACAAAGTCCATAGTAACAATTTCCCATTTCCACATGGGTATAAGAAATGGCTGCATCATACCTTTGGACTTTTTTCGCTTATATTTATCTTGCTGACATACCATGAACCTTGATATATATTCTACAATCTCCTTCTTCATGTTATCCCACCATAAGTGTTCTCGGAGATCATGGTACATTTTCTTACTCCTAGGATGGATAGTGAATGTTGGGCTCTGTGCATTATCCAATATCTCCTTCTTTATCCTAGGCCATGAAGGCACACAAAGCCGCATTCCAACCCGAATCACACCTTCATCATCGATATGTAACTCTTGCAACTTCCCTTCCTTTACTACATTCACCCTCTTTTTTATCTACACATCATCCCTTTGTGCTTCCTTAATCTTCATCTAGATGGATGGTTGTGAAAAAATTTGTGCAAGGTAGGATATATCACCTTCCCTTATGATTTCCAAATCCATTATTTTCATATCTAAGATTATAGGGTCATTCTTAATTCACAAAATGGATAGAGTAGAGTTCTCTTTTATGTATAGAGCATCAGCTACCTTGGTCACCATTCCAGGATGGTAGTGAATATAGCAATTGTAATCCATAATTAGCTCTAACCATCCATTGATTCATGTTGAGCTCCTCTTATGTGAATGTATACTTTAGGCTCTTGTGGTTGGAGTATATGTCACACTACCCACCATAAAGGTATTTATTCTATATTTTCAGGGAAAAAATATCGAATGCCAACTCTAGATTATGTGTTGTGTAGTTTTGCTGATGGATATTCAACTGTCGTGAGGCATAGGCTATCACATTATCATTTTTCATGATTAGGAAACCCAAACCTTTCTTTGAAGGATCACTGTATATCACAAAACATTCTCCACTTTTTGGCAGTGTGAGTATAGGTGTAGTGATCAGCCTTCTTTTTATCTCCTTGAAGCTTCCCTCACATTCTTTCGTCCAGACATACTTTACACCTTTCCTTGTTAACTTAGTTTGCAGGATTTAAAATCATGATAAGTTTCATAATAAATGTCGATAGTACCCAGGAAATCCAATAAAACTACAGATTTCTGTGACACTAGAGGGGCTTGGCCATTCCTCAATCTCCTTTCTTTTTGAAGGATCCAAATAAATTACCTCACTTGTGATCACATGTCCCAAGAACGTAACTTGTTTCATCAAAAAGTCACCCTTTCTAAAATTGGTGTACAACTTCTCCTTTCTCAAAGTCTCCAAAACAAGTATTATATGTTCTTCATGTTCCTCCTTTCTCTTGGATTAGATGAGAATATCATCAATAAACACTACCACAAATTTGTCTTGGTAATCTCTAAAGACTCTATTCATAAAATCTATGAAGATTGCCTGGGTATTAGAAAGTCCGAACGGTATCACCAAAAACTCATAGTGCCCATACCTTGTACGGAAGGTAGTCTTCTATGTATCTTCCTTCACCACATTTACATGATGATAACTAGAACAAAGATCCACCATTCTGAAGTATTGTGATCCTCTTAACAGGTAGAACAATTCATCAATCCTTGGTAGAGGGTACTTGTTTTTTATCATGATCTAGTTGAGTTCCCGATAATCGATACACAACCACATTATTCCATCCTTCTTCTTCACAAAGAGCACTGGTGCACCCCAAGGTGATTCACTGGGGCATATGAACCCTTTGTCCAGATGGACTTGAATATGCTTATTTAACTCCTACAGTTCGATAGGATCCATCTTATATGGACACTTTGAGATATGAGTAGTTCCAAGTATGAGTTCAATTGAGTACTCTACCTCATGATCCAGGGGAATTCTGGGTAACTCTTCAGGAAATACATCATCGTATTACCTCAAGATCGGAATTTTCTCAAGGTTGGCACTTTCCTTCAACTCAACCATCTGGGCGAGGTATTCTTCTTCATAGGGAATCAACACCCACACCATTAAATAATTTTTTAAAGGAGATTCGTGATCTTCCTTGCATTTTCATAGGAGCATGGGATGGTTCAGAAAATGAAAAGAAATTTCCTTTTCCTGACATTTGATATGTGCTCTATATAACGAGAGCCAATCCATTCAAATTATTGTGTCAAATACCACCAGGGGATGTATTATGAGATTTTACAGAAGAATCTTCCCACATACGCCAACTGGAGAAGAGTAAAACACTTGGGTTGCAATGATTGCACCACTTGGTGTTTTTACAGATATCTCTACTTCAAGGTTTTGGGGCATCAATTCTATAGTTCAGGAAAATGTGCAAGATATAAAAGAATGCGTACAACCAGAATCAAATAAGTCATTTTCCATTCTAGAGTGAATAGGAAGCATACCTTGTATGACTTCATTATCATGATTCACCTATACATTAGTGATGTCATAAGCCTCCCCATGTTCTATTGGCTTTGGTGGTTGCTCACGTTGATTACCCTCAATAACTCGAGGATTAGTGCACTGACATGCATAGTTCCCTAGCTCCATACAATTGTTACATTGAACCATGAGTGATTTTCTCTTTTATTCTACCACATTCTACTTCCTTTTCGTGTCTTTTTGACACTCTTGAGCATGGTGTCCTTCATTAACACAATTGAAGCACTTCCCCGTCCCTTTGAGGTAGTTCACATTGTGTAGCTTCCCACATTTTTGGAATGTGGGTCATTGAGTTTTCCACCCTCTTTTGTTATTAGATCCTCCAACTTGAAACTCCATCTTTCGTTTCATATCCCCATAGCCATGGGAACATTCTCCAAACTCCATATCCACATTGAGGGCACATTGAAATACTTCTTCATGACCCCAAAAGTCTCTAATTTCAAGAGCCTTTCTAAGGTGTGGTTTTAATCCACTAAATAATTTATCAATTTTTCTATCATTGTTGATAAAAAAACCCGAAGCATACCTTGTATGCCTTGTGATATTCTCTTCATAGACTATGATAGATTCTCCTTCTTTTTTCTTGAGATCTATGAATTCTCTCTCCATCTTCATACGAAGTGTTCTTGGGAAATAATTATTAAGAAACATTATCTTGAAGTCTTCCCATTCCATCTCTTCAATTTCCTCCCATGGCATGGTGTTCTTAATCAAATCCCACCATTGATCGGCCTCTCCAACGAGATGATAAACTGATAGAGTCACTTTCCCGGTATCAAAAATAGTGAAGCACATAAAAGATCTTCTCTATAGAGTTGACCTAATGTTCCACAACTATTGGATCTGAAGAACCACTAAACGCCGGAGGCCATTGCCGCATAAAACATTTAATATCATGTTGCTCCCTCTTTGGAGAAGGTGGAGGTTCCCCATTATTATGGTTATTATTCATAACCTAAGATAATTGGGTAAGCATCGCCAAGAATATTTGAACTCCAAATCCTAAATCATTGGGGATGTAATTCCAGAAATCATTGCATTGGCCCCTGCATGAGTTGTTGGCCTTATTTCTCCTGGTTCCCACCATTTTCTAAAATAAGAAAATGTTAGAACAAAACATAAGTAAACTAGTCATGAATAAATTATTCATTTAAACAATTTAAACCAAAAAAATAACATTTGGGATCCCTGTGTAAATATTCTTGTGTTCATATTTGTACATAGTCTCAGGCTATAGGTTTTCTAAAGGGTTCACTAATACTAATTCCCAATATAACTAAACCTTTCCTCTGATACCAACTATAGCATCCTGGCCTTTTCTTACATTACTATTACATCATTTTAAAGATAAAAAACATAATAGTATTAGACATATTGGATCCAAAGTTTTAGTGTCTTGGAAAAACTAGGACCGAACATAAAAATTACAACATTATACATAAACATTTATTTAATTTCGTCTTCTCTAGATTATTTTTGGAACTTTCCCTCCCCTTAGTGCATGTAGCCACCTGGGGATATACATTAAGAGCGGTGAGCTAAAATCCCATTAAGATGATAGATAAGAAAAATATAGCATGGAATGAGCATAATCATGAAATAGGAAAATGATCATGAACATGGGAGGAGCATAAATACAAGACATGGAGTGTGGGAATACAAAAAAATGAAACATCATGTTTTAGTGGTTAACTAACAGAAATATTTGTGAACCATGCTAGTATATTGTTCACACATAATTTCACATTTATTCATGAGATTAATAACTTTACCAAATTCATTGGAGTGCTATATAATTTTGGGCGCACCCATCACATTCGAACATTCATATGGCGCTATATAATTCCAGGCGCACCTGTCACCTTATAATGTTATCATTATCATGCATGCCACATAGAACATATATAAATAATTAACACAACTAACCAATGGTAAGTAATGTGTTTCCTCACATAAGAATACATTCATAAAATTTGGGTTCCCAAAAGAAATAGGGAACAACATACTTGATTCAAGAACCATCAACCATGAATGAGAGTTAAAAGTTGAGTTCTTAAAAGAAGTGTTCTTTTGAAAAACATTTTGATTGACATAAACTTCATTGGAGAACATGTATATCATAGAAATGGAAAGATAATGATGAAAAAATGATTTTTTAGAAGTGACCATATCAAATTGAAGTGAAAGAGGGAGAACCAAAAGAAAAAAAATTGGGTTCAAGGTTTTCCCCTTACCTTGAATCTGAATGCGTCCTTCTCTTTAATGTCATCTTAAATCCCCCTCTTGAGAATCTCCTTAAAAAAGCTAGGCTTGGTCTTATTATGATACTAGTATCTCATGAACTTGGGAGAGTTCCTAGGGAAGATTTTTTGATAGAGTTTAAAGAATTCTTGATGCTTTAGGGGTGTGAGGAAATGATGGTGGTAAGGGTGGTTTTTATAATAGAGGGGAGATGGATTTCCTTAATATAAAATTCATTAGTTTATGAATTTCCCCTAATATAAGGAATAGTGAGTCTTGAATGACCAAGAATAGTAATTTTATCATCTGATCCTGAACCAAGTGGGCTTACATCAGTAAATCATCAAACATGACTTTATAATTAGATTATTTAGATTATTTTTGTAAATTACGGTATTTCACTATTCATCAAAAATTCATGTATTTCAGAAAAATCCCAAAAATTTACCCCAAACATTTCTCGACATGTAGAATCCAAAAATGAATTCTAGGTTTCAAAAATAATTTTCTAAACATGATTAATTTAATATTTAATTAAAATCATTGTTTATTACTAAAAAATAGTTTTAAACATTCCTTTACTTATTCTAAAATATAGGTACATCATACATTCACATGAATATTATTTTTATACTATCATAGGTAGGTTTACTATTAATTTGGGTATATCACTATTCATAAGGGTATGTTAAAATCCATAAGGGTAGGTTACTATTCACCAAAAATTATTTCTGTTTTATTAGAATCCAAAAGTCATCTTGAACACAACTGTGTATGTCAAATTTTCAAAATTCCAAACACAGAAGTGTCCAGATTTTGATTAAAGGTCACTTATCACATAATAGTTAATTATGTTGTGTTTTCATGTTATTTTATGACATAATTAAATGAAAGGAATTTCTATTGAAAAACGTTGGGTCGTTACAAGTAGTTCATTAAACAGAGGAAAACAAAATAAAATCTAAGAGTATAATATGAACAAAAAAAATCATCGAAAAAAACCATTCCAAACCAAAAATAACAATATAATTCCATCGAAACCATGTAATAAAATACTAGAAAAATATTCCTATATAGGGAATTACTTTTCATAGTAATCATGAATACCGTAAAATTTGTAGTGAAATATATGTCTTCCTACAATATTCTTATATTTAGGTTATAATTATATTTTTAGATAATATTAATCATTTCTCTAAAATTTGGTATTCTTATATATCAATCAAACATATGCATAATTGATGAAAGACATATTCTGACTCCATGTGAATTATAATTTACTCAATGATATTATTCTATCCAAAAGGAATCATAAGAATATAAATAATTCTATTTTTAATTAATACCAATAGGATGATAAATATGAATAAAAAGTGAACTCTGGTCTGTGAGACCAGATTTCAAAAAGGGGATATATATACTCATCTGAGGAAAAATTGGAACGTATAACGTAGTTATGAAATCTATATTAAGTCATAATCCATATTAAAACTCTATGATTTAATTTAATAAATTATCTCTAGATAATTCGGTTAAATTTTTGCTTATTATAAACCTAGAATGGAATGACGTCAACCTTAGTATATTTTTTTATTAATGGTCACCTTTTTATAATAGTTTTATATTCAGTAGCGGTTAGAGAAAGATTAAAAATTATTATTTATCTATGTTAATTCTAAAAATCAAAATAGAAATATACATTCAAAGAGAAACTCTAAATAGTGGTATCCAAAATATAATAATGATACTATAAGTAAACATGACAGTTCCTCAAGAAAAAATTATCTGAATTCAAAGAATCATTGGAATATTTTTAGTTCATAAATCACATTAAATAACCCAATAACTCATTTTGAGTGCCTATGTAAATTTCATCAAATAAATAGGATTCTTACTAGATATATTATTTGTAAGACAGATTTTTATTATATACCATGGATTTTATAATGTGTTGAATCATTTTTTGAATAATGAAGATAAGAACCCCAAAATAAAAAGTAACTCAACACAACATTAACTAAGTCAACTATTACAACATAGCTATAAGTTCAAGAGACTATGATAAGACACAAAATAATTCAATTTTAGAAAATATTTTTATTTTAGATAAATAAAAACTCTAATAGAGTAGGAGAAAATATTGACACTATACAATAAGATATTATTCCCTAAATTTAAAATTAGAAATACATTTCCTCATAATCACTTGAAAATACGATTAAAATTAATTATATCTTTTAAATTATTTAAATGTGAGTCCAAATATAACGACCCTTATCTTTATCAAACATTAATAAATGATTTATATACATAAAATTTCACATAATACAAAATGAATGATTGATAAGACAAGTGTCTTTCGGAAAATATTTAAATTTTGTACCTCTTAATACGTGTAAATAAACATCTTTATTGAGAAAATCCTTATCATGATAAAAATGTTCCATAATAATTAACATGACATGGGATAAACTAAGGACCAACATAAGAAATGGACGATCTATAAATCATACTATGATAATAAAAATTGCAAAAAACGGTGAAGAAAATACATGTTATGAAATAAGAATATTAATTGGGAGTAAAAATAACATGAATAATAAGGTATAATATATCATGATAATCAAAACATGCGAAATGTGGAAAAAACATAAAACTTTTAATCAAAAAAATATGTGAAGTCTAAACCACCAAGACATCATAGTGGGGAAAGTCCCATAATGGAATCATTTATACCCCGATCCGAACATCACATATAGTGATACTTAAAATTATCCTTGGATTAGGTGTGCTATCAGAGCACACCCTTCAAAATAATTCTATTCTCATGCTTAAGCTTTCACATAGATCATATTACATAGATTCATTAAAAATCATAATTTATTCCAAGATTAAGTATTAAAGAATACATACTATTATATCCGTAATAAATAATTATATGTTTATACAGGTTAATTCCATTGATCGATAAATGTGTATTGTATTCCGTAGACAATTATTTTATCATGGAAAATCTCTATGTAATTTCTCCATCATAACAACATAATTTGAATTTTTTTAAAATTGGATGATGATCCAGAAATGGGTATCTCATTATTTTTAAATTAAATTTATGGAAATATATAAAAGGATGTAAGTTCCCCAACACAAGGAATTTTAAATAGAAGGCACAACCTAATAGAGAAACTTGAAGAAAGAGGATAAAGGAAAAACCCCTTATAAAATTTTAGCTAGATAATAGGTGAACATAAAGGTTCTTATGAGGGTTAAATGTGAGTGAAAACGTAAATAATAATTTATAAAACAAATTTGATATAAGGGGTATATTTAATAACATATCCCATTATTAAAAAATAATGAAATTAAAAGACATAACATAAATTGATTGCTTGATCAAAGATATGGGTGGAAAATACATTGTAAAATTTCTGCATTGTAATGAGTATACATAAGGTTTCATAAGAATTATTAGTGATTAGGAAAGGGTTTCCCGTGTTTTAAACATAAAATTGAATGTAATGTGAGTAGGTAAAAATTTATCTGAACTAACGAAAATGGGAATTAAAAGGAATATCATAAATATAGTTTTTGATAAAAAATAAGAGAGAACAAATCCATTACTTTAGTGTAAATCCAATGGCTTGGAAGGGGATTCATGAGAGCATGGGGGAACATAAGGATGACTTAATGGAGTATCATAAGGTGTGTGGTCATTCCCTAAAATGTTTCAGTGAGGTGAAATGTGATCTTTGGTGGTTTTATATTAGAAAATAATGAGGTTTCTTTATTATTTTGGTATTAGACAATACAAAGTAAAATATTCAAAAACCCACCGAACATACCATGGGTTTTCCCAGAGTTTTCACTAGAGGGAAGAGGAATAATGTTTTTCATAATGTCATGGTCTGAAGAAAATAAAATAATTACCTTTCTTATGTGGGGGTGAGTCACACTCTAAATAAAATGATTTTAAAATCATAAAATATATTATGAGTCTTTGATATTTCATTATGGATTTATAAATAAATAAAATATACATAAAATTAAATTATTTTAAAGTTAAAAATAATTTTTCTTCTAAGGATAGCTTTTATAGTGTTCTTAGATCACTAATATGCCATTATGATGTCATAAACCACACTATATATTTATAGAAAAGTTATTTTTAGCTAAAAACATTTCTGTCATAGAAAATTATGAATAATTCACTATTATGTAATTTAAAAATTGTAATTACCAAAAATAATATTAAAATAATTTGTATAATTTTATAAATATGTGAAATTTCAGTTTTAAATTAATAACTGACAATTATTGAAAATTATTTTTTGTCAAATAACTATTTTTGGAACCCCTATAAAAATTACATTTGAAATAAAAAAATTGAATGATAATTTATATTTGATAAATATTATTTAATAATAATAATTTATTAAAATATTTATTATTAAAAAATTCCATTAATTCATAGATTCGTTAATTGAATTTTAGAGATAACAAAAAAAAATTGGCGAATAAAATATCATTTACAATGTAACAATAATTAAATTAAAAAATATTTATTATTCTATTAAAAACAATATAGATATTTCTATTAATATGTTTTTTATAAATATCCCTTCAATAGTTTTGCATAATCTCTACGAATAAGGTGTGTGATGGTTGGTCTTTGACTGGTCTATTCGCTGAAAATGTTTTGGGTCATGATCTCGATGAGCCTGAACATCTCCTGTAAATGGTTTTCCTCATGCATAAGTTATTAGATATCAGATTAGAATTGGTTCAGTACAAAGCCATGAAATTCTATCTATCATGGAATCTTTAGTAAATGCACTTCATATGGTAAAATACAACCAGTTAAGTCCATCCCATCCAAGATCTATACCATATGGATTTATTAAAACACAATATTTATACATGTCATGTGATCATTGTTCAATGGATATATTATCAAAGGTAAATATTCAGAACACTTGTTTAAATCCTATTGGATAAATAAAAAATATGCACATGTAATTTAAAATTAATTAAATAAAAAAGGGGACTTTTATTCATAATAGTTCATGTTATTACAATCTTCCACCCTACAGAAATATTTTCAATGAAATATAATTTTACCACACTAAAACAATTAGGGTAACTCAACTTCATCGCCTCCTCTGGTTCCCATGTCGCTTGTTCAAACATGTGGTTTCACCAAAAAAAATTATGAGGGGAATTGTCTTATGTCATAAAACATTTTCTCTATGACCTATGATCTTCACCTACTACTCCTCATAGGAAAGGTAATTCTCCCATGGTACCACTCTAGTATTGAGTATATATGAGTGGTATGGTATGAAATTTCTTATTAGGGAGACATGGAATACATCATGTCGTTGTAAAATGTTCGGTTTGAGTGCTAGTAGATAGGCCACTAATCCAATTTGATCAAGGATCTCAAAATAGCCGATGTACCATGGATTAATAATTCCTTCTTCCCAAATTGTACAACTGTTTTATATAATGATATGTAGAGGAATAACATGTGTCTAACATGAAACTCAATGTCTCTTTGATGATTTGTAACATAGATCTTCTGTCAACTTTGAGAAGCATTGATGTGCTGCTGAACAGTTTTAACCTTCTCTGAAATTTCCTCAATAATTTCAAGTCATAAAATATTTCATTCCCCAAAATCATTCCAACATTCTAGTGTTTGTCATCTATTCCCATAATGAGATTTATAGGGAACCATTTTAATGAACTAAATGAAAAATTTATATTATGATAACATCATCAAAGGGAGATGTTATCCCCTTCATCATTTGAAGTCAATTGATAATTATCTCAACATTTCCTATAGTTTTTTGATAATCCACTAATATTTTCCATCAGGTGTAGGATGATAGTCTATAAAAAAGTTTAGGTTATTGTTTAAAACAAGCTAGAGATGTTTTTCAAAAAATATATGTGAATCTTGGATCTTGATTCGACACAATCGATATTGGTCTCCATTGAGCCTTACTACTTCTCTAATGTCTATTAGTGTAAGTCAATACTGTCATAATTCCTCTAAAATTAAAATGATGTGTGCAGTATTTGTAATACTATCCAAAACAACTAAGATATCATATTTTTCCTTGGATTACTATGGATGTCTAATTACAAATTCCATGATTATGTTTTCCCATTTTCATATTGGTATGTGTAATGATTGAATCATACAATTTGAATTCTACCTTACATCCTTCACATGATAACATTACAATCACATTGGTGTAATGCGTGGTATACTTCTTCCTGTTATCCCACAAGTAGTTATTTTGTAGATATCGATACATCTTTTTTATTCATGGGTGAATGGAGAATGTTGAAATGTGTGATTTATCCAATAGTTCCTTCTTTAACATGGGATTTTATGGAACAAATAGACATATCCCAAATCAAAACAATTCATTCTTCATTAAAATTAAACTCTAAAGACATTCGATTTAATAATGTTTCCTCATTCTTCTAAATTCATGTAACAACTTTTTTACCGCCTTTTAACCTTTCAACAAGATCTGATTGAGAAATTATCTGAGAAATAATTCATGATGTTAATTTCCTTATGATTCCTAGGTCCACCCTCTTAAAATATATGAATAAAAAATCCTTATCATTTTTCATTGATGATAGAATTGTTGGATCCTTTATACTTATGACATCTGACACTTTGTTTGCATTCCCTAAATCAAATTTGATTGTGTAGTCATAATATTTATCTCTTTTTATGTTCTCCACTTCGTTGGTGCATATTCATCTCTTCATGTTTGAATAACTATATGAGACTTTCTGATCCATATATATTTCACACCTTATCCAAAAGTGATTATGCCACCAAATTTTCAATATGAAGATCACCAATTCCAACTCCATATCATGGGTGGGATAGTTTTTACCGTGAATTATCAACTTCCTTGTTGTGTTAGAAATGACTTTTCCATTTTTCTTCAACACACACAAAAATCCCTTCTTCGAATAATCTCTAAAAATTATGAAAAGTGACCCCTTGTTGGAAGTGTGAGGACATGTGAAGTGAAAATCCTCCTTTTCAACTCCATGATTATTTCATCACATTAATAATTCCAAGAAAAAATTACACCCTTCCATTTTATCTTGGTAGGTGGTTTAAAAATTGAGAAATTACTCAAAAATCCTCGATATTATCTAGATGACCCAAGGAAACTTCAGATATTTGTAAAAGATATCATCCTTTTCCATCCTTCAATTTATTATGTCGTTGAAGAATCCATATATATCCCACTAGTTGGGATGATATGCCCTAAGAATGAGAATTCCATCAACCAAAAATCACAGTAGTTGTACCTTGCCTATAGATTATACTTTATCAAGGTCTTAAGCGCAGTTCTCAAATGATCTTCATATTCCTCCATGGTTTGGGGGTAAATTAGAATATCAAACATAAATAATAAAACAAAAATGTTTAGGTAATCTATAAATATTATATTCATTAAATAAAATAATATTGTTGGAGCATTAGTGTGTCTTAATGTAGTCACTATGAACACATAGGTCCCATACCATTTACAAAAAGAAGTCTTGGGGATACCCCCTTCTACAACCAAACATGGTAATATCATACAGTATATCCATCTAGGAGAGGTATTTTTCCTACATAGTTTAGTGAACAAGTAAAAAATATCCACAAAATGATACATGTTATGTATCATGATCTTATTGAGACCATGATAAACAATAGATATAAGCATTGACCCATCCTTCTACTTGAAGAATATAATTGCTTCACCCCATGGTGATTCAATTGTAATATAAATCCTTTATGGAGATTCCCCGATAGTTATTTCTTTAGATTCCTATGTTTTAGAAAAAACATTCTATTCAGAGTCTTTGATATTGGTAATGCCCCGGGTATATGATTGATTGAAAATTCAACCTCTCAGTTATGAGGATGACTAGGAAATTCTTTTGGAAACACATCAGTGTATTCCATCATAGTAGGAATTTATTCGAGGATGATCATTTCCTTACACTCAATTATTTGAGATAGACACAGTTGATAAATAGGGGAAAAATATCTATTCCAGAGGTGATGGGTATAAAGCAGAGTCATCCTACCTCTTTCAATTGTATTGAAATAGGGTTAGATTCTATATATAAAGAATTATTTCCTTCTTCTGGAAATTTATGTTGGCATTATATAGGGAAATACAATCCGTGGACAGAATTATATCAAATTCTACCAATGGAATTATTAAATGGTTCGACAAGAAGATCATCCAAAAAATGTTGAAAAATAAGGTTTTATATACATAGGATAAATTAATTTTCCAATTGGCGGTTTTCACATACATCATTACGTCCATGCTTTATGGTGGTGTTCAAATATTTATACTTAACCTATCACGATGTGATGGAATGCATAGAACTATGCATGATAAAACTAAATTTCACTATTTGATTTTGGTTCTAATTTATCAAATATATACATAGGGATTACTATCATTAAGCTATTAAACACAGAAATGGTATTCCCCTGACAATAAATGGATAACATTTAATTTTCATTAACCTTCATAACATATAAGTTTCTGGGATTTAATTTTTGTTATTACTGATCAATTTAAAAAAATATATTCTTATTGTCATTTTTTTCTTAATAATGGTTTGTAATAATAATATGAATCTACCAAATAATATCCCCTATGAGTATCAAAATAGATGCACAGTAAGGCCCATTTTTTGTACCTGTTGACCACATGTCAGGCCTAGAACACTTTGTAAAATTTGTAACTCCTAGGTACACCTATGCCAAAACCAAATCCAATTTTAGTATATAGATAGGTATGAATTTTCTTGATAAACCCATTAATCTATACTTACCAACATCATGGTTTGTTTCAAACACTCAGTCATATACCTATGGGTTTTCACTATTTTTTTCTAATCCTAATCTAAAAAAACTAAACCAATAATCCGATACCATATATAACAAACAATACCTTTATTAAATAGTAACACATGATTTAATTACATAAATGTTCACTTAATACAACCATAATGATTGAGAGGACTTGTGTATTTGTAAAATTAGGTACATTTTATAACAACCTAAAACATAAAAAGAAACATCTTTATTGAATACATCCTTAACATGGCCAAAATGTTCCTTCCTACTTTACATTTCATGAGATAGCCTGAGGACATACATAAGAAAGGGGGGAGATATAAGGACCAGTAGGGGAATAAGAAGGGAATAACATGATGAAGACAATAAATGATTGAAAATAAGAATATTAAGGGAGAATAAAAAGGATATGAATATTGAGGCATGATATAACATGATAATCATGACATGGGAAATATGGAAGCAACTTAAAACGATGCATTATAAACATAGGTCAAGGATAAACACATAAGAATTCACGGTGGAAAAATTCCCATAAAGGGTTCAGTTAAAACCATATCCCACCATGACATATAATGATACTAAACATTACCCAAATTATTAGAGCACTATTAGGGCACATGATTCATAATCATTTCATTCTCATGCTTACATTTTCCACATATATCATATATCATGGATTTATTCAACTGTAATTTTCTTCCACAATAATGTAATGGGGGATAAAAACATCTAATCCCATAGTAAATAATTACATGTTTATAAATATAAATACCCTTAATCGAGAATTGTGAACAGTATTCACAACACAATTATTTTGGAATGGACAATCATTGTGCAAATTTGGTTTCAAAACAACGTCACATAGAAATTTATAAAATAGTCTGATTTGAGTGACATTTGCATATAATAATTTATAAATAAAATTTAATACTATATAGGGATGGAATTAAATTATCCAATATAATAAATTTTAAATTGAATACATTACAAAATAAAGATACATGACAAAATATGAGTAAGGGAACAACCCATACAAAATTGTGTCTTAATAATAGGTGGAGATAATGGATTATAAGAGAGTTAAAATAGAGTTATAGGGACTATCATCATTTTTAAATACAATTTTATATAAGGGGGTATTTAATAACATATTCTAGAAAGAGAAAAAAGAAACTAAAACACATAGCATAAAAAGAATGATTCATAAAAGAGGAAGGTGAAAAATACCTTATGGAATTTTAGCATCGTAGCAGGTGTATATAAGGGTCAATAAGAGTTATTTGTGAGGGTTAAAGGGGATATCATCATTTAAAAATAAAATGTAAACTAAGAGGGGTTTGTAATAATTCCTCAGACATAATAAAATTGAAATTGAAAGGCATATCATAAATGAAATGTTTGATAAAAAGAGTAGAGGGAGAATCTATTACTTGAGTGTGTGACTCCAAATCCTTCAGAGGGTATTATTGAGGTCTCGAGAGAAACTTCAGTGGAATATAGAGAGTATTTTTTAGATTTTGGTCTTTATATGATGTGTTTTAGTGGATATAAATTTGTGTTTTGGTGGATTTATATAGGAAAAGAAATAGATTTCAATCTTATTTTTGCTTCCGACACTACATAATAAAATATTCAAAACCCTAAACAATTCTATGGTTTTCTGAATGGTTTTCCCAAATGGGGTTTGATTAATATTATATTATATGAACAAGGGACTTTGATAATAACATATTTCTCTAGCTTATGTGGAGGTGAGTCACACTCTTAAAAAAATTATTTTAAAATCGTAAAATATATTTTAATTCAAGGATGATTCATTTAGGATTTATATTTTAATTAAATAAATATAGAATTAAGTTATTTTAAATGAAAAATATAAATTTTTCAGATGATCCATTTTAATGTATATTATACATCACTACCAGACAATTATGATGTCATAAAACACAATACACATTTATTCGATATTTATTTTTACCCCAAAAATTATTCATTGAAACAAAATTATGAAAAATTCCGCATTAGATAACATCTAAATTCTGTTTTCAAAATAAAATTCATTTTTTCTAAATAATTTTGTAAATATATGAAATTTTAATTTTAATATAATAACCAAAATTTATTGAAAATTATGGGTTTTTGAAAAATAAGCATTTTTTAAACCATTATACAAATTACATTTGAGGTCATAAAAATTAATTGATCATTTATATTTGGTAAATATTCTTTAATTAAATAGTTACATTAATTTTTTTTTAAAAAAAATCCACTAATTTATCAATTCATTAATTTAATTTGAATATTAACCAAAAATATAATTGTGATCTAAAAATAATTTAAAATCTGACAACAAAAATATGAATGTATATGAATAATTATATTAAAAATAGTTTATATATTTATATTTCTAGGGTCTTGAAACATACACATTTTATACACCACCATAATTCTTATGAGTAAGGTATGTGGTGATGGTGAATTCATGGGGATATTCGGTGAACATGGTTTGGTCTGTAATCTCGATGAGCATGAACATCCCCTGTAAACAATTTCATTCAAGAATATTTTATTAGATCATAGATTGTTCTTGGTATAGGTCAAAGAGAATAAATGTTATCACCCACAGAAGATATGATAAATGGGCCTTACATGATATAAGCATAATGGTTGAGGCCATCGCTTCCTTTTTTATGCTAGAAGGATTTGTTAAAACCCTATATTTATACTAGTTATGTGGTCACTGTTCAATAGATATATCATCAATGGAAAATATTATAAATGGTCATTTAAATACAATTGGATATAATAAACACATACGTGAATGTGATTTATATTTAATTAAAATAAAGATGAGAAATTTTATTCATAAGAGTGCAGTTCGTTACACCAAACACACAAAACTACTCTTTAAGGGGTCATGTTAATGGTTTAGTATACCATATTTCATCTCTAGAAAACACAAAAAGAACACCCATAAATAAAACATGTGAATTATTATTGTTATGGTATTTAGGATGGTACAAGAAACCTTTCTTTCAAGTACGATTTCTTGGTAATTTATTATGTTAATCCATCATGTACATATTGAGAAAGGTAGAAGGTGGGTCTCCATTCATAAACTATTTAATTTTAAGAAAATATACCCAAAAATATCCATTTATCCTAAGTAATTAACAAGATGTGGTGACATAACAAATAATACACATGATAAATTTATAATAAAATATAATATCCTTGTGAAACATTTATGTGAATTTTAATGAAAACAAATTATAATCCCTGCATATGTCAATGTTGAATTTATATTTAATGATAATATGAATTTTAAATTAATTTATTTCTAGCCTATGATCTAGAAAATTATTTTTTGAAATATCACATCCAGAAATAGTGGAACCCACTTTTTCTCCAAAATGGTTAGTTATGAATCATCTAATGTGATTGTAAATGAAAATATATATTCACATATGAATCACATTTCGATAAGATATATGAATGAAATATATGGAATTTCTAGGATTCACTATGTTAGGGGTGATGAAAATGATAACTGAATTAAAAAAAGGTGTAAAAATTAATAACACATTAAGTAATCCGATATCCAATAACATCTATGGATTCCAAAAATAATAAAGTAAATATCTAATTATAGATTATAGATTTTTCATTTTTAATGAAATATATAGAATAATTAAATTAATTTTTATAGGAAAAAGTAAATCTATAAACATACATTATCCATTGCCACCTTGTTATTATAAAAAATACCCCATTGACACCATTGTTAGGAACTAGGGTACACAGAACATTTTTAAAGATATTAATGAAAACATTATTAATATTTAATAAGGATACATGTTTGATAACCCCTTATTAATAATCACATTAATAATACTCTAAGATAGTTTAGACTTAACAGAAGCATGAACGTATTAATTATTTCAATCCCCATCCTTAATCTAATGAATTATAATTATATTCTTGAGGAAATGATTATTAAAAATGTTATTCATAATATATTCAACTAAATTCATTTCTATGTTATATATAAAATGGTCTTCTAACCCCTCAGGAATATCAATACTAATATATCATATCTCACATTTAATATTTTCTATACACTATATGAAACTAAATCTACCATTTCTAGAACTAGAAACAGGATCTCTTTTCTATTACATAATCAAGTAGCAAAATGATGGTTATTTTTTGTTGAATAGTTGGGGATCCCGACCTAGTGCACATGGTTATAGATTCTATCATCTTTACACCAAAAATATTTAAAATTAATGGAATCATCTTTCAAAACCCATATATATATATATATATATATATATTCAATACCAAGAAAAGTGGTCATTGATTAAGGGATGGATTAATCTTACACCATAATCATTACAATAAGATAACCATATTCAATTAACAAAAACTCAATAAAATTAAGTATGAATACGTTTTGAACTTTTCATTATTTAGAAACTTGTATTGAAAACCTGAATAAGTATGATCATAAACATTATGATCATATTTAGATTTATTAATATGCAGAATATAATTGAGGAAAATTTTACATACAAACAATGAGTCCACCCTGGAAGAATGATAATTAAAATCTACTAAGATAATCCATGGTTTTTTGTTATGGTATTGCCATCCAAAATCATACCATCAATCATCCTAGTGTATTCTTGTTTTATAAATAATAAATTATTTAATCAAAGAAAATATCTTCTCTCTACCTAACATTAATGTGTAAAAAATAAACTAATTGAAATCTCTCTTATTGAAAAATAAATATGATTACAAATAATGGTAATCATTCATAATTACCATGTATAATATTATTAATTTCATTCAGTACAAATTCCTCAAAAATAAATCAATAACGCCATCATGATCCATCAAAATAGTAGTTATTAATGTAACAAAAAGAACTATTCTACCTTTAAAAATAACGTCTTTACGTTCAAAATAATTCATTTAGCATATTTATGAATATTATATTTTTTTCATTCATAAATAGTGAATAATTTCATTGAAATATTTCCCCAAATTTCCATGAATTTCATGAATGTTTATTCATTTTTATATATTAAATATTTTTTATCATTTAAAATTAAAATTTTTATTTTAATATTAAAAAAATTAATATCCAATAACCGTTGGGAATGTTTTGATTCCCCTTCTTCTGTGAGAGTAATTGGGGAATTTTCCACTGATCTATAAATTGGGTTATGTGTTTTAACACCCTTGTTTGTCGGGGAAATGATCTGGTTAAAATCCTTTAAGTGGCATGGTCGAGTGTTTGTTGTGTTCAAAGAGTGTGAAACCGATCTAGATGACCAATTACCAAAATAATCCAAATTCTCCACAATAATACCATTATTATTATTTAAAATTGTAGAATCAATATAACCCAATTTTTCTTTAGTAATCTCTATAATGGACTATTATATCCACTCCCCCCAATATAAAACATAACATCCTAGTCCCAATTCTCCCTCACATGACCATAATGGGTCACAAAAAACATTATTTATGCATAACAATATGAGAGAGGTTACTAACTTGTATAATGGTTTTATGGAATATAGTTGGGATATTATACACTATGGTACATTTCTTCAATGAATACTGAAATAGGCAGATCAATAACGACATAAAACACAATTATAAAAATATTGAATAATAAAAAATAAAATAATATTGATATACCATGTCATTCCATGTTGTATGACATACTAAATTACATTATTAAATCAATACAATTAAACATAAAAAAGTCCCCATCAAAAAACCTAAAATCCATGTCCAAAACAACATGCTTAGTCCTGTATCTAAGATCTAGTCACATCTATTATGAAACTAATATAGAATATGTCCCATTTCACTTATCATAAATTTAAACCATGATGTATTAGGATTTTCTAGAATGATCCCTGACAAGGTGTGAGTAAAATATACTAGGAAAACCACTACAATTTATAAACTACCAAGTCTGAATAATAATGCAAGAAGTAGTACAATATACATGGGAATTAATTTATTAATTAAAACAAAAAAACCTATAAACTATTAGGATACATGTTGACACCTGAATTCATCTAAACCATATTTTTCATGATTCTAGATGTCTCTGCCAATTAAGGGATTCAATTTACTGAGTTGGATTGCTCACACCATAGTTGCAATATCCTAGAGAGGATGAATCAACTATATATTAGAATGTTACCAGTCAATAATACCTTGGGAAATAGAATTTGACTTTATTTTAATTCCAACTATTGATCCAGAAATGTTTCTCGAGGTATAATTTACACTAACAAGGGTGAAATAACCTTGTTAAACTAGGCACTATGTGATTACAATGTTGGTGGTACTTATGAGTTCTATTGTTGAATCTACCATTACTAAGGAGAAGTATCTATTTAATACAGTTTGAGTTCCCAATCTAGAGACACATAAGTGATAAAATGGCACATTACCCATGCCAAGGAGAATAGTATCATGTAACCATTGATCATGAAAAAAAAATCAAAATGACTTGAAAAACCCAAACATGCAAAATGTATTACCATAATTCATATTAGATATTTTCTCCAAATTACCAATTATATGTAATTTATTTCATTATGACATGTTAAAAATAATAACAATAATTATAAAAATTATAAATTAGATATAGATTAATTCGACTAAAAATCACATGTTGTTGTTTTTATATCCCACCACATCATCATTCTAAAACCAATTAAATTATAATTAGACACTTTCAATACAATTGTAGTTTTATCAAAAAAATAACACAAATTTAAATAATGCATTAAATCAAATATTATATGATAATCCAAATAGAAATTGTAATTTTCATAGGCTTCTATTTTCATTGTTTCCAAATTTAAAAATGGGGTCAATGGTTTCCATACCTCTATAGTGTAAAAAGTTCGGGCCACATTTCTAATTGTCACATCCGGATCCACGGAAGGTATGACCATATCGTTTCTGAAATTTTAGTGTTTTAAAATTTATTATAGGTCAAAAACATGAAATTATAGTCTAATTTCATGGGGTTCATAATAAAAAATTAAATAAAATAGATAGTACATAATTGTTTTAGACCAACCATTTCAATCCACATAGAGAGAAACTATCATCATGTTTCGAAGAAACGGTAAACCCCACAATCCAAGTTCGATGTATTAAGGATTTTATAATGAGTCAAAGAACCAATAAAATTTGTTGGGGAAGACACATGATCATTGTAGAACCTTAAAAATTCATAAATTATACATTCGGGTAAAATTAGGGGTGATTAGTGGTTTAAATTTGGGTTTGGGTGGAATACAATGTTTCATCCCCTAAAATATTTAGAAATGATTATGGCCTCCCCGTATCAATTGATATTCTACCATCTTCTAGTTTGGATGTGATCCCCACCAAATAGAAGGTTACACTCTTCCTAGACAACCATTATTCTGAACCCAAGCTGTTGATGTGTGGGTCACAACGGCTTGCTGGAGAGCCTCCTATAAGATTAAGGATATTGTAGGTGGCACAATGGTTGGCTGGTGTACTATACCTACCAGACAGTGGTGATTATTATTTAAAATTACAACATACCATTTCTAAAAACTTTCAAGATAAACCAGTCAAGAACCAAAATACACCAAAAACAATTTCTAGAACAATAAAAATGGATTCATTACAAATGTTTTTCTTTTTGAATAAAATCAATGAGGTTTTAATTAGAGACTTAAAAGATGAACGTACCAGGGAAATGAAAAAATCTCATAACCTCCCCACCAAATAACATCTCATCCCAAATGCATACAAGTATGAATCATAGAGAGGTACCATAAATAAACTTCGGCCACTACACTCATATATCATTCTCCCCTCCTAAGTATCCACCTTAACACACACATTCTGTTACTATACATTCACTCTAGGGAACTTCCTCCCCATATATAATTTTATAATACAAATCATATTCTTATCAAGGGAAAAATCAAATTCACACCTCACATCATCAACATCTATCTCTTTTAAAGGATCAATGTTGTATCTCAAAGTTATTGAAATAAGAATCAGACCATAAATTGAACTATATCTATGTGAGATATCTAATTGGTACACAACTAGACTAATCATATCCACCATGATAAATTACATGAGATATATACGTATTAACACATATTTATTTTTGATAAATGGTCTCTTTAAACCTAGAAAATAATAAAATAAAAACTATATGTCCATCTTCAAACTCTAGAGATCATATTTGATTTCCATCATAAGACATTTTTTATATTTTTATGTTTACCAACAATTTTTTTTCACATGGCATATTAAGATGTCTCGTGTATGATAATGGGTCAATGAAGTACTAAATCATCCACCACTAACCATAAAATAGGTGAACAAAATGAAATTACATATAATACATCCAAATCATAAATTTGAATCAATTAGTGTAATTAATTGTTTTAAAATAACTCCAAAAGTTGTTGATTCTATCATGATCTACTGATGTCCCAAACAAGAAAATGTATTATTTCATATAGAATATGAATAATCCATTATTATTGGATATTATACTCATGGTGATAGGTGGTACTCAGATGGAAATATTATTTCATTTCCAATTTAAGGGAAAACCTAAATCATGATATGGAATGGGAATCTCTATCCGATATAAATATTTTTTTTGAAAAAAATGCATTTGATCTATCATGAAGCATTAATATGAGCCTCACGTCATACTATCCTCCATGTGAAATCCCATAAATCCATAACACCACTCATAAAGTGTATGACCCATGTTTAAAAAACATCACAATTATATTAATGAACCTCTGGAAAAAAATCCCACCCTTAAAAAATTATGTTTCCCCACACACATGTGTTAGTTTCTCTTGCACCAGAGTTCATTGAGAAGTCCCAACATATCTTAAAAATCATGCATACAATTACCAAATATTAAATACATATAAACAATTTATGGAACGAAACCACATTTAAATGTCCCTGACTCAGTTCTCCCTCCCTAAATAATGTTGGGTTTCATAGAGACCACTAGCTTGTCTCCCCTTATTTTAAAGGATTCAAACTAGTAGTGAAGGTATAAAAGACTTAGTGGAGAGACTATATCCTATAAAATGATTACTTATAACAAGTTTAGAAAATATATGCATAACATAAATCCAAATAACAATCAAAAACTAGTTTATTATATGATTCAATCCATACTAAAATTCATGATGAAATCCATAGAAGAAAACAAATAAAAATTGTATCCATATAGAATGACATGAAAATTCAAGTCTCGTACCCAATGCTCGGTATCATCTCCATGCTCCAATGAATCAATATGTCAACCAATAAAGAATAAGTCCCCATTCCATTGTCTTAACCTTTAAACATGAAGTATTCCATTGTACCAAATGAATCATTAATTGGGTGAGAGTAAAACTAAGTAGGACTACACCAATAGTGTCTAAAAATACAATTAGAATAATATTTCATCAAATAATATGATAATAAAAGGAATTAATTCATAAACTAACAATTATCATCAAATAAACCATCTAACCCTCATGATATTGGTTGACATATAGGGTTAGAAAAACCAAATTAGGAAGAATTTTAGATGGCTCTACCCAATGGTGGATTCCCCTATATATTGTGAATAAAATATACCATTAGTGGATTCACATTTTATGGATGAGTCACTTTATAGTGTAACATACTCAAACATCTCACCCCTAGAAATCAATACTATAATCAATGTGGATTTCTCGGCCCGAGTCTCTTACATATTCTCATGGTGAATTACCAATGGAAAAGGAGAAGCAACTATGTCATCCTGGACTCCTAGGGGAATTCCCATGCTATATCACCTTACATGTTAAGATTATGCATAGACTATTCCATTGGAATGTGACCATGTCATACTGTATACTATAAAAAATCGAATACTATTTAAACATACATTTTCCCATTGCACATTTCCAAGGAAAACATAAATATTTTCATGTAACCTTGAATCAAGTACATGAAATCCAATTGAGTTCCCAAAAAAAATATTACAAAGAAGTTATCATATTTCTTATTGGTAAATTTATACAAACTATCATTTATCAAAAAATTATTCTACAATACCGTGTAATTAATTATCATAATAATTTAATCAATTATCATTCCCATATTAATTATTTAAAATAACTATTTAAATTCAACTGTATCAATATCTTATTATGTCATCAATCCAAATTGATTACATGCTAATTCATCACATTGATTCTATGTTAATAGTTATCAATCTTATAAGAGTAATTCTTCTTATAATCCGAATTTAATTAATTAAACTAACGAATAAAAAATTATAATTCTTTATATGGATATAGTTTCATCAAATCCATATTCCATGATATGGTCATAGGTTGGAATACAACTTAAGTGGTCGCATGTTTCATTCTTAATGAAAATAGACCCGGTAAGATATGCGGAAGGTCTAAAAATATGATTTCATAAATTATATTGGTATACCAATTAAAAATTTTCATGTAAACAGTGTTCCATAATTATTTCATATGTTTCATATTTAGAAAAACAAATCAGACCATAGAGATTTAAAAAAATGTACCATAGATACAAATTAGAAGGAAAAAATAATAAAGAATTATATCAATGTCCATTATTGAAATCTATTGTCCATATTGTTTAGATATAAATGTGGATTAAATAACCAAGGTATGGTTCGTGATAGTCCACATTTTCTTTAGAGAAACTTCATAATTATAAACTCTTACATTATGTCAAAATTTTGGGTGATTAGGTGTATTATTTTCCAAGTAAAAATAGATATTCTTATGCATCACTAATCATTTCCATCAAGATTCTTCAAGCTAGATCGTTAATTTGTCAAATAGTTATTGGTTTTGTCTTATTTTAATTCATAGTTGGGAAACAAAGTATCTTTCTAGTGAATATCCTATCATAGAAGCACCCTTTACAATCCCAAATGTATACTTGTGGGTGAAATATACAACATGATGATCCTAAACTAAGATTATTGAAATTCTTTGAAGACCACATGCTACTGGTTGATTGAATCAAGTATCTAATCATGCTAAATCATATTCATTTCTACAAACCACCTATGGATTCCAACTATATCAAATTATAAATTCTTAAAACACTATAGAAATAATGCTTTGACCAATAAACAAGACATGATTACCATGGTTGAAATAGTTTAACAATAATGTAATATCATCAATAAAATTATAAAATAGGATCATACCCGGAAAAGGATATTATATTTGAGAAAAATTATCAATAGGATCATCATTATCTAATGAAATAGTGGTTTAATCTATATAATGATAAATAACATCACCTTATAGAAATTTGGTTTATAAATATCCTCAATATTCAGACTAATAAAAGTGTAAATATGAAATTAATGTCTTAAATTGTCTAATTTAAACCATGAAAAATTATTTAAAATTTCAAAGGTGTCGGGATAGGACTTCAGAAATAAAAACTAGAGTGGTTTCATAATATATTCATAGTTGGGAAGTGAATGACCATAAAAATGATATTTTTAAATCGATCTTATATCAATTCATTAAACACTTCATACTGATATACATTTCCCATAAGGATCCTACAATTATTCTTGTTCAAGAGTATACACTCATGGGCCTTTTTGATAAAGAGATGAGTATATTCTCTAAAAATTGTAAACGTTGTGACGTAATTTGTGAAAATTAATATACCAATCAATCAATCAATCCTTATTTTGTCTTCATCTTTCAATAGATATTGTTGATTAGTATTAAAATTCTCTCACATAGAGATGAAATAAACTATAATAACCCTAATTATAATTTTTGGACCTCTGATTCAAAATATGAGGCCTATTATTGAATGAACATGGAATAATATTCCATTTTTCATTCATAGAAATATCCTCAGAGAATGCAAACAAGAAAATTATGCATGTAAAAATAAATATATGAAAAATCTAATTCTATCCCCACCATGATCAAATTTTTATTTAAATTATTAATATTTTTTAGGTTGGAATGAATAATTCTAATATACTTTAAAAAATCACAATATACACACTTTTGTTTTATCATATAATTTTTTTCAGGTGTATTTTTAATCAAATTATATATTCTTCTAAACAACCATTTTTGTTTTCTTCAATATATTACGAAATATATTTCCATGTGTAGATTTATTGGAATAAAATTTAAAAGTATGTTCTTATTATTTTCATAAAATAAGTATTTTATAAGAAGATTCTCTATTTTTTTTCTAAAGGATGAATTTTGGCATTATTGAACAAATTTATAAATAGAATTAATGTAAGTGTGAATCCATTAAAATGAGATAGTGATGTTTCTTATGCAGTTTCCATTGATCCAAGGAATTAAGGAATTTGAACGATTAGGTACGGTGTAAAAAATCTCTATAAATAAAAACATTAGAAGGAGGTGAGGAAGTTAAAAGAACATGAATAAAGGATTATTACCTTTTGAAGCATGTAACTTTTCATTTCCTTATGTGATTATATATTTAATAATTTTTAAGAGTTTTCCCTTTACTTGTATATGTGTGTGAGGATAAATTGAAAATTATCTAATGATTATTCTACTTTTGTTTTTTTTGTTATGATATTTGATATTTTGGGATCCTATGGATGATAAAATAGACATTCATTTCGATATATTTAGATTTAGGGCTTCTAGATACAAAATTGTTAGAAATTTTAATTAAGTGAGATCAACAGATTACATAGGGTAGATTGAAATTCAATATAATCATGATTATTGAGAGATAATATTATTTTGTAATAGAAACCTACTGTAGGTTCATATTAAGGGATATTTAATTTCAGGTCGATGGAATTCATTACCAGTTTCAGTTAAAGAGAAGAGCTCACTCAATTGACATGTTCTATGTTTTGGTTAAACTTTAGATAAGATTATGTTTATATACAACACCTTTGTGATTTTTTTATATAGATTTTCTTAGTTAGTTTTTTACATTAATTTAAAATTTTCATTTTTTCCCAATATTTTAATAGAATAACATCATTCAGAATGCCTGTTATCATTACTCCTGATTCCTTTTTTATGTTTGTACAAATGTGTGATTCTTTTAATGTTTGAAAATAAATAACTGACACTCATTATTTTTAATATATAATATATTTCCCATGTTAACATATATTTTTCTATAAACCATCTGAAAATCTTATCATGGATATTTAAAAAAACCATTCTGATTATCCCATTATAAACCTTCATAACAAGGTGGTATTAACTAATTGTTTTTTAATAAAGAAGTCCATCATGAATGAGTAAATTTTATGATTCTATTTAAAATATTGATACATGCTTGATCATGACTATATTCCCGAAAACCTCTGAAAATAGGTAATCAGAATAACTAATTTATAGAGAATAGTCTAAATAGTTAGATTAGGTTAATATTTAAAATTACACTACAATTCATGCAAATAGAGGGAGATTTTAAACATTGGGTTTCATTAAATTTTATTGATTTTAAGAAAAATAATAGGTCATAAATAATATTATTTTAGTTTAATAAATAAATATTTTTTTACAATGTAGTATAGTACTTGTAAATCATTAAATTACATTATAAAATATAATTAAAAGTCCATAAGTTCATTTCATAACAGATTTAGTTGGTTTTTAACAAAATAATTTTTTCAAAAAAATATTAGAAATCATAATTTTATGATCTCATACCAATGAAAATAAATAAATTACATTAAACTGATTTTCTAAAATACTTATATAGGAGAAAGATAAAATAGTATATTTTAATCAAGATTTTAAATCACATTATTACAATTATATACACACATTAATAATATTAAAATTATCTATTTTGACAAAAATGATATGAATAATAAAACATGACAAAATATCCTAAAAAATTAAAATATTATTGATTATCAGTGAAAATAATTCATAAAATTTTTGGATATTCATTACGGGACTTATAGGTTTTATGTCAATTTCTGAATACTTGAAATTAAAAATAAAATAATTCATCTTGAAAAATAATACACAATATACCTCACCATGGTTAAAGGTTAAATTAATAAACTCAATTAAGGGATAAGAAACCCAAAAAACTCATTCAACCATTTGTAACATGGTAATCATCCCCCAAAAGGTTGATCAAATCTATCCATGAATTAAATTGCAACATCTGATGATTATAATTCTATATACCATATATATTATTAGTCACACTATCATAGTATTTATTGACGAAAAAACTTTTTTAACTATGTCCCTAGTACCCAAATTCTCTTCTATACACCAAATTAGTGTTTTAAATGTCCATACGATTGCACAAGTGCTAATGGGTATCACATGTGTGATGGGTGATTGACTTAACCTTTTTATAAAAAAAGGAATAAATGGGAACAATTGAAATATAATTAATGTATCCACATCATGAAACATAACAAAAATTCCATAACATTTACAATAAGCACCAATCATGAATAAAATTATGATATCATGTCCAAAAAATGAACTTAATAATTCCCAACTATACTAATATGGAATTATTATCTATATATTCCTCATCAATTGTTCCTCATATGTGCTAAAGGACCACCCCTTATCTAATGACAGAGTAAATACCTACATGGTTGATCATGGAGAACCAATATATAAACCGAAATATTTTTACTTTTTGGGTGTGATGAAAATACCATTATACAGTACCATTAAACTATGTAATTTACTTTAGAATCAAAACATATAGAAGTACGTTTTAATTTATTATGAATTACCATTATTAAATGTATAAAAATAAGAAACTCAAATCATGTTTCCATTTTTTTCAAAATACACCATAATTAAAAAGAATTTGAATGAGGATCAAGTGAAAAAATTCAAATGGAAGCATAGGAATACAAGAAATAACAAGAAGTATAAAAGATCCATGGTGAAATAACTCATAAAGTAAGTAGAAAAATAAGAAAAAATATGACATAAAATTACCACCCAAATGAATAAACCTCCACATGGGATAAGAACCTTGTTTTCACTAGGATAATATTTATTTTTCCTAGAAAAACACTTACTAGCCTACTGTGAAACATGATTCAAACCCAACACAAACATATACTAATAAACATTCTAAGTAATAATCGCAAATATTTTTCAAGAACATAATTTGTAGAATCTTGATAGTTTAGTAATATATGGTAGATGATAGTGAATCTAATTTACCATTAATTATACAAAATGTTCCTTAATAAGCATAATCAAGTGCTTAACAAAAAAATAATCTATTGGATAAAAAATATATTTCTCTACAAATAATAAAACCATTGAAAAACAATGTGAAACACTTTTTTATGGAACTAAATATAAATAAAAAAAATTATATTATTTGGAAATAACAGTCTCAACCATATTTATAAAATAATATTTAAATATAAAATATACCATTTTAGGGGATTAATGACTTGACTTCCTTTGAAATTATTCAATACGGAAATAAAATTTTATTCCAAATATTCATAAAAATTCATTTCATGAGGAAACAATAAAAATAAAATTTATCAAACATCGCGGATTGAAAACCCATATAAAAATAGAAATTACCTATAATGATTTCATAAAACTCATTACAAATATCATTTATTAGATAAAAAAATCACTAACTCTTTTTAGGAATAAATAATAATTAAATAAAATAACAATTGAATTGGTTGAAATCAAGTAAAAATGATTACGAATAAAGAGGATGACAAATTAAATAAACTCCAAAAGCCACCTACCTAGAAAAGGGTGTAATATTCTAAACATCCTAATGTAATGTTTGTTCAGAGATACAAATGACTCCAATACATAGTCTATGTCAAATTTACTTTAGAAAATTTGGGATTTTTCTTGAAATGACCCCAAGAATTACATTAACCATAAGAGTAGAAATGTGTGATAATGAGAGAATCAACGAAATCCATGTATAAAGAGAGAATAAAATAAATGAATTAATTACCAATACCAACCCTTAGATTGTCAATGGATAAATATTAAAGAATGAGGGACAATGGGGATCTCATTAGGATCTTTTTTACTAATATTTGTATTAATGTTGAGACGATGTCATGATATAGTTATTATAAAACCCCACGGTTTTTCTGGAAATATTATTTTTAGCAAGATTAATGTTTTAATAAACCATGACTAGAATATGATAAATACATAGGATCATTGAAAATATATGGAATGAATTTTCCATTTTGTTTACCAAATCATGATCTAAAAATTCAATGGAAACTATTTATAATCTTACTCAACATTGGATTGGTCTGAAATGCATCCTCTAACCATGTCCCAACTGTGTAGGGATACACATAAATAACATTAGGCCACATGGTTACTATGAATCAGTTTCATACTTCACGATGTTCATGCATGAATTCTAAATTATAACCCTCCATGTATAAGTATATTCTTCATTAATACATCTAACAATATTCTAACCACACTCTAATCATTTAATTTAATGCTAACAATTTAATAATATTCTATGTGGTAACTCCCAATCATGTTCTAATAGTGCTAAAACTATGAATCCTCATCTTTTAAAAAATTTCAAATTTTAACCTTCCAAATTTTAAAAACCAATTGTTGAATAATTATTTATCAAATTGAAAAAGTGTGTAGTTTTATACATATTCATATAAAACCCATATTGAAAACATAGGGAAATCAAGGTGGTTAAAAATGAAATTCTAAAAAACATTTATAATAATATATTTTAAAAAATTGATTAATATGGGATATAAAACCTATTCATGTTAGTAAGCATAGGATAAAAATATGAAAAATATATAAATAAGATAAAAAAGAAAAGGTCATGGGTTCATCTGGTTTCTAATAGATATATAAATTAACTGGGAATGGTATTTTAAAATGAATAGATAGAGAGAGAAGGAGAATAATAATTCTTTATAAAAAACAATTTTTCTTATTTGGAATAATTTCATTGAAGATAAAACATGTCATTGAAAGAGAAAAAATTTCTAAATTGGCGATGTTCCATGTCATATAAGTGTTATAATATATTTTTTTAAATGTAAATGTATTATCAAGAATTGTTGCCAACAAAATATAAGTTTAAAATAATATTTTTAAATGAAACTATATTTGAATCATTGTAAAATTAAAATTACAGTTATAAATATCGGATACTTTCATTTTATCATGTTCATAGAAAAATCCTACAATATTGTATTCAAAATATTATTTTGGTGGATATATTGGTGATGAATTTTTTTAAGTCATACCCCTGATATACTCATTTTTAATTACTAATTATCCTTATAAATAATTATACAGCTCTTTTATGTAGATGTTTTCTATATCCAATGAGATAGAAGATTAAAATAGTTCTGGTCACATTAGGAATTTGACTAAAAATATTGAATATAGGAATCATTAAAATTTGATAATTTGAAGCAATTATACAGACATAGCCCCTCCAATTTTTTTGTATATTCTTATAGGTGTCTACAAATAGTAGTAGAGACCTATGAATGATATTTTTCTAATGAGTATACGTTTTTTTATTTTAGGAATCATTTTATTTATACATTTTAATGAAATTTATTGTTACATAAGTTATTAATTAATATGGAAAATGTTAATTTAATAAATTTATGTGGATTCTATAATTTAGTGGGAGGAATTATCATATGTTAAAGGATAAAAGGTTTCCAAAATTTTTATCCTAATTTTGGGTTGTAGTGGAAACTTATAGTATTTTTATCTATTAATTGTGGATATGTAAATAGTAAAATTTGTAAAAAAAGGAATATATGTGATGATATTTGAGACATAAATTACATTTTAGGATAAATTCTGAGGAAGTGTACATGAAGGTGTTTGTGATAAATATTACCTATGGTATTTTTCTTATTATGAGGGATATATATCATGATGATAAGAATGTATAGAAATTAAATTTATAGGGTATGAAAGAGAATATATAGTACGTTTAGATTATTTTTGATAAAGTAATTCATATATGTCATTAATGGATTATGAATCTATATGAACAATTGGGTATTGTAAAATATATTAAAATATTCATTATTTTTTATGAACATAATATCTCTAAATGAAGATAAGTTTTTGGTGAAGTAGTCACATCATAAATATCATGTCATAGATGGGTTTACATTAGAGGGTTTTTGTAGTTTCATGATAATATAATGTATATCAAAAATAAATGGCTGAATAATTATTGTTATAATTACAATTAAAGTGTCATAAGTGAAAAATTAAATGAATTTTGAATACATAATTTAAGGAGGATATATGAAAGGCTATGATGTAATAAGAAGCATGGACATGTGATGATTTGTGAGCTGCACATAATGTTGAACACATGTTCTAATGAAGTTTGAAAAATAAATATTATTGAAAACACTAGAAAACTGAATGTGAATCATATTCTGATCATTATTATTGAATATAGTTAATTGGATAATGTCATGAGAAATTAGTTTATATGATAATTATTTTTGTGGAGAGATTTGAATTTTTGATTAATTATTGTGTAAATAAGAATTAATAACCTTGTTTAAATACTTTAGAATTTATATTTGTATTATTAGTTTTCAATGAAGAATTATTATAACCCTTTTTATAAGGGCTCAATTAAAAAATTAGTGAACATAGGCCTTATGTAGAAGACAGTTGAACCACAACCACTAAGAAGGATGTAGAAACCAGATTGACCAAAACTATAAACCAAAAATGGATAATAATGTAAGGATGGGAATAGATGAGCCAACATATGTATGTGAGTACACAGTCTGAAGAAGAGATGAATAAAAATGTTTATAACCTATAATGTGGATGAAAACACATATTGTAGTAGAAGAATATCAACAAAAAATATATTCATGTGTAAGGGTGCATGTTGAGTAATAAAATATTCTCATTTCGAATCCAAAAATGACGTCAAACAAAGTTAAATAAATGAGATTTATTTATATAGTAAAAAATTACATTTCTCTATGCACATTAATTAATCCAAAATGATGACATCAGATATTCTTACAAAAAAATCCCTAGTTTATTTGTAATGGAATTTGAATACATTTTATATTCATAAGGAACATGAAAATAACATTGTAAAGCCATATAAACCATGAAACAATTAAAATGATCATAAAAATAATTGAAGAATGGAAAAGGACAGAAAACTGTGTGGTTGGAAGGTGATGTCATGAGGTCATTACAAGATGAAGGATTTCTTGATTCTACATGTTCAGTTTGAAATGATGGAATTACAATGTGCACAAAATTTTAATAATTCTCATGAAATTATTGAATGATGTATGTGTGTTAAATATAATAGAAAATTATGATATTAATCATAAGGTTTTTAAGGGGAGAAGTGTGAATCCATGAGCTGTATACATAATGAGAAGAGTAAACAGTGCATCTTCAGTATGTGTTATGAATTGGAGAGTTTTTTATGTTCATCTCTGAATTTGATATATTCTCCCTTAGAGTACATGATGCTGTATTTATCTCCTAGATAATGTAAAACTATATATTTAATGAAATAGAGGTGATGTTTTTTCCAATGTCATTTGAGTTTGAGACTTGAAAAAATTTTCAAACAGTATTGTAACATCACGTTTTCCCATATACTATGGTGGAAATCCGCAAAACATTTTGAGGTAGGGAACATCATTACATAGACTCTTGGTAGTATATTAAGAGATAAAATATTTTATGATGATAAAAAATAGGATAAAAATCATCCTAATCCAGATGATGAATTGATTTAATCTGTTCCAATCACATGATAAAGAAGATAGTGATTTATTCCTTAGTTATATTAAGAGAATAAGAAGAGAAATATATCATTTTTTATTGTTACAACAAAGGAATATGAAACATATATATTTTATTGTATTGAGGTAGTCGGGGGTTTAAAAATAGAAGTAAGATATCATGAAAAAGTGATAGTGTACTCCCTTATAGGATATTGGGAATGGATATATTCCCAAACATATATAATCATTCTGTAAGTTATTCCTGAATAATAACATTTTATATATTTTCATGAATCTATGATTCAGAATCTATTTTGTAAGATAATTATGAGTTCGTACATATATAATAATATGAGTTTTAGGCGTATTATTTTTGAAATATAAATTCTATAAATATAATATCACATAAGATAATATATTTATTTTTATATAAATTTTTTAAGAACGAATAATAAACATTTACTTAAAAAAATATTATGTTATAAAACGAATAATAGGATTTTATGAAGATTATGTATATAGATAGATCTATATGTATCGTTGGAATATATCCAACCTTATTTGAGAGGAAATAATTTTTCCCATGTAATTAAATAAACTGATAATACTAGATCATGTCAAGGGATGCGACCATCTAATCCATATGTTCATATTCTAAAGAAGACACAACATAAGGAGCTGGAGATTTTAAATGATCAGATATATTGATATCTATGTTCGTAGAGGTAGATAAATTCACATCTGGAATTAAATCTAGGTACATAAAGATTTTATTCTACAAGAGGAATCTAGTCATGTAATGAGCTTATAGATTGGGTTTCTGACCTTTTGTTGGAGATTATTTCATCTAGGGTGTATAATAATTTATTGAGGAAAGGTATCTAGGGTTCATAACATATTATTATTGAAGATTTGGTGGATGTGTTATAGAGATCCACACAATTAGAGGATAAAATACTTTGCTTCATAACTTATTTATTCTGAAGACTTGTGATTGGTGTGGGTAAGCACTCACACAATAGTAGAGAACAAGGGGAAACATTATTCAATAAAAAATTTATAGTTTACAATGTGTCTTTTAGGGATTCTAATACATTATTTTAATGGGTGAGATTTTATATTGAACCTTGTAAATTTTACATTCTGATATCTCATTTATAATTAGTGAAATATGATTTATCAATGAATTTTTTTTGAAAGGATTGACAACCATAATATGTTCTAGATGTTGAATTAAAATGAAAAGTTCATAAAAGAAAAAAAGTTATTCAACTCATATTAATTGTCATGATGAAATATAGATCTACATGTGGTATTATAGATATAGTTCACTGAAAATATAAATTATTTTATCGTTAGTTATTAATTTCTTATTTGAAGAGTGTATTTCATGATTTTTGAGATTCAAATCATGATGTAAAAGGTAGATACTATAGATGATATACAACTTGATATTTCATCCCATAATTTTAAAAATTAGAATAAAATAGAGGCAATGTAGATTTAAATGAATTTTTATATAAAGGAAGAAACACCACTAACTGAATGTTATCACAATGATACATGTAGTAGTAACTCATTAAGTATTATTATTCTAATTTAACCTACTAAATCTATGATGAGGATGTATTAATTATTTATATTCAATATTATATGATAGATTATATGAATATTGTTATTTTTTGGACTATTCACATGTATATTTCATGAATTCAAGGGAAATTATAAATAAAAATAATATCACGAAGAATATGATTAGAAAACAGATGAAGTAATAATTAATAAGTTGATAAATTGAATCATTCTTATAGATCAATAGGATGAAATAGATTAATAAATTTCTTTATGAACCACTATATGTCTCAATATCAAATAAGGATTACAAATTCTTGGTTGTAACATTGCATTGTATGAGATAATATTTATTTAATCCATCCATTCACTTTGAAAATTTTAGAAAAAATATATGTGGATATTAATAAAAATTAATTTGATGTAAAATAAAAATTCTAAAATTATATATCAACATCAAATGAATAAGAAAAAATTTTATTCCAAAGATATTCTAATAATGTAAAATAATGAGAATAAATCCCTCAAAATAGTGATCCTTATGTATGAAGTATGATTGCGAAATCTAGTATCCAAACAATTTACATCTCCCTATATTATTTTGAAGAATGATAAAACAACCAATATTTAAATTAAGATGAATTATTCTAGAAATAATTTATCTAAAAGTAATAAAAAAATGAGTTTAATGTAAACTAAAGTGCAATCATCCCTCATGAAGGCAATATCACAAAATATAAAAAATTATCTTATGTACTAATCCTATCTCACATGATGGTATATTTTTAATATTTTTAGAAAATATTGAAGGAAATGAAATATATGAACAAATAAACTACATATTTGATGGTGTGTGAGAAAATATTTATGGTGAAATTTGACTAAAAGTGTCCTAGTTGTTGGTGGTTCCATAGTAAAAAATTATAAAACCCAAAACCTAGTTACCCAAATTAGATTGATAGATTATTATATTGTTACTAGGTACGAATGTTCACACCCTAGTGGATCAAATAGTATTAAAATTTTGTAATTCAGGATACATATGTGAATGTAACATTATATTTGATAACATAAAATGAAACATAGTAATTTCACTGAGAACATGACTATTACATTCATCATATCTCTGAATATAAATAAAAATACATTTACAAGAATCCCTGGGAAAGGAACAATAATAAAGGGGTGATCTTAGATACTCAGTGATAGTATGTGTACAACATAAGCTACCATGAACACATATGTAATAAAAAATATGTAATATTAAATAACTAAAAACACATTGAATTTAATCACTTACTGGAGCGTGAACAATATTTTTGAATGAAAAAATGATGAGAAATTAAAATAATATAAATAATAACATGATATTGAAAATTATCCATAGATATCATAAATATCATAAATATTAAAATAATCACAAGTAAATTAATAACTAATATCATAATGAGGGAATGCGTAATGATGAACGTCAAAAAATTAGTGTTATGTATATGCGACATGTGATTATTCATTAATTGTTAAATCCTTAGATAATATATAAGGACACACCCTTAAAATATTACATAAAATTGAATTAAATAAAAAATTCACATAGAGGATCTTTTCAGGTTTAGAGTTTTAGAGAATTAGGACATATCTATTACATCTCAAAAGATTACAAAGTAGACACTTATAATTAGTTTCCATTTTTTCATAAAACAAAAACTCATAAAAAGAAACATGTCTAGTTCAATGTTTTAGATAGCATGTCTTTCTTTGATCTCATCATTGACCCTATTCATCTTTAAGTCCTATGGAAAACATTTGAAAAACATGGGATGAGCATAAAAAGCTCAGTAAGGGATATAAAAATATGGGAAGAAATCATTAGTCCATGTATATATAAAATTCAATGAAATCATTCTTTACTCAGAAAACATAAGCACTTTAACATACCTCATGAAATCATAAGATTTATTAATAACTCATGTAAATCAAAAGACATAAAGGTAACTTGAGGCATTCATAACTTTCTTATGTATGGAGTAACCTCATGGTTACATTTGGAATACCCGTAATAGTATATTCCCTAAATCTCCTCGAAGAAACCATAGCATTTTACTCCTCCGCGTTACCCAATGCATTAGAGATCTATCTGGGGCTCACTCGCCCATAGTTTATCACGGAACCACCCGATTTCATAAACATTTCCCAAGAACCATAACATAATCATAACACTTAAAAATGCATAAAAGAAACATAAAATTTTCACATTTCAATAAAAAAAGATCACATCATGATATTATCATAAATAAAAACTTCTAATAAAACCATTAAAACTCTATGAGAGAAATATCCCTTTATACTTTTAAAATATTAAAAGAGGACATTTAAAATAGATTTTAGAATCAAAGTGTCCCATACCACATAGAAAATTTTGAAAGGGTTTTAAAACATTCATGTCCCTATAAATAAATCCTAAAAACCATTTTTAAAACATGGACATGGATGATAAATGTTTAAAAGAATAAATCTTTAAAACCATTTAAAACAATGTTTTAATAAAAGAGTCCTTTTCTATTTTGAACTTTTAAATTATAAGCCACAAGAAAGTTAACCATTTTTTAAACATTTAAAGGAATTTAGTATAGATATAATATGGATATGGAATGTCAAAAGGTCTGTATATACACTTTATAAATTAAATAAATTTTCATATCCATATGAAATGTCTCAATGAGAATAAATTGAGATGTAATTCCAATCAAGGATCATGCCATTAGAGCAAGGAAAAATAAATGAAATTATTATGTGTGACAAATAAAAATACACCAAATATAAGTGGATAATAGGTGTAAAACAATAATATTTCATCCACACATATTCATAGCACGACATAATCAAGAAGTAGAGGTTTACCCCATAGAATTGAAATTGGGTTAAGAAGTTCCCTTACAAAAATTCGACAGCCTAACGACATCACTTTAAAATTCAGAAAATGAGTTGATGAGAGAGAAAATGCTATCTCGTCACATGGACATAAAATTTACATCAATAAAGATATATAAGAACATATCCCAACATAATAAGATTTAAATTAAAAGGCATAACAAAAGAAGTCTTTTAAAAATAGGTGGGTGAATGGTTCCCTTACCGATTTAGGTAACATTTGATTCGTTCACCCCATGAAAAAAGGACCGTACAACGTTGATGTAAATACCCATAAAAGGACGTATATTACACAAAGAGTAGAAAAATGGGCAGTACATACCCCACTAAATAGAAATAGTGGAAAATGTTTCATAAATCTCACGGGAATAAATGTGAGATGAAAAATCCCTTATGAAAACTCGGTAGCCTAACAACGCCACTTAAAACTTCCAAAAAATGGATTGATGAAATAAAATAGGTCCTATCATCATATGAACATAGAAACTACAGTAAGGGAAATATAAAATAAAATCCCCCAACATAATTAAGAGGAGCTTAAAATAAACGACATAAAAGAGAGTACTTAAAAAGAAAGAGATATGTAGGATCCCTTACCTCAAGTTCGACTTGTCTTATTCATTTCTTTATATTCCTGAATAATAAACTTTGGTCAATTAATAATTTCATAAGGAACTCATTTAAATTTTATTATTCAATTAATGTCACATATTATAATGTTATAATAATTAGTTAATAATGTGAGTTCATATCAGATGCTTTTGTCGATGTTTGGTACATGAGTCAAAAATGAACTTGTTTGAAATGAATTTCTCATGTACATATAGTTAACCCATATCCAGAATATTATTAATGATTTAAATATCGTATATATCCAGTATATATTCATTTTATACTATTACATAAAATTTGGAGATAAGAAAATTGAATGCACCATTCAGGGAGACGGTAGGCCGTACGTACGCATGAACGATACTTTCATTTCATTGTCACATTAAAGGAATTAAAATTAAATGAGATATATATATATATATATATATAATAATTCTAGTATAATATATATGTTTTATATGTCACATAAGTTCATTAATTTAATTCTTTATACATTCCATGTATTGCATGAACGAGTCATATCACTTGAGGGGGCGGTAGTCCACACTTCCTCAAATGAAATTATCGCATTTCCACAACATGAAAAGAATGAAGGTATGTTTTACATGTAAAATAAAGAAACATAGAGAGGAAATAAATATAATATATATCATAAATAAATATAGTTCCATCATAGTGTTCACCATGAGAGGTGGTAGGAGAAGATAGAACTATCATCATTTCATGAGGCAGTAATTCACCATCCGCAAAAACTGTATGTTCTTTAACCATTAGATAGAGGTGTGTGTAAGTGTAGCTATAATACATAAAATGGAAACATCCTCGTATATTTGAGATACTGTTTTTGGTTCAAAATAACGTAATAATAATAGTTTATGGGGTTGGAGAATCAAAATAAAACAAAAGAACATAAGAGAGGACATTACCTTTAATTCAGGTAACTCACTATGGATTGAACCAAAAGGGTTTCTTGAAGAGATTTCGGCCTAAGGTACAGCTTCTAGGATGAATAGAGGGATGTGGAGAGATAAAATGAGCAGATTTTAGTCGATCCAAAGGCTTGAGAGGTGTGGGTAAGGGGGTAGAGGTGGAGGCCTTTTATAATAGGGAGGAGGGTCACTCTTGGAAAGTCATGAAAAGTTACTTTATTATAAAATGATTTTCGGATATTAAAGGTCCCAAAATTATATATTTCAAGGATAAGTTGATAAGGGTTCAAAATACACCCATCCAATAGGCTTTTCTCATGTTTATTTCTTAGATTTTACTTTATCTTCTCATTTTATTTAAATCATTCATTAATGAGGTAATCACTGCATCATCATGATGTCATAAATAAATTTATTTATTTAATGTATAAAAATTATAAAAAAATTATCATGATGTGGGAAATATTTTTAGATTTCTAATTAATATTTATAATAAAAAATATGACTTGTATAACCCCATGTAAAAATTGTTTTAGTAAAACAATACATGTTTGTGAAACTTATTTTTACTTTAAATAAAAAGTTATTAATGTCATTTTCTTACACATGTGGCTCAATTGTGTCCCCAAGATGACCCATGGATTGTCTTTTTCAGCCATGACTTATCCAGTAATTTTAGGACAAGTGTAAAGGTAATGTCATATTATTATATCATTATATTTACCTTAAATTACACTAATTACCTTTAATCGTGATTAATAAAACATAAAAGTCAATATTCACCAAAATAAATATTTTAATCCCATTGAACCACTTTTTACATCCTAATGAAAACCATGTATGCCGGATTTTTGAAATTCAAATCACAGAGGAGCTAAAATTTCATTTAAACGAAAAATCAGTTTTTTAACAACCTATTAGTGGTTTCACTATTAATCAAAAATTGATGTTTTTCAGAAAAATACCAAAAATTCACCCTAATATATATTTCATATTTCAAATTAAAACTTATTTTCATTTTACCAAATTCAAAACATATAATTTTAATTATTTATTTTTATAATCAATTCCCGCTGTCAAAACAAATAGCTTGTTTTTAAGAAACAATATCTATTAAAAGATTGACACTTGTTTAGGTACAATTTCACAGTGATATTAATTCCAATGACCACCATTGGATTAAATGGTAAAAATATATTTTAATTAGGCATAAAATCCAATTAGAAAATAGTATAACCTTGTAAATAAATTCGATTAAAAAGAAGTTTTGAAATAAAATACAATATTTTTAACTATTCATTAAAAATGAATTTTATCAGAAAAATACCAAAAATCTACCCAAAGTAAATTTTGATGATACGAATATAAAGAAGAATTATATTTTGTCAAAATTAACATATTAAAGTGACCAAAACTATATTTAAATAGGGTTCTCCATCAAAAGGTAGTAAATCTTCCTTTTAATGTAAATTATGCTTAAAATCAGATTCATTTACATTTTAAGCCCCTAAACATTATTGGATAAAACTAAATACATTTAAAAAACACTTATAATCATATTTTATTTAGTTGTATTCATTCCATCAAATACAACAGACAGGTCCCAACTACCATTTAAAATAATTATATTATTAGTCTGCAACGTAAGATTTCAAAGAAACTCGTTGTTTCATATTGGGTATTCCATAGAACATAGAATATCCTTTAAAGTAATAATAATATTTTATTTAAAAATATTAATATATATGATAATGTAATATTATTTATTTACCTGGGATGTTACATCCTTCCCCACTTTTGGGAATTTCATCCTCAAAATTTTTTTAAAAAAATTGGGCTCGGAAACATCATTGAAATCCCCACATCAGAAAAGGAGTCAAATAAACTGTCACGTTAAAAGAGATAAAGGTTTAAGGGTTGGTGTCTTTAGAACCAACCGTTTTGTACTTTTATTACATAAATTTTCACTTAATATATATTGTTCATTTTTCAGCATGACTATAATATAATAATGTCCTGGAATATTTGTTGCATTAATAAGGTCATAGCAGATCACCGCTATGATGAGAACCTTGAAATGCTACAAAAATATTCTTAAATAATGTTTTGTGGTTGGATGACATACTATGATAGGACACATATTATACAGACCGTCATGTGCGAGTACTCGTAAGAAGACGAGACTCTCTCTCATGGAGTTCACACTTGGTAATCTCTAAGATTGGAGATTATGAGAATAGACCCGCCAGTATTAATTCCACATGTCTTGGTGTCATCAGAAATTATTATCTATGTGAGTGTGTAATGGTACTTAGACTGAGAGATTATCATTATCTAATGTCATGATTCGCGCACTTAGATTTACTGATGAAAACCGTCACGCAGACAGTTGGCGGGAAGTAGGGTACGTTGGGTGCGTCACGAGTGACATGTTGTTAATGGATAAGTCGAGGAAGGATTTTTCCCTTCCATTTATGGAAGTTGATATCTCGTCCCTTTTATTGAAATAGAACTGTCGCATTAAATTCCATGGCCATGGTGTAAACGATGAGTTTATTTCAAGTATTCAAAGAACGACAGATCAAGCATATAGGTTTATGACACTGCCATGAAACCTGCTTGATGAGATATCGAGACAAAGGGATTAAATTACACATTAGGCATTCGTATGAGGTGGTACGTCAATGTGGCGTCAACTTCTTTCTCTTGGGTTCCTTGACCCATTGCTAGACAGTAATCTTGGACTTTAGGCAAGCCTGCCTAATTCCAACAAGAAAGAGGCCTTGAGGGTCACACACTAAGTGTATCCAAGTATCTCAAGTGGAATAAAGATTATTCTCGTACGTGGTTTAATAATTATTCAAGGAAGCCTAAGTTGTTTTAAATGATGGAGGGAAAATTAAATAAAACAAGTACACGCTGTGTATTATTAAATGTAAATGTCGTGTAGTTATATTTTGGAAAGGAAATGAATAAATGAAAACAAGATATACACGTAGTGTACATTTAATGTACACGCCGTGTATTTTTCAATGAAAAACAAGTACACACCGTGTATTTATTATTACACGCCTTGTAGTTTTTGCAGTCGGGTTTTTGAGGATATAATATCATTTTATTAAATGATATTTATTATAATCAGCATGAGCGCATGTCAAGGAATTAATTATTCGACATGGGGGTTTTCAATAAGAGTTAATGAAATAAATGAAACGCGTAACGCTTTTATTTATTGTCATAACTCTACAACCTCAAACTCGATTATAAATATCTTCACAACCCAACTCTTTTCCTACAAAAGTGAATCGTTGTGCACAACATCTCTAGAGAATTATTTCAAGACCGAAACAACCTCTTCCTCCAAGAACGCTCTCAAGACCGAGACAGATCCTCGTCCATCGGATCAAGACGATCTAAGGCAGACAACGCAAGCAAAGGATTCTCTAAGAAAGCACCCGGAGAATCCTTTGGTGACATCCAGAGATACAAGGTCCACGTGTGGATCACCGCTAGAGGGATTCTACACTTGGCTTCTACGACGCAACGAAGGATCACAACTACAACGTGATCGAGAACATCAATGAAGAAAGAACACCCAAAATGTATTTCTTTATAATTAATTAAATTAACTATAATCAACATGTAACGATCCTTGTTTATGGTTCCGGGACAAACCATCTTCTTTGTCTGTTTCTGTGATTCGATCCATGGAAACTAACGTTTAACGTCGTATTGATCCCGTATTGATCATTACTAATGACAAAATTCCATGTGGGCACATCCACCCACGCGCTTCTACTGCGCCTGAAACCTTCAAATGGTATCAGAGCGAGGTTACAACGTTGATTATAGTTATCTAATTTTCGTTGATAATTTACGCATTCATATTTGATTCAATTTGAAATAAATCATTCTATAAATATGAATTAACAAGATCTATTCTTCCTCCTTCATTTCTCGATTCATATCACAGAAACGACCTTTTAATTTGAATTTTGATTAAAATAAAAACGAGAAACTCATCCGGAGGAGCCGCTCTTTCTGTATGTACAACACGGGATTACACGGTGTGTAATTAAAAATACACGTCGTGTACTTAGGTTCAACGAACTGGCACTGGTCTGCCAAACCACGTTGTGTGAACTGATTATGCCTAAGTTTTAATCACGCCGTGTTGACCAGAATAGAACGGCGCGTGGAAACCGGAATACACGGCGTGTATGTTGGAACAACACGCCGTGTAGTCCGTTCTGACCCAAGTGAAAACGTGTACAAAGATAAGATGCGTACCGCATACATGGGATCACCAGGCCAGTTACCATGTAACAAAGAAGTACACGCCATGTACGATTCATCTACACATCGTGTACTCTAAAATTTCCAAAGTACAGAAAACACGCCAAAGCCTCCGCGTGTACTTAGGATAAAAGGTGAAAAGAAAAAATACACGCCGTGTAATTATAAACTACATTCCATGTACTTTCCAGAAATGGAATTTCATTAGGATTCCTCCAATGTACAAAGACTCGTACAAGGAATATGGATGAGAAGAATCTTAAGGAAATTCAGAAAGGAATTTAAGATAAATAATTTATTAATTATAATATCATAATTAATTGAATTCGAGCACGTCTTATTTAAATAAAAGAACGATTGAAAGAATTTGAATTCTAAATATGCGTAAATATAGTTGCATACTATGGATGATCATTAGCTAGACCAAAGACCCTTTGTATGTGTATGGTTTCATTTAAATTTATTTAATTTAAATTTGTTGGCCTGCGAGCCTTCTTCCAATATAATGTAGGGCATGTGTGCCCATGGTTTCTTTAATATAAACCCATGTAATGGAGGATATCCTAAGCCAGAGGAGACGGTTCAAATCCTGAAGCCGAGGCAAAACCGACACAAGAAGATACAAAGGTGGACAGGTGGGAGCTGCAAAACATGAACCATTAGGTTCAAGGTGATTTCCTTAGGCCAGGGTTAGCTTATCAAACCCGCTAGATAAGCTATCCAATAGAATCTCATGATCATGCCATCTTATTTTATTTCTATCTGATTTCATGGTTTATTTATTATGTATGTGCTGTCGCGATCACATAATTAATAAAATGAACAAGCATGCAAAGATGGAATAAAATAAAGACCGGACTATGCGTAAATATTATCAGAACATGGTTATTCACTTAAGAAATAATCACTTAATATTAGAAAACATGTGATAATTTGAAACTACGCATAAAGGAATAAAATCCCTCAATACCATATTAAGTCAGACCAAGCCTTTTGTTACCTGATTAAGGGCAAGACTCAATAAAACTATGTGTTTGACCAACCCTTGTTGGGACACATACTTTTATAAAGGAATCCATTATGAAAGGTTTCGGGTTGACTTATCCATATTACATCAAGAGAAGTAGCCCTTGGTAGACTTGGTGTAATATTGGAGGCAAGAGTTGAGGAAATCCAAGTCAGGATTTCAGGATTGGGGAGTCCACTCAATAGATCAAGGAACTGTAATCTCACAGCTGGAAAAGACATGCCTACCTAAATACCTTCAAATAGCTTGACCAACCCTTGTTGGGGTTATGTGAAGGGGAATATGGATCCTTGCCACTATAATTTCAAAGCAACTGGACATTCCGAGTTCAATGGTGAGGGCCATTGAGACTTGATAAAATAGTGGGAGACTTAATCAAATTTATTATTTCTCATAAAATGTAATCAAGAAAGTACTGATGAATCTGCTCTGTTAATTTGTAGAATCAATATGACAAACACATCGACCACATTTTTCTCTGCGATCAATTCTGGATAAAGACAACATCCTCACCGGCAGTAACTTTCAGGTTTGGTTTAGGCGCCTTCGGGTTATCCTACGCCATGAACGGATGTTTTACGTGATGGTGTCCTCACTTCCTGATTCTCCAGCCCCAGTGGTGAGTGATGAAGATTTCCTAGTCTATGATCAACATTTGAACGATGATCTCGATGTTCAATGTTTGATTCTATCATATATGTCTAGTGAGGTCATGAAGTCTCATGAAGACATGGATGCCAATAGCATGCTCGAGCACCTTCGTGGTTTATACCAGGAGAGATAAAGACATGAAAGGTTTGAGATCTCCAAGGCACTATTGCAAAGCAAGCTTGGAGAGGGTGCCCCAGCTTGGCCTCATTTAGTCAAGATCATTGGCTACATTGAGTGCTTGGAGGTTCTAGGGTTTAAACTCCCTGAAGAACTGGGTACCGATCTCATTATTTCATCACTCCCCCAGAGCTTCGCAAACATTGTTGTGAACTTCAATATGAACAACATTTAGAAGTCTTTGTCTAATCTTCTCATCCTCATTCTCCAAGTGGACACTGACATGAAGCGTGAAAAGCCTTCTGTCCTCATGGTGAATAAAAGGAAAGGTAAGGTGAAGACCATGAAGCCCAAAGCTTCTTCAAGGCCTTCCTAGAAAAGGAAGATCAAAGGGGAGGCAAAGGAACAGGATGTTGTTTGTTTTTCATGTGGCAAGAAGGGCCCCTGGAAGAAAAACTGCACCCAGCCAAGGAAGAAAGGGGAAGCATTAGGTGTGTTTGTTATCTAATGTAATCTTTCTATTTCTACTAATTGGGTATTATATACTGCTTTTGGTGATCACATCTGTATCCAAATACAGGAACCAAGAAGATCCAGGAAGATTGATCGAGGGGAGGTAGATCTACGAGCAGCCAACGGATCCAGACTCGCTATTGTAGCTGTCGGAGACTACCACCTCACATTTCCTACCGGTATAGTCTTGGTTTTGGAAGGTAGTTATTATGTGCCTTCTGTTACTAAAAACATTATTTCAGTATCCAGATTAGATACTGATGGATTCATATTCACGTTAGGAAATGAATGTTGCTACTTTTATAAAGATAGCATTTTTTTTGGTAGGGAACATTTATATAATAGCCTTTATGTGTTAGACTACACAAACAAAGTAATGGAAATCGATAACAAAGTTAATTCACATGACTCATACCACACCCAACTTTGGCATCACCGGCTAGGTCATGTCAATGAGAAATGTTTGACGAAATTACATCAAGATGGGTATTTAGATTCTTTCGATCTAAAACCACTTGGTGTATGTCATGCGTGTCTACAAGGCAAAATGACCAAAGCCTCATTTAGTGGGAAATGTGAAAGAGCTAAAGAGCTTCTAGAATTAGTTCACACAGATGTGTGTGGACCATTTCCAGTTTAAGAAAGGGTTGGGTTCTCGTACTTCATAACATTTACTGATGATTTTAGTAGATATGGATATATCTATTTGATGAGCTATAATTCAGATTCTTTTGATCGGTTCAAAGAATACAAGAATGAAGTTGAGAACCATCTTGGTAAGAATATTAAGAAACTCCTCTCAGACAGAGGAGGAGAATATCTTAATCAAGACTTCATTGATTTCTTACGGGAGTTTGGGATTCTGTCTCAACTCACTCCTCCTTACACACCGTAGTGGAATGGTGTATGTGAAAGGAGGAACCACACCCTGTTGGACATGGTGAGATCAATGATGAGTAATGCAAGTCTTCCATTATCCTTTTGGGGATATTCATTACAAGAAAAAGTGCACATACTAAACCAAGTACCAACTAAATCGATAAATGGTATTCCATACGAATTATGGAGTGGACGCAAAGCCATGTTATCGAATTTACATGTGTGGGGTAGTGAACCATTTGTTAAGGCCTCTTCAGGTAACAAACTTGCACCCCGAGGCACAAAGTGTATCTTTATATTATATCCCAAGGAAACAAGGGGATATTACTTATACAATCCCTCAGACAAAAAGGTTACAGTGGCAAGACACGCCATATTCCTTGAGAGGGAGAACATCTCCAAAAGAGATAGTGGGAGCGAGATAGACTTCGATGAAGTCTAGGATCAAGATACACATGAGTTGGTACAAGAACAGATTCCACAAATCCCTGTGGAAGAAAAATCTATTCCAGAGACACAAGAACTACGTAGGAGCACGAGAGAGGTGAGAGAACCAGAACGATATGGTTTTCTTGTCACCAAGGATGGTGACTCATTATTGGTTGAAAATGATGATCCTCTTACCTACAAGGAAGCAGTTTAACGCACAGACGTTGCCAAGTGGTAAGAAGCCATGAATTCTGAAATGGATTTCATGTACCAAAACCAAGTTTGGATTTTGGTAGATCCTCTAGTTGATGTAAAGCCTATTGGTAATAAATGGGTATTCAAGAAGAAACTGGACATGGAGGGGAACGTCAGAACCTACAAGGCACGACTGGTTGCAAAAGGTTTTAGACAGCATCAAGGAATTGACTATGATGAAACCTTTTCACCGGTTGCAATGCTGATTTCCATCAGAATCCTATTGGCCATTACTGCTTACAATGACTAGGAAATTTTTCAAATGGAGGTCAAAACAGCTTTCCATAATAGGAACCTCTAGTAAGATGTCTACATGACACATCCTGAAGGGTTTGTGACTCCAAAGGATGCCAACAAGGTATGAAAGTTTCAAAAATCCATTTATGGATTAAAGAAAGCATCAAGGTCATGGAACATTCGTTTTGATGAAGCTGTTATAGAATTTGGCTTTGTTAAGAATGAATGTGAGCGTTATTTCTACAAAAGGATTAGTGGAAGTGCAATCGTTTTCCTAATAGTATATGTTGATGACATATTGCTAATTAGAAACGAATTACCTATCTTACAGTCAGTTAAGGCATGGTTGCATAAATCCTTCTCCATGAAAGACATGGGAAAGGTGGCATATATTCTTGGGATCAAGATCCATCGTGATAGATCCAATAGAATTTTGGGCCTGAGTCAAAGTACATACATTGACAAGATACTGAAGACATTCAGTATGGAACAGTCCAAGAGAGGATTGTTGCCAGTGTCACATGGCATTCATCTTTCCAAGAAAATGTGTCCTCATACACATGAAGAAAGAAAGAGGACGTAAAGGATCCCTTACACATCCGCGATTGGGTCAGTCATGTATGTTATTCTATGTACGAGGCTTGATGTTGCTTACGCATTAAGTGCGGTAAGCAGATATTAATCTGATCCAGGAGACTGCCAATGGATGGCAGTCAAGACTATCTTTAAGTATCTGAGGCATACTAAGGATATGTTCCTAGTTTATGGAGGAGATGAGGAACTCGTCATCAGAAGACATGTAGATGCTAGTTTCCAGACTGATCAAGATGACATGAAGTCACAGACTGGATACATATTCAGTTTGAATGGAGGTGAAGTGAGCTGGAAGAGCTCAAAACAAAGTGTGGTGGAAGATTCTACAGTAGAGTCCAAGTATATCGCAGCTTCTGAGGTAGCTAAAGAAGCATTATGGATGCGAAGCATCATCCAAGGGCTGGATGTGGTACCGAGAAGTAAAGATCCTATCACACTCTATTGTGATAATACTACAGTGGTGGCACTTGCAAAAGAGCCAAGGTCACATCAGTGGACAAAGCACATACTTCGGAAGTATCATCTGTTGATGGATTTTTCTCAGATAGGTGAAGTTGCAGTGAGCAGTATTTCCACGGAAGACAACGTGGATGACCCATTGACTAAAGCCTTGACTCAACAGAAACATGGTCATCATGTGAGGTCTAGCAGTCTAAAAGTCATAGGCAGTTGGCTCTAGTCCAAGTGGGAGTTTGTAAGGGTTAGTGTCATCAGAACCAACTGTTTTGTACTTTTATTACATAAATGTTCACTTATTATATATTGTTCATTGTTTTGCATGACTATAATATAATAATGTCCTGGAATATTTGTTGCATTAATATGTTCATAGCAAATCCCCGCTATGATGAGAACCTTTAAATTATATAACAATATTCTTAAATAATGTTCTACAGTTGGATGACATACTATGATAGTACACATAGTATACAGACCGTCATGTGTGAGTACTCGTAAGAAGGTAAGAATCTCTCTCATGGAGTTCACACTTGGTAATCTCTAAGATGGGAGATTATGATAACAGACCTGCCGGTAGTAATTCTGCATGTCTTGGTGTCATCGGATATTGCTATCTATGAGCGTGTGTAATGGTCCTTAGACTGAAAGAATATCATTAACTCATGTCATGACTCGCATACATAGATTTACTGAAAAAACCCATCACGCAGACAGTTGGCGGGAAGTAGGGTATGTTGGGTGCGTCACTAGTGACATGTTGATAATGGATAAGTCAGGGAAGGATTTCTCCCTTACATTTATGGAAGTTGATATCTCGGCCCTTTGATTGTAATAGAATTGTCGCATTAAATTCCATGGCCATGGTGTAAACGAAGAGTTTATTTTAGGTAGTCAAAGAACGACAAATCAAACATATAGGTTTATGACACTTCCATGAAACCTGCTTGATGAGATATCGAGACAAATGGATTAAATTATACAGTAAGCGTTTGTATGAGGTGATACGTCAATGCGGCGTCAACTTCTTTCTCTTGGGGGCCTTGACCCATTGCTAGACAGTAATGTTTGACTTTAGGCAAGCCTGCCTAATGCCAATGAGAAAGAGGCCTAGAGGGTCACACACTAAGTTTATCCAAGTATCTCAAGTTGAATAAAGATTATTCCCATAGGTGGTTTAATAATTATTCAAGGAATCCTAAGTTGTTTTAAATGATGGAGGAAAAATTAAATAAAACAAGTACATGCCATGTATTATTAAATGTACACGCCGTGTAGTTTTATTTTGGAAAGGAAATGAATAAATGAAAACAAGATATACACGATGTGTACATTTAATGTACACACCGTGTACTTTTCATTGAAAAACAAGTACATGCCGTGTATTTATTATTACACTCCATGTAGTTTTTCCAGTCAGGTTTTTGAGGATATAATACCATTTTATTAAATGATATTTATTATAACCAGTGTGAGCGCATGTCAAGGAATTATTTATTCAACATGGGGGTTTTCAATAAGAGTTAATGAAATAAATGAAATGCATAACGCGTTTATTTATTGTCATAACTCTACAACCTGAAACTTGATTATAAATATCCTCACAACCCAAATCTTTTCCTACACAAGAGTATCATTGTGCACAACATCTCTAGGGAATTGTTTCAAGAACGAAAGAACCTCTTCCTCTAAGAACGCTCTCAAGACCGAGAGAGATCCTATTCCATCGGATCAAGACGATCTAAGGCGGACAATGCAAGAAAATTCTTCTCCACGCAAGCACCTGGAGAATTCTTTAGCGACGTCCAGAGATACGAGTTACACATGTGGATCACCGCTAGAGGGAGTCTACACTTGGCTTCTATGACACAATGACGGATCACATCGACAACGTGATCGAGAACATCAACGAAGAAAGAACACCAAAAATGTATTTCTTTATAATTAATTAAATTAACTATAATCAACCTGTAACGATCTTTGTTTGTGGTTCCGAGAGAAACTATATTCTTTGTCATTTGCTGTGATTAGATCAGTGGAGACTAACATTTAACGTCATATTGATCCTAGATTGATCATTGCTAATGACAAAAATCCAAGTGGGCACATCCACCCACGCGCTTCTGCTACGCCCGGAACCTTTAAAAGGGAAGTACAAAGGTCACCCGAGTTAACCCATACTAAGATAATATGTAAGAAAACGTGGATATGGAAGAAAAAAGGGTCATGTTCTGATGGAGAGTGATAGAAAACATGTTTAGGAGAAATTTAACCACCAGAAATTCACAAACATGTGATGGGTTATACAGTATTTGATTCCCCAGTAGGAAAAATTAACAGAAAACATTTTTGTTTTAAGTTACTTTTCATTGAAGAATTTATTTATGATCTTAACTAAAACATAAGGAAATATACTTAATATTCATGTAGACATTCATCTCTTACAATATTTCTTACACAAAGTCATATTTTCTCCAAAAGACTTGTATTTAAGATGACTTGTTCACATTAAGAGCATTGTAATCAACTTCTAATGAATCAACTAATCCACAAAAGAGAACTGTATATTTCCCATGTATTTATACCAAAACCAAAACCAAAAAAATAATTAGTACGAGATCAGATAATACCCAAAAACAATAATCCTTAATAAAAAAAATATTCTTAATCTCCAGAATTTGTCAAAAATAACCCGAAGTTCAACAAAAACCATTCGATAGACAATTGTCCATAAAATTATTCAATTTAAACCACACAAATATTGAAACCCAATTCTTTGAAGGATTTAATCACATGGTTTTCCAAGTTAAATATTAACATTTTTCTCCAAATAACATCAGTTTCTCTTAAAGTCTCATATTGAAAAGTAATTAACCTAATCATATATCCTCTATGATAGGTAGATAATTTCATAGATAACCCAAAATAAACATATTCTTGATTAATGAAATCATTTAACTAAAAAAATTGTCATACTAAAAATAAACATATTCTTCATAAATACCAGTCGCACTATGGTTGTGGGTTCGATTCCTGTAGCTTCCTCTTACCTGACGGGTTGTCACATGGTCTGTGTGTTATCCTTTTTCCAAAACTGAATAATTTTATAACATTCCTCAAAAGAGAATAAATCTTCAAAAATAACCATAACAAAATTTAACCTCAATTTTATCTCATTCCTTTCATTTTCCATTATATAGTAACCCATAATTACCTAAAAATTAAGGATCATATAAACCCTAATGGTTACCATTATAATTATTACATGAACTTCAACATCGAGTTGGTTCTCTCATACATGATGAATTAGATAACTCACCAAGCTTAAAGTTGTAAATCATCACTCCTTGATAGTTGGTTTAGAACAACCATGAGATTCCTCATTGAATTCCCCATTTCATCTAGTCTGTTGATTAGAGAACCACCATAGTTTCCTTCATACCCAATGTCACTTTGGTGCCTGCTAGATCCATCTATTTATTAAAACCAAAAATGTCAGTGTGAGTTTATCAACAAAATAATCAAGTACCGATGAGGATGATAAACACTAATATATACTTATACAAGTTATCACAAACACATTCCAACTTTCAAAAATAACAATGAATCCATCTAAAATACTAACCATTGAGGTTATAGACAACTTTTCACTTATTCTTAAACAATATTCTAACCTCTAAAGTTATCTAAACCTACCTTTGGTACCAACAATAATGACCCAGCCTTGAAACATTAAATAACATTTAATTAAATGAATAATTCAGATAGAGGATCCTTTCAGGTTTATAGTTTTAGAGAATTAGGACATAACTATTACATCTCAAATGTTTACAAAGTAGACACTTCTACTTAGTTTCCATTTTTTCATTGAACAAAAACAAAAAAAAGAAACATGTCTAGTGCCATGTTTTAGATAGCATGTCTTTCTTTGATCCCATCATTGACCCTATTCATCTTTAAGTCCTGTGGAAAACATTTCAAAAACATGGGATGAGCATAAAAAGCTCAGTAAGGGATATAAAAATATGGGAAGAAAAAATTAGTCCATGTATATATAAAAATCAATGAAATCATTCTTTACTCATAAAACATAATCAATTTAAAATACCTCATGGAATCATAAGATTTATGAACAACTCATAGAAATCATAAGACATAAACGTAAGTCATTCATAACGTTCTTACATAGGGAGTAACACTCATGGTTATGTTTGGAATACCCATCACAGTATATTACCGAAATCTCTTCAGTTAAACCTTAGATTTTAACTCCTTCGCGTTACCCAATGCATTGGAGAGCTATCTTGGGCTCACTCGCCCTTATTTTATCACGGAACCATCCGATTTCATAAACATTTCCCAATAAACATAACATAATCATAACACTTAAAACATGCATAAAAGAAACATAAAATTTCCACACATCAATCACAAAAGATCACATCATGATATTATCATAAATAAAAACATCTAATAAAAACATTAAAATTCTATGAGAGAAATATCATTTTATACTTTGAAAATATTAAAAGAATACATTTAAATGAGATTTCTGAATAAAAGTGTCCCATAATGCTTTGAAACTTTTGAAAGGGTTTTAAAACATTCATGTCCCTATAATTAAATCCTTAAAACCATTTTTAAAACATTGAAATTGATGATAAATGTTTAAATGAATAAATCATTAGAACCATTTAAAATATTGTTTTAATAAAAAAGTCCTTTTCCATTTTGAATATTTAAATTATAAGCCATAAGAAAGAAGACCATTTTCAAAACATTTAAATGACTTTAGTATAGATATAATATGGATATAAAATGTAAAAGGGGCTGTATGTAAACTTTATAAAAGAATAAAAGTTCATATCATTAAGAAATGTCTCGATGAGAAGAAATTGAGATGTAATCCCAATCAAGGAACATGCCATTAGAGCAAGGATAAAGAAATGACATAATTATGTGTGAAAAATATAAATACACCAAATATAAGTGGATACTCAGTGTAAAACAATCATATTTCATCCACACATATTAATAGCATGACATAATCAAGAAGTATAGGTTTAACCCAAATAATTGAAATTGGGTTAAGAAGATCCCTTACAAAAATTCGACAGCTTAATGGCGTCAGTTTAAAATTCAGAAAATGAGTTGACGAGAGAGAAAATGGTATCTCATCACATGTACATAAAATTTACATCAATAAGGATATATAATAACATATCCCAATATAATAATATGTAAAGTAAAAGGTATAACAAAATAATTATTTTAAAAAGTGGTGGGTGAAAGGTTCCTTTACCGATTTGGGTAACTTTCGAATCATTCACCCCATGAAAGAAGGATCATAAAACATTGATGTAAATACCAAAAAAATAAAATTATATTATACAAAGAGAAGAATAATTGGCAGTACATACACCACTAAAAGGAAATAGTGGCAAATGTTGCATAAATCTCATGGGAATAAAAGTGAGATGAAAAATCCCTTACGAAAACTCGGCAGCCTAACGTCGCCACTTAAAACTTCCAAAAAATGGATTGATGAAATCAAATAGGTTCTATAATCATATGAACATAGAAATTACAGTAAGAGGAATATAAAATAACATCCCCCAACATAATAAATAGGAGTTTAAAAGAAACGTCATAAAAGAGAGTACTTAAAAAGAAAGAGACAGGTAAGATCCCTTACCTAAAGTTTGACTTGTCTTGTTCATTTATTTATATTCAGGAATAATAATCATTGGTAAATTAATAATTTCTTTATGACCTCCTTTAATTTTTATTATTATATTCATGTCACATATTATAATTTTATAATAATTAGTTAATAATGTGAGTTCATATCAGATGTTTTTGTTGATGTTCGATACTTGAGTCAAAAATGAACTTGTATGAAAAGTATTTCCCATGTAGTTATAATTAACCCATCTCCAGATTATTATTAATGATTTAAATATCATATATATCCAGTATATATTCATTTAATACTATTCCATAACATTCTAATATAAGAAAATGAAATGCACCGTTCATGAAGATGGTAGGCCGTACGTACGCATTAACGCTACTTTCATTTCTTTGTCACATTAATGGAATTAAAACTAAATGAGATATATATATATATAGATATTATAATTACAGTATAATATATACGTTATTTAGTTCACTTATGTTCATCAATTTCATTCTTTATACATTCCATGTATTGCATGAACGAGTCACATCACTTGAGGGGGCGGTAGTCCACACTTCCTCAAATGAAATTATCGCATTTGCACAACATGAAAAACATAAAGGTATGTTTTAAATGTAAAATTCAGAAGCATATAGAGGAAATAAATATAATATATATATAAAAATAAATATTGTGTCATCATAATGGCCACCATGAGAGGTGGTAGGATAAGATAGAACAATCATCGATTCGTGAGGTAGTAATTCAGCAACCACAAAAACAGTATGTTCTTTAACCATTAGACGAATGTGTGTGTAAGTGTAGATCGAATCCATATCACAAAAACATCCTCGTATATTTAAGATACTGTTTTTGTTACAAAATAAAGGAATAAAAAGAGTTTAGGGGGTTGGAGAATCAAAATAAAACAAAAGAACATAAGCGAGGACATTAACTTTAAATCGGGTAACTACCTTTGGTTTGAATCAAAAGGGTTTCTTGAAGAGAATTCTGACTAAGGTAAGGCTTCTATGATGAATAGAAGAATGCGTAGAGATAAAATGATCAGAGTTTTGTCCAGAAAAAGGCTTGAGAGGTGTGGGTAAGAGGGGAGAGTTGGGGGCCTTTTATAAGAGGGAGGAGGGGAACTCTTGGAAAGTCTTGAAAAGTTACTTGATTATAAAATTATTTTTGGATATTAAAGGTCCCAAAATTATATAGTTCGAGGATAAGATGATAAGGGTCCTAAATAAACCAATAAAATAGGTTTTTGACAACTTTAATTCTTATAATTACCTTGTCTTCTCAGTTTATTTAAATCGTTCATTAATGAGGTAATCACGACATCATCATGGTGTCATAAATAAATTTATTTATTTAATGTCCAAAAATTATAAAAAAATATATCATGATATAGGAAATCATTTTAGATTCCTAATGAATATTTATAGTAAAAAATATGACTTGTATAACCCCATGTAAAAATTGTTTTTGTAAAACAATACATGTTTGAGACACTTATTTTTACTTTAAATAAAAAGTTATTAATGTCATTTTTGTACCCATGTGGCTTCATGGGGTCCCCAAGTTGAACCATGGATTGTATTGGTCGCCATGACATATCCAATAATTGTAGGATGAGTGTAAAGGTACTTTCATATTATTATATCATTATATTTATCTTAAATTACACTAATTACCTTTAATTGCGATTAATAAAAAATAAAAGATATTATTCACCAAAAAATTATTTTAATCCCATTGAAACACATTTTAAAATTTAATGAATACCATGTATGTTGTATTTTTGATATTCAAATCACAGAGGTGCTAAAATTTCATTTAAACGAAAAATCAGTTTTTTAACTACCACTTAGTGGATTCACTATTCATCAAAAATTGATGTTTTTCAAAAAAATACCAAAAATTCACCCTAAGAAATATTTGTTATTTCAAATTAAAAAATTATTTCCATTTTACCAAATTCAAAAAATGAATGTTGCATTAACAATTTTTATAATCAATTCCCACTGTCAACACAAAAAGAGTGTTTTTAAGAAACAATATATTTTAAAAGATTGAAGCTTGTTTATGTACATTTTTAAAGTGATATTTATTCCAATGACCACCATTATATTAAATGGTAACAATTTATTTTAATTAATCAATAAAAAAATTAAAAAGATATTATTACCTTATAAAAAAATTAGATTAAAAAGAACTTTTGAAATAAAATACAGTATTTTTCACTATTCATTAAAAAATGAATTTTATCAGAAAAAATACCAAAATTCTACGCAATGTAAATTTTGATCATAAGAATATTAATAAAAAATTTATTTTTTCAAAATGGACAAATTAAAGTGACCAAATCTTGATTTAAATAGGGTTCTCTATCAAAAGGCAGTAAATCTGCCTTTTAATGTAAATTATGCTTAAAATCAGATTCATTTACATTTTAAGCCTCTAAATTTTATTGGATAAAAGTAAATACATTTAAAAACAACTATAATGATATTGTATTTAGTTTTATTCATTTCCTCAAATAAAAAGTCTAGGTGTCAACTACCATTTAAAATAATTATATTACTAGTGTGTAACGTATGATTTCAAAGAAACTCATTTTTGCATATTGGGTACGCCATCGAACATTTAATATTCTTTAAAGTAATATTAATATTTGAATCAGAAATATTAATAAATATTAAAATGTAATATTCTTTATTTACCTGGGATGTTACACAATACCCATGATAGATTTTATTATGAGACTTATCAATACATCGTGGTACTATTTTAGGCCTCACCAATAAATTAATATATCCAATGCCTTCACCATAAGAAATGGAAAAAATATAATCATATAAAAATTATTATTGAAAAAATAGGATAATAAATCATGATTTTCCCAACTAATAAATAGAATAAATTTAAATTTTTTCATTGGAAACATCTATATGAAATATAAAAATTTCCCCCAACAAATAAACATTATCATAAACTATCATGTGTAATATGGTTTATGGTTTCAAAAGTAGTACATGCTCAGTAAAAATATTCATAAAAAAAATACGGTTGGTATCAATGAGGTAATTTTCAAATAGATAATTATTAAAATGATATTTTTTTATCATTTATTACTATAATACCCAAATAATTCTATTACAAATTTTATTGAATAGTATTTCATTTTCAGTTTAAAGGTCACTCATAAAAACTAAAAATTTATATAATATTTTGAGAAAAATTCTATTTGGATGGAATCATGGAATCATGTATCATAAGGTTCAATGCAATGAGCTTTCATGATGTTGAGATATCACTTTCATGACATGTATATTAAAATAGTGATTCCTATCACATTCTTGTTGAAAATATAAATATTTCAGCATTTGGAAAATATCATGAAGATTCATCTTTTATAATTATTTAACAATTATAAAATTTGTAAAAAATAATTTTAACAATCACTTGATAATAGTAAAAACAATTTTTAATCATGTTTACAAAACATAGAGAAGGAATAAAAATTATTTTTGAACGCATAGTGAACAAGGGTAATTTTCCATAAAAACATTATATTAGTATCATGGGTTCTTAAGGAAAGACGATTGTAAATATATCAAATAATTTCCATAAATAACCAATTTATATGTATATTCAATAGTTTCTATACTTTTATATCATAACATTTCCACATCTAGAACTTAATTATAAACAATCCTGATGAATAATGAGATTGTAAAATATAACATTACCACTTTAGTAACATTTGAATCATTTATTAAATAGAATAAAATTATACATTAAATACCAAAAATTAAAATATATTCATTATATGACTAATAAAATGATCATTATATACGAAATACACAAGAATTAATTTTTATAATGACATATCTCTCATAGATGTAAAAGTGGGACGATAAATCATTTTCTGAAGACAGATTTACTTCACATGTGGTCGATAGTACGGTATAATAGTTTTTAATTTATTATATATATATATATATTGATTATAAAAATATATATCAAAAATTATTTAATTATATTATAACTTTTTATCACCCATTAATTAACAAAATTATATTAAAATCATTATTTTGTGTAATAATAATTTTCTTCATTTATGTATTAGATTATAGTTTTGAGAATTTTACATTTTCCTTATTAAATCATATATCAAATTTGAAACATGATATAAATATCATATATATTAATTATATGTGTAATTATAGTTGTCAAAAAAATTTAGAGGTAGAAAAATTGAGTTGCATCTTTCATGGAGACGGTAGGTCGCACATTTTCTTGAATATTGTCATCATTTTTTGACAGATAGAATGACATAATGGAAATTAATAATTCACTTATAAAAATTAGTATAATATCAAAATGGTCATATATTTTGATAATTTATATCTTTATTTCAATATTTAACACAATAAAACTAAAAATAAAACACATCACTTTGTAGAGGTGGTAGTCCACACATATGTACAAGAAACATTTCCATTTTCCAATTAATTGGTTGGTATATAGGTATATGTGAAATATTAATGTCATAATTATAAATATTTCATGATTAAAAAATATATATATATATATATATATATTAAATACATAATTATATTCATACTTGATAGGTTGTTGGGAGAAACTAATTAGTTTGGTTTGTGATGCAGTGGTTCATCATGCACACAATCAATAATTTCGTTTCACATTTAAATGGAAGTGGATATGTGTTTATGTTATTATAGTATCTTAATAACATATCAACACATGGGAAATTATTGTGTTTTTATTTTAACATATTTTATAATTATTTTAATTATTTAAAAAAATAAATAAAATAAAAATTAATGGTTATGTACTATATCTTTTATTCTGACAAGCTCTTTAGGATTAAAACCAAATCCTTCATTAAATTGTAATATATTACAAAATTATATACTATTTGTAATGGGAAGAGATTTATGAAATTTATTTTTTTAGGATATGGCTGAAATAAAGAGTTCTTGATGTGTGGAGGGGAGAGGAGTATCCTTTTATAAGTGAGGGAGAGGACACCTTTTGAATTTTGAAAAAGAATATAGTATACACACGTATCTCAAAAACAAAATCGAAAAAATGATAAATTAAAGAACATTATTGGATTTTAGGTCTAAAATTTTCCATAAAAATGATATGATATGAGTTTCTTGGTCCTTTTAACACTTATCTTCTTTACATTAATCTATGGTAAAACCATTTTAAAATTATTAGTTGAAATTATTATTTATAATTTTACTATTTATTGGGAAAAAGGGTAACTTATTTTAATTAATAAATAATAATTATGATTATTCCAAATAATAAATCCATTTCTTCAAATTCAAATCATTGATATGGATTAATTTAATTTAAAATCAAACCCGTAGTTGTGGTGAAAATATAGTAATCTTAAAGAAATGATTTACAATGGATAAAAATAATTTATATAAAATTTATACATTAAATTGCATCAAATATATAAATTTGATTAATTGTAATATAATTAAACATATATATCTTTGAAATAAATCTTAAAAAAATTATAACATTAAATTTTTTAAAAAAAATCATGTTTTCATGAAAAAACCAAAATATTTTTAATAATCAACAAAAAAATTTACCTTTTAGACAATTCTAAAGAAATTATATATATAATAATTTTGAAATTATGATTTAAAAAATATATTAAAATTTTCTAATAAATTTTCTAAAATTAGAAAAATATAATTTTAATATATGTTCACAAAATCTGCGGAAACATTGTTTTTGAAAAACTCATTTTTGGGTGTAAATCATTATTTATTATTATCCCATTTATAGAGAAAAATTATATGAATGATAATATATTATTTGGACTATATAAATATATATTTCAATAAAATCATTCAAAAATCATGATTAATTTAATTTATCATTATAAAAACACATTACGTGCAGAAAAACATTTTATCAGAAAATCATTTTTTTAGATGATTTCTATTATTAATTATATTAAAATAATAATTAATGAATGAATTTAATAAAATTTTAAAACAAATAATTTTTTAATTTAACTATTTTTATTTATACCCTCTAATTTAACGCTTTGGTTATAATGATCATATTAAAATAATATATTTTTAGGTCAGTTTTGTTTGATTTTAGGTATTGAATATTATAAAAAGAACAGTGTTGTTCTATAGAGGATAGAAGTATTAAAAAAATAGCCATACATCCATTGTTTTTTATTCATATTACTAAATAAAATAAGATTAAAATGAAAAAAAATTAATTATTTAGGTTTCTGGAAGTCTAGGAATAAAGCACTAGAAAGTAGTTATAACATAGAAATATATAACAAATTATAGAGAAAAGAAATTAAGGGCAAGAATAACTAAGGATAGGAGAGGAACTACTAATTAAAACAAATATGGATATAATAATTAGTATTCAAAGTGATAAAAATCAATAAGGGAAGTTGAATAATCTTTTCTAAAGAAGAGGAAGGTAAAATATGATAGAGAACAATTTGAAATGTGTGCCTAGGATAGAGTTGGAAAAGAGCGTTATCTAATGATTTTACCAAACCAATAAAAGATCTCAGAAATGTGGAAAACATATGGTAATTGTGTTACATTAACATATGAGGTGTAAAATAACTATTCAAAAATTGAATGTGTTCCTGTTATGAATTTTATATTGAAAACAATAAACTATGTTAATAAAAAATGAACATAAAAATTTGATAACATGAGAATGAATGAATCGATAAGTGTGTGAGGAGACACTAATGATGAGTGGTGATTTCGAAGAACAAATAGTACTCACTATATTCATTTATGTATTTTATTTGGTAGAAACCTATTTTTCAATTAAAGGATATGAATATGTCTAATGAGGTGGAGCGAGATGTGTTGAAGCTATAACATTTTAACTAAATTGGGAATATGAATTTTCCTAATAGATAAAAAATGATGTTTAAGTTATAAAATCAATATTATATTTCTAGAATCAATTAATATATATTTATTATCAAAATAGATTACATAATAAACTAAAAATGGGTATCTGTATGTTTATGTAATTGAATTTTCTATTTTTTTTTTGTAGAGATGAGTGATAGAAGTATTTATTTAATTTTTTGATAGTTTGAGAAACCCCAATATAATAATAATAGTTCTATGATATTTGTATTACATAAATATTTCTTATTAATTGAAAAAAAACTAAGGTTAATACACTTTTTCTTTATAATCTGGGTATTACACATAGACGTAGAGTGGGAAAATTGATGGACTTTTTTTCAAATAACATCATGTGATATCATATTTCTCTCACATGAGGCTTATTCTATAACCCTTTTAGGCATGAAAAATATTAGAACATACTGATGGTAGGTGATGGGGGTTGATTATATGAAAATAAACTTAACAAACATTTTAAATTATTATCAATAAATTGGATAATGACATTGACATTAGATAGTGATGTAATATTGGGAATAAATAAAAAACTGGATCATAAAGAGACAAGGTAAATGGAAAATGATGAAATTTTTATTTATTATCGTTGTTCTATAATAAATAAAGTTAATTGATAACAATGAATAAGTTTTGAGGTTTAATGAATTGCTTTGGTGGATTCTGGAACCATATTTACTACACCAAGTGAACCCAATTAGATAGTAAGAGATGAATAGTATTGGAAGATCTACCATAGGTACATGCATGCATGGGTTGATGAATGTAAGGAGAACAGGGTTCAAGTAATATCATATGTGGGTAAGAATGAAAGGTATTAAGCGCGTACTATTAATATGATGGGATATACTCTGGGGGTGGTTGTGAATAAATTAATTCATCATTCCCATTTAGTTGAACAAACTGACGTGGGACATAGTTTAAAAGAGCATAAACTATTCATACACTTAAGAAACAATTCATTTCTTGTGGTATGTGTCTTAATCAAAACTGATGATGTTTTAATTCATTTTCTTTTCTACAAGATATGGTTCATTTTCATTGGGTTTAAATTTCATACTATGTTTACAAATATCTTGTTAATTATATATCACGACCCATCCTCCAGGGCCCATTTCGTGACTACCCCAAGCTTGACTTCAATAGGCCAGGGGCTGGCGACTTGCACCAAAATGCGTTTTCCCTAAAACTGGGAAGGCATTGTCATTATAACCAATAACATCACATAACCAAGAACACATTAAGATATCAACAAAAGAAACTTGTATAATCAAAAGAGTGCTAAATGTAAAGGTGTCGGAATACCAGCCAAACAGTAAAAGTACAAGTGAAACTAAAATACAAAACATCTGAATAAAGAGAATAGATAGATACGAGATAATCCTATGAGGTTACTACCAGAATGGGAGGTATAGATCACATCCTTAGCACTCCACTTCCACTCGTCTCCTCTACGTACCAACACGCCATATGGTCCACCTCTAGGTAGTGTCCAGTCATGGTACTCTCAGCCTCAGTCTTCACTGTCTGTCATCTACATCCAACACTAGAAGGTGCGAGTATAGCCCATGCAGGGGTGATTATAACGATACTAAGTAGGGACCCCGAGACCTGCAAAGTCTCAAAAATACACCAATGATAAACCACAATTTATGAAACGAACAGATAAACCAAATTACGTATTTGCCCATACATATACCTATGTTATCAAGTAATACATCTCAAACAAGAGAAAAACACATAGATACTGACTCAGATCACATCGGGGATTATTCTAGGGGTAGTAACAAGTAACATCTCATGTCACATCATCGAACACCTCGACAGCTACAGAACTCCTCCTCTATCGAGTATAGTGGGCCTACCGTATCACACAGAGGTGATTCCCACTAATCATGGAATACTAAGGTACTCCTCCTGTCGAGTACCGTGGGTATACCACATCACACAGAGGCTCTCCCAATAGTGGGTCTGTCGCGTCACACAGAGGCGCTCCCCCATGTGACATGCTGAGATACTCTTCCTGTCAAGTACCATGGGTCTTCCATTTCACATAGAGGTGCTCCCCACCATGGCCTACTAAGTTAACCCTCTTGTCGAGTACCATGGGTCTGCCGTGTCACACAGAGGCGCTCCCCACTGGGCCTGTCAAGTCACTCCGAGTCGAAATGGTCAGCAGTCATCAAGTCTTGGCCAGCCACTGGGTTCCTGCACAATTATTGCTCATCTCTAGGAGGATCCACTCCACAAGATCCTGGTCGATACTTCAACTGCCATGAAGTCCCACAAAGAAGTATCTCAAAGTTATGCCACGTCATAGTGGTCTCAACACAACAGAAATCGCGTCAATTGGACGCCCGGTCTGTGATTTATTAGCATTTTAGTTCCGGGGGTTCGGTTGGATTCGTACTCGATCGAACTTGTTCATTCCCCATCTTAATCCAAATATTCAGTGGGGTATATTCAATTGGACCATCTCACTCCATGATTTCCAATACTGTTGATGGTTCTTCAAACGAACGTTCGATGCCAAAATTATTTCCAAAAGTAACTATATGGGTCATAGTGGGCTTGGGTCCGGTCTGACCCGGCTCTACACGACTTGGTTTGGGTTGACCCAGCTCGACCCACAGGGTCTGGCCTGGCCTGTAGTGAAACCCGGCCCACTGGGTCCTGCCTGGGCCATGTTTGGTGGCCCAGCCCGCTGGGTGGTCTGGCAGGCTATGAGGGGCCATGGGTGTTTGAACACAGATGGTGTGAGGGCGAAGGGTGACTCGACTGGGGTAGCTTGACCCAGAGGGCGGAGGCCATGGGGCGGCCCGATCGGAGTGACCCGGGGCTGCGGGGCGGCTCGGCCGGTGCACCTTGGCCGCTCGGCATTTCGGCCAGAGTGGCTCGGTGCCGCGGGTCGAATCAGCTGGAGAGTCCAGGACATGGGGTGGCTCGGAGGACCGCGAAGGCACCTCTCGGCAGGGGGGTTCGTCTGCAGACGCAGGCTCGGTCGCGGGGCAGTTCGACCCCTAAGTGGCGGCCCAGCCAAGGGGCGTTGGTCCAGACATGGGGCGGAGGTCGTGGGGTGGCTCCATTTCACCGTCACCTTTATCGCGACTGATGGTGTGGCCGTATTCCATTCTCGTGCCTCCTCGGTGCCCAAAATCCCTCTCTAGTTGTTGTCACCATGGTCGTCTTCTTCCTTTGAAAAAGGTACACCATTCAAGAAGAACGATAGAGGGGTCGGGCCATCTTTGTTTGGATTTCTCCCTCCAAGTTAGAGTAGTAGCAAGAATCTCATCATGAACATGAACATTGAATGTCAAATCCTATCCTCCCGCAATGATTGTTCCCAACATGCAAAAGAAATCATTTGTGTTCTTTGTTTTATAAAGGGAAGAACATTGGAATATAATCATACACAAAATGAAACCCCTACCTTGGATTGTTCATTGATGGAGATTTTAAGGGATGAGACAATGTAGTTTTGGAGGGAAAGATGATTTTCGATTGTATATGTCCCATGTTGGAGGATGTCCTGAGAAAGAAAGTCGAAATTGTGTGTCAGCGTTCTTCATTAGAGCTCTTTCCCCCAATTCTCCAAATCACTCCCCTTTGCGAACCATTTTTCCCAATTCCACCAAAAAGAAGATATGACCAATATATTAAGTTATGTTTTCAAAATAAATTATGTTGGAACAATTTCAAAATGGTTCAATTAATTAATTGATGGGTGGAATAATAAATTATGGGTTGGGTTCGCATAATTAAGTGGGGAGGTCAAGAGGATTCTCCTTATTTTATAGGGGGTTCAAGATGTTTCAATCCTTGGGTGATCCCCACAACCATAACCTCTCATGGGAGGTTAGGATTTATGGTTTCAACATCCATAAGCTTTCATGGGAGGTTTTAGTTCATCTGGTCCCCATCTGTGAAATATCTACATTGGTGGTTACAACAAATAAAAAAAATTGTGTGTTTATTTTATTATATTATTTCCACAAAAAACCAAAATATAATCTTTCTCCCTCGACCAACTCCCATCAAGGTGATAGTCTATTTAATTGAATACCAGTGTTGTGAGTTCAACGGTGCTCTCAGATTTAAATTCCAAGAACCCATTCAAAAGTTATAAAAACTTGCTCGCACCTTTACTGAACGTACTTGAAAAAAGTTCAGAAATTCATTTCGGGAACTCCAGGCCTCAGAATCACACATTATCAATTTTTTTGGACTCGTAAAATTCCTATTTATTTAAAAATAAATTACATCCATATTCTGGGTCTTTACATTCTCCCCACATTAGGTCTTTACGTCCCCGTAAGCCAAAAGTCATAACTAGATATACAAATCGGGATACTAAGCACAAATCTGAGCCTTCCGCACCCATGTGCTCTCCCAGAGGTTACCGGGATGATAGAGAACACACATCATAGGTATCAAACGTCCATGAAGGACCCTCTCCTGTCAATCCTCAATCAATACTAGAACCTCCATAAAAGTATCCCCATCATCAATGTCTAGCTCTCCATTGACAATGATGTGAGAATGGTCATGCACGTATCTCCTCAGCTGTGATATGTGTAAGAAGTAGTGCACCCGGTGCAACTGAGGATGAAGAGCTAAGTGGTAAGACACCTTGAAAAATCTGCTGAGGACCTCGATGGTTCCGATAAACCTCAGAGATAACTAGTCACCACATCCAAATCTCTGCAAACCTCATCGAGGTGAGACCTGTAGAAAAACGTGGTCACCATCATCGAACTCTAGCAGTCTCCATATATTGTTAGCATACGACTTCTTCTGGCTCTGTGTAGTCTTCTTCTGCTCCTAGATGATCTTAACCTTCTCTGTGGTAGCCCATACCATCTTTGGTCCCATGAGTGGTGACTCCCCTGTTTCAGTCCAGCAGAAAGGTGATCTGCAAGGTCACCCATACAATGACCAAAAAGGTTCCATCCCAATGTTGGATTGATAACTGTTGTTGTATAAAAACACAACCAAAGGCAATTGATCCTCCCATCTATAACCAAAGTTGTGGACACAAGCATGAAACATTTCCTTGAGGGTACGAATGGTCTGCTCAGTCTTTCCATCCGTCTGAGGATGGAAGGCGGTGCTCAAACGAAGATGTGTACAAATCTCTCTAATAAACCTTGCTCTCTGATCGGTAAGAAGTGGGACGACATGGGGAGTCGATCGAAGATCACCCAAATCTAGTAATGACCCCTTTATTTTCGTGGAAGTCCAATAACGAATCCCATGGATATCTCATCCCACTTCCTCTCTGGGACTTCCAAAGGCTGAAACAATCCTGCTTGTACCTGATGTTCCGCCTTCACTTGTTGACAAGTGAGTCACTGAGGAACAAACCCTTATACTACTTTCTTCATTCCCGGCCACCAGTGCTATCGTCGAATATCTGGGTACAACTTCTCCAATCATGGATGTACCACTAGAAGGGATGTTTGGAACGCCCTCAAAACATCCTCTTGAAGTGACATTGGTACAATAGTACGTCTTCTGAATAATATGATGTGCTCCCCACCTTCAGAAAATCAATCAGGTTCCTATCATGTGTATATCTGAGAAAATCATGTCTCGTAGTCAGCATCCCCACACCACACCTCCCTGGCACCCTAATGGAGTGGGGAAGTGACTGTAAGAGGATGAAGAAAAACTTCTCCATCTCTATCCACCAAGGATATCTACAAAGCAGACAGCTGCATTGTCGCCTTGCCTATAAGCTATATACCAGATCTTATGCGGAGTGCATATGAAATAACGTTCCCCTTCCCAGGATTATAGACTATCTTGAAGTCATAGTCTTGGATAAACTCAAGTCAACATCATTGTCTCAGGTTCCTGTCCTTTTGAGAGAAGATATAAATGAGACTCTTGTGACTAGAGTACACTATAAAGTTCCCACCCATTAGATAATGTCAGCACCTCGTCAAGGAAAAGACCACTACTACTAACATCAGGTCATGGGTAGCGTAGGTCTACTAATTCTGCCTCAGTTGTCAAGAACCATATGTGGTCACTACTCACTCCTACATCAAGACACATTCGAGTCCAGTCCCTAATACACCGAAGTAAATTAAGTACCCTACACACTCCAATAAAAACCTCAATATGGGGGTATTGGTCAGCCTCTGCCTCAGCTCCTAAAAACTCTACTGAATTTTCTCTAAACAAATGAAGGGTTTACCCTTCATCATCAACACTGATAGTGGTGCTAAAACTCTGGAGAAGTCAAGCAAAAAATTTAGGTAATATCCAGCAAAACCCAGGAAACTACATACCTCCATCATAATCCTGGGAGGATCCCAAGAAAGTACCACATCAATCATCCCAGGATCCACTACAACTCTAGTCTCTAATATGATATTCCCCAGAAAGTGAACCTCTCAGATCCTAAACTGGAATTTCTTGAGATTACTATAATGCTGGTGCACTCAGAGTGTGTGCTGTACTAATTGAAAGTGATAAGAATACTCCTCCACATTAATCGATTAGATTAGTATTCATCGATTAAGGATACGAAAATGTGATCAAGGAATGACTGAAAGATCCTATTCATGAGTCCCTTGAACACTACTTTGGCGTTGGTTAAACCGAATGGTATATCCAAGAACTCGTAATGCCCGTACAGACATCAGAAAGTTGTCCTCTACACATCCTTGTCTCATACTCTGAGCTAGTGATAGCCTGACCCGAGGTCTATCTTCCAGAACCATCGTGCACCCTTCAGATGATCAATGAGGTCATAAATCCTTGAAAGTGAGTACTTATTCTTCACTATCACCTGGTTCAGGTGCGGAGAGTCGATACAAAGTCGCAAAATCCCATCTTCCTTCTTGGCGAACAAAATCGGGGCAGGTAGAGAAGAAAAATTAGGCTGAATGAATATGTTCCCCTGTAAGTCCTCCAACTATACCCGCATCTCATGAAGCTCCACGGGAGCCATCCGATATGCTGGTGTAGATATCATTGTCATCCTGGGGTACAATTAAATGTAAAAGTCCCCATTTCTATGAAGAGGTAGACCTAGAACATCATCAGGGGAAACATCTACGTACTGGTCCACCACTACAGGATAGCTCGGACTTCAACATCAGCAGCTCCGAGGGTAAGGCTATCCAACTGATGAGTGATCTGCTATACTCTTATCTGGATAAGTCTATGATGCAATAAAAAGGCTCCCTTCTCACCGGTGAAGGTAAACCTAGTCCCATCCCAACGGACACACCGCACTTTGTGCCTAATACAGTCTATTTGAGGATGGACAATAGATAACCAGTCCATACACATGATGACATCGTAAGGCCTCGATGCTGCTACTATGAAATCCCTATCGAAGCTCTCGCCTCCTAGAGTAAGCTCACACTGTCGGAACCTATGAGTAACCTTCAAATATGCTTCAGTAAGAGTCTCTAGCCATAAGGATCGAGCCAACAACTCCGTCAGTATCTCCGAGATCCGAACGAGGGCAGTGGAAATAAAATAATGACTGACACCTGTGTCTATAAGTACTGCAGATAAGGAAGAATAAACATAGATCATACCGTGTATCATCTATGGAGTGCCATGATGATAGGCCTAAGATACCAGGAGAGGAGCTCTCCCCTATCCACCTTCTCCATACGGTTGTGGTGGACCTCCTAGTTGTGGTGTAAGTAACATCTTGAATCATCACCCTCCTCCAGCTACACGACGTGGTCCCCTACCATGTATGCCTGCTCCGTACGGATCACCTCGATCAAACCTCTGTCTCTGCATGGGAGGTTCCTCCACCATCTGCTGATCATCTGTACGATAGGTCGGAAAGTCACGAGCCATGTTACCCTACCCTCTGCATGAGTAACACTGCATGATCCTTTCCTGACTGGTTCCTCCGTGGGTGCCCCGCACAACGGATCATGAGTCATGAATTCATCAACCAATAGGTCTGGTCCTCTTGGACCTCTGTGATGTCATTCTACTTCCAGCTACAGAAGACTCTTATATGTGGGAACTGGTGGTGGGTCTCGCTGATGTTGACTGCTCAACAAGGAATCTCTCCACTAAGAGGGCTCTCTCTAATAACGTTGTCTGCATCGGTATGCTGAGTGAGTTCATTGAAGCCCTATTCTCCTTCCTGATCCCCTTCTCAATGGTACGGGCCCTGAATAATGGGTCTCGTACCATATCCTTGGAGTAGAGTGAGAGATCAGTGATCCTCTCTATGAAGTGAGCTACAGTCATGATGCCCTACTGCAGATGAAGAGGATCCTGTATGCGCACTGTGTGAAGAGTCGCTGGGACAAACTCTTCTAAAAACAAGATCTCGAAGTCTACCCAGTGAAGCGTTACCTTGTCATGAACCTCGATCATGAAGCTCCACCATCTGCCTACTGATACATATAGATGGTTGGCGGTAAGGATTACAATGAGATCGGCTGGTGTCCCTGCGAGTCGGAAGACACTCACCACATCCTCCAGCCAATCCTCAGCTGCCTGTGGGTCAGTCTCTCCACTGATCCTAGGTGGCCTCTGGCACTGTCACTCATACAGTTCTCTTATGTGGAATGCACTCTTTACTGTTGGGGTTGGTGGCATCAGCGGAACAATGGGTAATGGTACCGCTGCTACCTCTACTAGAAAAGGGCCCTACACCAAGGCCATGTTGCTCATTGGGCTATCAGTGCATTCAACTCTCAGAACCCTAGCTGGCTATCTGCATTGAGGCATCCTGAAAAATAAAACTTGTGCAGCACAATTAATAAGTTATACATGGTAGGCTGACTCAAAGAGATCATATTGAAATCTCTTGAAAACACATATACAATCATTGTATTTGTGCACTATGTCAGAAATCCAAAGTTTGGGTCCTATTGTATGGATACGTTGGCCACCGCACCAAAATTGGATTCCCTAAACTTATAACCACACTCACTACACCTAATAATATCACAGTTAAAAAGAAAGGTCAAAGTCATTGTTATTCGATATAACCAACTCCTCTTATACCTATTTGTCACGACCTGTCCCCCAGGGCTCGTGTCATGACTACCCCAGGCCCACCTTCCATAGGCCAGGGGCTGGCGACAAACATCGAAAGTCGTTTTCTCTAAAACTGGGAAGGCATTGCCATTATATCCTATAACCGAATGTAACCAAGAACATAGTAAGATAAGAAAACAAAAAAACTGTATAACCAAAATACTGTTGAAATTAAAGGGCAGGAATACAAGCCCAATAGTAAAGGTACAAGTACAAATTAAGTACAAAATAACTAAAAAAATAGAATAGAAAACTACTATATCATCCTTTGAGTTTCCAACCAGAATGGTAGGTACAGATCGCCTCTTCAACAATCCATGTCCACTCGTCTCCTTTGTGTACCGACACACCTTATGGTCCACATATAGGTATTGTTCAGTCCTGGAACTCTTAGCCACAGTCAGCGATATCCATCCTCTGCATCCAACACAACAAGGTGCAGGCATAGTCCATGTAGGTGTGAGTATAATAATACTCAGTAAGGTCCCCAAGACACTCATGGTCTCACAAATCCACCAAGGATAAACCAAAAATTATGAAATCAACAGAGAACCCTACTTAGGTATATGCCCATACATATACCTATGTTATCAAATAATCCACCTCAAACATGAGGAAAACACAGAGATACAAACTAATCTCACACCAGGATTTATTCAAGAGGTAGTAAAAAATAAACATCTCCAATCACATTGTCGAACACCTCGGCTGCTAGAGAACCCCTCCTCAATCGAGTATAGTGGGCTTACTGCGTCACACAGAGGAACTTCACAAAAATCTTGGACTACTGAGGTACTCCTCCTGTCATGTACCATGGGTATGCCACATCACACAGTGGCGCACCCCACCATGGTTATGTCGTCTCACACAGAGGCGCTCCCCCACCTAACTTGTTGATATACTCTTCATGTTCAGTACCGCGGGTCAGCCACGTCACACATAGTTCCTCCCCACTGTGGCCTACTAAGTTACCCCTCTTGTCGAGTATTTTGGGTGTTCCACATCACACAGAGGTTCTCCCCACCGTGGGTCTGCCGTGTCACCCAGAGGCACTAACCGTTGGGCTTTTCAAGTCACTTTGATTCGAAAAGGTTAGTAGTCGTCAAGTCTCAGCCAGCTACTAGGTTCCCATACTATGTTTGCTCATCTCCAAGAGGATCTGCTCCATGAGATCCTGGTTGAAACTTAAACTGCCATGAAATCCCATAATGAAGTATCTAAAAGAAAAAACGCATCACATGGGTCTCAACGCAATAGACGACGCGTCAATTGAACACCTGGTCTGTGAGTTATTAGCCTTTTAGTCTCGAGGTCCAGGTTGGATTCGTGCTCGATCCAACCTGTCGGTTCCAAATATTAATCCAAAACTCTAGTGGGGTATAATCAAAGGGACCATCATTCTCCGTGATTTCTAGTGTTGCTGATGGTATGTCAAACTGACATCGGTGCCAATGTTATGGCCAAATGAAAGTATATGGGTCATCGTGGGCCAAGGTCCTTTCTAACACGGTTGGACCGACCCGGCCCTGGCTGACCCAGTTCAGTTCGACCCGGCCCACAGTGCAGCTGAGCCCGTTGGGTTCAGTTCATAACTCTAGGTCTGTACAGACCCGTGTTGGGTGGCCCAACCTACTGGGCGCTCCAGCAGGCTGCGAGGGGCCGCCAAGGATCGGTCGCGGATAGCGTGAGGCCGCATCGTGACTCGGCCGTGGAGGCTTGGCCAGGAGGGCGGAGGCTGCAAGGCGGCTCGTCTTGAGTGGCCCGGGGACATGGTGCAACTCAGCTGGTGCAGCTCAGACGCGGGGCATTTCTTTCGGAGTGGCTCAGTGCCAATGGGAGGCTCGGCCAGAGTGGCTCTATGTTGTGGAGCGGCTCGGTCGGAGTGGCTCGGTGCCACGGGGATTCTCGGATGGAGCAATTGGGTGGTGTGGGGAGGCTCAGACGAAGGGATCCGAACACGGTGCAGCTCAAATAGAGCAGCGCGGTGAAGCGCCACTAGGTGGGTCGGAGGGCTGCGGAGGCGCATATTAGCCGCAGTGTTCAGCTACGGACAGCGGCTCGGTCGTGGGGTGGCTCAGCCACAGATCAGAAGCCCATCCATGGGGCGGCTATTCGGCGACGGGGCAGAGGCCGTGGGGCAGCGCCATTGCTTCATCGCCTTCTTCGCGGTCGACGGTGTTGTCGGTCGCCTTTCTCGTGCCTCCTCAGTGCCCAAAATCATGCTCCAGTTTCCCTCACTAAGGCTATATTCTTCTTTCACAAAGGGTTCACCATTCAAGAAGAATGGTGGATAGGTCAGACCATATTTGATTGGAATGCACCATCCACATTAGAGTGGTAGCATGTGCATCAACATGAACATGATTTTTGATTGTCAAATCCTATCCTCCCAAAATGATTGTTCCCAACCCACAAAAGAAATCATCCACGTTTTTTGTTTTAAAAAGGAAAGAACATGGGAATATAATCATACACAAATTAAACCCCTACCATGGATTGTTCATTGACAGAGATCACGAAGGAGGAGACGACATCATTTGGGATGGAAAGATGATCATCGATTGAAGACGTCCTAGGCTAGAGGATAAACTGAAGAAGAAAGTCGAATTCATGCGTCGACGTTCTTCTTTGGAGAGCATTACACAAATTCTTCAATGATCTCCCCTTTTCCATCCATTTTTACCAATTCCACCAAACATAAAACATATCCAACATCTTCATTTATGATTTCAAATTAAATTATGTTGGCACAATTTCAAAATGGTTTAATCAATTAATTGAATGGTGGAATAATAAATTATTTGGAGGGTTTTCATAATTATGTTGGGAGCTCAAGAGGTTTCTCTCCATTTAATATGGAGTTCAGGATGTTTAAATCAACGGGTGGTACACACCACCATAACCACTCATGGGAGGTTAGGATATTTGGTCCCCACCTCCATAACCTCTCATTGGTGGTGTTAGTTTTGGTGGTCCCCACCTGCAAAATATCTACATGGGTGGTTACAACAAATAAAATAAAATTCGTGTTTATTTTATTTAATTATTTCCCCAAAAAAACAAAAAATATCTTTCACCCTCGACCAACTACCATCGAGTTGAATGTCTCCTTAAGCGAATACCAGCACTATGAGTTCAATAGTGCCCTCAGAATTCAATTCTGAGCACCGGTTAAAAAGATAGAAAAATCAGCACGCACATTTACCGAACGTACAGTAAAAAAGTTCAGAAATTCATTCAGGGCACTCCGGTCCTCCTAATTATGTGCCGTCAATTTTTACGGACTCGTAAAATTTCCATTTATTTAAAAAAAATTACCTAGAAATTCTGGGTCGTTACATTACCATGAAGGGATATCTCAGCTGTACTATATCTCTCAAGAATTCAAAAGATATAAAGACTTTTAGAGGCATAAATACTGTGTGGTTGGGAGGATAAATCGCGAGGTCTATATGTGATGAATGTTCTTCATATTTTTTTTCTACTCACCATTATATTATAGAAGTATTTATTTCACAAAGAATTAATAATTGGATGTGAGATGTGTAATGAATGAAGGTGTGTTCAGAAAAATAGAACACAATATAATTGATCCTGTAGATTTAAGGATGTTTTATGGTATTGAAGTATTGTTCCATGAGGTTGGTATGTGATGACATAAGTATGTGGTGAAAAGGATGTATGTGTTGTTGGAATGTGAGATTGAAAGGTTCTTCTTCGAATGGAATGTTTTCACTAAGATAGTAAAGGATGAATGAATGATCTTGTGGAAAATTGGAATCATTGTAGTATTCATAAAAGTGGTGATGTTTTTAATCATCATGTTTTTTGTGATAAAATATTATTTTCTAAGTTGACTATTACACCAAATTTCATAGATTCAAGATTGTTGGAATTATATACAAATACTATGGTAGGAATGAGTGTTGCATGGGATTGTTGACTAAAATGTCGATCCACTATTATTTTTAGAAGAAAATAGTTTCAATCGACAGCCTTATAGTCAACTTGAAGAAGCAACTCCACATTATCCATTTACTTGAAGTAGTTGGGATGAAATTCTTCCATATCTATGTGGGTTAATAATTACAGAAGTATCTGACATGTTTCTAGTCATGTGAATGAAAGTAATATTGAATTGTATTTACTCATATGTGAGGTGGTTATTTAGTAGAAGTAGAAGTATGTTTTCATAAATATGTTGTCGTACACTCATTCACATGAGAAGGAAAACCCACATATTCTTACACTTATATGAATCTTCTACAGTCTGTGAATGCCTATAATCTTTAATTATAGATGTATTCACTTTTGATTCTTGAGCCTTTATCTGAGTGAGTGTTCAGTTGAAAGAAAAAGAATAAAAAGGATATTATGAAAATACCATTAAATATATCATGTACAAGATGAAAACTTTACCAAAATAATAGTTTTATGTTAAATAAATTTTTGAGAGTAAATATCAAAAAACATTAATCTAAAATAATATAGTGTAATAAAATTGAATTATATGATTCTATGAATAATATGAGGAGATATACATCTATATGAGGTGTCTTAATTCAAGAGAATTTATTAAATAGGAAGACCTATTAGTATTGTATTTTGTGAACTGAGGAGAGAAAGTTCATATATAGATATTAGATTGATCAATAAATACATTCTTGTTATGAATAATACCTATATATATGTCTATATATATATAGACATTGTATAGAGAAATCTCCAAATCCATAATTTCATAAATGGATATCAATTCAAATGCGTTGTTGAATCTAGAAGAAAAAAATAAATTTTTATACATCTGTATATTTTTCAAGAAGGATATTATGTTTGGGATGTATTACCAGTTTTTGAAGGTGATTTCGTATGGGATTTATAGACATCCATTTAGGAATGTAGGATGTGGTGTGTATCGAATGATGGGAGAATATTTGGTTTTCATGGAGTAGAACCAGACACTACCAAAAGTGCAAATGTCAGGGTTTATATCTAGTTCATATCGATGATCTACGATTAGGGTATATAAAAAATTACACTCTTTTGTAACACAAGATCAACAATAATTGATAACAATATTAATGAGAATAATTCATAGGTTGTGGTGACTGAAAAACTAATACAATTAGTATGAATTCTTAACAAACCTTAAAAATACTATATGTGTATCTCCCATTAAATATTATAGCACACATTTTGAGACTTGGTTAAATATTATAGAGGACTGTGAACCATAATAATTTCAAGAGGTTGAATTAAAATAAATGAATATATATTATTAAATCACCAATACCCCTCTATTAAGATTTTAGTAGGCCTCAATCTCTATATATATATGTATTGTGAATAGGGTTAGTATTCCAGATTAATGATAAAGAAGAAAATGATATATATTTTTGAGAAAAGAATAATTTTTACATTCATGTGGAATCAAATTTTTTAGAAATATAAGTTTAAGATATATGTTTTATTAATTAAAATTCCAATAAATTGATGAATTTTATTTTATTAAATATTTGAAAGGAAATGGCTATGTACTAAGGTAAGTTATATTTAATGTTTCTTATATTTTTATTCCATAGAATAATTTAAATATATATCTTTACTTCACATAAGTTTATAATGATGATACATTTAAATTCTCCAGAACATTTCCAAGAGGAAATAACATATCTTTTACATGAAAAAGTTGTTAACCATAGAAATGGACCCGATATCTTTATGATTGAATTTCAAAATTATTCAATCCATAATAGATGAATATGAAGATAACAACACATATTTTGTTTATGGAAACTCCAATAAATAATATGAGAATATACTCACTTTCAAGGTAAGTGAATAGTAATAAACAAATAATAATTATGATTGTAGATATAAAAAATATAGTTAAATATTAAGATAGTTCTTAATGAATAATGAGTTATATTTTTGTTTTTAGAAGATATGTAGTTTGGAAAAATATAAGAGAGACTAAACTATTTCATCAAAATCATAAATTATAGATGTTTTTCTATTCATTCGAAAAATGAATAATCACTATTAAAAAGTAATAAAAAATTCAGCGTATCTCATAATGCGAAGAAGAAAATAAATATAGTAAATAGATAAATTAAAAGGTTATGATAAAAATATGGAAACAATATAAAATTATTTTATATGATTAAAATAATATGATAATGTTCAGGTTTTATTTTTGGAAACAGGTTTAGGATTATATAGAATTATTGAAAATGTTGATAAAATGAATAAATATTTAACATGTTTAAAGGATTACATTAAATTTAAAAAATAATATTTCATTAATAAAATGGTATATGTGTTTGGTGAATACATATTCATAACTCACTAAGATAAAATATAACTAGAGTTTTCAACCTTAAAGGATTTAATTATTGAAATCTGTATTACCAAAAATGTCAAACATGGATAAGAAAATTCACACAACATGTAAGTATACAAATTTATAAAATATATATAATTATAAAAGAACAATATTAAAAAATATTATTTTTTTGGATTACAGTTACAATTTTTCTATAATTATCAATTTTTTGAAAACTCGAACAATATATAATCATAAAAATGTTATTTTTGTAACAATTTAGTATAATATATCACTACTATTATTTATGTTGTGGTTGTAATTATATACAATAGAAATATATGGACATTGTATTTTTGTTTTATAATTCATGAATAGAATGAAGTATGTATTAGAGATTGATTAAACCTATTTTAAGAAGAATAGTTTAATAGATTGATGAAAAATATAACTAATGGTTATACATAAGTTTCATTCATTGAATTTTTTTATTGAAAATGTGATAGACTGATTCATGTGTTTAAATATTGTATAAATATTTTTTCTTCTTTGTTGATTATTATAAACTATACTCAAATGATTTAGAAATTTTTAAAATTTATGTAATTTTATCATGTTTTCGAGGATAAACAAAATGTAACAAAAAGTGAATACATATAGATATTGGTAAAATAATTTTCATCGCAAATGAAGATAGATTTAATAATACTATAACTTAATCTAAAATATATATAAGTGGATGTTAATTTTTGAAATGAAAATTATCCTAATATAAAATATTTGGATAATTTAAAATCAAAGATAATAAAATGAACCTCAGTTTGGGAATGGGATGAAGGATTGTTTAATATTGGTAAAATTACAATGATCAAGATAGAATTAGTTTTCTCTTGGGGAATTGAATAATTTATATTGTCTAATAATTAAATAATGGTATTATATTTTGAAATATATTATTTTCCATACAGGATAAAGTAACCCAAATTAAAAAACTTATTTGGATTATATTGAAAATATTCCAAATCTATAGTGGGAGACATATTTTTTATATATCCCTTTCCAAAATATATGAAACATGGTTAATTATTCACATAAGATGATGGTGATTCCAAAAACCAAATCTTCATAACCAATTCATTCTAATTTTTTTGGAATAATGAATAAAAATTGAAATAAAATAAATAATTTAGTTGTTTTATTTATGAATATGTTAATAATAATATCATTTTTAATAAAAAAATAATATGAATCTCTCAGTATATTCAAAATATTTTCAGTTAGTGAGTTGATAATTATTTGTTCTCTAGCAAAGAAACTATAAATGGAGAATGCTATAGAATAACCGTGAGTAAATTTTAAAGTATTCCAAAAAATCTATCTAATATTATATATGTTTTAGCAATAATCCTAGTATAATGGTTTGATTGTATAGAAGAATGGATGGATTTTTTAGAAATAAAGAAGGATACTTATAGAATGTGTAACTTTTACTTTTTTATTAACATTAGTGACGAGTACACTATTTCAGATTTAAAACTGATGAAGAATTCACCCATTTTAATAAAATTAAACTTTTTAAATATATTATTATATTAATAAATGAATAAATAATATTATAATATTTTGAATTTTGTGAGTTATAAAAATTAAAGGAATTAATCATGGAATATTTAGAGAGTGACTAGATAATAATATATTCCATATATATATTAAAAAATAAATGTTTTTTTATTTTTTTCAATATTAATAACTTTATATTATAGATATTTTTGTTATAAATGTTAAATAAAACTCAAATATTTTATTTAGAAGATCAGAATGTAGTTAAAATGTTTAAAATTAAATACTAAATTTTAGATTTAAATATTTTATTGTTCTTAATGTAAACATATTTAGAATGTGGTTAACATGAACATGATGTTTTACTCTGGTAAAATGTGGATGTAAACACAATTGAGTATGTACGAGATTGATAATGAATTTTGAGACTAAAAATATCCTTTGGAGACCATGAAAAATTAGTTCAAATGAAACAATATTTGAAGTCATAATCTTACACTACATATTTTTCATAGATAAAACCAAATTGTTTTGAAGAAATTTTATGAGAATAAACAAAGAATTTGATAAGTTATGAATTAATTACATATTAGAATTAGTTCAAATGATACCAAAAAAATATTATTTATGTAACGTGACAACTATGAAATAAATTTAATTAAATAAATGAAGTTATTATTAATAAATATATAAATAAATATTTAATCTTAATTAAATATATCATGTTTACAATTTTAATAGGTGTTAATGATGGTGGTGATACATGGTCTAATGTAATTACTCCTTTTTTATAGTAAAAATATAACTAAAAGATATTTCACAATTATCTAACATCATTTAGGGGGATTTTTGGAAATGAATAGTAATGAAAATCTTTTAACTTAAGGATAAATTCATGATTTATACAATCATTATTCTATAAATTAGTGATATTATATTTTCTACTCATAGATTTGAACATATTAAAATTATATAATTATTATCAGAGGAATGTTTTAAATTTTAATCTATGAATATTTGAATTATTTATTAGTTTAAAAAATTATTGATGAAAAGGTAAAATTTTATAATCTTTATAAGGGTATGAATTTGCTTAACACCTTGATATTTTAATAGGAATCACTATTCCTTATATCATAAAAGATAAACCACATCGAGCTTAAAAAATTCACTATATATTATAATTTGATAGCTATCACCAAGATATTTGAATAGAGGGGGAAAATGATTTTAATTAATTATGAAAATATTTTCTACAAATGTTTATTAATAAAAATAATTAGTTTATAATTATTTAGAAATGAAAATAAATCTAATTAAAAATAATGGAAATGTTTTTATAAAATAAATATTTTCTAGCCGAAAATGTAATTTTATATAAATTAATTAAATTAATCAGTATTAGTGAAATGTATTGATGAAATATATTTGTTTTATATTTAAAAAAATAAGTGTAAATTAATCTATTATTTTATATAGGCTTAGTATAATAATAAATCCATTTTATCTATAAAAAGTTATATTTTCCTAAAGGACAATTCTTCCATCATTTAACGGAACCAATATTTTAAAACTAAATGTTGGACCTTTTATACTATTTATTTGAAAAAATGTACGTAATTTCGGAAATATTAATAACAATATTATCTTAGGTAAAAATGTTGGAATTTTTATGAGAGGTTTCATTTTTAATGAATAATGAATAAATCATAATTTCAATTTAGACTTGTATTTTTATCAAATTTATATAAATAGTTCAACTTCAATTTTTTTAAATTATAATTTGTAAAATTGTATATCATTAAAATATATTTTGGTAATTTTAATCAATTTATCATTAAAATTAGATATAAAACATATAAATGTTTTTTACTTTTGGAATTAAAACCACACTTTCATATTACGTCAACATGGTTAATTTTTAATCCATTAAATCCAATTATGTGAATTGAATTAAAAAAATGGATTCTATATTTGTAATTAGAATTTAAAAATTATTTAGCTATATCATATTTACTTTTAGGCATAAAAATATTACATTCATAAATTGAAATATTTACCGTGGTAAATAAAAAATAATGAAAATATTTAATGATAAAATGTAAAATCTTAATATAAATAAAATATACATCTCTTAAGGAATTTTTTAGTATGCATAGACCGTAATCAGAAATTAAACAATTATTTAACATAAAAATTCTATGAAATTAATTCCACCTAAATGTGGTTGTTTTTAGTTATAAAATAATTATTATTTAACCACTCAAAACCACCCCACCTGAATTATAAACAACATCCATCAACACCCCATTTCTCATAAAAATTATTATAGATTATAAAATATTGACTAAAACAAATCCAAGTAAATTTACCCACGTCCATGTTCTTCTTTTCATATGAAAATACCAAATCTATTTTATTCAAGGGGTCCCTCAATGAGGTGATATTCAAGAGGTAATTTTCTCTGAGCACCTATCTTAATTTGTTTAGTTATTCAATCTTCTCCACCTATACTTTATTCATATAGGGATGATAAATATAGGATCATATATATAATATATTTTTATGAATCTAATAGAATATAACATATCCATTTCATTTCACTTATCCTCTTATTTAAATAAACAAACTTGTTGTCAAAATTATGGCTGTTAACCGTCTCTATGATTAATTTTTTTAGCTTTTCATTATCAACTTCATGGTTGGTCATAAATTTATTATTTTGGTTTAATAATATTTTAATAGGTATATAATAACCTTTTTTATGTTTCTTACTAATATATACTCATAATATTAAATATAACATAAATAATTCATGTTTAATAAAAAACACCAAAATAAACTAAACATTTATCATTAACATTTAATCAAATGAATCATCCTCAGAAAAGAAATAAAATTGATATGTCAGACCATTAATACAACTTTATATTCATTAATAAAATTCCATTACACTTCTATATTTGTTATCCCATTTTACAAGGACATCCATAATTATACACAAATGAAGAGATTATGAAAAAATGAAATGGATGCACCCAAAACAAAGAAAATAATGTAATATTATGAAAGAATGAGTCATAAAATGTTATAAAAAAAGTTATTATAAATATTAATAATATTATGTAATTATTTAGTAAAATTATTTAAATAATTATACATGGATTTTGAGAAAGTAAGAAGTAAGTCTAACTTGAGGTAAGGGACTCCATCTCAATCCCATTTCCTTGCGGTATATTTGGATGATATACACAATCCTTCTTTCATGAGATGTATATAAATACTCTATGACATATCATATTGTGAATCTTTTACTATTAATGTCACGACCCTTTCTCAGGACCGATGCCGTGACTACCCCAAGCCCGCATTCCATAGGTCAGAGGCTGTAGACTAGCACCAAAGGCATAATCCCCGATAAAAGGGAAGGAATTGCCTTTACACGTAATGAAAAACCACAGAGTAAGCAAGATGAAGTAAACACTAAGTAAACTGGGTACAACTGTAAGTCATGGAAAGGAAATTGTCCAGAATACAAACCCAACTGAAAGTAAAGTACAACTGAAAAGAAAGTACATCAACTGAAAAGTAAAGTAGTAACGTCGAGCCGTCTACTGGAAATCCCACCTGAAGGGTGGGTACAGATAGCCTCCTTAGCTCCTCGGGTCCATCCGTCCGCTCTGTGTACGTCCCACCTAGTGGTCAACCTTTAGGTACCAACATTCTCCACATGCCTCAACCATGATCAGCGTTGTCCATCATCTAAATCCAACACAACGTAGTGCAGGCATAGCCCGTGCAAGGGTGAGCATACGCTACTCAGTAGGGACCCCGAGACCCCCAAAGGTCTCCAAGAATCTATGAAGGATAACTCACAAAGGAATGATACAATCACAAAGTGACAACCAACTCTACTTAGGTATATGGCCATACATATACCTAAGTCATTAATTCCATTTCGGCTCCAACATCCGAGCCCAAGTTCGATCTAGTCCACACAGGATATCACAACCCAATCCTCTTAGGAATGCAAATCAACCATATCGAAGATAATTATTGAAAGGTCAAGACTCATCTCACAAAGGTATACTTCTTCGTAAGACGATAGAGATTATCAGATGTATCCACTGATTCATCTAAGCTCTTGGACCCATGTAGAATACAAGACCAGCTAAGCTGTCAGACCCACAAAGGATAGAATATGAGCTACTCTGTCGGACCCACGTAGGATACAATTATAGAGTCAAATACATCCGGAACCATGTATGATACAAGAACAATAGTACTTCCGAGCCCACATAGGGTACAAGAACAATAGTCATCATCGTCGAAACCATGGAGGATTTCAGTACATTCTTCATCGTTACTGAACCCACGGAGGATCCCAGTACAGTCGTCATCGTCGTCGTAGTCACAACCAGCTCTAGGGTTCCCGCACATAGCATGCTCGACTCCGGGACGGTTCGCTCCATGATCCAAGGGGGTCGATACATAAACTGACACATATTATGGAGTTGATGTATCCCAAAGTTCCGTCTCGACAAAAGGAACTCAACATGACTGACGGCGTGTCAATCAGACGCTCGGTCTGAGAGTCATTGGCTTTATCGTCCTAGGGGCCCTGTTAGTTTTTAAGTCAAAACCAACCCAACCGTACTCCAACTGTGTCAAAACCTAGAGCGGAGTATTCCAAAAGAACCATCTCACTATGAGGAAACCAACAAATTTGATGACACATCAATCGAACGTTCGGAGCACAAGTTATAAGCGTTTCCGCTCCGAAGGCCCTGTTGGTTTCGTGTTCGAACCAACCTGGCCATACCCAAAGTTCTCCGAAGCCTTGAGTTTATTATACCAGAACGACCTTCTTGATCCACGGATCACATCGAAACTGATGGTGCATCAATCGAAGTTCTGTAGCGCAAGATATGGATGTTTGAATGAAACTTCCCGAAAATAGGGGCTTTGGGCCCGGTCCGACCCGGCCCAATACCCCCTAAGTAGGCACTAACCAGGTCAACCCGACCCAGGTCTGGGTTCTGGCCACTAGGGCGTGGCCCGGTCCGGCCTAGGGAAAGCGTCTGGGCCTGGCGCGGTCGCGGCACGCGTGCCCGGCGGCTCGGTCGTTCGGTCGAGCGGGATGCGGAGGGGGGCGTTTCCCCACCCCCATGGTTGAAGAAACCACCCCCCCCCCCCCCCCCTCACATGGGGGCCCGACTCCTTGCCAGCCAGGGGTTACGACCCCCAGATTTTCCAAAACCGTACGGCCAAATTGGCCGGCCGAATTGGCCAGCCGGTGTGCCACCGCGGGACCCCTGCGGGTCCCGCATTCCTTGCGCCGGCGGCTCCGGCCGCCCCTCCCTTCACCACCGAGGACTTGTCCGACCAGTGTGGCACGATGGCGTTGTGCCCCACCGCCACGGCGCGCCCAAGCCCCGACCCTCCACGGTTCTCCGGTGAGGCGCGACGGTGTCGCGCCCCACCGCTGCGGCCCCGCTCCGGTCGCGGCCTCTTTCGGCCTAAACGGCGCGACGGCGCCGCGCGTCTTCAATGTGGTGAAATTCCTCATTTCTGTGCGGTGCCGTTGCACTACGCCTCCTTCGTCCCAACCCGCAACAGTGAAAATCAACAAAGGGGGAGGAGGATTGGCCATGTTCGTGCGGTCCGACCTCCTCCTGTTAAAATGATAACATGTGGCCCAAAATAAAACAACTTCGACAAAGAAAGAACAAATTTAATCCATTAAATTTGAACTTAAACCCCTACATAAAGAAGTTTCCGTACATTGATCGTCACGGAAAAATGGCGTCGCGGGGGTGGTTCGAAGACAGCATTAGGGAGCGTCCATGAAGATGATTTCGTTCGACACCAGCTGCCGAGGAGAGAAAGATCGACACGTCGTCTATTCTTGGTGCCCCGGTGTTCATGGCATTCTTCAACGAGGAAGAAGATGTTCTTCATGACTAGATCCCTCCTCTCCAAAAATCTCCACACAACGATTCAACTATAATAAAATAAGGCTTTTCCTTATTTTATTTCTCATGCCAACCCTTTTCAAAATTCAAATTGAATTCACCAAATTAATAAACGTGTGTTGTCCAATTAATTAAGAGTTTTACTGGCATGTAATTTAATGTGGAAGAGTTACAAATTAATTGTTGGAGGGGGTTCAAGGGTTGTTGGGGAAATTGAAGGAGGTGGGGGATTGAGTCTTGAAGAACATCTTCTTCCTCGACGAAGAATTCCAAGAACATCGGGGCCCCAAGAAGAGATGACATGTCGATCTCTCCCTCCTCTACAGCCGGTCTGGGATGACATCCTCTTCTTGGACACTCGCCAACGTCATCTTTGAACCACCCTCGCAACGCCGTTTTCCATGACGATCTTTGTACGACAACTTCTTGAGGTAGGGGTCTAAGTTCAAATTTAATGGATTAAATTTGTGCTTGCTTTGTCGAAGTTGTTTTATTTTGGGAAGCTTGTTATAATTTTAATGAGAGGTTGTCTGACCGCATGAACACGGCCGATCCTCCTCACCCTTTGTTGATGTTCACCGTTGCGGTTTGGGACGAAGGTAGCGCAGTGCAACGACACTGCGCGAAAATGAGGCATTTTCACCACGGCGAAGGAGTGCGGCGTCGTCACGCTGCGCTGTTGAGGTTGAAAGAGGCCGCGTCCGGAGTGGGGTCGCGGAGGAGGGGTGCGTCGCCATCGCGCCGTCCCGGAGAACACTGGAGGAACAAGGCCGGCGCGGGCCGCAGCGGTGGGGCATGGCACCGTCGTGCAGAACCGGTCGGACAAGGCCGCGGTGGTGCAGGGAGGGGCGACAGGAGCCGCCGGCGCACGGAAGGCGGGACCTGCAGGGGTCCCACGGTGCCACACCGGCAGGCCAATTCGGCCATCCGGTTTCGAAAAATCCGGGGGTCGTTACCCCCGGCTGGCAAGGAGGCAGGCCCGCCCATGCGGGGGGGGGGGGGGGGGGGGGGGGGGGCAGCGCCCCCTCCGCATCCCGCTCGGCAGAACGGCCAAGCCGCTGGCCACGCGGGCCGCGCCCGTGCTGGCTGGGCCACCTGTGTTAGGCCGGGGAACACCCACCCGGCTGGGCTGCGCCCTAGTGGGCCTGGCCTGGTTCAGGCCGACCCAAGGGGTATTGGGCTGGGTCGGACCGGGCCCAAACCCCCTGTTTTCGGACAGTTTCGTTCAAACACCCATATCTTGGGCTACGGACCTCGGATTGACTCCCTGTCAGTTGTGATGTAATCCTTGGATTAAGATGGTCGTTTTAGTGTACTACACCCACGGTTTTTTTGAACTTGGGTACGTCCGGGTTGGTTCGAACATGAAACCAACTGGGCCTTCGGAGCGGAAACGCTTATAACTTGAGCTCTGGACGTCTGATTGACGTGCTATCGACATTGTTGGTTTCCTCTTAGTGATACAGTTCTTTTGGATTACTCCTCTAGAGGTTTGGATGCAGTTGGAGTATAGTCTGGTTGGTTTTGACGTAAAAACCAACCGGGCCCCTAGGACGATAAAGCCAATAACCCTCAGCCCGAGCGTTCTGTTGACTCGCCGTCAGTCGTGTTGAGTTCCTTTTGTCGAGATGGAAATTTGGGATACAACAACTCTGAACTATGTGTCAGTTGATGTATCGAACCGCTATGCTCGTGGAGTGGACCCTCCCGGAATCGAGTATGCTGTGTGCGGGAACCCTAGAGATGGCTGCGACTACGATGATGATGACGACTGTACTGGGATCCTCTGTGGGTTCGGCAGTGATGACGAACGTACTAAAATCATCCATGGGTTCGACGGCGATGACTAATGTTCTTGTATCCTATGTGGGTCCGTCATTACTATTGTTCTTGTTTCCTACGTGGGTTCGACATTATTTGACTCTGTACTATTATCATATGTGGTTCCGGCAGTGTAGCTAGTCTTATATCCCTTGTGGGTCTGACAGCTTAGCTGGTCTCGTATCCTACGTGGGTCTGATAGCTTAGATGAATCAGTGGATACATCTGATCATCTCTATCATCTTACAAAGAATCATACATGTGTGAGCTGAGTCTTGACCTTTCAATCATTATCATCGATATGATTTACTTTATTTCATAAGTGGATTGGGTTGTGATATCCTGTGTGGATTCGTTGTGCTATCCTGTGTGGACTATATCGAACTTGGGATCAGATGTTGGAGCTGAACTGGAATTGATGACTTCGGTATATGTATGGGAATATACCTAGGTAGAGTTGGTTGTCACTTCATGATTGTATCATTCATTTTTGGTTTATTCTTCGTGGATTCTGAGATACCTTTGGGGGTCTCGGGGTCCCTACTGAGTAGCATATACTCACCCCTACACGGGCTATGCCCGCACTACGTTGTGTTGGACGCAGACGACGGACAACGTTGATCGTGGTCGTGGCTTATGGAGCAAGTCAGTACCTAGAGGTGGACCACTGGGCGAGACATACACGGAGCGGACGAATGGACCTGAGGAGATGAGGAGGCTATCTGTACCCACCCTTCTGGTGGGATTTCTAGTGGACAGCACAACGTTTCGGCTTTACTTTTTAGTTGTTGTACTTTCTTTTCAGTTGTACTTTACTTTTAGTTGGGTTTGTATTCTGGCCCATTTACTTTCCAGCACATACAGTTGTACCCAGTTTACTTAGCTTTTACTTCAGATTGCTTACTCTATGGTTTTTCATTACTTGTAATGGAAATTCCTTCCCTTATTATCGTGATTTACGCCTTTGGTTCTAGTCGCAAGCCCCTGGCCTATGGAAGGCGGGCTTGGGGTAGTAACGACATGGGGCCTGAGGATGGGTTGTGACAAATTGTTAGCAGAGTTTTTCAGTTCTACAGCAGAACTTAGGAATCTGATATTTCTTCTATGTGAAGTAATTATGTTAATGGTATTGAGTGTGTTTATCAGTCCAGGGAGTCTAGTGTTGGTGCGGCGGCCGACATATCCCTACACCAGGACCCTGAATTCTGATTTCCGACTCAGTGCATGAAAACATTGATTGCATGTGTGATTCAAAAGTTTTCTTTTTTATTACTTTGTCTCAGCTCACTGGGTATACTGTATTGACCATTGTGCACCTGTCTCTTTTTAGGACCCCATGATGGCATCAAGCTAGGGTACAAAGCTTTGTGCGAGACGAAATCCCACCGAGCGAGGAGCCCTTAGTGCAGGGCCCTTTTACAGAAGAGGTGCTGGCGGTACCTCTACCCGCCAAGCCATCGATACCACCAGCCCTAGCCGCTGAGAGTGCATGTCGCCTTAGTTCACTTCACGAGTTTCAGTATCAGAGACCACCCAGGTTCCGCGGGGAGACAAACCTCAGGTAGTCGAGGATTTTCTAGAGGTTGTTGTTTGAGTTTTCATGTTAGTGGGGACACCAGCTGACCACATGGTGATCCTTGCAGCGAGCCTCCTGCACGCGGAAACAGGCAGATGGTGGAGCCTGATGCTCCAGGTGCACCACAAGGCATCTCTCCTCTGGACATACTTTGAGAGACTCTTCCGCTCAGAGTTTGTCCCATCCACCCTACGTGTAGTGTGCATTCAGGAGCTACCTTAGTTGCGGCGGGGCAACAAGATGGTAGCCCAGTACTCGGCGAGATTTACCGATCTCTCGTTCTATTTCACGGACATGGTTCGGGACCCATTCTTCAGGGTCCGGACCGTCGAGCTGGGATTGAGGCATGATATCAGGGCATCGATGATCTCCCTCATCATTCTGACACATGCAGGAGTATTGGAGAGAGTCCTTCTCATAGAGAGCTTTCTTGATGAGCCTACACCAGCAGCGAGACCTAAAGTAGGGAGGTATGTAGCTGAGTCTTCTACAGCTGGCAGTTGATGGATGTCACAGGGGTCCAGGCAGACCAGACTATCAGGTGGACAACCTCAAGACACTGGCTCAGAGATGCGGGGCACCCGACGCAGATCCAATCTTACGAGGAGCAGACATTTCTATGCATGTGGCGGGTAGGGACACATTGCTCGTGACTGCCCGACCCGCCATGCAGAGGAGTAGTAGATGTTTGAGGGGCCACCCAGGCAGAGGCAGTGGGTCGACCGTGGCGGTCCGCCGGGAGCAGGCGGACGAGGTAGAGGAGCTGGCCGAGAAACAGGTGGTGGACAATGCTTTGAGTCTTTAACACCACCACCACCAGGAGGTCCACCCCGACCACACGGGACTGGCATGAAGAGGCAGGCTCAGCTTCAGGCAATGGAGGCCTACGACCCCGGCACACCAGAGATGATTCGAGGTACTATTTATACATCAAATTTTTTTTACAACTCCTCCCGAGCAAACACACCATCAGAAATGGTGTTCCTAAGAAAATTTCGGTGATGCGATTTCATCAGTGCCCTCAGATTTTGATTTCAAGAACCAGTTCAAAAGTTAGAAAAACCCGCTCCTTCGTTCACTGAACGTACCCGAGCTAATCTTCGAAAATTGATTCCGGGCACACCGGGCCTCGGAATCAGGTGTCGTCAGAAACTGCGTACTCGTAAAATCCCAAAGAAATTAAGAAAAAAATTTCTCTGAAATTTATATTTCTTTACATTACTCCCACCTCTAGGGTTTACATCCCTGTAATGATACATCTCAAACAAGGGGAACAAATGTGGGTACTTTGCACGTATCTGTGCCTCCCGCCCCCAAGTTCTGTCCTGGAGGTTCTTGTGCTGCCATCTGATGCGCACTAGAGGAATCGACCGCCCACATAGGACCTGCTCCTATAAATCCTCAATCTCCACTGGGACCTCCTCAAAAGTCCACCCATTATCAATGTCCATCTCCCCATGGTCGATGATATGCGTCTGGTCGTGCACGTATCTCCTAAGCTGAGATACGTGGAAGACGTTGTGCACCCGGTGCAACTGAGGTGGTAGAGCAATGCTATAAGACACCTCACCTATCCTAATGTCAATATGGAATGGTTCTATGATTCATGGAGATAACTTTCCGCCCCGGCCAAATATCCATAATCCACATCGAGGTGAGACCCGGAAGAAAACGTGGTCTCCATCCTCGAACTCCAGTGGTCTCCGCCTCCTGTCAGGATCAGACTTCTGCCTGCTCTGAGCTATCTTCATCCACTCCTGGATGACCTGGACCTTCTCTGTTGTGGCCTGGACCATCTCTGGTCCCACTAGTGCAAACTCCTCATGGTCTGTCCAGCACAGAGGTGACCTTCAAGGTCGGTCATACAATGCCCCGTATGGTGCCATCCCGATGGTGGAGTTGTAGCAGTTGTTGTACGCAAACTCCACCAATGGTAGGTGATAATCACAACTACGACCAAAGTCGAGGACACATGAACAGAGCATGTCCTCGAGAGTCTGAATGGTCCTCTCCGTCTGACCATCCTTCTAAGGGTGAAAGGCGGTTCTCAGACGTAGCTGCATCCCGAATACCTCCTGCAACCCCTTGCAAAGTCACGAAGTAAAGAGATAATCTGGATCAGAGATGATAGATGATGGAACACCAAGAAGAAATATGATCTCCTGAATGTAGAGGCGTCCCAATCTCTCCACTGATCTCTTCTCTCTGATGGGTAGAATATGGGCTGACTTGGTGAGTCGGTCAACAATCACCCAAATGGAGTCGTGACCTCTTGAAGTATGTTGAAGTCCAGTCACGAAATCCATAGATATCACATCCCACTTCCACACCATGACCTCCAAGGGATATACTAAGACTGTTGGTACCTGGTGCTCCGCCTTCACCTGCTGACTGGTGAGGCATTGAGAAATGAACTCTACCACAACCTTCTTCATACCCGGCCACCAGTGCTGCCGTCTAAGATCCTGGTACATCATCGCCACCCCTGGATGTACCGCTAAAGGGGAAGTGTGAAACTCTATCAGCACATCCTCATATAAAGCAACTTTTACCATGGTACGTCCTCTGAAAATGATGGTGTGCTCTCCTCTTACGGATAATCCATCGGGTGCATGTCCTGAGGATATCTGTGGACGCCGCATATCACAGTCAACGTCCCCACAATGTGCCTCTCTGACCCCCTGTAGTAGTGGAGGAGTGACTGTGAGTGACGGCAGAAAGGTTGCTCTATCCCTATCCATGAAGGATATCTGCAAAGCGGCTAGGTGATCTGTCGCCTCCCCAAGTAGCTGAATGCTAGTCCTCCTGTTGAGAGCGTCAGCTACAACGTTCCCCTTTCTTGGAGTATAGACTATCTCAAAGTCATAGTCCTGGAGGATCTCGAGCCATCGCTTCTTTCTCAGTTTCAGGTCCTTCTGTGAGAAGATGTACCTGATACTCTGGTGTTCAGAATATACTATAAAGCTCTCTCCCATCAGATAGTGTCGCCACATCTTCAGAAAAAGACCACTACTGCTAACTCCAGGTCATGGGTAGTGTAGTTTTGTTCGTGTTGCCTCAAATGTCATGACCCATAGGCGATCACTGACCTCTCCTGCATCATAACACACCCGAGTCTAGTCCCTGATGCATCGCAGTAGACTACATACCCTACTCCCTCTTCTGATAGCCTCAAGATAGGTGCGATGTTAAATCATTGTCTCAGCTCCTGGAAGCTCTTCTGGCATCTATCTAACCACACGAAGGGTTTCCCCTTCTTTTTTAGAGCTGAAAGTGGTGCTTCAACTCTGGAGAAGTCTAGCACAAATCTCTGATAGTACCCAGCTAGACCTAAGAAACTCCGCACCTCCATCATGCTCCTGGGTGGCTCACAAGCTGGCACTTCCTCAATCTTCACAGGATCCACCACAACTCCCGCCTCAGAAATGATGTTCCCCAAGAAGTGGATCTCACGTATCCAGAACTGAAACTTCGAGATCTTACCATAAATCTGGTTCTCTCGGAGTGTGTCCAGTACAACCCACAAGTGATAGGCGTGCTCCTCCTCAGTGGTCGAGTACATCAATTTGTCGTCGATGAAGACTATGACAAATCGATCAAGTTAAGGCTGAAATATCATGTTCATGGGACTCATGAACACTACTAGAGCATTGGTTATGCCAAAAGGCATAACCAAGAACTCATGGTGGTCGTACCGACATCTGAAGGTCATCTTCTGCACATCCTCGTCTCGAACTTTAAGCTGATGACAGCCTGACCTGAGGTCAATCTTTGAGAACCACCGTGCTCCCATGGTATGATTGAAGAGGCCGTCAATCCTCAGTAGTAGATAATTGTTTCTCACGGTCACCTGGTTCAGGTGATGGTAGTCGACACACATTCGAAAGCTCCCGTCCACCTTCTTGGTGAACAAAAACGGGGAAGCCCAGGGTGAAACACTAGGTCGGATGAATCCATTGCCCTGCAAGTCCTCCCGCTGTACTCGTAACTCTAGAAGCTCAGGGGGATCCATCTAATATGCTGGAGGGGATATCGGGGCTGTCCCGGGGTGCAGGTCAATATAAAAGTCTACCTATCTACGGGGAAGTAGTCTTGTAACGTCGTCAGTAAAAACGTCTGCATACTGATCCACCACTACAGGAAAAATTGGACTCCGCACGTCCACTACTCCTAGGATGAGGCTAGCCAATTGATGAGTGATCAGATGTCCTCTCCTCTGCGTGATTCCATATTTTTATACTTCACATTTGTTTTACAACTCCTCCGGAAAAAATGCTCCTTCAGAAAAGGTGTTCCTAAGCAAATACCGGCGCTACGGTTTCATCGGTGCCCTCAGATTTCGATTCTGAGCACCGGTTCAAAATTTTGGAAACCCGTTCGTTCGTTCAATAAACGTACCCAAGCTAAACTTCGAAAATTGATTCTGGCCACACTGGGCCTCAGAATCAGGTGCCGTTAGAAACTACACACTGGTAAAATTCGAAAGAAATTAAGAAAAAAAAAATCTCTGAAATTTATGGGTATTTACAATTAGGTTATTATATATTTTTTAAATGTATTTCATTCCATTGTTTTATGATTTAAATAATTCAAAGTGGAATGAGGCACTTATATTAAAAAAATTACTTTTTTAAAGTATAATTATTTATTTTAAATTCATTCCCCTAGGTAAATAATTATTATATTATCTTATATATTAATATAAACGTATTGTAATGAAAATTTTGTGTATATTTTTAATTTCATTAAACGTTTTTAAAAATAGTTCATTTATGTGTTTTAAATGGATTATTTTGAACAATGACAAAAAAAATTTATATTCTTTACATAAAAGATGACAATGAATCGTACACCACGATGGGTATTATTTTATTTATAGCTTCCATTGAATGATTAAATATTTTTAATTGAAAATACAACTGTCATTTTTTCGGTGTTTGGGTATTGAATATGGGTTTTAAATGAAAGTTATTTTTCGATAATGAAAATGGGGTTTTAAAAGAAAATGATATTTTTCTAGAAAATATTCTTTTATAAGAAAATAAAATAGTATATAATGGGTATTATGGTGAATGAATTTTATTCATGAAATGTTACTTGAGCATTATATGAAACAAGGGAGACCGATACAGCTTATTTGAAGGGTTTATCTCTATTATAGTACACAGGTAAGCACTATATAGCTTATATAAAGGGTTGAATCCCATTATATATATTAAGAAACCGGTATGCCTCTTATAGAATAAATTAAGGCTTGATCCCTGTCATAGCTCAATGGAGAACCTAATATAGCTTATATGTAGGGTGATCACCTATATAGATCTCCAATAAATTGTTTAATAGTAGTATTGGAAGTCAACCATATGATTATTCTAGAAGAATGGATTTGAATGGCTGTATATTTTAATGATTATCTGATTCCCTGAAGTGATTCTATGTTTCTTGAAATGGTTTTTAAAGTCATTATTTGAGAAAAAAGAGAGTGTGTTTTTCATTTTAAAATGTTTTGTTTCATATTCAGAAAATAACCATAAATGGGTTTTCATGTTTTTCCCTAGACTGATGGTTTCCTTTTTATTAAATCCCATAAAATGATTATTTCTTTCATACAAAGTTATAAAATGTTCTTCATATGATCTAAGTGTATGTATAAGTATGAGATCGTAGAGAAAATTGTGATGATTTTTCATAAAGAGAAACAATGTTTTATTTCAATGATTTATTTTCTTGTCTTATAAAATAAATGGTTAGTGTTTATATATTACCACTTTCAATTTAATTTTTTACATTTAAAGAGGGTATTTTTTTATCTAAATCTATATAAAAAATATCCCCAAATGTTATTTCTATTTCAAAATCATTATAGTATGTAATTTTTAAGGTGGAGACCTTATGGTTGTATAAAATGAATGTTCATCCAACATTTGAGGTCAATATTATATTAATTTCATGTCCTTATAATATTTTACATTGTAGTTAAATTGAAATGATATATCATTTTAATACTACCATGTTGCTTCTTTTAATGTGTGTTTTTCTATTTTTGTTTTCAATAGAGGAAATATGGAATATGTAGTGGTAATGCACTAAGAAGAAAATATTTTTCCAAATTAATATCTCAATAGGCTTGGAGTTTCAACAAAATTGTCTATTATAGTGATGTATTATATAAAAACAAGCGATAAATTGTGGTTGTATCCATTCTATAGATGAACTTGATATACCAGGAAGGAACATGTCAATAGTCGATCATTTCATGAAGAACAACCACCTAAATTAATTGATTATCTGACCTTGTGGTATAAAATGTACTGATACATTATATTTAGAAGATATTTAAAGCCATGAGATATTAAAAACATTAAAAGTTTACTCTTTTCATTTATCATTTTCAAGGTGAAGCTGAATTATGGTGGTCTTTTGTTGCGAATATTAGTGAGAAATATGATATCGATCCAATTTAATGAGAAATTTTTTTGAATCTATTCATTGAGAAATATTTCCCTAAGTTAGTTTTACATAGGACGGGAAAGCAATTCTTGGAATTTAAGTAAAATAATTATGGTTTAGTGGACACATATAAAGATATCTTCATAAGAATGGAAAGGTATATTATGAGTTTTATTGAGGAAAATGATAGTAAAATTTATATATTTTACTCAGGCTTGAAATAATGTATATATTGTGATTTTCCCTCATTATAATATAAACGATATTAAAAAGTTGTTTGTTATACTGAAAAAGATGTGATGGAGGTCTACTCTCACATATGTTCCATGTGATGAAAAGTGTAAGAAATAATTAATCATGACCGAAATGGAGAAGAAAAAAACTTGGAATTCTAAAAGAATTAATTTAATTTTTTCCATGAGTGGTAGCATAAATTTTGCAGAATGTATGCCAGGATCTGAAATGTGTTACTAGTGTGGTATGTTTTTCACTAGTTTCATGACTACATATAGAATAATATACTAAAATACAATCATTATATGACATAAATAAAATAAATGGTGATATTTTTTAGTTGAAATGAGTTGGTTTATTATGATTATATGTGTATGAAGATATTTAAAAATGATGTAAATAATTATGATTGTAAACATAGAAGTGTAAAAATGACATTTACTACTTCTAAAATTGGAATTGGTCCATCTAGATAGGTGATGAAATATCTAGGGAGCCCTATAATTATCAAAGGATGAACATGTTTTTAATGTCTTTGGTTCCTATATTTTTATGTTTTATTTAATGAATAAAAATTGGGAGATATTTATCATGTATTGTTAAATGTTTTTGGTCCATGTTACCCTTATTTTTATTATATGAAAAATTTTATTTGAGGAACAATGAATTTATTTTAATTTACAGAATTATATAATTTATGGATATTGTTTAAGGTTTATATGATTATTTATTTTACGATCATTTTGGGAAATTAATTTTTGGAATAAATAATAAAAATTATGAGATAACCATTGAAGTTAAAATATTTTTTATTTTAAATATATTAATGTTATTTGGATGATTTTATCCTATTTTTTGGAATTCTATATAAATTATATAGTTTTCCAAAAATGAAAACTGACAAACCATGTGATATCCCATCACATATGGAAAGGTTGTGATAATTGAACCCAAAATTCAGGGGTGTTAAGGGTGTATCACCTACCAGTGGAATATATGAAGTACCCATTAATATGATTTTCTTTATTAAAAAATTAAGTGGGTGAATTATAATTTGATTTTTGGAACATATATTTTATCCAATAAATAGCTCTTGGTTATGAAAATGATTTGGGTATTATGTGATTAATTTTACATACGAGTACGATAACTGTTTTGGGAACCCTATATGATTAAGTTAGTTATAATACAACGCTATTTTGTTTATAAATAAATGATTATTTATATTTTGGAAGAACATATTATTTTATTATACATTTATAGTGATTCATGAATAATTATCATATCATGGAGATTATGAGATTTGTGCAATTAAATTTTGGAGAGAGACTATAATTGTGATTGATATTATTTTAAGGTAAATTTGAACATTGAAGACAATGTGATCATATACTTGTGATTTTTGGGATTCTAATTTTCACTAGAATATTTTGAGTAATTTAAGAGAGTATATTTTTTGAACGTTATATAATGAACATTGGGTATTACTATTTATTTGTTATAATTAATGTAGTTTTTTCACAGAAAGGTTTATTTTTCATGAAAATTACATTATCTTGAGCTAACCATTTTAGTTTTGATTAATTCGTAATGGTAGGAGGAATAAATAGTCATTTGTTTTATTTTTTTCATCTCCATATGTTGATTACGATGGGTTAGGTATGATAAATTTATCTTAAAAATAATTATTTGCTGAAAAAGAAGGGATTGTGGTGAAAATTGATTAAAGGATAAAAATATATTGAAAAGTAACTATGTGTAATAATTTTAACCATATAGGTTTTGAAATAATTAATAAATTTTTGGAAATTAATTTTGAAACCAAAATGTTATCCGATTACTTTTCTTACTGCGAAATCAATATGATTTTTACCTATCGCTGACATTTAATTTTGTGACGGTTATCTTTCTTATGACCAAGTTCTCTATCTCTATCCATAAGAACTTTAACGGTAGTATTCTAATACATATCCTTATTTTCCTACATAATAAACCTATTATGTCTTCTCTTAGGGGACAATTACTTTATTTTCTCTCTTATAAAAAGAATGTTTTATTTACCCTTATTCTGATATGGGATTCTAACAATGGTATTATGAAAATTAAAAATCCAAGTCACTAATCCTTATTTAAAATTTTGAGGAATAAATTCATTAAGTGGTGGGTTGGGTAGATTGTAACAGTCCAATATTTTAAAAGGAATCACTTTGTCCAATATCATACAACACACACCACATCGAGCATAAAAGTATGACTTAATATTCTTATGTGATATTTTTAACCAACATTATAGAATGGATGGAATGAATTACATAAAATAAACTATGAAAATAATGTTTAAACAATATTATCAATTGAATAATTTGGTTACCAATTAATTATAAATGAAATTAAAAACCAATTATAAATACAGAATTTCGTTTCATAAAAATTATTATTTTTATTCCCACAATGAATTCTTATATTAATAAAATAAATTAATCTCTATAATTGATGATATTAATGATTTTTTATATTAAAAATTGAATGATTTATCTTAAATTCATACAATATTGTTTGAATGGATTATGATTAGAATAAATAATATTTTAAGCCTAAAAACTGAATGTTTCTGAAAGGTAATTTTGCTACCTTTTAATGGAGAAACAATTTCAAAACTAAATTTTGAATATTCTATAATTATTATTTGAAAAATAAAAATTATTTTTAATGAATAATATAAAAATTATCATAGGTTAAAATTTTGGAAATCTTACGTTAAATTTCATTTTTGGATGAATAGTGAAAATTACTAAATTTTAATTGAAACTCGTTTTCCTTATAATATATTTATATATTAAAATTATACTTTATATTACTCATAAATAATTAATATTTATATTATACATATAAAATCAATTAATTTAATTTTATCCTATTATACATTTATATTATATATAAGAACATAACAATCTTTTAAATCATTTCTCTTAAAAAACCTGCTTTTTGGGTGCATCTACAGGATAAATTTTTTATATAATTTTTTCAATTCTATGAATTTTATTTGTAAAATGGATTATATATTTGTAATAAATGGTTCTAAATTATTTATTAATTTTGGATAATTTTTAGTGAAAAAATATGTACCATTGAAAAAATTAAATATTTACTATAGTATTGGTAAAATAATAAAACATGTTAATGTTAAGAGGAAAAGGCTTAAAATACCAAAAATATAAAACATTTAATTGGACCTTGAGGTATGGATTGACCCAAATAATCCATTAAATTTTTTATTATATTAATTATTTATGTAATTTAAGTCAACCTCAATGTGGTTGGCTTTAATTATAAAATAATCATTATTTAATCACATAAAACTACACATCCTCAATTATAAATCCCACACATCGCAATAATATTTTTCATTACAAGACTTTAATATTATAGAATATCTGAAAATATGTTTCCTCCACACTCTCCATATGTCCAAGTGTTTCTTCATTCACTAAAGTACAATACCCAGGGTCTTCAAGGGGTCCCTCAAAGAGAAGATATTCAAGAGTAAATTTATTTAACGAACCTCCCATACTTTTTTCATTATCTAATTTATCCATAAATAATTCATTAATTGAGTTAAAATAACTACAAAACTGTGTATGTAGTTGGGGTTTATGTTTATAGTGGAATATATCAAACCCATTTCATTTCTCATCTCCTCATATTCAAATAATTGAAACTGTTTTCTTAATTATGTTGGTTAACCGTCTCTATGAATAATGATTTCTTGTTTTTAATTTCTACATTCAAAAATAGTCAAGATAGTCTATTTATGGGTCAATAATATTATAATATGTATATTATAAACATTTCATGGTTTTGTACTAATACATAATCTTAATATTAATCATAATGAAAATTGTTCATGGTGCATGAAAAATCACACAAAAATAAACTAATCATTTATCATTTAACTTTTATTAAATGTTCCATCCTCAAAAAAGATATAAAAATTATATATGGGACCATTAATAATTAATTAAGTTCATTAGTAATTTTTCAGTCCACTTCTAGTGTTGTAATCCCATTTTACAACAACCTCAATAGTTATACAAAAATTAACCGATCCTGAAACCATGTAACAAATACAACAAAATCCATTAAATTTGTAAAATAGTATCAATTAATGGGTCATAAGATATTATTAAATCATACAATTAGGTGTTCAATATATTAATACAGTTTTTTAATGAGTTAATAAAATTTGTTAAACAATTATACATGAGAATTGAATATGTTTTAATTGTGTTGAACTTGAAGAAAAAGAATTTTCACAATATCCTCTTATAAAGGAATATTTTGATGTTATACACACACCTTCTTTTAAGATGTGTTTATAAATCTTCATTAGAATATCATATCATGAATATATTTATTCTCAGGTGATTTAATGTTTGTAATGTAATTTTTTAACGAGGTTTATTATTCAAATAATTTAAAGTGGTATGAGACACATTTTTTTAATAATGTTTTTATAAGATTTAATGATTTGATTTCAAAATATTTTTTAACATTTCAATATTCATGAAATTATTTTATATATTCATATGAATGGATTATAAAAAAAATTATGAATTTTTTGAATTTCACTCATTATTTTTCAATAAGATTATTTTGTATACATTTTATACATAAAATTTTGAAAACTTTCAAAATGTATATTCTATTCATAATTTACATGAGGAAAATGAATTTTCCACTATATTTACTACTATTTAATTACAATATTTCATTAAATGGTTGGATTTTTTCAATAAATTAAATCCCTTATTTCTTTTTTTTGGGTATTTTTTAATTAAAGATGAGTTTTCAATGAGAGGGTTGTTTTGTAATTGAAATGGGGTTTTATATGAAATGTTTATATTTATATGAAAGTTTTTTTCATTGGGATTTAAAAAATCAGAGCGTTTTATGATGAATGTGATTTATTAATGGAATGGTACATGAGAATTATATGAAATGGTTGAACCTGATAAATCATATTTTATATTTTGATCCCCATTATAGCTCCCATGTGTTCCCAATATATATTATACAAATGGATGGGATCCCATTGAAATTATTATTGAGACCGGGACATGTCATACATAGATATTTAATCAATTTAGATGAATATTCAGTACATAAAAAAACACATGCTTGAGGATTGTAATCCTATAGTGCCTTTGGATAATTGACGGAAAATATTGTTAATTTTTGAATGGTCTTCATCATATCCCATAAATATCTTACCATATAGTAACATACATAGACATACCCAACCTAAAACATTTATTTATAAAATTGGTAGAGGAAACACAAGTTAGGGTGAGATCAAATTCTTAGTAAGGGTAAACAAATGGAGATATATAATAATAATATGTGGATAAGGTTATAATAACATGAGAATAACATTTTAAATCCATGACAAGCATATAAAGGATTATAACCTTAAGTCATCTAATAAATCATGGATGTTAATATGACAAAAACCATATAGAAATAAAAGAACATGATCCATATGATCATAATATGGAAATAAGATATGAAACATTGGCATTCAAATATGCATAGAAAAAAACTTCTATATTAGTCATGGTTCATTGTAAAAACTATCAAGGCGTAATGGGTTCACTCCCCAAACCATCATTGTATTTAAAGATTACTCCCAAAACGATCATATTGGACAAAGTCCCTTACTAAACTGAGTTCACATTGATTATAGTCCAATCTACCACATGAAATATAAATGTTTACCCAATGCCAGGGATGTTGATATAGGTCCCACAGCTCACCTAATAAAAAAATATGTATGTGTTCCACAAGATAATAATATATTCTTTATATAATAAGGCATGAATGTAAATGGATTTCATCTATATTTCATCAAATCCTAACTTGTCGAAAATATACATATTTCATAATCATTTAATCATACCATAACCTATGAAAGGAATGAGGTTTCATAATCATTTTAACATGGAATAAACCATTCATAAAAATAATATAAATGGTTTCCTTTGTGTATACCCATATTAAACCATACGTAATATCAATTGTATCATCACGTGTTTTGAATCTGATAAAATTCCAAGGTTTTTGAACCTTTTCTTTTATCAATGGGTTGGTTTTAAAACCGAGATTCAGAATGAGGTCCTATGAATTGGAACCATTTTATGTGGTGATATCAGACTACGTGCGGTACGATTAACCATGCAGGTCAGCCATGCGGGATACCCTGGGTATCCGGTAGCAGGTGCACGAGTTGCGCACATTTTTCAGTCGGTGTGAGTCAAGACGTGCAGTTTATCCAGATTTGAAATTTGGATTATTATTTAATTAAATAAAATTCGAAATGTTTTAATTATATATGTGTAATGTATATATTTAATTTTTGTAAATTTATCAATCCGTCAAGACTTAATTAATTATTTTCTAAGTAAATTAATTGCCTTGCATTAAATAATTGCGAATTAATTAATGTGTTGAAATAATTAAATGTTTGTTAAAATGTTCAATTGATGGATAGTTTCAGATGGTCAATCGAAGCATTTTAAATTTATAATTCAGTTTCATAATATTTTTAATATTTCGTTTTAATTTGGTTTAAGATGATATTAAAGGATGTTTATTGAATAATAATAATAATAATATAATTGAAATTATTAACCATATTAAATTGTGTTTTATTTTATATTATTTATTATTATTATTATTATTATTATTTATTTTGAAAACAATATAGGGGGAAAGACCCCCACTTCTTCTCCCTTAAGGGGTGCACGAGCCCCTCCGCCTGCAACCATAACGCAGCACCTCCGCAACAGTTGGACCACGTGGCCCCCTCTCCCTCTCCTCCTCCCTCGGCTAACCCCGTAGAAACTCACGAACCGTCCTCGGGGGCTGTTTCATGACTAACCCCAAGCCCGCCTTCCATAGGCCAGGGGCTGGCGACTAGCACCAAGGCGTAATTCCCAGTAAAAAGCGAAGGAATTGTCTTTGTAAAGTAAACAAACACCACAGAGCAAGCAGGTAGAAGTAAACACTAAGTAAAAACTGGGTACAATAGAAAGTGCAGTAAAGTGTGTGGGTCATAATACAATCCCAAACTGAAAGTAAAGTACAACTGAAAAGAGAGTACATCAACTGAAAAGTAAAGCCGCAGCATCGAGCTGTCAACTGGAAGTCCCACCTGAAGGGTGGGTACAGATAGCCTCCACAGCTCCTCAGGTCCAGCCGTCCGCTCCGAGTACGTCCCGCCCAGTGGTCCACCACTGGGTACCGATCTTCTCCTCATGCCTCAACCACGATCAGCGATGTCCATCATCTGCAACCAACACAACGTAGTGCGGGTATAGCCCGTGCAGGGGTGAGTATAAGCTACTCATTAGAGACCCCGAGACCCCCGAAGGTCTCTCAGAATCCACAAAGGATATTTCAAAAAAAAAGATATAATCATGAAGTAATATCCGACACTACCTAGGAATATGCCAATACATATACTTAATTCATCAATTCCAGTTCGATCCAACATCCGAGCCCAATTTCGATCACATCCACACAGGATAGCACAACAGAATCCACATAGGAAAGGAAGTCAAGATTCAGCTCACACATGTATACTTCTTCGTATGACGACAGAGATGATCAGATATATTCAATGATTAATCTAAGCTGTCGGACCCACACAGGACCGATAGGTAGTAACCCCCACAATGACCCACAAAGGATCGATAGGTACTAACCCCCGTAATGACCCACAGAGGATCTGACCCAAACAGGATCGATAGGTAACTAACCCCCACAATGACCCACACAGGATCGGACCCACACATGATATGTAGGCACTGGCCCACACAGGACTACTGAGCGCTGAACCACACAAGATCGGTAGCACTGATCAACATAGGATCGCTGAGTGCTGTAGTCATCGCCGTCGAATCCACGGAGGATTTCTGTACAGTCGTCATCGTCATCGCAGTCGCAGCCAGCTCTAGGGTTCCCGCACACAGAAATCTCGTTCGGGAGGGTCCACTCTATGATCCAAGGGTCTTATACATCAACTAACACATAGTGCGGAGTAGATGTACCCAAAATCTCTGTATCGTCAACAGTAACTCAACGTTGCAGACGGTGCGTCAATCGGACGCCCGGTCTGAGAGTTATTGGCCTTTTCGTTCTAGGGGCCCGGTTGGTTTTTAAGTCAAAACCAACCTGACCGTACACCAACTTCATCGAAACCTCGAGCGGAGTAAGCCAAAAGGTTTGTCTCACTATGTGGAATCCAACAAAGTCGACGGCACGTCAATCGGACGTCCGGAGCTCAAGTTATAAGTGTTTCCGCTCCGAGTGCCCGGTTGGTTTCGTGTACGAACCAACCCAGTCGAAGCCTGAGTACTTCAAAACATTGAGTGTAATAGACAGAAACTACCTCCATGGTCCAAGGATTTCAGCGCAACTGACAGTGCGTCGATCGGAGGTCTGTAGCTCATGTTATGGGTAACAGACCGAAACAGTCCAGTATTAGGGGGTTTGGGCCCGGTCCGACACGGCCCGGAACCCCCTGGGTCGGCCAGAACCGGGTTGATCCAACTCAGGTCTGGGTCCGGCACGCTTGGGCGTGGCCCGTCCTGGCGGTCTGGTCAGGCGGCTCGGCCGTTTTTGCCGAGCGGTGCGGGGTGGCACGCTGCCCCCCGCCAGCATGCAACCGCAGCCCCAAGGGGGGCCGCTCCTTGACAACGGACATGGAAAAGCATCACATCCCAACTCCCATGGTCCCGCGCGGTCACGGGACCAGCGGCCCTTCCCGGCGGTGCTCCGGGCGCCGCCGCCTCCTGGCAGCCGGCCTGTACCGGCCGCCGCCTCTGGCTGCCGGCGCCACCGTGCCGGCGAGGTGCGCCGACGGAACGTTCCGTGGACCACCCGATGGGCTCCGGTGGTCGGAGTTTCCTGTCGTCTTCGCCAGCGGCCCTACCTAAACAGGTTCTTCACTACGAAGACCTAGCAACGCCCATGTGGCATACTTCATCGTCGCCCGCCGATCCGCACACCAAGAACGAAGGGACGGTGGTTTCAGACTTGTTCATTGGTCCGCACCCACCACGTTAGCGGTTTAAAAAGGCTTCCGACAAATTTTAAACATATGCCGAGGGTATAAATAAAAAATATTTAATTGAATCAAAACCCCTACCTCATTGAATTCGTTGAGCGAGGGTTCATCATGGAAAAGAACGCCGCTGAAGAAGACGTTGTGGATGGGGGATCGTCACGTCGCGGAGAAGGAACGTCACAGAAGAAGTGTCGCAGAAGAAGCATCGTTGGTGTCGCGGTACATGACGTCGCATAGTCGATCTCCGAGGATTTGGAGTTCTTCGTCGGAGATCGGTGCGTTCTTCGCGTTCTTCACTTTCTTCGTCGAAGAAAAAGGATTTTCTCCAAATCCTCTCCACGCAACAAGTTCCCACCGAAATAAAATAAGTGTTGTCTTATTTTATTAACACTCAAACCAACTCTTTGAAATTCAAAAAGAAAAGAAACGATCAGTTAATTGAGGAGTTTAAAACCGCCCAATTAATGAGATGTTTAAAATCCAGATTGAACACAAGAGTTTACTTCATTAAAATGGGGGGTGCGGTTGCGTTACTTAAGAATAAAAGAAACGGTGGGGCTTGTGTGGCCCCCACCTCACAAATATCCTACCAAGTGGGTAGGATATTGTGGGTCCCACATCATCCACTTAACATAGGTTAAGTGACTTAAAAAATATATTGGTCGCACCATTTTATTTTATTTATTTACTTAACTTGAAAAATTTAAAAACCACACCTGAGAAAACGCAACTCTGGAAAAGGTATTTCTAAGCAATTACCGGCATTGCAATTCCATCGGTGCACTCAGAATTCGATTCCGAGCACCGGTTCAAATGTTAGAAAAAACCCGCTCGTTCGTTCACTGACCGTACCTGAGCTAAACTTCAGAAAAAGATTTCGGGCCCACAGGGCTTCAAAATTAGTTGCCTCAAGAAACTGTGTTCTTGTAAAATTCCAAAGAAAATTAAGAAAAAAAATTTCCTTGAATTTTACGGGTCTTTACATCACTCCCACCCCAGGACTTTACATCCCCGTAAAGATATGTCAAAAACTAGGGAAACAAATGTGGGTACTGAGCACACATCTGAGCCTCCCGCTCCCAAGTGATCTCCTAGAGGTTCCCATGATGTCATCAGATGTGCACTAGAGGAATCGACCATCCACGCAGAACCAGCTCCTATGGATCCTCAATCTCCAATGGGACCTCTGTAAAAGTCACCCCATCATCAACGTCTAGCTCTCCATGGTCAATGATATGCATCGGGTCGTGCACGTACCTCCTCAGCTAGGTTACGTGGAAGACGTCATGCTCCCGGTGCAATTGAGGTGGTAGATCCAGGCGATAAGCCACCTCGCCAACCATGCTGAGGACCTGGAAAGGTCCAATGAATCGCAGAGATAACTTTCTGCATCGGCCAAATCTATGTAATCCACGTCGAGGTGAGACCCGCAAGAAGACGTGGTCTCCATCCTCGATCTCAAGTGGCCTCCAACTCCTGTCAGCATAAGACTTCTGCCGGCTCTGAGCTTTCCTCGTCCGCTGCTGGATGACCTGGACCTTCTCTGTCCTAGCCTGGACCATCTCCGGTCCCACAAGTGCTGACTCCCCAGGGTCTATCTAGCACAACGGTGATCTGTACGGTCTTCCGTACAACGCCTCGTATGGTGCCATCCCGATGGTGGAGTGGTAGATGTTGTTGTACACGAACTCCGCCAAGGGTAGGTGGTCCTCCCAGCTGTGACCAAAGTCGAGGACACATGTGCGGAGCATGTCCTCAAGAGTCTGAATGGTCCTCTCCATCTGACCATTAGTCTGAGGGTGAGAGGCGGTGCTCAGACGTAGCTGCGTCCCGAATGCCTCCTGCAACCCCTTCCAAAGCCGGGAAGTAAAGTGAGCATCATGATCGGAGATGATATATGATGGAACACCATGAAGCTGTACAATATCCTGAACGTAGAGATGTCCCAAACTCTCCACAGAGACCTGATCTCTGATGGGTAAAAAGTGATCCGACTTGGTGAGTCGGTCGAAAATCACCCAAATGGAGTCGTGACCTCTCGAAGTGCGTGGAAGTCCAGTCACGAATTCCATTGATATGTCGTCCCACTTCCACTCCGGGACCTACAAGGGCGGTACCAAGCCTACTGGTACCTGGTGCTCTACCATCACCTGCTGGCAGGTGAGGCATCAAGAAACGAACTCTGCCACATCCTTCTTCATGCCCGGCCAGTAGTGTTGTCGTCTGAGATCCTAGTACATTTTCGCCACTCCAGGATGTACCGCCAAAGGGGAAGTGTGAAACTCTCTCAGCACCTCCTCCCATAAAGAAACTGGTACAAAGGTATGTCCTCTAAAAAGGACGTCGTGCTCTCCTCCTAAGGATATACCATCAGGTGCCTGTCCTGAGGATATCTGCGCACGCCGCGTCTCCCAGGCAGCGTCCCCACGCTGTGCCTCTCTGACCCGTTGCAGTAGTGGAGGAGTGACTGTGAGTGACTGAAGAAAGGATTCTCCATCTCTATCCACGAAGGATATCTGCAAAGCGGCTAACTACTATGTCGGCTCCCCAAGTAGTTGAATTCCCATCCTCTGGCTGAGAGCATCGGCTACTACGTTCCCCTTCCCAGAAGTATAGACTATCTCAAAGTCATAGTCCTATAGGAACTCGAGCCATCGCCACTGTCTCAGGTTCAGATCCTTCTGCGGGAAGATGTACCTGAGACTCTGATGGTCAGAATAGACTGTAAAGTGCTCCCCATCAGATAGTGTCACCACATCTTCAGAGCGAAAACCACTACTGCTAACTCCAGGTCATGGGTAGCGTAGTTCTGCTCATGCTGCCTTAACTGACATGATTCGTAGGCGATCACGGCCCACTCCTACATCAAGACACATCCGAGTCCAGTCCCTGATGCATCGTAGTAAACTACGTACCCAACTCCCTCCTCCGGTAGCCTCAGGATAGGCGCACTAGTCAATCTCTGTCTCAGCTCCTAGAAGCTCTGCTGTCATCTGTCTGACCACACAAAGGTTTTCCCCTTCTTCTTCAAGGCTCAGAGTGGTGCCGCAACTCTGGAGAAGTCTGGCACAAATCTCTGTTAGTACCCAGCTAGTCCCAAGAAACTCAGTACCTCTATCACGCTCCTGGGTGGCTCCGAAGCTAGCACTGCATCATTCTTTATAGGATCCACCGCAACTCCTGCCTCAGAGGTGACATGTCCCAAGAAGTGGACCTCACATATCTAGAACTGACACTTCGAGAGCTTTCCATAATGTTGGTGCTCTCGGAGTTTGTCAATTATATGCCACAAGTGGTAGGGGTGCTCCTCCTCAGTGGTCGAGTATATCAATATGTCTTCGATGAAGACCATGAAAAATATATCGAGGTATGGCTGAAAGATCCTGTTCATGAGGCCCATGATCACTGATGGAGCATTGGTTACACCGAATGGCATAACCAAGAACTCATAATGGCCATACCGACATCTGAAGGACGTCTTCTGCACGTCCTTGTCCCGAACTCTGGGCTGATGATAGCTTGATCTAAGGTCTATCATTGAGAACCAATGTGCTCCCTTGAGCTGATCAAAGAGGCCATCAATACTCGGTAGCAGATACTTGTTCCTCACTGTCACCTTGTTCAGGCGACGATAGTTGACACAAAGTCGCAGGCTCCCGTCCGCCTTCTTGGCGAACAAAATCGGGGAAGCCCAGGGTGAAACACTAGGTCAGATGAATCCCTTGCCCTGAAAGTCCTCCAACTGTACCCGTAGCTCTCGAAGCTCGGCGGGAGCCATCCGATATGCTGGAGTGGATATCGAGGCTATCTCAGGGTATAGATCAATATAAAAGTCTACCTCTATGTGAGGAGGTAGTCCTGGAATGTCGTCCGGGAAAACATCCGCATACTGATCCACCACTGCAGGAAAACTAGGACTCCACACGTCAACTTCTCCTAGGATGAGGCTAGCCAACTGATGAGTGATGGGATGCCCTCTCCTCTGCGAGAGTCCATCCTGTGCTGTGAAGGATCCCTTCTCGCCTGTGAAGGTGAACCTGCTCCCGTCGGTGCGTACACGCCGCACCTTGAGCCTAATACAGTCAATCTGAGCATGGACTGTAGATAACCAATCCATGCCCAAGATGACATCGTAAGGCCTCGACACCACTACAAGAAGATCCCAGTCGAAGCTCTCACCTCCTAGAGTAATCTCACACTGCCGGAACCAGTACATAATCGTCAAGTCTGCTCCTGTAGGAGTCTCCATCCGTAAGGATCGAGCCAACGGCTCTGTCGGAATCTCCGAGCTACGAACAAGGGCAGAAGCTATGAAAGAATGACTCGCTCATGTGTCTATAAGAACTGCAGCAAGGGTGGAATAGACACAGATAGTATATCGAATCATATCGGGTGCACCGTGGTCATAGGCCTCTGCTGCCTGAAGTTGTTCCTGTCTCTGCCTTCCAGCTCCCTATGGTCGGGGTGGACCTCCTGGTGGTGGTGGTGGTTGAGCCTCAAAGAGTATCCCACCACCTGCTGCTCGACCAGCTCCTCTGCCTCGTCTGCCTCCTCCCTCTGGACTGCCACGATCTACCATCTGTCTCTACCTTGGTGGTTCCTCAACCGTCAGCTGCTCCTCGGCATGGCGGGTCGGGCAGTCATGAGCCATGTGGTCCTGCCTGCCGCATACGTAGCACTGTCTACCTCTCGAATGACTGGCTCCACGCTGTGTGGCCCGCACCACTGAGCCAGTGTCCTGAGGTCATCTACCTGAGGGTCTGGTCTCCCTGGACCCATGAGTCGTCCGTCGACTGCCAGCTTCAGAAGACTCTGCTACGTGCCGCCCTGTGGCAGGTCTCGCTGCTAGAGTAGGCGTATTAAGGAAGCTCTCGATTAGAAGGGCTCGCTCTAGTACCCCTTACTGTGTCATAATGATGAGGGAGATCAGAGATTCCCTGATCTCATGCCACAATCCCCTTTCAATGGTCCGAGACTAGAAGAATGGGTCTCGTACCATGTCCGTCGAGTAGCGCGAGAGATCGGTAAATCTCGCCGAGTAATGGGCGACCGTCATGCTGCCCTGCCGCAGCTGAAGAAGCTCCTGGATGTGCACCGCACGGAGGGTGGCTGGGACGAAGTCTGAACAGAAGAGGCTCTCAAAGTCCGTCCAGAGAATAGATTCCTCTTCGTGCACCTGGAGCATCAAGCTCCACCATCTTCCTGCTTCCGCGTGCAGGAGGCTCGCTTTGAGGATCACCAATAGGTCTGCTGGTGTCCTCACTAACCTAAAAACTCATACAAATGCCTCCAGAAAATCATTGGCAGCCTAAGGGTCCGTCTCCCCGTGGAACCTCGGCAGTTGCTGACGCTAAAACTCGTGCAATGCACTAAGCTAGCATGCATCGTCAGTGGCTGGGGCTGGTAGCATCGGTGGCTCGGTGGGTAGAGGTACCACTGGTGCCTCTGCTGTCAAAGGGACCTGTATCGAGGCCTCGTCGCTCGGTGGTGTGTCATCACACACAACGCTCAGAACCCTAGCCGGCTGCCATCGTGGGGCCTTCTTGAAAAAGAAACAGTTATGCCACGGTCAAATAGTATACCTGGTGAGCTAACACAAAGTAATCACAATGAAAACTTGAAACACACATGCAATCAATGTTTTCGTGCATTATGTTGGAAATCAGAAGTCAGGGTCCTGGTGTACGGATACGTCGGCCGCCGCACCAACACTGGACTACCTGGACTGATAACCACACTCAATACTCTTAACACTATTTCTTCATATAGAAAAATATCAGAGTCCTGAGTTCTGTTGTAGACCCGAGCTATTCTGATACCAATTTGTCACGACCCGTCCTCGGGGCTCGTGCCGTGACTAACCCCAAACCCACCTTTCATAGGCCAGGGGCTGGCGACTAGCACAAAGGTGTAATTCCCGGTAAAAATGGAACGTATTGCCTATGTAAAGTAAACAAACACCATAGAGCTTGCAGGCAGAAGTAAACACTAATTAAAAACTGGGTACAGTAGAAATTGACGTAAAGTGTGTGGGCCAGAATACAAACCCAAACTGAAAGTAAAGTACAACTGAAAATAGAGTACAACAACTGAAATATAATGTCGCAGCGTCGAGCCGTCCACTAGAAGTCCCACCTGATGGGTGGGTAAAAATAGCCTCCACAGTTCCTCGGGTCCTGTCGTCCGCTCCGAGTATGTCCCGCCCAGTGGTCCACCTCCAGGTACCGATCTTCTCCTCGTGCCTCAACCACGATCAGCATTTTCCATCGTCTGCAACCAACACAACGTAGTTCGGCCATATCCTGTGCAGGGGTGAGTATAAGCTACTCAGTAGATACCCCGAGACCCCCGAAGGTCTCCTAGAATCCAAAAAGGATAATTCACATAGGAAAGATATAATCATGAAGTAACATCCGACACTACCTAGGTATATGCCCATACATATACCTAAGTCATCAATTCCAGTTCTCTCCAACTTCTGAGCCCATGTTCGATCACACCCACACAGGATAGCACAATAGAATCCACATAGGAAAGCAAGTCAAGATTCAACTCACATAGGTATACTTCTTCGTATGATGATAGAGATGATCAGATATAGACACTGATTCATCTAAGCCATCGGACCCACATAGGATCGATATGTACTAACCCCCGCAATGACCCACAAAGGATCGATAGGTACTAAACCCCGCAATGACCCACATAGGATCTGACCCACACAGGATCGATAAGAACTAACCCCCACAATGACCCACACAGGATCGGACCCACATAGGATCTGTAGGCACCGGCCCACATAGGACCGCTGAGCGCTGACCCACACATGATTGGTAGCACTGATCCACGTAGGATCACTGAGTGTTGTAGTCATCACCATCGAATCCATGGAGGATTTCTGTAAAGTCGTCATCGTCGTCGCAGTCACAGCCAACTCTAGGGTTCCCGCACACATCATGCTCGTTAGGGAGGTTCCGCTCCACGAGCCGAGGGGCTGATACATCAAACGAAACATAGATCAGAGTTGATATATCCAAAAGTTCTGTATCGTCAACAGGCACTCAACGTTGAAGACGGCGCGTCAATCGGACGCCCGGTCTGAGAGTTATTGGCGTTTTCGTTCAAGGGGCCCGGTTGGGTTTTAAGTCAAAAGCAACCCGACCATATTCCAACTACATCCAAACCTTGAGAAGAGTAATCCAAAAGGTCTGTATCACTATGAGGAATCCAACAAAGTCGACGGCACATCAATCGGACGTCCGGAGCTCAAGTTATAAGCATTTCCGCTCCGAGGGCCCGGTTGGTTTCATATACGAACCCACCCGGCCGAACCCAAAGTACTATGAAACCTTGAGTGTAATATACTGAAACGCATGTCTCGATCCAAGGATCTCTATACAACTGATGGTGCATCGATCGGAGGTATGTAGCCCATGTTATGGGTAACAGACCGAAAAAGTCTGGTATTATGGGGTTTGGGCCCGGTCCGACCCATCCCGGTACCCCCTGGGTCGGACCGAACCAAGTTGACCCAACCCAGGTCCGGGTCCGTCCCACTTGGGCGCGGCCTGGCCCGGCTGGCACGGCCCGGCCTGGCCTTTCGGTCGGGCGGCTCGGCCGTTTCGGCCGAGCGGTGCGTGGTGGCACGCTGCCCCCCCCCCCCCCTCGCAAGCATGCAACCGCGGCCCCAAGGGGGCCGCTCCTTGTCAACGGAAGTGGAAGAGCACTGCGTCCCACCTCTATTGGTCCTGCGTGGTCGCGGGTCCCGCGACCTGCCCCCGACTCCTGGCGGTCGGCCAGTGCCGGCCGCCGGCGCGGCCGTGCCGGTGAGGCGTGCCGGCGGAACGTTCCGCGGACCACCGGACGGGCTTCGTTGGTCGGATTTGCATGTCGTCTTCACCAACGGCCCCCCTGGACTGGTTATTCACTGCGAAGACCTCAGAACGCCCGTGCGTCCTACTTCATCGTCGCCCGCCGATCCGTACACCAAGAATAAAGGGACGGTGGGTTCGGACTTGTTCGTTGGTCCTCACCCAGCGCGTTAGCGGTTTAAAAAGGCTTTCCACAAATTTTAAACATATGTCGAGGGTATAAATAACAATGATTTAATTGAATCAAAACCCCTTCCTCGTCGAATTCATTGAGCGAGGGTTCGTCGCGGAAAAGAACATCGCGGAAGAAGGCGTCACAGAAGAAGGAATCACGGAAGGGGGATCATCACATCGCGGAGATGGAACGTCACAGAAGAATCGTCACGGAAGAAGCGTCGTTGGCGTCGCGGTACATGGCATCACATAGTCGATCTCCGAGGATTTGGCGTTCTTTGTCGGAGATCGGTGCGTTCTTCGCGTTCTTCGCGTTTTTCGTCGAAGAAGAAGGCTTTTCTCCAAATCCTCTCCACGCAACAAGTTCCCACCCAAAAAAAATAAGTGTAGTCTTATTTTATTAACACTCAAACCTACTCTTTGAAATTAAAAAAGAAAAGAAACGATCAATTAATTAAGGAGTTTAAAACCGCCCAATTAATGAGACGTTTAAAATCTAGATTAAACGCAAGAGTTGACTTCATTAAAAAGGGGGGTGCGGGTGCGTTACTTAAGAAGAAAAGAAACGGTGGGGATTCTGTGGGCCCCACCTCACATATATCCTACCAAGTGGGTAGGATATTGTGGGTCCCACATCATCCACTTTACATAGGTTAAGCGAATTGAAATTAAATAAATTGGTCGCACCATTTTATTTTATTCATTTTCTTAACACGAAAAAATTTAAAAACCACACCCTAGCAAACGCATCTCCGGAAAAGGTGTTTCTATGCAATTACTGGCACTATGATTACATCGGTTCCCTCATAATTTTATTCCAAGCACCGGTTCAAAAGTTAAAAAAAACCCCCCGCTTGTTCGTTCACTGAACGTACCTGAGCTAAACTTCGGAAAAAGATTCCGGGCACACGGGGCCTCGGAATTAGGTGCTGTCAGAAACTGAGTTCTTGTAAAATTCCAAAGAAAATTAAGAAAAAAAATTTCCATAAATTTTACGAGTCTTTACATGGAACACTAGTGTGGTGGCCTCTTCTCCCTCTCCTCCTCCCTCCGCCCACCCCGCAGTAGCCGAACCACCAGTGTGGCGACCCCCTCTCCCTCTCCTCCTCCCTTGGTCGACCCTGCAGCAGCTACGCAAAGCAGTTCCAGCCAAACCACTACAGCGCGTGATGACCGGACGCGTGACCACCTCCTTCTATGGACGATTTTGTCTAGTTTTCTACATATTCAGGAATTGATCCACCATGGAATGGTCTTTTGATGTTCCCTTCATCCTCTCTTTGATGATTCGTCCCAATTTCAGTGCCTGTTTGGTTTGGCCGAATTTAGGGTTTTTCTGATAACCCAAATTTTTGGCATTCTTTTGGTTTAGGCCACGTGAAGGATTCCTTGGGACTCATTGATATGTTTTCTGTCAACTATAGTTATGGGAAAGGTGTTTTGTGTGGTTTAGGTCCGTCGACATTGCTTCGGGGTATGGTTTCGTTGTTGTTCCATTGTTTGTACCTGTTTAATTTAGGGCTTTTGGTTTTTATGAGTTCGAGTCATGTTTCTTGTAGTTTGTTGAGCTCCTTTGTGTGGTTTGGGTGATTTTCTTTATTTCCACCAACCGAGGTAATGTTTTAGACTTTCTATTTGGTTTCTCCCTTATTATATGTGGTTCTTTGGCTCTTTAGAGTTCCTAGTGTTTATCTTGTAGAGCGTTGGTCCCTGCTTGTTAGTTTCGATTCAACAATTCAAGGGAAACTCACCGTGAGTGCATAGGTATGTATATATATATATATATATATGATCCCCTATTACTTGTAATTTCACCCATGGTAGTGAATTTCATGTATTGAATAAGGTGTGCCTATATACATACATAGAAAATGCATGCGTAGGTGAGTGGAGGCCAGTGTTTGTACATAAGCATATGTGTAAGGATTCCCTTGTGCATTCCCATAGCCATTCAGGTGTGTGCATAAGGGATAATTGTCCTTTAACGTGTGTGAAAGAGTGTATACTCAATGGGGGAGCATCTGCTCGTAGTTAGAAAGCGTTAAGAGCAAGAGTGGATGACCTAGTTCTACTTGAGGTAGGATCCCTTTCTTTCTCCCATTTAATATAAAGAATTCATTAATTTATTGCTCACTGAATTTTTATTACATATTAATTAATGCAACTAAGTCATTAAATTAATTCTTTTTTTAATTAATGTAGTTATGTCATTAAATTAATCTTAGATTAGAATTGTTAGATGTAATAAATGTTTTTTTATAATAAAAATATCAGTATTATAATAAAACCCCTCTTCTGAGGTGCGATGCCTTCAATATAAAAATATAGCAATTGCATTTCATGCTTTCTTTCGTTATTGCTTGGCTTCTTAAATCTGTTAAGTGTTGAATGAGTTTTAAAATAAATGTTTAATATCTCTAAATGAATTGTTTGATGATGTAATGACATGTTTTCTAATAAAACTCCTTCAATAGAGGTGAGCAGTCTTCAAGATAAAAATTTAGTAGTAGATTTTGATGCTTTCCTGCTTAAATGTGTTATGAATCTTTATGCTTGACATTATACTTGATAAATGACTTTATTGTACATGTACCATACTGGTCACCTCAAATGAAATTTCTTCTTGAAAAATAATAAATGATCCATGACACCTCCTATGTTTGTGGATTTACATGTAATTAGAAATTTTAGTGTAGGGTGTTTACCCTCGTCCCTTTACTTTGGTGCTTCTGTCATGCCACACATTGTGCCTCTAGACTCAACATTTCGACGATGCCACATTATCTCTTATAGAAATGCTTGGGTGGTTCGATCATGCCCACTGTGGCCTTCGTTTATGGTGAAGCCCATCTTGGGTACTCACTTTACCTCTTGAACACCCCCTTGGGTGTGCCCCACCTAAACACCTCGTTTTCCGTGTTCTTAATGTTATAAATGTAACGTGATAGATTGAATTGAATTCCTTTCTCGAACAGGTTTGTTATCTTGTACTATTTACTGTCATTAATAAACCTATAATTGAGGCATGTTGATGCAAAACAGTTTTGTTTACCTTCTATTTCTCATGCAGGTGCTAAAATTCTGATTACAGATAATTAATTATGAGAATTAATTAAGAAAAGTTGTGATTGGATTTGGATGAATAAATGTGATGAATTAATTATGAAATGGGAATTGTGTCGATTGATTTATTAGTTGATAAATGGTACGAAATGAATGACATTTTAGTTCCTAGACATGGTGTTCTAGAGCAATTTAAAAGTTTGGATTGGACATGGTTTTCCTCCCCAATGGTTATCCAATCTTGTGGTATAGGTTGTTAGATATAGCGATCTACATTGAATAATTATCCAGGTGTTAGAAATTGAGATATACCCCTAATGTGATTCAGGGTGTTAGACAAGGCAATCTACACCAAATGAGAATTGGGGTGCTTTACAAGGCATTCAATACCAAACAAATGATAACAATGAAGAAATGAAATGAATAAGAGATGTGGTTAAAATCAGAGTGAAATGTGATCTAATAATGAAGGGTAATAATTAATGGATTTCCAATCTGAGTTGAAATGATAATTGAATAAATAGAGTAAGTGGGAAAAATGAAAAAAAGTATTTTTATGCTTGAAACAAATATACATGTGTTGTTTTAAGCAGGTTCTTATTCTGGATATGGGCCGAGGCAGGGGTTGTCATCAGGTGTCCTTTTGGGAACCTGGACGAGAGTATATTGTCTATATTTTATCATTATTGTTTGGAAATACCAGCGCAAAGTTTAATTATATTTCATTTTCTGGAGTGGGCTAGACCCCGGTGGTTTTAGCCTACTAAGATTTATATCTGAAACCCTACTCGGGCTGCCATTGCACTGGGTTACCCGGGTAGATTCAATTTGGTTGCAGGAACTTGTCTTTGTTGTATATTATTTTTGGAGTATGGAGAAATGGACCGAGCTAAGGCGTAAGACGTTAATGGAGATCTTCCCCAGTCTTTAGTATTTTTTTATTTACTTCTTGCATTGATGTCTAATTATGTTGTGTTTTTTACTCCTTCCATTATATCATTAGTATTTCATGTGTGCATCTTCTACATAAACTTACATTCCCCAATTTTTTTCAAACCTTATAAATAAAAAATGTTTTCTGATAATTCTTTTATTATTTACATTACTTCTACTGTTGTTGTATTTTGTCCCTTTTCTACAAAATGATAATAGGGTATGGTCTCCCCTGACTTACCTCACACCCTCGCCACTAGTCAGTAGCCTCCAGCATAAGGGGAGATGCACTTGAGGCCATGTCGCTGGCCAACTCAGGTGACCAATTTATGGCCGACCCGGGTTGGTTCGTGACAAATTGGTGTCAAAGGCCCCTGCTTTTTCTTTGTCCTGCTATTTTTCAGATTGGTAGACAGAAGAATAGGAATGTGTTAGCACTTTGGTTAATATTCGTGCTTGGGACTGATCACCCCACGTACGAGAAATGACGAGTGACAAGGGCTAGGACTGTTGTTCATGCTTTTCGATATTACAGTTGATATGATTTCACCTCGAGTGATTGGTGTAATTTCCACTGTTTATGGTTAATGATCATTATAGTATTTAACCCTTAACCTATTATGCTAAATAAAAAGCATTGAATGCTTTATAATGGGTACTTAGAGATTCGCATGACATGCATATATATCATGACATGCAGTTGCATTAGTATTATGCAAGCTGATATGTATTTTGTGCCTTGAATATTTCATGTATTTTACTTTTTTACCATTCCCTTTTAGATAACATGTTTAAGTGGTAGATATAACATGCTTGAGTGATAATATGTCATGGTTATGTGTTATAGCATGTTTTTAATAGTTTCAGTATGTTTCATTGTGCTAGTTTCTTGTAAATACATGGTAGCTTGTTGACAAATGATTAATTTCTTTGATTTAATTTATTATTTTCGATTATGACATAACCAGTTTTTGACATTTCAGGTGTATGGGTGCCTTATAGCTTGGAAAAAGGTTAAATTGTGTAATTAAGCATTCAACCTGTGAATTGTGTGGGCACTTCATGAGTTGGGAAATGGAATCCCATATTAAATATGATGGTGATGCTGTATGAAATGCTTATAAATGAGAAAGATGTTTAATTTTGATTTTTATTCAAAATTATAATCATTTAATATGCAATTGGACCAAAGTAGGTTGGTTAGGGAATTTTTTTATGTGGGGAACCATTTGGGTGCTTTAATTTTAATAATTTTTTAAAATTTCTATTGGGTTTCATGATAATGAAACCGATTTTTCATAGTGGGACCCTTGTAGGTCACCTTCATGATTTATAAAACATTCATGTTTTGACCTTGGGGCATTGGTTAAAATCAAGTACCTAGTTTTTTTGTTTGAAAAAAATTTCTCTTTAAGGTTTTAATTAAATATTTTGATGGTTACAGTTTTAATGTGATTAAATATAAAGGGCTGGGAAATGGAAACTATAGTGATGTCCTCTGTTTAAGACCCTCATATAAGGGTAGATTGGATTTCTCTTTAAGTTGATTTGGAGCAGAACCTATCACATGTAATTCTCCCTAGTTAGACCCCCTAGCATAAATTGACACCTTTGTTCAGAAGTGTGGTCATGTTTTTCTTGACCTTTTTTCGGGAATAGGAATCGTGTAGTGCTCTTTTTCAGTAGGTTAAACAATATCAAGTAAGTTTCATTGTGGTGTTTAAATTAGGAAATGAGAGTTGGATCAGATTTTAATTGCTTACGTGTCACTTGCCTAACCAATGTTTGATCGTGTATTGGACGTTTGGAGATGCAACATGACCCTTGGTGAAAGACTTTTTGAATCGTCTAGGATGGTTGAGGGTTACATTGTTCTCGAAGGCTTCTTGAGGACGAGAGTTTCTATGGTGGGAATTTTGTCACATCTCGTGTTTTGAAATGGACAAATTAACAAGGGTTTTGAACCATTTATTTTATCAATAGGTCGACTTTAAAACAGAGCTTCGGAACGAGTTCTCGAGAATTGTAACCATTTTAAGCAGTGATATCAGACTGTGTGCTGTAGGTTTAACCATAAGGGTCATCCATGTGGGATACCCCGGGTATTCGGTAGCAGGCGCACAGGCTGCGCATGGTTTATCAGTCAGTGTGATTCCAAATGTGCAGTTTATCCAGATTTAAAATTGGGATTATTATTTAATTAAATAAAATTCAAAAGGTTTTAATTAAATATGTTTAATGTATATATTTAATATTTTTCGAATTTATTAATGCGCCCGAACGTAATTAAATATTTTGTAAGTTAATTAATATCCTTGTATTAATTAATTGTGAATAAATTAATGCGTTGAAATAATTAAATGTTTGTTTAAATGTTTAATTAATGGGGAGTTTCAGATGGTCATCTAAGAATGTTAATATTATTAGGGAGTTTCATAATTTATTGAAAAATAATTTTTTATTTCTGGAAAGATGATATTAAAGGATGTTTATTGAATAATAATAATAATATAATTGAAATTATTAATCATATTATATTTTGTTTTATTTATATTATTTTATTTTATTTATTATTATAATAATATTAATTACTAATATTATTATTTTATTTTGAAAACAATTGACGGGGGCGAGACCCACCGTTTCTTCTCCCATAAGAGGTGTGCGAGCCCCTCTGCCTGCAACCCTTGTGCGGTGCCTCCACAGCAGTAGGACCACGTGGACCCCTCTCCCTCTCCTCCTCGGCCGACCCCGCAGTAGCTGAACTACCAGTGTGGCGCCCCCCTCTCCCTCTCCTCCTCCCACGACCGACCCTGTAGTAACAACGCAATGCAGTTCCAGCTGAACCACTATAGCACGTGACAGACCGATGTGCGACCTCATCCTTTCATGGATTATTTAGTCAGTTTTCTTCATCTTCAGGATTCTATCCACCATGGGAAGGTCTTTAGATGTGTCCTTCATTATCTGTTTGATGATTAGTCCCAATTTCGGTGCCTGTTTGGTTTGGCCGAATTGAGGGTTTTTGTGGTAACACGTATTTTTGGAGTTATTTTTGTTTTACGGTGTGCGATGGATTCCTTGGGACTTCTTGATTCATTTTCCATAAATCGATGTTGTGGGCAATGTGGTTCAGGTGGTTTCGTTCTACCAACATTGCTTTGGGGTATGGTTTTATCGTTGTTTCTTGGGTTGTACCTATTTAATATAGGGATTTTGTTTTTTATGAGTTTGTGGAATGTTGTTTGTGGTGCGTTGAACATCATCATGTAGTTTGGGGTGATTTGGTTCGTCACCTCCAACTGAGGTAATTTTTTAGAATTTTTGTTTGGTTTCACCCATGTTATATGTTGTTCTATGGTTGTTTAGAGTTCATAGTGTTTATCTTGTAGAGTGTTGTCCATGTTTCTCGGTTTCAATTTTCCAATTCAAGGGAAACTCACCGTGTGTGAATAGGTATGTATATATATGTATATAGGTTTCCCTATTACTTGTAATATTACCCATGGTAGTGAATTTCACGTATTGAGCAAGGTGTTCCTATATACATACATTAAAAATGCATGCGTAGGTGAGTAGAGGCTAGTGTATGAACATAAGCATATCTGTAAGGATTCCCTTGCGCATGCCCATGGCCTTGTGGGGTTGTGTATAGGGGATATGTGTCCAAGAACGTGTGTAAAAGTGCATATACTCAGTTAGTGAGATGATGCTTGTAGTTCAACAGTGATAAGAGGCGGAGCGGATGGCCTAGATCTACTTGAGGTAGAATCCCTTTCTTTTTCCCATTTAATTTAAAGAATTCATTAATTTATTTCTCACTGCATTTTTATTACATTTTAATTAAATATCTATGTCTTTAAATTAACTATTCTTTTAATTAATGTAGTTAAGTCGATAAATTAATCATAGATTAGATGTGGTAGATGTAATAAATTTTTTTTCATAATAAAGGTAATGGAATTATAATAAAACACCTCTTCCGAGGTGTGCTTACTTCAATCTAAAAATGTAGTGATAGCGTTTCATGATTTACTTCCTTATTTCTTGGCTTCATAATTTTTTAAAGTGTTGAATGAGTTTTAAAATAAATGTCAAATATCACTAAAGGAATTTTTTGATAATGTAATGACATGTTTTCTAGTAAAATTCTTCCAATATAGGAGAGTTTTCTTCTAGATAAAAATGTAGTAGTAGATTTATATGCTTGCCTGCTTAAATGTCTTATGACTCTTTATGCTTTATATTATACTTGATAAATGACATGCTTGTACATGTACCTTACTGGTTACCTCAAATAATGTTGCTTCATGAAAAATATTAAATGAGCCATGACACCTCTTATGTTCATGGATTAACATGCAATTAGAACTTTTAGTGTAGGGTGTTTACCCTCTACCCTTTACTTAAATGCTTATGTCATGCCACGCCTTGTGTCTCTTGTCACAACCTATCGGTGATGCCTCATTGTGTCTATTTGAAATTCTTGGGTGGTTCGCTCATGCCCATTGTGGCCTTCGTTTATGGTGAAGCCCATCTTGGGTGCTCACTTTTCCTCTTGGACACCCCCTTGGGTGTGCCCCGCCTAAACTCCCCTTTTTCCATGTTGTTTATGTTATAAATCTAACGTGATAGTTTAAATTGAATGCCTTTCTCGAACATGTTTGTAAGGTTATACCATTTAATGTCATTAATAACCTATAATTGAGGCATGTTGATGCCATAAACATTTTATTACCTTTTATTTCTCATGAAAGTGATATATTAATGATTAAAGATAATTCATTGTGAGAATTAATTAACAAAAGTTGATAACAGATTTGGATGAATAAATGTGGGGAATTAATTATGAAATGGGAACTGTGTTGATTGATTGATTAATTGATAAATGGTAACAAATTAATGAAATTTTGGTTCCTAGACCTAGAATTCTAGACTGATTTAAATGTTGGGTTTGGACATGGTGTTCCTCCCTAATGGTTATCCAAACTTGTGATATAGGTTTTTAGACATGACGATCTACACCGAATAATTATCAACGTGTTAGACATGGCGATCTACAAGAAATGTGATTCAGGGGGTTAGACATGGCGATATACACCAAATGAGACTTGGGGTGTTTTCCATGGTGTTCTACACCAAATGAATAATAATAATTATTTATGAAAAGAATGTGAGATGTGGTTAAAACCTGAGTGAAACGTGATCAAAAAAAGAAAGTCATGAATGAATGGATTTCCAATTTGAGTTGAAATGATAAGTTAATAAATTGTGTAAGTGAGCAAAATGATAAAAAGTATTTTTATGCATGAACATAATGTAGTTGGGTTATTTTAATCAGGTTCTTATTCCATCTATGTATAGAGGCAAGTATTGTCGTCAGGTGTCCTTTTTAAAACCTGGACTGGCATTTATTTTATGTATTGTATCGTTATTGTTTTGAAATACTAGAACACTATTTACTTATATTTCATTGTTTGGATTGGGCTAGACCCTTGTGGTTTCAGCCTTCTGAGATTTATATCTCACACCCTACTTGGGCAGCCATTGCCCTGGGGTACCCTAGTAGATTCTATTTAGTTGTAAGACCTTGTCATTTTTTTTTTCTTGTACTTGGAGTTAGGAGCAAAGGACCGTGCTATGGCTCGAGAAGCTTATAGATATATTCCTCGGGATTGAGTCATTTTTTTATTTACTTCTTGCATTGATGTGTAAGTAAGATTCATTGTTTACTGCATCCATTGTATCATTAGTATGTCATGCATGCATCTTCTATATAAATTGATGTTCACCAATTTTGTTGAAACCATATAAATGGTAAATGTTTTTCGATGCTTTCTAATTATTTACACTACTTCCAATGTTGTTGTATTTTTCCCATTTTCCACACTTTTATAGGAGATTATTGTCTCCCAGCTGACTTACCTTACACCCTCGCTGCATATCGGAAGCCTCCGGCATAAGGGGAGGCGTGTTTGAGGCCATGTCACGGGCCGTCTCTGGTGACTGGTTTAGGGTCGACCCGGGATGGTTCGTGACATCAATGGATTTAATCATAGAGAGAAAATTATTTATAAATATCACCTTGAACATTTATTTAAGAAGATAACTCTTATTTGAAAATAATATTTTAAAAATAAAAAATATAAAAAAATTGGACGTCCATTAATATTAATAAAACTCATAAAATTCGTAATGAGCGATTTAAAAAAAATAAACTTTTTTAGAAAAATATCTTTTCCAGTTTCAAAAAAAATATTTTTAAAATATAAAACATTTTTATAAATACATTTCATCTAGAATAAACTCTAAAACATATAAAGGAATCCTTAAAAGAAATTTAAAACAGTTTTATACGAAAGTATCTGTTCCTCTATGAAAAAAATTTAAAACATTTTTTAATTCCTTTTATTTCAATATAACCTTCAATACATTTAATGGAATAATTAAAAATTATATAAAATATTCCTTATTTAAAATAACCATTCAGTATTGAAAAAAACGTTTTTGAACATGAAATATTTTCGAAATATTTTTCATTAAAATTCAATTAGAAAACAAATAAAGTATTCTTTAATTAAAATAATGATTTTATTGTGGTAAAATATATCTTCCCCATACATTTTAACACGATAATTCTTTTAACATTTTTAGTAAAATACAAAGTGTTTTTTTGGAAAATGATAAGAATATTACTTTCAAAAAATTTACTCTAAAAAGTAAAAAATGGCAAAAAAGTTCTTTACTGGATAATTTGGATAATTTTTTAATAAAATAACATAACATGGTATTATAGGAAAAGGGTTTTTGACTGAGTAAGGAACTAAATATTATTTTTCCTAAAAATATTATTTTTAACTATTGAGTACAAAAATAAAGAAAAATAAAGAAAAAATTTGTATTCTAATAACATGAATAGAGTAGAAGAAAATTAATGAGTTATTTCATATATGGATCATATTATTTTATTATCTCAAACATAACCATAAAAACTACTAATTAATGGTGAGATTGTAGCATTAAATTCTCACCATTTGGGTAACTTCAAATTTTTATCCCTGTGAAAGAATAAAATGAAATGAAACTTATAATATCATTAGAATAAAAAAATTCATAATATTACATTTAAAATTGGGATTCATATAAACCTTATAAAATAATATATGTTCATAACATAACATATGTCTTAAAGATGGAAAATTGAGACAGAAATCCCACACCACTTTGGTAACATTTGTTATATAAAACCCATAATCAGTGATAATTTAATGGTTACGGGAATAAAAATAATTTTAATGATATTAATCATAAAATACCTTATTTTTCATTATATACACCACATAAAATAAATTTTTGGTGAATATGTTATGTGTCTCGTAGATGTAAAAATTTAGAGGAAAATCCATTATCTTATGTATAAAATTCCTTCGTACATGATTGAACCTCCTGTATAATAGATAAAAGTTTATTTTAATTATATTAAATAAAAATATTAATATATATATATATCATTCAATATATTTTAAAATAATATCTTCTAAATAATTTTTTTTGATGTTCTGTTTGAGGTAATAACTACTTTGTTTTTAAGGGATCTTATGGTTATGGGTTTCTGATCCTTTTAAATTGAGAATTATTCTTTAATTTAAATAATTTTATACATGATAATAATACCAAATATATTAATTATATGCAAATTTATTGTAATCCATAAAATTTAGTTATAAAAATTAATTATACCATTTATGGAGATGGTAAGTCGTGTATACACATTAATATTGTTTCCATTTCCTTGATGTGTGGGACATAATATAGGCAAATAATCTATTAGCCATAAAGAATCATTATTTGGTAATATATATAATAGATATATCAAACATATATCATATAAATTAAATTAATATTTTTTATTACCATTCATGAAGAACAAAATGTAAGAACACGTCACATCGGTTTGTGATACGGTAATCCACCGCACACACAAGTGACATTATTATTTTCCAATAGGTTTTAAGTAAAAATTTTAAATTTTATATTAAATTTATGTAAGTAGTTTTCGGTCATAAATATCACATATATACATTTACTTTATCCTTATTCTGTGCCTTGTAATGCGTTAGTTAATAATGAATTACATCTCTTTACGGGGTAGTCATCTATTGTACACATTAGTGACTTTATCATATCCTTCATTGAATTAAAAGTAAAAATATATATGAAAAATAATAATTAAATAAGTATAATTATTATAAAAATAATATATATATACTTTAAATTCATCATCACAACAATCGGTGAGAAATAGTGATGGAAAACAATCAATGTTTTATTGTGAGGCAATAATCTGACACATGTAAGTTCAATTGTTTTGTTTTCAATTTTAAGAAATATTATATAGATTTTGGCCATTAGACAAACATAATAGCATATAAGTATATGGTATTTATATATTCGTTTTATAATAATGGGTTAATAAGAATTTAAGTAGGTGGATGAAAAAATTAAATAAAACGCTTGCTTAGGGATGTTAACTCTTCTTTCGATACCTTATTCATGTTTGCACCCAAATGATTCTCAGGTTAGATTTATTAAAAAAATATGTTTTATTGAATGAAGAAAGATAATTAATTCATTTATTTGTTCATGGATGTTTTTAACCAATTGGATTTGGAAGTCTGATTAATAGAGGATAGGGGATGACCTTTTATAAGTGTGGGAGAGGACATACATGGAATGTTTGAAAATAAACAGTTACATCCACATTTTTTGTATTAACAAAAGGTTCAAAATGGTAATTTTAAGATAAATAATATATTTGGTATATATATGACCATATAATGGAATTTGATGATGTTTTCTTGTTGTAATTTTTAATGCTTCAATTTTTAGTTTAACCCCCTAGTAAACCTATTTTGTCCATAACCACGTTAAATAATTTTTATTGTTTCACTATTTATTATGGAAAAAAATTCTTTTTAACAAGTTTTATAATAAAAATTTATCTAATTCCATATATGGAATAAATTTTATCAATTTTAAATTGTAATAATGGAATAATAATATTTAAAATAAAACCCAAAGACGTGACAAAATGTGGGGTTTTGAGAAGTGTATTTTTACGATCAAGTTGATTTCATATTAACTCTATTTATATATAATAATTGCATAAATATAAAATAAAATTAATTGATATATATTAAAAACATTTCATTTAAAAAATTTCTCATTAGGTACTGCTTTAATAAATTAAAATGGAGAATCATTATGCACTAAAATACTATTTTCATGAAAACTTATTTTTTAATCCAAAAAAAACATATACTAAAATTAAATATATGTTGATCAAAATTAATTTATTTTATTAAATATGAATAGATAAAATGAAATTTATTTTAACACCTAATGAGGCAATTTTATTACATAATTGAATGAAATTAATTTATAATTTTACAAAACTGATTATCTTTCATTATTCATTGAAAAGTCGATATTTTCTAAATTTATTTAAAATTTTACAGTATGTTAATACAATTATGTGGATTTAAAAATGATTTTTTCTCTATAAAATAAATTTTCAAAAAAAAATAAATATTAATTATAATATATTCTCATAATAATCAATATAAATCATTTTGGGATAAACCATACGTTTCATGATTGTGTTCACTTTATTAAAAATTGATTAATTATTTATTTTTAATTACTAAATAAATATACATTGACTCGTATATATATATATATATATATATATATATAATAATGTCGTTAATGTTATTCATACCTGCCTACTTAACATCTCGGTTACAACAAGCATATTTAAAATAATTTTATTTAATGGTCGCTGAATCATTGTGTTACATGTCATGTATTATATCTATGTTGATCATTATTTCATGTAATACAATATATACATAAAGTTTAATATAATGAAATATGTTGAAAATATAAAATATAATTGAAAAAAAAATATTCTCAGAATCTCAGGGTGTTATATTATACCCCCTTAATTAAATTTAACCCTTGCAATTTGAACTTGTGCAAGTTAAACAATGTTTTAACATTTGAAAATCCATTTGTGGGAAACTGAAATCATAAAAGACGTTAATAAAAAATCCTCTTGAAAAAATATATAGGTATGTGAGAAAGATATCTACAACAATACAAACCAGGTTTCCAAGTAGGATAACATATTTGGGAAGTGAAAAAGTGTATTTAATAGAACAATATTACCCAAATACCGATGAAGAGTGATAGAGAAGATGGATTGGAGAATATTAAGGACCAAAAAATATGTAATACATGATAGTTAAAAAATAAATTTATTCATAAAAAATGATGAAAATGTTTTAAATTTTACTTATATATTATTTTCCAATAGTTGGGTATTTTTATGAGAATATACACACACATTATTTCTTTCCATTTAATATGAACAATCTCATCCATCAATTGTGATTATTTCAATTTCAAAATCCTCACTAACATTAAGAAATGATTAATAAAATTATTCTAGAGTCCCTAATAGATAACTATATCCATAATATAATGATAAATCATTCCATATATCTCTTATTATAATTATAAAAAATGGTAAGAGTATTTTTTCCAATGTGCATAAATCTTTATATGGTGAATTAATACATTAATATCTAAAACCTCGCCAAAGTTAAAAATAATCCATTCCCTAAATCGTTAACCTTATAAAACATCCAAAATTAAAACTTTATTAACAAGGCCACAAAAATTTCCAAAATAAAAATTACATTAATATTATAAATATCCTTAATATTCTCAAAATGGTCACATTCCAAATTTTTTAATACATTATAAATATATTATCCTAAAACATAGTAATAATTATAATTACTAGAAAAACTCAATTAAAATAGGAATTTTTCATCATTTCTTTGACTGAAACCACAAAGTATTGAATATATTCCATATATCCAATAATGTGGTAAACTCCATCATTACATTGTAGTTTACTTTATTGATGTCAAACATATATTTATCCAAAATAAACACCATTATCTCAAAATCAAGAACATATTAAAAGTGAACATCCCATAATCATATTTTTCCATAATATATATCATTCCCAGTAAATCAATTTTCTATATCATCATTACCATTCAAATATATTTTTAAAATACTTAATGAAAACTTATACTAAATAATCCTCTTATATTTAAAAATTTATAAACTCCATCACATATATACATTAATCATTCAAATTCATTATTAATCCTTTAATTAGGATTCATAAACATATTCCTTAATACATCATTCCTTTAATATATCATTATTGGTCTCTTAATTACCATATGTTTAACCATTTCTCACACTAAAATATTGATTCTCTTCACAATATTGCTTCATTATTCATCGATAAATATAATTCTTATAAATTCTAAATTTATTACATTTTACCATTGATGATGCATTAGGGAATCTATTATTCTAATCAATTTCATTTAATAAACATTTCAATTTTATTATTATTTCACTTACTCTACACCCTTATTCCCCACACATAAAACATCTTATTGTTCATTTGACACATTGAATAGATTGTTTCATATAACATTCTCTAAAAATAGGAAACTAAATATTTTATCTTCATTGGTCTCCACCTCCTTAACTCTGAAAGGAAAATATTTTTCTTTTTTTTGTGAGTCTTTGAGTTAGTTAAGTGGAATGTTTTTAATCATATATTCTAATAACTGATTAAGAATAGTCATAATATCCTTCACTACAGTCATTATCCAATTTGGATTCTGAATAATAAATTATCTATAATATTTAATGTTAATCTAGTTCATTCAAGTTCCCTCCATCGAATAGATCAAAAAAACCTTCTGTGAGAAATGATAATCATATTTGGAAACCACATAATCATAAAAATATCTTAAAATATGTATAAATAATGAGACATTATTTTTAATATACGAAACCTCAAGTATATATGTGGTCATTCACAGTCATTATATATTTATGTACTTCATGATAGTTCGTAATGAGTTATTAACTTCCATATAATATCCCTAAATAGTGTTAAAATAGATATATAGCATGGGTAATTTTCATGCACAAGGTGACAGAAGGTTCTATATTAATCAAACCTTTTCAAAGTTATTATCCCTATGTACATTTCTACTAGATCCACAAGAACTTTTATTATTCAGACCGAAAAGTAATTACATGGAAACCACTTTCTCTATACTTTACCAAAATTATATGATATATTTTTTTCATCGATTCATCATTATACTTGTCCTTATACATATTACCTAGATATATCAATTTAAATATCTTTATAGATTTTTTCTAATGTTTTACTCATCCTAGTTTCAAAGAATAACTTGAAATTTCTTATGATACCAACTATGGTGACCAAGGATTGTCATACATAGATATTACATATTATTAGATGAATATTAATTATATTACACAAAAACATTCAGTATAATTGTAATGGTATAGTGTCTTTGGAGATGACAAACTAAATATTCTTATTTATATAAATATCCTCAACATGTCCCATAAATTTCTTCCCAAATAGTGTTCATCTTAGACATACCCTACTTGAAACAATTCATCATAACGTGAGGATGGAAACATAATAAAATGTGAGCTCATATTCTAGTAAAAGGTGAATAGGGGGCATATGTAAACTTAACACGACCGTAAGTGTAAGAGAACAAGATACTAATATTTTAAATACATAACCTACAAATTAAATATTATAATCTCTAGTCATGGAATGGGCTAAATTCCCACTGCGCCTAACATGCATGCATATATATGAAAGTTTCATTCTCAAGAGCGGGTTATCCTCGATTTATAATGATATCCCATGGAAATTAAATCCAATTTTCCATTACACATTCAGCACAAAGTATAAGTTTATAGATCAACCATGCCTTATAATTTGATATGAACAAAAACCCCCCAATTATTCCAAAAAAACCCTACTACAATCATCCCAAAACAATTTCAATGCCATACCCATTCTAACCATATCAATAAAACTAAACTTTTTATTGAAAATATTTCAATAAAATAATTTAATACTATTTCAATAAATCCATATTTTATTTGAAAACATTTCAATTAAATGTTTACCACAATTCTATAAAATCTTCATTTTAAAATCCACATTTTATAAACAAGATACCACAACACTTGCACAACCAATTTCCACAAACCACCAAACAGGAAAACCAACCCTAAAGAGGTTTTTTCCAGGATTTTCACACCAGTGTCACAGTAAATTCAAATTAATTTAATCAATTTGAATCTAATAAAATTAGTTCTTTCATGATGTTTCATGAGTGAATCCACCTACATGAAGAATCTGGAAAAAATGATAATGGTTATAGAAAACATCCATGAAACCAGGTTGTAACTCACAATACCCATATAGATCTCTTCCACTATCATTAAAAGGGATAAATATATCCATATTTGTATTCCACAGTCTTAGATATATCCAAAAAAGATGTAGATCTATGAATCCAAGAAAGGTAGAGAAGTGGATCTTAGATAATACACAAAGTACAACTAAGAACAATCACATACCATATGAATATAGCTTTAAATAACTATGAGAAGCCTTTAGATCCCTTCTAGTTCATGGGGAGAAGTTGGTTTTTCCCTTTAAAAGAGAGAATATCCATTTAGGGTCACATATAAAGAAAAATGAAAGAGTTAATGATAAAAATGGATGAGATCAACAGTTTTAGGATCTCACTATTTACTGCTACATCGTTAGTTGCACTGTTGTAAAAATCATGCACTAGGCACGTGCAAACCACTGCCTCAAATATCAACCACACATGTTTTGATCACATTCTTATGTAACCATAAAGTAGCCATACCAAATACCACTATCATAAGTTTATGGTTTCTCCTAGGATTATACACGATTTGGGAAAACTGTGCACCACCCGTGAACCACCCCTTTAACCCTTTTATCATTGTGAAGGGTTTCTTGTAGGTGTTTCATGGATTTTCTAAAATAGGTTCCAACCTTTTAACATTAGAAAACTGCAAAACACTCTAAAAGTTATCTAAAATCTCCCATAACTCACCCGAATACATTATATACATAATAATCATAATTAAAGGGTTACTTATATGAACTGGGAATTTTAAATTATCTAAACGATTATCCTTTACATCCCACGAATGTTGAAAAATATCATCGTCCATCAATATTTCTTGACATTTCTCTTTTATTTTAATCTTCCATTCCCATGTCTCTTCTTGAATGTTGACTAGTTTACACAACAATTCCACAAGACTATTGCTTTTTCAACAAAATAATTTCTATTTACTATCCAAAATTCCCACCGGGATATATACCAATAAAGCCTCTGTATCTATTTCCACATGATTCTAATGAATCACATAATCCGGGTCAGACTAATACTTTTTTCAAAAGATATATATGAAACCCATTATGACCTGCACATAACCATGGCGGTAATGGAAATCGATATACCACCTCTATAACCTATTTTCGTATCTCATAAGGGAATATGTATCTAAGAGATAACATTCCATACAACCCATATTGACGATGTCCAAAACATGAATAGATTCTCAAGAACACCTAACCCATAACGAAGAACAAAAAAATCCGTCAATTTTGATTTGTATATGATTTATGAAGACTCTAATCCATCTTCTTCTATTTCCGAATCAACTAAATTTTATCTGTGGTCACATAGACAATGATCATCTCAACCAATAAAGTCTCACCAATTTACAATAAAAAAATTGGTGAATATAAAGGAAACCTATAAAATACCACAAATAAATCCATTTTCATTGGGACTCCTTAACAATTTTTATAAAAGAACTCCAATAATGGTACGTGATCTTCACACAAGAAACCAATATCAACTACACAATCTTGTAACATGTATTCCAACAACTGTATCATTCATTTAGAATTTAAATCCGTGTAAGGATGATACACTATTCTCAAAGTCAACTGATTTCTATGACATTTTTCAAAGGATTTATAGAAATTATAGGTACATCTTAGATCTATGTCTAACACTATATCAAATAGTACTCCATGAATCTTTACATCTTCTTAGATATAAATTTTTGTAATGTCCTCTAATATATGGGATTCACTAATAGGGATGAAATTTTCCAAATTTCTTATAAAATACACTATCACACACATGTAATCATTTATCCACACTATTCTTGGAATACAAATTACAAAATATTTGGATATCCTCTCCTATTTCAACACATGGATAAGTTATGACCATAACATACCTACTGGTAACTGAGGATATGTCTTAACGTGATGACATGTTATGCATATTGAAGCAAACTCATCCACTTTCCATTTCATACCAACCCACCAAAATGGTGCTTTCAATGATTTATACAACTTATTTATTTCTAGAAGAAAATACCATCTTGAATGGTTGTAAGAATGAATAAGTTGTTCCTAGACATTGATATGTTCCATCATAAGATTTATGTACCATAATACAAAACTCTTATCTATTTTACATCCCTCAATGGCCTCCCCACTACTAATTTCTGGACTCATTTTTGCATATTCTGCATCATAAATTTTTCCGCCTTTTACCATATTTACCAAATTAGGAACCAATGAAATAGGAAATAAGGTTGCATCATTACCTCATCCATCCCATTCTATCAACAAGTTGGCTGGGAAAGACATCAACTGACACTCATCTAATGATTATATTTCAACTCAGAATAAAAATTTATTCGTAATGCATCTACAACCAAATTACTATTTCCCAATTTATACATCAAGTCATATTAAAGAATTTGGAAACCCTCAATCCATATTTTTTTTCTCACATTCAAATCAGACTATGATAATATATTCTTCATGTAATTGAGATACATTAACATAGTCAATTTCATGGCCAAATATAATTGTTCCAAATCATCAACACATGGACTGCGATTGCTAATTCCAAATCATGTATTGGGTAGTTCTTATCATTAATACTTGAGTTTCATGAGACATTACTGACAAAATGATACCACTTTATGAAGAAATATCCCAATAATGATAACAAAGCATCTCAATAAACCGCATACTTGTGTCTTGTTTCATGAAAAATCAAGATTGGCGATGATGTATGTTGAACTTTATGCTCTTTAAAAGAATTTAAATTTTCCTAATCTCATTGGAAATAAACATTATTATTTTTACATGAACTTATTAAAGAAATTAGTTTTGAAAATTCCTGAAAAAATAATTTATAATAACCAACTAGACCAATAATATTTTTTATCTTGAAGATGTTCTTTGGAAGTTAACAACAGATAATAACTTATTTCTTTTTTTATCTATAGAAACCAATTTTTAAGAGACTACATGGCCATGGAAGCATACCTATTATATCAAAATATCACACATTGATAATTTTTCACATAGACGTTGACCCTTTATGATTTCCAAGGTTGTCTTCAGGTGTTGATCAAGCTCTGACATTATCCTCGAATACACCAAAATATCATCCACATACACCCCCATGGAAGAGTCCAAATATCTCTAAAATATCCAATTAATCAATTCCATATTGACTTATGGTTCTTTTGTAACTTGGTTAATCATACGTTAGTAGACGCACAATGTTGGAGGTCCATCCACCTTTTTCACAAACGAGACTGGTGTTTTCATAAAGATGTGATAGGATGACATAATCCTTTTATTTATAGCTCTTCCAACTATACATTCAATTCCCTTGATTTATTTGGTTCCATATGGTAATAAATATGTGAAATATGACAGGGCCATAGAAGGAGATCAATCATAAACTATACTTCCCTCATTGGTGGAAAAGCTGGGAATCTTTTGGGAATCACATCTTGAAAAAAATTCCTAACTTCTAGTAATATTTTCTTCTCAATATCTTCCATTGATTCCAAATATAATGCTTCCAAATGGTTTGAGATCATTATAGAAATTGGTTCCACCATTTTCATTGAAACCAAATTTATTTTATGTTTACCTCGAAAGATAGTGTTGATTCCATATTCAATTGTCATATTGACCATTCTGGTATACTAGTCCATGTGAAACATGAATTTTTTTAACTAATTCATGCTTAAGATTATTTACTTGAAGTAAATTCCAAGAACAAAGAAATCCCATATCATCTCAGCATAATCAGTGGTTATAGAACATATCATCACCCAATAGATTGAAACTCTCACTTACTAAAATAAGAATGATCTTTTATAAAAGAAAGAATCATCTCAACATTATAATACAACAAATAAACATCATAAGAAGAAAAGCAGGAATGAGATCCACCTGTATAAAATAATTTTTGCATAAGTGTATCATAAAAAAGAATCAAACCTCACATCATAAATGGTCTAGACTGATAATCCATAATAACCTGTTCAGCTCCATACAATTTCTTTTTCACTACAATTTTATCTTTATTTCCCCATTGATATTGTACTTCCCAAGGAATAATGGTATTTTTAGAATTACCATGGATAAATCTATACTTCTGCTGAGATTTATTCTTCTACCATAATCCTATCGAAGAATATGATTCCTATAACACATGAGAAGTTACCCAAACAACTAACCTCAGAGCACTACAAAAATATCACAAACAATTCCCCATATTGTATCAATTTAAGAATTATCCTGGTGGTTTTAAAATCATTGTCTTTATGTGGTAAAAGAAACCACATTAGAATCATTCTTATTCTATAATAGATTTCATAGTATGATTCATTGATCCATCCATCTGAATTTTTATTCATGCTTCCACCATGGAAATATGGGTCCCCCTTCCTCTTTCACCCCTTATTATAGTTCCTTCCATTTCCAAAAGGTATCAACATAATTTCTCCTATCACAGTTCCTGGGATGTACCTCTTGGATAATATTTCTCTCATAACTATCTTTGAATAATTTTATATACAATGAATAGCATACAATGAGTGAATATCCTTCCTCATTCCCAATTTAAAGATGTGTTACTTTTTGGACACACTAGTAGAATCTTTTGTTGCATATAACATGAAATTAATGAGTTTAGCTATTTACTCCATGAAATAAAGATTCTACATATTCAATATGAACAAGTCCATCATTATTTAAAATTTTAATGTGTGAAAATAAAATTATTTAATAATAAAATTATTTAAAATCTCCCCATGCAAGGTTATGGTATAATTTAGGATGAACTATTAAATTCCATCATTTTTGTGAAATATCAACCCTCATATATGTTTCCAACATGAATTTCATCTCTACAGGTGTACTCATGAAATCATAGACATGATTCATCATACCTAGCCACACCAATGCATTTTTCTTGGTTCAGAATCTCCCTAAAATATGTGTGTAATCCTCTTTTGTAATTTGATTGAATGATTCAATTTACTTTACTAATCCCGCATGTTCCCCTTATATATATCCTGAAATTATAGAATGATACTCTGAACTAGACTTTTGTTCACATGTGGCTCTAGTATAACCACATTATCAGAAGCATTATCCTATTTGTTTTTATGAAGCCTACTACGTGCAATTTTCAATAAACACAACAAAAACCAAAATCGTAAATCTATATTAACTAATGGATTAACATTTCATATTCTATATCATAATACTATCCCAATAGTGATTTCAAAAATAAATATTTTTCATGTTCTGCCATTTTTGAAGATCTATAATTTTATTGAAAATCAAACCATTTTCAAAATATCTATACAATGCTCATATTAAAATAATTTATTTGAAATCAATTTCCACAATTTTCAAAAATCAATAAATTACACCAAGTCTTATATTTTACTCAAAATAATGTATTCACTCTTAGTGGGAGGTCATTCCTCTAATTAATATAACTCTCTTCTATTTGGCCAAACCCCTGATAATGAGATTCCAATTCTGTTAAGTATCTCTAAAACATATTCTCACCCCACTCCCTAGTAACATGAAGTTCAATGTAAAAAAGGATTTCTATGTATTTTTTATGCTCTAAATTTCATGTCTTGAAAATCCTACTCCATTCTATAATCCCAAAATAATGAATAGATTAGAAAAAATTAAAATCCATGTCTGACATTCGATACCAAGTCAGATACAAACAAAGACTACTAAATCATGTTCTAAAAAGATATTGAATGTTTCAACATGATGTAAGCTATTTTAAAAATATTTTTGGACAGTAATAAATTGATACCACATGTAATATACTTCTAATTCTCATTGGATTGATAAGAGGGTAGGATTTTAAGTGGACTCAAGTGAAATACCTCCTATTCCAAATGCATTGAATATATTCCAAGGGATTCATTAACATTTGCGAGATGATTTTACATTTGCAAATAAAACATCGAACCAAACATGTCATAACCAAATAACCCACTACATGATGCATGACATAATTGAAAGTAAACTCAACAAAAACCATTGATATTAAAATAAAACTAAAACAATGTAGTAGAGTGGAATACTACAATTTTGAATTATACTGTGGAAGACAAAACTCATAGAATCCAAAAACAACTCAATGCTCCAAAAAAGTTCCATATTCTAACTACAAAAAACATCCATAGTATACAGAAGTACTACACAAATATGTGCGACATAATACCATTCCCATGTCTCGATAAACAATATCTGTAAAAGTATCAAATTATGGGTGATTGATGAAACAATGTAAATTTTCCCCAAACTATAATTCTATTTAATGTTCACCCCCAAAACAATCATAATGAACAAATTACGTTAAAAAATTAAGTTCACTCCTCATTTCTCTCCTGTCTATCTCATGGGATATAAATAATAACCCTATACAATAGAGGGATTTATTGATCCAAACTGTTACATAATGAAAGTCAATTGTTTGTCTAATATAATATCATAAATAACTTATAATATCATAACCCCTGGAATGAAATGGGTTTCATAAAAATGAAATCATATCAAAACCTATGGAAAATATATATGTTTAATAATACTTTTCGCATTCCATAATATTATAACCCCTAATAAGAAGAGGGATTCATAATATTATTATAATGGTAAAACATATGGATGAGAAATGGTTTTTCATAAAAATATTTTTCAATATAAACCATTCAGCAAAATAAAATGAATGGAATACTTGGATTATATCCTATGTAATGAAAAATTAACAATAAAACCTTTTCATCTTAGATTTAAATTTTTTTTAATGATCACATGGTTCATTTCTTGAGGGAAAAAATTTCAATGAACTCTCTTTTTAAAACTAAACATTCATAAAACATGTTGGAAATCCATTTCTTTGAAAAATGCCTCGAAAACATATAAAGTAAGAATGAAAAATAATTTATAATATTTCTTGGGTAAAATCACATTTTCAAATTGAAAAACACTTTCTAAAAAATAAAAAAATAAAAAATACCTTTCATTGAAAATAACATTGAAAAAATATAAATAGATTTTTAAAAATAATTTAAAACAATTACTGTGGAAAATAACCATTCCCATTTGAAAATAACCACTAAAATATTTAGAAGAGTCAAGAAAATAAACTTCCCAAATTGAGAAAAACATTTCAAATCATAAATATTTTTGAAGATTGTTTTATCTCGAAATATCCATGAAAACTTTTAAAGAATGATTCAATGAAAATAATTTTCTTGAGGGCATGAAATTCGGTTCAGGCCATACACATTAAGATGAATATAACTTTCCCATTTTCAATATAATCCAAAAAATGAACTATTTATAAAATGACATGAAGATTCAATTTAATTTTTTAAAAAAAATTAAACATGGGATAAAAGTTCCTTAATAATTAAATTGGATAATGTTTAAAAAATAGCACAATTTTTTAAAACATAGTTTTAAAGGAAAAAATAGGTTTTTTTGAGGAGAGAAATATGATATTTATTTATAAATATTATTTTATACTATTGAGTACATAATTATAATAAAATGAAGGGAGAATTTTATTCTATTGTAATTACCATCAAATTATAAATGTCATGAGATTCATGAGAGATTGATAAAAATATTTTATAATCATAAATATAATGATAAACAATCCCATTAAATTATGAGACTTTTACATCTAATCATTAACACTTTGGTTACATTGAATTGCATTCCCCAAGAAAGAATAATATTAAGTTTAACATAATGTATAATGTGAAAAAATAAATTCATTAAATTACATGTTAATGTTGCATGTTTTTACACCTCATAAAATAAAACAGGTTCATAACATAACATATGTCTCAAAGAAAGTAAATTAATAAAAAAATATGTTACCACTTTAGTAAATTTAGAACATTTAACCCCTTGAAAGATAAAAAATATTATAGATATATAAATCCATATAATTTAAGGATAATAATAATAAAATAAAATCATGATCATTATATAAAACATATAATATAAATTGGTGTTAAATATGTTGTGTGTCTCGAAGAAGTAAAATGTTAGACGGAAATCCATTACCTCAATTATCGATATCTATCGTACAGATTCGACCCTCCTATAAAATATATATAAAGGGTTTTTTATAAAATATAATAAATAACCATGTTAATATAAATCATAAAATATATGAAATACTTATACCGTTTTATTAAACATTTATTTATCGTTCCTCATTGAAGTCACATTTTGTGTAATAACTGCATCATTTTTCACATTGATTTCTGTTAGGTGTTTTCTGTCGATTTACATTGATCAGGGTTCTTTAATATATAGAATTTTAACCATGATTTTAATATAATATATAAAAATTATATATTTATTTATATTAATACACTATATTTAAAGATAGAAATAAATTACATTTTTTATGGTGATAGTAGGCTTTATGTATGCCTGAACGTTGTTTCAATTTACTTGATGAACAAAACATAAAAAACATAAAAAATATATCACCAATTAATAATACTTATAATGTAATATATATCATAAATACTCTATATAAATATATATATATTCTATATATTTTTTTAATATAATTTTTATATTCAAAGTAAAACAAAAATGAAAGACACAACACATTGCTTCACGAGAGACATTATTGTTCTCACATGGGTGAAAAGTTTGGAATTTATATGAGATTTTATATTTAAATAAGTATTCTTAGTTAATGAATATCACATATATTTATTTAATTTTTCCTTATTACATTTTTATTAAACCGTAATGGATGAACAGATTACATCGCTTCGAGAGCGGGTAGTCCACTGTATAAACTTGTGACGTCGTTGTATGCCTAACAAAATAAATGTTCAATGGTTTGTGATATATAATAATTATAGAATTATAATTATTTTAAAGACATAATATCTAATATTTACACCCATAATCATAAAAATCCTTCAGAAACACTAATTTATAATGAACTACATTGGTTCATGAGGTTGTATTCCACTATACAGATGTTAGACTGTTTCATTTCACATCTAATGGAATATAAGAATGATATAGGTAATGATACTAATGTAATAAAATCTATGTAAATTCAGAATAATTTTTTTATTATATCATATATTTTTAATTATAATTGAAGGTGGTGGATGAGATAATAATATAAAACACACGGTTAAGGATGTTACAAATTCATTAGAAAACATTTTTTAGTATTCCCCAAAAAATTTATTCTGTCAGATTTTAGTCCCAAATATGACTTATAGGATGTGATGATGGAGTAAATTATGTTATTTAGTCAGGTATTTTTTAAAAATGTGATTTATAATTGTGAGTACGATAGGAGAGTGGTGACATTTTATAAGTGGGTGAGAGGACCCACATGGAATTTTTTAAAATAATGAATTCCACTTATGGTTTTCTCTTTAAAAGGATCTAAAATGGGTAATTATAAATAATATAATATATTAGTTAAAATTTTAAACATAAAATGGGTTGTTTGGAATATTTTTGGGTCATATTTATCCCATATTGTTTTTACTTTAACCCCATGATAAACTATTTTCACAATAACTGTACTAAATATTTTTTACTGTTTTCATTTTTGATAATGGAAATAAATAAACTTTTATGTATTTGTTAATATAAATTAATATTATTCTAAATTTGGAATAAAATTAAAAAATTTCAATTCATATAATTGGTAAAATTAAATTGAAAACAAAACCATCAGATGCGACAAAAATTGAGGGTTTTCGTGAATTGAATTTTTTAAGCACAAGATGATATTATATTTTATATAACAATAATAATAATAATTGTATGAATATAAAATAAAATTTAATTATGTATAATCTATAAATTTTATTTAAATAATTCCATATTAGTTATTATTTTAAATAATTAAAATTGAGAAACATTATACAGATTAAAATAGTTATCAGAAAAAACCAATTATTAAACCAAAAAGTAGATTTATAATAAAATAAAATAACATTTAGAATGAAAAGTAATTTAGTGGATTAAATATAAAAAAATTATTATTATTTCACTTTGAAACATATTTTTATATACTAAATATATTGAAAATAAATGTCTTTTTTTCGCAAAATTCGGTATTTTTCACTATTTGTTTAAAAATTCAAAATTTTCTAACAGATCCAAAAACATAACCAAAAGTTAATTTTTATTTGAAGATTTAAAATATAATTAAATTTTATAAAATATAGTTTCAATTTTTTTTAAATTAATTATAATATATACAAATAAAAATAAATAAAAATTAGTTTTTAAAAACACACAATTTTGATGAATATAATAAAGCTACTAAAAATGATTATTTATTTTCTAGGAATTTATAATTAAATTTATATTGAGTAAGATATATATATATATTTCATAGGGGAGTTAATATATTTTTTAGAATCCTATTGATCTTCTTGGTTGTCGTGGTCATATTTAAAATAATATTATTTAATGGTTTGCAGTAGCATGTTTTTGCATGTCGGGCATGATATTGAAGAAAATAATGGTAACGTGTAATGAATTATAAAAATATAGTTTCATATAATAAAATTCAAAATATTAAATTTCTTTTAAAGAATTTATTTCATAAATTCTATGGGTGTTACATTTATTCTCTCATCATTAATTTGGTGATATACCAAGAACCGAGATACAAATTCTGAAATACCTCACTTTAGGAAATCCCACCATAAATAATCTCTCATGTATCTATGCCTAATATTATTTATAGAATAAATAAATAAATAAGAAATATGATATTTTTTAAATATCTATTTCTTCAGTTCTGGTATGTAAAAAAATCACACACGGTTCTTGTACCTTACCATTCCATCATGATAAAGGATTAAGTTAGAAAATTTATGACCTTCATCTACAGCTCTATATCTTCCTTATGTTCATATTTAATCATTACTCAGATATATAGTTGAACACTCATCTTATAGGGATGATATTTCATCCAATCCATTAATTTTTTCATATCTATCCTTCTCTAATTAGTAAATAGTCAATGTATTTTAATCATAATAATAAATAAGCTACAATTATCCATTCAATATAAAGAATCGTCCACAAGGTTTTATTTACAAGGGTTTTAATGTATTTAGATGTCATAATAATTATTCTATAATAAAAATCTTCTTTATAACATGTTCAAATACATATTTGTTAATATATAGGGGTTTTCCAATATATATATCATAATTTTTTTATAAAGATAATATCTCTATATATTTAATGAAATCAATACTATAGCTAATTGAAACTAATGATTTCAATAATTTTTCTAATGAAAATTCAATTTTCACGACGAATAATCGATAAAATATTAATTATTCATTATAGTGAAAAAAATAATTCTTGGATGCCTCAGAATTGATAAAAAACACCTCTCCACTCCATGGTAGTACAATCACAGGGGAACCGGAAAATATTTTTTAAATTTCATTAAAATTTTCATCACATTAATTGTTCTAGAGTAACTTGGCTACCTTCAATGTTATCATGTGGAGTGGATTATATTATCGTTGTAAATTCTCACCAAATAATTAATAATATTAAGGAAAAACAAGAAATCTTTAGATCTCAGTTTCTATATATGGTCTAGGCCAGCATTAAATAGAATCTTTCTTTGATCGATCAACTAATATATCCTCAATTAAGATTATATGAACAAAAACTTAATCCTATTGTATCCAAAATTCACACATGGTATTTTTTTCATACAACATATCCTTCATATGGGTCATCCATACAATCATAAAATGATCATAATACACTTAATTGATCTGTGAATATATATGAATATAATATATAAATTCTTCCACAGAATCATCAAGGAAATATCTATGCACTATTGTAATTAAATCTATAAATTTAATATGTGAATTGGTAAGTTAAAATAACAATACTATTTTTTCATAGTATTAATACATTATATGAGTTTTTTTCTAAGGTATATCCTTCTAATTGGCCCTCAAATAAAGATATTAAAAACAACGGTTAATCCAAGAAAATTACTGATCTCCAATCATTTGGTCAAACAAATCATTAATATAGATTAGAGGTTACATATTCTATATTTTGATCTTATTTGTTTCTTGATATTTAATGTAGCGACCCTATGATCCATATTTATTATTAAAAAATTGATAGGTGTACCCCAATGTGACACAATTGGCTTAATATAAACCTTATTAATATTCTACAAGAGTGGCTTCTTCAATTACGAGTACTCAATGAGGTAAATTATATAGGTAATCATTGATATAGGTGTGGCACCACATTTTACTTTTACAAAAAACTCAACTTTATGATTTAGAGAAATACATGGTAAATCTTTTAGAAATACATCAATGAACTACCACACTATAAGTACATCATTAATATTAAGTTTATCCCATACTATCTAAGATAGACACCCATTTTAAATTATAATAAAGACCTTTATAATAGGTGAAATTTCTATTTTAATTTTATATTTATCATTTCTATGGTAAATAATCACAGTTTGGTTCTGAATATAAATATTAACATGCATTAATTATAAATTAATATGATATTTTTATAGATAAATTTTATATTTCCCTAATATAAAATATAATTCTCCGAGTGGGAGAGTGTCAGGCTTAACATGAAACAAATTCTTTCAATCAAAAATTATAGAATAACAACATACTTGAGATTTTATCCTTATTCAATTATTCTATTTTACTAATAATTCTATATCTTATCAATAAGGTGGTATTTTTATTATGTTAGAAAATTATTAAAATAAAAAAATGTTTTTAGATCTACAATAAAATAAGGCATTAAAATTTCTAGGGTGGATGGTAATTGAACATATCAACTTGTTTTTATCATAACCATCATTAGAAATAGTGATCACATGGTTTTTCTTCTATCTCTCTACCTAAGAGGTTTCTTATATCAGTCATCATCATTAACATTCATATATGCAAGCTTCATAGAACAATGGCCAAACACCATGATTTTAAAACACTGGTGTGTAGGGGGATTCATTCTATTGATATTTCTATTTATGGGTGTCATCAGTTAACTTATTCAAAACACATTGGTATTTGGCAACTAAATTAACTTTCTTTCCACACATAATTTTTTTTAATTCCCTTAAGGAATTTTTCAACATATTTCCTTCCACAGTTTTGGTATAATGTAACCATCACAATCTATTCACCATAGGTTTTAGAGTAACAATTTTACCATATTAATTCTTAGGAAACCCCCCATGTACTATCTTTTTTTTCTTGTGATAATATCTTTGGTACCGTATTTTTCGATCTTGGGATAACATCATTTATACTATTTGAGCTCCTAGAAAAGTATTCCATATAAAAGGAATTAGACAGAGTTTTATGTCCTAAATATCACATAATTTGTACATTTTTTCAAAAGATCATAAAATATTAATCATATCATAACCCATTGAAATGGTTTTTAAATCAATTCAACATATAATAACAGAAATAAAAGTTTTCTGTTTCATAAACAATTCATCATAAAATAACCCTTGGAAAGAAACATGTTTCATAAATATCATCCAATCATATATATAAACCATACATTAAAACAATGAGGATGATATCATTTGATCATATCCCTGGTAAATGTTAACAAATATCAATGGATGTCATCCAAGAGTAAAAATTGTTGTAAAATAAAACTTGTAACATTTACTAAGGAAAAAAACCATTACAATTAAAGACACATATATAAAATAGATAAATTTCTCAAATATTAATGAACAAAATTTCTAAGAAAGTAACCTAAAAAACATGTAAAAAATCATTAAATTATTAAGATTTCATGATTTATGAAAATACAATTCATGTCATACATGTTAAAACGAGGATTTCATTAATATTTTTGTAAATTTTAAAAGTACCCCATTGAAAAAATGACAAGATTATTCCATTACTGTTTTTAAAAAATTAAAACATAGGAATAATTTAATATGAAGAATATTTTTAAAATATTACATTCTTTAATTAAATCATTTTCTAGAAAACATGGACATGGAAGAATAAAGGTATTTTACCAAAGCAAAAAATAAAGTTGGATTTCCTAAAAACAGTCTTTTGAACTCATGAGTATATAAGGAGTGAAATATAAAAGGAAAAAAATTTAATTTAATGCAATAATTTGAGTATAAGAATTTTCATGTTGTTCTTGAGGGATAGATTATAATAATTCATTATTGGAAACTTAATGTAAAATAATATTTACAAAAAAACCGATTGTGACATAAAACCTTTACCAATTTCATATATTTTGAAAAATAATAGCTATTAAATAAATAAAATTATATGTATATGAATATAACATAATTTATTATAATAATAATGAAATAAATTAATTTTATGTATATATTCTACATAAGAGAAACATGTAGTGAATATGGAAAGTGTCCCATTAAAATAAATGGTAGAAGGAAATCCCTTACCTAAAGTATCAACTTCTATAAAACACATTCAAACATCATGTATAATAAATATTGTTTTATTTTACAAATATTAATGAAACATAATTATATATACCATACCAAATATGATTTAATTATGTCCCATTATTACCCATTTATTAACAATTCTTTGTTGAAATCACATTTTTGGTAAAAACATCTTTATTTTTCAGGTATGCTTTGGTTTGGTATTCTAAATCCTTTAAAATTTATCACGGTTATATTAGCTTCATGTTTTTTAAAATTAATTTAAAATTATTTATAATAATTAATATATATATATATATATATTGTAATCCATCATAGATAGAAAATTAATGATGTTATTCAGGGTGATGTTATATCATACATATACATGAATTTTGTTTCAATTTTTTCAATGTATAGAATAGAAGAAAAAAATATTAATTCCTCATTATAAATCATTTTATATCATATATATCAGGTATATTCTCTAATTATATTTCTATTACAATCTATTTCAAAATAAAATGAAAAATGTATCACATGAAATCGTAGACGCAGTAGGCCACGCATACACATGAGTGGCATTCCCATTTCAAATGGATTGAAAGGCATGATGTTACATATGATAATATAAAATTATAATTATAATTACATCATAATATATATATATATACTTTATAAACATCATTAAATTCATTCATGATATGTGGTGATGGGAAACACATTACATTGGTTCACAATGTGGTAGTCCGTCGTATTAAAGATCGATAATTTTGATTCCCATTTGATGGAATATAATATGAATATGGGTTATGAGAAAAACATAATAATTTATTAGTACATGAGTAATATTTATTTTTGGATATGAGAATATTTTAATCTTATTTTATGTAATTGGATGATTAAAAAATAATAACGCAAGGTTAGAAGTTATACCTTATCTTCAGAGAACCTCTTTAGGTTTATACCTAATGACTTAATAGGATGGGTTTATAATAAAAATAACATCTCTTGGACATGGGGATCGATGTAAGGAATAGATTTTTGTAGGTATTGGCCAAAATAATTGGGTTCTGAAAATCTAATAGAAGAAAATATGTGGTGCCTTTTATAAGTGGGGGAGAGGACACACATTGATTTTTTGAAAAAATGTTGTACCCACATTTTATACATGAAAAATTAATAAAACAAATTGATTCATATTAGAAAATAGATGATATAAAGTCTAAATATTTATATAGATTGGTATTTGGTCTTGTTTATAAAACATTTTTCAAATTATATTTTTAGCTTAACAGCTATAAATTGGTTCAAACATTTATAGAGGTGAAAAATTTTAATTTAAAATTAATCATGAAGACTTGATGAAAGAAAAATTATACAAAGAGAAAATGTTCATAATTATATAATATTTTAATATAAAACATCAACAGGAATTTGAATAAATTTACATTATTTTTTTTAATAAATACATAACTTAACTAATTTTACATTTATATAATTTCTAAACAAGATGATTATTTAAAAATTCTTTAAACAAAACGCCGTTTTTAATAAAAATCCATAATTTTATCTATTCACTGAATTTTGGTTTTTTTATATTATAAATTATCAAAAAATCATCATAATATAAGTATAAAATGATTCAAAATAATGATGTTAATTTTTTATAAATTTTTACAAAGATAATTTTATTAATAGTGTTCAAAAAGAAACAAAAATAATTTTTTAAGAGAAAAAGTTTTTCATGACATATATAGGAAATAATAAAAGTTATGTAATTATTAATAAAAATAAATTATTTATTAAATAAATTATAATTAATTTTAGAAATGTTGTTATTCTTATTAATACCACAAAATATAACTGCTCGGTTATATCGATCTTGATTAAAAAATAACATTAATAGTATATTAAGGCTTTCTGAAGGCATAGTGTGGTGTGTAACACTTTAAATTTTAGAAATTAAAATGATTTGAAAAAATATTTTATAAAAATTCATGGTGTAAAAAAATGGCCATAACTTTCCATTAAATGAAATAAAAGGAAGATTAAAATCTGAAAGAAATTTAATAAAAATTAATTATTTTAGAATTATTGCTAATATTTTTCCATACCACAGAAACATAAATCCATATGATAACATTATGAATATACTCCTAGATTAGAAGATTCATTATTCTACCTAATTCCATCATCTTTCAACTATAATAAAACCAGAACATTTACAGAATTAAATAAGAACAAAAATGATAATAGAATATATTCATAATCATCCAAATAATATTTTCAATTTTTTAGTCAAAAATAGATCATTTTAACCAAAAACAAAAAATATCTCATGAAGATCATTTTGAAATCATAAACATACCGATATTAGATATTTTTCAACACTTGGAACTGAAAATTTATAAATATATAACAATCTTATCAATTTTAAAACTAACGTGTTGATTACATGAAATTACTAGACAATTTTTTTTAAGAATTTGAAATGTAAGTTTTTTTTATATATAAAAAATAATAATATTGTTTTTTTCCTATAATTTTATATCAATATGAGAATTTTTCTGATTTTTTAGGCCATTATGCACATGTTTTAGTTTTTTATAATAGTAAATATGCATTAAAAATAATTCTAGGAAAATCATAACACAGAATAGCCAAGAATTAGGTACTATATTTCAAAAATAAATATAAACTTTGTGTCCTATCATTTCATGTCCATATGATTTATTTTACTTGGGTAAGACACCCAAAACCATGTTTACAAAAACATCAATATATTTTTAAAATTTATGTTGATTCATTTTGAGAACACAACATATTGAATGTACATTATTTCTAACAGTAGATGTCAAAAATATTTTAACAGTGAGTTTTTAAAAATTTAATTTCAATACGAAGTCATTTTCGATGGTTTTGACCATTACACACAAGTATCAATGTTTAAAAACACTAAAAATGTTTTTTTGAGAATCATGGGATAACTATAACTCATATTGACATGGTGTGGTTATTAATTTTCCATCATTAATATAAATTCATTTATCTATTATTTAATTTTTATTCAAAGATATTTTTAGGTTTTGACCCCCTGGTGTATGTTTTTAAAGACATTGGTATCTCTTAAAACTGATTATAGAGTCATTATAAGTACTCTGCACATCATACAATGATTGTTTTTAACCATTTTTATTAGAAATAATTATATGGTGGTTTAAATATGATTTCGTGTCAATCCATCATAGTTTTCAATGGTTTTGACCATTACATGCCCATTTTAGTGTTTTCAAACCCTAGAACGCAAATTATTAGAACCCAAAGAAAAAAGTAGCATGTAAGTATGTAAATCAAGTTATGGAATTTCAAAAATAAATCTACAATCACTTTACTGTTATTTAAATTTCATATATATCAATTTTCATGGTTTTGACATCATGGTAAATGTTTTTAAGGACTTAGATATCTTTTAAAAATTATTATTGAGCCATAGGCACACCACTTGTCGAATGAACGTGTTTTCTATTTCTACACATAGAAAATAATTAAACTATGTTTTCCCCAAGATTTCATTTCAATATGTTGTCATTTTATGTTGGTTTGTCAATGTCACCCATGTTTTAGTGTTTTAAAACAGTAAAAATGTGTTTACGAGCATTATGTATAAGCAATAAATATCATTTAAAAAACAACAATTATTATATTTAAAAAAGTTCTCTTTAGATTTTTTTTAAAATGAACAATTTGATTCGACTTTCATTCTTTTACACTCAAATTTACATTTCTGAATACCTTTGTAGCTTTTAAAACCACATATTGAGTCATTTCGAGAACACTAAGTCTCAAATATATTCTATTCTTATAGATAAACATAAAAATTAATTCAATGGGGTTTGTACATGGATTTCACATTAATCTAAGGTCATTTTTTATTGGTATGATCATTAAACACACATTTTAGTGATTTAAAACACAAAAAACACGTTTATGGGTATCCTGAGAAAACCATAACTTCGATTTAGGTAGTGTCAGTTAGTATATTTGAATAATCCATCTACTATAATTTTCATATGATTTCATATCCATTTCAAAGTATTTTATTTTTTTTAACCCATGGTTTAGTTTTTTAAATACTTTAGCATCTTTTAAAACTACTTATTGGGACATTTTGAAGACACCAAATTTCATATGGATTTTTTGTCCACATTCACACATAAAAAATAAATCAACTGTTTCATTCCTATGATTTCACATCAATGTAAGGTCATTTAATTTTATTTTTATTTTTATAAGGACATTTTTTTCAAAATACTAAAATTTAATTTATAGGAATCATGGGACACCATTAATACATACTGATATGTCCTCAGTTCCTACATTAAAAAAACCAATCTATAGTTATTTTCCAATGATTTAATAGTATTTTGATTCCATTTACAATGTTTTGACAGTCATTTACATGTTTTTTAAGTCTATGGTGTATTTTAAAACATTTTTCTGAGTCATTATGAGAAAACCACTTTCCATATGGTTGTTTTTTTACTCGTACACATCAAATATAATTTAATATGGGTTTCCCCTGGATTTCACCAAAATATGATTGTTATGGTTTTGACCTTTAAACAATTGTTGTAGTTTTTTTAAAACACTGAATAGAAATTTACAAGAATCTTGAGAAAACCATAACCTATATTGACATGGATTCACATTATACAATTTAGAAATAAAAAAAATCCTTTTATGATGATTTCACAACCATTCAATGATGTCATTTTCCCCCTACTTACATTTTAATGAATTTGGTATCTTATAAAATATCATATTGAGTCATGGTGAAAATATAACACATAGTCCAGATGTGTTTTCTATTCATAAATATTCTATGAAATTAAATGGTGGTTTATCTATGATTTCATGTTAATTTGAGGATTTTTTCTATGCTTGTGAGTGATGCATGCATGTTTTAGTGTTTTAAAACACTAAAAATCCATTTATGGGATTCCCATGGAACAATTATTTAGATATATTTGGTGTTAGTTCCTTTATTTTATAAATAAATCTTTGGCCATTTCCCATCTATTTTAATGGCATGCAATGCTTTTTTCTCCGTTTTGATAGCCTAACAACTATTTTTAAAGACATTGGTTTCTTCCCAAACTACTTTAGAGTCATCATGAGCACAATATACCTTGTATAGATGTTTTTACTACTCATACACATAATTTTACATCAATACGAGGTCATTTTTTATGGGTTTTACCAATACACACCAATTTTAATATTTTAAAACATTATAATCATGTTAACCATAATGATAGGAAATAAATAACTAAAATTGATTTTTTTTCATTTCTTACATTTTAAAAATAAAATTTAGGCCATTTTCTTATGATTACATTGAAAAACAGTAACATTTTCTTGGGGTTTACCCCTTTACAGACATTTTTAAAGGCACTAATATCTTTGGAAACTGTTTATTGAGTTATTATGAGAACAACACATATTAGATGAATATTTTTTCAACTTATAAATATAAAAAATAAATTAAAGGTGGCTTTAACATAATTTCACATTAATATGAGGTTGTTTTTTATAGGTTTAACCATCACACACAAGTTCAAGAGTTCTAAAATACATAAAACATGTCTATCAGAATCCATCAAAACCCATAACTGATGTTGATGTGGAGTTTTTTACTATATTTCAAAAATTAATCTACAATAACTCTTCAATTATTTTATTTCCATACAATGTAGTGTACCAACCTGAATTCTACTATAACCATGCCCTGAGTTAGTTTTCCACAAGTCATCAAGTGTGCCTCTTCATGCATGAAAGGATTCCGAATAGTTGTGAGGAACTAAGGAGTGTCTATGGAGAGACAATATTGTCTTATCAGACTAAAAATAATTGAAATAACAAGATATGGTCCAAATAATTAAATAATTAGAGTGATGGATTAAAATAACAAATAACCATGTTATAGTAATAGATTATGGTCTATAAAACCCAAAACAGTAAAGTCATATATACAACATTGGATACCCACTGGGATGACCATAAATGTATGATTACATAGAGGAAAATAAGATAAAAGAACAACGATCTACTAATTACTCTGATCCAAACCACTAACTCGGCCTCCATGACACAATTGATCTCCTCCATCTAGATAAAAGGAATCCATATGAGCATACCCATTCGATCATGAGACACTAAGACTCAACTCTATCCATCATACAATATATGATAAACATGAATAGAATACATAAATTCATCATGCATACTAAGGTGGATATATAAATGTGAGAAATAATCTCTAGAGGCCACCCTAATGATAAACCAATACATCCACTGTCATAAGTTCATGCTCATACCATATGATCTACCAATATTTAAAAATAAATGGAAATGGAAAATAAAATAGAAAAATAAATAATGTGAACCCACATTAGATTCTTGGGATCATGATTCCATTCAAATGGATAATGTTCCATTATGTATATATATTTTTATATGTATTTATTCATATATTACATTAAATATATATACGTATGACATATATAAAAATTTACATGAGTAAGGTGAAAAGGGAACTGAACATGTTGTCATAACACTAAATATGTGTATTATTAGTCAATTGTTTGGTTCGTAATCCTGATTAGTAATACCTACTTTGGACAATTCTTGAAATGTCTTTAAGAAAACTACATCAATAAAGTGGGATACATGTCCTAGAAATAGGATCACCTTTACTGACCTCCAATAAATATAATTAATATTGTTTTGTACCGAATGACAATCCTATAAAGATGAAACTACTTCAACCCTAGACTATCTCTTGTGTATCATGTATCAGACCTATAAAGGCAAGAAGCCATGTCTATCCACAAAGGCATCTTAATTTATTACATAGATAAGAACCATAGAAAACAAATTATGATATAGTATAATAAGGTCTAGGACCCATGGCCATTAAAAAAGGTTTCCCCTTTGAGCCCATGCCGCAAATCCAAAGAAAATGTAATAAAATATAGACCTACATTGGCTAGGACCGAAGAAAATTAACATAGTAATCTTCTTGTATTCCTTAGATTTAATGTCCAAAAATGTTGTTAAAATATATACCTACATGTTATGGAACCTAGGTTCATTGACCAAGGCATCCTCTTTGAGTCCACAATGTGAATCCATAGAGTACTTGGAAAAAAGCACCATATAGTGAATAATTTTAAGCCCTATAACATATTTCCCATCATCGATTTCAAAACATGATATAAATAATACATCCTATAGGGTCAATAACTAGTTCCAAAAAATTATGTATACTAATATGACAATATTTATAAGAAGTCATAGAATTTGTATCCTATAATGTACTCTTGTGAATCCCAATACTTCAATTAGAATCATTAGAAGTTGGATTTCCGGAAGTAACTCTGGGAATCCCTTTACCATATTGTGTTAGGATAATCACCAAAATAATGTGAAGTTCCTCTAGTAATCATTGATGCATCAATAGTAACCATGTAAAAGCATAAATAAAAGTTTTATTGTCTGAGAACACCTAAATCCACCACTACTACTATAACCCATTGAGATTGAAAGTTAGACAAGATTTCTAAGCTAAAACCCGCTTCCATCACTACCCATGTAACACCCAGAGATTTTATGAAAAATATTCTTTTTAATTTCATTAATGTCTTGTGTTTTACACTACACCAATAGGATCTTGCACAACACGCATCCTTGACTTGCCTTTCATTACACGCAATCGCGACCTTTCACGATAGCGTGTGTAGTACGCAATACCGAGTTTCACTAAACAACGATATGCTATTAAAATATTATTAAAACTAGCCGTTATGAATAGTAATAACCGTATTTTAAAATTTTAGACATTTTATCTCTCAAAATGGACTTCATTTTTGGATTCGGAATATCTAAATTAGCTTAGGGTGAAATTTTGGTAATTTTTGGATAACTTTCATTTTGTGATGAATAGTGAAAATTACTAAATTTTAATTAAAAACAACCTTTTTAATCGAAATAATTAAAAGTGATAAATTATTAATTTTAGTGTTTTTAAAGTATATTTAGAATATATTTTTACAATTTAATACAATTTTGGTCATTGGATGTAATTTCACATTGAAACCAGACATAAACAAGTGTCAATCTTTAGATAGTTATTATCTCTTAAGAACACGCTATTTGTTTTGACGATTGGAATAAATTTTTAAATTAATTAATGCAACTGATATATTTTGAATTTGGTAAAATATACATCATTTTTAGGTCATAATATCAAATATAGCTTAGGCCTAATTTTTGGTATTTTTCTGGAAACTTTCATTTTTTTGATGAATAGTTAAACCACCAAGTGGTAGTTAAAAAAATGAATTTTTCATAAAACTTAATTTTACCGCTTCTGTGAGTGGAATTTCAAAAATCCGAGAGACACGGTTGATGTCAGTAAGTAAAATGTGGTTCAATGAGATGAAAATAATTTTTGGTGAATAGTAACTTTTTTACTTTTGTTTTTACCACGGTTAAAAGTAAATAGGGTAATTAAGGGTAAAAATGATATTATTATTACCCTAACACATGTCCTAATTCTATTGGATAAGTGTAATTCGACCTAAAACAACCTTAGGAATAAAATATGACCTTTTAGGCCCACTTGGATTAGATTAGGACATTTATTATTATTTAATTCCAAGAAGAGTTAAAAGAGTTAAAATCAAAGTTTATTTAATAGAACATTTTTAATATAGGGTTATACATACAATAAATTAGATTTTAAATATTCATTAGAAATATAATAAGATTTCCTACATAATGATATTTTATTTACAATTTTTATACATTAAATAAATTAATTAATTTATGACACAATGATGATGTAGTAATTACCATAATAGTGAAATATTAGAATAATTGATATTATAAATACCCAAATAAATATAATTTGACTTTTATGAATTAAACTAATTTTCTAGGTTAATATGTCATGTTAGTATTGATTTAATTAACTTTGGTTGAAGTAATCATTCTGTTATGAGTTTCACAAAAATCAATTACTAAATAGTGTCAAAATTGACATAAAATAGGTTTTAAAAAAATATTATATTATTAATTGTTATTTTATTCCTAAAAATCTACGGTTCGGACAAATGAATTAGATAAGGTTATATATATTAATAAGAAACAACTTGGGGTTCGTTTGGCTTGTTATAGTATGCTTATTAACCTTATAGTATAAGAACACAAGAAGACATGGTAAAAGTAAAATTATTTAACTTAATGTTAAATCTAAATGATAAGGTTAAAATAGAAACCTAAACTTGTCTAAATTCTATTGGATGAGAGGATTGAGACCCATCCCCACATTATCTTTGAAATAAATCAATTTGGAGCTATTTAAAACCGAACTTGACTTTATAATAAATAATATTTTTTGTTATTCCAAAGGTGCCCCTTTCCTCCCTTATAAAAGGGAACCTCCTCCCTCTCTTCCTCACACCACTTTGAGCCTTCAAGATCGGCCAAACCCTGCCAAATTCTCTTCTACACTTCACTAGAAACACCCTAGAGGTTCTGGTCTTCCTCAAAGACCAATTTTAGTGCCCTAAAAGGAGATCTCAAAGAGGCGCTTCAAAGAAGAGGTAATGTCCGTTACCGATTCTTTCATCTTTATTTCTTCTTCCACTTCTTCTTCTTTAGTTGTTTCATCATGAAGTAATAACATCAATGTCACTCATATACTGATATGTTATTATAAGTATGAAACAACCCTATTTCACCATCTATCCATCCTACGGAAAACGAAATCACCGTGCGTGCGTACGTACGGAATACCGTCTCCACGCCGTGGTGTAATCTATTTTCCACCACCACCTTACTTTGATGGGTATAATGGTGAAATTAATGAATATATATGATTATTGTAAAGTGGTATTGATTCTTAAATAGTATACATACACTCTAATATAATTCCATGATCATGGGAACGATATCATCGCTCATGCGTACGTACGGAATACCGTCTCCACGATGTGATGTGATTCGTTCTACATGATCTTCATTGAATAATGATTATATAAATTAATTGAATGAATTAATATGATATATATTACACTAATACCATTCTATAAATGAGGTATCTATAACCTAAAGAGAAGAATAAGAATTTATTCGACAAAACAAGCATAAGAACAAAAAGTAATAAACACCCGAATAACCAGTAGTAATGAAATATTACTAATAAGAGGATAAGAATATAACAATATATGATATCATAAAAATACATATTATTCTGGAATAAGTCAATAACATTATTTAAATCATTATACAGGAGTTTCAGACACTTACGAAGCAAATCAGACCTAAGGTAAGGGAAATATCACAATCTCATTTTTATCCGAGATTGTTTATACTTCAGAAATTTATGGGGTGTATTTTATCATCCACATCCATGTTTCCTAAATATTTAATATTATTTCCATCCACCTACAATTTTTTAAATCAAATTTTACCCTTTGATTAGTTTTTAGTAAAATATATGAAAGGAATCTTTTTTCATTTTTCATACGAGGTACTTTTTGACTTTTCCGACAAAAATACGAGAAGAATGTTTTTTTAAATTATACGGCATGAATGGATTTTTAAAACATTATTTCCAATAATATGCCTTTAAAAGTTTTCAAGTTTATTTTTAATCAACTTCTTTTAGTTTATAATTGCATGACACGTTAAGAAAGGAAATCTGTTTTTGAAGTAGAAAGGATATTTTCCTCAAGAATGGAGTTCAAGTGTATTATCAAATTTATTTTCCATCTAAGATAATAAAGGGTTCTGTTTCTATCCCTATTATTACATTGATTTGATTATGTTGTGATGGAATTATTTTTATGAATTCCTTTATCTTATATGAATTGTTTTATGATGTCATGTTGTTTAAGAATCCCTTTTTTATTACATGGGTTATGCAATGATGTATGATTTATGATTTTGTGGCACACATAAGAATGGTATCATTATGAGATGGGTGGGACCTATATCTCCCTACAATTCATTGGGTAAATATTTTATATCTCATGAGATAGACATGGCTGGAACGGCAGGTTATACCAGTTCAGTGAAACAGGACTTAAACGAGGAGTGAACTCGGTTCAAAAATGGACTTTGTCCACTAAGATAGTCTTCAAAATGAGTGTTGACTAATAAGAAATGATTGGCTATGATTATGTGTGTATGCCACAATGTTTCATTTTTTACGTTATGATTATTGGGATTATATTTCAGTACTATGATTTATCCCATGTTATGATATTATGATCTCTTTTGCAAGTTAAGATTTCCAAAATGATATGTTCTTATGAATATGATGTGATTTATTTTTCTTTTGTTTACCCTTAATAAGCATTTGAGCTCACCCTTTTATGTTTTCTTTTCCCCAGGATATAAATAAAGGTTTTAGGTAAGAAAAAAAAGAGGGAAGATCTTTATGGGAGATGTTGAAGATCTTTCACCATGATTAGAAGATTACGTTCTGAGTTTCCAAAGACACTAAACTATTTCGGTCCTTATGTGTGTGTTTTTGGTATGTAATAAGTTTTCCTCAAATTTAATGTAATGCCCTTGTATGTCAAGCTTCGGGTTTCTACAACCCAAGACCCCAATTTACTAACTGAGGGTCGTTCAAACAAATATGAACCGACTTTCTACATCAATTTAAAACACTAGAGGGGAATCCTACTTTTGATACTCAATGTCCATACGTATGTGAATCCATCCCTCTTTGAAACCTATGAAATAGTAAGCTATGTGAGGCATCTATCATGGTATCATTGGATGAAGCATGTAAACATTGGCATCCCATATTGGATCTTCTAGGTCGAAACATAAGTAGGGGAATCCTATCAGGGATCCTTGGAATGGTATACACTGGTAGATGAATCATACATGGTATATTTTTCAAGATTAAACATGTGTAGGGATCCCACAAGGGATTCCCAAGGGTATAATGCAATTAATAGAATCCCATAAGAGACCCTAAAAAATAGTAGTATGGTAAATGAATCATATAAAAGATCCTATAGTTTATATGTTAAGATGGAATCCTGAAAAAAATAAAAAATTATTTGAATACCATTAAAGAGAGATGGATAAAAGCCTGAATTCGATCAGTGGTCTCTCTCTTGAGGGATAAATAGATTCATGTACTAGAGGAAGAACCTATCCATTTATTAAAAATACATTAAGAAATTATAACATTCCTAAAATAACCTCAAGGGTTTCACCATCATGATCTATATTGAATGATACTCCAATTGGACCACTCATGCATCCAATTAAGACTTTGGGGGTATAGAATAGGGAATACTATATATTGTTAATAAGGGAGGAGTACACAATGTGACCAACCAACTACACGGTGAGTACCCTCAATGGCCCATCTGGGAATTTACTCCAGTGAGAAATTGCATGTAAATACCATGTATATACCCTTTATACAATGTATAATGTGTGTACAATACATGGGGTACATACTCATGCACCACACATGGGCTCTTTGACCTGGTATTCAACTTCATAATTAGGTACTAGAACATTGAACATTTACCTAATACATGGCATTAAATTATAAAAATATAATCATCCGAAATAGTAAGAACACACAATGTGCGTTCCATAACTCCAAGTCATAGGATCTGGATTTCTGAAATGGAACCCCTAAAATCAGCATGAAACACCATTTTCTCCCAGAAGGATATATATCAAACCTCATGGGGTCATAAGTAGTAATAATAATGAATTAAATATATAATGAATTAAATTTATGGGTATCTATGAAATAAACATATAAAAGGATACCAATTGGTGGAATCTACCAAAGCATTACTATTTTCTACACTATATGGTTGCTTCATAACGATATGGCTCATCCCATGATCTATGATAAATCATATCCTCCTATAAACATGAATCCACCTCAACCTTTCTATTTTTATATCATCGTATCATGAAGTGTAATACATTGGGTTATGCATGTGAATCGTAGGGGAGGAGAAAAAAATAAAAAGAGGAATAGAAAATGTAGAAGAAGAAAGAAAAATAAAATGGGTCCTATGTCGGGTCCCAAAGCATAACATGATATTATGACCCAGCTTAGAAAAAACACCATTTTCTAACTCATAGTGTAAAGGCCCGGACTTCTCCGGACCATTACTTTTCCGAAAAGAAGGTCATGAGGTGTTCTGGAGGGTAGAAGGGAATTTTCCCACACTTTTCAGAATTTTGTAACTACATGCTGTGTAGTGTGAGTACATGTCGTGTACCACCTCACTGGGTATACCCCGTGTTGAAGACGTGTCCTTTCTATGTGAAATAAATGAGTGCACACCGTGTATCCCATACTACACGCCGTGTAGTGTCTGTCGGCGTTCGCATTAACCTCAAACCATGTGTTGACCAATCAACGGTTGTGTGCCGTGTTGAAGCTGTGTCCTTACCGTGTGAAATAAATTAATACACACCATGTAGCCCACACTACACGTCGTGTAGTGTCTCCCCACGTATGTGTTACCCTCAAACTGTGTGTTGACCAGTCAACGACTGTGTGCCGCATTGAAGGCCGTGTTGGAAGCCGCATGGTGACCGTGTGAAATGACCGAGTACATGCAGTGTACTTTACTTTTTCTCGCCTATAAAAATAGGGGTCCTATACTCCTTTTCAAATCACTCCTCTCCTCCCCTCTCCTTCGAGCAGAGCTCTCCTGAGAGACTCCCAAGCTCCTTTCCTCCATAACATCTTCGTCTGAGCTCTGATTCACAATCCGTCAGTGGCCACAGGATCTTAACGACGAGCCGGAACTTCTGAGCTCGGATCTGTTGCTTTCCCTTCGTCCTTTACTTCCCAGAATCCACCTGAGGTGGTTTTTCTGGGTTTTGACAGAAGCGAAGGACGCCGACGGACGTCTTCTAAAGCTGATCTAGGGGAGTGTAGTGATTAGAACCTGTTGAGCTAGGGATCTTACCTTCATCTCTCTAAATTTTTCATCATGCGGGGTGGGTGTCCTCTTGTTTACGTGAAACACTTTTGAACCTGTTTAATAATGATAATAACTGGCTTACATAACGGGGATGGGAAGTTTGTGAATGTAGTTACATTATTTATATCTTGTGATATTATATTGTGAATTGAATAGTCTAATGCCTACTGAAAATCACGGTCGTTGGGGGCCTTTGCTTGCACAATTAAATTCTACCATATCTTTATGGACCGTTTATGGATGGAAACTTTGTGGAATATGGGAATTGGTTAATCAAGTAAAGTTGGCTGATTAAATGAAAATATGGCACCCTTGTGTGATCACCCTGGTTGAAGAAAATGGAATAATGACCATGTGGGTGAAGGTTAGGGTTTATTTATGTGAAGGGGGTGTTTTTTTTGTTGTTGTGGATCGGGTGTGCAGCGGGGATGTAGTTGTCTTGGTTGTGGGTTGGTATGAATGCTATGTTGGTGATGGGCAGCAGGGCTACAATAAATGGTATCAAGGGATGATGATGTACGATTTTCGGTGTGATTGTGGTTATGGTGGTTGGAAGCCGGGCTGCAGGGATGAGTTTGAATGTGAACAAACTATGTGTTTCGAATGATAAATAAAAGTGGAAAAGTTAATGAATGGTGGGGCATGGTAATAAATGGGGTTGGTTGGTTAATAAGAAAGGACTTTTTGGGTTGCTTTTGTTTTTCCTAACTTGATTTGTGGATGGTAGGGATATGTTTTACGAACGATCGATGTGGTTGGTTATGGATAATTTCCCAGTAGTTAAGGAACTAATAAACTAATTCTATTGAAACATGAAAACCTAAATGGGTTGGGGTTGTTTGTAGTATGCATGCTTTGAAATAGTAGTACAGAGACACGTGATTAGTTCTCTATTTATAAGCCATAGGTTGGGATGTGTGTTTGGTATACATATATATATATATATATATATATATATATATATATATATATATATATCTGTATCATTGTGTTTTTTTTTTCACCCCACCCATGTTGAGAACTTCGTTCTGTACACTCCCATATCATGGGAGAGGGTGTTTTCCCCATAGTTACTAGCTCCATCCTTCTCCTTCTTCCATAGGCTGTAATGGCTTGAGGTGACCTTACACCTATGACTCTTCAGGGAGGTTTTGATTGGGGTGGTTTTAGCCCAAGACTCTTCAGCCAGGTTTACAATTTTATCCCATGAATCTTCGGGATGAGGCCCAGGTGTGCGGGTGGGATATGCGGTTGTGGGGCCCAGGTGTGTGCTGGCGGGATATGTTGTTATAAGGCCTAGGTGTGTACGGGCGGGAAGAGTGTGGTAGCGTTATGACGTTCGCCATTAGGAAGATCATCTAACTAGTGTAAAATGGTGCGGGGTACCCAATAATATTTTTATTATATACTACTACAACCTTTTGTTTTGTGTTTTGGTGAGCGTGCCTGGTGAGGTTGGGTGGATATAATTCTTTGATAGGTTTTGGTTTCTTCTATTGTTCTCACGGGACATTAGGATGTCTCCCCACTTGTGCACGAGAGCATTAGGTTTCCCTACTGAGTATACTTTTATGACCACCCTACATTTACGATCAGGTTTCCTGGAGGACTACCAGGGCCGTGCGGGATCCTAGTAGTCGGGACAGTTGGAGTTGTTCCAGTTGATGTACTATTTTTTCTTTAGGTATTGTACTTTTGAGCTTTCTTGTACTTGTACCATGGTTTAGAATTGTTTAAACATGTATGTGGGATTGGTTTGGGTTTATTTACTTGCTCCTTTTTCTTTTGGTGTTTGACACACCCTATTTCCCGATCTTAAATAATAAAATGGTTTAATACCTCCCATATTAGAGAAAACTCATACCCTTGGTGTTAGTCGCCACCCCGGGGCCTACTAGAGGTGGGACTCGGGGGGTCATTATCTCCCTTTCACCATTGCAATCTCAGGAGGGGCATCTTTGGTGGGAGGGGGTCGTGACAGAATGGTATCAGAGCTGATGGATGAAAGATAGGATTGAGTTTGGAGTTAGGCACAATGAGGATTGCATGGGATGGTAGCACAATATTATTGGCTGATATTGGTGCGTTACATGGTCCAGGGAAGACCGGCTAGGACACGGGATTATAGGGCCCCCTGTGATATGATGAAAGGACTCGGAGCCTACCGAACAACCAAGTGAGACTACATTGATTGCAGGGTATAGGACATAGGGAATGTACATGCATCACCATGATTGTGTTTTACTTTATTTGGGAGTTCTGGGGAAGAAATTGAAATAAAATGATAAAATAAAACCTTGAGAAAAATTTCCTTACTACTTGGGATTAAGCAATCCTTGTTTACCATACAGCTATGGCACCTGGAAAAAGTTCCCGGGTGACTCAGATGGCCGAGACCCAGCAGATTCAGGTGGTCGATCAGTTGAGGATTGATCGAGAGGAGAAAGATAGCTAGTGGAAGAAGACTCTCTGTTCTTTCCAGCGACAAACCCTCAAGAAGTACGAGGGCAGTACTTTGGATATGGAGATGGAGGGTTGGATTGAGGAGTTAGGGATCACTTTTACTTTGATCTGTGCTCTGAGGGAGTACTGGGTTCCCCTAGCAGTCAGTCAGCTGAGAGGTCCGGCGCGACAGTGGTGGACGCTCTACCTCAGAGAGAGGATAGAGGCAGAGGATCTGTGGGCTGACATTGAGAAGGAATTCTGAGAGGAATTCCTTTCTTCCGTGATAAAGGCGGATAAGAAGAAAGAGTTACTCTCCCTCCAATAGGGGAGTATGTCAGTACGAGAGTTGGGGATCATGTCAAAGGATCTCCTACGGTTTTCTCCAGATCTCTTTACGAATGAGGAGTCTCAGGAGAGACGTTTGGAGGAGGTGCTTCGTCCTTCGCTCCAGTATGTTGTTACCCCCTTCACCCTTCCGATTTACTTGGTAGTGCATAAGAAGGTATAGGTTGCAGAGAGGATGCACTCTCAAGGAGGTGCACCACATGAGGGGATCCATCTAGGTTCATCGAAGGGGAAGGCAGTCAGCAGTAGGTCTCCTGCGATGGGACCTTCTAGATTCAGGCCAATGGGGAGCAGGCACCAGCAGTTCCAGTTCAGATCTTCATGTCCTCTTCCCTTTATCAGGATCCCAGGAACGAAGTGTTAATCATGTGGAGGTTTCAGGCACATTCAGAGTCGGTTCCCGACCCGAGCTCAGTACGGTGGAGGTGGGCAGGCTCAGCACCCGCCTCAGCTGCACCAGTTGCCTGTGAGGCCCTTTTAGCAGCAGCAGGACCCTGCTCTTCTGAGGGCAGACTTTGCAGGAGGAGGCTGACCTCAGGGTGCTCCTCAGGGACCTTCACAAGGGTGTGGTCGGGGAGGTGGTCTACATCAGAGAGGCAGCGGAGCTGGGCGTGGAATGTTTCACGCAGCAGAGTTTCCAGCTCCGGCAGGACCAGAGGTGGTACGAGGTACGATTTTTTTGTTCAGCACTCTCATTTCTGCTTTATTCGATTCAGGAGCTTGGCACTCCTTTGTCACACCCGGTCAAGCCCATGCTTTGGGTCTGGACATAGAGAGACTTTCTGTACCCCTAGTGCTGAGTTCCCCAGTTAGAGGCCAGACCAGCATATCTTGTGTTTTCTGGGGATGTGGGCTGACATTGGGACCACATCGATCTAGTGGGGACCTTATTTTTCTACAGATGCAGCCATACGATGTCATCCTAGGCATCAACTAGTTGTTATATGATAGTGTCATTATCGACTGCTTCCAAAGAAGGGTCATGTTCTCCGACGTGGATGGGCAGCGTGTATCTTTTGATGGCGAGAGGAGCTATCAGGTGGGAAGCTGGCATGTGATGCCTCTCCTTTCCTTGTTAGGAGGGTTATCAGTGGTTTCAACTGATACAGAGATGATTGATGTCTCAGAGGTTGTTGTGGAGTTCCTCTATGTTTTCCCTTAGGAGTTTTTGACTCTCCCCCCCCCACCTCGACGTGATGTTGAGATCAGGATAGAATTATAGCCTAGTGCCTATCCAATTTTGATGGCCCCTAATTGGATGCACCTTCGGTGGGGCGGGAGTTGCAGATTTAGATTGACGATCTTATAGAGAAGGGTTCTGTTCGACCCAGCATGTCACCATGCGATGCTCCAGTTTTGTTTGTGAATAATATAGATGGTGGTCTCAGGATATTCTTATAATACAGAAGGTTGAATCAAGAAATGGTCAAGAATCATTACCCTCTTCCAATGATAAATGATCTCCTCGACCAACTGAGGGGATACCGTTGGTTTTCTATGATTTTTCTACGATCTGGATATCATCAGCTGAGTGTAAAGGATAGTGACATCTCGAAGACGGATTTCAGGTGAAGGTATGGGAACTTCGAGTTTGTAGTGATTCTGTTTGAAGTTACGAATGCACCAGCTGTGTTCATGGGACTTATGAACTTTTTCTTCCAGGAGTTTCTGGACAGGTTCATCGTTGTGTTTATCGATGAAATCCCGATCTACTCAAGATCAGAGGAGGAGCATGTTGAGCTTCTCAGGGCAGTCTTGGAAGTCCTTCGACACCACCAGATTTATGGGAAATTGTCAAAGTGTAAGTTCTTGACACACAAAGTACACTTCCGTGGGCACATAGTGTATCAGCATGGAGTGTCAGTGGACCCGTCGAAGGTAGAGGTAGTTGTTTCTTGGGCAGAACCCAAGATCATGGAAGAATTTTGTATTTTCCTGGGGTTGGTAGGTTATTATCAGAGGTTCGTTTCAGAATTCTCTTGAGTTGCTGCTCTATCGACAACTTGACTAGGAAGGACCATGTCTTCTTATGGAGTGAGCAGTGCCAGAAATCTTTATACTACCTGAAGGAGAAGTTGGTCAGTGCTCCCATACTCAGGATTCTAGAGGAAGGGTTGTTGAATAAGGTGTTTTCTGATGCTTATGGCCTTGGTTTGGGGTGTGTACTGATTCAAAATAAGGGTGTGATCTATTATGGGTGTAGCCAGTTTCTCCCTCACGAGTGTAACTATGCCACCCATGACCTAGAGCATGCAGCTGTAGTGTTCGCACTAATGTTGTGGCGACATTACCTCTTTGGGGAGCGCTTTGTGGTCTTATAAGATCATAAGAGCCTACGTTATATATGATCCCTGTGTGACCTGAACTTGCGGCAGCGGAGGTGGGTCCAGATTCTCCAAGACTATGAATTTGAGATCTCTTATACTGATGGTAAGGGAAACATTGTGGCTGATGCCCTGAGCAGAAAGTGGCATAAGGAAGTGGTTCTGGAATCCGCAGTTGCTTGGAAAGTGATGGGAGAGTTGGCTGCCTTTCACTAGGATGCAAGGGTAGAGGCTGTTAGAGGCTGTTTGTATCAGATGTGGGTGAAGTCCTCCTTGTCGCTGTAGGTGGAATAATCTCATTGGGGGGACTCCGAGGCAGAAGTAATGTTGGATCGTGTCGATCAAGGAAACTCTCCCGAAGGATGGTCTGAGGACAGTCGACATCAGATGCTTTTCTATGGAAGGTTTTTTGTTCTGGAGGCGATGCGTGAGGGAGTTCTCTGTGAGATCCATAGCTCAGCATTGGCAGTTCATCCAGGAGTTTCAAAAATGTACCAAGGCCTAATGGAACAGTTTTGGTGGCCCTGGGTGAAATGGGAAGTGGCAGAGTTTGTGGCTAAATGCCTAGTGTGTCAGAAAGTAATGGAAGAACACCGTGTTCCCAGTGGTTTGTTGCATCCTTTAGATATCCCCGAGTGGAAGTGGGATGACATCTTGATGGAATTCATCACAGGACTACATAGAGCTCAGGGTGGTTATGATGCTATCTGGGAGGTGGTGGATTGACTGACAAAGTCATCTCACTTCTTAGCAGTTAAGGAGTTGGGCCTAGTTAGTTCCTTAGCACAGAGGTACATAGACGAGGTGGTGCGGTTTCATGGAGTTCTGAAGAATATAATAACAGATTGGGATACTCAGTTTACCTCATGAGTCTGGAGGGGATTACAGCATTCTTTTGGCCCCCAGCTACGCCTTAGCACTGCTTTCCATCCCCAGACCGATGGGCAGACAGAGCGGACTATCCAGACATTGGAGAAAATGCCGCGGGCATGCATTCTGGATTTCAGAGTATCATCGGTGCGACACTTGCCTTTAGTGGATTTTTCCTACAACAACAGCTTCCACTATACTATTGGCATGGCACCGTTTGAGGCTTTGTATGATAGACCATGTCGTTCACCCATTTTCTAGGCAGAGGTTGGTGAGACAGGTTCTCTTGGACCAGAGGTAGTACAGAGCACCACAGCGAAATTCTAGCTTGTGTGTGAGAGGATGAAAGAGGCACAGGATCGACGGAAGTCTTATGTTGATTGTTGGAGGAGGCCCTTGGAGTTCTAGGTGGGAGATCATGTGTTCTTGAAGGTTTCCCCACGACGGGGGCAGAGGAGGTTTGGGAAGGGCATTAATCTCTCCCCTAGACTCATCGGACCTTTCGAGGTGCTGAGGCGAGTCAGCGAGGTGTCATATTAGCTAGCCCTTCCACCGTAGTTAGAGAAGGTTCATGACATCTTCCACCTCTCCTAGCTTCGTTGGTATGTACACGACGACTCTCACATTATCGACTAGGGAGAGTTAGATATGGGAGACTATGTGACCTTCGAGGAAGGACCAGTCATAATTGAGGATCGTAAAGAGAAGGTGCTCTGTGGACGAACTATCGCCTTGTTTTGAGTGTTTTGGAGGCATGGCGGCCTCGAGGAGAGAACTTGGGAGCGAGAGGCCCAGATGCACGCTCAGTACCTAGAGTTGTTTTGACTTGTGTTTTTCCTTGTTCTTATGAACATTGTTTTGATGTTATACTTTGTACCTTTGATATATAGAATGTTTGGCTTGACGGTTGTGAGACGTTTTGTTTCTTTGTTATATGGAAGTTTGTAACATTTCCGTATGTGTGGGGAAAGGGAAAACCCGATCCTTAATCCAAACGCATTAATTCGGATGTGATTGAACCCGTGCAGGTGAGTCAGTGCCACCTAAAGTGGATAATATCTCAACATAGGAGAATGAATTCCCCAAGCCATTTGGTCATGTTGTGTGTTGGTTGTATGGTGTTGGGGGCAGTGTAATTTGGGAAATCCTGATATATGGAAGTGGGAAGACCCAATCCTTAATCAAGACGCATTAATGTGGATGCGATTAAACCAGTGAAGGTGAGTCTGTGCGGCCTAAAGCGGATAATATCTCGACCTAGGATAAGGAATTCCTAAAACCTATAATTAGGGTTGTTGGTTGGGTTCCTTTGGGTTTGTTTGAATTCTCGGGGACAAGAGTGTTTTAAGAGGTATTGGATGTAATGGGTCGGACTTCTCCGGCCCATTCCTTGGACGAAAAGAAGTCATGAAGTGTTCTGGAGGGTAGAAGGGACTTTTCCCACACTTTTCATAATTTTGTAACTACACACCATGTAGTGTGAGTACACGCCATGTACCACCTCGCCGGGTATACCCCGTGTTGAAGCTGTGTCCTTTCTGGGTGAAATAAATGAGTACATGTCGTGTAGCCCATACTACACACCGGGTAGTGTCTCCCTGCATACGCATTACCCTCAAAATTTGTGTTGACCAGTCAATGGTCGTGTTCCGTGTTGAAGCCATGTCCTTGCCGTGTGAAACAAATTAGTACACGCCGTGTAGCCTATACTACATGTCGTGTAGTGTCTCCCCGCATATGCGTCACCCTCAAACCGTGTGTTGACCAGTCAATGACTGTGTGCCATGTTGAAGGCCATGTTGGAAGCCGCATTGTGACTGTGTGAAATGGCCTAGTACACGCCGTGTACTATAAATTACACGCCATGTACTTTAGTTTTTCTCGCCTATAAAAGGAGGGGTCCTATCCTCCTTTTCAAATCACTCTTCTCCTCTCCTCTCCTTCGAGCAGAGCTCTCCTGAGAGACTCCAAAGCTACTTTCCCCTATAACATCTTTGTCCAAGCTCCGATTTACAATCCGTCAACATCCACGGGATCATAAAGACAAGGCGTAACTTTTGAGATTGGATCTGCTGCTTTCTCTTTGGCCTTTCCTTCCCAGCTTCCACCCGAGGATGTTTTTCTGGGTTTTGACAGAAGCGACGGATGCCGACGGACGTCTTCTAAAGCTGATCTGTTGGAGCGTTGTGATCAGAACCTATTGATGTAGGGATCTTACATTCGTCTCTCTAAATTGTGCATCATGCAGGGTGGGTGTACTCTTGTTTACGTGAAAAACTTTTGAACCTGTTTAATAAAGATAATAACTGGCTTATATAACAGGGATGGGATGTTTTTTAATGCAGTTACATTATTTATATGCTATGATATTATATTGTGAATTGAATAGGCTTGTTCCTACTGAAAATCACGGTCGTTGGGGGCCTTTTCTTGCACAATTAAATGCTTCCATATCTTTTTAGACCATTTATGGATGGAAACTTTGTGGAATGTGGGAATTGGTTAATCACGTAAAGTTTACTGATTAAATGAAAATCTGGAACACTTGTATGATCACCCTGGTTAAAAAAAATGGAATAATGAACATGTGGGAGCTGGTCAGGGTTTATTTATGTGAATGGGGTGTTTTGTGGGATGTTGTGGATCGAGTGAGAAATGGGGATGTGGTTGGATTGATTGTGGGTTGGTATGAATGCTATGTTGGTGATGGGCAGCAAGGCTGCAATAAATGGTATCAAGGGATGATGATGTACAGGTTTTGGTGTGATTGTGGTTATAGTGGTTGGCAGTAGGGCTATAGGGTTGATTTTGTGTGTGAATGAACTATGGGTTGTGAATGATAAATAAAACTGGAAGATTTAATGAATGGTGGGGAATGGTATTAAATGGGGTTGTTTGGTTAATAAGAAGGGTCTTGTTTGGGTTGCTTGTGTTTTTCCTAAAAAGATTTGTGGATTCCAGGGATATGTTTTACGAATGATCGATGTGGTTGGTTATGGATAATTTCCCAGTAGTTAAGGAACTAATAAACTAATTTTATTGAAACATGAAAACCTAAATGGGGTTGGGGTTGTTTGTTGTATGCATGCTTCGAAATAGCAGTGTCAAGGCACATGCTCAGTTCTCTATTCAGAATCCATAGGTTGGGCTGTGTGTTTGGTATACATATATATATATCTGTATCTTTGTGTTTTTTCACACCCACCCATATTGAGAACATAGTTCTGAACAATCCCATACCATGGGAGAGGGTGTTTTCCCCTTAGTTACTAGCTCCTTCATGCTTCTTCTTCCATAGGTTGTGATGGTTTGAGGCAACCTTACACCTAAGACTCTTCAGGTAGGTTTCGATTGGGGTGGTTTTAACCCAAGACTCTTCGGACAGGTTTACTATTTTTTCCCAAGAATTTTTGGGATGAGTCCCAGGTGTGTGCGGGCGGGAAATGCGGTTGTGAGGCCCAGGTGTGTGCAGGAGGGATATGTAGTTGTGAGTCCCAGGTGTCTACGGGCGAGATATGTTTTTGTGAGACCCATATGTGTATGGGTGAGAAGAGTGTAGTAGAGTCTGAACGTTCTCCGTTAGGAAGATCAGCTAACTAGTGGGAAATGGTGTGGGGTACCCAATACTCTTATCCTTATATAATACTACTACCTGTTGTTTTTTGTTTTGGTGAGCGTGGCTAGTGAGGTTGGCTGGATAGAATTACTTGATAGGTTTTGGTTTCTTCTTTTGTTCTCACTGGACATTAGGATGTCTCCCACTTCTGCATGAGAGCTTTAGGTTTCCCTACTGAGTATACTTGTATGATCACCCTACATTTACTTTCATGTTTCCAGGAGGACTACTAGGGCCATGCGGGATCCTACTAGCCGGAATAGTTGGAGTTGTTGCAGTTGTTGTACTCTTGTTTCATTTGTTATTGTACTTTTGTTCTTTCTTGTACTTATACCTTGGTTTAGAATTGTTTAAACATGCAAGTGGGATTGGTTTGGGTTTATTTACTTGTTCCTTTTTATTTTGGTGTTTGACTCATCCTATTTCTCGATGTTAAATAATAAAAAGGGTAATGCCTCCCATATTAGTAAAAACTCATACCCAAGGTGCTAGTCGCCACCCCAGGGCCTACTGGAGGTGGGACTCAGGGGTCATTATCTCCATTTCACTATTTCCAGCTCAGGTGGGGCATCCTTGGTGGGAGGGGTCGTAACGCATAGTAGGATTCATAATTGAAATATGATTCTCCATTTAAAAAACATATTCAAACAAATGTGTGAAGACAAATTATTATTTAACTGATTATATGAAATATTAATTATTTCTTGAATATTTGAACAGCTCAAAATTCCTCTAAAATATTTTAATAGTGTATGAAACATATTTTATGACCAAAATAGTGGTCGTAAAAATATTCATAAGTCATATTCTAGGGTAAATTTAATATTTCACCTATTATAAAAATTTGAATGTAAAAAAACTCAATTTTCGGATAAAATTTCAAGTCTATAAATATGTCGGTCTGTAAAAACTATACACAAGAATCATTATCATCCAAAAAATGCATTTTTGGTCCACCCATAGTAATGCTATCATATTGAGAATCTGCAAAAATATGCTACCCTGACAATGTATTTACTAGTATCACAACATTAACAACTATCGAACCTATGAGAAATTTAATTATGAATGATCTAGTACTCCCCAGCATATAAGCATCCTTATTATCACATCAACAGTTGGAAATCAAGATAATTTTACTATACTAAATCCCTCAATAATATTCAACTAAAAATGAGGGTCACCACGCTAAAATAGAAGATAGTGAATTCCCCATCATTGGATTTAATTTATAATGCTCATGAATAGTAAACTAAATAGGTTTTATCGTCAAATAGAATTAAAAAATGAGTTATATTATTGTGTAACTGACTGTCTTTTAGCATACTTAGGATGTTATCATGATAGATCATGATCATATACAAACTAATATACACAAAGATACAATCTATAGGTGAATATATATCTCTTGATTCATGCTGACATAAAAACTGGCTATACGATCCTTTAACCAACACCTAACAGCATATATTCCAAAAATACAAGTCCACATCAAGTCAGGGTCAAACTTATCACAACACACAATTTATTTCCAGGTTATCCTCTGCCATAGAGGAACACAATCTTTTTATAACAACTCTATGGAATCTATTCCCACAGAATATCCTTAAAACCAGTATTCCTCAGCTCACATATGACCAATCACAAATTTAAGGTTTAACTAATACCCAACATAACTGATGTGAACCTTTATCTCATGAAGCACACTCTCATGAGTATTTTATCAATAATTCAAATATGACCCTGATACATGGAACATTAGTCTCATTAAGTCATAATAACTAATGGAAATCATCTTCAAGGTCAGGAACCATACTAGTTCCATTATTATCTAATGATCACCTATCACGTGAAATTATTTTCTATGTCAACGGTCTACATGTAGTTGGAAGACATTTCCAATAGATGAAGAACCATTCAACATGGCAAGACACCCAAATAGTTCTGTATGTCAAATCTAGATTGATAGTAAATAATTCTAGGTGATTTCTAGGAAGCCAAAGGCATCACCATGCCTTTATTTTAAAACCCAGTCACTAAATGTTAATCAGATATAGAATGATAAATCAACAAGGATCGTTAACTAAAATGGAATTCCTAATCATGATCAAAACATGCTCTCATCTTTCAGTCTATCAAACTATACATGACCTTCAATGAACCAAGTCCTTACATAGGATCTCTAGTTCTCTCACCTATTTCATCCATCCATGAATCATATGAGGGTCACTATGTCTAACCTCCTAGCTCAAAGGTAAAGCCTATCAACAACGAAATATCTCATGGGGCGTCATTCATGGACCCATCACAAAAAATTAATCTAATGAACCTATCAACAATCTCCAATGGAGGTATGAAAAACATCCACCTAGAACGGTCAAAAAAATTCAAGGATTGACCTACTAGTTCCTTAATTCCCATTGATCATCCAGATAAGTGACTTCCACTATAGTACCATGAAATTAAAATGGAAATAGTGATGAACTAATAGACATCATTCGTCCATATTTGGTAATACCCCCTGGGGTCTAGTTCTATATAAAAATTATGGTAGCTCTTAGCATCATATCAAACAACCTTACTGGATCACCAAAAACTAATGCATTATTTGCTAACATTTACCTAGGGGGTTAATTATTATTTTATACAACATCATCTCTATGATCCACCTGGAATCAATATCACAATATAGTTATGTATAATTTCATTTCATGCTATATAGAAAAACAAAATAATTGTTTTTTACTAAAATTTTAAATAACCAATAATATGTAACAACACCATATGAGGGGTTAAACACATAGGAATCATATTCCCTATTGACAAAATAAATTAATTTCAAATCCCATGCATACAAATATATTCATTATCATCACCATAAATAATATCACCCTAAATATACAAATCCATCCATTATAAGGAAATATGTATACAAGTTGACTCAATTTATTAGAATTAACCACAGAACCTATATGGGATAATTCCATTTTGGATTTCTTGACACATTAAATGGTTTTTCTATATCAACTGTAAAATCGCACATAATAATTCCTATAATATATGAACATAATGTTCAATACCTGATTCCTGAGACACCTCTTGCCTTGAAAATCCAAGATTCAAAACCCATCTTTGGCCGCTTGCTGATTGGTAAGAGAAATAAATTTATAATAAATAAAAAACACTACATAATATTTTTTTCACTTAAAAGTAAAAATCCTATGAAATTATAACACCAATGATCTAAATGACAATCCCATATACATAGATACTTGGAATTTATACTAAAATAGGTGTACTCGATGCAACATTCTATTTTTTGTCATATATTCTACCACATTCATAATACTTTTATCCACCATATCCAAAATTGTAATGAAACGTAAAAGGAACACAATTGATATCAACTTGTAACTATCCAAATGGTATACCCGTAAACTGGTTCTCATAGTTAAATCCCTGAAATCCTCTAGTGCACCACTACATTCGAAATAGGTTTTCACTAGAAGTGAGGGCCTAATGTGTGTTTATAGAGAGAGTATTCCATCATATCAGAGTAAATAACTATTAGTGTAACTCTATATCATTGATAATAGTAAATAAATAGAGTGTAGAAATAATATTAAATAGAATCATGCGGTTATAGCAACAATTTTTTTTATTAAAGACCAAACAACCATGTCATACATACGACACTAGTCACCCACCAGGCCAACCACACATCGAATATTAAATAAAGGAAACTAAAATAAAAACAAAAGGATCTACCACAATCTATGATCTATACCACATCCCAAATCTCCATAAATATTCTGAGAAACTCCTTTTCGATCAAAATAATCCATACAAGTTGCATGACTCAATAATTTGACCTTGGGATTTAGACTTATCCATCATTTAATCTGTGCTAAAACTAAAAGGAAGAATTATGTCCGGCCAAAAACTAAGGTGGATTTACATGAGTGAGAAATAAACTCATTAGTATACCCCAATGATGAACACATAAATCTTACTTCATAAATTAATAATCCATGAATATGATTTTCCTAGATGAGACAAAACTGGAAAAAAAATTATAATATATAAATAAATAATGTGAAACCATAGCCAATCCATGGTTTGTGATCATGGTTAACTACCAAAATTTCCATTAATTTTTTATATGTATGTATATATATACATAGAAAATTATATATATGTTCTTGAGTGAGGTGAAGAAGAAATTGAGATGTATGTTGCACCACTCAAGATGTGAATAATTCACTATTCATTAGGATCATAATCTCTATCAATAATATATGCTTTGGCTTATGTCTGTAATGTCCCTAAGAAAGCTACATCCCCACAAGGGTAGAAGTACGAACCATGGGATCACCTATACTCACCTCCAATCACGATAAATAATTATACCATATACTGACATGTAATCCTGCAATGATCACATTTCATCATCCATGGACTAAACAGTGTGTTTCAAGAATATAAATTATTATGGATTGGACACAATTCCATTGACCAAGTAATCCTATTTGATTCCATAGATTTCATTTATAAAAAACATGGTATAATATAGACCTATTATTTCTATGAGGATACCCATTTACCAAGGGATAATATTTGAGTCCACAAACTTCATCCATAACAAACTTCGTAAACTATATAACTATATAGGTCATGAAACATATCTATTTAACATGGAATCCTATTTTACTCCACTATGCTCAACTATATAAAACAAATTAAAATATGTAACTACATAGATCATGAACTCATTCCATTGACCAAGGAATCATCTAAGAGTTCATGGAGCACATTCATAGAAAACTCGGTAAAATATAAACCTACATTGGATAGGACAAAGGGTCATTGATCAAAGAATAGTTTACAAGTACAAAGAGTGAATCCATAGAAAAGTTGTTAAATAGTTTGAAATAATTAGGCATTTTCAGTTCCATACAACAATTACCATAAAAAATGACATACCATGATATCCATAATCCATCAGGCAGGCTCAATAATCTGCTACTAAGAAGTACACTGGGGTATACCAATACATATATTAGAATTATTTGAATAAGGATCACATTAATTATGATTGGGAATCTAAATTCATCAATCATAAGTCTCATAAGCCGGATCATATGATGTGCCTTTGGGTATCCTAGTCATGTACCGCATCTCATCAAGATCCCCATCCAAATATCATGAAGTAACACTAGTAATCATAGCTATATATAGAGTAACCATGTGAATTCAAAAAATTATGGGTTGAGATTGTATGAATCTATAAAACCACCAATACTACCATTTCCCATTGGGATTTCACATTCGACATAGATTCTCTTGAGACACCTTCTAGCATCCCTACCTAAAACCCCAATGCACTATCTCAGGGTTGTTCAACCACCATGTCACCCATTAGGTCCCTCGGTTCAAAAAAAGGGAGAGGCATACAACTTGGGATCCCTGATGTTTATATATAAGAAAAGGAATCCCTTCTGGGAAACCTCAAAAATAATAATATAAATGATGTATCTTAAATGGAATCTCCAAAAGTAGAATTCAAAAGATAGATCTTGGATCCTCTTTTTTAAATTTTAAATGGAGACATCCTATGTAGGATCCATGGAATAGTGCACATAGGATGATTCATCCAATATAGTATCATTGTTATGATTATAAATGTATAGGCATCCTACAAGTGATTCCCTAAGTCAGCATGTAATCAATGCTGTCCTATAGGGGACCCTTGTATATTGTTTATGATAGAGTTGTAGTACACAAGATCATCTATGTAAAAAGATAACATAACCACTATGGTGAAAACGAAAATTATTTTAATGATAGTATATAGAGATAGATCATGGATCAACTCAAATTAAGTGTATCACTCTTAAGAGATAACCACATTCAATTTGTAGGTGAAGAACTGATATGTATGGTGAAATTTTAAAAATCCCCATAGATGTCCTCAAATAACCATTGGGGTATGACCAGCATGATCCACGTAGAAACATACTAAAAATGGATGACTCATGTGTCAAATTATGATTATAGTGTATATAATAGGAAAAACACTAAAAGGGTGGAAATGGGGGAATGCATGATGTGTATAACTTCGTACATACCACATACCCTAAAACCCACCTGGGTGTGTTTAGCATCTAGACATGGAAAATTAATATCGTGTACAAGTTGTCTATACCATATAAATTTTGTGTACCCTACATGGGGTACATTCCAGTGTACTTCACATGGCCTGGCCACGTATTCTACCTGGGCATGTTCTTCTACACAGTGTGCAGCTCACCCAGGGTATGCACATGTAATTTATAAGGCTATGTACTCTTACACATGTTGATTAATAGTTACTCTATTACATGGATGAGTATCAATACATAGTGTGTTTAAAAACGTACAATGTGAAATCCTGTAAATATCATCTTCCCAAATAGGAAGAACATAAGGAATGTGTTCATAAACTATATTCCATGTGACCAAGATTTTAAAAAATAGAATCCCTAAAAATATCTCCAAAACATTTTCCCCCAAAATTATATAGATAAACTCTCATGGGATCCTATAAAATCATAATATATCATTAAAACTAGAAATTAGTAAAAATATATTGATCTATGGAAGAAACAATAAAATGAATGATATTTTAGTTGAATTTGATGAAGTATTACCCATTTACACAATCAATTGCTTGCACAAAATTATCCAATTACACCTGAGATCTATAGTGGAACCTATATAATTATAACCCACTCTCCTCTCCACTCTCCCCTTTTTCACTCCTAGTCATTTTAAGTGGAATCCACATGGATATATGTGATATGATAAGGGGTGGACATGAAAATAAGTGAAAATAAAATTTAGAAAAAGAAATGAAAAATTAAAATGGACCTCTCCATGGTCGTAATGAATAATATGAGTTTATGCCTCAATTATACATAAATACTAGTTAAAGAATCAATATAAAAGAAATAATATCAATGCAGTTCTCTATTCAAAATATATATCTAAAAAAATTCATGTGAAGAAATTAATATTTAATTAATTATATAAATTATTTATTATTCCAAGAAAAATTGAATGACATGAAATTCTACAAAACTCATCTCATAGGGAATACACTATATTATGGGACCATTGGAGTGGTCAAAAAAATATCAAGGTCATATAGTAGAGGAAAATGACCATTTGACATCTCACTAGCATATAAAAGAGAAAACACAAATTATTCAAATTTTCTGTCTGAAAAAATATATTTCCCTACATTGGACACAATTTTCATGGTTGTGACCCCTTGACACACATTTTTAAAGAAATAAGTTTTTGTAATGCTAAATATTGAGTCATTATGATCACACCACATGTTATATGGTTGTTTTTTCTTCTAAAACACATTACAAATAATTAAAAAGTAGGTTTCCAATGATCTCGTATCAATATGTGGTATTTTTCTATTTTTATAACCATTAAACACAAGTTTTAGTGCTTTAAAATAATAAATAACGGTTTTTAAGCATCATGGGAAAACCAAGACTAATATTTATGGGGATCCAATTCAATGATTTAACAAATCAATATAAAATCATTTTCATGTAATCTAATTTGCATATGATGATGTTTTATTTGTTCTAACCCGCAAACACATGTTTTAAAATACACTAATAAATTTTTAAACTAGTTATTGGGTCATTCAGAGAACCTCATATGTCAGATGGACGTTTGGGATATAGGTATTCTTAAAAAATAATTCGATAGTGGTCTCCCCATGGTTTCACATCAATCTGAGGTTGAATTCTATGATTTTTACTATTACACTCATGTTTTAGTGTTTTAAAACACTAAAAATGCATTCACAGACGTCCTTGGAATACTGTAACTTGGATTGATTTGGTTTTAGTGCGTAAATTTAAAGAATCCAAATACAGTCAAAGAAAAATGATTTAATGGATACCTAATTTCATTTTCTTAGTTTAATCCCCTCGAAATAAGTTTTTAACTAATTTTCTATCTTTTTAAGATACTTATTTTTTTCATTCTGAGCACACCATATATCGTATGTAAAAATAATATTGTTTCTATAAATATTCATCTAAATATTTAATTTTATTCTTGGAATCCATCTATTTATAAAAATTATTGATTACAGTACCCTTCAATGATTATTTTCATGGGATGATCATTGCGTTTATAACTAAAATTAATAACTTACATTAGAGTTCTGGGTTACTATATGTTTTCATTTCAAATGTTTTAATGATCTATGGAGTTTAGAATTTATCTTGATAGGATAAGATATGGGACTACATATTTCTATGCGATTTGTCCCTATTATCCTCTACAATATAGAATCTAAATCATTTCCCATTATTAATCACCAATGATATTATGTTATATATATATATATATATATATCATGTTATTTAACATTATCTTTAAACCTTAATATTACTCTCTATTCCTCTCAATCCAAAGAACTACATGATCCACCACTGGGTAGAGTAGTAAATATTTTGGATTCCCTACTAAAGACTGCTATTTGAGTGGGCACAAAACCCATAACCCGTATATGCTTGGAAAGATACAACCTTAAAATATTTTCAACTACATTGTTCTAGGAACCTGATGAAGATTGTGATGGGTTCGTGTCCCAATTTTATTGAATATAAATTTAATTATTATAATATACTAAAAATGATTTGTTAAATGGTTTCAGTTTCATGATATTATCCAATTAATAGGTTTTTCATTATTATTTAATGTTATATCATTACTATAAAAACATAATGGTAAAAAATAAAATATAACAAATAAAAATCATTAATACCAATTAATTCGGGCCATCTATATTGATCTAATAGTGCCAATAGAGCTAATTGGAACTATTTGATCCATGTATCCAACCCCATTTATATAGATTCAAGGTATTTCTGTGGTTATAGTTTCTTTTTTACTTATTATGATTTTATAATAATGAAATTACATTAAATAGTAATGGAAATTACATACTTCATTGTCTCTAACATAATCATTTATAAACTTTTATCTAGTTTCCTATGATCTTTATGAAACATCTATATCCATCATATAATATGAAAAAATTCACTAGCCATCAGAAATAGATATGTACATGTTAAAAGAAACCCTTGACATATAATAGAATAATAAATATAATAATGAGATAAAAATAACTAAGATTATTCTTTTCTTCAAAAAGAAATATGTGACCCAACAATATGATGAATGAATTATTTCTCACTATTCAAATTATTTATTTAGATAAATTATGAAAAAATTGAAATACTAATAAAAACTATAATATTATTATTTTTATGTTATTAAGATACTAGAAAATATGAAATTCCCTCATGAGATGGAGATTTGTAAATATCTAAAAACAACTTCCATTTCCCCTGAGAACCTTTTATAGGAGAAATTTCATATATTTTTAAAGATCTTAATGATGCGGCATTAATCTCATTCCATAGAATTCATCTAAAATATCTCCATTTCTTGTCCATATTTTTTAGAGTCCATGTGTGTAAAATAGAGTTAGGGAAATCAAAATGAAAAAAATGTAAAAATAAGAAAACATGATAATTTGTAATTATATAAATAATTTTACTCATTCATTTTAAATTAGTCATTAGGAATCATTAAAATAATATTATATTTTCGTATTTATCAAACCATTCATTTTTACAAGGTGTGCGAATATGACTCCAATAATTATATATAATAAAAAATCTAACCATCTCAAAAACAAGATTTACAAGAATATATACATTTATTCCAGTATAATTACCACCAGGCACAAAAATCTCATCAATTGAATTGATAATATTGAAGCCTTTTTAGTCCCATACATATACTATGTTAATATTTATTCCTATTTTGTTGTTATCAGTATATGTGTTAAAATGATTTAAATAATTATTAATATTTATATTTTCTTGTACAAAGATATAAATAATAGTAATATTAACTTGAAAATATCACATAAAAGGAGGGGCGGCCAACTAATCCATTATTAGTGTTGCATCATACGATTGGATACCAACAACAGATAGGAAAAATGATAACTCATTGGAAGTATCTAGCATAATAGATTCACATGGATTTCCTAAAGTAGCTGGTACCAGTGTTGTGTTCTGAGATGCTGATAATCAAGGATCAATTTTTTTATTCTAAACATTCATATATTTTAAATTTTTCATGATATATTCAATGTATAAAAAATTTAGAAGTGAATTTTTTTTTTTCAAAAATGAAAAAATATAAATATTTTAATAATTTGGAAACACATTTAAATTATATATTTTAATATAGTTTTATTATCAAATTATAAATAGAATTATCTTCATCTTAATTATGTTCACTGTTATCAACCTTTATTGCGACGATTACCTAATTTTCATCCTCTCATGAAAGTTATATTATTTAGATATGTCATGGATAAAAATTTCCTACATGTTTGTGGTGAATGAGGTTCAATATCAAAATGTACTACCTGACTTTCATCAATCATATTATACATGTATATTTGTTTTATATTTACAAAAACACTCAATCCATTATGTATTTCATCATCTATAAAATAATATATCCTCACTTGAGATATCATGATAAATGGATCATTCCCTTAATGATCACAGTTATGGATAAAGAAAGATAATTTCATAGTAGTGAAATATTATAAATCATTCATTATAAAAATGTCACTACTGATCCACTTTAATTTTAATAAGACATGTAAATAATTTAATATGATTGTTTTGTTCAATTATTTCAACCATATAACCATAGTGATTTGCATCTGTAAGTGTAAATACACAACAATGTTGTGTTTCCAAGTCTTTATCCTAGAAGATTTTATTATACTTGATTCCATGAATATTGTAGGCATCGAATATCATACCCTTCATTAGAAGAACACACACAAAAAACATCAATCATATGATATTTTAGATTAAGTTTCTATATTCATTATCTAGAGAAAATATATAACATGTTGATTTTAATGTTAAGAAATAAGTACATGTCAATAAAAAGGATATGTGCATACACATACATGATAGGTGAGGCATTCAATAATCACCTTATTAATAACTATTTATTATTATGACTCATTTATATATCAAACCCTTATTAACCTCTTTAATATTAATATTAATTATAATCTAAATAAATCTAAAATAATACTATAGTGTAGACATATCTATGAGCCTGTAGTAACTCTAATTCCATTAGTGAAAAATTTGAATCCATTCTAACTAGTTGACCAATTTTTGGAAATACTGATGAATGGTTTTGAAAATGACAATCAGAATATATTTAATCAATAAGTCTGTTGATTATAGTTTTAATACCTTATAAATACCAAAAAACATATGGTCAAGCACTCTTATAATAAATAAATTTCAATAATAAATACTTTTGGTTTAGCATAATTTCTCACATATGATAACATACAAATTAAAACAATCTAGTCAATGATTTTATAATATTGAATTCATCAATGGAAATAAAAATAACAATAACATACCTCTCAAATATACATATTCATCAATAGTGTATAGGTCCACCATGTTTTTCTCCATTAACAAATTCAATAGTAAAATGAATCTTGACTGTGAGAAATGAAGAAGAAATTAACATCTCTCAAATTAAAAGTGCCCAAAAATGTATTTCATAATTTTCATCTAGTTTAGTGAGATTTATATTTTTTATAAACGTATCACCAATGAATGTTGACAAATCGAAGGGAACTATTGTCACTTTTTCATATAAAATATTATTTAATTCCATATAAAACATATTGTCTAATAGAATAAGGGATTCATGAATTTTCAATCCGTATAGCGTTGGATGATTTATGTAAATTCACCTTGATATTATACATTAATATCTATGTGAATATTTTTTATTTTTTAATGTTTTAATGAATATGTATTTCTCATAAAGTTTAACTGTAAAATAGACATCGAATAATTCAATTTATCATTTTTCAACAAAAATTGTTTCATGTTTAATGATTCATAATTATTATGTGCATTAAGGTGATCCCTTGATTTAATATACTAATTATGAAATATAGAAATTTCATTATCCTTGATGTTCTTTTAAATATGAACTATGAAAATATTATTATATTTCATATTATACTCTAAATAAGGTTGTTTTAAAAATATAATCATTTCCTTCCACTTTTTGGTTCTAACTATTTGGAATATTTTACCTCATACCCATTTTCACATATTTATGTTGATTTAATTTCCTAAATTCTACACTGGGAATCCTTAATTGTCCAAAGATTTATGAATCGTATAAAAACATCATTGCCTATATGAATTAAATTTCCCTATTTAATTATGTCTTTTTAATCATGAATTTATGAGATTCATCATGATAATGATGATGAAACAAAAAAAACATTTTCTAATAAGTGGTAATCTTGGAGGCATAAAAAAAAATTACACACTGCATAAGAAAATCCTGTATGATTGTTCCAAAAAAATGTTTTCCAGTCTAGGAAACTCCCCCATTATCCTCATTAAAGTAACATGGGTTTTTAATATATTTCTCAATAAGATATCATATGTTTCCATTCCATAGTACCATTATCCTTCTAATTCCTCTATTATAGGTGGAACATATACAACAATTTCATTTCAATACATTTTATTTCCAATTATAATCATAAAAATTAATGAAATATTTTTTCTTCTTAAAATTACAAGTATGTAGATTATAAGGGATAAAAAAGGATGAAATATATAATAATTTGAACTTAATGTAAAAGACGATTAAAATAATGGGAAGAAAATCTCAAATGTTCATTTCTAGGATATTCATAATGTTATGATATAATGAATCAAACACCTTCCAGGATGCTGAATATTTTTGTTTTCACATGATTCTATCATTTTTACTATCATGGTAATGAAACTTCATGTCATATTCAATATTTTGTGACATGATTAATATTTAGAAGAACGGATTTAGAGGAAAGTATTAAAATTCTTTTGCAGAATTTTTCTTCAGCTTATTCGTCATATTGTTGAATTTATGTGTACTCTAATTTTTGGTAATTTAATTCTTTATAATTGTATAAATGTTTATTTATTGTTCATATTTAGACACTTCTACGAAATAAAAAAGGTATACATCCGGGCATGCATTTATATTTGATTAATCAAGTCCATATATGTTCATGATTGTCAACAAATCATTGAACAATGTAAAGATCCTATATTCACTAAATGAAACATAAATGAAATCTAAAATCATGGGAAATAATTTTTTAGTATTTCCACAAAGATACATGATATGATAAAATTTATGTAGAAAATGAAATGTTGAATACAAGGCACACCATCCACACTATTCTATTTTTCCATCTTCAAATAATTCATAAAACTTTTTTTGATCATTGAAATTATATGAATGTTTAAACTACATAACATATAACGAATTTTTTTTAATGTATTAAACTATGATACATTGTATCATACACAACCAAATTCTAAATTTATTATGTTTATATATTAATTATTCTCTACCTGTTCTCTTCATTTTTCATTAACAATATAGTATTTATTTTTAATTATTAAAGCATTCAATTTATCATTAAAAATACAACATATATAGCAAGCATGAAACTATTTCAATACCAAGTTCACATATACTTTGTTTCTATTTAAAAATCACAGTAATTTACTATCATGATACATAAATTTTATTCTACCATGAACTACATTGTTTTCAACTATGTAATTTCATTCCTCATCAAACAGATGCAATGCTGAGGCATGTTCTGAGGTAAATAATTCCAAATTTTATCTCTCAACATAGGATTGACACTATTCTCCCTATAAACTCAAATATAAAGATATAAATATTTAATAAAACTAGTAAAATAAATTATTAACAACAACTAACATCTTCATTGAACAAGGGAGGGTACTGATTTGACATTACACTAATTTACCATGAAAATGATTTAATCTCTCCAGAAAGAGATAATAATATGAATGAATAAATGTTACCCCACACAATGGAGGAGTCAGATGTATTGGATGAAGGTTATTCAGGTGATGATATGGAAACTGAAAAAATTGAAATCACATATATGAATACTGTAGCGGTAGACTCATTCAGAACAAGGGGGATTTAGCGAGGTAGGGACGATGAAAATATAAGGTTAAAAGGGTTAGGGATTAACTACCATTGGTGGTGGTGGTTTCTAGGAATTTTGTATGATGGGATTTTGTCTCATTTAAAAAATCCATTTGAGGGTGTTTCTATAGTTTTCGTTAAGGGAGTGGGGTGGTGTTGGGATTCGATTTCCTTTGAGAAGGAAGGGGGTCAATGTCGATGGAGGGGGTCCTCAGTAGATGGAAGGGTTTTGAAAACTGTCATCAATGTACATGGATTGGGGCATCAAGGGTGGGGGTTATTTATGATTTTTAATGGTTATAGAAGATGTTTTAATAAAATAATGACTAAATATAATGAATTGTGAATTTTTTTAAAAGATAATCATTATTTTAAATAATATTCTAATATTTTCTTATCAATTGTTATAAGAAACACCACTTAAAGTCCTCTACCAGAATTAATTTTTTAGTAGTGTGATGGTGAGTTGAGATGGTATTACGGAAGGTTTTCACTAGAAATATTGGTATCATGAAAGTTCTTTGTTCGTGTCAAAGCTATGATGATAGATGATAAGTGTTTTTTGGGATTTTAGTGATTGGTATGATGATTAATTCCCATATTATGAGAATAGATATGGAAATCTAACATGTTTTTTATTTTTTTAAATGATGTTATGTTAATTTTTTTTCATATATAAACCACAACGACATGAGGATGCTTCACACCATTATTCATTTTTCATGCAGGAAAACAGAATTTAGGCTCTTAATGCATTTTCAAAAATAGTCTTCAAAGGTGTTATGGTCCATAACACATTTAGATAAATAAAAAATGTTTTATTTTATAAATTACATATATATATGTTATCATATTTTATATTTTTTATTGTTATATTTTTTGTTTATCTATATGTATACACAATCCAATAAACAGTAAAATTATGATTATTATAAATTATTATTAATTTTATAATAAATTTTTATAAATATTTTTATAAATAGATATATTTTACATATTTATAATTTAATTAAATATTTTATTATATTATTAACTTCTTTATTAGGTATAGTAATAAGAATACTATTAACTTCAAAATATATATTTATCATTATAATTATTATAAATATATTTACTATTTATTGATAATGTAATTAATAACATTTAATATTAATAAAAAAATTAATTACACTTCATAATAATGTAATTAAAAATATAAAAATTAATAATAATTGTGCCTATAAATATTTTTTAGTGTGAATGTAATGTTATTTAAAAATAAATTATATGTCATGTTAATTTTATTTTCTGTATTATATTTATGAAATTATTATTTTTTTACAATTATTTTTATATGGTTATTCTATGTGAAGTATTTCATCAAGATTGTATTTATATTTTATATTGTACATTTTTTCAAAGTCAGATACATTTAACATTATAAATAAAACTAATGTCATGTAACAAATAATTAAAGTTATGTAAAAGTAAAAAGTGTTTTGTAAGAGTAAATGAATGTTATGTAAATGTAAATAATGCCTTTTAAGGATAAATATAAACTTAAACACATTAATTAATGGAAAAATAATTTAATGTAAGTGTGAAATAAAGTTATGTAAGGGTAAACTAATGTTATGTAAAGGAATGAAAAATTTAAGTAAGGGAACAACAATGAAATGTAAGAGAAAACAGAAACTGGTATTGGTAATTTAGGGTTGATCTAATGCTAATTAATGGTAAAAGAATGATAATGAAGGGTAAATAAATGTTTTATAAGAATTAAAAATTCAGTTCAGTGTAAATAGAAACCTTTCATGTTATGTGATGGTAATCTACAGTTATGTAAGGATAAAAAAATTTAATGTTATCAAATGTTAATAAGGGTAAACTAAAGTTAAGGGTAAAAAAAAGTTAAGGTTACACTAAACATAAAGATAAACATTAAATTTCTAAAAAAATTATTTTATTGGTTTTTGTCATTTTCAATTAAAAATTGATTACAATGAGTTAATTTTTTTAGAATTATGATTATAAATTTTTTAAAGTGTATATGCTATGTTTTAAAAAAATTATTTTTTCATGCATATTATCATTTTTAAGTAATATTTATTTAATTTTTTTTATTTTAAAATATTTTTTATATGTTTAGTTAGTCATTCATATTTCTTATTGATTGTGTCTATTATTTATGATTTATAATCGTTCATTGTCACCTTTATGAAACATCATATTGTATAAGATCGGTGAATTTGAAATCCTAATAATTAAAAAGTATAAATGAAATCTAAATTAAATTTTAAAAAAATATCTAAACATATAAACGTTAATTGATGTTTAGAAAAAATATATTTAAATATATAATGATAAATATTTTTAGTGGTATAAAATATTTTGGATTCCAAACATAACATTTATATTTAAAAAAAATTTGGAATTAATTTATTTTCAATTATTTTTTTATGTTTGGTTTGTATTATATATTAATTTTAAGTTTTAGTTATAAATTATTTTATTTTCATATTTTTTTTAATAAATACATATTATTTTTATGATCAATAATTTTTTTCCATGTAAATTTATTAATATTTATTATATTGAATAAATTATTTCGATATTCTACTATATTTTTTATGGATATGATATGTTATTTTTTTATTTAGTTGGTATTCATATTTTTTTAATAATATTTTAAGGTTACATCCTCTAAATTTAATATGTTATTATATGTATCAATTATTCAACTTGGATAGATTATAAAATCTAAATTATATTTTAAATTAAAATGAAATTTAAACATAGATTAAACATATAATATATTCAAAAATTAAAACATTTTTATCAATCTAAAAGGTAGATAATAAAATAGATGATAGAAAAAACATTTTATTCAAATTATTAAAAAATTATAAAATAAATAAACAAGTTAGTATAGTCAATGTCTATCATGAGGTGTCTTTGCACAATTTGGTGTGTGAAGTAGATTCTGATATTGATATTGCTGACCTAGGTAATGAGGTGGGTTTTTACGAGCTAGAGGTGGGTCTTACTTAGCTAAAAGAATCATTCCTTTTAAATTATCAATCTATGAATCATAAAGGGTAGGTGTCATTGGGATGCCGAGATGTCCCCCGATCACTCTCATTGTATTAGTGGAAGGATAAACTATATGATGAGGAAATAATAAAGCATGTGAGGGCTCAGTCAGAAAAGATAGGGGTATGGGAAATGACTCATGATATGTGCTCAAATAAACTATACATGGGAAACACTATGGGTATAAAGAAAATAAGGCTGGATCCCATGTCTGATGTCACGCATCCACATTTGGTTGACGGTAATATTATATAGGTGATTCCTCTTTTTGTGAAACCAGTGATGCAACACATGGAGTTTGACGTGGAATGCGTTTTCATCACATTACCTCATATAAATCAACAACTGTTGGTGGTGGTTATTAAGAAGGGACCTACCCTCCATATGTGAGAACATCATCTCCATGAGTTGGATGATCGAAGAAACTATTGTGTAGAACATGAAGAGATAACATCATGTCTTTTTCTGTTTCATCACACACTACGTGAATAAATACCCCCCTCCGGATCAGACATGTATATAATATCCTATAGTCATATATTATGAAAAGTGATTCAAATTGAATTAATAAAATTTAGAAAGAGAAAACTATTGAAACTTTATTGACTTACCAGATCCTGAATCCCTCTATCTTGCGGTGGAAGATATTTTATAGAGTTTGGTTTATACCATGGATTGTACTTGAGATACTACCATATATGGAATCAAATAACATAATATACCTAAATAACACATGATGTACGTCTATACAATATATCAATATACTATGTGTGCTATCAGTTATAGTCAACAACCGCCTCCCCATCAGCTTCAAGGAATTGATCATAACTAGCAATCTATATGGAAATGAAATATGATGAACAAATCCAAAATTCTAAATGACTCTGTTTTTTTTACCAATAAAAAATTTGAAATTGAATGAGAGACACTAAAACCATGGAATTTTCAAGACCAGAAGTGTAATATACTGGAAGAGAGTCTAATATAGTTCAGTAAGATAGCCTTGAAATATGAAATGACATGTGGCATTTTTTTTTATTTATCTCCAAAAATCATTGTATTATAAAATTTATTATTTAACAAATTACTGAATATACATACATTAGTGGGTAGTTGAATCTCCAACATGAGATGGTTTGAACCTAAATTATTTCTTAATGTCCTTATGAAATAATGTACAAGACTCCACCTATAAATTAAAACATGTAAATGATTAAAAAATAGAAATTAATATTGATAACTCATATTAGTAATAGAGAACCATAAATATGTGTGATCCTACCGGTTTCCAAGTATAGTATCATACAAATAATCCATATGAAACTAAAAACCATAAAAATATTAGCTATGAGAGTCACACACTCCCATTCACACACCTTAATGATGATAAAACTTCACATTATATTGCAGATTCCTGACTAACATATCATTAATAATTTTATTGATGTGTATTTAAATAATTCATATCACCAGCTATATAACCTATCCCAATCAATGTCCTCTATTTGAAAAAAATACATCATGTAGACATGTATACTAGAGTGACCAATGAACAATGTCCCTCTAATGTTCTGCTTGAAATATGCAATGGAACGATAAATATAAGTCTTATAATCAATGTCATTTGGAAAATGTGTGATGTCATCTTCTAGTCATCACATATATAGTGAACAACCATTTTTAGAACTATTATTCCACGACATTTTTAGCCCAAAAATATATTTATTATATCTGAAATTCTACATGGGTTGGTCTTATATGTTTTCCCCCTATATAGGAATACTGATGACTACCATGTCCTCCTAGGTGATGTTCATCTCTCCCTTGGGATTTTGGAATGTGTGACTCTCATGACTCATTCTCTTAGTAATTATACTAATGGGGTGATGATCAATGAATGTATACTCTCAAACGATGACACCATATTTTTCATCCCTTCATAGGTTTTGCTATAATAATAGCCAGAAGAGGAATGTGATGATAATGTTGTTCCCTATTCAGTTTAATTAATGGCACCTCAAACCCCACTAACTCATCAAGTGAAACATACCCATTATATTTAGTGATAATTATAAAATCTTCCATATTTATGAATTATAATAATTTAAAAATAAAATATGTTTAAAATGTAAATACAATATTATAGTTACTTTAATTTTATGATAGGAATAATCTTGGATATAAAATTTATGTTAACACCCTTTTATCTTTTTTTAGTTGTTATCATGGATTTATATTTTTCATCATAGAATATATTTTTCACAGCTACATCTTCATTTTTCATAAGGTTGATTTAAAATAATTGAAACTATTAAAAACCCACTAAAAGGATGACCTATGGTCTAATCGTTATCTAATTTTTTAATACATAGGACATTGATTATTTATATAAAATAAATCATATTTTCTAAGAATAAGAAATCATCCTATAAAGGTTAGAGAATCACATTCTATTATTACATTGCATATGATGTATGATTAATCTTCGATGTTAGCCCTATTCTTTAGTCTCTTCTATCTCATTCTAAATCCTGATGGACTTCGACCTCCATTGTGATCACAACCTATTGATGTTAGGTATTAATGTTTGATATTCTTTAGGAATTGGTAAATGTCTAGAGTCTCCAGTATGATTCAATGGGTCACTATAGTAGTTAAAAGTTGTGTTTATATGATACACTACATAAACATTGGTTCAAATGTGAATTCATAGGGGCACATGTTTCAATGTAGTGAGTGTGTAGAACCCATAATTATAATATATTTCCAAATTGAAAATCCCTCACATGCACTAACACTAAACAACTGCTACATATGATGGATTCCTAACCCTATATCACTTCAAATCTACACTCTTGATGATAAAAAATGTTACACTTGATCGGAAAAACCTTATTCAATGTTCATTTATATATGTCTCCAAATTATTCTTATTGTAACCCTTAATGAATCCAGTTATTAGTCTATATTCCAATTTAAAAGAATTAAATTAAAAAACGATAACATATATTCTATTTTAGGATAGCTATTCTAATACCGCAAGATTTAAAAAAAATTAAAATTCATGAAAAATTATCTGCTATTATTATTTGAATTTCAAAAACAGTCATCTACGGTTGTGATCTGTAAGTTATTTGATGTTTAATAGAACCAAATTGATTATTTGTTAATAGTAACAAACCCTTATGAATAGTAATATAACCCATATGAATAAAAAATAATTTTAATATTTTTTTGTAAGTTTATAAGATAATGAGATGATGATTAATTTTTAATGGTGTAAAAATTGAGTTACATATTTAAAATTGTTATTTTGGAAAAAAATATAATTTTTTTTAAAAGTATATTTATAATATTTATAAATAAAATGTAAAAAAATGGAGGTCGTTTTTTAATTTACACACTGAATAATTGTTTAATTAAATTTTTGGATTTTTCGGAAATTCATGAATTTTTTATAAATAGTAAAATTCGAAAAATTACGATAAATACTAAATAAATTTTTACTAAATCATAGGTGATGAAAGGTTGATGTAAACCCACATGGATTGACCTCACATGAAATTATTACTATTCGTGGTCACATGAATCATGATTATTCAAAGTCTTAAACAAAAATATTTTAATAATGAATAAAATAATGTAAAATATTTCCCCGCCAATTTAAATACATTCCTCATTCCCCTCTTCCGCACACACCTCTCAAGTCGTGAGTATTGTCCATGTTCTACCAAATACCCTCTTAAAGGCTCTTAGCAATGTCTAAGACCTACTGGTCTCACAAAAAGGCAAAAAAAAAGGCCCTAAGGAGGATCTGAAGTAGAAGAGATCAAGAGCTATGAATCCTCTTTCTTTTTCATGTGTTTTCTTTTCAATTCCAGTATTCTATTATAATATCTTCATATACACTTATATAGATGGTACGAAATCTCAATAATCATATATATTTTATATTTTATCATGTTTATCTAAAATAATTATCATATATCTTCTTCTTCTCTCCCTCTGATAGTAATAATAAAAACACCATCTGTAATGTGCCTATTTACCAAAATCATAGACGACGTGTTTCACATTTCAATTACATCCATCAATGAATATCATAAAATCAATTAAATTACTGAATCATAATTTAATGGTTATTTTTTAACCAATTTTATTTTATTTATTGAACATTAATTCAAAACAGTAAGTTATATAGTGAAACATGTTTATGATTATCGAGGAACCACAAAAAATAATCTAATCAAATGTCATTAATATTTTATTTAAATATTCATCATAATATTTGATGAAAAAATGATATACGGTTTCAATATATATTCTGGAAACATATTAATTTCATTTAATTCTACTTATAGAATTTCATTTTCATACGATAAGAAAATCAAAAACGAAATAGCCATGGAAATCATGTAATGAACACACCCAAAACAATGGAAGGAACCAAATACTAATAAGTAAAGGGTGAAATGATGTTATAAATTGATCATACAATGGGCCTTAAACAAAAAAAAATTTCTATAAGTTATTAATAAAACACTCTAAACAATTTTATTAGAGGATTAATCACGTTTTAAGGAAGAAATACCTGAGGAAATGGAATTATTAATCTGATTTCAATTAATTTGGTTAAACCTAATCTTTATTATTTATGTGGTATTAATTTTTTTTATGATTTATGATTATATTATGTTTTAATATGTATATTTATAGTGTAAACTCTTATTTATTTTATTAAATTTAATATTGTATCAATTATATTTTATTTATTAACTTTTTTTATAAAATCCACTTTTTAACACCGAGATATAAAAAATTCAAAGTGAATGATTTCATAGAAGTATTATTATATTATGATTATGTTGGGGTTATTGGAAATTTTTTATGATTAATGGCGGAACCCATATCTCCCTACAAATAATTGGTTATTTTTATGTTGTTGTGTGGTCGTATGGTTACTCCAAGTGTAACTGTGATGGTTATATAATAAGGTAGTTGTGAGGGTTACATTGTAAGGTAGCTTGGATGGTTAAAAATTATAAGGTAGACAAGAAGGTTAAAAGATTACATATGTAATGTCGTAAATAAACATTATTTTTCTATTAATTTTATATATGTTTATTAAAAATATCAATGAATGATCAACTTTTATAAAGTATGTTTATATGGGTAACATGACTGTTGTTTTAATAATTGATATCATACATTAAATGTATTCATGGAATAATGTTTTCTTTAATTTTTTTGATATCCATTGATGAGCCTTTTGTTCTAAACCATTGTTTTTAAATTATTTTCCTAGGTTATAAGGATGTGTGAGAAAAAGAAGCACGACATGTTAAATATTATAATGATTTGTCAAAGAAAACAATTTTTATTTGAATAGTTTTATACATTGGAAGAAAAAGATATTATTTTTTTGTATTTTCACTAAATAAATGTAGAATTTTTTTTATGTATTATATCAAAATTCTATAAAACAATAAACATGAAAATATCCTCAATATGAAAGGAAGTGTGTTCTTGACCAAAATTCAGTGTTATTTCATTTAATAAGGTTGAGTCCTTATAATTGGTATCAGAGGATGGTTTAGATATCTATTGGGATTATAAATATGTTAATAGAATACCATAAATGATTCTTACTCAATGGTTAATTTGAAATGATATATTTAATAACATGTTTCTTGGACTATGATATGTTTTTAATAATGGTTTTCCACAAAATAAACAAGGAAGGTGAAGAATAGAGGCACATACAAAACAATATACGTCCGAATCTATAGCCTGTATTGGTAGGGATTGTAACATAGCATATTGTAATAGTAATGGATCAAATAAATCATCCAATAAATTGTGGTGGAATCCATGTAAGCGAATAAATAGAGTTACCACTATTATACGTGATGATAGAGGAACATTTTATGAGACAACACCCTACTGCATTGAGTGGATCTTTGGACCTAGCATGTGATGAAGGATGTATTAAAACCCATGAAAATATACTCGATGTTATGGGATGTTCAGATATTCAATTGGTAAGTCTGTCTATTTTTCATTTTGATGGTGAAGCTGATCAACAGTGGTCAATAGTCAAAAATATCACGGATAGGGTTGAGATTGATGCCTTAGAGTGGGATGAATGCAAGTATTTTTCTAGGAAAATATTTTCTTAATGTGGTGCCACATTGGATGGAGAACCAATTATTTGAATTGATGAAAATTGAGGAATATTCAGTGGTTTGTATGAAGCCAACATCACCTGACTGGTGAGGTATGCTCTAAATATTAGTATAGATCCTGATAGAAAAATCAACTACTTTTAGTTTGGATTAATGCCATGATATCAAAGGGAATTATCCTCCTAGAAATTCAAAATTCATTAGAAAAATTTATGATGGTCTGATATGGTAGATATGATATTTTTATGATGATGTTCACTTTGAGAACAAAGAGAATAATATGTACATATGGAAAGTGAAAGGTAATACTCAACCAAATAAATCTGATGGTATGAAATTCCAGTTAATTGTTTATAAAATATAAGGAAAAAATAACCCTAGGGAATTCATTATAAAAACTAGGAAGTGCTTTTTATGTGGTTTGATTGGAATTATAGCCCAAGACTATAATGAAAATGATCCTTAAACTAATCCTAATAAAAATATATTTATTTTTTTTAAATTTGGTGAGATGGGTCATTATGAAAATGATTTCTGAAAGAGAGATATGAATGATCCGAATAAAATAGATAATAATAATAGAGGTGTAGTGAGATCCTTTTCGACTATGTGAGTAGACGTTGGGAAATCCAATGTTGTTGGATTAGGTACCTCATTTTTTACTCATATTTTTCAAATATTTTTCTATATATGGGGTCTACACATTCCCTTATTTATGAGGAATTTTGTAGTAAATTTGAAATATCACCTCAACAAATTAAATTGAAACACGTTGTTAAAACAACTTGGAAAATATTATAGAATATTGTAATTATATGAAACTTTCTATTGTGGTATGTGAAAACACATTACTTTCAAACCATTTTTCAGATTTTATAGTTTGATTCCATTCTGAGAATGGATTGGCTATATTTTTATCATTCTAGGGTTGACAATAGAGCTAATGATGTTGATATTCATAAGAGGATTCAATTTTTATACAATAACGAACCCATGAAAATGATAACATATCAAGATACTGATAAATTATTGAAATATAGAAATGTAAGTTATCATTCTCATATTTTTGAAAACAATGGAACTATTCCAATTAATGATGTGCTAGTGGTAAATGAATACATTAACGTTTTCTAGCTGAGATTCCTGATGTCATACCTAGCCAGGAAGACAAATTTAAAATTGACCTAGTTCCTAATTCTAGTCAAATTTCAAAAACACCGTATTGAATGGATCAAATGGAACTTATTATGTTGAAAATATCAGTTCCATGAGTTTCTCCATAAAGGATTAATTCATACTATAACATAACCATGTGTTGCTCCTATTTTTTTTATTAAAAAGAAAGATGGTCCCATGAAACATTTCATTGATTGTAGAGACCTGAATAACATTACAATTAAAAACATGTATAATTTTCCTCATATCAATGACTCATTTGATATTCTGGAGTGAGCTCATTACATTGTTAAGATTGACATGAGATCTAGATACCATCAGCTGAATGTAAAGGAGGATTACATCATGAAAGCATCTTCTCATACATATAAAGAATTTATGAATTTTTTGTTATTCAATTTGAATTATCTAATGAACCTATTGTAATAATGGGTCTTATGAATAGAATTTTTCATGAGTTCTTGTATATGTGTTTAGTTTGGTTTATTTATTTCATTACTGTATCTTAAAAGGGTAAAGGGGATCATGAAAAATATCTATGGGTTATTTTTCAATCCTTACATCAAAATAAACTTTATGGAAAATTCTAAAAGTGGGTTTTTTGGTGTTCCCAGATTTCTTTTCATGGGAATATTGTAAATAATGATGGAATAATAGTTCATACTACCAAAAAATAGGTTAATGAATGACCAAGACCTAAAAAATTTACAAGGATTCATAGTTTTTTTAATTAGTATATTATTACCGATGGGTTTTAAAAAACATTACAAAATTATCTAGCCCGATAACTAAGTTAACTTGAAAACGGGTTCAATTTAATTGGACAGAAGAATGAAATGTTTATTTTTTGTAACTGAAGAATACATTTTTGAATTATCCTGTCTGGGATTTTCCTTTCTGAAAATGGAAAGTTTTTTCATCTTATGTGATGCTTCATTGAAGAGGAATTATTATGTTCTGATGCATAATGATCAAGTAATTCTTTATGGTTCATGACAACTAAAACCTCATTAGTTAAATTTTCTCACACATGATTTTGAATTACCACCTGGGTTTTTTCTTCTTTGAAAATTTGGAGGAATTATTTATACGGAGAAAAATGTAAAATATATAATGAACATAAATGTCTGAATTATATATTCACTCAGACGGAATTTAACACATGGTAGATAATATGGCTTTAATTGACCAAGGATTATGATTACACGATCAATTATCATCTGGGATAATTGAACAATGTGGTATATGCCTTGAGTTGAAATAGTGTGCATCATTAAAAATGTTAGGTTTGAAACATGTTCCCTTGATTAGTGATTTTACAAATTTTGGTTTAGAGGTTATTAGTGTAGGAAAAAACATGTTATGTTTCATGATTCATAGAAATCACCATAATGAGATACAAGGAAACCAGTTCATAAGGAAGACCATGAGCTACATAAAAAGGTCGAATTTATTAAATTGTGTAGTTTTCCAGAATTTAACATTGATAAAGAATGTATTTTAAGAATTGATAAAAGGTTGCATGTGACATGTGATTCATATTTTAATAATAAATTGTTGTGTGAATCTCATTATTCTCCATTTTTAGTTCATCATGATAGTACTACGATTTATAGAGATCTTTGTGAATATTACTGGTGCGGTAGAATGAAAAAGATATTGCCTAATTTACTATGTAATGTTTAACATGTCAATAGTTTAATGTAGAGTGGAAGTTTCCTCAGAGGATGCTTCATCATTTTCTATTTAAAAAAATTAAATATGATAATATATCTACAGACCCTATTGTGGGACTACCAATAACTTATTTAGGTAAAAATGAAACATAGGTTATCGTTGACCAACTGACTAAATCTAGACATTTTCTCTCTATTAGTGATATAATGTGATTTGATCACCTTTATCGATGGAACATCAAATATATTATCAGGTTACATGGAGTTCCTCTTTCTATTATATCTAACTAGGATCAAAGGTTCACTTATTACTTTTATAAGGGACATCAGAAGTCATTAGGAACATAATTAAATTTTATTATAGCTTTTCTTCGTCAATCATATGGAAAGCCAAAACGAATGATTCAGATATTATAGAATATGCCTCAAGAAAGTTAAATGGACAACTAGGGATGTTGGGATCAACCACATTCTTCATTTGTGTTTTTTATAATAAAAATTTTCATTGCATTATATATATGGATCCTTCAAAGGCATTGTATGGAAATAGGTGTAGAACTCCTGATTTTTGGGATGAATTCATGGGAAAAATATAATGGGACTAGAATTATAATAGAGGGTGGCTGAGAAAGTGAAGATGATCTAGTAAAAAATGAGAACAACTTTGGGCTGGTAGAAATGTTATGCATACAACTGAAGAAAAGACTTTTCTTTAGAGGTAATAAATCATGTTTTTATTAGAAAAATGCCATGTAAAGTTATTGTGTGATTTGTTAGGAAAAGAAAATACATGTCCATGATTCATTACAAATTATGAAATTTTAGAATATGGTTGACCAGTCACATACCAAGTAATTTTTCTTACAAATTTATCTTAGGTACATAATGTTTTTCATGTTTCGATGTTGATAAAGTATGTTACAGGTTCATCTCATGTCTTGAGTATATAAGTAGTTCAACTAGAGGATAAAATTTATAAAAAAGAGAAACCAGTTCAGATTCATGATCACAGAGAACAAGTATTACAGAATAAGGTAGTCCATCATGTAAATGTTTTGTGAAGAAACAACATTGTTGAAGAAGTAACTTGGGAATCTAAAAATGCTATGAGGGAAAGTAACCCTCAATTTATTAATAAATAAATAAAATTGTGAGGGTGCAATTTATAGAAGTTGGGATAATGTAACACCCCTAGTATTTAAAAGAATAAATTGAAATTCATGAAGCATTGTTTTATGTAGATATTTATAACTAGTCATTATTCATAATTTTTCTTCTTCAAAGATGTGAATTTTAAAAAACAGCAATCTATGATTGTGATCAGTAAGTTATTTGGTGGATGATAGAATCAACATGCTCTTTAGTGAATAGTAACATACCCTTACGAATAGTAATATGAATGGTAATATGTCTTTTTTTAATAATAAATCATATTGGTATTTTTTTAATAAGGTTATAAGATATTGAGATGTGGATTAATTTTTTATGGTGTTAATAAATGAGTTTTAGATTTAAAATTGGTATTTGGGAATAAATTACAATTTTATTTAAAAGTTAAATTAATAATATTGAGAAAATTATTTTCAAAAAATGGTGTTCATTTTTCAATTCAACACATCAAAAAAAATTGGGTGAATTTTCGGGATTCTTCTGAAATTCATTAATTTTTTATAAATAGTAAAATACAATAAATTGTGATGAAGGATAAATACTTATTTAAATACATCATAGGTGATTCAAATATAATGTAATCCCACTTCGTACGAACTCAAATGAAATTATTAATTTTTTGTGTCACATGAATCAATACAATTCATATTCTTGAGCATAAATATTATAATATTGATTAAAATCATGTAAAATCCCTCCTCTCCTCCACATTAAATACCACCCTAATTCACCACATCCTCAAGCACCTCTAAAGCCTTGAGATTTGTCTACAATCAGCCAAATTATATCATGAAGGATCTTCCCCCTGTCCAAGACCTTATGGTCTCACCAAAAGGCCAAAACTAAAGGCTATAAGGTGGGCCTCAAGGATAAGAGATCATGAGGTAAGAATCCTTTCCCTTTTCATGTGTTTTCTTTTTCAATTACTTTCTTTTCTTATAATGTATTACCCTATAATTATATAGGAGATATGAATACTCTATAATAATATATATATTTTATGTTCTCATGTTCATGTAAAATATTCTTTATCATTATTTCTATCATATTCCTCCTATTTTAAAAATAAAAATATTGTCTGTGATGTGTCGATTTAACAAAATCGTGGACAATGTGTTTCCAATTTCAATTAATTCCATAAAATATGATCATAGAACCATTTTAATGGTTTAATCATAATGTAAATTTAATTTTTAACCTATTTTATGTTCTTTAATTCCTTTACATTCCTGAAATTAAATTATATAATGGAACAAGTTCATGATTATCTAGGAACTTCCAAAAATGATCTAAACAAATGTCATTAATGTTATTAAATATTCATAATCCAATATTATAAAAATATATTTATGGTATCATTATATATTATATAAACAAATCAATACCATTTCATTCAAATTATGGTATTTTATTATCATACAACATGAAAATAAAATACCACTCATCCATGGGAATCCTGTAAAGAATGCTCCTAAAACAATGGAAGAAAAATAATAATAATAAAAAATGGTGAAATGATATTATAAAATGATAATATAATGTATTATATAAATCAGTATGTTTTTCTAAGATATTAATAACACACTTTTAACCATTATAAAGGAGGATTAAACAAGTTTTATGTAAGAAAAACCTGATGTAAGGGAATTCTTAACATGATTTCCATTCATTGGGTAAACCTTATAATTCATTATTTATATGGTATTATAAATTTTTACTGATTAATTATGATAATATTTTGTTATAATATGTTTATTTATATTTTATACACATATTCCTGTCATTATATTTATTCTAATTAAAAATATGATGTTATTTAGTTAATTTTCTTATGAAATCCTTTTTTAAACATCTAGTTTTACAAAATTCAAAGTGAATGTTATTATACCAGTATTTTTTTATGATTATGTTTTTTTATTAAGAATTGTTTATGATTATGGGTGGTACCTACATCTCCCTCCCATTAATTGGGTATGTGTATGTTAGATGTTGGTTGTATAGTTACTCCAAGTTTAACTACAATGGTTACACAATATGGTAGCTGTGAGGGATACATTGTAAGGTAGTCGTGATGGTTACAAATTATAAGGTATCCAACATATTTACAAGATTTTGTAAGTAATTTCCCAATACACCTTTATATTTATATATATATTTTATATGTTATTTTTAAATATGATGGAAATATCATGTTTCGTAATGTAAATTTATATGCGTTGCAAGTATGTATTTTAAAATTATTTCAAATGTTACAAGTATTCAAAGACTAATGTTTTCTTCGCATATTTTTATATCCCTTTATGATCCTTTTGTTATCATCCCTTTTTTTAAATGAATTTCATAGTTTATAGGGATATGGATGACAATGAAGAAATCCAAGTTAATAGTTATGAAGATCATTCCAAGAAAACATGTTTTATTTGAAAAGTTTCATATTTTGGAAGAAATGGATACGTTTTTTGTGGAATATTCACTATATGCATGTGGAATATTTTTTATGTGTTATTTAATAATTATATAACACAATAATCTTGAATAAATTCTCAATATTAAAGGATATTAGTTCTTGACTATAATTCAAGATTACGTAATGTAGTAAGGCCAGATCCTTATACCTATGGGATGCTTACAAATACCCTTGATGACACCATCGATGTAATCCTCAATTTATGTGGTCATGTGTGTGTTCCAATTCGCAATATCATATTCCAATGTCCATTTCTCTATTGAAATCAACCTTATATAATCATACACTCCCTGATTCTCCCTGTGAATTCCATCACATCATTGCTCAAAAATGACCTTATCTAGACCATATGAAATATTAACATGATCATCTTACATATAAATTAATATTGTCATAAATTGAGAAAGGAAAAAATAAGTTACATGTTGTATACCATGATTCGTGGTTGAATTTTTTATTGATTCCTCAAAAAACATGTTTCACACGTCCTAGGAAATATGTATGATGTTGTTTTAATGATGTGTATTTGGGGAACACCACATATTATGATCTAAATTAATTTCCTCATTTATTTCACAATTATGATTATATATCAGACAAACACTCTATATTTGGGAGAAATGGTTTTTAATAAATTCATAATATAGACTATAAGATTCCTAGTTTTCCTTATCCACTATAGAAAATTCATGACGAAGAGGTATATCGTGAAGATAATGGTTTTAGGTAATAAAAATACCCCCATCTAATTTCCACATAGAATAATTCAATTAATATATTTAAACTATTTTCCAAAATGAAGTACATGAATACATAGATTGAATCCATAGGAAACTGATTAAATTTTATATTAGAAGGATAGAGAGAGTTATATTGATACACATGTTACTTCATGTAGAGTTGGAAGATAATTTGGTTTCTTTGTCTCAATATTGATAGTAATTTTAGTGAAATATGATATGAGTCATCACAATCATCGAACACCATGATAATTTCATTGTATTCATATATCTATGTCGTTCCATAGAAAATCGTCTAATAAAAATATTCTTGTACCCTCTCATAAAAAAGAGTATTAAGCACATCTTTATAGGTCCTGATCATCTAGAAAATAATAGGTGACACAAATTCAACATCCAATTATGAATAATTTTCATTCATGTTTGGAATCATAATATAATGTTATTCCTCAATCTATTAAGTTCTCTACCCTTTATGTGAAATATCAGGAATTCCCCTCAAGTGTAATTTATAATCATCCCGATATTTATCACACCATATGATTATTTATGTTCAACATGAATCTAAAGTAAATATATATAATGTCTCTAATGATTAATTCAATTTAGTATATATTTAACTATATATTTTATTGTAATATATCATTAAAATTCTAATTTGTTTCCTTTGACAAAATCTAACCTTTGAAAATCTAGGAAACACTTTTATAGGTTTGAAAATATTCTATTTGAATTCATGAAAATAATCTATAACTTCTCCAAAATATGTGGATAGTGGTGGATAATTTATTTTACATCAATGATATTGTAGAACTATTTCATTTCCAGAAACATCCTCCCTAAATTCATTAAATTATTCTTCGCAATCATTGTTTTCCCTATCAATTTCCTTTTTATACACTTCCTTATCATTAAAATTGTATTTCAACTTTTTTTGGTGATAAATATGGTTTTCATATTCATCATGATAGGGATGACTATCTTATTATTTGGATGAACCTTCATCATCAACTCTTTTATTCCTCTTTCATCGTATTAGATCAGGTTACTGTTAGACTGTAAAGACCCTTATATATAACTCAATTATTGAATAATCAAATGTATTCTAAATTTTTTTTTTCATGTCACGATTAATTATCAACATCCATTTGATATTATAGATTCCATAACCTATCTCGGAATTGAATATGACTGTAGCTAATATACTAGATCTCTGGATCAGTTCTCAAATTTAAATAGCAATGAAATTTTTGCTAAATTAATCATATAGAAGAAATATATTATCCTTACCATTCATGTTTGGTGTGTTATATATTAATCTCCTTGATGAGTTTTAATAATATCCATATTGAATTTTACATATGATGAATTTATTGTCTATATGAAAACTAGTATCTGATCATTATTCCAATAATTAAAATAATATCAACAATGAGGAATAATTTTTCAGCATTGATCATGCTACACTTTTTTACATTTATGTTGTGGTAAAAATATATAATTTAATTTTTAATTGTTTATAAATTGAGTTTGGATTATATAAATAATATCCCCAATGAGTGTCAAACTGGGTGTACAGTTTGGACACTATTTAATGCACTAGGTGATGGATGATTTAATAAAAATTCACCCTTTTGGTGTTATATCCCCTAGGTACAACTATTCCAAATAATAACTCTAATTTTAGTGTCCAAAATTGATATTATTTCTTTTATAACCAAACAAAATTTTATTTATCTAAACATTAAAATGGTTTCTTATCACCCCAATGATGTAACTAAATTGTCACCATCCAAAATATCAAAACACTAAAGGAATATAATGTTATTAATTAATGAAAATGTTAATTATCTAATGAAAGGCCCCAGGAGTTTCAAAAAATCTGTGTATTTAGAACTCTTTGGTGTGAAATAGGTGGAAATAGAGTTAATAAGCAATTTTCCATTTTTAGGGTTATCACCTCTATGTACAACTATGTCATTGCCTAAATACATTTTTATCATCTAAATATGAATTTAAACACACATTAAACCACATAAATATTTCATTAATCCATCATTAACCATTCATTAATCATTCGATAATTAATTTTTATTATGTAGTTATTAATTTTTTATTAGATGTTGATTATTTAATTAATATTATGTTATTATTTAATCTTTACTACATTAATTTTTTTAATTAATTTATCATTATTTTACATTATTTTAATAATAAGAAAATACATTGATATTTTTTATCTAATCATTATTTATTCATAAGATAATTCCGAGTTAATCAATAGTTGATTAATAATTAATCCTTATTTAATAATTAGTTAATCAATTGTTGTGAATTGATTAATAATTCATTAACCATTCATCAATGATTCATTAACCATTAAATAACAATTTGGTAATTAATAGTTATTTAGAAGATTGTAATTGATATTTATTAGTATATTAATAGTCAATTATTAGTTTATCATTAGTTAATCATTATTTGATCTTATGTTAGTACAATATTAATACTGTGTTAATCATTATCAAATAATTTTTTATTCCAAAGTTAATTATTAGTTATTAATTAGTTAATCACAAACTAATGATTACTTAAGAATTAGTTAATCATTTTTATTCTTTCATTAATTATATATTAATCCTTAATTAATCTATCATTAATCAAAAGTCAACCATTTAGTTATCATTCATTAATTAATAGTTGTTAATTATTAAATTAATAGTAATATAATTGCTACATAATTTCTAATTATTATTTAATTAATTGTTAATAATCATTTGATCCCATGTTAATCTTATGTTAATCATATGTTAATAATTATCTAATTAGTATTTATTCCTATGTTAATCCTTATTTAATTATTAGTAAATCATTACATTAACATTAATGAAATAAATAAATAAATATTCATTAAACAAAAATTATTAATAAGTAATATATACATCATTAACTATTATATATTATATAATTATTAGTTAATCATTTGTGAATTATTGGATAATCATTAATTAATCATTAGTAGATTATAAGTGAATATGTAGTTAATCATTATTTTTGATTCATAGTTAATGATAGTTAATAATTATTTAATCCTAAGTTAATCATTATTTAATCATTAGATAATATTTCGTTAATCATTTGATTGTAATTTTTTTATTCAGTGTTCATTTATAGTTATTGAATATTTAATCACTAGTTCACTAATATTTTATCATTATCTAATTATTATTGATTAATATATACTATGTAATTTATTAAAAACTATTTACTAGTTAATTATTAATTCATATAAATTACATCATTATTTATCTATTAGAAATTATCTTTTTTTACTAATTAAATATAAAAAAATATGTTATACAATACAATTTTCATTTTATAATAATTATAAAATTAATAAGCTTAATTGTAATTTAATTACTAAATATTCATAATTAAATAATAATAATTTACTCTATAATAATAACTAGAATTTAAATTTTTCAAAAATTATTAAAAAATTAATATTAATTAACAATAAAATTAGGTCAATAAAATAATTAAATGAAACTAAAAACTAAACAATTAAAAAAATAAAACATTTATATCAATTAAAAAATATACCTTTAAAAGTGGTTAACAAATTTTTCACTCCTTTAAGGACACAAAATGTTTCTCAGATGAGGGAGTAAATCATAAAAAAAAATTTGGGATAGAGGGCCTAAAATCTGGTGAGGTTTAATGAGATGGAATAATAATAATGTGAATTTATTGGGGTGGAAGGTGGCTTTTAATGGGGTGGGGAAATTCATTACCACCATAAACACCTTTCACCGATTATATGGAAAGGGTGTTTTCACCCATAATTCATTTTTTCTTAAAAAAAGGTGACATATTATTTGGAAAGTAATTCATTTTCCACATAATTTATCTATGAAAAATAAATCTGTACCTGGAGAAATTTTAGATTAATATGAAAGGATTTGTGTTTTATGAAACCATTTCGGCTTATTTTAAAATCATTTATACTGACAATATTTTTTGTATTATTCAAAAACATACAATAAAACCAATATATAGATAGAAGTTCATACAATACAGGCATAATATTCATTCATGGTCTGATTCAAATTTCATGTTGTGATGTGTAAATCAGAAATGGATACAATAGTGAACATAGTACTCTCCTTTGATAATATTGATGTTATATTTCGATAGATATTGAACCCTTATGGGATGAGGTATTTGCATTATATCTAATAAGAGGTCTGAGTTGATGATGAAGGTATAAAAGTTATATTATGATATGAATTGATATGAGGTATAGATATATTAAGATTAAAATGATTGATTTTATATATTATTGGATTTTGGGGATGCTTCATATTGAATTTATTCATGGTGAATCAAAGTCAACACCAAGAGTAACTTCAACTACGGGTAATTATTATTTGTTTCCTTTTATTCAAATTATTCATTCTCCTAGAAATAATGGGGGTGATTTCTTTTAATGAAATAAATGTAATGAAGGGGGTTGAATTTAGTGGTGTTATGATTTTTATAATTAATTGATGTTTTAACTTTATTTTTATTCTCTGTATCTCTACTTATTCAATATTATTCAGGAACGAACACTATTATTGGGAGAGGGAGTGGTCTCTAATATATTATACCATTACAATCTATTACGTATGACCATTGTGTGGCTTACAGTTATTGTCTACAAATATTTTTTTTCGAAAACATTTAAATTAATTACCCAGGGTACACAACTATAAGAATTTTGATTGTTTTTTGAGTTATAGAGTGATGAATAAGTCAATTAAATTTTTTTCATGTATTTATTAAAAAATGTGTGTAGTTTTATATATTTTACCACTCTATTTAAAGAACATTGGTATATTATAAATTTCATACTTCTCTATATTAATGTAAAAAAATATACATTATTTTTTTCCAATCATTCAAAATTTACTAATTATTTCTTAAATCATTCTTTTATGAGAAAACCTTGAAATTACCACATATGAAAATTTATTCGTTTTTTAGTAGTGTGTTAGACTTAGAAATTCAAAAATGATATCCCATAGCATGTAATGAAACCCCATAAGAGTCAATGATACAATATATTATTTATATTATTATAATTTAAAATTATATTTTTCACTATTTTTTACTATATTAAATAATTTTTTCTTGAAATACTCTACAAATAATAATGATAGGGATCAATTTGAGTTGATAGTATGTCATTATTGTTTTCAAATATACCCATCTGTTTATTCGTTCTCTATTTTTATTAATCCTTTATTCCTATATCAAATTAAATCACTCAATATACATTTGAATTGAGTTGGTCCAGAAATTAATACCATATAATTGTTCCTAGTAGGTGATGGATTGAATAAAGAGAATAGAGGTCACCTATTTCCTATCTAATGTAGAGGAGCCAAGAATTTTTTTACCTTAAATCAAATCCCATGAAAATTTAATCGTCATTAAATGACTGAAAATGAATGGTGGATATGTGAATGATCATTATTCTTTTTGTTAATTTAAAATGAAAAATGATTAGATAAAATTCCTGAACAATTATAGAAAAAACATGTGTAATTTTCCAATGGTTATTCTAAGTTTAATGGTGTCACATGTGATTTTATATACTTCTTTTCATTTCAACAACAGATATATATCATTACTGTTTTTAATGTAAATAAGAAACAAATAATAAATACTGAAATTATATAATATCTTTGATCTTACTGACCACATTAGTGGAATTAAATGGGTTTTCCGGTATAATTAATTCTATAGTAAATGTGAAGTATTATTTATAGTATTTCATCAAATATTCATTCTATCAAATTTTGATTCATTGTTGAGGTTGTCAAAATCCCTCCATGAATTATCCTTTAGTATATTAATTTTTTTGTACAATCACTTATGTTTTCATTTTCTTTTACTTTATTTAAATTTCATTTCATAAATTCTTTATATATTATTTTAAATTTATATGTAATTAAAATAAAAAATGATAATTAATAGTAATTATAATAGAATTGCTATTTTTTAAAATTAATTTGTTTTTAGGTAACCCATTTTCTAATAAATAATATATATTCATATAATAAATATAAATATGTGTATACTAGGATCATAAGAATCATTAATTGAGATTTAGAATTTTTATTGAATAGTAAAAAATCTCACACTATGTTTTTGAAAAATTATATTAGAAAAATAATTTTCTTTGAAAAGGAATTATTTCATTTCTGTTTATCATTATTAATATTGTTTTCTATTTTATAAGATTTTTTATGGATATTATTAGATTAACAATTCACTGAAGATCTATTATAGATTATAATAAATTCATTCCATGTAAAATAAAATATCATGTTCGATATCACTTTGATAATTTTATATGTGTTTTCTAATTATAATATTTATTATGAATTAAAATAATAAATTAATTTAATTATAGAAAGTGTATAAATTATTATTAGTGGTAATTTCATATTTTTATTTGTTTTGGACTAATTTTTTATGGTTTTTCATTTTATTTCATCATTCTGATTCATTGAATAACATTGTTGATTTGAATTGTTAGGTTAATTTTGGAGACACAACATATTAAAAATGTATATGACTCAAATGATTATGAATATTAATTTATTCCAAAATTAAATTTATTTAATTTAGGATATTTTTATCAGTTATGAATTCCATGTAAATAAATGGGGTCCAATATATAATATACCAACCTATGATCATTTTGTACTATTTTTTATATTCAAATATGTATATTTGGAGAATATTAATTATTTAATTGTAGTCTAGAATTTACTATTATTCTCTTTAAAAAAATTATTGTTCTTAATAAACATTGATAATATTTTTTCCTTTTTTAATCCATTTCAATCACTTTGAGAAAACCATTACAATGTATATGAATATATTTTAATATAATAATGCATTATAATTTTTGAAATAAAATTTTATGGATGGTTTGGTTAGAATATTTTCCCAAATGAGTGTTACAAACACCAAAATATGATTTATAAATAAAAAAAATAACTGTTTTTTTTATGTGTGTGGCCATAAACGATATTTTATTTCATCCAAAATAAATCTTAAAATGGGAAAAATGATGTTATAATCATGTTTGGAATATTAGATTTAATATATGGGTTCTGTAATTGTGGTTTTCATCTCGGTACCTAGTTGACACCCATCACGACTGTGTTATTAAATAAATAACATAACTTTTAATCAATTGATCATTAAATCTAAAAATACCTAAACCACCTATATATCTATCATTACCTATATATTTTAGGTTTATTAGATAGAGAGAGAGGGAGTGTGAGAGTGGCCATTAGAAATAATGTGTAGAGTTAATGAATTTGGGAGTCGGAGAATGATTTCTTCAACCAAGATCACAAAAGAATCCTGAGTAGATAAACACTTCATTAATATTTGATCCCAACATGAATTAAAACTATTTATATCAAATATTTTTTCTATTCTATTTGGGATTTCACATGTTTCAAAATATAGTCATAAATTTTACCTCACAAATTCGTATCCCCATAATTTTATTGAATTTTTAATAGTACTAAAATTTATAATTTAGAACGCATTATTTATCATTTGAGAATCTGATCCTGATGATTAGAGTTTGGTACTACACACCAGTTACCAATAATATCATATTTTAATTTAATTAATAATTTTTCCTCCTTCTTTATGTGTATTCCACAATACTTCTCTATGGTTAAGAGTTCCATTAATCAGAGACCAAATAGATGTATTATTGGTTTCTATGATTTCAAACAAATGATTTCGAAAATTATAGTGATATAAATGTAATAATATAAGACCTATTGGTGATAAAGTATGGTCATAATCTATATCGGTGCCTATTTCTTGATTACAATGGTTTTTCATTGTAATCTATGTGTTTGAGTGAATTATATGTCATTTTTCAGATGATAAAAAACATGGAAGAGTGTCACTAATGGTAAAACAATGTTAGAAAATTCCCCTTGTGATATTTCAGTTGTATACACTCGTGATATTACTATACATGAAATTATTCTTATTTTTCTGGAAATATTGATAATAAAGTCTCAATAACATAGTGGTTAATTATGTTCCATACATTCGGTATCATTATGGTAGAAATAAGTTGGGTATTTACAAGCCATGTGTATCATCCATCATTCTATAAATATGATCCGCTATAATACATGTATAAAAATGTTCATGACCAAAACAACCCTATGGTGATACACATGGTGTAACACCAAGTTAAATTCCATGTACTCCTTCTAATTTTGTAGAAATTCATATATTCATATTCTAGACTCATGATAAGGATCATGATTTATCTATCATTAGAATTATTTCATTTATAAAATAATGGTACTTCCCTCTTAAAAATTAGAGATGATAATTGATGTGACATGAATATATTTATTTCCATAATTCTATTTGGATGACAATCGAGATCAATTATAGAGATCAGAGTAGAAATATGGATAGGAAAACCATGAGTGGATAGTTAATGATAGGGAGTGGGTCCCTCAAATTCTTCATAGTGATCAAAAACCCCCATATTCTTTGGGAACAACATTGAACGATATGTAATGTGGTCTATTATCCCATGGATAGTTAAATTTGTGGGCTACCCACATAACTAATAGTGTTAGAAACTCTCTTAATTATTTGATAAATGGGTCTTCTATTAATGGTCCTAGTTACTCCCTCATTTGAAATGTGGCACTATGGGTATAGGGGACTTACACCCTAACATGAATGTGTCAATAGGGAGTTACAACACCCAAGTTAACTACACTTCCTATATAAAATATAATTAATTAGGATGAATTGGTATAAAAATTTACTGATGTAATTCAGTATGATTTTTATATTGATCGGACAATTGATTCATTTAGTGGGAACAATGGATTGAATATCATTTTTCTATCCATATTGAACAGACGAACACATCTGAAAGGAGGGAAGATTAGGTGTGGACCAATTATAAAAAATATTAATATTTTTCATTAAATCATAACCACCCATTTCAAAATGAATATATAATATAGGTTAATAAATTTTACTACTATTCTTTTCATCCTATAATACACGTATATATTAAGAATATTTTGTTATTCATAACACATGTTTTTACTAGGTTCATCCCCTTCTAGGAATCACAATCCTTGTTGGTAATGGGATAACCATGTTATGGATTAACCACTATAATATTATTCTCAATACAAGTGTATTTGGGTGTTATTTCTATACTAACCAGTGAAAAACATATTAAATATTTTGATATTTAAATATAATATATTAATACCATTACATGGATCCCCTTTATTTTTTATACTATAATCCCACAAGTTATTCAAATTATAACTTTTAATCATGATAGATATTGAATGTTTTATCCTATATGAAACTGAATCATACCAATGGTCACCTTAGTCAACTCAATATGACATTGATTAACTCTAAGTGTTCAAAAAATATCTCATGCCGCATAGAATTTTAATATGTACATCATTTAGGTCTTATAAATCTATTTCATATATATTCCACATAAAATTTTTTCTCTTAAACTCAGCATTGTAAGCTACATGTAAAGAATTATATATAATAGATCAGTTATCCTTCTCTTTAGGAACTCCTTTTTAAACCTTGTTATGTCTCTTATATAATAAACATGTTACACATGTTGAATAACACTACTCTACTTCCTTGAAATTGAATTTAGGGTATTCTCTTATTATTTATTCCTTGAGAGATGCGATATCTCTATACTTCCCCTACTCACTCACATCATTGTGGAAACCCACATATCATTTTATATTTAATCATTATTATTCTCTGTAATTTCAATAGTGAGTGAATTTAATTTCTAATTTAATTTTTAGTAACCAAAATTTGAATATTTGGAGGATTTTTATTTTCCATCGAATAACATGAAATAAAAAAATAATCACCCTAGGATCCCATAATATTTCATGCATTTATTTTACAACTTAAGGGGTATTCAAAAACTAACATCATTTTAATGTGCACAAATTTTAAAACTATTTCAAATATAATATTATTTTATTATTAGACAGAATCATGTCTCTTTCTTCCATCCAACCTAATCATTGTCCATTATTCAATATTAAAACCAACATGCATTTTGGGAAGAAAATTATTTTATAATATGGAACTCTCCTATAATAATGAGAGATTATTCTGGTGTAATGAAGAAAAAACCTAAAATAAAATATAACACAAAAAAACATCATATTTTTTAATTTAAAAGACATAATTTAATATTTTTCATTATATTAAATCTATGGAGTGCACAACTTAGACACATATAGATTTTTAACTACAATTTATTTGTACCATGAAATAATTTTTCTCATTTAGAACAGAAATCATCCTGAACTCATCTAAATGAGTATTTAATTAGAAACCATTCTTGGTTATTTGGCTACTTAGATCGTTGTAGAACCACTCTTGTATAATACTAAATGACCATTTTCTTTCATAATATTTCAATCTTGATTCATGATTTTTTCAGTCTTGATCTGCATCAATTTTCTTTAATCTATGTAAAACAATTACTATCTCCTCTACTAACACATAAAAGGAGTCATTAAGAGAAAAAATTAGAACCTTGATACAAAAGATTTATAAAATGACACATAAACTTCATTGATCACCCCTAATATTACCATAGAAACACACATACTTTTCTTTATGATGAATCATAATCTATACTAACATCACACATACAATGATACACCTCTTAAAATATCTTCATGTCTATTATTCATCACATGTTTTCTTGGAAAAAACACATATACATTGTAAAGAGAATAGACCATACATTGAGGTTAAAGGAAACCTATGTTGGAGCCTCAAAGAGACATGGTCTCCACAAAATTGGCATTTTTGTATTTTTAAAGAAAATACAAACATAATATTTTAGCTTTAAGCCCCTGTTAAATCACTACAACCCTTATCGATTCTTAATCTGAGGGATTATAAACACTTATAAAGCTACTTGAATTTTATATACATTAGTGATGGTTACCCCAATACTCCATATTTATTCTCCACTTCTTTGAAGACAATTTCCACATTATAAATGGAGTATTATAAGTGGTTCTATAAAGTTTCAACATCCATATCCTCTGAATATATATCCAATTATTATTAATAGTGTTGGTAACAATATCACAACTATAGATATTTCCATCTAAATACTAATAATATCTTCAATAATAATATATATTTGGTGATTATGACTTTAATTTATCCAACTACATATTTATTTTTCTCCCAATCCTCTTTATTCAATACTCATAGACATGTGTAGTAAATTCTCCTTTTTAAATGTGTAGAACCTCACATAATCACAAAATACATAACCGTAAAAATATTATCTTGAAAATATCATTAACAATCAATAAAAAAACACATTTGGACAATTTATCATTAAAATGAGGACATAAAATCATAAAAACTCAATCCTTTTAAATATAGAAGAAACAATTTTAAAAAAACTGGTAAATTAATCATTGTGATTATAAAACCATAACGGTAATTATGTAATCCTATATATAGAATATATTATCCCCATGGATTAAAAAAGTTAATAATCACCTCTATACAAAACAATGTATATTGAGGTGTGTTTGAGAAGTATATAAGGCAACAATATGGGAATTAAAAATGTAGATCATCAATTTATTAGTTACTTATGTAATTTAGATGAATGTGACATATGCTAGAATTTTTAACATGAATCATTAATATTATAATTACAACTTTCACATTGATTTATTATACAGATATACTAAGATTAAGATAAAGGTTATTAAGATATTTCACTATTTCCTATAAAAGTTGGATAATATAGAAGAGATAATTATATTCATTTTATTAATATATAAGGAGTGTGAATGAGTTGAGGTATGTTTAAGGGGTTTCTCCCATCAGTTATGAGTTATATTATTTTCATTTTGTAGTTAATTATTATTTATGTTTTACTTAGATAACTGAAAAATATATTATTATAGTTCTATTAATTCTCAAATTTCATTCAAAATATTTAATATTAATTATTTTTATTTTATTAAAAATTTAATTAAATTATCCTTTATTTTACATTTTTGATTGTTTTTAAAGGAAATAAGTGATTTTATGGTTTGTGAAAAGAAAGAAGAGATTTATGAGGAATCTGATTTTATTAATAAAAAATAGAAAATTTAATATTATAGAGAATACTAAAATATAAGGAAAACCCACGTGAAAGAATAGTAGAGAAATCAACTTCCCTAAAGAAAACTATACAGTCTCAATAGCCAACTAATCATATTGGTGGAATGGAAGAATATAGTATAAAGCACCTTACATGGGTTAGCATTATTTTGGAATATTTATAAGGAGTTCTAGAAAAGGAGCAATGTTGTATAGGTGGAATGGTGTTGAGAAACAATTATGCATATAATTTCATATTGATTGATGCATTGGAATAATAAAGAAGCTCAATATAGATAAATCAATCAACAAGTGAGAACATATTCTATTTGGTTACTGTACACATAATGAAACTCTAGCATTACAAACTTTTTCCTTGCATGCTTGGGTTCCTATTAACCAAAGGTACTTGTGTCCACTATTCCATGTCCACATTGATTGAGAACATAAATGGGAAATTCAGATAGAATATGGTGATTTGGATGCCATTTTATCCACTTTGATGCACTAATTAACACCCTAAAATGATTTGAAAATTTATAGAACACCATGACATGTGAGGGAACGCAATCAATATCACACTATGAATCAGTAATACATGATAATTTTGCGACAACATTCATGATTAGTTAATAAAGTATGTATGTAATAAATTTCCATTCCATGAAAGAAGATTTCAGGTTATGAGAACATTGATGAATTAGTTTGGTATATAATACGTAACATAACGGTAGAATCATACCACATCAAAATACATATAATAGAATGAAAATCATAATATTCATATTAAAATGTTTATATATTTCATTAATTAATTTCATAAGAGAAGTGTAAAAATTCAATGATGCAGTGACATTAATTATCTATGATATTAATTATAGAATGATTATAAAATTTAAATAATGAGAAAAAATAATTATTATTAACATTATATTAATATTAAAAATCCTATTCCTAGCAAACATGACTTATAAAAAAACATACATTGGAAAACATAGCTGTTATCACCCGAAACAATGGTAATACAGAAATATTATTAAAAAAAATTTAGTTGTGGATCATATATGATATCATAAATATAAATAAGGTTTAGGAATAATTTTATAACATAAATTATGCCTTATATCAGTGGATAACAAACCCTCAACCAAAATCCATGTAAAATGTAAGGGTAAACATCAAAATCTCATTATGATCCGAGATTGTTTATATGTAAGTATCTACATGGACATTTTTATCATCCTATTCCATGGTTCTTAAAATTAATTTCAAAATATTATCAACAATTTTATAAAGTAATTTTTACCCATTTTTGATATTATTTAAAATATATAGAACGTAATGATTCTGCCAATTTCTAAAATGAGTAACTTTATGTCCCTTTACTAAATATTAATGAAAGAATGTTTTTTTAATGAAGGGATTCATGAGAATGGTTTTCTTTTATAACTGTGTGTCATTTAAATAATATCAATGTACAAATAGATATTTCCCTTAAATAGTTTTAATTAATTCATTATATTATTTTCATCTATGTCAACAACCATTTTCGGATATTATGCTTGATTGAGGTTGATTTTATTTGATAAAATTATCCAAATATAATGTTTGGCGATGAAAATGTTTTTTATACCATTCCTATTTTATAGTTAACATATTAACATTTAATATGCTATTATAAATAATAATGATTATGTTATGTATCATGGTTTATATATGATGAATGAAATAGACTTGTTAAGTAATTGGAGGGTCTCACTATAACCCCATGAATCATTAGTTGGCCTCAAGAGGAGAAATATTTATGGTTCATACATGCATGGTCTTGCAACAAGGCCTTGATTGTTTTGTTAGGATGTTTAGTATTATTTATCCCTTCATTATGAGAATATTGTTTGATATTACATGTGATTTTTCGATAATTAGATTATCAATTTGTATTTTAAAGGGTAATATATGTTTTATTATAGCTTTATTATGTTGAATATTTGGTTTACATGGGTTTTATTACAGTTTTATACCATTCCTTAAATGATTATGATTCATTATGATATCTTATTCTATATTGTTTATCCCTACTAGGCTTCTGAGCTCTCTCATTTCATGTGCTTCAATTTTCCCCAAAATTTGATAAATAATATATGACTTACATGTACAGAAAATATAAGTTAATGATTGTTTTCAATGATGTAACGATGTATTTTATATTTTATGATGTAATGTAAAACAAATATTACAAACTATTACCTGAGCTACTATACTGATCCATCATTCAGGATTTGATTTCATATGGTCACATAAATGTAATAAAAAAATTTACAAAACCTTGGAAACTATAGTCAGGGTGTTACAATTCATTATATAAATTTAAAGATTATATACCTGTAATAAAGAATTCATTGAGGAAAGTGGAAATCTAGATGATGTTATCATAAAAAACATTCTTGATCATTTTAACTACCATAGAGTGGAAAATTATAATAAAATATAAAAAATTAAATTATTAATAGATTAAAAAATAATATATGTTGTTCAAATTTTATTAATAATAAAATTTCTATTAAATAAAATTCAGTATCAACAATATCCATTAGAAATCCCATTATAACATAATCACTTACCGCATTGGCACTATTTAAATCCTAACACCTAGGTGAGAAAGAAAAGAAAATAAGACAATAGATAGAATCGCCAAATGGATATTCATAATACGATATATTAATGTGATTTTAATAAAACATAATAAAACAATACATGTATATAACCTAACATATATTGAGAAAAAGAAAATATTATATGTTAATCCATTACCACATTAGTAACTTATCGATCAAAATCCAATCGGGGAAATATTGTTAGTTATAAAGATAAATATAATGAATTTAAAATTATCCATGATATTATATTTTATAATTTCATGATGTAATCCTTATAACAATAAAAAACATATAAAATCAATAAATATTCCTACATAGTTATCATCATTCTTATAAGGATTATTATTAGATTTTTTGGGTTAGACATTCATTGTCCATTGGGTGTTGTTTTATGAGAGTTCGAAAATTTCCCCAGACATCAACCCCAAAATTGAATATCTCATATTACTAATTTGATTTGGCTTCACTACGTGAATAATAAATCATTTTTAGAAATATTCCATGTATTGAATTTCCATTCTAATAAGAAAGCTTTTGAAACTAGATTTAGTGATGTGTAATCTCTAAGGACCATCATGATCTAATTTTTTCAAGGAAAATGATTCTTCTAAAACTCTTATTTCGTAAATCTGGATTTTAAATATAGATTTTGTATTCTTTAATAAATTCATAAATGAAAAACTACCTGATTATTGTCAGTATTTTCATAATCAATGACTTGTTTCAATGGAATGTAACTATGGACTATATATCATAAGGAGTGTAATATTAATTGGGTTTTAAAATTCCATAAAAAAATTGTCATAGAAGGGTGTAGAGTATGTCAAATAGATGAACTTGGTCCCCCTGTTTTAAGGGATCCTTCTAGAGGGAAAACATACAACAAGAATATAGAGATTTTATTTGATAATGTTAGGATCATAAACCCTACAATACATCTAATAAAAATTAATCTACTTCAATGTATTTTTTCTTCCATTAATAACGCAATTTCAACCATTGACTATCCCACACTGGCGGAGGATCATAAGATTCATAAGAAAACTCTTGGTTCATGAGAGAAGGACCTGAGTGTTGTCTCTGATTATAGTGAATCATTCCAAGATGATGTTGATCATCCTATAAAAATCTAAGAATCATACATAAAATCATGTTTATTGAAGGGTAAAATCCAGTGGTGTTTCTTGATGGGTTTGTGACCCCAAATACTAAAAATGTGGAATCGTAGTAACTACTCACAACTAGAAAGAACAATTGTGAATAAATAATTGGATTCTTATAGGATAGAAATCATTGAACCCCTAACAATACCAATGGGGGATTTTAATCTTATTGCTACCTATGGATTATATGAGGATGTTTATTAAGGAAAAAATGATTTTATATACATGGATTCTTATGTGAATGATGAGCCAGTGGGGGAAGCTATTGATGCATGGATGGATGAACAAGATAAAATCACATTCTAGTAGTACTGTGATAGAGAAATCACTACAAATAAATATATTGAATTCAGAAAATGTATATTAATCATAATTTTGTTTGAATATAAATATCTAACTTTAACTTTAAATACATTCCATGTGAATGATTATTTTCATACCCAAATGATTTTCTTGCTTGAGATTAAGTATTTGTTTTTTTATGGTCAGAAAGTTGTTTGATATTCATAGTTTTGGTGTTTTGGGGTTCTAATATTGATGCATATCTGATGTATTTTTTCAAGACTTCTCCTGAGTTTGTTTCATTAACTGACATCACATGGATTGTGTACTCCCTAGAGGATTTACCTGGGGTCAAACTACATTCCATGCATTGGATTTCTCGCTTTTAAGTTGTTGTAGGCATAGTTTTTTGTCACATAATAGAATTTTGGTTTAGTAATATATAATTATTCATGTTGGTTGGTTTTAAAGAGTGTTTTTTATTTCTTTTTTTGTGGAAGATGGTATTGCAGGGAGCAATTGAAGTTTCTCTATACTAGTGAGTTTTTGGTTTCTATTAGTTTTTTTTTGTATTTTTAATCATCCTGGCGAATTCATTTGTTGGTGGAAAAAAGTGTTTATGATTATATTTGGAAGAAATAATTTATTTTTCATGATGTATCTGGTTTTCCATGTAATGTTTGTAGTATGATATTGAGGTGTACTTTGTGAACGAGATATATTTTATTGGAATTGATGATTATGATAATTTGTTTAGTAGTGGTTTTATGGATTAAATATAGGATGTCTTCATATTTCTTCCTGTAATGTTGCAGTTATATTTCAATAATTTATCTGTCTCTTATAAGGGAACATACATATCAATCATAGAAATAAATTATAATGATTTTTTGCTTCCACTACCCTTCATGGAGGTTTTATCTTTAATTTTATGATAGTTCATCATGGATCATATTATACAATCTGAACTATTGTTTTTTTCATGAAATCATAGATTTTTTCCCCATCAATCCCCTATAGGTATAATCCATTTAATCCTCGTATTTGTATTGTATCTAGGTCTTTTAAAAAATTTTGATGGTGGTGAATTAGGATACCAATTCAGGTTACTAATTTTATAAAAAAATAATCAAACATATCTAAAATAAAAAATATTGCTATGATTAACTCTTCATTCATCATGACTTCCTTTATAAGAAATCTAGTCTTATATATAATTAGTCAAAAATATTTATAAATTTTTATAATGAACATACAATCACTTATAATAACATATATACTATTATTATTACATTTCATCACCATTTGTTCTTCAATTATATGTTAAAATAATTATTTTTAGTTGTTACTTTTTTTCATATAATTCTTTGTTTGATTACATCGGTTGTTTTTTATTTAACCTGGTTATATAATCTCCATCATTTTAACTATTATAAGAATATCACATATATTAATTATATATATATATTGATTCATCAATAAATAGTAGGGATGGTAAAATGAAATATACAATTTTTGGTGATGGTAATTTTCACATACACATTGATGTTGTTTTAATATTATTATTAATTAAATTAAGGAATGGGTATGCATATTTATCACTCCTAAATAATAATTATATAATAATTATATAATAAATATCTAATTTATTCATTATATATACACTTATTACATGCCATGGAATTATGAGAGGAAAAAATCACAATTATTACTAGAGGTGTTTGTCTATATGTACACATGAGAAACAATATCATATTCTAAAATATGGGAACGAAATATATAAAACAATATTTACATTATCAAAATGATATTTATGACATAAGTATAATATATTAATATTAAATCAATAATAATTAACATCTTTAAAATATATTTATTAAAATGGATCATATCACTATATAAATCAAAATCATTTTAATTTATTCTTATTATAGCACCCCAATATGATCCCCATGCAGCTAAACATCGTAACATATGCATTTTAAATATAATAATATGTTATTGTCATTTTGTAATATACATCTTATACCCTCCTATCATTCTTTCTCATAGTTAAAACATTTCTCTCAATGTGGTTAGTTCAATAACATCAAAAACAACGTATATTATTTTACTACAACACCTTCAATGAAGGTAATAGGAATATTATTATTGAAAATTAAACAAAAAATATGAATATTTAAATATATTTTATGTAATTTATTGAATATATATTTTTATATATAATAGTCAATAAAATGATACTCATTTCCCAAATATCATTAATCCAAAAAAAATAACTAACTATATAATTTTAATGCTTTTACTAAATGAATCATCATTATGTCAGGAGAAAATTGGTTAGTTGAAAAAATACAAATATATGGAGGAATATTAATATTTTTCCACCATAAATTTGAAGTTGTATTATTAGTTGATATGAATATTAATAATTATCCATATGTAATCTGATTATGGAGAAAATAAATGAACACCCCAAGGAAAGATAAATTAAAATTTATATCTCATTAAAATTGTTATAAATAAAAATAAAAAAAATTATATCCATTATAATATATATAAAAAATATATAAATTTTTTAATTATTGTATTTTATTTTATTATTTTAAATATTATTTTCAATCAAATAACAATTTTATAACATAAGGTAATAGATCACTCAAAAACTCCCTTCTTCCTTGGGATTTTAACATTCTCCCTCCAACAAATTTTTTATTTCAATATGATAATATGAAATTATTATATTTATATATATATATATATAATATATATAAAAGTGATTTCGAATTAATTTTATGGTGTATTAAATTATGTATGTTCATTTATCAAAATGAAAATTTAAAAATAAATCCTCAATCTGGGGGGACATTTCTATCTCTTAATCAAGAAAATTTGTTTTAAAATGAACACATAATTTTTTATCATATTCTTATATACTCTCAAAATAAATAAATATTAATATTTAATTAAATATTTTAATTGGATTATTTATTAAATTTCCTTCGATAATGATTTGAGTTTGGACTACGTGACCATTTTCCATCCATGGTCAATTATAATTTTTATCATTTATTATTGATATCCAATTTTGAAACACATTAAAATTTATATGTCTTTATGAGTGAACCCATGAAATTAAAATAATTCATTAGTTAATATTATTGTCTCAGGAGACACTCTGAATCATATTTATGAGTATAACCAATCATTAATGGGACTATGGAAACTATTTGATATTGTATTTTTGGTAAGACTTGAATTATTATTATTTCATGATTTATGTTTCTACAACAATTTAATGTTTCCATGATCACATGATATGATTATCTATAATCAATTATCCAATGGAATTATTCATATTCAATATAGTTTATGATACCCTTTTATTTCATTTTTCACATATATTATATATCATTATCATGATTATTCCATTACATGATTTTTTATCCCACCCATATTTCTTATATTTTATCAAAGTTATTATATAAAATAATAAAAACACAATGGGATATAATAGATAATAATAAGGATAAAGTAATAGTCTTGTGTTTTTTTCCATTAGATGTATTATAGATATTTAATTTGAAATATATTACATCTCTTGATCTTTTTTTATCAGATATAAATTTTATATAATATACTAATCTATGTAAAAGGTTTGGGGAAAAAATATTTTCATTCACATAATTATTTATTTTTATTTGGGGATTTTGACTAAATTGGTTTTGTGGGGACCCTATGTATACTTCATAATATAAAATTATTAAATTCATTTTTGGTGACATATAGAATAAGTGGATTTAATAAAATTAAATATGTTTTCAATATTTTTCATTCATTTGTATCACTCAAAGTTATTCCTATGGTTTATTGAAATATGAAAACATTTTATATTCAGGAAATTTTGTTGGATATGATAAAAAAGACATAATAGAAATATTATACAAATAGAAAACATTATTAAAATAATATCATTATATACTATAATAATTTTTAATTTATTTATGAAAATTTAAATTTGATTATAAAGTATTCAAATTTATATTCTAATTCTTATAAAATATTTAATAATACTTTAGAAAATCCATTTTATTCAATAAATTTTATTTTTTATCGAAAATGGGTTTTGAGTGATTTTTACGATAGAATAACATTATTAATGAAAAGATCTGTTATAAATTTTATTTGATAAAATAAATATCCTTTATGAAATAATCATATCAAAATTTTCCTAAGGAAAAAATTCTACATCTTTAAGAATATATGGATTTTTCAGTAAAATGTGATAATTAATGATTTTTACTGGAAAATTTATTTTCATTTAAATAATTTATCATGTAATGTTATATTTTTGGATAAGTTTAATATTTTATATTATTCTTTATTATTAAAAATAAAAAAACAATATTTTTGGGAATGAATTTTATTATTGAATTTGGTAAAAAAATCTTTTTATCTTAAGGGGAATATTTATATAAAACTATTTATCATCCCATTTCTTAGTTTGATATTATATTTAGTTCTACAACTTTTGGATTTTGAATTTTGAAAATACAGATTAAAAATTTGGTATCAGGAGGACATATTTTTTTAAATATGGACCTTTAATTTTTTTAAATATTATTACCGACAATTATAAATATATTTAATGTGGTTAATTGTTAATTAGGTAATTAAAGGTCATAAATAATATGATAAGGACTTGTAAATAAACATAACACAACACATAATTTTATAGGATGTGTAAATTACATCTATTGTGATACTTTATTATGTTATATGGATTATTTTGGCTATTTGAATCAAATAATGGCCTGTATAGTTTTTTATATTAAGAAATATGTAAAACATCCATATTTGTTAAAAACATTAAAAACATTTATGGGGTGATAAACAACGGATATCATATTTTATAAATATAATCTTCAAATTATAAAGATTTTTCTTCATTATTTTAATTTGAGTATATTTTTTAGTGAATATATATTTACCATAAATTCTTATAAAACAGAAATATATTAATTATTAAATAAAAGAAAAAATAAAATAAATGATGATAGAAATATTAAAAAAGGGTTAACATGAATTAATTAATGTCAAACATAATTTTTCAATTTAAAAATGACATATTATTGATATTTGGATGGATTCGATTCGAATTAATTTTTTTCATTAATTTATTAAATTCCATGGTGTGAATAGTTCAATTTATTAAAATTCATGACATTTTAAATTTATAATATTATTTAAAATGAATTAAAAATACTAATCAGGTTATATTTTTCATAAATTAAATATAAATGATTACTTTATTCATGCATGGTATATTTATGGGTTTTTTGATTTTTAATGATGCATTTGTAAAACTTAAATTGTATAAACCCTTATGATTATGGTAATTTTTAAAATATTTAATGAAGGGTTAAATAAAATATATTAAATATTTGATAGATACCTATAAAAATTTATAAAAATATTTTTATAATCCTCACCCATAGTTATAATATTAAGAAAAACATTATGGAAAACATAAGTTAGTTATATTAATTTAATATTTAGGAAAATCCCATTTTTTCCACTACACTATTTTATAAAAGGGAACCACTTATTATCAATCCATTACCCATAAAAACAATATTCAATTAGCATAACCATTACTAAATACTGTTATATGACAACTACACACATACAACATGCCTTTTTTGGGATATTACAAGTGACATAGCTATAAATGTATTATGTAAAATAGATTTTTTTAATGATGCTCGATAGTTTCAACTGCATCTATTACATTCAATTATATATACACTATAATTATATAATCACCATCCATGATAAAATAATAATATTATAATCCTATAAATATATGAAGTATTTTGAATACTTGAATAAAATATATCCATTTGTACTTTTATCTAATGGCAAATGAATCAATCATTTATATGTAAAGAAAAGAGAAACATTATGTACCAATGAATTTTTTTTCCATCAATGTCTCTCATGGATTGATTATAATTATGTAATTAATATTTAGATATGATATTCCTGAAATATTAATTGTTCTAAAAATATAATTTATAATTTAACTTCTTACATTTCCATTCCGAGAAAATTGTAATTTTGTTTGAGCCTCTATGTGGACTATGACTTCAATGAAGTGATGTGATTTAATTTTCAACACTACTTCACATGGATAATGCTTATTAGTATTTAAAATGAAATAATATTTTATTTATGATAAAATTATATTTCTGTAATGATAAAATAGAACTTATTTTCTTCTCATAATGATGGTTAAGAAATGGAAGTTCCACTCATGTGTATATGTGGCCTACCATATCTACAATTATAAGGTAGTTAGTTTTTCATAACTATCATTAATTATTCGTTTTATAAGTTTATTGTTTTTATAAAAATGAGAATGATGGCATTATTATTAGGGATGGGAAGAAAATTTAGGGAACAATTTTACCTTATTTAGGCTACCAATTTCATTTTGTATATATGAATCAAATAGCATAAAAACATATAATTTGAGAAAAAAAATAACAAATAGTTATAACATGGTATGATGACATATTAAATTAATAATATACTTCAATAATATTATCATCAATTTACATAATTAAATTATGATTTATATTTATGATTATAATTAATGTACATGATGAGACACACTCGTGGTAGGAGGCATCCGTCTCTAGGTAAGGGACCTTATTTTTATAACTCATCTATTTGTGATTCCCTTGTTACAATATTTACCTCCCAGATATATATTAATAAAATTATTTAATATATATATATATATTTGAATTATTATGGATGATCTATGTTTCATGTGAATTTAATTGAAAAGTTTTCAGATGGAGTATCTTTTCGAAAAGTGGTATCACTATGTAGAAAAGAAGGTAATTTATATTATATATTAAAAAATATAATTACAATAATATTTTCCATCTCATTAACATTATATAATATCATAATTCCATCACAATATTTATTGTTTTTTTAAGTAAAACCCATCTTTCCCAATATTTATTTAATCTTAAAAAATTATTTTGGAATAGAATGGTTACCTAAATATTATTTAATATATTATCATTGATGAAATAAAATTCATTATGATGAATTATTCTATGTTTTTATTATTTTTTTGGTGATTTTATTAGGAGGATGGGAGGATCCATTATGAATCATCGGCATGTGATCCCATTGTGTATCTCCAATTAATTGGTTAATGGTATAGATTTAACCAATTTAATATCTCTTATGAGATTCTGTGAACATACAATAACGGATATTATAATTATTAATGTAATGGATATATTTTATGTAACGTTGAGGTTTATTCTATTTGAAACTATAATGGTTATCTCATTCATAAGAGTGAAATGAATTTTATTTCTTAAGTTACTTACATGACTTCTCTATACAATATATGGGTCTTTATTGATATAAGATTATTTGACGAGGAGAATTAATGTAAATGATACTACATAAGGATAAAAATTATAAATTTCTCAAATAGTTTTGATGATATTTAAAATATTTCAATGAAACCATTTTGTGTTAAATTTTTTCCATTATAATTTTTTGTTATATTTTTTATGAAATGATTTTGGAAAGAATGTTCATTCCATGGCTATGTAAATACTCATTTTCAGTGTAATTTATAATATAAATAATAAAATTTTAATAAGTATAGATTGAATAATTCTATAATTATTTTTTGACCCTTTCTATGATTTTTATCCTCATTACACAATTTGAAAGGTTTTTCATATGGTTTAATTTGAATTAGGGAATTTCTTAACAAATGATGAAGGTGGTGATGATTTTTCAGGATAGTAAATCATGTTTTATATATAAAAATTATATTGAGGAGTAATTGATACTAAATTAAAATATAATATTTTGGAAATATGGTTTTAATGTGTTCCAGTCATGAACTAATTATTAAAAACTCTATACTAAACATATCATCAGAAATGAAGTAATGTTCATTCTAGTCTAAATATATTATTAATTTTAATGAGTATGGTATGGTATTTAATGTTGGTAAAAACATTTTATATTATTTATTAAGTTATAATAATATTAATTGAATAAATTCAAATAATTATACATAATTTTTACTTGTAAATGAAATAGAATTTTAGGATCATCATCTTTTTTTATCTATTTATTAATGGGTTTCAAATGATGAAATATAATAGATGTGGTATCAATGCACGTTGAGGGAAACAAAATTCCAAATAATAAACATGAAGCAGTTATAATTGAAACTGATATGTTTTTCACTACGATAGATCAATTTAAAAAAACTATAAATTGTAGTGTTATTTTTTCCACATGGAATCTAGGTGTACCAAAAAGTCAATGTCGATATTGTCACATATAATGAGGAAATACCTTTTTCTGTTCATTTTATCATCTAACTCATAGGATGATTTTGGGCGAATTAAATCCCTATAAATGTTATTTGAATTATTTTTTTCTTCATATCATAAAAAAATAAACTCTTAATAATTATAATTATTAATATAAATGTGAAAGGTGGTGAGTTTAGGTAAAGATTATGTATGAGAGAAATCTATTTTATTCCCTTGAATATGAAAAAATTAATAAACCCTTTATATTTAGATATTTACCTAATATTTTATGTGTTATAATTGAGAAACCATTCTATTAATCAAATTGGACATTTTTTGGAAAAATATGAAGAAAACATTGGAAATTTAGGAATGTATGTTCCATATATTATTTTGTTCTTAGATGGTTAAATGAATAGATTTTAATATGTATTGAAAAAATAATTAAAAATACCTTTTTTAAATAAGGATTATAAACATATAAAATATTTTTTAATTGTTATGAGAGAGTAGAGATGGAGGTTACATATATTTAACTGTGTATGATCAGAAGAGTAATGTACGGTTAGGTTTGTATTAAAAAATTAATCAACCTAAAAAAGAAATATAAATGTAAGATCCCAACATATTTTATGTGTGGTGAACAATATATAAATATATTATTATCATGTTTTGCATGTTGCGACCCTAAATTCAATGACCCTGAGATGGTGTATTCTATATTGCATTAGTATATGATATATGGAATCAAATGCTCAATGACTGAGTAGTTAAGTAGTATTGGTATCTTACATATATGCATGATTCTTTCATTACATTTGAAACTAAACATTTATAACCTATTTTTTTCACAGACTATCATTATTTCAAACAATATATCCTTAAAAAATAAATAATAAATTTTTACAAATTAAAATTTAATAAATACGAAATATTTATCAATTTTTATGAGAGAGAAGACATGGAGAATTCATATATTTTTCAGTTTATTATGATATGTTTAATGAATGAATATATTTGAAGGAAATAGAGAAGCATCCAAAATAAAAATTATGTAGCTAAGACCCCAACATATTTCAAGTGTGGTGAACACCAAAAAATTGTTATTTTTAATTGGTTATGGATTTAACAACCATAAATCCAATAACCCTATATAAAAGTATGTTATATTACATTGGTATAAGATATAAATAATCACATCAATTTATGTTTAGTTAAATTGACTCGGAAAAAAACTTATATACATTAGTTTTCCAATACATATTCAACCAAAAATTAAAACCTAATTCATTGTAGATCTATCATTACTTTTCTATCTGGTCAAAAATTCATTTTCATCCAAAAATTTGTTTTATAATAAAAATTAGAATTTTTTTCCATTTATAAAAAATTAATTAATTATTTTCCCAAAATATTGATTTTTTGTTTTTTTAAAATTAATCTTTATTTTATTTAAGAAAATATATTCCAATTGTTTTTCCAAAAAAATAAACATAATCATTATTCTAATGTATGAAAAGAACATTATATAATACCCTCTTGAAAAATGAATATTTATAAATTAATTTAATAATATTATAATGTTAGTTCAAAAGAAAACTACGTAATTATTAATTTTTGAACTTTTAATACGAAAACTTATTTTAAAAATTAAAAACTTATTGTTTTAAATAATAATTTAAAAAATCACTTTCTAGTATTTTTATTAAATTCATAAACAACCATTTATATATTATACAATGTATATATATTTGATTTATACCAACCTATTATTCTTTTTATGGATATTTTATGATTAATTTTCCTATAATTGTATATGAGTAAAATCATTATTAGTTTTTTGGTCATTAACATTACCAAGTAATATTCATTATTCCTTTTTTATTATAGGTAATAGAGAATGTAGAAGATGTAATGTCACATGATAAAATATGGATTAATCAAATTAAAAAATTAAATTCATTTATTTGAAATATATCATATAATTATTTTAATGGACATTAATGTATAGTCCATCTCGAAAAATGAGATTGTTAAATAAATCATTATATATTTAATAAAGCTTAATTGTTGATTAATCAATGAATATATTATATTCATTATATAAAAATAAATAAATAATATAAAGATAAAATAATATATAGTCTATAGTCAATACACAAATAGTATTATAATATCAACGAGAGTGAATAAGTATTATAACCAATGAAATGAAATTGATTTATGATAGTTTTAAGCAATTAGTATATTTTAATTCAAAAAAATATAACAAATAATTCATATTGAAAATTATAATTAAATTATGAATCACAGATTCACTATATATATTTCAATTTTTTAATATTGATATCATATATATGACATTAGTTGCAAAATAGTATAATATGACTCAATTGTTGGAAATTGAGATGATGTCCCTAACAATATGATTCCCTCAGGTTGAATGTGTTGTAAAAAAATTTATCGAGGTATTAAAGATGTTAATAAATTATTATTGAATTATATTAATATTTATAATATCATATATGACCATTTTATATCATTATACCATCCATTAATTGATAATATTCTAGTATGTTCATTATTGATGGTGTTAACTGGATTGTTTTCTATTTCATGTTTTCTTATGAATGTTCATCTTCTATGATCAGGAAGATAATTTTTCATAAGGACGCAAGAGTACTTTTTTAATTTTTCAATTATCATATTGGAAAGAAGGTATGTACTATATTATCCATAAAAATGATAATAACATCATATTTATCATATTATTTCTTTATTTATATGTATATTGATCATCCATCTAGAGTGGTGATTAAAAGAGAGACAATTCCCCTTGTGAAGGCAACTTATCACACATACATTAAATATGTTATCATTTTTTATTTTAAGAAATAAAATGTAATTTAAACATGTATGAATGACAAAAATATCAATTAAAACATATCGTATTGTTTATATAACATATATTTATTATAAATATCCTTAATATCTTATATTTAAAAAAAATTTGAACCAAAAAATAATATAACTTCATGAGGCTGTAATCTATCATACACCTGAGAAATGTTGTCATATACCTTATAGAATTGAAAATAAAAATTTTTTATATAATATATAATTAATCCAAAGTTAAATTAATTATATAAATTCAATATATATAATTTATATCCATTTTTATAGTAGATCTATTGTGTTGGTAATGAAAAAAAATGAATGACAATAGTTTATATGGTAGCATTTCTACAATAAATGTGGATGATCATTTCTTAATCCATTTGAGGGAAGTGGGGATTGATATTGTTTTTTATAATATCATGATATATATATATATTTATTTATTATACAATTGTTTCTTTATCATCATTTTTAAATAATTATTGAAGGAGGTCATGACCGAAATAAAATATAAATGATTTTGTAATAATGATTACTCTTCTTCCGGTAAACTCATTTATTTTTCAAGACATCCATTTTTGGATTAATTATATACAAAAATACTAATTCTAGGATGATATGAGGTATTTTGGGAAATATTTTTGTATCTTTTATCTAAATTAATTGGGGTTTTTTATTTTATTAATAGAAGACTGTGAGTGGCCATTTATATGTTTGGTGAGTGGTATGCATGTCATTTTTGCAAAGAAAATGCTTATCTGCATTTTCCACATTCGAAAAGGGTCCCAAAAGGATCAATCTAAATATCTATACATTATAAAGGTGAAAAATGCAATGAAAAAATATTTTATAAATGTTCTTTGGTTATTTTTTTATTTATCTATTTTTAGCATTAGCGTAATCAATTTTTTCTTTTACATAATATATAGTTTTGTCTATCTTGAATATTAATTTGGGTAAACAATTAATTATAAATGATTATATAATATAAATAATTCTAAATCTAAATATCATATACCCTTTTCCAAATTACATGCATAAAATTAGAAAAATAAAATACAAAATAAATTTAGAAAACACGATAGGTAATGAGGCTTTAAATGAGAAAATGCCCAAAAGTTTAAAAATATTTCATATCGGAATTAAATATTATTATTATTTAAATTAAATAATTTTAATAAATAGATAAATAAATAAACCCATTTTACATATTAAAAAGTAATACTTTTATAAAAAATAGAAACAAAAATACAATTTTATTTTTGATATTGTGATCTCAAAAAAATAAAAATTTTAAATTAGACTAATTTTCTAAAAGTGGTAAATATTATTTTAATATAATGTTTTCATTTGAAAATGAAAACAACTATTATAAAATATATTGTTTTTAAAAAAATAATATTTATTTATTTTAATTACTTTAATTTTATTAATAATAAATATTTATCAAAAAAAATTTACATATATAAACCATATAATATTAATTGATTAGTTATTATAATTCAAAACTAGAATTTTAATAGAGGGGTTATAATATTATATTATATTACTATTCATTATGACTCAGGTTTGTGTCTTCTCTAATCAATTTAAGAGATAAAATTTAATGAAATATATTTCATCAATTATTTATTCTTATTTTTTGGTGTCACAAATGCAATCATATTGGATGTTCTTATATTATAATTTAAGGGTTTTAAATTCTCCACACCTAAAATAAATTATTCAAACACTATTTATTTTTTATATAAATATGGTGTTTGAAACAGGGAAATAAATTATTTGTAAAACCCACATAATAAATGGGTGAATGAAACATTATCCCGATGAGAGATAAATGTAAATATGATATTCATATCGAATAAAAAATTAATCTTTTTCTATATAGGGAAATTTATAAAATAAATGGACCCATGGAAATGGAAGAGAATACTAATGAAATTTTTTTAATTGAGTGATAAAGATCATTATTCACAATAATTGTGGTGTTCATGAGAGGTTTAAAGACTAAAAATAAATAAATATACAATGTGTTATGAGGCAATATTATCCATAAAAAATAAATGTAAATGGGTTTACTGTTTATTTCAATATCGTTTTCTCTTTGTTGAGGAATGATTTTACACTATGTGCATATAAAAAAGATACTTACTTTATTGTAATCTATTTTGTAAGAACAATTTTATCCTTTGGGTTTATTTTAATAATTTTATATTTTATCACACAATCGATTAAATAGATATCCTAAAATAAATATTTAAAGCTCAAATGATAAAAACTAACGTTTATAATATTATAAGATCTACAAATGAGAATGAAGAATTTCAATGTTCCTTTAACAATTTTTCAAATCCAATGTGGTTTTCACCATTTATCCAATAAAATAAATTAATTTTTAATTCTCAAATATAAAAACAGTAGCCGGTAATTAATATATTTTTTCCATATCATATGAATAATGAAAAATTAACCAATATAACATGTAGTTCTATGGTAGGAAGAAAATAGATATCATCCATTGAAGAGTACATAAGTCACCACAACCATTTCAAATGTGATAGGTTTTTACCCAACAAGTAGTTTCTATTGTTTCTTAAACTACATTAATATAATTCAAATGATGTTACCAAAAATCCTATAATACACATCCTATCAGTAGAATTAATAATTTAATAAACTTTTTTATATGGTTTTTAATAAAAAAATTTAATAAAACTAATAATCATATTGGAAAATTATTATAATAATATTAATTATCATATTGACCCTAATGAATGTCAACAAATTCAATAATTTGTCTATTTTATGTAAATGAACTATTATTTAAATAATATTTTACCTATAACATATAAAAAACCAATTGGTTTTATTTCCTTAAATTTAACCATTAATACCCTTAATCTCAGTAAAATTCCAACATGTAAATCATATGAATTCATATTTAAGGAATTTTACTTATGACACATCATATGATCCAAAACCCATAATGGCATCCATAACTATTATATTAATAAACACATATATTCCTCTAAAAAATTTATAGTATTTATATGATTCATAATTCATATAACCGAAACAAAATTTAAAGAAACATATAAATCTCAATTATGTAACATGAATAAATAAATTTTTCAATTTTTTATTTCAAAATATGTCATTATATGGTTTGAGGTATAAACACATAATCATTTATATTATTATCTATGTCATAATACATTTTCATTAATATATTAATCCTTTTAGTTTTCCTAGATCTTTTATAATCGACATCTATTTTAATAATTCATTATATTTTGTAATGTAAATGTGAATTATCCCAACAATATCCAGTAGTAGTATCAATCCACATGTACAGTGCATCCAATTGTTTTGTACCAATGACATTTGGGTTAAGCCCAATGCACCCATTTTGGAGATAATAACATAAGGATCAACTGTGATAGATTCACGTCCACTTACATTATATAGAAATGGATTCAATTATTGTAAACCCTAGATAATAATTATGATTCAAACTTTTTTTATTTTCATCTATAACTATAATCAATTAAAATATATGGAATATGATCTATAATCTTTGTTTTCTGAAATCTTGTACCCATGTGTTTTATGGAAAATACTATGATACCAATTATAATAACCCCAACACTAGTAACATATATCTCCTTACTTATTTATTACATTATAATGATACAAAATGAATCAAATAATACATTATAGAAAAATTTTAAATCTTATTGAAACTAGATTCCTACTTTACTGTTGCATTACATTGGAAACCACAAATTTCAACATACGTTTTTATGAGAATATAATTTTTCATTTTATAATATCTGTCTGTAATTCATTGAAATATTTTTTGATTCATGTGAAATTGAAAATGGTGAGATTACTTTAATAGTGAGGGTTGTGTAAAATAGATTCTATCATCAATCAATTAATATTATCAACATAGAATCCTATATATTTTATCACATATGGCATTGTCTCAATATTATTTGAATTAAATTATTTTATAGATTATATCACTATGAAAATATCATGTATATAAATATAATTAATAATTTATATGAAAAATAAAAATAAATAGACACAAAATAAATTTAATTAATTAACTAAAATCTAAATAAATCTAGATATAATATCATTATAAAAAACTCATGGATGATAATAACTCAATTCATAGTGATTTAAATTATTAATTATTGGTCATCATGTCTTTATAACATGATACCTATATATTCTAGGACATTCAATTACTGGTTTAAAACAATAAGGAATAATCAATTTAATTCTTGATTACATATTTGTCTCATAAGTCATATCAATACATATAGGAGATATATAATAACTTTTCCCCCAATTTTACAGTAGTTCCAAAGCATCCATAGATATATAATTATAAATTAAATACCTGAATCAATATTAACTCACATAAAATATCCAAATTGAGTAAATTATAATTCTTTATAATTAATTCCTTATTTAATAAAAAAATTTCTAATTCAATGATTATATATATAAATGAAATATGTTCTATATATTATGTATATAAATATTAATAATCGCTCTTTATTAAAATTAAATTCAATATTTATTACACATTTATACAGATAGTTAATCCTGAAAGAACTCAAACCCTACTATATTTTGTTTATTATGTAAATAACATTAAAAAAATAAAATAAGGGGTTCATCGATATTATTAAAAACATCCTTGAAATTCTATTTTATTCAATAATTTGTAAAAAATAATCTGGTATCCTAATGTTATACATAAGAAAGTGGTGGGAAATATAACCCATAAATAGAAAATAAAATAAGAATAACATGAAAAATGAATTACATGTTAACTATAAGCATTTAAATGGAATACAAATTTTGTCATGATAATAAACAATAATTAAAATTTATGATATTTCATGTTAACAAAAACGCAACATGGGAATGTTCCGACAACATTAAACAAGAAATTATTAATATAAGTTATGTTTATCCACCAATAAAACATAAAAAGATGATCATAAGATAATCTATAACAAATAACACATGTTCTATAATGAGAATAAAACATTACCTAATGCATTGGAGTGTTATTTTGGCTCACCCATCATAATCATATCATATACATGATTAATTGTAAAATATTTATCACATAACATATGAACATAATTTAGAACATTTAATTAAAATTATATAGATGTGTCACATAATTATATGTATTCCCCAAATTAAATAATTTCTATTGAAATAAAAATCATTTAAAATATCTATGGTTTAAAAAATTTTCCTTGAAAAAGAATTGTGAAATGTCAACAACAAAAAATAGAACATAAAGGTTAATAAAAGAGTTCATTGATAGGGATATGGGTTTATCGTCATTTGTAAATCATATGGGATATAATATACATGTGAACAAACATATAAAAACATTAATAGTTTTTGGTAAAATGTAATAAAATTAAGAATATTATATAATATAGAAGATACAGATAAGACTTCGATATCATAACAGAGTTACATAAAGGATCATAAAATTGATTAATAAGAGTGAAAGGGATATCTGATAAATTTTAAATCAAAAGTTGTATTTTTTGGTTATAAATATATCCCTAAATTCGTAAATGAATTTAAAATGAAATTAAATGTAGATGATTCATTAATAATGTGGATAAAGAGTAGATCTCAACATAGTAATGTCTTAGTTAAATGCTATTTTGAGAGGGGATAAATTATCTCCCATGTTATGACATAAATATTAATTTAGCTAGATCTCTATAAGGAAATTTTATCATTGTAATTGGATATTTAAAATGTTAAATTCAAATAATGTGACTGATTGTAAAAGAATATTGATAAGGCCATAATTTGGTACCCAAAAAATCAAGGGATAATTTTGATAGTATAGAATGGTAACATAATGGTTCATTGGAGGTAATAATGAGTGTTAAATGAGTCTCTCATCGTTTTTAGAAAAAATAATATTTACATGTATGTTTAAATTAATACACAATAATTAATAAGTGTTTATAATGTTTCATAACCTAAAATTCGTTCTAGAATAAAAAGAAGATAGGGAGATCCCTTATCATCTGAGGGTGATTCCAAAAGCATTGGATGAGGTTATTATGATATTGAAAGAAAAACAGGAGGAAAATAGAGTGGCTATTGATGAGTATGTAAGAACTCCATGGTTGTTGGTTTATGATTAATGATATTTTCTATGGGTGTCTATATGATTTTTAGGTCATTTTATTTACTATTTCCCAAACATAGTATTGAGAAACTATAAAATAAAATAATCACGAACCAAAAACCATATCATGGTTTATGAGCATGGTTGCATAGAAATTTGTATTTTCTTAATTATGTTATAATAATAATGGCTTAGCTAAATAATATATTACACATGGTGTGGTTATACTGAAACATCTTTATAGTGAAATGATATTAATACCGTAAGATATAATATAGGTTAAAGAAGATTCATAATGGAATTAAAATGAATAAAATCACTATAAAAACAAACTATTTCAAAGGGAAAACATATATTTTCACTTTGATACCCTTTATATCAATTATTACATTATTTTTTAGGTCATTATGGTGTCATTATACACAGTATGTATTTATAATGTATTTAATTTTTAGACAAGAATTTCACTAGCTTCGAAAATTATGAACAAATCACCATTGTATAATTAAAGTTTTATGATTCAAAATATAAAATTTATGTAATCAAAATAATTCAATAAGAATTTTTTTACCTTTAAAACAATGACAAACATTTGTCAAGATATTCTTTTTTATTGACAGTAACTGATTTCAAACCCTTGTAATCAAAACATTTCACAACATAAAAATTTTATATAAAAAAACATAATTTATAAAAAAATTTATAAATATTATTTAATAAATATGTAATATATTATTTAAATTATATGATTTATTCAAAAATTAATATCTTGTTTGAAATTTATTATTAGACAAAAAGTACAATTACTATTATATAATATCAAAATTTATCATTAATCAAAATATTATATTAATTATTTATAAAAAAATATAAAATATCATAAATATAAAATTTAAATTAAATTATAAATATTCAAAATATTTGGATGACCTGGTTTGCAGTCCTTGTTACATTATTTTTAAACTTAATTTACCTGTTTTCCTTTTTATAATGTTAATAAATATTTACTTCAATTACTATTTATACATTAATACGACCATATTAAAGGTCATGACCCTTCCCCCGAGGCCCGTATCGAGACTCCCCAAAGCCTTCCTTCAATAGGCCAGGGGGGCAACTTGCACCAATGGAGAATATCCCTAAATTGGGAAGGCATTGCCTAAATAACTGAAAAAAACTCATCAGAGTACACAACTGGAAGCAAAACACTAAGTAAAAAATGTATACAAAGAGTGTGCTAGAAAGTAAAAGGTGTCGGAAATACATGCCCAACTATAAATTACAAGTACAAAAAAATGGGACAAACCACTAAAAGTTAAAGAGGATCTTCGGGATCTTTCTCTGGTTTTTCTACCTGAAGGGTAGGTACAAATGGCCACCTCATCACTCCACCACTGTCAGTCTCCTCTGTGTACCGACTCGTCATATGGTCCACCTCCAGATAACATCCAGTCCTAGTGCTCTCGGCCTCCGTCTGCATTGTATGTTGTCTACATCCAACACATCTAGGTGTGGGCATAGCCTGTGCAGAGGAGAATATAACTATACTCAGTGGGGACCTTGAGACCCTCAAGGTCTCGAAAAATCCAACAAGGATAAACCAAAATTTTTTAAATCCATGGATAACCATTACTTATGTATATTCCCATACATATACCTAAGTTATCTAGTAACCCATCTAAATCATGAGAAAAACACAAAAGTCATTAACACAGCTCAACCAAGATTTTTATTCATAATGTCAAATCCATGGTTGTTGGAGAACTTCTCCTCTAACGAGTACAGTGGGCCTGAAGCTACAACCATGATCTTCCCACTAACCTTGGACTCCTGAGGTACACCACCTGTCGAGTACTGTGGGTCTACCGTGCTCACACAGAGGCACTCCCCACCATGGGTCTGCTGCTACAACTATGAAATCCACCTCATATCCTACATAGGTACTCCTTATGTCATGTTTCGCGGGTCTTCTACTACAACCAAGTGCTCCTCTAACATGGGTCTACTGCTACAACCAATCTCTCCCCACTAGGACATCCGAATCACTCTGAGTCGATCGGTCACCAATCATCAAGTCTCATCCAGCTACTAGGTCTCTGCAATCTACTAGCTCGTCACCAAGAGGATCCGCTCCACGATCTACAAATTGATACTCCATGTGTCACGAATTTTCACGTAGACGTATCACAAAGGATTTCCACGTCATAGGGGTATCAACGCAACAGATAATGCATCAATCGGATGCCCGGTCTGTGAGTTAATATCCTTTTAGTTCTGGGGGCCTAGTTGAATTTGTGTACGTACCAACCCGAACGTATCTAAATTATACCCCAAACTCTAGTGGGGTATACTCAAAGTGACTGTCACTCATTGAGATTACCAGTGCCACTAACGGTTCGTCAATCGGACGTTTGGTGCAAATGATATGGCCAAAGTAAGCAAAGGGTCGGTAGTGGGCCTGAGTCCGGTCTGACCCAGCCTGGGTCAACCTGGATAGACCCGATGGGTCTGACCCAGCCTGTTGGGCATGTCAGCCCACTATGTTAGGATCGATCCACTCGGCTGAGCCCAGCAGACTGCGAGGGTGGTTCAGCCCGGATTCCACCACGTATGAGGCTTTTCCCGAAGGTTTGGGCTAGTTCGACCAATTCCACGAGGGGAGTGGCTCGAGAGGTCGGCCACATGGAGGCCAGAGGTAGGCCGCGTAGGGCGCGGGCATGCCAGCTGGGCACCGGGCAGGGTACAGGTGCACTGGGTAGGGCGCGATAGGGGGGCGGTGGGGTTGTCGGGCAGTGCACCGGGGCCACACGCTGGGTCGCGGGCAGTGCACCAGGGGTGACGGGAAGCCATGGAAGGGGGCTGTGAGAGCGTCGGGCAGGCCGTGGTAGGGGGCTATGGTTGCACCGCGTATGGCACCAGGGCGGTGCGCTGCGGCGCGGGCTGCGCGTCGGGGCCTCGGGAAGAGCACAGGCGGAGCCGAATGGTGCGCATGGGCGTGCGGGCAGGTAGCTTAAGGGCGCACAGGTAGGCGGTGCGGTGGCGCTGGGTAGGGTACTGGTGGCAGTGCATGGGAGGCGTGATCTGCTGAGGTATCATGTAGCGAGGTCTTTGTTCTCAGTCTTCTTCGTCGTCGCCTCATTGACATGACATCATAGATTCATCACAAAAAGTTCAACTGAGGGGTCTTTCCATGTTGGATTGGCCTGCACCCTCCACATTTAGAGAGGTAGAAATCAGTTCTCATGAACAGAACACAACACCCACCTTCAAAAGATAAACATCAATGTTATTCGTTTAAGGAAGGAAGAACATGGTACATTAAAGGAAACAACCCCTGCCTTTTGATTCGTCACTTGACACTCGTCGTTCATTGATGGAGTCATGAATAGATGACAGAGGAGACCGTCATTCATCACGTTCTTTGCACGTCCTCAATTCCGAGCTGTGTCGGTTTGTTGATGACTTTGGGGAGGGTTGATCGGTAGGTGGTCGTGGAAGGAGTCGAAGAATAAAGTGCATCGCTGACGTTCTTCGCATTCTTCTTCTAGAGAATGGTGTTCCATAGCTCTCCCCTTCTTCCCTTCCACCTAAAGAGAATTCCAACCAAATAATAATAATAGGTTTTCAATTATTTTATTTTTGGAACACAATTCAAAAAGACAATGAAACTCCCCTTAATAAAATCGCATGTGATGGCGCAGTTAATTGGAACACACGTTGGTACCTTTAATGTCACGTGTGTTGGCACAATTAAATGGCATGTGCGTTGGTACAATTAATTAGAACGTGCTTTGGCATAATTAATTGGCACGTGTTTTGTCATAATTAATTGCGTAATGGAGGTCAATAGGTCCTCCCTCATTAATGGGGGGAAGTGGAGAGTTTTCATCCTCCACCATTAATAGGTGTCGGGTGGTCACTACCCCTATCATTAATTGGGAGGTTATGGTCATGTGGGCCCCACCACCATAACCTCTCATGGGAGGTTAGGGTGTGGCGGTCCCACCACCAACTCCCAAGGGGAGGATTCAACCAACACACCCAACACAAGCTAGCATAAAATTAAAATAAAGTGTAGTACTTTATATTATATAATTTAAAAAAAAATCAATAACTAACTTTTAATCCTGACTCATTGTCGTCAAAGTGAAATTTTCTTAAGTGAATACTGGCGCTGCGAGTTCTATGGTGCCCTCAGATTTCAATTCTGAGAACTGGTTCAAATGTTATAAATTCCCACTCGTACGTTAACTGAACGTACCCAAAAAAACATCATAAATTTATTCCAGACACACTAGGCCTCAGAATCTAGCACCGTAAAAATACGTAGACATGTAAAAATCATGTGTATTGAAGAAAAAAAAATTCAGGGAATTTTCAGGTCATTAAATTCTCCCCACCTCCGGGATTTACGTTCCCATAAGCTACAAATCAGACTAAGGGAACAAATGGGGATAATGAGAATGCATCTGAGTCTCCCGCTCCCATGTGCTCTCCTGAAGGATCTCATGCTTCCAATGAACGCACACCAGAGGTATTTACCATCCATGTAGGACCTGATCCTGTCGATCCTCAATATCCACTGGATCCTCCTTGAATGTTTCCCCATCATCGAAGTCCATCTCACCATGGTCGATGATGTGGGATGGATCGTTCACGTATCTCCTCAGCTGAGAAATGTGGAAGACGTCATGCACTCTGTGGAACTGAGGTGTAAGATCTATGCGGTATGCCATCTTACCTACTCTGCTAAGGACCTGGAATGTTCTGATTAACCTCAAAGATAACTTGCTGCCTCAGCCAAATCATCGTAGACCTCATCGAGATGAGACCCGTAGAAAGGCGGTGTCGCCAACGACGAAATCCATAGGTCTCTGTATTCTGTCAGCATATGAATTAAGTCTACTTTGTGTAGTCTTCATCCGCTCTTGGATGATCTACACTTTTTCCATGGTGGACCGTACCATCTCTGGTCCCACTAGAGCTGACTCCCCAGGGTCTTTCCATCATAAGAGTGATCTGCAAGGTCGCATGTACAATGCCTCTAAAGGTGCCATTCCTATGGTAGAGTGATAATTATTTTTGTAGGCACAATCTACCAGCGGTAAGTGATCCTCCCTACTACGACCAAAGTAGATGGAAGAATCTCAGAGCATGTCCTCTAGTGTCTGAATGGTCGGCTCAGTCTGACTATCTATTTGTTGATGGAAGGTGGTGCTCAAGCAAAGAATTGTCCCAAAAGCCTCCTGTTACTCCTTCCATAGTTGGGAAGTAAACTGTGTGTCACGTTCAGAGACAATAGAAGAAGGTACTCCATGTAAATGCACAATCTTCTGTACATAAGGTTGTCCCAAACTCTCTACTGAGACATGTTCTCTGATCGGTAGGAAGTTTGCTAACTTGTTGAGTCGGTCAATAATCACCCAAATCGAATCGTGACTCCTAGATGTACATGGAAGACCCATCACAAAGTCCATGAATATCCCATCCCACTTCCACTCTGGGATCTCTAAGGGCTGATCCAAGCCTGCTGGTACCTGGTGCTCTGCCTTCACTTTCTGAAAAGTGAGGCAGTGAGAGACAAATTCCGTTATTTCCTTCTTCATACCTTGCCACCAGTGCTGTCGATGATGGTCCTTGTACAAAATTTCCACTTTTGGATGTACCTCTAAAGGGGAATTGTGTAACTCCCTCAACACTTCCTCTTAAAGTGCCACTGGTACCATAGTACGTCCTCTTAAAAGGATGATATGCTCCCCAACATCAGAAAATCCATCAGGTGCTTGCCCTATGGATATCAATCACGTCGTTTCTTGCAGTCAGCGTCCCCATGATGCACCTCCCAGAGTAGCTGAATAAGTGGATGAGTGACTCGAAGAGAGTAAAAGAAATATGCCCCATCTCAATTCACATAATAAATTTGTAAACCATCTAACTGATCTGTCGCCTCTTCTAGCAGTTGTATACCAGATCTCCTGCTGAGAGAATCTGCAACAATGTTCCCCTTCCTAGGAGTATAGAGTATCTCAAAGTCATAGTCCTGGAGGAACTCAAGCCAACATCGCTATCTCAGGTTCTGGTCCTTCTGAGGGAATATATACCTGAGAATCTTTTGATCAGAGTACACGGTAAAACGTTTTCCCATCAAATAGTGTCGTCACATATTCAAGGCGAATACCACTTCTACTAACTCCAGGTCATGGGTAGTGTAGGTATGATCATGTTTTCTCAGCTTCCAAGAACCATACGTGATCAAATCTCGCTCCTACATCAGGGCACACCCGATTCTGATCACGGATGGGTCGTAGTAGACTACAAAACCTATGACTTTTTCTCGAAGCCCCAAGATGCGGGCACTAGTCATCTTCTTCCTCAGCTTCTGAAAGCTCTGATAGAATCTCTTCGACTACACGAAGTGTTTCCACTTATTCTTCATGGACGATAGTGGTGATGCATATCTGGAGTAGTCTGGAAAAAATCTATGATAGTATCCAGCCAAGCCCAGGAAACTCCAAACCACCATCACACTCCTGGGTGGCTCCCAGGAAAGTACTGCCTCGATCTTCACTAGGTCCACTACAACTCCAGCCTCTGAGATGACGTGTCCCAAGAAGTGAGCCTCTCAAATCTAGAACTGGCACTTCGAGAGATTACCATAAAGCTAGTGCTCTCAGAGTGTTTCTAGTACTAACTGTAAATGGTAGGCATGCTCCTCCTCAGTACTCGAGTATATCAAAATGTCATCGAGGAAGACTATGACAATGCGATCAAGGAAAGGCTGGGAGATCTTGTTCATGAGACCCATGAACACTTCTGGGGAGTTGGTTACACCGAATGGGCATAACCATGAACTCATAGTATCCGTAACGACACATGAAGTCCGTCTTCGACACATCCTCATCTCGAACTCTGAGCTGGTGATAGCTTGGTTTGAGGTCTATCTTCGAGAACCACCGAGCTCCATTTAGCTGATCAAAGAGGTATTCAATCCTAAGGAGTGGGTACCTGTTCCTCATAGTCCCATGGTTCAGGCGACAGTAGTCAACACAGAGCCGCAAGGTCCCATCCTCCTTGTTGAGGAACAATATCCGGGCTGCCCAGGGAGCAAAAATGGGCCAGATGAATCCCTTCTTCTCCAAGTCCTCCAGCTATAACCACAACTCACGAATATCAGCGGGAGATATATTATATGATGAAGTAGATATATGTGTCATCCTGGGGTACAGGTCAATGTAGAAATAAACCTCTCTGTGAGGTGGTAGTCCTAGGAAATTGTCAGGAAAAACATCCGCGTACTGGTCCACCACTATAGGATAAGTCGAACTCTCCATATCTACTGCTCCGAGGGGGAGGAAAGCCAACTGGTGAGTGATCAGCTACACCCACTTCCGAGTAAGTCCATCATGTGCTGCAATGGTTCCCTTCTCACTGGTGAAGGAAAACTTAGTCTCATCCATGCAGAGACACCACACTTTTCACAAAATACAGTTGATCTGGGAAAGGACTGTAGATAACTAGTCCATACCTAAGATGACATCTTAAGGCCTTGACGCCACTAATAGGAGATCACAGCCGAAGCTCTCACCTCCTAGAGTATGCTCGCACTGCAGGCACCAGTTCATAATCATCAAATCATCTCCCATTGGAGTCTCTAGCCGTAAGGATCGAACAAACGGATCCTTCTGAAATCTCTGAGATCTGAATGAGGGATGTGAAAATGAAAGAGTGACGAGCACCTGTGTCTATAAGAACAGTAGATAAGGTGAAATAGACATAGACCATACCTCAAATCATCTCCAGAGCACTGTGATCATAGGACTCAGCTGCCTGATGTTGTGATCTCCCATATCCACCCACTCCATGCTATCAGGGTGGACCTCTTAGTGGTGGTGGCGGAAGCACCTCAGAACATTGTCCACCACCAGCTGCACATCCAACTCCTCCGCCACGTCTAGCTCCTCCCTGTGGACTGCCTCGATCGAACCTCTACCTCGGCCTAGAAGGTCCATCAACTGTCTGTTGATCGTCTGTGTGGCAGGCCGGATAGTCATGAGGCATGTGACCCTATCCGTCACATGACTAACAATGCCCGCTGCTGGCAGGACAATCTCCACCCGGGTGCCTCACCCATCTGATCCTGAGTCATGCGGTCGACCACCTGTAGGTCTGGCCATCTTGGACCTCTACGTCATCGGTCTACTGCTAGCTACATAGGACTCCACAGCATGTCGCCTAGTGGTGGGTCTCGTTGATGGAGACTGCTCAGCATAGAAACTCTCCACTAGAAGGGCTCTCTCCAACACCTTGGTCTGCGTCGGGATGCTATGTGAGATAATCAGAGCTATGATCTCTTGCTTGAGTCCCAACTCAAAGGTCTAGGCTATAATGAATGGGTCTCGTATCATAACAGTGGAGTAGTGCAAGAGGTCGGTGAACCTCACTAAGTACTGGGCCACCGTCATACTACCCTCCTGTAGATGCAGTATCTCCTGTATCTGCACCGCACGAAGGGTGGCTGGTATGAACTCCGCCCGGAACATGCTCTCAATGTCTGACCAATGTAGTGTCACCTCTTCATGCATTTGGAACATAAATTTCCACCATCTACCTGCTTATTCCTAATGGTGACTGGCTGCAATGATCACCATGAAGTATGTTAGTGTCCTTACTAGCCTGAAGACTCACACAACATCCTCTATCCAATCCTCAACTGCCTGTGGGTCCGTCTCTCCCCTGAGCCTGGGTGGCCTCTGGAGCTGAAACTCATGCAACATGCTCATGCGGTGTGCATCATCTACTGTTGAGGATAGCGTCATCGGTGGACCAATGGGAAGTGGTGTCGCTGGTGCCTCAACTAGTAGAGGGCCCTGTACTGAGGAATCGTCGCTCAGTGAGCAGTCAGTGTGTACTACTCTCGGGGAGCGCACTGGTCATCCACGGGGTGGCATCCTGAAAGAAACAAATGTTACATGGTCAAAAGACTATAGTTGGTTAGCTGACCTGGTTGAGATGGCTTACAGAAAAACATTTGAAAGAACACAAACAATCATTATTTTCATGCACTGAGTCAGAAATCAGAAGTCATGGTCCTCGTGTATGGATACGTCGCCGCCTGCACCAAAACTAGACTCCCTGAACTGAAAACCACAATTAGTACCCTTAACACTATTGCTTCACAGAATATATATATAATAGTCCTATGTTCGGCGGTAGAAATGACTCCTCTGATACCAATTTGTCACGACCCATCCCCCGGGGCATGTATCGTGACTTCCCCAAGCCTGCCTTCCATTGGACAGGGGCTGGTGACTAGCACCAATGGTGTATATCCCTAAACTGGGAAGGAATTTCCATAAAAACATAAAAACTAACACATTAGAGTACAGAACTGGAAGAAAAACACTAAGTAAAAACTATATACAAAGAGTGTGCTGGAAAGTAAAAAGGGGTCGGAAATAAAATCCCAACAATGAAGTACAAGTACAATTTAAAATGGGACGAACAAATAAAACGTAAAGAGAAATTCATGGATCATCCTCCAGGGTGCCTACTTGAAGGGTAGGTACAGATGGAATCCTCATCACTCCACGTTCGCCAGACTCCTCTATGTACTGACTCGTCGTAAGGTCCACCTCTTGGAACCACCCAATCCTGGTGCTCCCAGTCGCCTTCAATGTTTTCCTTCATCTACATCCAAAACAAAAAGGTGCGGGCATATCCTATGCAGGCGTGAGTATAACAATACATAGTAGGGTCCCCTAGACCCTCAAGGTCTCACAAAATCCAACAAGGATAAATCACAATGTATGAAATCAACAGATAACCATTACATAGTTATATCCCATACATATTCCAACGTTATCTATTAAACCATCTAAATCATGAGGAAAACACAAAAGTCATTGACACATCTCAACCAAGATTTTTATTCACGATGTCAAAACAACGACTACTGGAGAACTCCTCCTCTATCGAGTACAGTGGGATTTCCTCTACAACCAAGTGCTTCCCACTAACCTTGTATTCCTGAGGTACTCCACCTATCGAGCACTATAGGTCTTTCGTGCTCACACAGAGGCGCTGCCCACCATGGGTATGCCTCTACAACCAAGCACTCCCCCTCATAGCCTATAGAGGTACTCCTTCTGTAGAGTACTGAGGGTCTGTCGCTACAACAAAGTGCTCCTCCACCATGGGTCTGCTGCTACAACCAAACGCTCCCCACAGGGATATCCAAATCACTCCATGTCGATAAGTCAGCAATCATCAAGTCTCAGCCAGCTACTAGGTCTCTGCAATCTGCTATCTCGTCACCTAGAGGGTCAGATCCCCGAACTACAAGTCAATAATTCATGTTTCCTGAAGTCTCACGTAAAAGTATCACAAAGGACCACCATCTCATAGGGATCTCAACGCAATAGACGACGCATCAATCGGACGCCCGATCTGTGAATTATTAGCATTTTATTCCCAGGGCCCAGTTGGATTCGTGCACAAACCAACCCGACCGTATCTCAACTTTACCCCGAAATGTATTGGGGTATACTCAAACGGAACTCCTCTCATCAAAACTACCAGCTCCACTGATGGTTAATCAAACAGACGCCTCATGCATATGATATTTCCAAAGTATGCAAAGGGTCGGTAGTGGGCCCAGTTGAGGTCCGACCCAGTCGGACCGACTCGACCCCACCCAGTCTAGGCCAACCTGGTCTAGGTCAACCCGGATAGAACCGAGGGGTCTGACCTCGCCCGTTGGGTGGGTCAGACCGCTGTGTTAGTCTCGGTAAACTAGGCCCGGCCCAGCGGACTGCGATGGTGGTTCATCTCGGAAACCTTCACGTAGGCAGCTCGGCCCGAAGGCCGGGGCCGGTTCGGCCAACGCTGCAAGGGGCACACCTCGGGAGGTCGGCCGTGGGGGGGGGGGGGGGCAACAGCAGGCCGTGAGGGGCGCGTGCAGGTCAGCTTAACACCGGGCAGGCCGTGGGTGCACCGGGCAAGGCGTGGGAGGGGGGTCGCGGGGGCACTGGGTAGGGCGCCAGGAAGCGCATCGTGGCAGCACAATGGGGCACAGAGAGCTCACCGGTGGCACTGGGTAGGCCGCGGTCGGAGGCCACATGGACACCAGGACAGGAGTCGGGGTGAAGGCGTGCCGGGGCACCAGGCAGGCCGCGGCAGGGGACCGCGAAGGCACCGGGCAGGGCATCATGCAGTGCGCTGGGGCAGCGCGTCGGGGCGTGGGCTAGGCACCGGTTCGTTGGGCAGGGCACCAGTGGAGCCAGGCAGCGTGCGGGGCGCACAGACCAACGATGCGGGGTGCGGTGACACGTTGGTGGGGCCGCGAGGGTAGCATGATCTGCGAAGGCCGCGGGTAGCGCAATCTTTGTTCTCCATCATCATCGTTATATCCCCATTCCCTCCCATCATGGAGTCATCACAAAAAGATAAAAGGAGCAGTCGAGCCATGTTGGTTTTTCCCGCACCCTCGGCATATAGGGTGGTAGAAATAATTTCTCTTGAATGAAACACAACACCCCACCTACAAAAGGAAAACATAAACGTTCTTCATTTAAGGGAGAACATCGTACATTAAAGGAAACCACCCCAACCTTTTGATTCGTTTCTCGACGCTCATTGTTCGTTGATGGATTTACAAAAGGATGATGGAGGAGACCGTTGTTCGTCGCGTCTGTCACACGTCTTCAATTCCGAGATGCGTCAGTTTGTTGATGACGTTGTGGAGGGATTATAGGTAGGTGGTCGGGGAATGAGTCGTTGAGGAAAGATCATCACCGGTGTTCTTCACGTTCATTGCGTTCTTCGTTGGGAGAATGGTTTTACCTAGCTCTCCCCTTCCTCCATTCCACCAAAAGAGAATGCCAACCAAATAATAATAATAGGTTGTCTATTATTTTATTTTTGGCATGAAATTCAAACAGAGAAAGAAACTACCCTTAATAAATTCGCATGTGATGGCCCAGTTAATTGGCACACGTGTTGGTACATTTAAATGGCACGTGCGTTGGCACAATTATTTGGCATGTGTGTTGGAACAATTAATTGGCACGTGCATTGGCACAATTAATTGGCACATGCGTTGGCACAATTAATTTATCAGAGGAGGTCAAGTGGTCATCCCTCATTAATGGGGGAAGTGGAGAGGTTTCATTCTCCACCATCAATAGGGGGTCAGGTGGTCCCCACCACTATCAGTAATAGGGAGGTTATGCTCGGGTGGGTCCCACCACCATAAACTCTCATGGAAGCATAGGGTGTGGAATTCCCACCACCAACTCCTAATGGGAGGTTTCAACCAACCCAGCCAACACAAGGCTACTTAAAAATAAATTAAAGTGTTGTACTTTATTTTATTATTTTTTTTATAAAAAAGTCAAAAACTAACATTTATTCCCAACTCACTGTCGTCGAGGTGAAATTCTTCCTAAGAAAATACCGATGTTGCGAGTTCAACGGTGCCCCCAGATTTCAATTATGAGCACCAGTTCAAATGTTATTAAATCCCTCTCGTACGTTAATTGAACATACCCAAACAAAACACCAGAAATTGATTGCGGACACACTGGGCCGTAAAAATTCACAGACTCGTAAAAATCCCTTGTATTTAAGAAAAAAATTTCCCGGGAATTTCCTGGTCTTTTCATTAAAAAGTATTTATTATTATTATTAAAAATATTTAATATATTTTATTAAAATTAATTCACAATGACGGATGGTTTTAAATTATAATAAAAAAAATTTATAAGCAATTAAAAAGTTGTTTTCCACAAAAAATCAGTTTTTCAACTAAACAATTATTTTAAAATAATGATATAACTTTAAAATTTAAATATTTGTATAGAAATTATTAATTTTACAAATATAATATATTATATATAATTTAATTCATTACCCATTCAGATTTATTTTATTTATTTATAATTAAAAAATTATGCATTTTTGATTAGTTTTTAGAAAAATTGGTTTTCAATATTAATAATAATATTACACTAAAATACTATATAAAATTATCAAAATTTAATTAATTATATTAAATAAAACAACAAAATAATTGGATGCCATGATTTCAAATTAATATTAAATTGTTATTTTTTAATAAATTAATATATCAAAAGTAATGATTATTTTACATAAAAAATCGTTATTCTTCACTCTTCACTGAAATATCAATATATTCTAAAATATTCAAAAACATCAACCTAAATTATTATTTATACTATTATATATATTTACTTTTGCAGAAAAAAAAATTAAAAATATTATATAAAATAATTTATTTATTTTTCTACAAATATTACTTTAATTAAATTTTCATGAATAAGACATAACCCAAAATTGAGTGATTATTTACTATGATATTATAAATAATTTCAAGAAATGTATATATATATATATTATAATTTTTATTATTCCATTCAGACCATAAAATTTACCATTTTTTTTAAAATATTTTTATTTAAATAGTTATACTTTTTTTAGTTTGATTTTGAATATAAATTATGTTATCAGACATTATTTTCTCTTATAAAAACAAGGGGCATCTCAGTCTTCCCCACTTTAAAAAATTCCAACCTCATAATTTTATCACAACCATGTTATGAAACATTTTGAAACATGATAACATCATTACTTAAATACCACAATGTAAAACACGTTAATAATAATTCAACATGGAAGGAGATAATGGGAAGTATAAAGATCACCACCTAACTACATTAATATGATGGAAGAAATTTCTGGGATGTGAGAATATAAACCTGTAAGAACATAAAATAATGGCCAATAACTAATTGAGAGTGATATAAGACATAGATAGATGAAATTTAGTTAACAAAAAAATCATAGATCATTTGAATTTCCATCAATTCATAATATAACAAAATTATTGGTTCACATTCATTTTTATTGATTAAAGGAATTCCTCTATCATGTTGACTTGAACAACATATTAATATTTTTTCATGAAATGTATAAAATTATAATTTTAAAATTTTATTACAAAATATCTAATTTTTCAAATATACTAGGAGTACTAATTTTGGATTTTTAATTCTTGTTTAACTTATATAAACTTATTATATATCACATAATCCCCAAAAAAATAAAAATATATTTCCAATGTAGATAATAAATCCCAAAATATTTTCATTAAATAAAATATTAGTGAATATTAATAAATCATAATACATTTATATTCTATATTCAACAAAATTCTTAATATTTAATCCTATATTGTTCCTTAATTAAATACTAATATATCCCATATAAAAGAAATAAACACAATATTAAATAAATTTGTAACATCAAATTTTGACCTAAACACTTCATCTTGATCCTCAAAAAATATAAGATGATTCTTCCTTGATAATACATTATGTTACTCTTAAAATATATATATACTTCATCCCAAATAAAAAAATATCTAAAAATATCATGAATCATCTAATAATTATAATGTATTTCCCCATGTGAAATATTTTCTCAAAATATCATTAATCAGGTTAATCATACATCACATATATAATCAGTAGTGGTATTAATTATTTTGATGTTTAGTCATCTTAATATATTCTAAAGACGTCCATGAGTTATCACAACACGAAACTATTATTAAGGTTTATCTACACCTTAATCATATTATTTCTATAATTTCACATTAACACAAAATTATTTTTATAGGTTATAGGTATTATTTATCATATTTATGAAATCCATTTCGAAAAACTACTCTAGGTCAATCCTTATATGTTTCATGGTTCATATATCCATTGTATCATTGATAGAATTCTTCATCAACATAACTCTCAAATACAAATTCATATACACATTAATCCATTCCGTGTATCGATTTCTATAGTATGGGTCCTTAATTTATTATATAACCCATGGAATTTGGCCTTGACTCAGATCATGAACATATTATCAAAATATTATTTCTTGAACTAAAAATGGATCTATATGATGTAATTTATTACTTTCCATCAAAATAATAATTTGTTATTTCAACTAGCTAATTTATTCCCTATTTTCCATAATTAATGAACCATCATGTTCCATTGTTTCATTTCCCTAGGTTCGTCAATACACATTTTTCATCATGAAAAAAAAAATATCATATATAATTTATCAACATTATTAGATGAACATATTTAAGACTCCATTGTCATGTTATTTTATATCTTCATTATTCATCATTGTGATTCATAATTATTGCGATTTTTGATAGCTATTTAGGCATAGTAACTGAATGTATTACATTAAATCCGACTTTGTAAGGAACATCAATTAGGAATTAATTTAATTTCAATAACATTTTTTTGACTTAGTAATTCATACTCCCAACATTCAATTTTTAATTTTTAATTTTCGAAAAAATATTTTACGGAATGTGTTAACCCACAAAGATTACATGAGGAAAAAACAGTTCAAACCGTATATGAAATTATGCAGTTCTTCTATAATGAAATTAAATAGATAGAATCGGTCACCCTATATAAGAACCATCTTATAGAGGTTACCTTTTTGTCTTGTTCATCTTTGATGATATCCTCGATGTGGTAGGACAGTCTGTCCCAGGATTAAAAAAATTACCCAAAAATTATCTTTCTCCAGTTGATTCTCAGAACCAATGTCTTATATTTTTTGTATATCCGATTGATTTGATTATCATTATGGCCATAATATCTTGATCTCTTTTACATTATATAGCCATATATTTTTAAAAATTAACATCAAAATATTCAAATGATATATCCTCCTTGTAATATAGAAAAATCTTCATATTGACATCCTCCATTATTGTTTCCATCATAGATCCATCAAATCCCTCCATTACAATAATGGGTTAATATATTCTGACCTTATAGATTGTGTATCCCCAAACATAACTATAGAAACCATCACCACATCTTTAAGAGTAGTAGCTAGAACCTAGTTAATTTCACATTCCGGAAATAGAAATGGATCCTTCCAAGCCTCAACCTCATAATTCTTTTTTTCCAACTGATATTTTTAAAATGGGATTCAAAATAATGGAGTAATCATTGTGTTTCCTAGATTCATTCTTTTGGTTGACTATAAAATTTATGTAAATGAAATTATCATGCCTTATATTCCTCAATCAGCACCCAACCTTTATTATTTTATCGTCTTTATGACCCTCTGAGGAAGATTAAGAGTCTTTTTCTTTATCGTTATTGTCCGTATAATAGACCTTCATCATATTCCATTTTCAAAGGACTAATTGTCACCATTTAGGATTTCCATTATACTTCTATCCATCCCTGAATGAACCCATAAATGTAAAACCATAAAACTGAGTATATATATTAAGATGCTGTGTAGCCTTAAATGGAATCTAGTTATCCATTTCATTCAACCATCATTCAAATGAAGCCAAGGTGATCATATTTGATCATTCACGTGTCATAAAATCCCCTTTATGTAAAACACCACCAGTAGAGGGATTCATAGTTTTAGACATTGATAAATTTTATGTAAGACTTCCAGGATTATACATTACCTAAAAATTATTCACCACACCAACTACCCTGGAGGGATCTATAGGTTGGGTATCCCGTCCCCTCTAGAAAGGATAAAACAGATCCACATCTTTTCATCTATTTCCCATCACCATTTAATCATAAGTGAAAACCATATTCGATTAATAAATTTTAGGAGGAAGATGACATGAATTAACAAATAGGGAAGGAATATAGTGAATATGGCCATTTCTACTAGAGTTATCCTCTGAATTAGGATATGTCGAATCAAACCTCAAATAGGGATGAAAAGCATAATGCGAGGGTCCAAAAATAATTCACAAGTAGTTAGACCAAGATTCAAATTCCACTTCTTAATGAATTTTGAATTCTATATCCACCTACATCCAAATATAATCCAAAAGAGGTTTAGAACCATCAATTTCCATTGAAATTTCAGGAGAAATGTGGTAACATTGTGATCACGAGTGGTTATCAAATACAAAAAGAGTCTGTAAATATTGACCAACATTTCGAGGATAGAATGGTTCTTAATGGGAATGGGTTTTCTCAACAAACATACGCAAATAACCATGGTTGGGGGATCATGATTCCAGTGAAATTCAAGGCCCTGTCTAATTAAGAAGAAGTGATATCCCTATCATGAACTCTAAACCTTAGAAAAAGCCACAACATGTTAATCATCATAAGGGAAATCAAGAAGGAAGTGGAAAAGATATAGAAACCATATAGTAACACTACCCTTTTGAGATCAGGAATCATTTAGGATTCTGTTGAGGTATTTGTACCTTTGACTGAATCAATTCACAAGGGGGAGGCTTAATATTGAAGACGCCATAATGAATTCATGGAGAGAGATAGCCGGTATGTGTTGGGGTCCCAAGGTTAACATTGAGGACTTTTATGCTATGGTGTATATGGAGATAATTGGTGAGTGAGGTAGAGATGGTAAATGGAGAGAGGAATGGTTGAGTCTTCCCCATTTGAGGTGAAGAGAGGGTAGTCAGAGCAGTATATGCAACTACCCACAACTGGGAAAAAAACAATCCTTAGGGTTCCATAAATGAGAGACCTTCAACATTATTATTCCATTCATTCATATTTCCATTCATTGAATAGAATAATTGGTAAATAAGGGATGAATAATTTCAACTTTTATATTTATAAATTGTATGAGAAAAACACATTAAAGGGATAAAAAACTGAAATATGATTCCTTATCAAATGAATATGATGTATTCAATCTGTGTTATCCATGATGCATTTCCTAACAAGGATTCTTAAGGTAATTATTCTATACATAATAATGGTTGATAATGAATTGCTGAATTTACCAAATCATATCATTTGAAAGGGAAGAATTTGTGTAAAGTAAGGCTCAATGTGATGAACCAATTCTATATTGAGTCGATCTCAACATGTTGTTTTCAGGTGTTACCCATAGGTAAATCTATTCTAGATGCACATCCTCGTTTTATATTCAGATATGTTTTCATTCTCCCAAACCCTCCCTAAAATGAATCCAAATTGAAGGGATATATATAATGAACCCTTAGTTGCACCTCAAGCAGGGCCTAGGTTGCGAACCAACACCAAGGTTATAAAAATATCACAATATAGAACACAATTAGCTCTAAAAACATAATTTATCAAATGATTGAAAAAACATCAAAAAAACACAAACATAATATAAAAAGTTAAACAGAAATTATCCTACAATGATTGAAAAAACAAAAATGATTAATATAAAATAATCAAAAGTAAATAAAAAATACATAACTTGGTTAGTGACACAACAACAACTCCAACCCAACTGGAAATGTCTAAATGTGTCCCCAAAATCCTCATCAAAACTTAAAAAATGTTTTCATAACTATGCTGAGTGTAACTGAAATACTCAGAAAGGATATAACCAAGGAATCCATTTCACATGTGAAATGTGAATTCCAATGAGCCCATGAAAAAATAATAAAACCAAAAAACCTAAACATGTCAACTATACAAACTAACCATCACCATGGCTCACTCACCCACTCACTCATCCAATATAATAAAACAATATTGTGATCATCGAAAATCAAGGATTCCAAACACAGTTCCACACCAATTTGATGCAATGGTCCCCAAATTTTTAACTTCATATTTTCCAATACCTTCCATAAATATCACTTGACATCCCACCCGCACACACTTGTCCCACTGATCACATCTAATTAGAAGAATTCAAATCATGTCCCGTTGATACATGCAACCACACATAATATCTCATCACAAAGAGACATTGGAATGCACGTCATAATCATCCAAAAGGGACAAGGAATAACACATCATATCTCATCCGGAAGACACATCATATCATAAAAGACATCATTACCAAAATTTGTTGTTTGAGACGTCATTGCAGAAGGACGATTGTGGGAGATGTGGTAGCCAACCATACATATAACTACCATGCATAATATATTTTGGAAAAATATTTTAACCCAAAATATTGAGTGTTTTTATGATCATACATGTCTAGTAGAGTACATATAGAATAATATAATCATTCTTGATATACAGATAGCACAAAATACCCAACCTAATGGTTCACATCAACAACAGTAGAACACATCACATCACCACCACGTACCATATGTCAACCATCACAACTGATTCCACCACTATATTTGAGACACTAAAATTAAAAAAATCATTTCCAACTTTCATTTTACAAGTTCCACAACTTTTATCCATTAGATTTTCCATTTCAAAACACAAAATTCATTCAAATCAATCATTAATATTTATGATATTAATTTCATGGAAACTTTCACCACATTATATTAAATTTCAAATTTATTCCTTTATTCATTTCATTCAACATCATAATACAATACCTGAATACCCATGAATATAAAAAAGCCACACCAAACAACTATATCAACAACACCACACATCCACCGTCACCGTCACTTCACATCACTCCAGAAATAACTCTACAAAAATATACTACACCACACCAACTTTGCCACAACCACTTCACCACAACCCTTACATCACCACCTCATCCCCCAACACCACATAATTTCCCACACACATCTCTTCAATCCAAATAATATATTAATACCCTAAAAATTGTATATCCTAGTAGGTTATATCTATAATCACACAAAAACCATTGAAGAAGAAAAACCAATATTTGTAAAACATTATAAAAAAAGAAACACAATACCACATCACATTTATTAATGGACTTAATAAATTTTCGTATTTATATTATAATTGTAATTTTCATGAAACCTAGATACCTTGGGGAAACCAATGATTATACAAATATAACTTCAGGGTCTTTTTATTAAGGGTATAATTATTGTACCACAAAAAATTTGAATCACATAAATGATCTACTTCACAAACAAGGATTCCAATAGATGAATTTATTCATATTTGGTAACATTAGTGAATAAAAAATTCAAAATCATTTATAAAACAATAATTCAAGAATTAACTCACCATACACCACGTTTTATAGTCATTGATTTTAATTATATTATTTCACGGACCATTAGTATCCACCCAACGGTAAGGAAAACAAAGATATTCCCCAAGTATTAATTGAATAATGTGAGAACATGGATATCCTACCTCAAGGATGATTTCCCATCTCATTATTAACTACACAGAGAAAAAGAAACCCCCCAAGAACCACTAATAGATAAGAAACATGATGTTCAACACACACGTCACCATATGATCATCAAAATATACTACAAATATATATTCCAAATAAAACGTAATGATCATAGTGATATAAAAAGATGATAATAATGAATTTTATTAGAACAATGTGATAAATCACAATAGATAAAATATATGAATATATGGATAAATACCAACTGATTGGAATTCTAAATTATTGATGGGGGTCCTATGATTTTCTTTGATAATTATAATTGAGTGGTGACCATGGGGTTGAGAAACACATGATATGTTACTCAATTTTATAAATGAGAGGTATAAGGGAATCATATAATGTGTAATTACCTTTCAAAACATATAATCCTTTGGGATTGGTTTCACCAAAAAATGTGTCACCAATTTTTTTTAACACAAAAAATCTAGAAATCATGAACTTTCCTATACTTGTTGTAAAAGGAAGTACCACATTGTTTAAATGTTATATATCAAGTATTTCATAAACATACAACTTTTAGAAATCAAGATCCTCTAGGACCACTCAAATCTGCATCTAATAACCTCCAACAAAAAAACACCAATTTAAATGATCTTGTACGAACAAACCATTAAATATGATAACTACTAAATGATTACATCCCAATATATTATTAAATAAATCCCATAAGAATATGTGTCCAAACAACAATCTTGTGTGATACCACCATTTATATTATCATACCAAAAATTCTACCACTGGATGAACATGACAAACCAATTTTCGCAAACACCATGAATCCATAACACCACTACTCACCATGAATAACACCACATCATGTTCTTCCATCCACTTGCACCACTTTGGCACATGAACACTACACTACCGTCCATCCTTTATACAATCCAAACCAATAAGAGAAGCATCCACGAATATATCAATTGGGGAACCTAAACCATCATGTCAAGATAATATATTATCTAGATTGATATAAATTCAACCATATGTGTATAATAACATTGCAATTAATGCATATCGACTTTGAAGAAGTTCCACCATTTCCATATTTTAGGAATCTATCATGCATCAAATATCATGGTAAACATCTCATCTCATAACATAGAATGATCCAACTATCATATCATATGATATTTATAATAAGATAAATTAAAACAACCCTGGGTACTGATAAAACATCTATGTCTCTCAGAACCATTTACTCTCCATTAGTAAGACCCAGTCTCGATAATAGATAAAACATTGGAAATTTTATTAAATATTTTACCATCTCTCGATAATACTATATCCTTAGTAGATTCTCCAAGAATGTCACATCATCCATGATAACCAATTCTATAACGTATAACTCGTGGGTTTTGCCATTAAGATTACATGGAAGCATAGATAAATAGAAGAGTGTGGTGAAAATGGTCCTACATTAATCATAATTCCAACTGATATTCTACATGAACAACATAACTAAGTCTATCAAAGTAACAAAAATTACAAAGTTAATGATTACTCTCCTAAGAAACCTTCAATACCTACACTAATGGGAGACTATAAACAACAAAAGGTATCCACCATTAAATTACAGGGTCCACCACATAATATTCATGATAGTAACGTATCCTATTACATTTTTATGGTCTTCTCTGTCTTTCTGTCTCTCTGAGGGTGGAAATCTATGCTAAAAAAATTTAGAGTCAAAATATTGTTGTAATCTCATACATAATCATGAGATAAAATAAAGATCCTAATAAAATATGATCGTCCTTATTACCCATTCCATCCAGAACACATCATCCATTTATTACCTCTAAAAAATATCCATAGAACCCAACTAATGGATCACTAAAATGAGAGGCAATTATGTATTCTGAACCGCTACCACAAAAACAACATCACATCCTCCTAGATCACATCGTGACCATGTGATGAAATCCATTAATAATCCATCAATTTTCCACATAATTACATCAACAAAATACATAAAAACTCAGGATATACATTTTTTTACATTCCAATTTATAAGAAGCCAATTATATTTCCATAAACTCTAATAATGGATGTAACATCCTCAACCACAAAATATTTATCTTTATGAGATGATACATATTTTCACAATACGTTGTGTGGAAAAAGGATATCATTCTTTCTCACAATGTACTCCCTCGTGTATCAAATTTTTTGAAAACCATCCATCAATGGAACAAGATCCAATTTTTAACGTTCTCTGACCATTCCTCAGGATACTCACTATGGACAATAGGATCACACATCACCTCAACCATTATGTCTCCCCAAGAGGTCTCCTATACTATCTACCTCAAATATTACTCCATGGTCATATCATAGTGAACACCTTGTCAATATCTCTCTCCAATGTCATGATTAAATGCATTAGTTCCCTCTAATATATTACAAACATCATTATACTATAGAGATATATATTGTAGGGACATTCAAATAAATACTCAAGTATATATATTTCCATTTATTGGGGTTTAATATATGTCAAAAAATTTATTTTTAGGAATATATCTCCAATTATGTCTTCTTATATTAATATACCTTTACTATAAAACATATCAGATGATTTTGTGGTTCAGTAAATCCAAAAAGCACTCGATAATGAGGTTATGTCGGTCCTACCATAACATGGAAAAAAATGCAGCCATGTCCAGATCATTGATGAAATTGTTCTATCATTGATACATAACATCCCAGAACAATAATATATTTAAATCCTCTTATACATTAACACTCTCCACATACCCTGGATGGGACACATCATAGAAAACCTAAAACAACACCCCCTTCTAGGGAAACCAATGCACTGAAGTAAAAAAGAAACATCCCCATCAGGTACCAAAATGCTACTTGTGATTGTAATACCCAAAAAAATCATTCTACTCTCTAGTCAATTATATTTTAGGGGCTATAAGTTTAGGGAAACCACGAATAATTCTCTTATAATATCCCACAAAATCAAGGATACTATAAACCACTTCCAAATTTGTGTGTTTTACCCTTGAAAAAACTTCTTCAAAAAATTATTATTCTACTTCCACACCGGATTGATAAACCGAATGCCCATTAAAATGAAACACCCATATCTAGAACTCATACATGGAAAACTTCTCATAAAGTTTCCATTATCAAAATACCTAAAAATAACTCCTAAATGATCAACATGATTTTCTTATTGCTTCAATTACATAATGTTATCATCAATTAATACAATAATGAACTAGTCCATGAACTCATGGAACATAGAGTTTATAATTCACATAAACATTATTGGCGGGTTAAACATTCCAAATTCCATAACCACAAACTCTAGGTGTTCATTCATGCATCTAATGGATGTCTTCTGAATTTATTAAGCCATGTCCATCAATAGGTTGTATCTACATAATTTTTTGATCAATAAGAATCAACATGCTCCTCCTAAATGGTCAAAGAGATCATTAATACATTGAGTACGGTAATGATTAATGAAATTTATCTCATTAATATTAAAGCAGTCTCTATCAAACTTCATTCTACCCCCGCCCCCCTTATTGAAGAGGAATGATATATCACACCACGGCGACACATGGGGTCTGATGATTCCCTAATGCATCAGATTATCCACTAATATCCTAAATTGATGTAACTCTATGGGATATGTCTAATATGGGGAAATTATTATTAGAGGCACACTATAAGGAGCCATTATCCTGAAATCAACATCTCATCAAGAATGCAGTGTAATAAACAACTCGACGAAGAGATCGTGGAACCCCTTCAAGTCCTAGGAACACTCCCAACATTTTATTTTATAGATAACTCAACAGACTATGGAAATGGAAACTCTATATTCTCACCACCCAATTGATATGCCCCTAAACAATGGACCCTACTCCCTGGTCCTCCACTTCCAAAAGCATAAATTTACCTTTAATTAAATGGATGAAAATGAACATAGACTATTTAATATCAATAAAATTTATAATATGATATTATTGAATCCCAAAAACTAATAATCCCCCCAATGATTGGTGTTACCCAATCACTAGTACACATTTCCAAAAAAATCAAACATTGTATTGTAGCCTCTTGTTGGTGTAGATAACACATGGTGCACTAAAATCCACTCCACACCCAATCCCAAGATATGTTCCATAGAAAAAGAAAAAATGAATTTTGAGGCTCCTGATTCAAAAAAATAACACACAATGGTAGATAATAAATCTATCATTCATTGAACCAACCTAGACTCTACCAGCCCTATCACCTAAAACTTGTTCACCTAACCATCCCCATACCCTCAACATATTTTCGATAATCCTACATGGTCATTATATTATCCACTGTACCTATGGATTAGGACTATCCATTAACATATATAACTCCCAAATATCTTCTTGTATGAAACTTTTAAAATTTAACAGTTTCTGTATCACACAACATCGATTTTTAAAGAGTAATTTACTATTAAATATGAATGTTGGAATAGTAAAATGACCATTAAGAATATTCATATAACTAATATAAGATAAAAATCTTCTGTGAACATATAGATAAAATTTTGGTATCTTATAAAGGAAAATATGTAATATTTAAAATGTGGAATATGTAAATAATTTTTAAAAAATTATAATTTGAGAGTTGATATTTTTTTGAAACATAAAATATTTATTATTAATTTTATAACTAATATACTAATTAAAATGAATATTAATATGATAAAATATATTTATTAATTATGTTAATTTTTTTATTTAAGAGGATAGTTATATTATAAAATATTTATTTCTTCAAAGTGTTATAAAAACAAGTATAATATTAAAATCTTTATTTTTTGAATAAATTATAATTTCACTGAAAAATAATATTTATCATATTTAAAGAATTATTATAATAATATGGAATTATTTTTATAATTCTAAAAATAAAAAATCGGTTTTTATAAAATTTTGGAATTTACTAAAATAGTTGAATTTTTTGAGAATTGTAAAATATGGAAATTTATGATATTTAATAAATACATGAATTATTGATTGATAGATGATGTGTATGTGATGTAAGAACATAATATAAAAATATACATCATTGCATAATAATATTTAGTGATCATTATCAATCAATTAATAGTATTGAGATAAAAAATAAACTAATCAAAATAACAAATAGAAAAAAAAAATCCTCCCACGCATTATAAATACCACTCCTCACCACATATTCTCCACACACAACGTAATGATTTAATGTTTTCCAATTTCTACTCAATACACATACCCCATTTCATCAATGCATAATGAAGGTTATAGTATCAAAAAATATCGATAACTAGTTTCCATACCGAGTTTCTCAAGGAGAATAATTTAAGAGGCAATGTCCACATTCCCTTTCTATATTTACATATCACATTTTTTTCATTTCATATCATATACATAAATCCTGTGTCCAAACACCCTTGATAACACTAGTTAATTATATAAACAAATATTTTATGTTTCAAGAGGAATATACACAATAAATTATTATATATTACAATATTAATTTTAAAATGATTACATTGTCCATGAGGTGTCGATTTACAACCTTCATAGATGACATGATTTAATTTTACAATTCCCACATCAAGGATGGTCATAAAAAAATTTATATGCTAAAAAGTTTTATTATATAAGAATTACGTTCAATTTTATAATATGGAACCATTAAATATAAATTATAATATTTAAAAATAAAACTATTTATTGAGGATAAAAATGGTATATAATGAAAATGGTTATAATTAACATTTTTTCTAATGATTCACTACCAATTGTAGAATAAAAATGATAAATAATATAATATACTATTATATATATTCATTTATAAAATAAAATTTTAATAATGTACAACTAATATATTTTTACATGATTTTCCATATATTTATATAGGTAAACTTATCATGAAACCCCCAGAAACAAATACCCCCAAATGATAATATTGTAACAAAAATGTCATCAAAAAATAAATAAATAAAAATAATATAATTATAATAAACCAAATAAATTTATAAATGGTTCTAAATTATTTAATTATTCAATTAAATTTGATCAATCAGTACCTTATGTACCACTAGAGAATGTATTCAAACATAATGTAATGGTTTCTTCCTGAACCTCAATTTTTTCATTTGGGTTATGCTTTCTCTCTCACTCTACAAATTTAATTCGTCATTATTTTAATATATATCATATAAATTATATAAGTATTTTAAAATATATTATTTATAGATCATTTCTTAATAATTTAACTGTAAAATAATTTTTTTATAAGGGTATATTTTAAATTTTTTCCTTTTTGTAATCTGAACTATGAGGTACTTACTAATTTCTTACACATTTTACAATACACAGCATAATATATTATAAAATACCATTATTTTTCAATGTCATTTATTTTATGATGAAACATTATTTTTTATCTTTTATAGTTATATGTAATAAAATTGACCTTTATCCTATTTAATGAATCATTTATATTCTCCCTCTGACCACACTCAATTGGCCAATTTCTAACGTTTCTTCAAAAATATTTTTATTTTTTTCAAATTATTTTGAAATAATTTCATCTTGAAACATAATTTCATTGTCCTTAAATTTTTTTTTCAGGTATATACATTTAAAAAATCATATTTATGAAAAAAAGTCCAAAATAACCGATATTTTTTAAGTTAAAAAATTTATATTTATCTCATATATTTTTAAAAAATTTATAATAGTATTTTTAATTTTTTTAAACACCTTATGTTTAATATTATTATCAAATGAGATGATATTTTATTCTATCATATAACATTTTTTATGTATATGTTGTTTAATATTCACCCTATTAGTATGAGAACTTAGTGTACATATTATCTGACTAGTAGGGCCCAATATAGCCCCTTGATACACCTTTACATCACAAGAAAATAAATATATATGGATTTGGCTGAGGCCTTAAACATTTAATTTTAGATTTCTTGGCCGAGGACTCAATAGTATTTTGTAGATACCTTGACTTATTCTATCCATCATTATGATATAAGAAACAAATAATTCGTGGTAATATTTTACTAATAGAATATTAATGTTTTATTCTTATTGTCATGTGATTAGGGAAGTTTTTTTATTTTCTTCTATTCCTTCTATAATATGGAGAATAATGTTTTTTAATTTAATGAGATTATTTTTATTCAAATTTTTTTGTTTTTTATGTTTATATTATATTCTGGTGTATTTTTTAACCATACACAGAATCTTATCTCACGAAATTATTATATTTTATTATTCCCTAGGATGTAAAGATGTATATTATAAATTAAATAAACTGATAATCTATGAGTTTAAAGATGTTTTCTATATAGATTATATGTTTAATTTCATATCATTTTTTAATGTAAAACATAGGTTTGTATTTGGTTTATCAAAATCTACTAAAGTATTCGGTAATTCTTGATGAAACTAATATACATTATAATACAGTTTAATAATTTATAGAACCAGCTTTGAGATAAGACTATATGGGGTATATATATATTATATTAGATGATGTTTTGGAAAAACCATGGAAGCTAGATATAGAAAATAGAATATGGAAAAAAACACTAGGATAGATTTGTGTGTATGAAAATAAGAACATCCTAATTTTTTTGAAGTATAGATTATAAGGGTCTTAATAGAAAGAAATCATTATCTAGATACTACAAGTGGAATTTTTTATGGAATATATGTTCATAGGTTTAACAACTTTGCTAATATGCATCAGGCATGACTCGGTGTAACCAGGAACATGACAATGGGAGTTACTGTTCACCTAGTTTGACACACCCAAGTGGTATAATTATGATAATTAAAATATTCTTTATAAATAATATAATGGATTTAAATGTAAATATGTCACCAATGGAACCATAATTTTGATAATGAGATTATTTATGCATAATTTTTTAAATTTAGCAAAAGTGTTACTGGTGTGAAATTATGCTCTACGAATTGTCACATAAATTAGTGTATTAAATTATTTAGTAATGAATCCAACGGGAATGAATGAAAAGAATTTAAAAACACCTATTTCACGTATAGATTTAACTTTTATGTGTGTTAATGATATTGGAGGGGGATAAAAAACTTGATCTAATAAAATTATTACTATACTAGGACAATTAGATCCGGTTATGAGAAATAACCATAATCGCATAGAGAATCTGGATCCACAAAATGGTGTAGTAAGGGTTGACCATTTTATGTGATAAAAATATTCATAATTCATTGGGACTAAATTTTTTTATTTGACTAATTTCAAATATCCTTAATGAATATATTTCGTACATAAAAAATTAATCAAATAAATAAGTTTAACATTGTAGTTTATCATCCCTCAAGAGATACTGATCTATGATCGACGTTGATTCAAATAAAAAATCGGAATGAAAAAAAAAATTAATATAGAATTGATGTATTTTAATGAAATTATCATTTAGAAATATTTCCCTCAGGAACAATGATCGAATTTATTGAGACAATTCTCCAGTTTTTAAAAAAAGGTAATAAAAATGATTCCAATTATGATTCCAACATAATAAAGTTAGAATGTTATGATATGGATAACATATAAATAAAAATGGGAAATATTGACTGATTATTATATGGGTTAAAAACATTCATCTAAAGGGAACATGTCTCACAAACACTATCATAAATCAAATATATTGTCTCATTTCCTTTCAAGACCGAGAAATAAATCACAATTTCTTATGACATTAATGAAAAACCCGAGATGAATATGGTGGGAGAGGAATGAATGGATAATGGGATTGTTAAAAGGTTTTTAAATAATATGTGAAACTTTTGGAAGAATACACCTTAGTTTCTGATAAAAAGTAATTTGAGTTTTCTACATGTATAGAGAGGCATACTATCATGCTCATGATTTAATGGGAAATAACGAATCAACCGATGTTCAATGAAATCCATATTGGGAGATTGGAAACTATGAAAATGGTTGACCAAAGCTTCAAGGAAACCTGCCTAAAAAAGTCCATGGTATCCAAGACATGCTAATGTGACCAAGAAATAAGAGGTTGATGATCCTATGGAAGTGGTGTCAGTTACTTCAACCATCTTCATGAATTTAGCTAAATTGTTATTAGAATATGGGTCATCACATTCTTTTTTTATCATCCTAGTTTTCTATTAAAGATTATATATTTCCAATTAATATTTATAATGGTGTAACTAGTAATAAAACCTGACAAAACATAATTAAAACAATATCATGTTGATCATTTACTTTTATGAAACACAAACATGTTGAATTTGAATATTTTTTCATCATACCTATGTTTATTTTTTATATAATAATCTATATGAACTAGATTTTAAAATATACTGAAAAAAATATTGAAATGATAAATAAATGATGATTCATGATGAAGGTATGTAATTTATCATCATTAGAATGGTCACTGAATCCTCTCAGTCATATTAAGATTCACATCCAGTAGCTCTTATAAATGAGATTATTGGGGTTGAAGAAAAAAAAAATCATCTATGGATAATGAAAGAAATCATAAAATTTATAATGTACCTATTTTATAAGAACATATTAATGCATTTATAATTTATTTACCTGAACAACCTCTATAGTGGGATGTTATGATTGGATTTTATTTAATCCGTTATACATATCCAAGATCAAACACTCCTTATATAAGGGTTACTTTTGAATTATTGTTGTTGAAGAAACAACTAGAGGAGCAATGTAATAAGAGATTTATTTACCCCTATGTTTCTCAATTAGGATCCCATGTTATCATTGTAATTAAGAAAATGGATCCATGATGTTGTGCTTCATCTATAGTGAAATCAATGATATAAAAACAAAAAAAAATGTTTCATCTACATCACATTAATGATTTATTTGGTCGTCATCATGGAAGCCAATATAGTTTAAAAATTGAACACTAATAAGGATATCATTAATAGAATTTGAGGATTCCAGATATTGAAATGACATCATTTGGAAACATGAATGGAAATTATGAGTTTATAGTAACACCATTTATGATTGACCAATGAAACCTCTTATTTAATGAAACAAATGAACAGAGCATTAAATAAATATCGTGATAATATGGTTGTGGTATTTATTAATTATATATATATATATATATTCAATAATATATATGATTATCATGTGATCCTCTTGATGATTGTTAAGAAGATACATAGAATAATATATTTATGTTATATATTTTGTAAGTGTGAATTATTTCTTCTAACATCATTAATTTTTGATAATTTTTTCTCCAAGGATGAAATCTCAGTTTATCATTTCATGAAAAATGAATATTTAATAATGTTCTATACCAAAAAACATAGCTGAGGTAAATATTTTCATTGGTCTTGATTTTATATCTTTTTATCCAATATTACTCTTATGGAGTTTATATAACTTTTGAAAAAAATAATTTGATGAATTCTATGATGAAATTATTTTTAGTTAATGAATTATCTAATCAGTGCTCTACCATCATGAAATAGTTTATTTTTTATTAGAACCAATTAATCAAATAATGGACATGGTCTTTTAATTATGAAAATTATTTGATTTATTATAATCTAATCAAGTATGTTATGAAATAATGAATAGAACTATTAAACTCATATTCTTCAATTAGCAGTTGTAACGTTTTATATGAAGATATAAAGATACTATATCTATAGAGAATTATTTTAGATATATATAGATAATAAGAGTATAAAATATATATTCTTTAACAAGTAACTGAATATGAGATAGAGGAAATGGCTTGAGATAATCACTGACAATGATTATCCAATACACACTCACCCAGGAGTGGAAAATAATCTAGTAGATGAATTGAGCATGAAAGATCATAGAGATTTAATGAAAATGAGTATTATAAGGGATATTTTGTTCATGTATCTATTGAAGATAGATATTTTAATTATCATGAAAGGTGACACATCACTATAATTTCAATTATTTTCTCGACCATTTTTATAGAAATCGATTATATGACCTCAATCTAATGATGAGAATTTTTATGGAAAATTATATCTATGAATAATCAGGAAGTGAAAGAGTATGTGTATGATGATGGAATTTTGAAATTTGGGAGGATGGTTTGTTTTCTGTATAGACCCAAGATAAAAATGGAATTATTAAATTATTATTATATCAGGAATTTTACTACACCATAATAGCATTAATATGTATAAGGATCAGAAAGAATATTTATGATAGGATAATTTGTATCATAAAATTGCAGATTATGTGTCAAGATGTTTAGACGTTCATCAAGAGATGGATAAAATATAAAATCTTTGAGTAGTCTTGAATCCTCCTAATATTTGTAAATGGAAATGGGACGATATTATTATGGTTTTTGTTACTATAAGACCAATAAACAAAATAATGAGTCACTGGATATGGGTAATTGTTGACCAGCATACCAAATAAGATCATTTCCTCTATATAGGGGATGCTCCTCTAATATATAGACTTCCAAAAATCAATATTAATGATTTTGTAATACTTTATAAAATTTTTGATTCATTTTTTATGATTTTGATCCTATATTTACCTTGAAATTCAGGAAAATTCATTAGAAATCATTGGACAATGGGTTTTGATTTGAGTAAATATTATCAAAACAAAATTAATGGGATGTATAAAAGATCCATTCTAACATTAGAATACATGTTTAGATAATTATAACATAATATTAAGTATTTTTATTTTAAAAATAACATTTATAGAAATGTGGGTAACCCAATGCCATATATAAAATGAATCAAACCATAATAATGTTAAAAGGTGTCATTCAAAACAAAATTTAGAGAATTAGAGTGATCATGATAATAAATATAGAATTTAATGTATTTTTCCTACATGTACATATTATCATGGATGATCACCTATAAACCGATGGCCATCTTTTAAGTGGTATTTATGTGTTCCTCAACCTATTTTTTCCACTCATTAAATTCAAGAATGCAAATATTAATATTTTTTATAAATCCATTTAGCATGGTATTTTTATAGACAACTTGATGATATATTTAAAACATTATATAGATTTTCTTATTTGAGATGTGTATTAATAAGGAATCCTCAAATATCTCTTTTTTAGTGTGATGGGTAATATCATGGATTGATGGACATTATACTACCACCTTATATACACCCTTCAAAACTCATCCATTTGAGACCATTCTTTGGTGTGAAGGGTAATCATTAATAGTTCAAGATTCCACCATTGGTCTTATATCCATACTCATAATTTTTTTTTCATTTTGAACTATATTGATATAATTGGAAACCTACTATCCAGACATAACATGATAACACATACCATCCTCTTTAAGTGTTGATTCACCAATCTAACAACATTTTTCTATTTTTTTCATTCCCCATAGATCTTTTAAAATGGCCTTAGTTATGTTGAAGTAATCCTTTTGGGGTAGTGTTCACATACATTATTTTTTTTAATTTAATTACTTAAATTTCACAATATGAAGAATTATATGGAATGAGATGTTAAAAAACCAATTTTTAGGATGAAGTTGGTGAGAGGAAACTCGTAGTCCCATTACCTTTAGAGAAAAAACAGAAAACGTAATGACTATTCAAATACATATCAATGTAACTCGATGTATAACAAATTATATACTAATAAAATATGAATGTATTAGGAGTGTCCTGTGGGAGATCATGTTTCTTTGAAAGTATCTACATTTATGGGAGTGATATGAATCAGTACGAATGTAAAACTGAGCTCTAGATAAGTAGGACATTCTGAATTTATGGATATAATTAGAGTTGGGTCTTATCATTTTCATATTCCAAATATCCATTATAAAGTACACAATGTGTTCCACTCCACTTTGTTTAGGAAGAACATTACATAAACAAGGCATGTACTTAGTTTTAAGGGAATAGAATTGGAACATAATATATCCTATTATGAAGATCATATCATGATTATAGACACTAGAGAAGATGTTTTGAGGAATATAATTACTTGGTTGGTAATGGTAGATTGAAAAAAAAATTAATGAAGTGATGGTGGAGCATCATAAAATGAAATAAAATAACTATCTATTTTGTCAAGGTAAATGTCTAGAAATTTCAATGGTGATGTTTAAATAAAATAAAAAAAATTAAAATCATATCATCATAAGTTATGCCTCATTTTAATGTAAATAGTTGACTCTACATATAGAAACATGTTTAAAATATTAATAAACAATAAAATTATAAAGATGGATTAGTAATGTAACCATTATGAATAGTACTATGACTAATTGAATAGTATCATCACCTATGAAAGTATAAATAACATTCCATGGTCTTATAAATTAAAATATGATATATTTGTATCATTTAATAAGTATATATATGTTTTAATGTTGATAAATTATGAGTTGATATTTTGGTAAAACATAAAAGTTTATTTATAATGTTTTACTCAGAAGATTAGGAGTCAGGAGACCATACTCCCATTGAATTACTATAAAAAAGATAATGTACATAAAATAATATCATGAATAAACTCTACAATGGTGAGTATAAACTGCTCCGTCCTGATCAGCTTGGGCAAGACATTTACAATACTCAGGAAAAACAGAAGACCAACTAGAGTTGACCTCCAAAATTTCTTTCTTTGAGGGGGAATACACTACTTGATTGGCCTCCCGATTGAAATGTGTGACTTATAGAGATAAAAATTCCATATGACGAAGAAAATATCCCTAGGTAGATAACATATTCCATTTAACATTCTGTGATCTATATTTGATAATCTGGACTGCAACAGACGAGTCCGAATCAATCCATAAGTCATGCCAACCATATTGCATGACATGCCTGACTGCTTTTATCAATGCCTAAAGTTACACTTCAATTGCATATCCATTTCATATAGAAGGGAAAAAATACTTTCACAATGCCTTATTAATTAAAAAACACACCACCACATCCAGAAGGATCGGATGCTCCAATAGATTCCACGTCATCGTTAACCATAGTCCATCGAGAGATGGGTGGTATCCATCTGACATACTTCATCATCATTGGATTCATCATCCTACCATTGACTCCAAGTGATCTTAGAAAAATCAAATCAGAGACCTCATTTTTCATGGAACCAATCTGCACTTTATGAGTATTTTGAATTTCCTGATGCAAGAAAATAACCCCAACATTAAAACATTTCTTGGCATTACTGAATAGAAGATAATTTTTTGCCTTCCAAATGAATGAAATAACACTGATATAAGCAGCAAGTAGAAGCGACCCGATCTTCTCCTGCATGCAGTCATGCATATGGACAGAAAAATCCCATCAATCGATGGTCTATTGAAAGAGCAATAGAAAATATGTTGTACATATGTACATAACCTGTAAGAAAATTTAAATTATGAAAAGAAATGTGAGATAGATTCATCCTCCTCTAAACATAATATGCAGATAGAGGCCAGGTGTATCCTAGTACGCTGCAAGTGGACCTGTAGTGGTAGCCTATGCATCCATATTTTCCAGATTAAAATTGAGTGAGTGGGTGGAATAAAAGCCTTGTAGAATTCAGTGACCCAGTGTGGAGGGTTCAAGAGACACCATAATTAATACTATAGAACCCCTTTGTGGTGAAACTACCAAAAAGGTTGGGCATCCAAACCAAAATGCCACATTCACTAAAGTAGTACCTTGAGATTTCAGGATGAATTCTACTGGGTAGCATCCCATGGATATATGGATTCTCATTAAAGGCAGAAATTATAATCTGTTTCCATGAAGATGGAATGATAGCATCATCCCCAATGGGCCAATAAATATGAGGTGTAGTCCAACAATTCAGATGTGACTATTTACACACCATCTATTTAGAACAGGCCAATAGGTCAGTATATGATTTTTTAAGAGTAGGCCATACAGACGAACTTATATAATTGGGATAACCTGCAAAAATTTTCTCAACAAACCTACTGACAAGAAAATCCAGAGAGTTATCAGCGATGGAATATAGCTTCCATATGAAGTTTTTAATCATAGCATCATTCGAGAGTCTAATATCTTTGATTCCAAAACCACCCATACTGGTAAGTTTGATGTTGTCCTTCCAGGCCACAGTAAAAAGTTTCCATTCATGAATTGACCTAGTCCGTATGATTTTTCTGATTTTATGATTAAATTATTTGATAATAGCTATGTGCCATATATATAAAGAGAAAGAATACACAAACATTAACGTTATCTCTGAATTGACAATACATATTCTATATACCTCGGATAGACTCTTCCCCTTCAATCCTGAAAAGTGATTTGTAATCCTATGTGCGATATTATCCACGTAACATCTCTTAACACTGACCTAAAAAAGTGTTACCCCAAGGTAATTAAAAGGAAAATATTTTATTTTAACCCCAAGCTTACAAGAAATTCTGACATTCTATGAAGTTGATATTCCTCCTCCAAAGATGACAAGTGATTTACCCCAACTAATAACCCAACCAAGAAACCTTATCATAGTGTGAGAAGATTCCCTTCATTCATGATATTGTTCATTTATTTATATTTTTATAATTACAATAATGATTTAAAAGAAAAATATTTTCATAAAATATAATTAAAAATTAGTATTTTTTATCATATGATAATAAGTTCGTTTTTTGAAACCTTAATGATTATTTCAATGATCCAAAAGAGCATCTTCAATATTCAAATCAATATATTTTGTGTAAATGATTATTTTTAAAAAATTAATTTATAATATTTGGAATAATATTTTCATTAAAATATTTTTTTTAATTTAAAACAATGTAAATTAATTTGGGGAATGATTTATGTATTTTTCTAAATTAATTAATTTTTGGTGGAGTACTAAAATATAAAAAATTAGGATTTTTAATAAATACATGAAATCTTGGGTCATTGATGGTGTATAGATAATTATATCCCATAATCTTGAGCTATGAAATATTATTATAATATATTTACAGATATTTCTCATAGAATGCATATTCATTATATAAAATAATAAACTAATGAATATAATAATGAGAAAAAACTCTCTTCTCCACTATAATTACCACCCCTCAACACCTCTTAACCTCACACATCATAAGCCTATAATATTATCCAATTTAATCCCAATAAATATATGATGTCATTTCTACACCTCTTGTAGGGTACTATCTATAAAATGATCAAAACTAATTTCTCTAATGTCGGTTTCACAGATAACAATTGAAGGTGTAAAATTGCCTTTTTTCCTTCATTATTTTATATTCATGTTCTTTTCTTTGCAAAGCCTTTAATTAAATTTTTTATCAAAAAAATCATGATAAAACAATTATATTCTATATAATTTAATTTTATTATGATTACTGTATGTCCACCGTCAATTATTTTCTCCTTCCCTTTTCATTCATAAAATTTAAAAATTATCTACGAGGTTCCCACTTACCACCATTGTGGATGACATGTTTTTGTTTTTAAATTCCTCCTTCAAATGTAGTCATAAAAATTATTTTTATAAAAGATTATTATATATGTTATAAATCCTATATTAGTTTTTGATCAATTATATATTCATGATATTAATTAATAAACCAAATCTACTTTATGATGATTAAAAAAACTAATTAATATAAACAGTTATCATTAATATTTTATCCAACAAATCATCATCAAAATTGAAAAAATGATATATAAGACCATTTCATATTATATATGTCCATTAATTACATTTAATTCAGAAAATGGTAATATATTATAAATTTACATTAGTTTTCACTCATATATACATGTCAAATGATCAAGAAATCAAGGGAAAAAAATATTATAGAATGACAAAATAATATCATATTACTCATCAAAACAGACATAAAAAAATAAAATAAATATATAATAAATAAAATAAATAGATAAAATGTAATTAATTAAATATTTAATAGATTAAATTTGACTATCTACTTTTTTTAGTACAAGTGAGTAACATATTTGTATATATATTAATCGTTTATTCATGATCCTCGAATATTCATTCGCCTTACGATTCATCTCTCATTAACCCATTGTAATTATTCAAAAAAAATTATATTATTATTAATAAATTATGTATATATTTTAAATAAACTTGTATCATGATCCATTAATCATTCTTTAATGGGGGAATACATGTTTTATAAGGTTCCATTTTCAATTTATCCATATAAAATTCCAAATTAATGGGTATATCCCAAATTCATTTTCATTTTATAATTCACTCCAAATCTTTTATAAGGAACAAATATTTTTCATGGATCCATATTTTCTTCATGAAAATATGTCTTTATTATTTACTATTTTTATATATAAAGATACTAAATTATCACCTTTAATGAATATTTTGTATTTTCCCTCAAATGACACAGAAGCGACCAACTTATAAATTATCGTAAAAACCATTATTATATTTTTTTACTACAATTGGACCTCATTTTTTCCTTAAACAGAATTTAATTTTCATAATATTTCATTTTATTTGATATTAAATATTAATATATAATTTTACGGTTAATAAAAATGATTTTCATGAACTCTTCATTATAAATTAAAAAATATCATTTCTCTCAATAATATCATATTGTTTTTTATAGAGTATTTTCAACTATTTCAACACCATATATTGAATATTATGGTTTATTAGGTTTGTTATATTTTATATCATCAAACATATTTTATTATGGTTTTTATTAATTGTTTGAATAAAGATATTCAATCATGACACCATTCACCATATTACTCAGAATGGTAAGTGATTCTGTTTACATGTATGAAAATGTTATGTGTATATTGTTTATATTCCACACCATTAATTTGAAAAATTGAATTGGAATTAAGATATTATATGAGTGGCACTCTATATCCCCTATATTCATTGATAGGTCTCATTAGACAAAACAGATAAATATTTGACTTAGGATTTTACCATTTATTTCCAGATCTCTTGGCCAAGGCCTCACCTGTATGTTTTAGATTTCCAACATTATCCCTTCCATAAACGTGAAATTATAATTGATAATAGAATTTAGTGTTATAATATTACAATATCCAATATTATGTCTTCTTTTGAAGTTATTAGGTAATTATTTTGATCATATATTATACATAAAATATTGTGAGCACAACAATGTTTCAATGTCTTGTGATTTATGTTATTCACCTTGAATTATTCCTTATGTTTATATTATAATCCAATATATTTCATACCATTAAAGATCCTCTTAGATCAACCCTATGTTTTATTTTTCCCCAGTATTAGATTATGATTGTTATAAAGAACATGCAAAGACAAAAAAAGAGTATATGGATGTTTCCGACGAAGTTTCTATATTGTATTTCAAATCATGTTGTACTATAAAACTTCTGTTTTTATATATTTTTCCAATGATAGTAAACTATTTTTTCAGTCAGGATGTCATTTCCTTGTTTATTATACCTATTTAATAAATTATGAAACTGAACTAGGGCTATTAGGGTTGAGGAAATTAAAAATACCCTCTATAAACTCCACTTGATCATGTACAATGTAGAATAACAAGTTTTACCATCAGATGAAATTATATTTGAGTAAACTACTACTATTGAAATACGGCATTAACACCCACATATATAATTTCTCCTTGAGAAGTAGAATATTGATTTTCTAAATTTCAATTTATTCCATACAAATTTTATGAGAAACCCCCAAAAATTGTTCTTGAAACCCACTTATCCCTAATGGTTGGGAAGGAAACTATCAGGGATGATTCTTAACTGAATAGAACATTGTATATATAAAAAACCATTCCCCAAAACCATAATCCATTCTTCCTAAAACACCCTATTTTCTAATATCCTAGTACTGAAATAGAAAATTAGATAGTCATTTCAATAATATTAACCTTTTTTACACCTCATGATATGTCAATAAACTAAATCTTGTGACCATGTTATAACAAAACTAAGATAAATATTTTATAGCTTGTTAATTACATTATTAAGTTGGAATTATTATATGTAATCCCATCCTAAAGGTATATATAGTTCATTATTCATTGTAATATTGATACATATATGATATCATACATTATGAATATATAATAAAACATTATACATAAAAAATCTAATAATATGCATCATAGAAAAATAATAAAAATGTTTCATCATCATATGATATATGGAAAAATATAAAGTGTTAGATCAAATTGTTAGTATGAGGTATTTATAGTGGAAACTATCATTAATAATTGAATATATTCTATATTTAAAGGTAGACAACTGAACAAGAATTTCATTAATAAAAATAATAATAATAATGAAATGAATCCATATATATTTTCACATTTAAAATCACATCAATAAAAATAAATTAATATTAAATGATGAAAGTTAATAATTATAGAATACATCTATTTTTCACATGATCCAAAACCATATTCACCATTCTTAGGATAGTTTAATCTATTGGTAAACACAGGATTAATTATATTTTTACTAATACATCCCATGAAACTGATTACTCATTGTAGGGATCGCTCTAACCAAACCTCATCCAGGACATCCCATTTATTTAATTACAAATATATCATATAATAAATATAGTTAATGTACAATGAGTCTTACCAAATATTTATATTTAATAAAATATACCGTTTTATGAATATTTATAAAAATTAATTCAATAAATTTAAAATTCAACAACATATTTAAAATTGAATAAATTATTTACTTTAACTATATTCATCATAGAATAATATATAAATTTTAGAGAAATTATTTTTACAATTAATGATCTTAACAATAAATTGATTTTTTCAATGGATCGACAACAATCTGAAAAGAATATCATATTATACAATAACATTTATCTATTGTTAATTTTCATGTCATATCCCACTTGATGAAATAATTATATGTGAAAATAATAATAAAATTACTAATGAATACATAATGATATAACTTGTTCATAATATAATATATACACAAAATATATGTAAATTGATGAATAAAACATCTCTCTAAAAGGTAGATTCAGATTAAATGTCACAAAAACTATATCACTGAAGTGGGTGTTAATCAACTGAATATATTATTTCTATCAAATATATTTCCAAAATTATTTTAATGAAATATAATTAAATCATAAGTTATATCATAAATAATTTTATCATGAAATAATCAATGAATTAGGTGTTGAACACAATTAATGGATATTGTGCTCATAAATCCCCTACTACTTGTAATTTTTTGAATCGTAAGCCCCGTAAGAGAAATATTTATATAATTAAACATTTAATATGATAAATAAATTGATATTAATGATTTAATATATCAAATAAACGTATTTATAAATGAAACATAAAATATAATGGTTAATTAAACATATATTTCAATGATGTAAAAATGAGATATGGAAACCATAACCTCACATCTCTCTTTAGGGGTTCAAAATTTATCATCATGTATAATGGATTATTTATTTTTAAAAATATATTATATATTTATAATAAAACAAATAATAACATTAATTATACTTTAATAACATCTTCCCTCTAATTCATTATTAAATTTTGATTACATATCATTGATTTGGGTGCAGGCATTTCATGGTATAACGATCAGTTGATTGATGTACATTTATAGATTTTTTTACATGAAAAATATAGAATAAGTGAAATTAAATAGTATTCATGAAAAGTTAATGTTTAAATAGTCCCATATATCAGTTTAATTTCTGTTAAGAGGATGATTCATTTGATAAACTATTAATGATATATGTTTAGTACATTTTTTTGAGTTTTTTAGATCATCAAAATCAAATTTTTTAGTATTTACGTTTTATATATATTTTTTCAAGAACATGGAATAACATTAAAAATAAATTTTACATTATAATTTGACCCTAATAATAATTTTATGGACATCTACAAATATGGTAATGGAAAACCAAACATCATTATTCACAAAGACGACTACCAACCATAATTTGGAAAATGAATTTGTTTCATTGAATTAGAGGATATAATTAATATTATTTATATAATATATTAAATTTTATATATAAAATTACACTATATAAAATATTTTTTATTTACTAAGACTTTATGAATGAAGGAGAAAAAGAAAATGTATAAGATGAAATTAAAATATGGGAGGGATTTTGATAAAATTGCCTCTTGATTGTCACTTCAATGGAGGATTCTATAGAGGCATTAGAATTGGACATTAGTTGAGACTATAAAAAATAGATGTTATGATAGTTTTAAGGAAATTTATTGAACAAATATGAGCATACTCATGGTTTTGAGGAAAATTGTGTTGGGGAGGGGTCATATTTATACATGATTATTGGTAGATTTTACGTATTAAATAGTGATTATTTTATATTTAATGTCAACTAAATTTATGTTGAATTAATTTCCCATGTTTTTAGGATAATCAATGTATTCATGTCTTGTTAGGGTCAAAAAAACCCCCAAAAACATTTAATTTTTTAGTTTATTTCTACTATTAACCTTATAATTAAACCCACAACATTATTTAAATTATATTGCTGTAAATAATCATTTTTACAAAGGAAAAAATTTATACCTAAAAATATAAATCACAATATATCATAATATTTAAATTTTCATTCCTAATATGGAATCCAATTTATATAATTCAATTCATTAAATTGGTAAAATTATATTTAAAATTTACCATGGAAACAGGACGACAATGTAGGTTTTAAAGATAAAATCCTCAAATGATTAAAATGTTTTCATATGAAAATTATATATTAATATGATATAAATGACTCATATTGTATTAATACATTTATAATTGAAATTTTTTACTTTTAAACAAAATAAAATAAAATTTTATATGTTATAAATTAATCAGTATTGATGGGAATATTAAAATTAAAATATTACATACTAAATATATTATAATTAAATTATACGTTCTATCAATTATATTGTACGAATTATTAAATACAAAAAAATTTATAATTTATAATTTTAATTATAATATATCACCAATAGTAATTAAGTTAAAATATATAAATATAATATTCCAATATTGACAAAAATATAAAAAAACATTCTTTATGTTCAATACATTTTTATTTTCATTTTTAATTAGTTGGAAAATGTGGATTAAGTTTTATAAAGATGTATAAAATAAATTTTCATAATTTAAATGATATCATTCACTCACCCATTTCAATATATTTTTGAAAACTACCAAAATTAAATTATAATATTTTATCGATTGTTTAAGTTCAGTGTTTTTTTTAACATAAGCTATCAAACATAGTTTTCATTAAAAAAATATAATGGGATACATTTTTCCATTAATAAAATTAATCTGATCAATTTTTAAATGTGATAAATAATTATGGATTTGACATTTTAAATTACAGTTGTGGAAATATTACAATGTAAAAATAGTTAATAATACATTAACATAATATTTGGGAATGGAAAATTTATGGTCACCAAATAATTTGGTTTCTATAAAAGTGATAATTATTAGGATAATATAACATGTGAATGGGAATGAAATGAAATTATAATGTTTTTATGGAGGATTATATTAAACATTGTTATCATAGAATTTACCCTCACAAAAATATCAATCTATTATAAGTAAAAGTAGACATTTATTTCCTTATAAAAACATTAAATGTAAATAGTTTTCCTAAAAATTATAACTTTTTATACTTTATTAATAATTTTACCTCTTAATGTAATAACTTATTTAAATATATTAATTTTTTTGGTAGATATTTTTCTTTTAATCACTCTCCCCAAAAACAAATACTTTTCTCCAAAATGCAATTTAATATTTCAATTATCAATTAAAATTCAAATTATTCTCTTTATCTTAATCATATAGAGTTATTAAAATGAAATTTCAATATTTCATTCGTATTATATAAATAAAAAATATTTTACACTAAATAGGACATAACATCGGATGGTGGTTTTCAATTAAGACTTTTCACCCTTTGGTTGTGTGTTCAAGTCCTTTGCACATGCCAAAAGCAACCGACATTCATTACACATTATACGTGTCCATTTTCTATTAATATATTAATAAAAATATTACAAAATTTGATAAATAACATTAATATATTCATTATTAAATATGTAGCTGAACCTCAAATTTATTATATTACCTTAATTTTTTTACTCATATAATTCTTCATTCTTGTATAGAGTCATTGGTATATCAGTGACATGATCTGTTATCATGTCATATTTTTTCCCAAAAATCAATATACAAATATTCTATTCTATGAATGATGTAATAAAATTTATTTTTAACAGATCATGACCTCGATAAAGTGATAAAAAATCATTCTGTTTTTACTACTTTCTGAAAAAGGAGGTTTGCATAGGCTATCCAATATGAATAAGCTCATTAATATTATATCCTTTACTAAAGATAAACACAAAATATTTCATAAATTTATAACTTTAAGAACATTTTAAAATATTAAAATAAAAAAATATTTGAAATATGGTCCTTAAATTTGAAAATAATGAAATGATTAATCTCTCAATAATATAAAGTTTTTCTAAATATTCACACAACAAACATGTGAATATTTTTATTATATATTCTCTTAAAAGATGCTAATAACTTTAATTACCATGAATCCTTATTGAAAACATTCATTGTTAATTATTCTTTATTTAAATAAATATTTATTTGATATTTTTATTAAATCAAGAATGTTTTAACCGCCACGATTGGGAGTTAAACCCCATTTTAGAAAACTAATTAATGGTTCCCATGTATTGAGTATTATCCAATTTACAATATCTTTATATATAAACTATTTATACCAACTCAATTTTCACTTTATATGGATGATTTTTTGATATATTGTTCCCCCAATACTATATTTCTCATGAATGTCAATGTTCCACAAAATCACATACCTTGGTACCATTCAACAAATTCTTTTTAATGAATTCTGAAAACGTACTTATATATAACCACAAAAATTTCGTAATTCCGAAAAAAAAGAAATTTTTATAAATATATTGAAATTTAATAATTCGTATTTCAAACCATAAGAAATTTAATCATTACACGCCATCTATACTAATAGTATAATCCTATCCATTATCTATTTTCTTCATTTATGGAGTGTTCATTTTATTCTGGGGCCATTCATTTCATTAGTGTCCCTATCACTAATGACAAAGCATTGTATATTGGAAAAAATATCTTGAAGATGCAATCAAAATCAATGTGTCATTTGTCTCCACACATGTAACAATAAAAAATCCATTTAAGAAAAAATATGTTTGTGTCTTTCAACAGTTATCACATATAAGAAATATCCTTCTTTCTCTTATTTATATAATACAAATATTTTCATGCTATCAAATTCTTCAGATATATTAGTTACGAACCATATGTCTTGGATAATTACATATATTTCCTTTTATAACATGACATTATGTCTTCCTATGATGAAAATTTTTGGGTGACTACATCATATAGAATTGTTGGATTCAATCCATAAAATAATTTATCATTACTAATATATGTATCTTGTTTATTGATGATATCCACATTCATTATTCTAGTTTACATTTCAAAATTGGGAGATTCAAAATATTAAATCACATAATAATGTCACATAATCTATAATCCAAATACTAGTTAAATACTTATCATAAATTAAAAAACATTATTATATGTAATATCAAAATCATAAAAATGGTTTCTTGGGTATGGTTTTACATAATTATCCTAAAATCATATCTTATAGTTATGTTTTGTAACCTATATTTTCATAAATCTAATATCCAAGGTTTCTAATAAACTTCTTATAATGGTGACTATAATGAACTACACCCCAGTAGCCCGGAGATGTTGGTTTACATTATTATATTAGATTGATTACAAGGAAGAACATCCCAAATTACTAATTAGTTTATTTTTATTGGTATAAAAGATAAATTCGTGATTACCATTTTCATTAGGAATAGAATATAAAACAACCTAAATAACAAAAAATAAAAAAATACATCTTCTGCGTCTAATTTAATGCATTAATATTCCAAATATAGAAGGAATAAAATTAATCTAAGAGATTAAATTATTATTAAGGATTATGTAAAACTGAATATTTCATGAGTTAATGATCTTAATAAACATGTGAGGGTAGATAACTGAACACTCATTGCATTTAATGAATAAAATGACAATAAAATGATTCATTATATTTTCTCACAATTAAAATATCATGTATAATAATTACTAAATGACATGTTATGGATTTTTTTTAATTGTGTATGTCATGTATCTAGTGTACGAACTATTATATTCAAGACCTTTCATAATACAATAAATTTATATAGGTAAAACCCCAATTAGGACATTCTTAAATGGTTCATCCCATGAGAATAGTGATGCATCGGGGGGAAATATATACAAGGAAAGACAGATTTCTTCTAGAACAATGAATTTTTCATATATAAAATAATAAAATTATTTAATATACTACATGAATTATCAAATAAATTTATTGAATTAATGATATGGATATATCATTATATCCATAATTAATCAAATTTATTTCAATGTAAACACAATTTTGAAATTGTAATAAATTTTACAATATAATTATATCTATTGTAATTTAATATCTATATTTAAAATGAATTAATTTTTTAATGGAAAAATATTATAGTAAAGTGATTGTTTTAGTATAAAATAAGCCATCATAAAAAAAGTAATGATGTAAAATAACACTAATCAGTTGGTAATTTTTAAGTCAAATGCATTTGGAATAAATAATTAAAAGTGAAAAATAAAATACAACAAGGAATTAATAAAAATGATATTACGTGATCAATGGACTGTATATACACCACATAAATTTGAATTGGTTCATAACAGTAAATAGGCCTCATAAAAATTTATATTGAAATTGAATCCCCTACAATGTCCATATCGTTGAAGTTAAAGGTAATATAATCAATATATTATACTAATAAAATGTATAAAAACATAAAATTTTTAATTTATAACATATATCGATCAAGATTTATACTTTATATAGTCTAATAATGACCTAAAAACATATTAGGAGTTTAAACCATTGAATGTAAATTCATATCAGAAATCCCTTAAGTCTTGTTATCAGTCTAATGGTAATTCCGTAATAGTAATAATTATATAATAAAAAATATTAAACACATTGGAGATAACCATATTAATAATATTATATATTAAAGGGATTTATCTACTAACCACTCATAAGAAATAAGTGACGAATAATGCATATATATCTCACAGATTTAAAAGTGAGATGACAATACCCACACCTCATGTTTCCCTAAACTATGACATACATTAACATCATGTATAATGGTTTAATGAGTATAATAAATTAATTTATGAAATATAACCATATCTATGATACCATATATGATAAATTTTTTAAACATACCACTAATTATTTAATATTATTTCATTAACATTCCTTGTTTTGGGTGCCATCATTTCATGGATTCAGGGTCAATGCTTTGTGTATATTTTTAGATTATCATGTTAGATTTAAATAAAAGTATATAAATTAAATGAAATTTTACTCATTCAATTATGTATGTTAAAATTTTCACATATATGAGTTTTATTTCTGGCATGAGGACGGTTTATTTGATAAATTGTTAATGATAAATGTTTATTTTATTTTCATAGTTTTCCCCACATCAAGAACTATTTAGGGTTAATTTCAAATTAGACTTTATATTAGTTTCAGAATATAATATAGGTTATAAAATAACTTATAAAATCTAATTTATCAATAATAATAATACTTTTATGATCATCCTTTACTTTTATAAGGGAAAACAAAAAATCAACATTCAGGGAGTTGGTTTACCACCATAATTTTAAAAATTGTTACATTTATTTGAATTTGATATGGTAATAAAATGAATAGATATATGTTATTCTACTATACATACCACATTTTTTTATATTCAATATTCAATAATTACAATTACATTATCAATGGAGTTGTTGAGGGGAAGGTAGATGAAAAAAATAAAATAAATGAGGTGGTTTGAGAAAATTATCTCTATAATATCACATCCTTTAATGATACATTAAATACATGGGAACTGGTCATTTAGTGTGGCCATATATAGTTTATCATGATTATAGTTGGGGTGAGTGAGATTTTTTTGATACTTTAGGATCTTCAAGGATTTTAAGGGAAATAAGTTGGTGGAGAGTTACTTAAAAATTAAGAGGGAATTATGAGATAAAATAATTATTTTTTAATTTTTACAGACATGAAAATTTAGGTGGAATTAGTTTCACTAACATTAGAATATAATTAGCTTTCTAAATGATTTTTATGTTATATTAATAAATAAACATACAATTTTTTTTATTTTTTAGGTTTTTTAATCATTTAATATTTTCACTAAACATGTACAATATTTTACATATAATCTATTAAATCCTTTATTTTTAGTTGGAAATGATTTATCCTTATAAATAAAATGACAATATATTATAGTATTTTAGATATGATTCAAAATATCTAATAAATGTCAATAAATTCAATACGAATTTTTTTTAAATGGGATGAAAGATTAATGTCTAAGATACGACTACAATACATGTATTTGACGTAAAATAGTTCAAATATTGGATATTTTTTCTTATAAAAATTATACCTGAAAATATTTTTAATAAATTTTTTTTAATGGATGTATTGTTGATTCATATTTTCCTTCAAAAAAATTTACACAACAATTTTACATTATAAATTATTTATATGAAAATTCAATTTTCAATTAATATTCAGTATTTATAACTATTCAAAAAAAAATTAAAATTCGCATAAAAATACAAAAAATACAACATAATAACATTTTTATATTATTATTTCAATAATTAGTTTTTATATTAGTATATAAAATTAATTAATGTTATAAAATTGCGATTTAAAAAATGTGTTCCATTAAATGGTGGAGATGTTTTGTTTTAGAAAAATTTAGACTCTTATGCTTCAAATTTGATTAATTATTATTTTAATCATAAAAAAATATTTTATTATTATGAAATAAATTTCATAAAACATACATCTTAAAAATATTATTTTTATCTTTTAAAAATAGTTATTAATTTAATTTAATATTGTAAAATCCCAATGTGGGGATATAAATAAAAAACATCATTAAAGTATAATAGTGCATTATTTTCATGTCTAATTTAATTGGAAGCTAGTGAATTAATGTTATAAACATGTGTAAAATAAATTTTTATGATTTAGTTAATCTCATTCGTTTTCAATAATTCAACTCTATGAAGATGAATCTCATAAGTAAAAAATAATATTTAATCATTTCATTAATCTTATTGTTCTATATAATGTAATCTATTCAACAATGTTTTGATTAAACTCTTTGGGTGCTACACAAATACCTAATCACTAGAATCAAAGCCTCCTCCAAACACCTGGATCTGGACTCCTCTTATATAAAATGATTTTGGGGAACGTGAAAGAGTTTCATTAATCTAATATGATTTTAACATATGCTCAATCTCCACTGTTGAAAATAAAAAATCTCCAACATTTTGGGTTTACTAATCATTAATTGAGAAACATTACATGTATCTCCCACTATAAGATAGGACACAACCGATTTTCCTCCTGTTGGACAATAAGAAATAGTGTCCACCATAGATTTATAACACCCTAGACATGAGTATTTGTTGGCATCACTGAAAACGTAGCTCATGCAGAAATCAAATCAAAAGTGATCTTGATCTATACTATATATAACTATGTATCTATATCAAATAATCTCCCCTCATACATGAAAAAAATATCTCAATGATATGCATGAAAATATCACTTTTAGAAAATTTCTTCATCAATCGTTTCAACCCTTCAATGATTGGCCATAATAACCTATTGATCATAAAATTCATGGGATACTCATGGATGAAAAGTAATATCCCTTAATGAAAACACAGATAACAACCTACGACTAACATCATGGAACTTAAAAAATTTCAATTTAATATATTCATTTTATTTTCCCAAAACACCCAAATAAAATATGATCTTATTAATCATAATTCATTTACTAATCCATTCTCTCTACCCCACAAACAAGTCCACCAATTTTTTTTTCAAATGATACAATTTTCCATGCACTATATCTCAATGGTACCTCAAATCTCATTAACTAGCCAGTCTCACATGTCTATTTCATCCACCATGGTCAACTGTCACTACTACCATACTAACCCATACTATCCTCACTATCCTAGCTCTAATCTTCATCATATCCATCATAAAAAACCACAGATACCACTCTTACACAACATCAACCCCTTAATGATGACACAATAAAAGAAGAGATTTAATGACCCCTAATTCCCACCCCCTATAGGCCCCAAGTTGGTTAATAGCTCCGAGGGCATAAAAATCCCATAATTTGGGAGGCATTACCCTATAAAAACAAGTAGAATCATTTTATTGGATTATTAACGCCAAATGTCTCCATGAGATGATATAAATATAAATCAAAAACCATCCCATAATTTATTAAGAAAATAATATTGATATATATAAAATATTCCTATGAAAAAAATGGAATTTCTATAGCTGCAACTCAATTGAATCTTTAACAGAACCCATAATGTCCATCATCACCCATAACATCCTCCAAGAAAAATGAAATAAAATTATATATTTAGGGTGATTATAACATTTATACTTAGTAGGGACATAACAACGGACTCAAGTGCACATTTTAAAAAAGCATAGATATTATCTAGTAAAAAAATAATAGAACATTGTACAGAAAATGAGGTCAAATTTTTAATCGGTTCCTCACCATGGATCACTCAACAAATTATTAATCAAAAAATATAATATAATATCAAAATCATAACAATGAATGGATCCTCATAAAACTTTACCTCTAATTTTTTATATTGTTTCACAATTTATAATGTCCCATGCTCCTATCCCTTGCAATCATTTCACATCACATCTCCCTAACAATAACATATTCCTCACATAACATCATGGTACATTATATTATGTCCTAATGACATATGGTACAACACATCACAAATCTTCGTAAGGATACATTGGATAACAAATCAAATCTCTTCATGAAGACATATGGGATAAAAAACTATCACATACTAATGAAACATGTGATCACACATCACATCACACATGAGAAAACATAGGCCACACATCAATGGAAAATGAGGAGTGGGGTTGTGTGGGTAGAAATTTTATTTTTTTCTTCTATATTGGTTGATGAGGAAATCGCCCTGAATCCATATCCTCTATGTGTTGGTTATTTTATCCAACACTAGTGGGGAATATATAAAATAAAATAATCATACATGAGATTGAGATATCACAACATACTCATTATTATGGTTAACATAAAAAACTATAAAACACCACATGAACAACATGTACCGTATGACAATGGTAACATCAAATTCAACCACTATATAAATTGAATGACACAACTTCGATACTATCCAATCATTTTTTCACGTCATACATACATGTTCAAAAAAAATTATTCATTTTCCTTTTAATTTCAAAAATCACAACTCGGTCAATTCCTTTAATAAAATTTATTAAATTAATAGCATTTCAATTTAAACTGTATTATAATAAAGTTAAAACTAGTTCATTTATTTTTTTAATTTATCATAATTATTTATTCAACTAATAGCCTTAAACATAACACAACCATACCCAATAAAAATCATAATATCTCTAGATATCCATTACCATCTTCATAACACAATCCCCATTCCATCTCACCACAAATATCACTTTCTCTATAACCAATTATTCACATCCATTATTCCACATCCAATGTTCCACAACCATGTCGAACAACACTTAACTTCTTGATAGAGATATCTATCCCATCTATCCACTACATCACTTCCCCTAACACCACAAAATCTATACAATAAAATATATTGATGAAAAACAGCCACAATCCACAAAATCAACTCAACAAGTATAGTAACACCAAAAAACAACACATTTATACATCACATTTAGTTATTTCAATTATCACAATACTTTTTCTATTAGAATGTGTAGTATAAAAAAACCCAGATATATTCAGGTGTATAATCACTAAAATTTGATCATGTATTTTTATTCATCATTTATACTGTATAATTCATTCCTTATGTTGATTCTATAGACTTGTTTGGGGTCAAAAACATCATTAATAAAGAGAAGGTTAAATATTTTGTATTTTTAGTTATATATATATATAGTTCTATATAATCCACTTCGAATTTTCACTACATTGTTTTGAATTAGAATTCCATAATTTATTAGTGTTCATATTTCAATGATATAATTCATTTTAAATAATTTAACACTGATCACATAGATTTATGTTTCCTATTGAATTATATTTCAAAAGAATATCAATTTAATGAAAATAAAAACTGAAATATATTAATTTTACATTATTAACCATTATGATTTTTTTCACTACACTTTGTTTTTTATGATTGATATTAGGGGTTCAGAAAATATATTAAAAAATATTTCAAGGAATATAAGAAAAATATTCCTTAATGAAAGCAAATAAATATTAATGAACATCTGACACACTTCATTGAGAAAGACTTTTTAATATCTATTTAGTGAATACAAAACAAATAACATTATAAATACTTGATAAACTAAATATTTAATATAAAACACATAATTTGGAATATGTTGAAAAAATTAAAACAAAAATTATATGATATTTTATTTACATAGGAATTAGTTTATTTATCATACAATTTATATTGATTGAGAAATTATTTTACCATTCTGGTAGATAATATTTGAAAAAATAGTTACATAGTTTTGTTCTATTTCAGATGAGAAATTTTATCTATTGGTTGTATATCATTAAATTTCCTCCTCTAACTAATATATTAGTCTATGAAATAAATATTATAGGGTAACACATGAAGAAATATATTATATTTTATTGGTTCCACAATGTCCCCCAAATTAAGAAAATTTATTCCAACAATCGATATGTCATTTGTCAAACCAAAATAATTTCTATAAGGATAGATATTAAACATTATGAATAATCCAACACTAATTAAAATAATGTGATTTTATTAAAAAATAAATAATAAAACCTTATTCTCAACCAATGTAATTGAAATAATATATTACTATAATACAATTTTAAGTATTCTTTTCAAAATTTAAATACTAAAATATTGAAAATCAATAATCACATTTTTAATGAGACAAATATAATAGTTATCAATAAAAAATATTAATAACTTATAGTTCTTCATAATGAAAATGCATGTTTCATAATAAAATATGCTCTTAAATGATCTAATTATATCAAAAAACAACCAAATTCCACAAAATTTAACAATAATATCATATAGAATTCTAAAATATTTCTCACTATTAATTCCAATTATATTTTCATCATAATAGACTTAATTTTATCTTCAATATTATTTAATATTTTTCAAATATTATTATTTATATGTGAATTAATATTAAATATCATTTTAAACCTATGTGTTATGTAAATCAGAAATTCTTTTAAAACAATGAAACTATATCGTATAATATAATTAGTTACCTTAAAATCCCACAACATGGTACCAAAAGAGGGTATATATGCCTTTAATATTATTAATACAATTAAATATATAACCCCAAAATAATACCATCAACAATTAATTTTAAATTATATGATAACATCCCAATATCTAATGTGATTTATACCCTGATTTATTACCAACAATTTCATCCCAAAACGCGCACTTTTACATTCATTTCTAAAAATTGAATCATGATATTTATAACACTAATTCTGGTAAATGTGACCCAATTTTAACAATCCATAATTAAAATATTCATATAATATATTTATACAGTTATATAACCCTGACTATTGTGGTTTAGTGTTTTATAGAATTATGAAAACCCAATTATGTACCAATAATATCATCTTTATGGTAAAATGGGTACTCTCACCAGTACACATGGTTTTCCTTATTCCATAATAAGACTTCAATGTATATCGTATAATTCTCCACATATGAGTCCATTGTAAACTAATCTTATATAATATAACTATTCAGAACATGGGGGAATTAGAAACATAAAAGATGGTGAGTTCAGATACTCGATAAGGGTAATAATGATGTATATCAGTCGATGAAAATATCTATAAATAACATGGAAAAATGTTATAAGTATATAATAATAATAGTAGAAAATTATTCTCAATACTTCATAGATAATAAAAATGATTCATTTTATAAATCATTACAATTAATAACAAATAAATCAAAAGATAAAATATATATGTGTGTAATGATACAATCTATGGAACATATGAATATGTCATAAAAGTGGTGAATAATGTAGTGAATAATTTTAATAATATGTAGCATATAAAAATGACCACCAACAACACTATGATTCCATAGAGTAATTAAACAAATTTTGGAAAATCCTACTTGTCCAATTTCAACATTATCTTAATAGTATCGAGCACCGAATTAACTTCACCATCATTACCAAATATATTAAATGATTGTATAATATTAGACCCACATATCACAAAATCATGATCCAATCATATGTATTCTACAATATTATCAAACAACCAGCATATCTTTATTTCATAAATCATGTAAATGTTAATATGTTTCATCAATATATCATCTTCATGATAATAATATAATTCATAATCACAAAATTTAAAAGTGGTAGGAAAATGTGTTTAATGACAATTCTCACATCAACAATAACCATCTAATAGTAGAATATTAAAAATTATATAATGATGAAAAAAATGAATTATTTCGTTAAAATAAATAACTAAATAAATCTTGGAAAACATAGAAAAAAACATTTCCATATAATAAATTTAAATATATAAATTACACAAAAATTGTGAAACTATTACCATTCAAATTAACAGTGGAAAATAATAATGTATCTACTAATAAAAATAATGGTTATGATTATGGGAAAAAATTTCATGTTATATACGTTAAAAAACAATGATTGAATAATTATATAAAAAATAAAGTCATTATTTATGTGGAAAACATTTAGAGAGATTAAATTTTAAAAAACTGTAAATAATATATAAAGTAGTTAAAATGATCATTTTAACACAATTTATGTATTGGTAATAACATTTTTAAAATATTTTTGGGATTAATCTCATAGATGTTAAATTTTATTCACAATAGAAAATAGTTGGTCACTGTAATGAACCCTCATGATATACCCTCTCAGTGTAGTACCTAAAAATATTTTCCACATGACGAATGAAAATTCTTGATAACCACAGACTTGAGACGAGAACCATTGAATAAAAAACTACAAGGGGTAATCATTTACACCATCATGAATTAGAAATAATTGAATTCATATACATAATATATTAAACCATTTTAAAATAAAATAAATAATATATTCCTTAAAAAATAGAAAAAAAATATAATAACACTAAAAATTAGCTAAAAAATCACCAATGTAAAATTAAAAAAGAATACGTAAAAAAATATGTTATGACCTCTCTTCTGAGGATCGTTTTATGACTAACCCATGCCCGGCTTCCATATTCCAGTGGATGGTGACAAGAACCAAAAATGAATATACCAAAATAGGGAAGGCATTTCCTTTAAACCTATACATACACAAACATTTCATACTTCACAAAGAAAACCAAAAAAAATGAAAGAAAGTATTACAACAACCACAACGTAAACCATTGGGTGTAAAATGTATATACATAAAGTAAAGGGGATGGAATACAAGACCATATGAAATGAAATTACAACAAAATAAGTACAAGCTTTGGAGGTCATCCTCAAGGGATCCTCTATGAAGGGTATGTACAACTTCATGTTGATGTCACTACTACACACAACGTCTATCGTTCCGTCTATGAGCACCATCTATCCTTGTCTCCCTACAGTCCCCATCAAATATATCTATCATCTACACATGAAACAATAGGTGTTGGTAAAGCTTGAGCTAGGGTGAGTATAACAATACTCAGTAGGGACCCTGAGACTAGCTTGGGTCTCTTAGTTATTCACAAAGAAGGAATACCACAATGGAAGATATCATATAAAGGGCAAATCAAAATAGAGATATCACCCATGGTATACCTTATGAGTAGATGTGAAGGAAATTTATTATAAAGATAGATCAACATATTGTGTTCAGATTCTCTACTTCTGATCCATGAAGTGTCTCTCTATGGCTGATCTATGAAGGGTCACTCTGCTATTGATCCATTACAGGTCGATCTATGACTAATCCACAATGGGTCGTACTACTACTGATCCATGAAGGGTCACTTTTATGTTGAACCGTGAAGGTATATTCTTATTATTATCAACTACGAGTCTCTATTATGTTGTTACATGATGGTTCGCTCTTATTTTTCTCATTGAGGGACTCTATTATGTAGATCCATGAAGGCTCACTCTTCATTCATTATGTTACATCCAGCTACTAGATTCCCGCACTTAGCACCCTTTATTTCTAGAGGATCTTATCCACAATCCATCTGTTATACATCAACTGCCACGAATTCCCACAAAGAGTAACCCAATGGACTATCTCGTCATTGGGGTCGCAACGTAATAGATGATGTGTCGAACAGATTCCCGGTCTATAAGATCTGGTCATCTAAAAAAAATGGCCCAGTTGGATTCAAGAACAATCCAACTCATATGTTTTCCAAACAACTTCAAAACTCATATAGATTAACTCATAATTATTGAATTGTCTCAAGGATCACAACACCACTGACGATGTGGGATTCAGACACCCAATTTCAGAGATATATGTGTTTTAGTGAAACAGTGGCTAGGTGGGTCCAAGCTGGGTCTGATACGGTCAGACCGACCCAACCTAAACCGGATATAGTATGGGTTGGTCCTGTCCCACTAGGTTTTTCCAACAACCATATCATGTCTAATCCTCCATTTGGATTTAACATAAGCTTGTTTGGATTCTGCACACACAGTTAGTGAAACTGGTTGCGCCTCCATGTCACCTGCGAACCAAGTCTTCGGGTCTCTAGTTGCATGACCATGTTGGTTGCGGTCTCCACCACTCAGAACACCACCAGGTCACACCTATGCATTAGCATCTATCATTGAAAATGGCCTTGTTTCCCTATCATCTAGAATGTGGTATGCGTTGTCGCATGTCACCACCACTAGAAGGAACATTTGCGGACCACCGGTCATGCATCATTGTTCAGATCATTATGATGCGTGCACCTACGACCTGTTGGGAACTCCTAATTCATTATGATGGCCTAAGATGTGACTTTTTTCATATTAGAAATTAAATTTACAAAAAACATATATGAGAAGTGGATAGGTCATTGTTCATTTCAGGATTCTCCCCCCGCGATAAAAGGCTAAAACTAGGAGTCTAGGGATGAGGTTCTTTATATAAATTTTCAACCCCGACTAGAAAACCCAATTAAAATACTTTCCCACAAGAACTCATTATTCACAGATCAAACATATGTGGGTTGATCCATGATCGTCAGTAATAATTTATAACATAGAAACACTATCTAAATTAAACCCCCAACCTCTTGATGTTTTTTCTATAGCGTTCTGTCTTCAATGGTTTATGAGGTTGATGTCATTCGTCACTTCCAATATTCAATCATTATGGTACACCAAACTCGATGACGTTCCTCCATATTTGTCATTTTCTCACTGGAGAGGAAACACACCAAAGTTTTGTAAATTAATTTCCCACGTTATCATTCCCAAAACTCTAACACAGTAGTATAATAAAAAGAAACATGTCTTAGTGTTTCTGTTACAATGTGACATTGGTTCATTACACTGATTCATTTATGAAACAGTGTATCTCTTACGATTTCATGATGATCTATTAATGATCCCCATTTAATGCATCTCGTTGTCACCTCATCTCTACATTGTAGTGTCGTCATCTGAAACTCAACGATGTGAAAGAAAATAAAATAACTTTTTCTATGTTATTTTATTATTTTCCGAAAATGTCTGAAAAATAACATTTTCATACGACCCTTTCAGGACAATGTTATTTCCATTAAAGGTGAATACAAACATTCTGTGTTCAATGGTTCACACAGATTTTCGATAAAGCAATGGGTCAAAAGTTAGAAAAACCCACTCTCATATTTACTAAACATACATTCAAATTAATGCAAAATTACATTTCGGGGACCTTGGGCCTTTGAATCACATGCTCTCAAATCATGTGGTCTTGTAATAATACCATATAATTTTATAAAAATGACACAGTAATTACATGACATTACATTCTATCGAACATGGGGATAGACGTCTTAGAAATCCAAAATCGAGGATAAAAAAATGGGGGTACTGAGCATGAATATGAGCATCCTAATCACATGTGCTCTCAAAGAGGTTCATGATCTTTCATTGAATATGCAATAGAGGAACCAAAAATACACAATGGTCCCACTCTTTTCAAAACTCTATCTCCAAAATGAACTCCACCCACATCTCCCCATCATCAATATCTAGCTCTCCCTCGTCGATGGTGTGTGATGGATCTTAAATGTACCTCCTCAACAATGAAACATCGAAAAAATCATGCACCCTGTGCATATATGGGAGGAGATCAGGGAGATACACCACCTCATCAACATTGCTGATAATTCAGGACAGTTTAATGAACCTCATAGATAGCTTTACACCCTATCCAAATCTCCGCAATCCCTTTCAGGATGATACACAAGGGAAGATATGATATCCCTTTCAAAACTACATGGTTCTCCACCTCCTGATGGCCTAAAACATTTGTTTGCTTTTTGAAGTCCTAATCTTCTCCCAGATGGTATTCCCCTTCTTAGTGGTAGCCCATACCAACTCTGGACCTATGAGTGGTGCCTCCCCTTGGTCTACCCAACATAATGGTGATCAGCATGGATGCTCTTACAAGTCAACAAATGGTTCCATGCTAATGTTGGAGTGAAAATAATTGTTTTATGAGAACTACACTTGTGGTATTTGGTCCACCCAACTTTGATCAAAATACAAGACACACGAACGAAGCATTTCATCCAAGGTTTGTATCGTCCACTCTGTCTGACCATCTGTCTGGAGGTGAAATGTTGTGCTCAATCGCATATAAGTCTTGAACACCTCATACAACCTCTTCCACAACCAGGATGTAAAGAATGAATCATGATATGAGATGATCATAGAAGGCACCCCTAGAAGCCTTAATATGCCATGGATGTAAAGTCACCCCAGTCCCTCTAAAGATCCCTACTCCCAGATGATTAGAAATTGAGTTGAGTTGGTGAGTTGGTCAACGATTACGCAGATAGGGTCGGCCCCTTGTATGTGCATGGTAACAATTTCATGATGTACATGGATATACCATCCCACATCCACTTTGATACCTCAAGTCTATATATCAAGACTTCTAGGTCTTGGTACACGACATTAATTTACTGAAAAGTGAGTCATTGTGAAATGAACTCTTGTACTACTCTATTCATCCCTAGCCACTAGTACTAACGTCGGTGGTCCAGGTACATATTCTCCAAACAACTATGTACTAGAAAATTGTATGTATATAACTCCATCAAAAACTCCTCTCATAAAATCATTTCAATCATGGTGCGTCCTTTGAAATGGATTATGTACTCCCCACCTATCGATAATCCATCAGTAGCATTTAATTAGGTTGTCTAATCATGTAGGGCCTCATATTCAACATACACAAGATGTGACACCCTATCTCGCGGAAGGAGTGGGGGAGTGAACATCATATATTGGATTTAAGCTACTCCATCATCATCCACACATGATATCTTCACCACAATTAGCCGTATGGTCTCCTCAGACAAAATCTATAAAACAGACCTCTTGTTGAGTGTGTCTTCCATCACATTCCCCTCCCCATGATTTTATACTATATCAATGTCATCATCTAGGAGAGACTCCATCCATCACTCTTGTCTCTTATTCAGGTACATCTATGAGATGATATACCTAAGACTATTGTGGTCAGAGTAGATGGTAAACTATTCTCCAATCAAGTAGTGCAGCCACATCATTAATTCAAAGACCACTGCTTTTATCTCCCGATCCTAGATTATGTTTTTCTTCTCATGTTTTTTCAACTGTAATGACCCATAGGCGATCACTGCTATCTCCTTCCTTAGGACCCATCCCAGTCTGGTACCTGATGTGTTGCAAAAGACAACATACCCAAAAACCTCTTCTGAAAGGTTCAGGATGGGGGTACTCATCACTCTCCACCTCATCTCCTTGAAACTATTTTTTCACCACTCTATCCATACTAAAGGAAGTACATTCTTTTTTAATGATGTCAGGGGTGCTTCTACTATGGAAAATTAGGTATGATCCTCTGGTAGTATCATGAAAACACCAAGATACTCCACACCTCTATCATACTCCTATGTGGATCCTAAACTAGAATTGCCTCTATCTTTACCAGATACACCACAACTCTAGCCTCTTATATGAAGAGTCCTAGAAAGTGGTTCTCCCGAATATAAAACTGGAACATAGAGATCACACTGTAATGATTGGGCTCTCAAAATGTAATGAGGTCAATCCACAGGTGTGTAGAGTGATCCTTATTCGGCGTTGAGTTCACAAATATTTCATAAATGAATAATAAAATGAAAATAAGAGGTTATGATAGAATATTTTTTTATGAGTTCCATGAACACCATTGGGGAATTGGTCATGCCCAAATAAATCAGAAAAAACTCAGAGTGAATAGATAGGCATTTGAAGACTTTCTTTGGAATATCCTTATCATATACCTGAAGCTGATAACGACCCGATCGTTGGGCGATCTTCAAGAACCACCTTGAACTCTTTATCTAATTGATCTTTTCATTAATCCTCATCAAGGGATACTTATTCTTCACAGTCGTAGGATTTTTGCACCAAAAGTGAAAGCATAGCCTCATTCTCCCCTCTTCCTTCATGGGAAAAGAAACTAGAGTTCCCCATTGTAAAATGCTATTTATCATGAAGCCCTTCTCTTATAATTCATCCAACTACGCCCTCATCTCATGAAGATCTATGAGAGACATCTGATATGCTGATGTGGATATCAGTTCCATCCCTCAGTATAGATTGATTCAGATGTCTGCCTTTCTATGTGTATGTATTCCTAGAACATCCATAAGAACGACATACTCATATTTATCCTCTAACATTTGTAAGCTCATATTCCTCTCTTCCACCACACCGAGAGTGATCCAAGTCTACTTGTTAGTGATCGGTTTCCCCCTCCTCTAAAAAATTACATCATATGTTGTAAAGGATCCCTTCTCCCTGATGAAGGATAACCTAGTCCCATCATTGCAGACACACATCAATTTTCACCTGAAAACTCTATATGAGCATAGACACAAGATAAACATTCTATACCAAAGATGACATCGTAATTCCTTGATGATACTACTAGAAGATCCCAACCAAATAACTCATATCATAATATATAAACACAATTTTGGCACAAGTGTGTAATCATCAAATCTCCTCCAATTGGAGTCTGTAATCGTATGGATTGAGCCTACGACTCTTCCAAAATCATCGATCTTTAAACAAGGTCTATGGAAAGGAAAGAGTGAAAGGAACCTATGTCTACAAGAACTGTAGCTTAGGTGGAGAAGACACAGATCATACCTCTAATAATCACTAGAGAATTATGTTCATTACTCTACATCTCCTAATGCGGGCCTCACCCATGTCTTCTAGCTTTCGGAGCCTGTGGTGGACCACATGGTGGTGGTGGTGGTGGTACCTCACACTATCATCCATCGACATCTGATTAGCCTGCTCCCCTACAACATCTTCCACCCAGCATACCACGTCGTTCAATCCTCTACCTCTAGCATGGAAGTCCCCAAACCATCTTCTGATTGTCTATGCAGTGGGTCAGGCTGTCACATTCCATGTGTCCCTAAATTCCACATGAGTAACAAACTCTATCCTGAACTGGCCTCCTCTGCCTCACTAGCTCCTTACCTCGGACCCTTGATTCTGGGGTCTTCCTTGTAAAGGTCTAGAGAATCATGCTACACCATCTTCCGGTAGTGCACGGATATAGGATAGTGACTAAGACCTCCATCTATTCTGTTGGTTTCTCTACCATATGAGAAACCAATGTAACTGCCTCCATCCAATCCTCATCATCATGATGATATATCTATCAATGAAAACTTGGAGGACTCTTTCTCTAGAATTCATGAACCACACAATGTCATCATGAACTATCATATGATGGGGCTGATATCAACTGCTTCTTTACAGGTGGTGGTGCTCCTGGCACACCACCTAATGTTGATATCGTTGTATGTGGTCCCTACACCGACGCCTCATTTCTTGGAGGGACATCGCCATGATGCCTCATTAGAATCGTGGATGGCTATCTTCATAGATGCATCCTATAGGGGAAGAAATTATCCATGTTCAATGAATATACCAGGTCATCCGACTCAAAAAAAATATCAAGGGAAAAAATTCCAAAACACATGTAACAAATGTTTTCATGTACTGATTCAAAAAACAATATTTTTGGTCCTGTTGTATGGATATGTCAACCACCACAAAATACTAGACTTCCCAAACATAATGTAGAACTCAAGATACTTAACACTATTTATCACATAAAAATACAGACTCTAATTTTTCTGGAAAAAATGGCCTCCCTTTGATACCACTTTGTCAAAACCCATACCCCGAGGCCCATGTCATGACTACCCCAACCCGACCCGGATCTTTTATGGTCAACCACCACAGGTCTGACCCATCGACATTTCTCGAACCACCATAATGGGTCGGATCCGACATCTGAATGCATCACATTGGCATTTATCTTCAGCAAATGTGACCGGTGAAACCTACCACACCTCCACATCACATGCAGACCAAGTCTGTGGGATGGCCAATCAACGTCGTGCCAACATGGCATCATCAGTACCTAGAATCATGGCCACAATATCCCAAACATTGTGTGCTACTAGTGCGCACCATTTAGTCTGTCACCAACATGGCTGAAGGCCTTTTTCCCCCCTATCCGACATGAGGCAGGCACTAGTGCCGCCAATGCACTGGAAAGAACATTGGCGGACAACAAGAGGAACTATGGGGGTCCGTTAATTCCACCCCTTGCACCTACAAACTCTGGAGAACACCCTTTCATTATTTTTTCCTCACATACACCTTTAATCCATTTTGGAATATCTATTCAAAATGAACTCACATGTGGAGGGGATTAGTCCTTGTTTATATCAGTCCGTGAAGTAGGTGTAAAGACCCGTAAAATTCAAGGGAAATTTTTTTCTTAATTTTCTTTGGAATTTTACAAGAACGCGGTTTCAGACGACACTTGATTCCGAGGCCAGGAGTGCCCGGAATTTCAATCTGAAATTTAGCTCGGGTTTGTTCAGTGACTGAACGAGCGGGAATTTCTAACTTTTGAATCGGTGCCCGGAATTGAATTCCGAGGACACCGATGGAACCGAAGCACCGATAATTTCTTAGGAACTCCTATTCTGGAGTTTCGTTGTCACGAGTGTGGATGATAAAAATTGTGGAAGTTATTTTATAATTATTCTAAAAAAATTTATCTTTTTCTAAGGGTTTAGTTCTTGATGGAAGTTGGGTAACCACCCAACCTCCCTTGGGAGGTTATGAGGGTGGTGGGGCCCACACGAACCCCACCCCTTCATATCCTCTAACCCCTCTCAACTCCCATTAAATGTTGATAACTTAAGTTTACTTAACTTATGAAATTAATATGGTGCGTTACATGTAAGTTTTTGAAATTCAACCAATTGAATTTCAAAAGCCTTGTTGTGTTAATAAAATAAGTTGAGAACTTATTTTATTTGGGGTTGGTGTTGGGTTGTTTGAGAGATTTTTGAAGAAAAAGCTAAGGAACATCTTCTTCTTCGACGAAGAACGTGAAGAACGAACGATCTCCGATGTGGAGTGTCGAGTCCTCGGAGACCGTCTTCCGTGACACCGACCCGCGATGCGACGTCTTCTTCCACGACGTTCTTCTTCCGCATCATCTCTTCCACGACGGTTCTCCGCGACGGTTCTCCGCAACGAAATCTCCATCAATGACTTTGAATCCTCACATCGCGACGTCGACGTTCGTTTTCCACAACGCCCGACCTCCGCGACGCTCATCTTCGGCGGCTCATTGACGTGCACCATTCTTGAAACTTAGGTAGGGGTTTTATTTATTTATTTTGTTCGTGAATACCAACTTGACGATCTTAGTGGATTAAAATAAATTGTTATCAAATAACGCGAGGGGGCTGGACCGCACAAACACGGTTGACCATCCTCCTTATTTCATGATTGATTCCTTTGTGGTTTGGTACGGGAAGGCGTGGTGTCGTCGCACCACGCGGAATCAAGAGAAAGGAAAATGTGTGGCGCCGTCGTGCCGCGCCGTGGAAAGAAGACCAAGGACATGACGCCGTCGCGCCGCGCCGTGAATTAATACAAGGATGTGATGCCATCGCGCCGCGTCGGAGACACCTGAAATACCACGGCTGGTTCCGGGGCCGCGGCGGAGGGGTGCGGCATAGTCACGCCATGCCGGACGACAAGGGTCGCGGCTGGTTCTGGGCCGCAGTGGAGCAAGGTGACCGGCGGCCGGACCGGGCCGCCGGCGTCGGAGCTGGAAGGGGACCGGCCATCGCCGGTCCCGTTGAGCAGGAACTGGCCAGACAGGGAGGAGCTGGGGGAATTAAATTCCCCTGGCCGGACTTCAAACGGCCCCCCATAAAAGGGGTGGGTCGTGGTTACACAGGGGGGCAGGCGCCCCCCCCCCCTTGCGGAAACGGCTCGGCCACTGGCCGAGCCGGCCAACGCGCTGCCCAGCTGAGCCAGGCCGACCCGGACCCGGGGCGGGTCGACCCTATTCGGGTCGACCGGGGGGTCGCGGGCTGGGTCGGTCCGGGCCCGAAACCCCCGTTTTCGGACCTCTTGGGTTCAATTGCCCATAACTTGGGCTACGGACCTCCGATCGACGCACCGTCAGCGTCAAAACAATCCTTGGAACGAGACGGTCGTTTCTGTATATCGTACTCAAGGTTTCGGAATACTTTGGGTACGTCCGGGTTGGTTCGTACATGAAACCAACCGGGCCCCCGGAGTGGAAACGCTCATATCTTGAGCTACGGACGTCTGATTGACGTGTCGTCAACTTTATTGGATTCCTCTTAGTGAGACAGATCTTTTGGCTTACACCGCCCGAGATTTGGACGTAGGTGGAGTATGGTTGGGTTGGATTTGCCTTAAAAACCAATGGTCCCCTTGGACGAAAAAGCCAATAACTCTCAGACCGGGCGACCGATTGACGCGCCGTCTGCGACGTTGATTTCCTGTTGATGATACGGAATTTTTGGATACATAAACTCTGAACTATTTTTCAGCTGATGTATCAGTCTCTCAGCTCGTGGAGCGGACCCTCTCGAACGAGCTTGTTGTGTACGGGAACCCTAGTGTTGGCTGCGACTGCTACTGTGACTGCGACGACGACTATGCAGAGATCCTCAATGGATTCGACGACGACGACTACAGAACTCAGTGATCCTGTGTGGATTAGTGCTACCGATCCTGTGTGGGTCCGATCCTGTGTGGGTCAGCGCTCAGCGGTTCTGTGTGAGCCAGCGCCTACAGATCCTGTGTGGGTCCGATCCTGTGTGGGTCATTGCAAGGGTTAGTACCTATCGATCCTTTGTGGGTCCGACGACTTAAATGGATCAGTGATCATCTCTATCTTCATTCGAAGAAGTATACCTGTGTGAGCTGAATCCTGTTTGCTTTCCTGTGTGGATTTTTTTGTGCTATCCTCTGTGGATTACATTTTGCTTTCCTTTGTGGAATACGTATACTTTCCTGTGTGGACTGGGTTGTACATGGGCTCGGAGGTTGGAGTGTATTGAAATTGATGACTTAGGTATATGTATGTTCATATACCTAAGCAGTGTTGGTTGTTACATCGTGATTGTAACTTTCCTTTGTGGTTTATCCTTTGTGGATTTTGGGAGACCTTCGGGGGTGTCAAGGTCCCTACTGAGTAGCTTATAATCACCCCTGCACGGGCTATGCGCACACTACGTTGTGTTGGTTGCCGACGACGGATAGCATTGATCGTGGTTGAGTCTTGCAGAGCAGGATGGTACCTAGAGGTGGACCACTGGGCGGGGCATACTCGGAGCGGACGGCGGGACCCGAGGAGCAGTGGAGCTATCTGTACCAACCCTTCAGGTGGGATTTCTAGAGGACAGCTTAGCATTGCGGCTTTACATTATAGTTGTTGTTTTCCCTTTTGAGTTGTACTTTACTTTCAGTTTGGGTTTGTATACTGGCCCATTTACTTTTTCCGCACTTAATCTTGTACCAGCTTTTACTTAGTGTTTAATTATAATGCTTGTTTACTCTGTGGTGTTTGTTTACTTTTCAAAGGAAATGCCTTCCCTTTTTACTGGGATTTACACCATGGTGCTAGTCACCAGCTCCTGGCCTGTGGAAGGTGTGCTTGGCGTAGTCACGACACGGGCCCCGAGGACGGGTCGTGAAAAATTGGTATCAGAGGAGTTCAGTTCTACCACAGACTCTGATCTTTTTCTATGCGAAGCAATAGTGTTTAGCGTATTGGGTGTGGTTATCAGTCCAGGGAGTCCAGTGTTGGTGCGGCGGCCGACGTATCCATAAACCTGGACCCTGACTTCTGATTTCTGACTTAATGCATGAAAACATTGATTGCGTGTGTGTATCAAGTTTTCTTTGTGATTACTTTGTGTCAGCTCACCAGGCCTACTATTCTGACCGTGGCGCACCTTTTTCCTTTTCAGGATGGCCCCAAAACGGCATCCAGCTAGGGTTCCGAGAGTCGAGCGTGACGACAGCCCACCGAGCGACGAGGCCTCGGTGCAGGGCCCTTTGTCAGCAGTGGCACCGGCAGTAGCCCTACCCGCCGACCCACCGATGCTTCCAGCCCCAGCCGCTGACGATGCACGTCTCCTTAGTGCACTGCATGAGTTCCAGCGCCAGCGACCGCCCATGTATTGCTGGGAGACGGACCCCCAGGCAGTCGAGGACTGGCTGGAGGCAGTGGTATGAGTTTTTCAGTTAGTGAGGACACCAACAGACCTCATGGTGATCCTCACAGCGAGCCTACTACACGCAGCAGCGGGCCGATGGTGGAGCTTGATTCTCCAGGTGCACTATGAGGCATCTCTCCTCTGGACGGACTTTGAGATCCTCTTCTTCTCGGAGTTCGTCCCAGCCACCCTCCGTGCGGTGCGCATTCAGGAGCTTCTTCAACTGCGGCAGGGCAACTTGACAGTCGCCCAGTACTCGGCGAGATTTACAGATCTATCGCGCTACTCGACAGACATGGTACGAGACCCATTCTTCCGGGCCCTGACCTTTGAGCAGGGATTGAGACATGATATCAGGGCATCGCTGATCTCCCTCAGCATTCCGATTCAGACAGGAGTACTGGAGCGAGCCCTTTTGATTGAGAGCTTTCTTGCTGAGTCTACACCAGCACTGAGACCCACTACAGGGTGGCACGTAGCAGAGTCTTCTGCATTTGGAAGTCGATGGATGACTCTTGGGTCTAGGCAGACCAGACCCTCAGGCAGACGACCTTAGGACACTGGCTCAGCAGTGCGGGGCACACAACGCGGAGCCAGTCTTTCGAGAGGCAGACAGTGCTACTCGTGCGGCGGGCAGGGCCACATGGCTCATGATTGCCCGACCCATCGTGCTGAGGAGAAGCAGACGGTTGAGGGACCACTGAGGCAGAGGAAGAGGTTCGACCGTAGTGGTCCGCAGGGAGCAGGTGGAAGAGGCAGAGGAGCTGGCCGAGCAGCAGGTGGTGGGCGATGCTTTGAGGCTTTACCACCACCACCACCAGGAGGTCCACCCCGACCACAGGGAGCTGGCGGGCAGAGACAGGCACAGCTCCAGGCAGCAGAGGCCTACGACCACGCCACTCCTGAGATGATTCGAGGGACTATCTGTGTATATTCCACCCTTGCTGCAGTACTTATAGACACAGGAGCGAGTCACTCTTTCATAGCCACTACCCTTGTTCGGAGCTCGGAGATTCCGAAAAATCCGTTGGCTCGATCCTTACGGCTAGAGACTCCTACGGGAGAAGACTCGACAATTACGCACTCGTGCAGACACTGTGAGATTACTCTAGGAGGCGAGTGCTTCAGCTGGGATATTCTTGTAGCAGCGTCTAGGCCTTATGACGTCATCTTGGGCATGGATTGGTTGTCTACGGTCCATCCACAGATGGACTATTTTAGGCGCAAGGTGTGATGTGTACGCACTGACGGGAGCAGGTTCACCTTCACCGGAGATAAGGGAGCCTTCGCAGCACAGGATGGACTTCTGCAGAGGAGAGGACAACCCATCACTCATCAGTTTTCTAGCCTCATCCTAGGAGCAGTTGACGTGCGGAGTCCTGGTTTTCCTGCAGTGGTGGATCAGTATGCAGATGTCTTTCCCGAAGACGTTCCAGGGCTACCTCCTCATAGAGAGGTAGACTTTTATACTGACATGTACCCTGGGACAGCCCCAATATCGACTCCAGCATATTGGATGGCCCCCGCCGAGCTTCGAGAGCTGCGGGTGCGGTTGGAGGACTTGCAGGGGAAGGGGTTTATCTGACCCAGTGTTTCACCCTGGGCTTCCCCGATTTTGTTCCCCAAGAAGGCGGACGGGAGCTTGCACCTTTGTGTCGATTATCGTCACCTAAACCAGGTGACAGTGTAGAACAAGTATCCTCTACCAAGGATTGATGACCTCTTTGATCATCTCAAGGGAGCACGGTGGTTCTCGAAGATAGACCTCGGGTCAGGCTATCATCAGCTCAGAGTTCGAGACGAGGACGTGCAGAAGAAGACCTTCAGATGTCGGTATGGCCACTATGAGTTATTGGTTATTCCATTCGGCGTAACCAATTCTCTTGCAGTGTTCATGGCCCTCATTAACAGGATCTTTCAGTCATACCTCGATAAATTTGTCATGGTCTTCATCGACGACATTTTGATTTACATGACAACTGAGGAGGATCACGCCTACCACTTTCGGGTTGTACTAGACACACTCCAAGAGTACCAGCTTTATGGTAAGATCTCGAACTGTCAGTTCTGGTTACGTGAGGTCCACTTCTTGGGACACGTCATCTCTGAGGTGGGAGTTGCAGTGGATCCTGCGAAGATCGAGGCAGTGCTAGCTTGGGATCCACCCAGGAGCGGGATGGAAGTGCGGAGTTTCTTGGGACTAGATGGATACTACCAGAGATTTGTGCCAGACTTCTCCAGAGTTGTGTCACCACTCTCAGCTTTGATGAAGATGGGGAAACCCTTCGTGTGGTCAGAAAGATGTCAGCAGAGCTTCCAGGAGATGAGATAGAGATTGACCAGCGCACCTATCTTGAGGTTTCCTGAGGAGGGAGTAGGGTACGTAGTCTATTGCGATGCATCAAGGACCGGACTCGGTTCTGTCCTGATGCAGGAGCTGGCATTGATCGCCTATCGATCACATCAGCTGAGGCCGCATTAGCCGAACTACGCCACCCATGACCTGGAGTTAGCAGTAGTGGTCTTTGCTCTGAAGACATGGCGACACTATCTGATGGGTGAACGGTTTACAGTCTTTTCTGATCATCAGAGTCTCAGATACATCTTCTCTCAGAAGGATCTGAATCTGAGACAGCGGCGATGGATCGAGTTCCTCCAGGAATATGACTTTGGGATAGTCTATACTCCTGGGAAGGGAAACGTAGTATCCGATGCTCTCAGCAGGAGGACGGGAATTCAGCTACTTGAGGAGGCGACAGAGCAGCTAGCCTCTTTGCAGATATCCTTTGTGGATAGAGATGGAGAATCCTTCCTTCAGTCTCTCCCAGTCAGTCCTCCACTACTACAGCAGGTCAGAGAGGCACAATGTGGGGACACTGACTGTTAGATGCGACGTGCACATATATCCTCAGGACAGGCACCTGATGGTTTCTCCTTTGGAGCAGAGCACGACATCCTTTTTAGAGGACGTACCTTGGTACCAGTTGCTTTACGGGAGGAGGTGCTGAGAGAGTTTCACACTTCTCCCTTGGCGGTACATCCCGAAGTGGCGAATATATACCAGGATCTCAGACGACAGCACTGGTGGCCAACCATGAAGAAGGTTGTGGCAGAGTTCATTTCTCGATGCCTCACCTGCCAGCAGGTGAAGGCAGAGCATCAGGTACCAGCAGGCTTGGTACAGCCCTTGGAGGTACCGGAGTGGAAGTGGGACGGGATATCTATGGACTTCGTGACTGGACTTCCACGCACTTCCAGAGGTCACAACTCCATCTGGGTGATTGTCGACCGACTCACCAAGTCGGCTCACTTCTTACCCATCAGAGAGAAGGGCTCAGTGGAGAGCTTGGGACGTCTTTACGTTCAAGAGATTGTTCGGCTTCACGGTGTGCCATCTTCTATCGTCTCCGATCGAGATACTCGTTTTACTTCTCGGCTATGGAAGGGATTTCAGGAGGCGTTCGGGATGCAGCTACGACTGAGCACAACCTTTCACCCTCAGACGGATGGTCAGACGGAGAAGACCATTAATACTCTCGAGGACATGCTCCACGCATGTGTCCTAGACTTTGGTCGCAGCTGGGAGGACCACATACCCTTGGTGGAGTTCGCGTACAACAACAGCTACCACTCCACCATCGGGATGGCACCATACGAGGCGTTGTACGGCCGACCTTGTAGATCTCCTTTGTGCTGGACAAACCCTGGGGAGACAGCACTTGTGGGGCCGGAGATAGTCCAGGCCACAACAGAGAAGGTCCAGGTCATCCAGGAGCAGATGAGGACAACTCAGAGCCGGCAGAAGTCATATACTGACAGGAGGCGGAGGCCACTAGTGTTCGAGGATGGAGACCACGTCTTCTTTCGTGTCTCACCTCGACGAGGATTACGAAGATTTGGCTGAGGCGGCATGTTATCTCTGTAATTCATCGGACCCTTCCAGGTCCTCAGCAGGATTGGCGAGGTGGCTTATCGCCTGGATCTACCACCTTAGTTGCACCGGGTTCACGACGTCTTCCACGTATCTCAGCTGAGGAGATACGTGCACGACCCGACGCACATCATTGACCATGGGGAGCTAGATGTTGATGATGGGGTGACTTTTTCGGAGGTCCCAGTGGAGATCGAGGATCGACAAGAGCGGTTCCTACGTGGACGGTCGATTCCTCTAGTGCGTATCAGATGGAAGCACGAGAACCTCCAGGAGAGCACTTGGGAGAAGGAGGCTCAAATGCGTGCTCAGTACCCACATTTGTTTCCCTAGTTTTGATTTATCTTTACAGGGACGTAAAACCCTGAGGTGGCAGTAATTTAAAGACCCGTACAATTCATGGGAAATTTTTTTCCTAATTTTCTTTGGAATTTTACAAGAACGCGGTTTCAGACGGCACTTGATTCCGAGGCCCGGAGTGCCCAGAATTTCAATCTGAAAATTAGATTGGGTACGTTCAGTGAACGAATGAGCAGGAATTTCTAACTTTTGAACCGGTGCCCGGAATCGAATTATGAGGACACCGATGGAACCGCAGCACCGGTAATTGCTTAGGAAATCCTGTTCCGGAGTTGCGTTGTCACGAGTGTGGATGATAAAAATTGTGGAAGTTATTTTATAATTATTCTACAAATTTTTTTCTTTTTCTAAGTGTTTAGTTCTTGATGAATGTTGGGTGAACACCCATCCTCCCTTGGGAGGTTATGAGGGTGGTGGGGCCCACACGAACCTCACCCCTTCTTATCCTCTAACCCCTCTCAACTCCCATTAAATGTTGATAACTTAAGCTTACTTAACTTATGAAATTAATATGGTGAGTTATATGTATGTTTTTGAAATTCAAACAATTGAATTTCAAAAGCCTTGTTGTGTTAACAAAATAAGTTGAGAAATTATTTTATTTGGGGTTGGTGTTGGGTTGTTTGAGAGATTTTTGGAGAAAAAGATAAGTAAAATCTTCTTCTTCGATGAAGAACGCGAAGAACGGATGATCTCTGACGTGGAGTGTCGAGCCCTCGGAGACCGTCTTTCGCGACACTGATCTTAGATGCGACGTATTCTTCCATGACGTTCTTCTTCCGCGTCATCTCTTCCGCGACGGTTCTCCGCGACGAAATCTCCACCAATGACTTCGAATCCTCACTTTGCGATGTCGACGTTCATTTTCCACAACGCCCGACCTCCGCGACGCTCGTCTTCCGCGGCTCGTTGACGTGCACCGTTCTTGAAACCGAGGTAGGGGTTTCATTTATTTATTTTATTCGTGAATACCAACATGACGATCTTCGTGTATTAAAACCAATTGTTATCGAATAACGCGAGGGGGTCGGACCGCACAAACATGGCCGACCATCCTCCTTATTTCATGATTGATTCCTTTGTGGTTTGGTACGGGAAGGCATGGTGTCGTCGCACCACGCAGAATCAAGAGAAAGGAAAATGTGTGGCGCCGTCGCACCGCGTCGTGGAAAGAAGACCAAGGACACGACGCCGTTATGTCGCTCCGCGAATTAATCCAAGGACGCGATGTCATAGCGCCACGTCGGAGACACCCAAAATACCGCGGCCGGTTCCAGGGCCGCGCCGGATGACAAGGGTCGCGGGCGGTTCCGGGCTGCGGCGAAGCAAGGTGACCGGCGGCCGGACCGGGCTGCCGGCGTCGGAGCTGGAAGGGGTCCGGCCATCGCTGGTCTCGTTGAGAAGGAACCAGCTGGCCAGGTCGGGCTGGCCGGACAGGGAGGATCCGGGGGAATTAAATTCCCCCGGCCAGACTTCAAACGGCCCCCCATAAATGGGGGGGCCGCGGTTACACAGGGGGGCTGGCGCCCCCCCCCCCCCTCGTCCCGAAACGGCTCGGCCACTGGACGATCCGGCCAGCACGCTGGACGCGTTGTGTCCAGCCAGTTCGCCAGGCCGGGCTAGGCCAGGCCGACCGGGGGGTCTCGGGCTGGGTCGGTCCGGGCCCGAAACCCCCGTTTTCGGACCGCTTGGTTTCAATTTCCCATAACTCGGGCTACACACCTCCGATCGACGCGCCGTCAGCGGTGACATGATCCTTGGAACAAGGCTGTCGTTTTGGTGTATTGCACGTAAGGTTTCAGAATACATTGTGTACGTCCGGGTTGGTTCGTACACGAAACCAACTGGGCCCCCGGAGCGGAAACGCTCATATCTCGAGCTACGGATGTCCGATTGACGTGTCGTCAACTTTGTTGGATTTCTCTTAGTGAGACGGATATTTTGGATTACTCCACCCGAGGTTTGGATGCAGGTGGAGTATGGTCGGGTTGGTTTTTCCTTAAAAACCAACCGGGCCCCTGGGACGAAAAAGCCAATAACTCTCATACCGGGCGACCGATTGACGCTTCGTCTGTGACGTTGAGTTCCTGTTGACGATACAGAAGTTTTGGATACATCAACTCTGAACTATGTGTCAGTTGTTGTATCAGTATCTCAGCTCGTGGAGCGGACCCTCCCGAACGAGCTTGCTGTGTGCGGGAACCCTAGTGCTGGCTGCGACTACTACTGTGACTGCGACGACGACTGTGCAGACATCCTCAGTGGATTCGACGATGATGACTACAACACTCAACAATCCTGTGTAGATCAGTGCTACCGATCATGTGTGGGTCCGATCCTGTGTGGGTCAGCGCTCAGCGGTTCTGTGTGAGCCAGCGCCTACAGATCATGTGTGGGTCTGATCCTGTGTGGGTCATTGCGGGGGTTAGTACCTATCGATCCTTTGTGGGTCTGATGACTTAGATGGATCAGTGATCATCTCTACTGTCATTCGAAGAAGTATACCTTTGTGAGCTGAATAATGTTTACTTTCCTGTGTGGATTGTGTTGTGCTATCCTGTGTGGATTACGTTTTTCTTTTTTTTTTTGAGGAATACATATACTTTCCTGTGTGAAATGGGTTGTACTTGGGCTCAGAGGTTGGAGCGTATTGGAATTGATGGCTTAGGTATATGTATGGGCATGTACCTAAGCAGTGTCGGTTGTTACTTCGTGATTGTAAATTTCCTTTGTGGTTTATCCTTTGTGGATTTTGGGAGACCTTCGGGGGTCTCGGGGTCCCCACTGTGTAGCTTATACTCACCCCTGCACGGGCTATGCACGCACTACGTTGTGTTGGTTGCAGACGACGGACAGCGTTGATCATGGTTGAGGCTTGCAGATCAGGACGGTACCTGGAGGTGGACCACTGGGCGGGGCGTACTCAGAGCGGACGGCAGGACCCGAGGAGCAGTGGAGCTATCTGTACCCACCCTTCAGGTGGGACTTACAGAGGACAGCTCGGCGTTGCGGCATTACTTTACAGTTTTTGTTTTCCCTTTCGAGTTGTACTTTACTTTCAGTTTGGGTTTGTATACTGGCCCATTTACTTTTTCCGCACCTACTCTTGTACCAGCTTTTACTTAGTGTTTACTTCTACTTCTTGTTCACTCTGTGGTGTTTGTTTACTTTTCAAAGGCAATTCCTTACCTTTTTACCAGGATTTACGCCTTGGTGCTAGTCGCCAGCCCCTGGCCTATGGAAGGCGGGTTTGGGGTAGTCACGGCACGGGCCCCGAGGACGGGTTGTGACAGTAGGCATATGAAGTGTAAAACAAGGGAGATCATGATGATGTCCAATAAAAAAATGTTTAATCCATATTTGATAACCCAAATGAAATACCCTCCTACAAGAACACATGATTCATGGACCAACCGATTTTTGGGTTGATCAGCGTTAGTTGTTTAGAATTTAGAATGGGGACACATTATTAAAATTACAAATCTTACCACATTTTATGTTTGTTGCATATTATTACATCTTTGAGTGTTCAATAGGTTAACCTTATTCATCAATTCATGGATTTTTTCTTGTAGGTATGTTGAAGTCGATGACATTCTTCAGGCATTCTACATTATTAGTTGTAGAGGAAGCTCATCAATGGTTTGTCAGTGATTCTCCATGGTTTCATTTGCAACACTCCAAAGCATTAGTTTATAAAAAAGGAACACATAGAAGGATTTTTGTTACATTTTGATGGTTCATCGTAACATTATTTCATAAATAAAACTGTGTTGAGGTTATGAATGCATGAATATCAGTTAATGATTCCCATTTAATTTGCCTCATTATTTCCTCATCGCCGCACTGTAATGCCGCTGTCTGCAGCCCAATGTTCCTAAAGAAAATAAAATAACATTTTTTATGTTATTTTATTACATTCCGAAAAGTAAAAAAAATAAATTTTACATTTGACCCTTGCATGATAAAGTTATTTACTTTCTTGGAAAATCACGTCATTCCACGTGCAACTGTGCCCTCATAATTTCAATCAGAGAACCGATTCAGATGTTTGAAAAACCCACATGCACATTTTTTGAACGTGCTTTAAAATAATTTCAATATTACATTCTGAGTACCCTGGGCATCCGAATCACATGTTGTTAAAGCATTCCATCTTGAAATAATTCATCATAATTTTCAAAAAATGACATGAGAATACTGAGAAATTACAAAAGAGATACTATTTTCCATTTCATGGTAAATTTCTCACAATCCCAACACCAAATACCTCGACATTGTTTCAAAAAACAACACCAACACACTATGGGGCCTATCATTTCCCAACAATGAAATAAATAACTAGGTCTAAAAACCACTAAATGGGTTAATAGGTTGTGATATAAATATGATTAGTATGATCCCACAAACATTATTGGTATCATGTATCCATACAACAATCTAAACCTGATAAATATTTATAAAATCAATGAATCAATAAAAATTTATTATTTTTTATAAAATATTAAAAAGTGGTCAATTTATAAATCATAACTGAATTTAATCAATGAAAATCGTGTCACATAAGCCTTATCCAATTAATTCAAATAAATAATATGTAACATACAACAAATTATTTTATAATATAAATTATAAAACCATATAAATTTATTTAATCCATCATAAGCCTGAGGAAGAACCACAAACCTCAAAATCAGGTCCCACATACCCGTAATAATACCCCTAAAAAATGAAGAACACAGAAATAATAAAATATTTACTAGAAACAAAATTCATTTAAATATAAATTATACATTAAAGTGGTCATAAAAATAGATATATCATGAATTGACTCAAAGAGAACACATTTCGCACCATAACCAACATGAACACCAACCTCAAAAATAATATCATACAGAATATATAGTTCTGATAAAGAAAACTATTTTCATTTATTAGTAGAACTATAAATTTGTCGGTATAGTGATACCTGGATCATTTAAAACAAAGAAGTAGAATTATATCATATATATTTAGATGCACCAAAACAACCATAACGATAAATATATGAAAAATTATTTTGTAGGAGTGAAGATCCCTAAAAATGCATGGGATTAATTCTTGATATTAAGAGAAAAGGAACTGGATGAAAGAAATTGAAATTAGATGAGTGGTGTGGGTAAGAACCAAATTCATTAATGATTTATTATTTTAATTGAATTCATATATAGAATTCATATATTGACAAATAATGCCCATAAAATGTTTCCCATCAAATTAAAAAAGTTGACATTGTCCATTACACATTGTGAACCTTATTCATTGAATGTAATCATTCAAATTCATTAAATAACTAATGAAATATTACAATAAACCAATACATGGAATGTATCCTTTCAAATATGTAAAAATTATCTATATGTATTGAGTAGTATAAATGCTAAATAATTGAACAAAAACCAACTCTAGTATTGCATAAACTCATAGTGATGTCGAAAAATTAATTTTACACATTTATTCCTTAACTCAAATATTTATGAAAAACAAACATCCATGAACATTAGCCTATTTCCCCCACAAATTATCAAAATTCCCAATTGTCTCAAAATTTAACTAAATGAATTTAAATAAAAATAGAGTATAAATATAGTAAAGAGAGACACAATATGTTATAAACTCAAAAAAATACATTTCATCCCAAATAAATCCACGACGATGACTTGTGTCTATATTAATGTGACACCACTACTCCCTCATCAAAAATAGTGGGTTCTACCTTTCAATAGAATCTAATTTATGTGTCTATAATACTATGAAAAAAGGAATTGAATTCCCATGAAAGAACATTACTTCATATTTAGTGATCTATACTAGATTCTCTACAATAGAAATATTGGGCACCAAATGAAACTCTTTTAAACATTGAAAATGAGAGAAATAGAAAAGGAACATATTGACCTAGGATAAGTTGAAATTGTCATGTATACATGTAAAATGGAATTAAAATTCCAAAATATAACAATCCAATCAAATCCGATCTGTGACCTCAATTTATTCAACATATCTTAAAACTATCATCACATGTATACAACACCATGGGTGAGGAAAAAGAGGATCTATGTTCAAGAAATAATTTTCACTAATGAAAAACACTAAATAATGATCTTGATGATTAACATATGATTTTTTCTAACAATGATCTATAACCATATGATGGTGTATATCTATAATTCATGTTGATGAATACTGAATGTGAGTTTATCTTATAATGGAGGACTACCACACATCTTCCAAAAAGGGTTTCCTTAATGGGATATAACAAAAATTAATTAAAATTAAATTTTATAATCATCAACTAATACCAAATATTTTTACTAAACTCATATAATCCCATTTTTCTATTCCATTATTCACCAAAAACCAACTAATATGAATAGAGTATAACCTATTAGATCTAAATAGCATTATCAGCATGTTCTTTTTTCAATGGATGGTTAGTTGTACTCTATCAAACTAATGTCCCCATATATTCCTATAGAATCTTACAAAACATTTATGTTATCATTGCATCTATGTATATTAAAATTTAATTGTGAACACTATGCTACATGGAATCCTTCATATCATACATCATTCTTTGTATTCAACATTACTAATATATCTGATAGTAGTGAATTGATCCTACTTCTTCAACCAATCAATACAAACCATGATATAAGTTTTCACTTGGGGAGACTCTTCAAATCCAATAAAAAATACATTTTTACATTTTACCATGCAATTATTACATTTAAAAATTGTTTAAGAAAACCAAATTGTTTCATATAACACTTAATCCCAAAATTGACTCAGCATAATAAACAACTTGAGAGGGGATGTTAACTGAAAACTATTTAAAGTTATTCCTGAAACATAATAATGAGAATATAGGGTAAAATTATTGATGTTATTTTCTTACTAAGAGAATTTTATTGACATTTCCCTTCCCCTAGGTGTTATTGATGATAAAATAATGGGAATAATGGTAATCCAACCAATACTTTTGTCTGAGTTTAATTTCAATATACAAAAATATATAGATCAACATATTATAGTTTAGAAATGATCTTACATCTCCCTATAAATAAATTTCCAATATAAATAATCACATTAATAACCATTTAAAAAAATATATCATGAGAGGGTTTATTTTTATCCTGTGGTCAAAGATGGTGATATCCATAGTGCACCACGTAATCATCCTTAATAATAACAAGAAACTTGCATATACCATAAGAATCATAGAAACTTGTTTAAATTGTACATGGATATGGTATGATAAGAAAATTATATGACATTACATGTTGTTTCTACATGTTAAAATAATCCAGAAACATTTCATCTCACAAAAATTTCACCCATTGCCTAGTAGTATTAATAAATTGTGATTCAAAAATTGGGAATTCCATGTTGAACTATCAATTGTGTCTTGAAATACCTATGAATCTCGAAATCACAGTGATGTTATGTGATTAATCCTTTTCCAAGATATATTTCACATTCTAGGTATCAACAAATAATCGATACTATGAAATCATGTTCTTTATGAACATCAATTCTTGAATTCAGAAATTCCTTTATTAAATCATTCCATAATATGATAGAAGATTAATAATTGAAGAAAAAACCCCTTATTAACCATCCAAACAATTAATCCATAGTATGAATATGAAATTTACTCTTAATCTAAACCTAGTTCAATACTTGATAGTCTACACCCAATCAGATTGAACGGTATTCCTTCATGGATGATGGAATAGTGGATGACTAATGAAAACACAAGTTATAATAAATTTTTTTCCATAAATCATGAAATTTATTATTCTGATATTTTACCTCTATTGAACCCATAAAATAATGTGGTATCAAAATATTCTACGTACACATCATATGATATATTAAAAATAACACCATTAACTATGGTGGAAGACCAGAGATGTCATATGTGAGAAAATGATGAAAATATCAAACAACAACATTAATATCCTCAGCTAAAAAACATCATTATGAACAAAATCTGTATTATAAAACAAACTCCTTGTCACTGAATGGGAAGGTCATGACCAAGGATACATTGCATCACACTATAACTAAAATACTGGAGATCCCCCATTAGAAGTAATTAGTAAAAATTAAAAATTATAAAAATAATCCAAATCATAGTGAGTAATAATACAAAAAATACCTATGATGAATTCATATATATCCAAATAACAAATAAGGAAATATTATAGCCAATGTAAATTAGATATCGATAATGAATAATAAAGAAAATAAAATCCCTTCTCTTTACTATTACTTTGTTGTTTCACTAACTCTATAACAAAGGAAATGGAATTCATTTTATTTTTAAGTATATTAAAATTTAGATTTAAATGAGTGGGAGAAACATATATAACAGAAATTTTTCCTATATGATAATAAAATAAATATGGTTCCTGTTACATTCAGTTGACCAGTGTACACCTTCCCTGGATTTTCATCTAAGGTGTAAAGGTGATTCACTGTTGAGTCTTATGGTGGTTCTATGTGGTCATTAATGCATCTTGGTATTTTGTAAAAGCCAATTAGGTATATTATCATCAAAATAATCTAGCTTAGATAGAACCTATAACATCACAATGTCGGTTTAACTAAATGGTGCCTCATGATCGTGGGTAACGTAGACTCAGGTGTGCCTCCATCTACTCTAGAGGCTAATGACTTGGTGCAAGTCCCTAATTTTTTTCTCTAGGGAAAGTATGTACTCAATTCAATTTGTAAGACATTGTTAGAAACAATAATAATGAAAGGATATAATATGATAAAATAAAGGAAAAATATACAAGTGATAAACACCAAGACGCCAATATTAATAATCTAGAACAAGTAGATTCTTCTATAATATTTTGATAATTTGATTTATCTATACAAAATCGGTGGAGATACAAGGAAAATAGAAAATAATAAAATATATTTATCAAAATAATTGAGATAAAATTAAGTATATAAACATAGTATCACGTCGATAGCTCGACCCTATGGTCCCAAAAAAAAAATTATCAAATAATGAATTGTAATTTGGGTGCTACTGTTGGTCCTTACCAAAATCCATGACATCATTTACCATACCCAAAATAATCCTAAACAAGGGATTAGATAAAAATAACTATGCCATAAAATTGTTTTAATAAAACATATTTTATTTCTAATATAAATAGATGTAGTGCGTCTTATATCATAGTTACAATAGTAATAATTGTAAGGTGTTAAAAAGATGTGATCCTATCAGGCGGAAAATATATTGATACGAACAATAGTTATGTTCATTAAAAAATGGAATAATAAATAAATCATAAGTATGTGTGATATTGTCTTGTCTAAAAACATATCACTGATACCCCTACCAGAGATATTCATAAATCATAGAATAAATATCCACAATAGCCACGCCATTCAATCATGTTTCCATAATACATCTACATTTTCAACCCGGTGTAATCATGTTTCTCTAAAACATCCTCAATAGTCACATCATGTAATCATGTGGTATACCAGGTATAGTCGGTTCAAAGGAACATAAGACCAATAAATAAACATCAATTCCCAATAGCACCTAGATGGAGTCTCACTAAATACAAGGGTGGATTCCACGGAACATTTGAACAAAGAATGCCTAATGTGAGCCCATGAAATCTAGATCAATAGGGAAGAATGGTCCTAGGAATCATAAAAAATAGGGATGTTATTTATAAAATACCTTGGAATATAGTATTGTAGTATGTATGGATCTATGGTGTAGAGTTATCCCTAGAATCCAGTGGAATTTAGATCCAAAGAGCTTTTCCAAGGTATCCACTACCATTATCAATATCCTTGTAGTAAAAAATTTCATGGATCATAATTTAATATGATTCCAAGGATCTTATAAATGGAATCCACTATCATTATAAAATCATCAATAGTTTCATTAATCATTTCATTTCATAATTTTATCTGTCACATTTAAACACTTATTATTAAACCAATCAACCAATTAAACATCATGTGAACAAATTTACAAGGGCATATATTTCTTTTAATCATTCATTTAATTCTATAAATATATTTATACATCAAAAACATATGGTGATATTACACTCACAAATTATGATTATATAATATTTTATTTATGCAATGAAACACCCCATGGGTGGACCATGTTGGGGATACAACCTCCATATTTATCAAAGGTAATAGTCTGAATCCAAATTATTTTCCAAACATTTAAATTAATAAATTGAATTAATTTTGGAGAAAACGTGGCAGTTACTGTGTGAGTAAGAACTATATCAAGCTATAAAAAACCCAAATCATAATTGAAAAAAGTATAGATCAAATATTTTACATATATGGTAGAACTATCATCCAGTATTTTCTCCAAACACTTCCCATATAAGTAGTAAAAAAATAATAAAATGGCCGAATAAGAAATATGATATGACTGAATATAAAAAAATATCATTTTCAATGATAAGAAAATTATAGGATGGTTCATGTAGAATACGGATATTAATATAATGAATTCAATTAGAAAAATATGGTGGATGAAAAAGATTTGGTATCATGTAGTTACACTATACACATATTCTAGGTTTCAAAGGGAATTATAGTGTGATGGAAGGGAGGGGATGAGGCTTCTATTAAATTTATTGGTTTTGCCACAAATTTTAAAACTAAAAACATGAATTTACAAGGAACGTAAATTGATTATACATCATTTATATAGTAGAGTCTTCCCACTATGAAAAGTCTATTTCATTTTGTTAATTTTCCTTATAATAAAAGTAAAAATTATATAATAATTACTTTTCATTTATTATATTTAAAAAAATTAATATTTTTGTAGAAAACGTATAGACATTATACCCCATCTTATTAACGAACAACCCAATACGAACATGATTCCATATTTAGGGTTTTAGACAAACACATAACATAAAAAATAGTTTAACTATTAATAAATTAATCCATACAATATTGAAAAACTATTTTTCATAAGTTTATCAACCTTAATGATATTCATCCAAGATTTGTCGATGAAATGTTGGTAAATAATTGTATAAGAATACTTTTGGGAACATAACACATACATCGGCCTCCATATTCCATGCCTCAGACTATATATAGATATTCCACCAAAGAAAATATTTTAGATTAACAGACCTACCATAGTTATTCATCAAGAACATTTCAACAATAGGAATATGATTCTCTTAAATAGACACATCTACCAGTAATGAACCCCCTCTGGATATATAATATGAGATGTGTCTTAGTGATAATGATGTATATTTGATACATGGAATTTCTCATGCATTGATCATTACCTCCTTGGAAAATTAAACTGATAGGATACATGTCTAACTCTCCCCAAAATCTTGAATGTCCCAACACATCGTGGTGATATATTTCTTTGTTTCTCAATTAGTCGTTATCTAAAGTTTTTTGAGATATATAAAAATTATTTCTCCTTGACCATGAAATCTATAGGTTATCGACATAAAATTTTTAGAGTGGTTTTTTCTTGATTGTGAGGATTCCATCCACTATGTAATCAACTTTTCCTTCTTTGAATTCTCTTCTTGAAGATGTGTTCCAACGTGTATCTCATCTCATACCTCTAACCATCACAGAGGTGATCGACATACCCTAAAAAATAAATCATTGTTATTTTACATCATTATAGTTACCGTAGAGCTATTGATGTAGGTGAATTTTACCATGGGTGTATGCCTCTTCTAATATCTCATAAAACAATGTATGAATTCTCTATGGATATCATATAGAACCTACATAGTCTTACAAAAATGGCCATCATTTGAAGGTGGTTGAAACACCACAATATTTAATGAATAATTTTATCCTAATTACCTAATATTTTTTTAAATAATTTTCAATTTACATGAAAATGAAAATAGTTATATATATATATACACTAAGTAAAACATTCCTTTTAGATGACCGAAAAACTGATTTCACTTAATGAAACACCAATTTGGCTTGTCATATATGAAATACATCTTGTATTTCAATACATGGAATAATGAATTGGCATATTTTACATGAAACGTAGACTTGCCATACATCACATGAAACACTGATGTTTCTATGAAATATCATTTTATTGATACAATTATTTAATACAGATAATGGTAACCTATATTTTAAACATTGTAATATTTATAGTGATAAATACTTGTAAATTATTGTTTTTAATGGTTTTAAATTAATATAACATATTTATAATGAACGATATAATTTTTTGGAAATGCTTTAATATGTTTACAAATTAAATTTTCTCAAATAAACAACTTTTAGTATACTTAGGTGAAAAATAATTTATTTAAACATATATAGAATTTGAATTTGATAAGTTATACCATGTATTTGAATTTATTATTTTTAAATTAGCATAGGTTGAATTTGATAAGTGATACCATGTATTTTTTATGAATAATAGAAAATACTACATTTTAATTAAAAAAAATCCTTTGTGTTTTTATAATTTTTAATATAAAATCATATAATAAATTTTTTATATGGTAAAATCACATCAATTACACATATATTAATACAATTTAGTTAATTAAAATCTATTTCCCTTTTAAATTCAATATAAAATCTTAACAAACATTTGATGATTTTTCTATGTTAAAAACCTGCTCTCCCACAACGTCTATATGATTATCGTAAATCTAAATATTCACACTTAAATAATATTTATTTTCGAAATCCAATATAAATGGTTGTAATCAGTATGATATATTTCTAATATGATAGTGTTGACCTTTCACCATATAAATTAGTGAATGTGATTGAAATTAATCATAGTGATTAAGGCATAATTAGCCTTAATTATGGACTAAACCGTAATATTAAGGGTCATAATTACCTAGAAACTTTTCCAAACACATTTGTTTGTCCATAATTCGTCCCTTAATAGTAAATTAATAATTTTTTGGTTTTTATTGACTTATATTATATAATAACAAGTTTAGACCTAACATATTTTCAAATATCCCGTGTGGGTTATTTTCCTTCCATCGATAAGGCCACCACCTCTCCCCCATACTTATACCTCTCAAAGAACATATGTTTGGAAAAAACCTAACCAATAGACAACCCAATGTACATATCTTCATCCTTGAAGAATCCAATTTATAAGAAGTAAATATATTGTAGCCTTTTAATATAATCAAATATGATTTACCTGATTAATAGGTAACACATTCTATAAAGATCATTTCATGAAGGAAATACAAGTTAGAATTTACGAAAAAACAGAAATGAGTCACCAGAATAAGAGTTAACACCCTATCCCATATATTTTCTTTTACATTCATTCTACAAATTTCCACTTTTAATATCCATTTTTTTATAAAAACACCATAATAAATAACATACTTGTATTTTTCATTGAGAATAGTTAATATGACACATACAGATGACTCCATCGAATAGGTAACAATCATAATTATTCTTTGTGGGATGGACTACTGCCTCAGAAAACTATCACTATTTATGTTTCAATTACCATATATAATGGTGTAATTTATAATGGAAACAGTATTTATATATAATATATATTATATTTATTATTACCTTATTCATATATAATTTTAATTTAGAACATAACTCAATTCATTCCGTCAAATGTAAATTTGATAATTTTGTTTCAGGAAGTGTGGACTACCACTCCCTCTAAGATGTAGGATTCATTCATACTATAAGAGGATTGTAGTAAGGATAGTTTAAGTGAAAATATATTACATAATAAATCAATTATAATAATTATATATATGTATATGTATCTATTTTACTTTTGTTCCACGAACACTACAATTAAACAAAAATAACGTTCATGGGTACATAAGACCTTCTTCATGAAAGATGTATTATGTTTAAAAATTATATATGAAATATATTATTATAATAATAATATTTTGTATATAAATAATATTTTTTTAATTTCTTACATTTAAAAACCATTATATGTGTATAAGTACCAACAATATAACAAATTAATATGCATATCTAAAACAAAGTCAATATAACCCGAAGTAAAACCATAACACAGGATGGTTAAAAAGCGTGAAATATATGGAAATAAAAAATAATATATGGTATTAGATATAAGAATATGCTTCCTTATAACATGTATAATAAAATTATTTTTTTTATACATTAGGTTTTAATGAGTATGATTACATTCAAGACATAATGTAACTTGATTTCATCTCACTTTTTACTTTTGTTAGATTCATGGTATGATCAGGACTCATTCACTTTGAGTAGATTATGAACATAAATTTATATTACTATATATATTTTATAATTAAAATTATCGGTACTAATATATAACTTTTATGATCTTTCATTATTGTGGTTTATGTTTTAGCTGATACTAAATCGGTAAAAATGTTTTGTCTCACTATTCCTTATATGATACCTATGTTTTTTAGTGCGCCTAGACTCTTTTTATAGGTGTATATAAATCGATTTTACATTTTCTATATTTAATATTCTCGTATTAATGATATTTTAAACATAATTTTGTTTAATTTTCATTTATGTAGAGTATGATCCAATTTTTTAAAGATATAAGTGTTTATTCAGACAGACTCTTTGCATTTTGAGATTGATTACATTTTTGCATCCATTGATGAATTATTTTATTCCATCATTCAAGATATTATTAAATTTTCATCTCCTATACATATTCAATATATATTAAGGTATTTGTGTAAATTTCAACTCTATGTTACATAATATTGTTAAGAATGTGTTTTTAATAAAACTGGACTTTACCCCTCTTTGGTTGAAAATCAACGTTCCATTAAAAATATATATTAAAAAATGTTTTCCAAGAATATTATACCAATAACCTATGATAAATAAGAGTCATTTATACCCTTTTGGAATATTTAACAATGTTTTCAATGGAATCTTTTTGTCACTTTCTAAATGAGGAAATTTTCTATCCTTTTTACCTTGTAAAAGAATTTCATTCTTACCTCATACGACATGTAAAAAATTTTCCACCATCAATACGTAGAATATTTCTACAGATGTTCAATGGGGTTTTAAGAAACTTTTTTGAAAATTGATTTTAAATGATTTTTTTCAAAATATTATAATGATTTTTTTATAATTTATCATGAAAAATGGTTTCCATTTTATTTGGATGATTAATTTGTATGTTTTGTAGAAAAATTATTTTCAAAACGTTTTAAATATTTCATTATAATATTTCAATGGAATTTAGATGAAAAATTTTATGAAAATGTTTTGATACTAATTTAATATTTTTTCAAGGAAATAGTTTTTCAAATGATTTCAAGTCTTTATTATAAATTTTAAAATAATTTCCAATGAAAATATTTATAAAATTGTTTTTTAAATAATAATTTTTAATAGAAGGAAGAATATATTCCTTATGAAAAGGTTTTGAATGATATTTCAAAATTATTTTCCTTTTAGATTACATCCATTGATGTTACTTATTACCTTTGAGGAAATGATCTAAAAACTACATTCATATCCATTTAATAAATTAGGTATGATAACTTTTTTGGTCCTTATGAAACCAATTTTTTTATAGAATTTATATATTTATGAAAATAAAATTATATTTCATAGATTATATTATTTTGAAATCCTATTGTTTTCATGAGTTACAATTTTATAAAAGATTATGAAAAATATCTCTTTTCTATAGGATATGATTTTATAAAATATTAATAATACATATTTCATTTTGTGGTATATTATTTGTTGTTTGTAGATTATATATTTTTTCATGGTCCATGATATGTTTAATGTTTTGTAGAATAAACAGGTATGAATTCATTATGTGATGGGTGAGACCTATATCTCCTTCCAAGGAATTGGGTAATGATTAATGGATTATGAGATAAAATAGTACATGGGTTGGATCACAATCCCCAAAACAAGATGGTGCATGAGTTGTATCACAATATTAAAATAATTATTTCACACAAGTTGTATTCCAATCTCGAGAACAAGAGGGTACATGAATTTTAGCCCAGGAACACAAACAAAAAGGTACATGGGTTATAGACAAATCCTAAAAACAATAAGGTTGATGGGTATAAATAGAATACTAAAATAAATATGGTACAATGTTAGTTATCCCATGATTAAAGTAGGATCATATTCCAATTCCAATTCCTAACATGGTATTATGTTTTTGGTAGGTAACATTATATACAATTTTCGATGTTTATGTGCATGAAAAAATTTCAATGTTTTATTATTATGTGATTCTTTATTGGTTTTTTTCATTATTTCAATATGGATCATGTCTTATGAATTTCCATTTTTTATAATGTGATTCATGAATATTATATTTGATATACAGGGTATGTTCTATGATATTCAAGGCCCTGTTCTCATACCCTCATGCACATATTTATGCATATGTGTCTCACTTTTTAATCTTACTAAGAATTTGATCTCACCCCGTTCTTATGTTTCCTTTCCCATTATATGAAAAGTAGTTTTAAGTAGAAGTATTAAAGGTGGGGATCGTTATGGAAGATGTTGATGATATTTCACCAGGATATAAGATTATGTTTCTATTATTCGATGACTATAAACTATTATGGTCCCTGAACATTTATTTCTTGTAGTGTATATAATATTCATATAATATGATGTATAATCTATGTAAACCAATCCTAGGTTACTATAATTGCTTTAAAATAAATGTTTTAGCCAATACAGTAAATCAAGTATAAGAAAATATTATTGATATCCATAGATATATTTTTATGGATATGTTAAGTGATGTCCTAAAGTATATGTATAAGTATGAGTTAACGTTTAAGAAAATGTAATAAAATTTTGGTAAATTTTAGAGTAATTTGATTCCAAGAAATACATCCATGATTTCATAATAAAATATTATGTGGATCTAGAACAGATGTACCTAGGCGAATTAAATCCTACAGGTTATCCCAGGCCTGACTAAAGGTAATATGGTACATGTCAATAGACCTTGTTGCACACCTGGTTTGACACTCATAGGTAATATGCATGGGGAATTCACACATTCATCATGAAAAATCATATTGTATTTTAATATATGTTGGGAATGAATAACCTAGTATATAGATAAGGTCATATAGACCAAATAATGATTTATAAATTAAATATCCCACAAGTTATTTTTCATGATTCTGTGGTTCCTCTATATGGAAATTGTTTTTACTAAATGTTTTTGGTATTTAGTCAATTTAGAGAAATCAAACGAACCATGCTAATGGGTATTGTGATGCATAATTCAAACATTGTTCTCCTGAAAATCTAAATGATTTAGGATATTGAATTAAATAACTCAACACTATTCTCACGAATCATAATCAACATATGAATCATTTTGAAAATTCAAATGATTGAAGGAGGAACAACGTTTTACAGAGACTATATTGAGGATATGTCCACCAAAATTAAGTAGTTATTATAATAAAATAATTGTTGATCATTGGATCGATACCATTGAAATGTCATTATCTATTATCCATTGTTTTGATCATGAGAAATTCATTTGGGATAATTATATATTTGAAGGCAAATCATACATGTTGGAGACTCTAATCATGAATAGAAATATGAAATATAAAATTGAATTCATTGATTGGGATGTGGTCAAGAACATATTCTTCAAAAATTACATTCCTTGTGTTATTCATATGGAGATAGAAAACTGGTTCCTTGAGTTGAAGTTAAATGATGATGAATCTATTAGTCTTTATGAGGATAATTTCACATGAATTGTAAGGTAACCTTCTGAAATTATCATCCAACTATAAATTAATGTTGTTAGGTTATTTATTGTCATAAAGAAATGTCTTAAAATGTAATTTTTCATAAGATAATTTTGTAGCTATGAAGAGATTGTGCATTGTGAAATAAAAGATAAAATATTGGATGGATTTAAATATAAATATAATGGGTTTAATAATATGATAAATATAATGTTCCAAGGAAAATCAACAAACCATAGATATAGTAATATAAGACTCCATTTTTTGGTTTATGTGTAAAAATAACCATGATGGGAATTGACTTAATGTTAATAGTATATATTTTTATGGAATGGAAATATATAAAGATGGTGAATTTTAAATTGATTGTAAAATGTTATATAATAATGAGTATAATGAGAGAACACATTTGGACAGGCCTTCCACCTATCAGTGTTTTCATTGTATGGTGTTTTGGAATTTGAACATTAAATGACCAAATTCAATTGATATTAGTGGTGATCCATTCTAAAAACATCTGAAGAGAAACAAAAAATGGAAAGCATATACGTTAAAAAAGAATGAAGTGAGCTCAAATAGTTAATAATTACCTATCTTCATTTCCTAATTTGGTAATTTTATGTTTGATATTGTATGTATAATACCTATGGGAGCATTATTCATCATACATTGGTGAAATTTAATTAGATTATATTTCCAAACATTGAATATGGAATTATAAAATGACATTTTATATTATATCAGGATAAGGATGGAACCATGTTTCTATTAAAAATTTGGTTTCTTTAATATATGATATTTTTTATGAAATAAATGTTGAATTGTTTTTTGTAATGTTTACAAGGTTACCCATTTATGAAATGTTTACATTAGTCCTCTTACTAATACTGTAAGATTAATTTGATATCTTTCCATATATGGATATATAGATAAATATTGGATAGAATGTTCAAGCTTCCTTGTGATGATTGTAACATATGACACTTGGTATTACATATCATGGATCTTATGATATGTAATTGCTTTATTAATGAATAAATACAATTATTTTTTTGAAAAAGTGTTAATGTCGATCAAATACCAAAAATTGTTGTTTTTTTACTAAAATCGCGAATGTATATCTTTCCATCACTAAAATTTATGAATAGGGATATTGATGAATTTTTTCCTTTATTACCTACATTTTAGATGAATCAGAATCTCCCTTAGTTCATCATAGATTTATATATTTCTGATTGTTAACATTTTTTTGGAATATGTTCTCTACCACTCTCTATCAAAACATGATGGTATGATTTCCCTTCCATGATTATTTCTTCAATTTGCAAATATTTTTTCTATTGTGGGAAAATACTTATTCGTTACTTTGTGTAACTATTAGAAAACTAAATTTTCATTTTAAAATATTTTTTCCTATTCGTTTTTATAATGGGTATTTCAATGAAATTACCTGTTGTGTATTAATGATTTGATAATAAAGAACAAATTATATGGATAAATTCATTTTAATTGGTGTATAATGTGACACCCTAACATTTAGTGAATATTTTTATTTCTAATTAATTGATCTTTTTATAGTTTTCATTTCAAATGATAGGGGAAATAGTTATATTTATATATATACACTAAGTATAGCATACCTTCCAAGTAAATGAATCATTTATTGCACTACCCGCAAGACCAACTTGGCTTGAACTAAATGCTTGAAAAACATGTCTTTTACTACATGGAATAGTGAATTTGGATACATTACAAGGAATATGGACTTTTCCTACGTTATGGGTAACACTGATGTTTCTATGGAACATCATTTTATTTTAATAACTATTTAATAGATATAGTTATAACCTGGACGTTAATCGTATTAAAACTAATAGTGATAAATATTTATTCAATTTGTGTCATATTTTTATTAAATACATAAAAAATATTCAAAATTAATTATATATATTTTTTGTAATGTACTTATATCTTTAAAATAATATTCCCTCAAATAAATTAGTTTTAATATAAATTTTAAAAAAATAATAAAATTTATTTAATATATATTTATAATATTAATTGAATAAAATAAACGTCATTTTTTAATTGATGCCCTCAATATTATCCTAGTGTGATGTTTTGGGACTTTTATGAGTAATTTCAATATTTTTATGAATATTAAAAATACTGTTTTTTAGTTAAAAACTACCTTTTCATTTAAATAACTTTTAATGTTAAATTTTTTTTATAATTCCATTGTAAGTTCATGTTAGATAAATATTAAAACTATTAATTAAATTTAATTCTTTATAATAAATTTAAATTTCATATTTAAAATATAATTTTATAATTTTTTGAAAGTTTTTCTACTTTAAAAACCTTCTCTCTCACCGCAACTACAGAATTAGCATGAATCTTAAAATTTGAACATCAATGATTTTAATTTTTACAATCAAATATCCACATTTTTAATCAGAATGATATTTTTTTTATAATATGATCATTTTAATTTATGACCATCAAATATTACTAAATATGATTAAAATTAATCAAAGTGAATAAGGCCAAATTTATCTTAATTAGGGACTAAACAATCATATTAAGGGCCCAAATGACCTAGAAATTTGAAAAAAACTCATTTTATGATTATAGTTTGTCTACAAAACTAAAATTATTTTGTTTTAATCTTTTTTTTGTCTATTATTTGTATGAAAATGTGTAAACATAACTTGTTTTAAAAATTTCCATCTGGTTCTTTTTTTCTTCCCAATAAAAAGACATTACCTGTCAAACTTTTTCGCACCAATAAAACCAACTAAGATCAGAAAATTATTGAATATTAACCTTACCAACATCCCAATATTCCTCTTTTAATAATCCCATTGGTATGATGGAAATACAAGGTATAATTTTGACACAAACCACAATGAGTTATCCGATTAAAAGGAAAGGTCTTCTCTCAAGATCCATTCATTAACATGTTTATTTCTCCCCTCACGAAACAATATTTGTTCATTTTTTCATGAACATATATCATGGTATAAATTATGACAGAAAATATGTTCATGTATTATATGTATTAAATTTATAAATTAATTAATCTTAAGTAAATTTTATTTAAAACCTAACAGTGTGCTTTCCATCTAATGTAAATATGATAATTTTGTTTGGGGAAGTGTAGACTACCTCCCACTCAAAGTGATATGATTCATTCATTCAAAACATGAATTGTATTGAGTATTATATTATAGAATATATAATATATATATATATGATATAATAATACTAATTTAATAATGATATATATTTATATATAAATATTTTACATTCATTCTCTGAACACGATACATAAACAGAAATAGCAGTCATGCTTACATAAAACTTACCATCTCCATTAATGGTGTATTCCATTTCATAATCATATATTCTATACATTTTTAAAAATCACATATAATTTATTTAAATGATATTTATATATTGATTAAATTTTGGAATCATGATATAAGTATAAGGAATAATAATATAACAAATTAAGAAACATATGAAAAACAAATTGAATTTTTGCTGAAGTGAAACCTTAACAAAAGATGGTTAACAAGTGGTTAATATAAGTTTGAAATAAAATAATATATAATATTATAAATAATAATATGTTTTTTTAAATGTTTTAAAATAATTTAATATTTAGTATAAGGAAGTTTCGAATAAGTATGACCAAAGTTAAGATACAAGGTAAGGGGATTTCATTTCACTTTTTATTTTCATGACTTACCTACTATGTTCGCTGGCCATTCCATTTGTGTGGTGTATTTAATAACTGTAATTGTATTATATTTATCTTATACATATGTGTATCTATATTATCATTTTAATTTTATTATATTTTATTCATGGGGTTCTAGTTCCAATATATTCCAAATCAGTTAAAATGTTTTGTCTCAATATTCCTTCTCTCCAAATCAAGTATTATTATACCCCAAAACACATTTTGGTTGTGTATATACTTTCATTTTACCTGTTATATCATGAATCTAATTATTTTATTGATATTTTATGATTCATTTAATTTCAATTAATTATATTGATAGTAAGATCCGATGTTATTTTGTTATAAGAGTTTATTGAGACTATCTCATCTTTTTTTAGAAATAAATTTACATTTATGTTTCGTTTGATGAATTCATATATTCTATATTCTAATAAATGATTGAAATTTCTAGTACTATTTTTATTCATGATATATTTATTAAGTGTTACATTTTTATACTCATTAGTATAGAAGATAATTAAGAATATGTTTCGAAGAAAACATTACATTACATTATCATTGGTCTGAAATCAGTGTTCCTTCAATAAAATATTTTCTAAAAATGTTTGACATGATTATTATAATAATATAATATGATCATTTAAATAATTTCTTACTCTTTTTTATTTTACCAAATATTTCAATGGAATCTTCTAGTTTCTTTCCAAACCAATAAATTTGTTACCCTTTTATCCATGAAAATGGAAAGTTCTTTTTACCAATTACAACATGTATAGATTTATATTTGATCCATCAATTGTATATTTCATCTCTTGTTTAGATTATATTGTTTACAAAACTTATTTTAAAATATATTTTGAATAAAATTCATTTCTAAATTTTTCTCAAACATCTATTATATGTTTTTAAATGAAATCATTTCTGATATTTTTTTAGCTTATTTTATATTTTATAATGAAAAATGATTTTCAAAATGTTTTGATGCATTATTTATAGGTTTTTAGAGTTTTATACAATTAAAACGTGCTTAAAATGATTTTAAACATGATTATATGTTTTCGTAGAGAAAATGTGTTCAAATGATTTCAAGTATTCTTTATATGTTTTAAAGGTATTTTTTGTGAAAATAATAATCGAATAGATTTATTTACTCAAAAGATATGTTGATCAAATAATGTATATTTTCATCATGATATTTTATTTTAAATTTTAAAAACAAATTATTTCTAAGATGAAATTTGTTGATGATACGCATCACCATATAAGAAATTATCTAAAGGATAGATTCACATCTATTATATGAATGGATATTTCAAAATGGAATGTTCTTTATGAAACACATTTCTCTTCTATGGGTTATATGTTAATTAAAATAATATTTTTTATAGGTTATTTTATTTTCAAACCCTCTTCCATTCACTGGTTATGATTTTAATAAATTATTATGAAAGCTATTTCTTTTCCATAGGTTATTATGTGATACAATATTATTGATACCATTTCATTTCATGGGTTATTATTTGATGTTTATTGGATTGATCACTTTTAGGGGTAATGAAAAGAAGATTGATTTGTGGAACATAAATGTATGATTTTATTATGTGATTGGTGGGACCATTATCTCCCTCAATTGTATTGGGTAATGGTAAATTTCTTATGATCTCAAAGGGTACCTGAGTTGTAACATAAGCCCAATTAATGAAGGTACATGGGTTTTAGCCCAAGACTAAATGAAATAGGGTACAATATTTATATACCAATTCAAACAACAAGAGGGTGCACGAGTTGTATCCGGATCTAGAAAACAAAAAGGTACATGTGTGGTAGCCGAAACCAGAAAAAAGGTACATGGGTTTTAGCCTAATCCTAAAAGTAAGTGGGTATTTGAGTTGTTATCCAATACAAAAATCTAGTTAATGTGATTCATACCAAGCCTTAACTGATATAATGTTCTTATTAGGTATCCTTGAAATAAAATTTTCTATTACAATGTCCTTGCCAAAAATTCCTTTTTTTAATTCCTATGTAAATATTTCATGTTTTAATTTATTCATTTTGTTATGATTTTTGTCTTATGAACTAGAATTATTTATCTAATTATTAATGTATATAATCTTTGATATTCAGGTTATGATCTTCAATTTTTATTATAATCTTTTCATACCATTATTTTAATAATTATTCTTAAATGTTTCCCTTGTTTACCATTACTATGGATTTGAGATCAACCCTTTATTTTGATTCCTTTTTGAGGTTATGAATATTTGTTTTATGTTGAAGTACTAAATTTTGAGATCTTTATGGGAGATGTTGATGTTCTTTCACCAGGATAGAAGACATGATTTAGAAGTTTCCAAATACACTTATCTATTACATTCCTCAAGAATTTATTTTTGAAGTGTAGAATATATTCATTACAAATAATGTAATATCAATGTATGTCAGGCATGGGTAAGTATAGTGGAAAAAATATCATATAATAAAATATTTACCCAAGTCACTCTATAAAATATTTCAAAAGTGAGATTTTAAACATATTTCCGAATTTAATAAAGAACTATGGGTAACCCCATATAGGTAGACAGTCATAGATATATAGAGCCTTCCAAATTCTTACACTAATAATGTATATATTATTGAATGTAAAGAGTGACATTCATGATCCAATATCACTTGAAAATGTGTAACTATTTTATTATTCTAACAGTTCATTATTTTACTACGATCACCTTCTAATAGGTGGAATCCTATGTTAGAATTCTAGAAACCCTAGGCTTTATCCCCAACCACCAGTATTAATTGTAGAATGCAATGATACGTCTTGGTAATACTATGATGTACTACATATGATGTTGTATGAAATAGACACACCAAATCCTCGTGTGTTCCTTATAGAACACTAGCAAGACCATGAATATAAATAATTTCATTCAATATAATAGTTCATCAAGTAGGTTCGACATCACATTGTATTTTCTCCCTTATGACTAGTCCCTCACAATTTTCTTAATCATCATTTTTCACTCTATCATGGGTGTGGAGGTCACTAATAAGGATAAAGGAAAATTATGTCCCTTATAATCCTATAACTTTATGTGAATATTTAATATTAATGAAATTATAATTAATTCACTACATAGATTTTGAACTTCATATATCTGATTCCACTAGCTCAGTGAATTTTAATATCCATTTACATTAATTTTCTAATATATAATATAAACATTAAAATAACATACATTTTCAAAACCTCTTATTTTTATTAAATTAAAGACATGATGTGTTAATATATTATTGAGTTTATTTTGGTTTGGGTAAATAAATAAATGTATTCCCAGTAAACAATTCTCCCAACTGTGCAAGGAATTAACAATAATGGCTAAGTCTAGAGCCTATGTATGGGAGATAATCTCTTGTTGTCTCAACTAATAATGCACATGCACCATGAATCACTCCTCCTAAATCCAAAATTATCCATTATGGATACCTAATTCTCTATATAATTTAATGTATCATCTTCCTAGATCTGGAATAATATATATTATCCTTTTTGTTATTATCTGTTTCAGATCATATATGGTAATTTCACAAGCATCTATCCATACAAACATCACACCATTCTTATTCATGAACCTGAGTGGTGATGAAAAGTGTGTACATTCCTTTATTAAAATCTTGAAATATCCATGTATCTACATGGAAAATTGTATGTCAATATTTTTTTAGAGATACTCCAAGTAAACTGTAGTTATCACCTTCCCTAGGACAACTGATAGTGCTGTTTATGAGATAATTTAAACCATGAACTTAATATTATCTATATATAAGTGTAATATTGGTATTTTAGCATATAACTTATTCTCTCTATGTGTATCCTAAAATATTATCTCAAGAAAATTATCATTGTTGTGATAATTCTGATAACACATCCAAATGTCATCCTTTAATATGACCAAAACTTATCCTAGACTATGATGTTAAACATGGTTCACTAGTTGAATGAAAATGATTATTGAGGTTGTGAGACTAAAAAACCGAACTAAATAATCATATAGATCATACATGATACAAAAATTTATGGAAGGTATTTTTGTAGGAATAATAATTATTTAGTGATAGCCTTGCCTCAAATAAATATTCTATAAAACCAAATCTCCATCCATATGGTAATAGAGATCATCGATTTATCGAAATGTATATCTATTCATAAAAGAGAACTATATCATTGTTTTAATCCATGCATATCATATGGTTATTATCTCCCCTGTTAACTTAATGGTTCCACAATAACATGGAGAGGTACTAGATCATATCCAACATATTTTTTTTCATGTCCACTATGTTCTAATTGAACTCTTGAAACTCTATAGTATCCATCCTCTAAGGAGGAATGTATATCATTATTGTTCCTAGAACAAGATTAATAGAAAATTTAACCACTCTATCTGGAAGAAAAACATAAAATTGTCAAAGAAAAAACTGTTATAAATATCAATCATTTGAGGTAAATATACCTGATGTGTTGCCTTAACCAAACATATGTATACTCGAAATTTGAGTTTTCATTTCACCCCTCCCATGGTGGAGGAGTCCATATATACATTCATAGACATCCATCTTAACTGTGGGAATAAAAAACCTCCCTCTTCTGATGTGAAGGTCACTGTTCCATTAGAATGTTCTTTAGGGGAATGATATAAAATAGCGCAACCCATCTTGAGTATTATGCTCAAAACAATCATCTAATTCTAAAAATATACATTACAAAGATAAATATGATTATATCAATGGGGAACTCCATTAACTGGTGTCTACCCTCTAATCTTTTCCCAATAGAGTAACCTAGGTTATAATACGATAAGTATAATACACAACAATCCCAGGGATCATCACAAAATTTATATATATAAATCAATGAGAATAAATTGTATCAAAAATAGAAGATATTAAGTTATAGGATAATAAGATATGTAATTCTCATTGTAGTCATCCAACCACTATACTATTTGGGTGTAGGCACTAAAAAATAAATCATGGACTCAACATGGCCTTCTTAAATATCTGCACATTCTAATGTATGCCCAATCTACTATCTAGGAACAACTAGTTTTTGGATACCTCTTCCAAACCCCCACTTATTCCAAAATGACCAAAACTAATCTAGATCCTAGCCTGATGCAGAGTAGTGAATCCTTCTTAGAGACATAGAGTTTGAGTCGACCTTATTATACTAGATGATATAGGGATGATCCTATAAAAATAATACACATGGACCATACTATATCATTCTTAGAAAATGACTCTATATTGATCAGACAAATTCCACATATATCCCCATCTCCTACTATAGGAGAAAATGAAAGTGCTACTTGCACTAACACATTGGGTGGCATCCTTTTATGCTCCTGATGAATAAATTTCATAGACCATTAATCTCATAGGTTAATAGGAAAATTTTTTTCATAGAAGTGTGATTGGTAATACCTCTGAATCATTTTTCACTGCCTATCATCCAGGTTCCAAACATACCATCAATTTGTACATACTCTGTGGACCATATGTCTTTCTAGAATTACTCTCTACTCAAGAGGTGTCTAAATATTCTCAAAGATAGAAAACATATTATCAAGACCCAACTCAAGATATGATTATGCTACATTCCCTAAAAACATTCGTGTAATATTTTTTTGTAGTACAAACATTAACTCTTATATGGATGATCCTTGCTTTGGTGACACCTGAAAAGACTGTATAAAGCATTATAAACCCTAAAAAAATTGGGCAGTAATAACCATACCATGTACAAAAAGTAGTTCCATTTTCAGAACTATATTTTTTTTATTGGTTGTATATTTCCTACGACCTCCAAATAAAGATCTTCGACAGCATCCTAAAATAGGATTAGTGGTCTTTGTGGTGTTAGATCTATAGAAAAAAATCACACCTTTAAAATGATTGATAACATTAATATCACAACTAAATAAATACTTTCGTTCAAATCCTACCTATAAAGGATACATACCCATTTTTTGTTTCAAAAACCTTGAATTAGGTAATCAAACTGACAATAAAAAACTAAATACACTACCAAATTTCCACTAAAATATCTACTCTAGTCCAGGTTATCTATTTAAAAAAATAAGTTACATTAAATTATATATTTGATTTTCAATTATCACTGGATGAATGAACAAAATTATTATCATTTCAAATCCAAAAGGTAATGGAAAACTATTGAACCAAAATATGGAATAAACATCCTCCATAACATAACATGATCTTTTCCATGTGACCAATTGTCTATTAATATATGTTCTATAATTTCCCGAATATGATTTATGTTTTATCTTGTAAAGGAAAACACTATTTAGATTATGAAATTCACTCTAATTAAAAATCATGTTTCAAAATCCCTTATACCAAACATTAATCAAATCATATATATACCACAAATGAAAAAAAAAATTTCACATTGTCATGCAATTAAACCTATATGTCATGGAATAATTGATAGAATGACAACCCTCAAAAGTTCTTAAAATAAAATATGAGGTAGAATTCCCTCCTTTAATAATTACAATTAAAAAAAGATATAAAAATGAATATAAGACATTAGGCGTGTCACCCAATGGTGCAATCAAATCAGATATACTATTAGATAACTGAAAAACAAAAATTTACATTCCGGAATATGGGAATTTTTCTTGTATGTGGGTAAGCTACTCTTGAAAACTACTAATTAAAAATTTCTAATTCCTACATATATTTGGTCTATATTATCAAAATTTACAATCCAAAAAGATAAATATTTGATAATATTTTCTAATATACTGAACTCGGATCCACTAAATAGTTTTATGATCTAGTGTGTCACAGTGCCTCATTTATGCCTACCCATATTCAGGAGGAATACAACAATAAATGTGGTAATCAAGATCATCAATAGGGATATAATTCCATCTTATTAGAGTATGGAATAATACAAATAAAAATAAAAATATAAAATTATATGAAGTTCAAATAACTAAAAAAATATAGAAGCTAAACATCCAGAAAACAATAGTAATAACAAATCCAAAAATGAATGTCATTAAAACATATTGATCATGTCATTCTCAATCCAAAAAGAAAGAAAATACTTGGAATCATGATACAAACATAATAAATGTATCTTAACACAAGAGTCAAAAAAAGAATGATCACTAGGAAGCAATACAACAAAGCTCACTCATGTGCTCCCTAGATATTAATCAATGATAAAATCAGTCATCATATTGTGGGTTCTTTCCATAGTACCTACCTACATCCATGAACACTTCCCATGAATTGAATGATGATGATTACGTGGTGTGAGATAACACTAAATATGAAACCACCCATAGTGTACATAAAATGTATAGTCAATATAATATTAATAAAATTAATGCATCATATATCACATGTGAAAAAATAATAAATATATGGAGTCAATAAGATGTGATATTTTTTCAAAAAAATGGATAACTATTGACAGTCCTCTGCTTCTACTAAATTGGGGTAACATTAAATCTCAAATAAGTTGGTGTGATACCATCATGACTATCAAATAATAACAAATCCTGATATGAGGAATATCTAAAATGAATTGAATAAATATCCACATATATTGTTCCATGTAATAATGTTTCTAAAAAACATACACAATGTCAACTCATTATAATCATGTTTCTATAAAACATAATGTGTGTCCATTCGAATTAATCATGTGTGATCAATATAAGGTTCATATTCATGGTATTAAAATCCATGGATTCCCCATTGAGCTTTAGGATCATCATAATTGAAATTTGGAAATATATTTTGGCGTATTACATGGTGAATTTCAAAAGGAGGTTATTATAGTATTCCATGGAATCCAAGTCAATGGGAATCAAGGACCCTGGAATCCTATGAATTCTGTATCTAATGTAAAAAATACCAACACATAAAATACCATAATGAATGCTGATATATGGAGTGTAAATTTTAATGCAATCAAAAAAATTATTATACAAGGATTGTATTCAAGGAATCAACTATAATTATCAATATCTATTGAATATTAATTTCTTTAGAATCTAATTGAATCATCATCCATGTATCTAGTCAAATGTATCCACTTCAATTAGAAATTAATCAATAAATTCATTCAGAAATTAATTTCTTATGTTTATCCAACCATTTTTGGATTTATCATTTAAAAAATAAATAACTTAATCATCGTATAATCACATGGATAGTATCAAAACCATAAATTGACCATTTATTCAATTCATATTAATCGACTAATGATACCAAAAATAAGTGGTGTGATTGCAATCACCCTATGAGTGGTATATAATAGATCAAATAAAAATAAACTCCCCATGGGTAGACTAGGAGGGAAATACAAACATCCAAAAATTTCAATGGTACTAGTTGGAATCCAAATTACTTGAAATATATATTAGCACATTCAATTAATAACTTCTTATCAAAACTGAGATAAACATGTACTATAATACCATTTGGTAATTAACCTACATTAGATATCCCATGAAAATAGTATCTGACCTATTCTCCATATTCATGAATGAAATTCCCAATACTCATGTGTTAGAGAATAATACCCAATTATCAACCACAACTAAATTGAATGATTTATTTCAACCAAAATTAGAAAACATGAAATACATATACATATGATAGTGACTCTAAGAAAAATATAACAATAAATATATTACATTAAATAAGTAGACATAAATAAATATACAATTCAAAATTATATAATCAATATATTTGGTATAATCCAATAAGAATATACAAAAAAAATAATCCATGAAATAACATTGGAACACTCAAAAAATCTCACCACAATCTACCCTGACACAGCTTATAGTAACCTCACCTCAAAATAATGTCACCTTTCCATTCACTACATTGAAAGACCAAACAATGTATACACACTACCTAAGGGTTTTACAATTTTTGTGACCTAAACAGGACCAGAAGAATTCCACCTAGGTTTATGATATCATGTTTATGTAAAAAATACAAATATACTCCCCATTAATAATACAAGAAATTTTAATTAGTTAAATAAATGTAATGTAAATACGATTATAAAATAATGTTCATTTTCATATATTCCAAAATTACACAAGTTTGTTTTTAGATAATATCTCATATATGAAGAAAATCAAAAAAAAAATAATAATGTATGACATATTATATGAAATCAATAAAAAAAATAATTGGAATAATCTTTCTAATTCATTTATAAAAAAACATCCAATTTCAGATAAATAATTTTAATCCCACATAGGTTAGAGATGAAATAGCCTACATTAAACTTCAATCAAACATGTCGTCAAGTGGTGCACCAATAATAAATTATATAATGAAATCCAATGAGGTACTAGAATCGTTCCATGTATCATAGAATCAATTTCAACAAAAAATCAATTAGTATAGAGGACATATTAAAACATACCTAAAAAATACAATTGTTGTACCACAACCGTGAAAAAGGATATCCTCTTGAAGAATATTAAAAAAAACACATATACTGGTTTAAAAGAATATTATTATAGATAAAATGATTTATAGCATAAGAACTAAGGTTCTAAATTTATCTTTGAAATAAAAGATCCAATGAATCTCTTATATGGAAAGTTACACCACCACAAATATGATGATCAGTCATTGAATGAATTATCTCAAAAGAATGATGATCCAATAAATCACCTAGATGAGATATTTGGTAATAATATATAAGTATATGGGTGAATGAAAAATAAATCAATTGATAAACATGGTTAAAAATATTTATGAAATATTCATTATGTGATAATAATTATTAACATGAATTTTGCAATTGTAAAAATATGTGTAAAATATATCTCTTTCGATGTAAAGTCTAAACACCAACCATTTAAATATGTGAAAGATACTCAAAATGTATAAATAATTTACCCCTATAACCATTTCACTAAATACTCATGGATACTAATACATGATGAATAAACATTCCTGACATGAATATTCACTAATGTTATTGAACCTTCCATATGTTGATTAGGGAACCAAAATTAACTTATATGTTCACCAATCCTACGAAAAACCCCACAAATACCTTAAAAAAATTCTACCTAGAATCTATTAACTAAAGTAAAATGTACATCCATGATCCATATGTCGTGTTCCAATTAAAATACTCCAAATCTATGTATTCCTAAAAATTATCCAAAAATTAAGTGGTAAATGAAAATAGGGTGAGGAGGAATAATTTGAATTCTGTAATGTTATCTACCATCAATTTCTCTTCAAAACTATTATTTATGTCATTTTAATTATAAATGAGATGAAAATTATAAAAAATTTATATAAAAATAATGGATTATCTAGACTATAGGAATATATATGGTGTTTAAATTAATAAAATATAATATTTCCATAAATTAAAATTTTATATAATTATTCATAAAATAAAATACATTGTATAATACACAATTACAAAATTATAAACATCAGAATCATAACCCCATGAATGAAATAACACAAAATTAAACAATATATACCATGAAAATAATGATATTGATTGTAAAAACTTATCAATGTTTTATTATATTCCCAACAAAAAATTATATGTGAATATGATAAAAAATTCAATATGCAGGACTTATTGAGATGACAATCTATTACCACTTTGGATACATCTAAATCATAAACTATTTTACAAAAAAAATGTTACCATAATTACAATGAATTAATAAAAGACATGATATAAATTTTCAAAAAAGAATTTTATAAAACTTATAATATTAAATAGGAACATAATATCAAACATATCTCATTAAAAAAATATTTCGATGATGAACCCTTACCTCATACATGAATTTTTTTGTATACTATGTAATATCATAAATAATAAATTAAACATTTATATAAATTTATGACCAATAATTTACATTATTATAATGTCATATATGATCAAATTAAATCATTTAGACAATAATTTATCAATAATTAAATATTAAAATCAATATTTCTGGATGATTATGTTTTTTATTTTCAATACTACCTCAACTCAGAAGTATCAGTTTGTGTTTCTTGATCCTAGTTCCCTCCTCATACTAATATTAATATATATATATATATATAATATAAATAATATAAATAATAATTACCATCCATAAAATTTAGATATTGAAAAATTAAAAACCCCATTCACTGATATAGATATCTGTATGAATGCATGAACACTGCTTTTATCTTATAATCAAATGAAGAACCTAATCACCCAAAATATTTTATCATTAGAAAATATTAATTGAAAAATTAATATGTATTTTATTTATTAAACTTGTACTTACAGGTATACATGTAAATTGTAAAAGAAAAATTAACAACTTAATTTAGAGGTGGTTATAGTCCACATGAAGGATTGAGGGACATTTTAATTATCAAGAGAGTAGAAAAGGAATGGAATTTTATATTATATAATAATTATAAAAGAAATATTTTTTCATATATATATATTTTTAAAAATTAAATCAACCTTAATAAATACCCATATAATATTGTTGTGTTTGTAAATCATAATACAATGTGGAGGTGATAGTCTATATGTTACCATGAGTGAAATTTTCAAAAATCATTCTGTGGAATGGTAGTGGTGGAATGTTTATTCATTCATATAATAAATTCAAAATATATGGGTGATACTAATTTTATTGTATTATAATCTTATTGATATATGATAATGGAGTAATATTACAATTATGATGCAAAAATCATTTTAAACAATTACGTCCTTCTTGATAGACTTCATAGCAATTTCTTTAGCAGGACACTATGGATCACCTTTTCATGAGACTAAATTCTATTAATCATGTATATAAATAATGAGAATATTTTTTGGAAGGGTTTTTAAAAAGAAAAATATTTTGGGTTTTTGAGGAAGTGTGTAATGTTTTTTAATTATATAAAAAAGAAAAGGGGAACCCATGAAACTATATAAAATAATAAATTTGTAAAATATAAATGAGATATTAATATAGAAAGAATTGTAATATTTTTATTCTATGAAGAATATAAGTCAAAATATTCTTTGAAAAAATAATAATAAATTTTTATGTTAAATTACAAACCAATCTATTAGTTTTAACCCATCAATTAACATTTTTATGATTTCAAATATAAACATGTTTTTTTTTATTTTTGTGTCATTAATGTTACCATAAATAAAATATTAATGGATAAGTGATAAATTTATTGACCTATATATCATATTAATTTAACATAAGAAAAATAATATTTTTAGTAATATTAATTCAATTAACATTTTTTTATATAATATACTAAAATACTAATTTACCTCACTATTTTTATAACTGAAATTAATAAAATAATTTCCTAATTCATTAATTTTAATATTAATATATCAATAATATTAAATACATTGGTTTTATCCAACAAATAAGTTATTTTATAAATACAAAAGAAACTAATTACTTTGTATGTACTTATATTCATTTAGATGATTTTTCTCAATTTGAAAAAACACAATATAAACATGCATTAGAATATAATTTATAAATTTTATCACTAAAAATTTCAAATAACATACCATGATAATAAATAATTAATCTTTGGTTGAATTAATGATTCAGATATAAAATAACATCTATATATTTCAATAAAAACATATTATATTTATTAAAAAATGATAGTTTTATTAAAGAAATATTCTCTAATTAACATTATATTTTTGTCATTTTGAAATAAAAATCACAACTTGTCACCATATAATAAAATATTTGATTGTGATGGTGTAATTAAACTCATAATATATAAATAATTCATTTATATATTTATTTTTTATTATGTATCAATAATTATAAAAGCAATATTCCATACTTTATCATTTATAAGGTTGAAAATATTTAACATGATTATTATTCATATTTATTGAAATAAATTTCAATATATTAGAAATCCTTATAAATATTGATTCCAAATATTTAAATAATTTTTTATATTTCAATCTAAATACATGGATAAAATAAAATATAAAATAAACATGAAAATTTTGATCAAAACTGGATTTATAGAACATTATATTTCTTTAGCAGAAACATCATTCTTTCAAAAATGTTGAAAAATGAAAAATAAAGTAAAATTAGTTGGGTCAATTTAATATACATTATTTCAAAATAAAAAATCATTTGAAAAAAATGGACTACTGGATATTCTTAAATATAATAATATATTCTGTATCAAATTATTAATTCTTTTTCATTCATTGAAAAATTAATCATTTTATGAAATTCACTAAATTTAACTATTATATTATTTCATTGTGGTATGTTAGAAATTGTTATTATTTATATTAAGTTTTTTAAAAAAAATTATGCAGTGATTCATTATAATATCAATGCAAAAAATTTAATAAAAATCATTTTTGTGGAAATGTTATTCTAATAACATATGATGATATTATTCTAATTCCATTCCTAATATCCATATTTAAATTCATATAAATTCTTTCTATTGAATTTATAATATTAAATTTTCATTAGAATCAACCATCAATAATTAATAATTTAAGTTTTTATGAAAAAACCATAGTTCACACAAAATAATGTTTTAAAAAAATATTTCATACAGAAACAAATAATTTTATTATCAATTCCACGAAATTGAATATTAATTTACCAAATTAGAATATTTATAGACACTATATATTAAAAAATATTTTTTTCAATCACATATATATAATTGATATATTACATTATGATATATAGAAAAATAAAAGTCCATAAATAATTATTAATTTTCTTCTATTATTTCATGTTTATTATATTCATTAGTATCTCCACCCATTACGTAGTTATATTTGTGGGAAAAATCAACATGAAAATATAAAATATTAATGATTTATTATTTTTGGGTTATTTATATATAAATATATATCAATTTTTATAACATTAAATTGCCTTGATGTAGTCTTATATTATAAAATCATAATGTATTAGTGTTTTTTTGTTATAATTATTTATGTCAATAAAAGAATAATATTTAATTTTATTAGTAATATTATAAAAAATATTCAATTTAATAATTCAAATTATAAAATAATGTTTTTTTAGTAGGAAAACAATTTTAATGGGTTGAAATGCTCAAAAAGGGTAATTTTCAAATAGTAGCTATCATAATGTATGTCATGGATAAATAGTGTTTAAAAGAGGTAAATTATTAGAATAAAAAATAATAAAATAATACCAATGGATTACTATATCCCTTGTTAAAAATTCTATATGTGGAATTTTTTTTAATCCTACAATTGTAGAATATTTCACTTAAGAGAATATAAACATACATTAGTGACCTTATATTAGATCACATTACATAATCTAGTTTGAAATATACTAATACTCTCACTAATTTATCTCTTAATACCTACTAATTATTCAATAATCTATTGTTACATGTTGTCACAAATAATTTAATGTCTTCATTTATTGTTAAATTTTGATTTTGAGGCTTTCATAGGTGTAAAATCCCAATTCCAATTATTCTATAATCATAAAATACTTTCTTATGAACACTATAATAATATGTAAACCCCAAGTTTCAAGAACTGATAATGTATAAAATAATTTTTTTTGTATATGTGAAAGGGTATAATGCTTTGTGTAAGGTTATGCTAAGCATAAAATAAGTGTAATTTCCACATAAATGTTTCTTTTTATTTGTAAGAGGCCATATGCAATGTTAAGGTAAGCACCGCAAAAGGGTATCCAACTAGGTAAGGGGACAACATTGGTGTAAATTGGTATTTAAAATGTGTTATGGGGTAACATAAGGATAAATGGAATAATATTTCTGGTTCAATTATGATATATAAGTGTAAAAATAGTTAAACTTATGACGCACACACCTCATATGTAATGGTTACTATTTTGAACTATTTTTTAGGTGTTCTCTTTTATTTTTCCAATTAACACTTTTGAAATATTTTGTGGGATATTTTATATGAATAAATCAATGTAATTAATTCCATGGACTTGTTTAAGTCTGTAACCCATATTTATGTTTGAAGTTTATAATCCAACATCAATGAAAACAATTAAAAACAAGTTTTTTGTGGAATTAAATTCTAATTTTAATAATTACAACCCATACAATATTTTATTAAATATATAATCCTTATTTTATTGTTTTTATCTATATACATTTAAAAGACAAGTATTATCATATTCTAGTTCATTGATTCCATCAATGAATTGTATTACCTCTCCTTCAAAATTCATTGTGTGGTGGAAAATTTGTCTCTCTCTCCTCATCCATTGTGAAGTTCTTCTGATAGGTATTTTCTTTATGTTTGTAATCAATTATTTTATCTATATTTCAAAATAAATATGATATCAAATTGATAAGTTGATGTAAGAAATATTTAATAAAATAATTATGAAATTATTTTGATCGTGGTAGTAGAATATTGTCTAAAATATATCATATTTGAAAATATATATATATTATATTCACAGTAATCAAAACACTCTATAAGTGTTTTAAGAAATAGAATATAAAAATAACACACAATCAACAGGAGATTATATTTTTTCACTCATGAATAATATGCAAGTTACAAAAAAACACATATTCTTATTTTTCAGTATATGATAATAATTCTATTTTTATATTTGATTGAGTAAAATAAAATAGCGGTTCATGATTATCTGATTAAATTTTAGAATATTATTATGTAATACATTATTCAATTTCTCTATATTCATTATTGAAACAAAAGAAATATTCAATAACATATATAATATAACCATAATAAAAATATAATATCTAATGAACTACACCCAAAATTAAAAAAAAAATGAAAATTCTTCCACACATGGAATTAGAATGAAGCGGATGAATTTTACATAGTCAGAATCCCCAGACTAGAAGAAGGGAATAGAAGCCTTACCATATTAATAATAGTTACTTAAATTAATTAAAATTCAAAAGTTACGATTAAAAAATAATACCTAACATAATACAGTTTCTTATTAAAAATTTCAATAATTACATCACCAAATGAATTTTTTATTTATTCATATCCTAAATGCAGTGGTTTTTATTTCATCATTATGTATTTTTTGACTAAAATTATTCAAGGTTTCAATTATAATTATTATGAGATATAAAATATTCAATATGTTTTTTCTAATATGATATTAGGAAAAATAAAAGAAAAATAGAAAAGAAATGTTGTATAATATGTACCATTATATATAAGGTGTGCATTTTTTTGGGTTATATGATTTTACCATATATAGAAGAAATTAATCTTAAATATTTAAACATTTAACATTAAAAATCATTTATTACCCTAATATAATATCCATACGTTGTTTTCTACATTTATACATCACTTTCCATGACCTTACACAGTGCCTTATACCCTTATTAATGAAACATTAGAAAACATGTTCGATTATGTATTATTTACCTTACCACTACCTAGAACTCCATACCAATACATAGTTATCCATTTGTATCAAGTACCATTATGCTTCATACGAAACACAATATTTCGATTATATAAGTTAACATATCTATACACAGTGCAAAAAAATTATTTTACGCTTAAAAAAGATAAATAATTGGGATTAAGCCCTTACACATGGCCTTAATATCCCATTTTACTATTTGATGAACCCTTTAAATTATTAATATGGTAGTTAATATGGGAAATTTAACTTATCAAATAAAAATAAATATCTAATATAGACAATATATGGATTCAATGATCAAATAAAATTTAGAATTTTTGAATTCATCCCCTCTAATGACTCATCAGACATAATAAGTTACGCTAGAGTTCGTTAATGAATAACTCAGGACACTAAACTCAACAATTAGTCACATTATCTCACATATCATCCTAGATCAATCCATGTTGTCACTATAAAATAAAATCTGATACTCTATTTGATCAATAATCATTCATAGTTTTATTTAATATACAACATAAGAGGAGACTCCTATGATTCTTATGGATCCACATCAGTGTACTAATATTGTATGAAATGAAGAAGTTTGGCAATTTACATCAATATATATAACACATGAATCATATAATTCATAACATGGCACTAATATGGATGATATAGACAATACTGAATTTCCCCTTTTATAGATTGGTGAACTCAATGGGTCAAAGAAAATTTGGGTTTAGATTTCATTTGGTCTTGGAACATCATGGGGAATATTGAATATTAACTCTTGATATTTTTTTAATTAACCAATAACCAATTATATCATTTTATAGTTTCAAAATAATCCTTGTATGGTCAATATGTTAATAAATATCTTTTAAATCAGTTTCATTGTCACTGATGTATCCTAAATGAAACGATACCCCTCATTACTGAATCACCAAAATCATTCCATCAATGAAATTGTAGTCCTTGCCTAATCTAAATATACTAATAATATTTCATAATAATTTAGTCCTATTAATTTTTAGTATGTAGTCTAATACAGGGAAATATGTTCATCCAATACTATTACAATTTTTGGGCTCATACTCCAATATGAATATTTCCCACATATAATATATTTCACTCATGGGAAATCAATATAATAATAAAATATAATAAACATAGGGAAATACTATATCATACACTAATATAGTCTTTCTAGTTTTTAATATGTGGTAATCATTCATTATCTAATTGAAACCTCCATAATAATTTCATGATCCATTATTGTACTAGGTTAACCCATCAAAATTTCTATCATGAAACAATATACGATTAAAATTGGTTCTAGAAGAGGATGAGTAAACCATAATGATATATATTTCCATTCATTGCCCTCTACCATATAAGTCATCAAGATACAAATCTATTAATATCCTTATTCATTCCACGCCACCAGAACTGATATAAAATTTCCAGGAACATCAGGGTCGCACTAGTATATACTACACCTATCATTGTGGGGAAATACCTCATCAACTCTTATTTCATATATTTTAGTAATAATGATATCCAATTTAATATAATCACATCATCATCAAAAAAAAGACCACCTTATTACAAGATTACCTCTTACTATTTGCTTGTACATTAACACACACTCTATGTCTGTCTCATGTCATATCATTAAACTGTATATAAGATATTACTTGGACACTAATTGAGAATACTATAATGATCCATAGTATTTAAAACCATATATATCCTAGTAAAAAATTATTCTCATCATGTGTCATTACTCCTCAAGGTAATATTTCTTACGATAATATTCAACCTGTGTCTTCTGGCTAGTAGAATTCACATTTATGTACTGATTTCCTATTGTATAAAAAATATAAAAAATTATAATTTTAATAAACTATCCATATATATATCAAAATCATGTTTATCTATTTGATGATATAATATAGTACTTTTTTCAGTGTAGAGAATAAAACTCTGACAAAAGATGTGTGTTTTCTTACACAAATAAATTTCATCCAAGGATTATTTATACAAATCCTCAATTTGGTATTTCCTCTCATATGTTATAGATTTAATTAAATATTTTATACTAAATTCACTAATTACTTCTTAAGAACATCAAGTCTAATCCAAAATTCTTCAATGTATACTTCTTATTTGATATTAGGTACATGATGTTTTATTATGGGTTCATTAGTCATGGTCCTATTCTACTCTAGAAACGGGTTTAGATTCTATTTTGACTATTTAATATATAAAATCTCATATTATTTACCATATTCATTAATGATTATAATTAGGATAAGTCTTATTTAAAACATTGAAAATATATAGTTACGCTAAGAAAAATCCGTTTATTGAGTTGGATTCTGAGTTGTATATCGGAAAAAACATCCCACAATTCTCTAGGTCTATTGATATATCATTCCTATACAATATATACACTAAAAATTTTAAATCTTAAATCCATAATTCATATAGAAGAATATTTTTTAGGTATTACTATATTTAATATTGCTCATGATGATCTTATGATTTCTGTAATGTTTCTCTACTTTCAGTGAGTATGTGAGGATTTCATTGATTAAAACCACAAACCATGAATCTAGGTATAGTTGGATTTTTTTTGAATTTAATGAACCCTTAAAATGTATTGGTAAAAAAATTAGATACCCATTCAGTCCATACCTACTTCAAAACATTATCTTATTGATTTCATCTTCTCTACCACTTATTTGATGATAGTACCGCTGATGATTAGTCATTGAGAACCAAAAAAGTTTCTGATAACTAAAAAGAATGATCATAATTTTTTAGTAACGAATATAAATTCTCCACAATATTCTATATTATCTTCTAGTAATCAATATATAGTGAAATAATCCAATAATTCATATTAGAGATTAATATATTTTTACAACTGTTGAAGTACATAGTCTGATAAAGCCCATAATCTCTATGTTTTCTATCTACACCTCTAGCTCCGTCATCTTATCTAGAATCATATTCTATATGGGTATCAAAATGGAGTTTTCATTTTAATTGATATCAAAATTTATGTACCTTATTTATCTTGAGTAAGTCCATTGATTTCACATTAAATAATTTCCTCATATACATTTAAAATAGAGTATAATAAATGCCTTATGACTTAACTTGTATAAATTTATAGTACATCCATATACATCACTAGCATCTTTAGTGTTCACATGTCAAGACTGGCTATGTAGACTCCCAGTTTCCACACTATATTGATAATGAATATTTCACCCATCTATTAATTGAATGAAGTGCATCACTGATACCAATCAATGAGAGGTCATTTCAAGAAATACAATCAGTGGTGATAATAATAATAATGGTCACCATTCATCAAATCATGAGGTCACATATATGATATTAAATTTTAATGTGAATTTAATGCTCTAGGAATAATTGTATATGTTATACTTTTTGTATAATGGTTTCTCACTTGTGGATAAATAATAGGATAATAAGAAAAATAATTCATTATTAGAAGATGATTTTGATGAAATGATGGAAGGGGTGGAGCCATATCAAATAAAGAGGAAAATATACATATATGATAAAGATCATAATTGAAATTGTCGATGTAATATCTAAAAAATAAGGAACAAATGATATATTATGTATATGATGAATTATTTTTCTTAAAAACCATACCCCTAGGAGTAATAACCATTATGAATCGTCTATTATGGACCACATTCGGGATCATTAATACTTGTACATGATTTCTTTGACCTATTAAGGATTCAAACCAACAAAAATGTGAAGAAAAAGATTTTAGACAAAGCCCATCAATCCACAATAGAATAAAATTATTCTAGTTATAGGTAGGACCTATTTTATTGACTGGTATTACAATTATCCCAACTTTAAGGGTCACCTCTTACAAGAAATGAATTGACTATATAATACATCACTTTTAATTAACATATATTCTAATCATACATTTATTTATTGTTACTAAAATTAGAATTTGTATATTTTATTGTTTTATGAGGTAAATATCATGAGAAAATAATTTTACAAATACTATATATTCTAAATAATTCGAATAGATCGTGTAAATTTTCAGGGACGTTTACAAAACATTCGATTAAAAAGCTAGAACAATGCACTCGACCATCAGTATGATTTCCACACAATATCCAATCAAAATCTTCTTAGATTTTGACACATCACTCCTAGCATATAATATTGAAAGAATTTATACAATTTTGAATACATGTATTAGTTTTATACCATAATAAAATAAATATATTTCTCTATGAACCCCAAATAATAATCAATCTTATAAATATTACCCAATAACACACTTCAAAAATTTATCTAGAAGATGTAAATTGTTATCGCATCAGATATTTTATTAAGTACAAAAATAACATAGTGGGTGTTTGTTTTGAAATTGATCACTAATATATGGATTTTTGTGTGTTTAAAACACTGACAATAAGGCCCATGACTATGTTCTATTGGACATAAATGTTCCAAAACCAATTTTGAAACAACTAATGTTGATTTATACTAAACATTGGTGTCAAAAACATTGAGGTAGTGAGATAAATTACTTTTTTAGAAAATTATTAAAAATATTTACATGATTTTTTTTATTAAATTTATTCACTATAAATAATTGGGATCACATGTGAGTCTGTATATGTTGTTCCTTGTTTTCTAATTGACTCCTATATTATTTATTCTATAATGTTCTCCATGATTTTATATGATTACATGTATGTATATTGGTACATTGTTCTAAAGATGATGTGATTTTAATGTATTATGTACTTTGTAATGAGTGTTAGAACGAATTGTAGGGTTTCATCATTACTAGATATGTGTATAAGTTCATGATTTGTTTTTATCTTATAGGAGAAGTGCACTCTTCTTGCAATGATGATGGTGATAGACCTGAGAACCAACTTTAGATAGAATGATAACTGTAATTTTTTTGGGAAAGTCCTGAATGCCTTGGTTTACATTTTAATTCATCATGATACCTATTTTTGAGTCAAATAATTTTTTTCAACTCATTCAATGCGTCATTGACCTATGGGCAACATGTCATACTCTATTAAAGGGAAGATCTTATTAGTATGCATATATAATGACATGATAATTCCCTATTACTAGGTCACTATCATTGTGGATTTAATTGTAACATCTAACCTTTAATTTTTTTTCTTATATCTTGTTTTCAAAAGTAGTTATAGCTGGGGGTTTTTGGAATCTTGGTAAATTATCTACCACTCAGTTTAGATTGTATTTTTTTATTTTTCATGAATTTATTATTATCATAGGATTAACCAACTATACATGGTAAAATATTTTATCGATGTGTTAGTGGTGTCCTACTAAGAAATATACTCATACCCAACTCATATATTTCTGGGCTATTATAAATATCATTAAATGGTATATAGATAAGAAAAATTGGAAACTTGGGGGTTGGATGAGTAGCGGATCATGGTTATGGTTTATTATGATGATGCTCTTAGAAGGATAAGGACATATTATATATTTTCTATATCAACTTATACACTAGTTATTTTTGATACTACTAGAACTATTCATTCCTATATAAAATTAATTATTTAATTATTATTTATCTTACACTAGATACTTTGATCAATATATTAATTAAAATTATGTTTAATTATTTATTTCTGGAAAATATTTGGTTGTAAGAGTCTACCCACTAAAGAGTCAATTTATTTTTTTTCTAGTCTGTATCATCTCCATTATGTGGTGGAACAAATGGATTCCTTTAGCCCTATTGCCCTAACCAATTAGTTTTGATTTCAATATTACACCACTCATCATTAACTAAATCAAATACATTTAACATATATTTTCAAGATATATCATAACATTGGATAAGAATTTTATTAATTAATTATTTAAAAATAGAAACAATTATTCCTATATAACATAAATAATGAATCAAAATATCCCTATTGAAGGTAATAATATGGCTATTCTAGGAAAAATCATAAAAAATTGAAACGTATAGGGTATTATCAATCTAAAATGAGATACTATTATTATCCTAATTATTATTTATTGGTGTAGAGGGTAATTTCTATGTTATGGGTTATCAGTATAAGAAAATTATACATTTTGGTAGTTTTAATTGTATAATACCAATAATATTTTATAAAATATTTCATTGTTACATGTAATGTTTTATTTTTTATGTAATGGATTTCTCGTTATATTTTTACACCTTGATTGAGGTCTTAAGTCAACTTATCATTCATAGAGTGATGATTGTGAGGATAATAGACTTGAATTTATTTTGGAGACTACCCATATATAAATTAATGAAACATCCATATCCACATACATGAATCCAAAAGGGATGCATATTCTAGGAAAACCACACAAATCATAAATTCCATAATTTATGATTTTTAGGCATTTTAACTACTTATGTAACATCTCAATTAGAATATCCCATGTGAAATAATTTAAAATATTTAATTATATTCCATAAATAATGAATTAATAATTATATAAGATATCATAATTGTGTATTTACATCATATAAAAAATATTTTTTATTATTTAGTCATTTTCTAATAAATTTAACTAGTGGTAAATAATCAATAAATTTATTCCCAACAAACAGAATGTTCTCTATCATATATTATAAAAAACCACTCATAATTATAATTTTTATTCATATTATTACGTATAATTTTTTTGAATTATTTATTATTATTCTCTACATATAAATTATTTACCTCTTATTTATATTACATATTTGTTGTGAGTAATCACTATTGTCTTGAAACAATTTTGTAATAAGAAGAAAATAATTCATCATTATTTCAAATATCAACAAAAACATATCATAAAAGGTGAATTATTTTATCATTTATAAATATTCATAATATTTTAATTTCATTATATATATATTTTTGTGATGATCATTAAAATACAGTCGCTGATGTTTATGTTTTACTGTTTTTTATGAAACATACCCTATTACCCTGTTAAATTACTTTATTATAAATATTTAAATTATATAACTAAAATATAAAAATTGAAAATTTATTTATGTAATAAATTAAATTATTTTATTTTATAATTTTAATTGATGAAAAAAATTATAACATTTAACATGTATGTTGTTAAGATGTTGAAAATAAGACTATACCATAGTTAATAAAGGATTATGAAGTGGTTTATATTTAATATGATTAAATTATAATCATAATGACATAAATCAGATTTTATTTTCTTGTCATATCATAATTTAAGAAAATTATAAGATGTATATAACTTATATAATTTTATTACATATAATGATGAATTTTTTTAATCTTATAGTTTGGTCCATTGGACAATTGTATTTTCCAACAATATTTATAGCTCATTTTTAATAGATTATCCATTATGTCATCATAGGTCCTTAAAAATGTCATAAATTTCATAATTATCCTTTGAACAATTCTTATTTGAAAATATTAATATATGTGATGAGAAAAACCAAAATATAAATCATTACATCCATGGAGGCATAATCCTTTTGTACACAATGATGATCATTTCATTTCCCATAGAAGTTTATAACTGTATAATCTATTTTTATCATTATATAACATAAAATATTATATATATATATCATATTTATTAAATTGAATATTTGGATGATATGAGTATGGTAACAACGAAATATGATACAAATCATTTTTTATGGTGGTAGTCTATACACACACACAAGAATTCCATTTTAGTTTTATTTATTGTGAAATTAAAAATGTATTTAAGTTTTTTTTCCTAATAAATTTGAGATTAAATATATATATAAATAAATACAATTATATAAGTATATTAGAAATAAATTTGGAAATGTAACAATGAAAATGATTGATATTATTGAATATTAGTTCTATCTTTGATGACATGTGTATTCCCATTGAGGAATCCTTCCAATCGTAGGAAATAAGAAATTATAATACGATAATAAAATTAATATAGTTTTAATGGATTATATTGAAAATAATAATTTATTATTTTCATGAAGGATAATAATTTGAGTGTGATTCAGTGGTAGTTGAGAGGAACCATTTATAAGTGTTCAGTACTGAATTCATTTAGATATTTAAACACAATATATTCACAGAACATGTTTCACATTTCATGTGGCTCAAACATGAATAGAAATTGTGTTTGAGAATGTTAACAGATAAATAATAACTTATAAAATAAATTTTATTTATTTTTATATCATCATTGATGAACAAAACCCCAATATATATTAATTTTTCCCAATACTGTTTTAATATGGTGATGTTTTTCACCAATGTAGAAAATTTGTAAACATAAAAATAAACTGAACCTTATTTGGAAATTTTTAAATAATGATTCCAAATATGAAATACTTATTACCCAAAAAAATTCATATTCTTAATAAAATAACTATTTAATTTACATCATTTACCACATGAAATCATTTTTTAATTACTTATTTTTTAGATTGTAATTTATATAAATGGTTGAAAATTAATAATATATTATATTTATAATGTATAATATGGTTTATTTTTAGTTACATTTTTTATTAATGATCAATTTTAAATTTATTTTTTTGAAAATTATATTTTATGGTATATAATACTAACACAAGTTCTATTTAGATTTTATTACTTAATTCATAAAAAAAATTAATAAAATATTTTATAATTTTAACATAATATTTTTAGAATCTAGAATTTTATTTATGAATAATTATTTTTTAAATATTGACGGACTTTTTAATAATCAAATAATTAATAATAAATTAATAATATTTATTGTTTTTATGAAAACAATATTTTAATCCATTCTCTTAAAAATCAATTATTTTTGAATAAAACATAAAATATGCCACTAGATAATATTGACATTCCAATTCCAAAATAATTTCCACTTTATAAAATTATTCATATAATATAGAATAAAACTAATTTCATGAATATATTTTGATAAGGGTGTTATGTAATTATTTTTGGATATAGTGTTTATGTGATATAATACAGTCATGGGTATTTCATTATCTACACAAAATTATTACATCATTTAAATTGTTATCATATAAACTAAAAATCAACATTGAGTATCTCATCCACTTTAAATCATTAGGAATCCATATTTCCTCCACTAGTTTTTATTTCCCCAATGGAGACTCACCTGTAGAATCGTCCGATTAATCATCACATTTTCACCAGTTTCAATAATTAGGAAAGTCGCTTTTTTGGAAGGATGGTATGGTTATATCCTTGTCCCCTTATATATGAATATATAAATTGAATTATACTAAATGCATTATAGTATTTTTATTAAAAATCAAGATTATTTACATAATGAATCACCTAATATAGTACCAAATTTAAGAGTGACCTAGTTACTTGGGGTAATTATATACATATCATAATGACTTAAAATTGCGATTAATCGCCATTAATTAATACTCAACATCATAATCGGACATTTCCTCTGATCATCTAAAATTTCTTCAGAGAAACTGAGTATGTGAATAAGAGTTGGGTGATCTATAAAACCAAATATTTTAATAATGAATTAATTAAATGATGTGAGGTTTTAAAAATGAGTCATGTGAGAGGTATATGGTCACATGAAAATGTTTTATTTTGAATAAAATTCATCGAAGTGGAATATCATATCATAACATCAAGGAAAAACAAGTATGCTTCATAAATGTACAACATGATATCATTAGTATAATTCAATCCTATACACTAATACATCATAACATAGTTAATATCTTCTATCCACCCATAAACCATTTATGTTTCATCAGGTGATTAAAATAGTAAACAATATATTGGAGGTCTATATAAATCTAGTCCCACCAATGACATTGTTATTATATACATTCATTTGTGTGCATCATAGATCATAAAACGTAATAATTTTTTTAATTTTCAATAATCCATTACATAATAACTATGAGTGATTTTAATTGAAATTCCATGTAAATTTGGTATATATACACTATGGGGAGTACACTTGTGTGTAAATGTGGATGGTTATTCTATACATTATAGTTATCCTTGAAAAATAATAGGATAATATTGATATCATAACCACTATACAAAACTTCTAAAGGATTTTCTTAATCAGATTAAATGGTTTTCCATTATTACATGTGCATCATTTGGATAGAATCAATATGTTTGAAAGAAATTAACATATTAATGATTTAAAATCAAAATAAATATTACCAAACTAAACATGAGTAAATTTAAAGATGAAGAAATTTCCATTCATTGATAGGGTTCTTAAAAAAACATTGGAGGAGCATATTAAGTGAATTATAAAAATAAGCGGGTTATATAGAGAGAGAAATGGATATTAAATTCATTATATATGGGTTTTAATGATTATATTAGAGATATAGTTTAGGTTTTTATAGAAATATTTTTGGGATTCATTATTAAAGTACCAAAATTTGTTAGGTTATGTATGTTAAATAATAATCAAAACCACATACACGATTTTTTTCCAATATTTTATATTAGATAGGAGGGGTTATATATATATATTATGATAATGAGGTAAATCCTTTTGAAAATACCATTTATTATGTGAATGTTATTAGTATTCATTAAAAAATTAAAAACCCTATAAAATACCTCTTTTGGGGAATCATGATATGTTTTTAATATTAATACAATTACTCATTAATATAATTACATTAAAGGCTAAATAATTTTTTTACTTATTTTTTATATTGTATTTCTTTCAAATCATTATTAGTATTATGATACCATAATAAATAATTTACTTTTTAGCTATATGTAATTTTTTCCCTGAAGAATGAATGTTGCAGAAAATAATGAAAAATTTATCATTCCATTTTTAATGTGATAATTAGAAAATATAAAGTCCATTTTAACAGAATAATTATTTTAACTATGTAAAATTTAACAATTTAATAAAAATACTCATTTAATAGAAAATATAAATTTTTATCTCATTAATCACTTTTTAAACAATATAATAATTAATTGGACATGATTAAATTATAATACCATTAATATTATAACAAATATTATTTACTAAGAATTTTTCATGAAAATAATTTTTTTTAATGTTCCCTAAATTAAATATAGAAATATTTAATTGTAATTGAAAATTTCCAGAAATAAATATTTTTATTTTTTATCTCATTAAAATATTATTTTTATCATTCTCATTATAGTATATATATATATATGTCTATAAAAAAAATACAATAATTTTTTATATAAAATAATATATAAAAATTTTCACTAATATGATCTATATACATTCACCATTACTACACCATTGTATTCTATATGTGTAAGGTGTGACATGCAAATAAATGTTTTGGGTGGATCAGTGAACATGGTTTGGGTTGTGAAATAAATATGAATGACCTGAACATGCCATATAGGAATGGTCTTGGTCATGTACACAACCTAGCGTTTCACTCTCACTCAGAATATCTGATGAAATGGATTTTTAGGATATGATCATTATTATTTGGTCTAATTCTTCATCCTTGTATTCTAATTAGATATTTTTATATGAAATAATATATAATAATAAAAATATTCACAACATTGTATATATATTAAAATTGTAAATGAATGTAAATGGTTTTTAATCCTAATTGGAATATTACATAAATATTTTATAATCATCCAATATAAAAAATTAAATTTAGTGCATGTGTTTTCTATAAACACACTATATAAAATGAAAATTATTCATTTGGAATAGAATTCAATTTATTAGTGTTTGGATAATTACATTTTTCCCTCCTCTAAATTTTATCCCTCAAAATATTTATTTAGTACACAGAATAATGGTACGTTTTCTTGAGATTCAGCATTTATTATATTTTCCATGTTTAATTCATATACATGGTTTTGTACTTCTAGAAATTTAATATGTGTGTTGTCTTGATTCATAGAACTATTACACTATAGTCTCAAATAGTCAGAATCCTGCCCTTGTAAAAATATTGATTCTGTAAATTTACCAACTATTTATTTAATACATGTGAATTTTATGATATGTTTCTACCTATGGAATTATAGGGATGAAAAATTTATATTAGATTTGTTTTTTTGGTTCTTGTTGATAATAAAAACCTCAAATATGATCAATGATCACAATTAGTCTAACGTGTGTTGGCCAAATCATTACATTATTCCATAACCACATGAATATTTTCCATGGTGATGTACATAAGACCCCTTAATGACCATCCTATATATCCATGTATGATTATTGATTGATTTTATGTATTTAAAACTAAAGTTCCTTTGTATTACATATGATACTGAATGGTTATATCCATCTCAAACATATCATGTATAATATATTGTCTTGACAACATCTTATCCCCAAACTCTTCCCATCATGTTGGAGTTTGAAACCTCCTCCAAAAAAGAGAATCATATGTGAATATATTAATAATATTTGAGAATATATTATTATTTGGGAACTCCAAAATTGAAGGTACCGATTCTAGAATCTGTATAATGTATTGGAAATGTTCTCAACATATCCTCTAGAATTTAAATAGTTCTATAAAACATCCCATGTAACTAAGTGTCATAATATGTAATGAAACATTAATATATATCTATATCTTGAAGAAGGATCCTCTGAAGCCTCAATGTAATCATTGAATCTCTATTTAATATTATTATGTGTGGAACACAAGACATCCTTACCCATTGTCTTACATATATCATGTAGAGGGTCATCAATATTGATTTTATCTATGATAAAAATGAAATATGTCCCCCATGTAACATGACTAAATTCTTCCCAAATGTTTCCAGCAACATTAAATTTGATGCTTAGTCATTCAAAACAAATCCATGATTATTTTTTCCCATTTTGTACTCATATGGGTAATAATTCCATCATATGAATAGAATCAATTCATTTATCCATGACTTGTTAGTATACAAAACATTATAAAAATATTATGAAATCCCTCTATTAATATTATCAAAAATAATATTTTTCTTCATATCTATATATATCATTGTTATACCAATTTGAAAATAGATTGATGAGAATTTTTAAATCATCAATCATTTTTTATATATGTTTTGATTTAATTAGATGAATATCATGGTTCAAAAAAATCATAATTCTAAATTATGAATCCTAGAACTCCAAAATATTTTCAATAGTTTTCATTAGATCTTCATCATCATTTTAAGAAACCATCAACCACTCAACAATGTGTGTTTTATACTAAATTTGAGAAAGGTCAGAAGAATCCCCTCTTTTATTCTCTAATCCATCCTTTGTTTGTCAAAAAATATTGGATTCCATTCAAACGTTACCATGGGTATATTTTCTGGAAAATTCATATGCCTAGAATATACCAATGTGTTTTCCCTCATATATTAGTGAAATATTGAACATTAATTGTCATTAGACAGCTCTAACCATCGTTATTATTCAATATTGGGATCACTTTTTCATAATATATCGTTGAAGAGTTTCTCATGAATATATATCCCTCACTACACCATATCCAGACTATGTCACTAAATCCATAATGTGGAGACTACTATAGAAACCCTTATATCATGTGTCATGTTTTTTTAAATGTGTATTTTTAATTTTTTGATACCATGGGATGTTACATTGTTATTTTTTAGGATTACATTTTATAGGAATTTTTTGTGTACATAATTAGAGAAAAAAAATTCTATATCATTGGTTAGAAATGTGATGACATGTTCAATGATTTCCCACTTCTTTTTGACATTAATTATATCATGAAATTCATAATTGTTGAGTCTCTTCACTCCCATACAAGATATCATGGTTAGTGTGTATGATATTTGTGAGAGGTTTCACCCATGTCAATGATAGTTTCAAATTAATACAAGGAAAAATATCAATCAACATCATTTTTATTGGTATGTGTTTTCAATAACTTTAATTTATAATTATGTTCAATAGGTATCCCATTATTGGGGATAAAATAATCCAATAATGTTAAATGATAAATTAAAAAATCGCATTTATAGTACATTCAATACAACTATTACTATATCACGGTCTAAAATAAATAATTCACATATTCCTCTATTCCCACATTTCATGTGGATTATAAATAAATCAAATATAATTTATACCAATAATAATACAAAGAATTACCTAATGAATCCATAATTTATAACATAATTATATTTGAGTTTCCATGTGTTAAAGTTGATTCACCATGAACTCAAACATCATAGATCTTATTTGAAAACTATACAAGGGGATATTACCCTTCATTACATGTAAAAATTATATCTTGAATAATGATCAAAAAAACGAGAAATGATTTTCTCCATATATATGAGTGAAAAATAAATCATTATATGTATGTGAATAATTTTTTATTATCATCATATATTTTATCTCCCAATAATCAATGAATTGGAAAATTAGACAATAATTATTCTTCATGAAGTGGAATGATGCACCCCATATGGAAGTACTAATTTTTATAACCACATAATCGAGATTCTTCTAAATGTTTCCTTTATCTATCATTTTTTAATAGTGTATTTATTTTAATATAGAGCCTTGTATATTTTTAATTTTGAACTTTTATGATAGACTACAAACTAAACCACTTGAACATAGCAAAAAATATTCATTTATTCAGGAAATAAATTTTTTGATTCTTTATTAAAGGGTATATAATTATGGAAGGTATTTTCCTTAGTATAAATCATTTAACATAGAAAAAAATTCTAATATGGAAAAAATATTCTTTCTTGAGATGATTATTCCAAATGAGATACATTCCCCTCCATATAAGTTTTACAATCATATGGTCATTCATGATTTAAAATGTGATTTAACTTTCCCAATAATTTTATATGAATATATATATTTAATGTAATTCAATTTCTGGTTTATAATAAAAAATTAAAATATTATTTCAATTGTTTTTCTTAAATTTTTCTAACAAATATTTTCTATGTAGATGTTATGTGAATTGGTTGAAATAGTTTCCCCTTTTTCAATTTTTATCAATAACCTAACATCCATGTTTTAAGGTGGAGAGTGAATTACGATAATAAATTCATCTGATAGGGATAATTTTGTAGTAGCATAATAAAATAACACATCATCTATTATTGAATAAATAAATTTGGTACTTTTCTCCAATTCATTATCATGAACCAGAACATTAGTTGTGATGAAATATTATCACCCATTCTCTCTAATCCTTGTTGGTTGTCTTCACCTATTTCTCAAATATTCTATAGCTAATTATTTTTTTTGAATAGTGTTCATATCCCATCATATTGAAAAAATGGACAACCTGATTATGGTTGAAAAAATCATTCCATTATTGAATTGTAATGGTGGGGTAATCATATTATAATTTTCTAGATAGGTTCTGCTCTATCCTATAACTAATATTATCATTTCAACCATAAATATATTTATATTATTCCTTTCCATATAATTTTTAAATGTGGGATTTTCTAATTTCCAAAAATCAATTAATATCTTCCTTAATCATCCAAAATTGAAATTCATTACTACCGTCCCCTCATAAGGATGATGAAACCCTAGATACCAGTTTCTCTCCACTCCGCTATAAAGGGTAAATGAAAAATAGTCATCATATCCACCAATGTATAGATTGAATGAATTATTTCCCAGTTTCAATCTTATCTCACTGATTATGTGATCAATATTAAATTCCTGGTCAATGAAAAAATCGTACATGTATATCAAAAATCATGTAATTCTTAACAATAATTCCCCAATGGATTTATTTTCATTTTTCATTAGGATAAGGAAAATAGTTTCCATTTCATGTCAAATTAAATGAGAATTTTTAAAAAAAACATTTCATGAATTTCATCAGGTCCATCACAATTGTATATTTTACAAAATCATTTTCTAGATCAAATTATACCATTGATAAACATATCCCTATATATAAAAAATATATACTATTACATTCTATTAATCATAGAATTAAAATACAGCTATGACAATTCAATTTTATTTGAATCATTTCTCCCAATCTAAGGGATATAAAATAAATGTGTCATGAAAATAATTTATCAAAACATTAACTCTATTAAAAAATAATATTTCATATAAGGAAGTGGTTAAACCACCTGATACGAAAAGGGTTTCAAAATGTTCCACCCCATATATAGTTTAAATAAGAGTGGTGAGACTCCCATTTCCATAGATAACCACACCCTGAGTGTTTCTGATATATCCATAACAACTCTCTACATTCATTAAACTATTTTAATTGAGTGATCCTGGATCATCGAAACCATTCGTGGCCTTCGAGAATAGTTGTTTAGTGTCCCACAGACACCTTTTTTTTACTATTCCCATAATACCTTGGAGGTTCTATAAAGTTTTCCCAAAAAATTGCATGTAAACCAATGAAAAATTCACCCCCTAAGATGATATTCTTATATTTGTATGCCAAATTGATTCCAAGACCCGTATCATTTCACCAGATCTAATGGATTTCAAAACATGGGTTTAAACTCTCCACCCTACCCTAATTCAGTACATTTTGGAAAATCTAGGATTTCTTACCACTTAGTTACTTGTGGCCATTATATCAACATCCTAAAAACATCACATTTAAATTGTGTCATATTAGATTCACTATATTCTCCCTTATGTATGGTCATTCCAAAAGTGTACTTCCCATTATTCCCTATGCAAGAAATGAATTTGCATTGGAATATTCGATTCACACCCTACCTCATTAGTGAATCCATATAAAAATCAAAAAATTCCCCTTCCATATGTGTGAATCCGATACACCGAGGAATGAGACTTAAAAAGAACTATGTACGGATTTATTTCTTCTGTCATAGGATATGTAGTGATATTCGAATCTCATATGTTAGATCCATTCCTGAAAAACTATTTGTCTCATCTCCTCTCATTCAAGGGTCAGTCTAACATGAGGAAACAATTATTATAAATAGGATAAATAGGCCTCTAATTATTCCTTGTATATATAGAAATGTTCAACATGAATTTACCCATTTTTATGATAATGTAACCCTCTTCACACACCATACTCTTTGTCAAGAAAATATTGAATCCCTATAACAATCCCTTTCCATCGAAAATGGATAGCTAGTGTCTTGTAGAATAATTTTTTTGACTATGCACATAATTCCCCTACGACACTATATATGTTTCCCACAATAATTTCTTGTCAAAAAAAACAAATATTCTTCCAAAAAATTGGATTTTCATGTCTCGGTATCCCCCAATGACATCTATATCTCATCACATTCCCTAGATTTTGAATGACCCCAGTTATAGTGTATATATTCCCCTTCATTCCTAAAGCTGATTGAACATTTCTGGCCAATATATCATGGAAAACTAAAAAATTCCCCTATCCTTAGGGTAATAATTATTAAACCATTAGTCTAAGAAGTCCTATTTGCATGATATTTTAAATACATGATGCACATGCCCTTCTTTAAAAAAGTTAAATTATTACTGGAGTAGTTTCTAAACCAAATTCAATATAAATTCCCACACACATTGTGACGATGTTCCAAAAACTGACCACACAATGTTGACCTCAATAGAAAATAGAATCTCGAACTCTATTTACATTTCTGGTCCCTAAAAAATGGGCACCCAGTGTCTTATGGACACCTTTGTTTTACTATGCACATAATTTCAAGGGGGCTCTACGTATGTTTGTCAAAAATAATGGCTTGTATACTAATTGATATTTTTTCTTACGTAGAGGCATTTCCCTATTCTGTATGCCACATTTCATGCCTCATATCCTGAAATCACTATTCGAAGTCAATAAAAATCTATCATCAAAGTCTGAATGTTTCTATGAAAATCTTGATTAATGAGTCCTAAATTGGGGCCTTTGCCACCAAAGTCATGGTCAATGCTTCTTGACCTATAACATTAGAATTGATAGTATTGTTTTCAATACTCTAAACTACCAATGAATAATGAAAAACACTCTCTGGGGTGAAATCCCACAATGGCCTCCCTTGAAAAAAGCTGAGTATGAACTCACTAATAAATGACTACATTCAGTTGTGAAAAAACATCGAGAAATGAGAAAATCATCATGATACTAAAATCATTTTAGGGAAAGAATCCAAACATGGTGACCTAATAAAAAATTGTTTTATGTTTGCAAATTCCAATCAAAATCTACTTTATGATAAAATTTGGGTAATAAAAAAATTCATAATATTTTTAGGATGTTTTATGTAACCCTAGAGAAAATCAACCTATTCCCATGGATCCCATCATATCAATAAAAAATAACTACACAACAAGATTATTCAGTCTACCTAGATTATGACCCAAATTGGCATTTGGTTTAAATTCCTATTTAAAATGAAATTTATCATTATGGATTGTTGTTCCAAAAATATGTAACAGATAATCATTGTAGAGATAAATCGTTTTGTTCTTGTACGAAAGTTCATGGAGGAAGTCCGCAACCTAGAGAGTCACCATGGGTAAATGATGTGATAATTAAAAAATATGTTATGTAGTTCAGAAAGTTGTATGAATGCATGATTTGAATCATTGATGGTCGGGAGAAGATTTATCAATGTCATGGTCTCAGCCTGTACACCTACTGTCAATGCCTATGCATCTTGTGCAACCTCATAGTTATCCTTTTCCCCTTCCAATACAAGACAATGTCCCTCATTAATATTTCCCACATTATGGGATAATTCTTATTTGAGATACCTCATATTTCTTCTCTATTATTCCAGTTCCTGGTCGAGCTCTCCACCAAGTTCATATGTTCTTTGAGTTCGCTCTGTAGCATTGTGACTGCAACAGTTTGGTCAGAAATTTCTATTGTAAAAATTTATCTGCCATAGTAAGATGATCCTTGAACTCTATAGTAGAGGGATGGAACTCGAGTTACCTAGCATTAACCACGTCCCTGGCCACCTACCACACTCTTTAAAAAATTTCATGGTAATAAAATCTTCCAAACCCCAAGACTACAATCTAGTATTTAAAAATAAAATTCAAGTTGTCATATTTGACAAGTGGGGTTATAAAAATCATACACCAGATTTTTTTTCCATTCCCTTTGAGGATCAGTTTAAAGGATGACCAAGCACTCTTGATCTGTCTCAGAATCAATCTATGATAGTGAAATTCATTTAAGAATTAACATCACTATGGAAGGAACAGATTCAATGATCGCTAAACAAATGGATCCCTATACAGCCTCACCCCTGACACTTTAAATAAAGGGAATGATTTAATCCTCTACTTAAATTTAATTTTCTTGTGGTTGTGATCCTAAATTCATAATCGAAGAATGTAAACACCCTATATCCCTAAAAAATGGTGACTCGATTGGGTGATGGTTGAAGAAAAGGATAACTAACCTCCAATTGATGAAATCTTGATTCCCTCAGCATCTTTGTTGGCATTGCCTCCCAATGAGAATGGTTATGCTTCTTTAATCTAGAATTGTGTTTTAGGGATTTCCAAGGGATCCCAAGATTCATGGCCACACTCAAGAGGACCAAAAGCACCTTTAGAAGCTTCTATAAGATCAAATAAAAATATTTTGATCTCATGAATAATCATCCTAGAAAAAGGATTCATAAAATATGTTCTAATCTCATAAGAACTAAGGCTATGACCACCTCAGTAGTTGTAGAAAAAGGCCTAGTGGACCATTATAAATTGTCAAGTGCTGGGATAGTAGCCTCCCATATGGGTGTGACTTCTAGGGGAGTAGGATATATCTGTTCATTTGGGGCTTCAAAATCAAAAGTTGACCCATCAAGAATGGAAGGGACCATATTGTTTTGGGGTCATTGATTCCTTAATACCAGGACCCCCTATGTTATCCTGAGGGGGGTGGGGTTCATTATCTAATTTATCTACTGTTATCAATTTAGTAACCTTAATCTATATGTAAGTGATATCAATACTCTCATTTGGGATTTCAGACTCTATATTATCATCCACTGTCTGGTTATAAATAGTTTGATTATGGGTAGATACATCTAGATGGTTTAGAATAACCCTAGTCTCCTCATCTGGCCCTATATCCCCATCCCATTCAATAAGGATTTCTGGTTGTCCATCATCTACCATAGTAGGTACAAGAGCTGCCAATGCATGGAAAACTACTTCCTAATTAATTATTGGGTTTTCATATAAATATGCATGAGATACATGGTCAAAAAGATAAATTCATTTCCTATAACAACCAAATATGATGATATGAAATTTACTCATAATATTATTATTGTTGTTTTTGGATAGTTGTGATTCCTGTTGTCGTTACTTGGGATTCTATATGGATGGATCCTTAAGGGGAATATCAAGTGTAGATGGAGGAGGGAATTCCCAGACATGATTTCAACTAACTGTCTACTTTTGTTTGACATCTCTAGGTGAACATTCCACAATAATCCCTACATACCAAGGTTCTTGTTCATTAGCTGTAGTCCCATTGGGTGTTTATACTAGAGAATGAACAATTTCCAAAGACTCCTCATTTCCATGCATAAGTATATGTAGAGAGATCAGAATCATCACAATGAAAGAAATTAATGGCATGGATATAAATTTAAACAACATCTCTATCATTTTAAATTGTCTCTGAGTGTACTACCATCAATTACACCTAATCTGGCTAGTAAATAATTTTTTTCTCAATCATATAGGAATAATTCTTTTTTTCTCATGCTGACAAGTCATGTTTTTTATTTTCTCTGTTCCAGTTAGAAATGTTATGATAAAAATGGATCGTTTCATTAGGATTTTGACAGACCTCCTTTGGATTACGAGGAGAATAGAAGAATAAGAACCATATAATGGTTTTAATCAGTATGAATCATACTCTCAATGAGATAAGGTCCCCAGGACGGGTGGTTTTCAATATCTAGGAAAACGTTTGGTCTTCCACACATGGATCTAGAATTTATGTATTATAAATAGATGAAATCCATAAATGTGAATCTAATATTATATTAGATACTCGTTATTGGTTATAGAATGTAGTTTCACTAAGTATTGATGTGGTGGGGTGACCTACATTATGTCATCAACAAAGCATCCATACTTTTCTACTTTTCATATGCATCTGAAACAATGATGATGAAATCATCAGTTAAATAAATAGCTTCTATAGTAACATGAGGGAGATCTATATCCTATCATTATTTAAAAACCACTATAATTTTATGTCCTCATATATATATTTTTTTCTGATGATAATGATTGTTGAGAGTCCACATTTCATGGAATACGAAGAATTATTCTCAGATGACTTATTTCAAAATATAACTTGTTTGCAGATGTAGAGAAATTTGAGATCACATTATGGGGATCTTTTCATAGATATGTCTAGTAAATAAAAAATAAAATGTTCCCCCTATATATTGGTTTTGTCTCTAGAATGGTTCCACCTTTATAATGTTAACCGGTTATATTTCGGATAACATTCTACCTCAGAATATTCTAATCATCATCCACATCTGAAACCATTTTAATGGGGTGAATTTATTGGATCATAAAAACACCGCATTGAGAAAGAAAATACTCCCAAAAATTTTATGTACAAATAAGAGGAATGATTGATTGATAATTTTAGATGAACATTGAATAAATGTAATCTGGTAAATTACCAAAGTGTTATGTGACATGATTTGAGAGAATGGTACATAGATGGAATTGCCTAGAAAATGAACAATGCATGGACAATAAAAAAACAATTTCCCACAATGAAGTGGATAGTGAACTTGGTACTTCATGAAATGAATGAAGAATGACACTGATCTCTCGTGAACCTAGTTCTTGTATGAACAATGGTGGAATATTACACCCACAAACTACGGGCTTGTGAACCATGTCATTGGAGAAGATATGACTGAAAGGTACTCCCCTACACACCATCCCTGAAAATTTATTTTGTGGACATGGAAAGGCTGATGGTGTCTTAAGAACAATGACATTAATGGGACATAGGTGGTGATTTAAGAAAACGTGAACTAAATCCCAAAAATTCATTATTGTCCAAGTTATCCATGGGTCATTTGATTTCCCAATAATCTTCCTCCAAAGGTGTCATTTGACACATGGATACATCCTCCTACGCACTCTATAAAAGGACCCTGAGGAGATCCTAGATAGAAAAGGGAGCTAAAATATCATATTTTCCAAGATCATGGCTTTTACGGAAGGAATACATCGAATGAAAATGATCAATGATGTAAAAAAGCATGAAAGGTTTCTAGGAGGTTTAAATATTCCAAAAATTATAAACATAAGGTAGGGAATAATATGGGAAAACTATGAACATAATTAGTGAACCATGAACCATAATCCCTTCATAGATGATACTCTCTTGAACTTCAAGAACAATTCTTCTTCTTCAATTTGGTGTACCATATAACACGTCTCTATGTGCATAAAACCCTTTCCTGCATGGTGTTTCTCCACATAGATGGACACCAACAACACATACCACAACCCTATATAGACATAACTTGAGACCACGTACCACAATAGTACATGTTCGACATCTAGTTCCTTGTACCACATCAGTATGCAAATGATATCTAGGTACATGTACCACCTCGAGAAATGGAAAAACCCTCCACCCACATAGAAAAATGTTGTGTGGAAGATACCCCACCCTCCATGAACAAATTATTAAAATAGTAGTTTACCTTCTAGTTTTCCACCTACCCGTATTGATAATTCACATACATTTCAATATTATACTCTAAATCCCCTCCAAAAACTAGTCCATCTGCATTAGGACGTAGCCTCTTCCAATTCAACCAAAACAATATGTTAAAACCTAATGGTGCATCATTACATCCTTATATATGTACATACCTATGGTAAGAAGAGACATGTGGGAAATCCATGGAATGGTATTGTCTCCCAATGTGTTTTAAAGTATGTATTCACGTGGTAACCTAGGTTCCAGACCATTTGATTATTACCTAGACCATCACATTATAAGAGTCAACGAAAATCATTGGAATTTCCATTCAATGGGAGATTGTGATAAGTCAAAGTGTTTATGCATGCCTCCCCCTTTGACAAAGAGGAATGCTCATCCCCTTTACCTGAACCCATATCAGGGAACTCCCACATAGGTAAGTCCCTAGCCTTCTAATGGGAGGTGGCGATATTGCTCTAATTGTGCCCGAGATATGTCAAGATAGATTTCCAAATGTTAGAATCCTAGATTTCAACAATGGAGAGAGTTCACACATTCAGATCCTCTATCTATCACATCGAATCATAACCCTCTCATCTTCCACTGTTATCATCATTTTCAATCAATAGAGAATGAAATGTGTCTAGTTTTCTGGATCTATGACTTCCTATTGTATCTCACACCGAGCATGACTCACGTTGGATTAAAAGATGATGATGATCACAACATCAAAACCATGCAAATGAATTATGATAACTCAAATTACATCCCATATCAGGATGCACATGACACTTTTCTAAACGCGTAATCTCAAAATTGATCGTTATCAATAGTTATGCCCCAATCATGTCCCCCGCAAACATGGCCTCCTTTTCGGTATTAACCAAAACATAAACCGGACTATGTGGGTACTGATTCCTCTCACAATGATACATATAAAGCGTATCTCATTTTTTTATTCTAATATCGATGAAAATTTCATCCTCCATGGATGGTGATACATTTTTTATCACAAAATCATATAAATTAAACTCGAATTATCTCATTAATTCCTAATCCATTCATTTTCATTATTGATCATTAATGTTAAGGGTAATATGCTTTCAAGGTCTTGGAAAAGAACCAAGGATTCAAGAACATAATAAAATTTCATAATTCTATAATATATCCCCAATGTAGAAAATAATTCGCCCCAAATGGTTGTGATGAACACAACATTTATTCCTCACAACAAATTAATTCCTTAGATTTTTTTATAAAATAAGTGACCTCAATTTGTCAACCAATTAATTCCCTAAATAAATTTATTAAAATAATAACTTAAAATAGAAACATGAGATGTACAAGGCATAAACCAATAAGGGATTTAGGGGAACAGAAATTTAGATTTCCATGGAAAACAAATAAAAGCTCAAGATGCATAAAATGTTACTGAAACATTATCTCACCATAATATCAATGACCTACTCCATAAAGTGAAGTGGAAAGAAATTCACAACCCATAGAGGGAACTACAGTCATACATGTCACCAAGGAAAATACACATATTAATTATAGGAAATTAGATACTTAACATAAGAATCCTCCAACCGAATATTCATCCACTCGACCCATGTCTCACTAAAAGTAATAGGAGAATTCCAATTCACGTATTATCATTGTATGATTAACCAATAAATAATCACATAACATCTCCCATAAAAATTGTCATGAAATATAAAAGGTTTCACACTAAATATGGGGAAGCTGTGAAACATGCAGAATAGTTTTCTGGACAATAGCCATGGAACATCCAAATTTCCATCCAACGAGTGCCTACCATTAGAATTTAGGTCCATGAATCATGCATTCAATGATTCTTAAGTGTTTATTTATCTAAAAATAAACCTATTTGAGACACTCTGATGACATTATTCTTGATGCAAACTGATTGAACACATACACAACCCCCCTAAAATCACCCAAGAGGGCCACTAAATTATGGAACCTCATTCATAATAAGAGAGTGATAAATTTCCAAATCCCCATAGGGATGGATCTAAAAATCACACATCACTCACTCTAATATGTGAAATGAGTCCAAAACAAATTGGCAAACCTTTTTTAATATATTCATAATAACGGACATTTGGTTACTATATGTGATGTCATTTTTTCTGCCCCTGTATTATGTAAAATAGGTCAAAATTGTGATTATATAATATAATTTATACAAATTAACAGTTAATTCTCAAAATTTCATTGTTATAAAATAAGGATAGGATCTAAATGGGTAGGTATTCACTAACATCAAATTAATGTTTATACATGGTGAGGTAATCAATGATTAACCATATAGAATCAATATTTAAGGGAGTTTTTGAATGGCATCTAAGAAATGATAATTGTAATATTTTCCTAATTGCAAATAAATATTGGCATAGTTTTCATGATTCACTTGTGATAAAGACATTCTATTTTTACTTAATCCAGTATTGTGAATCTAAACACAGGATCCATAATTTATTTTTTCATTTCATCCCATTAAAATTGGTATTTAATATATCTATATAGATTATCTGCCAGAGATTATAATGGTATCTGAGATATATACATTATAAAATTATTAAATATTCAATTTAGGTGTGGATAATAAATATATGGTAAAGACAAAAAATACTAGTACATATATACTCTCTCAGAATAAAGGATTATTCATTTCATTGTACAATTAGATTAATGGAAACTATAAAGGTTTGTTTTATGTATAAACAAGTATATATAATAAACTAGTTCATATGTTTAGTAATACCTATCACATTATGTTCAACATTACTATATACCTTATTAGACATATCATATGTAAAATCTTTTTTCATAACCTTTGTAATGAAATCATAAGAACGAGTGAGTTCTGATGCTTAGTAAAGTAGCAAAAGGAATATATCAATCATCACATAATCATGACCTGATCATTAGGATATTAGAACGTGATCATAAAATTTTATGACCATTCTATATATATCCATGATAATAATCTTTAGTCATGACATAAAGAGTGGAAGTTTATAATACATAGATAAGTGTAGAAAAAACAGGATCCATGATAACATTATATTCAAAAAATGTAAAAAACTTCATAAATAGAAGCTTATATTTCATTTAATGAGTATTAAAGGTCCATTAAAAATAATATCATAATGGAATTTGTTCACTATCCAAACCATTATAGTATTCATAGATCACTCAAAAAACAAACTTATTGGAAATATTCACTTACAAAACATAGTGCACAACACATTATATTCTTGTTTATCTCATCATATATAAATATTAATCCAATTAAATAGAGTGATATATAGGATTAACACATCATATATTCCATAAAAATAAATTATAATATATCATAAAACATTTATCCTATATTTTCCACGAAAATAAACATGCTTCATAAATATTTATTCATAGCATAACCAGTGTAATGAAACTAGATTAGTTATAACTTTATAAATTTATAAGAACATAATTTATTGAAATGTAACCAGTTTCCTAAACAATATTAAATCATTAAAATAAAATATCCATATAAAAAATATGGATTTTATTCTTGGATAATATCCCCAATATTTATTATTTTTCATCATTTGTTGTCATCATGGTTGAAAATTTAGTTTAAAGGAACACATGAATCATTTCAGCATGAATATATCATTTTCATGTTAAATAAAAAATATAAAAATATAAACATTCCTCAAATAATAATTGAAAATTTTTCATTGAAAATTACTTCGGAAAAATGAAATGAAATATTTTTATCATTGATAATTCATTAAGAGAAAAATACCATTTCTTCCATACACTTTATAATGAAAATTTCATTCTCTTTTTTTTGAAAAATATGAATAGTTCTGACAATGAAAATAAAGTGAATTATATATTAAAAATATATATAAATAATGAAATACCCAGGTAAATTTTATTTAGACACAAATATTAAATAATAAAACATCCCATTAAATTACATTTATAAAACATTTACATGTATTAAAATTTATTTTTTACCAAAGGGCTGAATAATGCCTACTTTAATTAAAAAATGCTTTTGATATCATGAGTACATAAATTCAATAAAATCAATATAAAATTTTTAATTTAATGAAAAAAATGTGGAAATGTAATTATATTATTGAGAGATATATCAAAAAATGCATCCTTAGATAAAAAATATAAACAATAGTGATGAATATATATATTGTAACATATAATAATTACATGTTTGGTAATTATTGAATAATATGACACATTATATAAATAAAAATATATGGAAATAAAAAAATTAATTTCATTATAATAATCATAAAATTCATTCATGGGTAGAATATTCACAAAAAAAATAATAAGTAATGAATATGTCATGTGACCCATATAAATAAAAGTGAGACACAAATACCCTTACCTAAAGTCTTGAAAATATTTGTATATAACTAAACAAGATGTATAATAAATAATGGATTGTTGCAAATCTATTACATAACCATAAACATATATATATTTCAATATATTTTTACCATTTTTATTTTATTACCACTTTACTAACAATTAAATTTTAAAAGTTTAATTGAAGTAAAAAACTCCATCTTTTTTCATTCATATCTTGGTTAGGTATTTTATATCCTTTTACATTAATTATTATTAAATAATCCATTAAATTTAATCCAATAATAAAATTTCTTTTGTGTATTCATTATACATGAGTTTACATTAATCCATTAATGTTACTGATAGAAAAGGACTTACACCATTCATTGAGATAGTATGCAGTATGTAAACCTGAATCTTGTTTCCATTTTATCTAATATCAGAAATAAAAAAAAGATAAATATTATATCACTATATAAAAAAATTATGTAATATATTTCACCTAAAATAATTAATTATATCTCATTTACAAATAAATTTCAAAATTAAATGAAATACAAATCACATTGCATTATGAGGTCATAGTCCACATATATGCACATGTGGGGTTTACATTACCAAAAAAGATTTGAAAGAATGATGGAAGATGTTATATGAAACATTCAAGACTATAAATATGTCAAAAAATTATATATTTACCTCAAATAAATCATTATATCCATATCTTAATGATAATTATTGAAAATTAATTTAATTTTATTACAAGGATGTAGTTTTTGTATATGAGATTAATAGATTTGTTTAAAATTTTATATCAGTGTTGGAGTATATAAATATAGAAACTAACATGAAAAGAGATGAATATATTGTATTTATTGGTGTTATATTCTATGAATTATTATAAAATCTATGAATGTCGTAGGAAATTTCAAAAACTGGCCATATTGTAGACAATTATATTTTTCTAGAAAAACCACATTTGGATCACTTATTATGTACCATATGGTTGGATGTTATGGAAAAAAATATATCGATAAAATATATTTTGTTGTTTGAAAAAGTATTTAGGTTGGTTTCATGGAATCAAATTGATCATTATTTCAAAATAACATAGTAGAGGAGATAACTTTTTACATGAGGAGTAAGTTTTTTTGTAAATACCCAAAACTATTCAATAATGGGAAGTCACTCTCAATCCATGTGCCAAAAATTTTTATAAATAATGTATTTTACATATTATATGTTCCAAAAAAATATCAAACAAATAGAATACACATCAATTAATCCTTAACATCTCTTATCATATGTGTTTTCAAATTTTTATATGTTTTTTCACAATCGTAACAATTTAATTTTTTACTATTGTATATATTTTATCTATCCAAAATAAAATATAATGAGAAGAAATTGATATTTTATGTCACTAATTATATATTTTCATTCAATTTTTTTATATATAGTTTCCTTATTTTTTAATATTAATGTCAACACAGTAATATTTTACAGGCAAACCAACAATTTAAATAAAACATTATTAGTTAATTTTTTAATGGTTATATAAATTTTTTATTAAAAAATAAATATGAACATATTATTTTAAATAAATTAATATTTATTTTATATTTATAAAATTATAATCAATTATTTCCATATAATAACCATAATTTATTCTAAAATACAACCTGAGGACTAGATGAAAAATAAGTTTACGGTTGAGGAAATTTTAATATGTATAAAATGTTATGACAGAACAAATACAACATTAAATGGATGTTTGAGGTAATTATAGACCCTCAATATAATCTAAACTATTATTTATTTCCAAATTATAGGAATTTAATTCAACTTCAGTGTGGTTGGCTTTTAAATATAAAATAATCATTATTTTAATCACCTAAACAAACCTATCCCCGAGTATTAATATCCCCTCACCCCCTCATTTCCAATCCCAAGACATGTAAATCCTAATATATTTTACAAATACACTCATACTCACTCTCTTAATGTACATGTGATACTAGTATAACAAAAATAACAAATCCAATGACCTCAAGGTTTTCTCAATAAGTTGATATTAAATAGGTTATTTTCTCAAAGCACCTCTATAAATCGTTTTTATTATTCATCTTTCTCCTCACCTTATCCCACACAAATACATGATAAATATATAATTTTCTATATATTATATTGTCTTATATATAATATAATATATATTAACCTTTTTTTCACCACCAATTATTGAATGAAAAGAAACTATTGTCCATGTTATATCTGTTAATCACCTGTTTGAAAAATGATTCAGTTCATTTACCATTACTGCCTTAATGGGTGGTAATAAAACTATAATTATGGTGAAAAAATAGTTTAATTGGTATATATTAAACAATTTCATGTTACAGAATAAATATATAATTATATAATTAAATACAAAATATTAGTCTATGATTTTCAAAAATTCCTTCAAAATAAACATACCATTTTTTATTAATATTTTATCTTACGAATCATCCTCATGTAAGAAATAAGGATGAAATATGGGACCATTAATAATTATAGAAGTTAATTAATAATAATAAATTAAATATATGGACTTTCATACCATTTTAAATTAACATCCACAATTATACACAAAGGATCCAATCATGAAACAAATAAAAAAATGCATCTGAAACCAAGAGTATAATGAAATGATTTCAATAAATGTATAATAGAATGTTATAAAATCATATCATAAGATAATATAAATTTTAATATAGTTTATCAAAGAGTTTAGACTATTCATAAATCCATTATACATGTGGTTGTAAATAATTAAAGGAAGTCAAATATGAAGTAAGGGATTTCTTAACCTCGTTTATATTCATTAGATTATACTTCTACTTCATGATTATATCATTATATGATTATACTCGAAAAAAATTTAGAAATTATTAAATATTATTTTATTTTTTTATGTTAATATTCTATGAAAAAAATTAATCATTTCAATTTAATGACACTATACTCAATTTAACAACATTTATAAGAATCGTTATTTTAATAGTTATTTGTTTAAACCCTCCTAGAAAATATGATTTATTTCCATGTCTATTGATTCAAAAATATCATCCAAATTTTTTTATTATGTATTATTGTTTTGATTATAATTCATTTTCAATAATAATTTTTTTCTTACAATATGATTTGAAATCATTCTTTTTGTCATTTTCAAAAAGACTTTATTTTATAAATTTATATTTTTTTGAAATGTATGTATGAAAAAATATATGAGATGAGACGATTATTCCAATATAATGTTGGATTAATTAATTTTTTTGTAAATTTATATAATAAAATGTTATTTGAAAATAAAATTTTTTCCTTTGTACATGTATTGTTTTATTCAAATTTGAAATATATAATATCGATTTTATTTTCCATATTAATATAGTAGTAATGACTGTATTGTTGTTTTAGGACTTTGATATATTTCTATACAATTACTAATAATTATGGTTGATTATGATATAATTTAATTAAAGATAGTTACTTGATAAACCAATGATGGGTGGTTCTATGATAAGCATTGGAGGGTTTGTTACATGATAATTTCAAATGAATAGTTTACTCTGGATTTGGTGGTTTTCCATTTTGGTTAGTCCATTTAAATTATTTTTATGCCCCATTATACTAGATGGGTGAGCCCAATATAGATTATATGAAGGGTTGAGCCCCATTATTGCTGATGAATAATATGTGATGAAAATATATCTTACACTAAATGGAAATCCCCATTATATATTATGGGTGAAAACCATATACTTTATATGATGGGTGATACCCATTATAACTCTCTATTAACTTGTTTAGTGATTATATTTTACATCAACCATTCGATTATTCCTAATAATTCTGGTTTTGAATGCGTTTCATGAATGTTATTTTCTTTGATTCAAAAAAGGTTTTCTTTTTAGATTTTATTAGTTTTAATGAATTTATTTGATCTAATATGGTTCCTTTTTCCAGAAAAAATGTATTATTTTAAATTTCAATGAACTATGAGGTAAAGGCCAATATTACATGGGTTTTTATTTTTCTGCTAGAATAATGGTTTCCCTTCCATTATGTTTCTTACAGTATTTTTTTCTCTCATAAGATGATTTAAAATTTTTTCATCAGGATTTAATGGGGAATGAATACATGGATGAGAATAATGTAAAAAATATGACGAATTTTCAATAAGAAGAAACATGTTTTATTATAAGATGGTTTATATTTGTAGATAAATGGATACTAAGTATATTATTACACCTATAATTTATAGGTTTATGATACACGGGTTTGTACTAACTCTGTATAACTCTAAAAATAAATAATATTTAGTAATTAATGAAATTGAATTCTAATTGAAAATGACTAGACTATGTAATGTTTAATGCTTGGACCGAACAAAATAACTTATCTAAAAAACCATTAAAACATTGAATTAATCTACCAACTAAACTACTTACAGAAACAAGGGTTTTTTAGAAATTGGGACCCCAATAGAAACCATTATTATTCATTCATTGATGTTACAATATAGAAGATGAATATTCATTACATTACAAATACAATTGATTGAGTATCATAGTGGTATAGATCCTTTTGAAATGCCGTAACATAAAAATTGATTACATTATAGTGCTCCATCATCTGCCATATAGATCCCTGTAACATGCTAACATCAAAGATATATCACAAGTAATACCAATCATTGTATCTTAGGGAATCAAAACATAAGTAAGGGTGATCTATGATTATCATAAAGGAGGAATATCATGGATACATAAACATAAATTGATCTTTTGTATATGATAATATGATAATAAAATATGAAGACCATACAGCTTATATGAATGATCAGAATCTTGGGTCATGGTATAATGATTGGTAGTTCAAAATACATAAATAAAATATAAATAAATACATCATGAGCTACAATATAATAACATTAATAAAGTAATTTTAATTTATCTATACAAACAATCGTATATATCTTTATGTCTTAGATACCCACAAATACATTCATTGCATATTTGCATTGTGATGACCAGCCATGTACCTACTCCTTGAATAGAATAACCTCCCATGCCCCCTTTTTGGGCTTGGTATAACATCATGTGTTCCCTATAATGACAAAATAAATTAATCATTAAAAAATATATTAATGGGAGATATATGTTCAACCCCTTAAATTATCCAAAAATATGTGTGAAACATGATTATAAAACATTAATCATATCATAAATCATGAAATGAAATGTGTTTATATGAATTTCAAAATTTTGTAACCTGAGGTACAAAAATTAATTTACTTGAAATTTATTCATAATAATCATAAACTATATAGTGAAAAACAGTGAATGGTGTTGAAGGATCATATCATATGTAAACAAAAAATAATATCAAATGATATAATCCTAAATCGATAATGATTTTGAAAAGTCATATGGAACATATTTCTTGGAAGAAATAATCACCAATATGAAAAAAAACATTTTTTAACATTATTGAATAATATAACTGAAAATAAAAATTAAAAATTATAATGTATGTTGTAAAACAATTATTGCTAAAGATGAAAAAAAATTCCATACATGTTAATACAATGATTCCTTTATTAATTATATTAAAATCCATACATGAATTGTTTTTTTAATTTGAATAATGATTCCTTTTAAAACATTGTATTAATAAGTAAATTATCATAAACAATAAATTATAAAACTCCTAGGTTCATTATGATTTTTTAAAAATTGTTTTTAGAAATAATCTCTATGGATTAAATTAAAATTTGACCAAAAGGTGATTAATTTTGGTTTTATTTAAATACTTTTTTTTCAATATTGAGTACATAAAAATAAGAAAATGATGGGAAAAAATATATTCATCAAAAATAATAATATTACATAAAAATGAAATTGTTTCATGAGAGATAGATCAATGGATTTAATCACATAATTATTAAACATTAAATATACTGATAAACAATGATAGATTTTCCAAAACCCCATATTACATTGGTATCATTTTATCATAATCCAAAAGATGGAATAAAATTAACTAAATAATCAAATATCATTGGAGTAAAAAAAATTAATTCCAAAAAACTATATGGTCCCATTTATATTATAGAACCTCCACCTAAACCTGGTCGTTGGGTACTAATGTGCCACGTACAACCAATTTACTGACAAAAAGGGGTTCACCTACCTTTGGCCCACCCATGTTCTTGATTGGGATATAATATTAACGAATTTCCAAAAAAAACCTACACATGAACTTTTACAGTTCATTTTCCTCACTCTCACATTGTATGGGAGGAATAATAGATGGTCACCCATCATGATCACTGACTGAAAATTATTTTTTATTATTATGAAAACACTTTTATGGAGAAAGTGAGAAACCTAACATGACATCACCACATCACCACGATAAAACATAAAAGCACAATGATTGAAAACCATTCATGCCTTCAAACTGACAAACCAACACAGCTGGAGCCAAAGTCACCAAGGAATGGTTGGTGACCCATGATCTAGGGGAAACAAATGTCAGAAGAGCTGGCCAAACCTCAGAACTGATCGTCGTGAAATCCCACCGGTGCGACCGTCGACCCCATCCCAAATCCACAAACCCACAGACAGACTCCAGTCGGATTCCGCCAACCCTCCAGTGAAGTGAGATGGGCTCTGAAAAGAGCAAATCCACAAAGGGCGACGAAACGACCAGAGCGTGGAAGAGCAGAACATCCTGATGTTTCACCCTACTCCACAGGTAACCGCAGCACAGCCTCGAACCAGACGCCACTCCGCAAACCCTTATCCAGCATCTCTCCAGCAGTCCAAGAGATCATAGAAGATTTAAAACAGCATCATCCCAAATGAAACCTCAAAAACCACTCCAAAAACTAGATCACACCCCATATACACTGCCAAAGAAACACAGTAAACAACTCAAACCCCATAAATATCATCGCAACACCCGTTGCCGCCCATAACCTTGGACAAAGAGACCACATCAAGCCAACCATGGTACCCTGACCAGAACGCGAAGCATCCGGTGGAACAACCCCAACGTCGTGGAACTGGAACACAACTCTTTCATTGAGAAACAGATCATGACACTGAAGTTTCCCCACAGCCGTAGAAGAAGAAGGTCAGGATTGGAAGGTCAGAGCGTGACCCCGAATCCTTAACGGATCAATGATGCACCAGATCGACCCAACAACGCACTGGAATGCAAAAACAGAGGTGCACCGGAGCAAGACCCCAACACCGCAGAGAAACCAGATCTCGATCCCAATGCAGCGGATCGAAACCCCAATGCCGCGGAGAACAGGAACGACCCCGAAATCATAGTGGGTTTCGAATCTGATGCATTTTTAGAATACTCCACTGCCACATAGATGAAACCTGACCCTGACGCCACCCTGATTCATGACCCCATGCTGCAGAGAATCTGGAATCTGAGTCCGAACCCACCGAATCCCTGACCATCCTCACCATAGAAGAACGCATGTGATTCCACCCATCACCATGAGAGAGACCGTCGCACCGTGAAAACTTCGGGGAGAATGAGGAAGGAAGCACAGCCCACCTGATAGAAGAGGCGGCGACATGAAACCCTAGATCCCTGTTGTGCCCCTTACGGGCTCATCTCCCCCCATCATGATCGCTATACCTGGAAGAAAACATTAAATTATAGTGGTCAAATTTGGTATAAGCTATGAAATAAATGTTCACCTTCTATACATTGTTGATATGAATTATTGATTTATCCCTTATCATTTTGTGGTCTTACATTAAACCCCCAAACCCCCCACCCATCAGAGAGAAAAATACTTATTTTGGAAACTACATGTCATCCAAGTTAGTGAAACAACACTTAAGGTTGTAATCAACCTCTAAACCCACTATAAAAATTGGGTCCCACTAACAACACATACACCCTAGATTAACATGTTTGTCGATTCTTATACCTCCATCAACCACAAGATTCCTCGAAGCCATGTGGTCCCCTAAATGGGCTCAGCCATATAAAAAAACATCCATAGAATAATTATTGTCTATAAAGTACATCAATTTTTCATTCCTGTTTCTTTCTAATGACTCTCTCACTTCATAGGAATTTTCTCTGAAACTCACTCATTAAAATAACTACTCCAATCCATTCACGTATAACTGTAGAGTTATAATAAGTTAAGATGTTTGAAAGAAACCTAAATCACAATGACATGAGCTATATACTTTATAAATTTAATAACTACTAACTATAATGTTTCATAATAAATTTAAATGATTCTTTATATATACCTCGTAAAATAATATAGGTTCATAACATAACAAATGTCACAATGATGAAAAATTTAGACAAAAATTCATTAATCCTTGAATAAATTTTGTAAAATAACCCTAATGAATGATAGGTACTAAAATAGATATTAAAATATCCATTATTTTTATTATAATAATCATAAATTAAATTAATGATATGTATATAAAACACATAAAAGAATCATGTGGTGAATATGGTATGAGTCTCAACAAAAAAAGTGATATGAAAATTCTGTACATTATGTCTTATCATATTTCAAAAAAATAATCCATATATATTTAATATATTTTTTCATTATAAATATATTATATAACCATAACTATATATCACACAATATATGCTGTACTATGAGTGTTTAGTTACAATTGATAAATAATTCCATATAATGTGTCATGTAATAAATTTTCTCCTTTTCATTTATGTTTTCATCTTCTATCTACGGTTATCTAAATTTTACCCTATTTACCACAATCTAAATAATTTAAATCATGATACAAAGTTGGTTATAAGAACGAATGAACATTATTTTCAGTATCTCTAAAAATTAAATGAATGAAATGTAAAAAATATATTAAGATAAAAAAATAATTAATATATATTATATATGAAACAAATTTATTTAAACTTTTCCTTATTAAATTCTATATAAATCATAACAAATGAGCGGACCAGTATGCTTTGTGAGGCGATATTATTTTGTGCACACAAATGATGTTATCGTTTATACTATGGAATTGAAAGGAATAACATAATATTATATAAAAATTATGAATATATAAATAAATAAAATATATCATATATTCAATTTCAATATATCCTCTTAATCATCAAAGTAAATTCGGAATAAAAAACACATCACATCAGTTTGTGAGGTTGTAGTCAGTTGTACACATGATCAATGTTATTATTATCCAGAATGGTGGGGGGTAAAAATGTTTATGTTGTATTATTACCATATATATATAATAATATAATTAATATCATATATAAATATTAAATTCATCATTCAATCCATTATGTAGATATATTTATGTGAAAAAATAACATTGGTTTGTGAGACTATAGTTCTCTATAACCACGATCAATTATTTCATTTCCCATTATATAGAATTGTAGAGGGATATATGTTATTCATATAAAAGAATAAAATATCTATATTTAATAATATTTTATTGTGATTATATGAGAAAAATATATTAATATTTTAATTACTTATAAGAATATGTAATATAAAATTTTATATATTAAAACTTCACCTCCTCTTCATACAACATCTTTAGGATTACATAATAACATCATAGATTATATTTATGATCTCACCAATGAATAGTAATTTTTTAGTGATGTAATGAATAAATTTTAGAATACGTTTTCTGATGAAATTTTTTTAATGAATTATTTGTTTTTGATAAGGTGTTTCATTTTATATGTTTTAAGGAAGAGGCATATAGAATTTTAAAAATGAATAATGTGTACCAACATTTTAAAAATTAAAAAATAACAAAAAATGGATCAATAATGAACCTTGAAAATTACATGTTATAATAATGCCTAGAAATTTGGGTTTTTACAAGATTCTAGGTTACTTTAACAATTATATTTTTAGGTTATCCTCATGTTAAAAATAATTTAATCTTAATCAAGGTAAATAATTTTTACAATTTTTACTATTTCTTATGGTCAAAAATTATATTTAACCAATTATGTATACAAATTAAGATAATTAGTAACATGGAATCCATTTTCTTATTTTATTCAGAGATTTCAAATAGTAATTAATATCTAACATTAAATGAATATGTTGTTTTCCAAATAGATTAGTTTTGAATGATAGAAGAATTATATATCAAAATACAAAGTGAAATTTATTCTAGTTATCATTATTGAATGAATATATATTTATATATATAATTTAAAAAAATATAATTTTTAAAATATATGATAAAAATATATTGTTTTATTATATTTGACTAAAAATTAGCTTCATTAATTAAAAAGAAATAATTTTCACAAAGCACTAAAATTGTTTATCTTTTCGGAAAATAATGAAAAATTAAATCAAACATTTTTTTCAATGATAATATCTAATATTATATTAATTTTTTGAAATATATTTTCAAAAATATGAAATATTAAAATATGTTTTAAAAATACAGTAAAATTTTTTTTTTAAGAAATACATTTTTTATATTGAAATTGTATATATTGATATCTCACATATAGATATAACATGTGTTAAATGTTAATAAAATTTGTGAAATTAAAATATTTAAAGTTAATTGAAATTATTAACCAATATTTACTAATTATATTCTTTTAGATAAATAACAATTTTCACATAAAAATATCTTTTTCATAAATTTATTGATTTTATCTTCAAATGGATTATTTTAATTTCATTTATCTTTATATTTTCACCAAGGAATTAATATTATATACTTGTGTAAACCATATATTTTTATAATATAGTCAATAGTAGTCATTCCCAATATTATTATATCTGTATTTGACCATCAATATATGTAATAAAATTTTATTACAATTACGTGTTTGGTGAAAAATCTTTGAAACATTTAAAAATTTCTATTAAGACTATTCAATTTAATTGAAAAAAAATATTAAAATCTTATTGTATTATGATATTTCTCCATTAAACAAATTTCTAATTCCCAATAATCTCTTTTTCACAATAATCAAGGGTGTGATATTGGAATGTCCCATAATATGAAACCCAAAACGTTAAAAGTATTAATAAAACATTCTCTTCAAAAGAGATAATGGTTTGGATAATATATCGTAGAATAAATCATAACTATAAATCCATATAAGAGAACAGTGGTGGTTTTTGAATACCAAGTCATTTTAGTGATAAATAATTCCAAAATATTTATTGAGAGAGGTAGATAACATGATCAAGAGAGAGTTAATAACCATAAAATTGATAAAACATTGCTAGAAGAAGATACTCATAATTCATAATAAATGAGTGTAATTGTATAAAAAATTTTTGTAATATCAATTACTAAATGTTTTGAAATTTTCATGAATACACCCACTTACATTAATTTTGTCAATTTAATCATAAATATATTATCCTTTAGTTATACTGTGAAATGTATAAATATCATCTCTTACTCGTAGAGTTACAAATTTTATATTTGAAGAACTTACATGAATATAGATCCATAAAATAATGATATATTTTCCTTCTATTTGTAGTTATTACCAATAAGAAATATTTAGTGATTGTTATAAAATATGCCTAATACATCACATGGTGAAATAATACATTAATTTTTAGAACCACATACATTGTTCATGTTAAACCATTCTATAAATGGTTATCCTTAATAACATTTCATTATTTAAAATTGATAAATAATGTCACTAAATTATCAAAATCATAACATCCATTAATACCCAATATATCATTATGTGGATATGATGTGGCGATTTCTAAATATTTCAATACATTGGTCATATATTCTCCTATATATTTGAAATTACGAAAATTACAATAAAACATCAATGAAATCATTAAATAAGCCACATTACTTATATAAAAACACATATTATTAATTATATTTAGTAAATAACAAAATTGTGTATACTACATCAAGTGTTAAATAAAGAACATTTTTATAAAATCATAAATTATTTATATGGACCTCAACACTTTCCAATTTAATTTATCTGTGTCAATATTCATAATACTCAAACTAAAACCATTTTCTCAACATCATGGACATATTATAGGACATAGTACCTTAATCATTTTTTTTCATAAAACATTACAATAGATTTATTTCAATTATCTTGGTCATCTATATTATTCATAAAATTATTTGAAACCCTTAATGGAATATTTAGAGTAAAAAAATAGATATATATTTATTGTATCTTATAAAAATATTCTTGAATTTAGATATATAAACACTTCATTTCATACATATAATTATTAAACCATCAATTAGGTTTCACCTCCTCATTATATATTACATCATTTCCTTAAAATGCAATTTTTAGTCTTCTCAACATAAAAAAATCTTTTTTATTCACCTCCTTTTGAGGCATATTCTTGAGATTTATCCCAAGGAAATTGATTATTATAATTTCAATTATTTAGTAAATTAATATAAAAAACATAGAGGATGACTTATAAAAACTATTACACTGTTATATTTTATTTATTGAACTATTAATTTTACTATGGAAATCACATTCACATTCTTAATTTTTTACACACATAAAATATCTTGTGGATATATTATGAAATTCCATAGAGTGTTTCCTCCCATGTTATAAACATAAACATAATATTCAATATTCCTTAGTATCCTCCACCTGAACACTTAATTAAATAATTCTTTATATAAATTGTTGAGTCCTTGGGTTTTTCAAAGTGCTAGTTGTTTATCATATATTTTTACTACTTATTCTATATAATAATAATGTATTTTAATAATGTAATAATTCCATCTTGTTTCTCATGAACACATTTTTCATCATACTCAATGTTAACCTTTTTTCTCCTGATTAATATCATTGAATGAAACAAGAAATCAAATAGTTAGAAACCAAATCATTATGGTAAATAAAATAATCAGAAAAAGTCAATTATAGGATTTATAAATCGGGAAATCAAATTTTCATTTAATGAAAGTATTGGTTCACATAATTCATTCATGGTAATTATTCAAATCTATCAAGATGTTTCATAAAGAGAATTCTAATTTCAAAAACATATTCCCTGGGACTATCATAAAATGGTTCACAATAATTCATGTTAACATTTACTAGGTAAAGCTCTAGTTAATCAAGATGTACCATTTTCGGTTCTATTACTCATTTGTAAATTTATTAAAAAACCACATCCACATATAGTATCCATGAATGGAATTATTTATTGGAAGCATCCCACTATATCCTGAAAAATTAATTATATAATATTTTCTTTTATATGATCATATCCCTTGAATTTTTATTACACATATCCCTTTGGATATCACAGTGGGGTTTTCATCCTAATTTATAAGGGTTAACAAAACCTTTCCTCTCATGTCAACATAATCAAACAAGTCTTTTCCTAAATTATATTACATATTAAATAATTAATAATTATTACATTATAAGAACACATGCTTGAGGATCATAATGGTATGTGCCTTTGGATTCGTTGAAACATAAATAATTACTTTATAATATTTTCACATTGCATCCTTCTTAGTTCATCATAACTAGAAACATTCACACACATATCATAATTAATATCTATTGCTATAAATTGCAAAAAATAAACATAATAAAGGGTTATATCATATTATTTTACATTTTAATCATGATTTTTTTATACTAATGTTAGTAAAACCATGAGAGAATATGGTAATAACATATGAAAACCCTATGATGTATATCAAAGATATAAATCTTGTATCCTGGAATAAATATTTATAGTTCATAATACATGAATCTTATGAAAATAAAAGAATATGAACCTTGAAATAATTAAATTTAAATAATAGATGGAATTTCATCATAATAATTTTCAAAGAAAGAATTTTGTTAAATATTCCCACCAATACATTCATAACATGTTAGGCATGGTCCAACCAATGGTTTACCAGCATCAAGATTGAGATAGCCTCCATTGTTAGATATTTTTTTGTTTCATAAAACCTATCACGTACCCTCTATAAAAATAGATGAAAGCTATTACCAAATTCATTTTAGTGATATATAGGTCCTACCCAAAATATAATCCTTTTATATTCTTCCACAAGATAATAAAATCTTCATCATATGATAACATAAAAATGATTTTTTCATAAAAATGTCATCCTATAATAACTTGTGGTTAAGAAAACTACTTATAAATATTAATTAAATAAAAAACCATCAATAATAACATTATATCTAATATAATAATTTTATATAGTCACTAAATAAAAATTAAAATTAATTGATGTCAACAATGGGGGGAAAATATTTTTATTGAAAATTATAATATTTCTTAATGAAAATTGCATTTACATATTAAACATTTTTTTAAGAATGTAAAACATATTTAAATTAATTTTAGATGAAGAAATAATTGAGTCATAAAAAATAATTATTAAAACAGTTAGTGGTCTATAAGCCCCAAAATATTTTACATATTAAAACAAAATTTCATTCTTAATTTTTTTCTTAATTCTAAATGGGAAATGTAATTAAAACAACATGACTAGTCATTTTAATTAAATTTATAATATTTAAAAAAATGAAAACATTCTTCCAAAAATAGAATAGGATCATAAAAAATTTTATGATTCCATCATTGTAAGTAAAATTTGAAATATAGATAACAAGTGATATTATATCATAAATTATTTAGCACATTGGAAACATTGAATCATTAGAACTATAATAAAGTATCCCTCAATTAACCTTATAATATCATGAAAATAAATAAATTATTTATATAAATTATCATATATGGTATATTTAAACCTCATTAATTATCATAGATTCATTTCATATTATATGTCTCAAAGGAGAGAAAATGAAAAAAAAATTATTACTATATTGGTTATATATGAATTGTAATCCTAATGAAAGAGATATCCTAGAATTGATATGTTAATTAATATAATTTTTAAAATAAGAATTATAAATAAATTATTGTTAATTATATAAACCATGTAAAAGAAACACATTTTTTATTTTGAATGTTTCTCACGAAAAACAAAAATGTGAAGAAAATTTCATACATTACATTAAGACATGTTACATACACATTAAAACCTAATTTATATTTTATATTTGTTTATAATAAATCAATTATATAATCATAAATATATATATAGTAACATATATATTTTACTTATAACCCTATATTACCCATTTATAAATAATTGTATGTTAAAATAAAATTTTGGGCAATTATTGTATGGTTTATTATGTATATTTTTATTTGTTATCATCTATCACGATAAATTAAACAAAGTTAAAATAAATTCTAAATATTGAAAATAATTTAAATAAAATGTTTATTCAATTTATAAATTTTATGGTAATCTATATATTTTATAGACAGTAAATTAATTAAATTGTTCAGGGAGATGGTAGGTTATACATATGCATGGACACTTTTTCTATTATCACTCATGATATTATGAAATATAGTTAAATAATATATTTAATTTACAAAATCATTTCTATATCAAATATATATTACCTACTGTTTTTAATCATTTACTAATTCCAATCCATATAATTTATAACTTAAGAAATAATAATGTCACATCATGATGCAGTACTCAACAAAAACATGAATAATGATATTATATCGCCCAATGAATGGAATATAAGAATCTATATTTTGTAAGTTACAAATGGATATAGAGATGAAAAAATTGGTGGTGAATTATGTCCTTTTAAAAACATTATAATTCTATTTATTCACACAAATAAGAGATAATAACTGATCGTGTTTCTGTAATAGATTATATGAAATGGATATGAACATAGAAAAAAGAACAATAATTTATAGTGGTTTGGGGAAAAATGATCCCTTAGTCTTCCCCACTAGTTTCCCTCTATATAGGATTAGTTAATTTCAATAGTAAGGTCCTATAATCATTACACTGATCAACAACTGAGTGTAGGAAATTAACACCCTTAAAAATAAGGATTATGAAATAGAGCCTTCTGGTTCATTTACATGGAACCAATAAAACCACAGCTTAGTGTGAGAAGCTGAAACTCCCCCATGAAAGAATGTGAGAAGCTAAAAAACAAGTTATATAAGATATTGTTTTTTGAGAAGCATATATATCTCTTAGTTGAAGAAACATGTAACTGATATAAGAAGGATCTTCAACATCAATAGAAAATAAACTGTTAAGAATATATGATGTGATATGGTTGATCAAAAGATCATTGTATTTAAGAAGAAAAACTAAAATAGATCATAACATTCATATGATTAAAAAGTATATTTCAAAATTCATTTATAATTTTTTTAATCTTGATCACTATAGTACTAAAAAAAATTTAACACGAAAAATATTTAATAATATTTTTTACACAGATATCTAAGATGTATTCAAAGATCTGTGAGTTTTTTTATAGATGATACTCAAAGAGATATATAATAATAAATATCAATCATGGTTTCTAATGGACAAAAGTTGCATAATAAATCTTCTAGATTAAAAATCAAATAAAGACATCAGAGATGGCGTAACATCCCTTATGAATACGAGTAGAAATATTTGTTGTAAACGGCTCTATAAATCATATATAATGAGCTTTGAATCAGTCAACAATGAGCTTTAAATTTTCCCAACATTCCATAATTTCTATTTATGAATGATATGATAATGATATAAATTTAAATTTTCAGAAATGAAACGTAAAATGTAAATTTCATCCACAAAATGACATAATATCAAATGTATGGTTCACCATCATTTTTTTGGATTGATGATCTAAACATTTATTCATGTCAGCAAATATCTCTAAATGTAACATTGATTATACACATGTTCACTTTTTCCAAATGTATGTTTGACATCATAATGTTGATTACAAAAGTATGGATGATTACCCATAAATTTTTAATGTTCTATTCTTACATAGGGGTCATTAACAATTCATTTTTTCTGAAAAATGTAACATTCTTATCCAAACACAACATTCCATAACCATATTTTTCAACAAATGTAATATTGGTTAACCATAAATGATTATCCTTCAACATAAATGTTTGGTTTGTTCCATAATTTGCATTCATTGAGGTATTTAATGAATAGTTTTTATAATAAATGGAAAATGGTGAATATTGTTTCCAGAATATGCTTAAAATAATTCTGATAAAATGAACAGATATTTCTCACTAATAAATAGTTGAATATTATTTCTATATAAGAATAATATAAAATATAATTTATCTTGAAATACATTCAAAATAAAATAAATAGCAAAACAATCAAGGGAATTTGTTACCATAAGAATAGATAATATTTATAAATTATTGTTGAGACAATACATGATCAACAATATACTCCTTTTTGATGATCCCAAAATCTATAAATTAAAACTATAATATTAGAAATATAATTTGGAATTTTGTACACATTAAAAAATATAATTTTAATTAGATAGAATTATTTAGAGAAGGATTAAATATCTAAATTTCTCCCCTAAAGGAATATTTTAAAGAAATATTTATGATTATCTAAATTTCTCAAATAAATGAATTGTTATGTTATATAAATTCCTAAAAAAATGTTGTGATATTTAAATTTAACACCTTTTTTGATATAAAAAAAATATATAGAGAGAGATTAAAAAAAATTAATATTAAAAAAATTATTTTAATTTTATATATTACTGTACTGAATAATGAGAAATGGATTTTGGCTATTAGAAAAACATATAAAAAATGTAGATAAATTAATGAAATATAACAAATAGATAGTAAAAATGTTCATTGATCAATAACGAAATAAATACAATAATGTTTATGACTAAAAAATGAAAACATTCATTGTCATGGATCTTGGTAGAAAAATTATAAGGATTGGCTATGTTTTATTTTTTTAGGGAATAAAAAATCTCATTTATCTCCACCATCTGTAATCTTATATTCTTCTTCGAAATGTCTTGTATTTGTGCAAAAAATATCCCGGAGGTGTTATAAACATGTTGATTATCCAATATATTGACCATAAGAAAATCATGAAGACTCTCTAATGGCCTCATGAATAGCTACAACATCACTAAAAACGAATTCAACATCAATCTGATTCTAGGATCTCCTTGAGTTAAATGGTCAATAATAAATTTATTATTATCCAAAAGAACTGATAGAGGTGCGCAATTACACTACATATATTATAAATGAATGGTCATGTTTTCCATAATAGATGTAATGGACTGAAATATTCGAATTAAATTTTTACTAGTATCTGGTATAGGAACAGATGAATAGGATTTACCCACACTGCTCTTTACTGATTAAAAGGGAATGCCTAGATACCACTTCAAATTTGTAAAATCTGTCTTTGAAACTGATTCAAACATGAGTTTCCACATCACACACAACATTTCCTGTTTAAATTCATCAATATATTTTTTGAAAATATTACTGTAATTGAGTTTTTGAATTTTTTTACTTCTCTCTATCAAGAACTATCCTTTTAATTTAATTATCTACCTAATATTTTTTATAAATTATAGAAATCTCCTATATGTAATAAAATAATGAATTAGATGACGCTTTATATGAACTTGTTTCCTGATTTCCACCATTCTTAGTAAAATTATTTTACACTATTTTCATTATTGATTCCTCACAAGAAAACAACTGATTATATAAAACACGAGTTAGAGAATTATAAATATGATCTAATCGTCCCATTGGATGATCTAAAATCAAGGGTTGAATTTATATAATTGATTATTGTAAAATCTTCTCTCCTTTATCAACTCCTCATTCAGTAACATATTCTATAACAATCTCTAATTGAACATTTTCAATTTGAGTATTCATTTCTTTAAACTGTTTCTACCAGAATTCTCTCTTATACCTATTCAATCACTAGTTTTACAATAGCCGTCTCTCTAGCTTGACTATACACAATAATTTAATCTTCAATAATAGATTCTTTCAAATGAACCAAGCATGTTTCTTCTCCAAAATGAAATATTTTCTCTTCAACATGAGGGGAGTTTATAATGCTTGGTTTAATGATAAGTCCTTCATGACATTGTTCTTTCTCTACTTCCTTTTATTTAGTGTTAAATCCATGAATTATCATAGATAGTTATGTAACTTCCTATGTTTGTGATTCATCTACATCATCCATTCAAACTCCTACATTCTACCTTGAACAAAATCATTGGTTCTCTATTATTCCTTACGTCAAACAAGGAAAATCATTCCTTTTATAGTGCTATAGAAAAATAGAAACTTTCATTATGTTCCAGCATCAAACCACTACTATTGTGACATTTGAATCTTTCATCAACTAGGTTGATCATGTCCCTAAATAAAATCCTTGAAATTATCCTTCCATATGGATTGATATTAAATATTGTAACTGGTGAATATATTTAATGAAGATACCAAAATAAATACCATGGAAAATTCATTTAATGTCACTCAAAATAATGAAACATAATATACATGTCTGGGTAAAGGAGTTTCCTTATCTCAGCAATCCTTGGCATTATTCCTATCTAAATATATTTCTCTAGAATCATATGGGAAAATTTTAAATCCTTAACAAACATCATTTTGATGTGTATGGAATTAAACAGAAAAGTCAAGATTTATTTAAATGATTTTTTCTTTATCACTGAATGATCAATGATCGAAATGGAAAACCCCATCATGTGGGTAGTTTAAAAGTTTTTATAACCTCAGTATAAGAAATAGCTAAATTCATATCTTCGATACTAAAAAAATCATATCCACCTAATCATTAAATATATATTGTACAACCATATAAATATAGTTCAGTTATGCCTAGTAAAAAAATTATGAATTGATGTCATTGAAAGGTATCTCAAATCCTTGAAAATATAAAGCTTGTATCAGGAGTAAGTTCATCTGATATAACCCATCAAGATCATCATATTTACACTGATGATTTTCTATACTTGTATCTCTCTGTCATTTTGGGACTCTTTCTTCTCCTTCTTCGACTATCAGGATTTTCATCATTTCTGAATATCCGAAAACATGAGGTTTTCTAATTCTAGGGAATGGAAGGACGAATGAAAATTTTTGGATAGGTGAAAAGGCTTTTAAGTATACAACGTGTAAGGTAGATGAAGGGTTTCTGGTAGATATCACATGTCCTTGTTTCTCATGATTAATAGTAATTAGTAAAAAAATTAATAATAACATAGTGAATATAGATTTAAGATAAATTTTATTAACTACAATACCATATGATAAATATCAAAAAATAAAATTAGATTTACCTAAATAAATGAGGTGTAAAATATATAAAAATTAAATAAAATTAACTACCTGAAAATAAAAATTAAATACACCTAACTACTCCATAATAAAATCAAAATAGTAATTGGGAAGTGGTTTAGTAAAAATACCTGCCAATTGATATTTAGTGTTAACAAATTCCAAAGGTATTTCCTTTTTATGAACGTGATCTCTTCCAAAATGTTTTCTAATATCCATATTCTTAGTTCTAGAATGACTTATTATATTTTTTTCAAATGTATATAGAACTTTTACTATAACATAGAATAGGTGTATTATAAAAATTAATTCTTATATCTATTAGTGTGCTTTTCAACTACAACACTTGTTCTGAAAAAATACTTGCATATACATACTCTGATTTGGATGTTAACAGTGCAACTAAGTTCTGATTTGTACTTTACGATGACTCTAAGTATTTTCATAAAATTTGAGAGGTTCATGATGTGATTTTTCTATATAATGCACATCCCCCAAAATCAGCATCTTGATATGATATTAAATAACAATCATATGATTTTGGATAACGAATAGATTTAATAAATGATCCTTTTAAATGTCTAAAAACATTTTTATAGCAGTATGATGGGATTATTTTGGATTTAATTGGAATCTAGAACCAAGACATGCTAAAAGCATTATATCAGGTATGCTTTTAGTAACATTTTCAGCTGGTTTTCTAGCTTCATCTATGACAGGATTAATATTAGTAAAATGGGAGTCGAATAGTTTTGATGTTCTCAATGTAACATTTTTTCAATAAATAATTAACATATTAACATTGATTTTATACTTTTAGATAATATTTTTGATAAATTTGATGTCCTAAAAATAAATTTAATTATCCCATCCTTCTCATTTCAAATTTATTTTTTCAATAGTTTTGAATAATAATTACAATGTTTGTTTTGTTGATCGAAAAATAACATCATCAACATATATTTGAACTAATAATAAATTATAACACACTGTTTTTATAAATAGGGTTGAGTCTTCCAATCCAACAGTAAAACCATTTTTCAAAAGAAATGAACTTGATCAGACAAACCAAGCTCTAGGTTCTTTCTTAAGCTCATATAAAGATTTAGTAATTTTAAAATGATAATCTAGTTTTTTATAATTTTCCAAACCAGGATGTTTCTCAACATAAACATTCTTAATTAAATATCTATTTTATAAAGGAATATTTTACATCCATATGATATAATTTAAAATTCATATGAGATGCATAGGCCTACATAATTCTAATTGATTCTAGTCTAGTTATGGGAGAAATGGTTTCATCATAATATATACCGTCTAATTTATTCTACCATTTGTTTAGAAGTCTATATTTGTATAAAGTTATAATTCATTGATGATATTGTTTTTTTATAAAGAAACATTTTTTTCCCTATAACATGATAATTTGATGGTCTTTCCACTAATTTACATAATTAGTATCATTTAAAATGTTTTATATTTTCATTCATTGTTAACATCTATCTTTAATATTCTATGGATTCTTTAAAAGACTTAGTCTTTAGCCATGATAGAGGAGAATAAAATTCCACAAGGTTTCCTATAAGTATTATAATTTCTATTCATATGTCTTGTCCTCCTAAAATTGTCTCTAATGGGAGATTCATTAAGATTATAGAATATATAGGAAGAGCACTTTTAGGTTTATCAGTTTCAAGTTCCTCGGAACTAGACTAAATTTTATTGATATTTTCAATATAAATTTTGAAGTAATCAAGTATCATGTTGTCTGAAGAGTCATCAGCTTCATCTATTTGATCTTTAACCTTATTAAAAATATCAGTTCCATCAAACACTACATTAATATAGTATTCAACAATCCATGAATTTTTAATAAACACTCTTTCAGCTTTAGAAGTTTCAGAATATCCAAATAATATTCCTTCATTATCTTTTGGAACAAACATTCCATGATTATCCATGGGGATCATGATGTATACCTTACATCTAAATATAATAATGTACACTACCTTAGGCTTTATGTTATTTAATTGATCATAAAGAGTCCTTTTTAAAATAGGATGAATTAAATATATATATATATATATATATTATAATTTTGCGCTTAAATATTTGTCTCAAATGTAGGATGAAAGAATTTATTCATTTAGTATAGACCTAGCTATTTCTTAAATTTTTCGGTTTCTTGCTTCAACAATACTATTTTTATGAGGTTTTTTTGTGAAGAGAAGGGGTGTTTAAATAAAATATTCGGGAAAAAATAATTAAATTCATCATTGTGAAACTCTCCACCATGATCACTTATTATATAAATTATCTTAAATCCTTTTATTTTCCACCACTTTTACAAAAACATTCAAAAACATAGAAATCACATTTCAATTTTTTGAAAATATAGCCATGTAAATATTGAATAATAATAAACTAAAACATATATATATATATTTTACTTGAAAAACATACTATACTAAATTTTCCAAACAAATCCATATGAATAAGTTTTAACGGCATTAACGTAGCATATTTTTTTATCATATTTAAAATAAGATTTATGTTTCTTATGGATCTGGCATGCATTAAAAAAATTATCACTATTAAATTTGAGACTAGGTAATTTAGAAACTATTAGTTTCTTAAAAATATTATGTTATGAAAGAAATATTATAATAACCACATCTTCCATGCCAAATCCACGACTAATTTACCTAGTCAATTAAATAGTTCACCTTCTGTTTGCACATGGAATTGAAATCTTATGTGTATACATTATCTATTATGAGTTCTCTAATTTAAAGCATATTATCATTTAAAATATAAGATAAATTATTAAAAAAATAAACAATGTATCCATCATCAAATATTTGAGATATTCTTATGAGATTTTGTTTCAATCCTTGTCATTGTGTAGAATTTTAAATGAGAATGTATCTGGATCTCCAACTATTCAAGGTTAAATAAATTTTCATTTGGAATTATAGTCAAAGGTGACTACGCCTCCATATATTTTAGTCAGCATGCATAAATTTTATGAATTTCCACTAATGTGACTTGAAAATACACTATACATATAAAATATATCACTTTGTCTGCTGTGGCATGAAACCTAAAAGGAAAAATTAATAAAATATTGTTTTGGTACCCATAGCATTTTGGGTCTCGTTGTGTTAGGTGTCAAACACTTAGGAATCGAAATAGATTTATTTTGATCAACATTATTATAATTATAACTTGATAAAACATTTGAATAATAGAAAATATTGTCACCACATAATTTAGGTTTTGTTAAATATAAATCATTATCATAATGTCCATTAATACCACAATAAAAACATTTAATCGTAGACATGCCTTTTCTGTAATAACTATGAACAAAATAGTTTTTTACAGTATATTTTTTCACCCTTACTATCTATACCAAATCATTATGTATTAACTATATTTTTACAATGAATTTCATTATGTTTATTTTCACCTTTTTTAAATATAAGAGCATCAAATTTATATGCTTCTTCTTCATGATGTAGTTTTTAAATCTTAATTTCACGAACAAAAATGTTGGTATTAGATGAATAATTTTTTTTAAATTTCTCTTGATGATGATTTAGAATGTATCTCTTTAACCATTATTAACATTATGACGGGTTTTAATGATTTATGTTTCATTAATACAAAATCAATTTTTTCTTAAAGCATACTGCAATAGGAAATCATTTTATCATTAGAATACCAAGAATCATGATCTCAAGAATAGTAAGATTTTACCTTATCATCATTTTCCATGAATCACACTTAGACTTAAAATTAGAATATTCCTTGTCTGAATCAAAATTAGATGATCTACTAGAGCCTTCAGAGGAACTCCAAGTTTACTTCATTTGGTTGTTATCCATTTTATCACAATTAGCATTGTTCTGATATTTATTTTTGGACTTTCACTTATCTTGTCTCAATTGAGGACAATAATGTATAATATGACCCAATTTTTTATTCATAAAAAATTAATACCCATGAGTATTTCTCATATCTATTTAAGGTTCATCTGAATCCTTTGTTCTTCCGATAAATTTTACGAAATTTTCTAGCCTATTGAGACAGCTCAATTTCTGAATTATATGAGTCTGGATTTAATTCTTCTTGTTTCATTTTTATGATCTCATTTTTTTATGTAACTTTTAATGCAGTGTTATTGTAACATCCCAGGTACATAAAGAATATGAAATTATCATATTTATTAATATTTATTAATTATTTATTAATTTTACTTTAAATGGTATTCTATGATTGATGGCATACCCGATACACAACAACGAGTTACATTGTAATCTTATGTAGCATACCATGCTGATTCATATAGAAAAATAATAATATAATATTATTTTAAATTTTATTTAATGCCTAACCATTTTATTGGGTGGATTAGACCTAACAAACTATAATATGAATATACATGTCTGTTAAATATTTTTACATTTATCCAATAAATTTTAGAGGCTTAAAATAAGAAGGAACATGATTTTAAGCATAAATACTATAATATTCTTTAAAAGGTTGATTTACCACCTTTTGATGGAGAACCCTATTTAAATATAGTTTTGGTCAATTTTATATGATCTTTTTGACAAAATAAATTTTTTATTTAGAATCAGGACATCAAAATTTACTTTGGGAAATTTTTTGGTATTTTTTTGATAACATTAATTTTTTTATGAATAGAGATAAATATTGTATTTTAATTCAAAACATCATTCTAATGTAAATTATTTATATTGATATATTATATTTTATAATGGATTTATAGTGTAATTAGATTATATTTTTACCATTTAATCTAATGTTTGTCATTGGAATTAATATCACTTTGAAATTTAACATAAAAAAAATAACAATCTTTTGATAGTTATTGTTTATTTAAAACATGCTATTTGTTTTGAGAAAGATAATTAATTTTAAATTAATTAATAAAACATCTATATTTTTTATTTAATAAAATAGATATCATATTTGAATTTGGAATATCAAATTTATCTTAGTATGAATTTTTGGTATGTTTCTAAAAAACACCAATTTTTGATGATTAGTGAAACCACTAAGTAGTAGTTACAAAACTAACTTTTTCATTTAAATGAAATTTAACTAATACTGTGAATTGGATTTTAAAAATCAGAAATACATGTTTGTTATTAGTATGTAAAATTTTGTTCAATAAGATGAAAATAATTTTTAGTGAATAGTAAATTTGGACTTTTATTTACTGCTGTTAAAGGTATATTGGGTAATTCACGGTATTAATAATATCATAATAGTACAAAATTACCTCATCACTTTTCCTAACCTTATTGATTGATTCAGGACTGGCCATGTGAATCCTTAGGTTGATTTTTTTACCCCATACAACCACATGAGATTGTTAATGACACTTTAAATTAATTAACATAACGTAAAGGCAAAAATGACATAAACAAATATAATTTTTAAATTTAAGTTTTACATGGGGTTGAAAAATTTATCATTTCAACTATAAATATTCAACATAAATATAAAATTATTTCCTACATTATGGTAGTTTTTTTATTTTTAGACATCAAATAAATAAAATTATTTATGACACAAAAATGCTGTTGTATTTACCTCATTAATAAATGATTTAAATAAATAATATTATAAATATTAAAATAACATCCAAGAACCTGTCCAATTTGGATTTTATGAATTTAATTTAACGATTATTATTATTATCTTCTACCTTAATGAGTTTTGGACTATTAGAAACCGAAAATCATTATATAATAAAATAATATTTTCACACTTCCGTAAAGAACTCATCCCCACCTTATAAAATGCCCTCACTTCTAACACAGTTTGTACACATCTATAGCACCTTGGATCAGAAAAAACCTGCCCAAATAATCTCTTAAGATCCCCCTCCTACTCCCAGAAGACTTACCTTTGTAAAAAGGAACTTTAATAAGTCATTTTGTTTCAAACCAAAGGGAGTTACCCAAATTACAGGTAACAATTTCTCTTAAATTCATTTTTTCTATTTTACTTCCCCAACCCCTAAAAACATTTTATTTTTTTCTTTTATAAAAACACCAATATACTCAATATTTTATTATGTTTTTATTATAAATATTCTAACTACACTTACACACTCACCCATCTAATGGTTGAGGAACATAATGTTTCTGTGAATGGTAAACTAAAGCCCCAAAGAATGATGATTGTTCGATTCTCTACAACCTCCTCTAACTGTTTCCATTAAGATGAAACTGTATTTATATATGATATATATTATTATTATGTTTTATTTAAGCTTCAATATTTTCATTTTATAACATACCTTTATGGATTCCAGTATGGGAAAACACGATAATTACAATTATGGAAGTGCAGACTACTGCCCCCTCAAAGTGATATGACTCGTTAATGCCATATCCGGGACATATAAAAGATGGAGTGAATGATATTATATATTATATTATACTGGATCTATAATATACATATGTATCATTATGTTTTCATTCCATTAGAATATGAAATATATATGATAGTAGCGTTCATGTGTATGTACGACTTACCGTCTCCATGAACGGTGTATTTCATTTCTTTCCCCCAAATGTAATGTAATGTTATAAATACATTTATTTACATAAAATATATGATATATATTATTTCTATATCATGAATATCATTATAGATATAATTAACTTTTTACCATGTGAGAAACATTTAATTATAAGAATTCTATTTTGGATTCAAGTACCAAATATCCACAAAATGTACGTTATTAACTTAAATGATTAGATAATGTTTATAACATTGTAATAAAAGAAATAAAAGGAATAAAAAACATTAAAAAGGTTCCTTATAATGTATAAATTAGCTTTAGTTTATTATTTAGGAGATTAAAGAACGAACGGGTCCATTCGTACACGAGGTAAGGGATATCTTATGTCACATTTCATTCTTTGAGATTTCCATTGCTCGCCACTAATTTATTGAATTTGGTGTATTTTTTAGTGAAATTTGATATATATTATCATGATAATTTTTATAATCATGTTATTATATGATTAATTTGGTGGTTTTTAACTTTTTTTATACAACTCTATTGATTACAACATAGTAAGGGATATTCTTTCACTTTTTATTCCAGTGATATTCATGCTATATTTGACACTATTTCCTTTTTTGTGGTGTATGTACCACCCATGATTTTATTCATCATGTTATATACTTCAATTTATGGGTATTTACATCATCATTTTATGATCCTTCTTTCATGGGTTTTTCGTTTTGTAAGTTACCAAGTCGGTATGGGTACCGTTTAACCCAATTTCCATTCCATAGGTTAATATTCTAATTATTAATTATGTCATGCTATGATTATGTGTGAATCAATATTTGATTATTTCTATTGTAATTTCCACTCCCATTTTTTTGGTTATAATTTTGATACACATAATCACTGAATTTATAAATTCTCAATTCATCGATGTGAACTTGATACGAGTAATTTTAACTCAATTTCCATTCCTTGAGTTAAACATCTGAGTCATTGGTTTTTTATTAAATAGAACAAGTGTGAATTTTTTATGATTTATTTACCCTAAAATCAAATCATATTGAGTGTATTTATATTTTTCACAAATTATTATGTAATTTATTTATCCTTAATCTAAGGATACCGTTTTTATAAGGGATTTCATCTCAATTTACATTCTATTGAGACTTCATTGTCGTTATGCACCAATTCACTCTAATATGGTGTATATACTGTCCTTTGGCCTATTATATCATGAATAACATTATTCTCATGATATTATAATGTTATGATTCAATTTTATTACATAATTAATCGTATTTAAGAGTCTCTCATTTAGTTAAATAACTCATTAACTAAAATATTATTATAAATGTTTTAATGATTTTTTCTTCTAAATCATTATCATTAATGTCCATTTTTTCAAAATTATTGTACGAATTTATTTATATGGACGTTATTGTTTTCAAATGATAATTTATTTTAATTTTTCAATGTGGTAGGGGTCACTTTGATTCAAAACTCTCTTTATTAAATGTTTTAAATGGTTTTGAAAAATGGTTTGATAAAGAATTATTTATTTCAATATAAAGAATTGATATATTGTGATTGGAATGCAAAATTGTTATATTTATTTTATACTTGTGTTATTTGTTATGATTTTATTATGGTTATTGGGAATTTTTACATATACTGGTGGTTCTATGATAAACCTATGGGGGGTGAGCCCAAGATAGCTCTCCAACACATTGGGTAATGTGACGAAGGTAAACGTTAATGTTTCACCAAATAGATTTTGATAATATACTATGATGGGTATTTTAAATGTTACTCACTATGTTTTTGTGATATCTGTAATTTCAGTATGTTATGAATGCCATAAGTTACCATTATGATTTATGATTTCTGTATGTTATTCATAAATCGTATGATTTCTTGAGTTATGTTATGATTGAAAAGAATGGTTTCATTTATTTGTATTTATTTATGGGTAAATGTTTCTATTAATTATATCATCACTGTTATTGGGATTTTTATGCTCATCCGATGTTTTTAAATGTTTTTTCACAGGACACAATGATGAATAAGGTAAAGGGTGAGATTAAGGTAATGTCTTGCAATCTAAAACATAGAACTAGACATGTCTCTTTTTTTCAGGATTTTTTATTTTATGAATAATGGATATTCGGTAGTAGTGTCTACATGTAATATTTAATTTCTTATGTAATAGTTATGGCCTAATACTCTAAAAATATAAACTTGAAAAGATCCTCACTATGAAATCATTACATAATTCAAGATTATTTAATGTTTAAGGGCGGGTCCTTATAGTTATCCTTTTTCACCAGGATTTTTTGATCTTCAACATCATCTTGCATTATAGCCTCATATATCATTAATGTTCCAATAAATTCTCTCATTGTTTGATACATTATAGGTGTTGACTAGTGGATTTTAATACAAATTCCATTCCACATTGCAGGAAATACTATTATACATTAATATCTTGATAAGGATGGATGATAGGATCATATAAAGATGTTATATTAATAAAAATTCCGGTCAGCCTTCTATTTATCTGTGTGATGACCTATCTATCCATCATAAAATCTGAATTTCACAAAAATTAATTTTTTTGTAGCATATATCAACTGAATATCATTTTTTGTACCTTCATATTCTACTCCAATTGTCTGTCACATTTAAAGGCTCTTGGGAATTGCTATAAATGGTTGAATTCACCTGAACCATGACCGCAAATAATAGAATTCATTACTATCGAACTCATGACCTACTTAGCCTATATAGTAATAGAGAATGATTTAGGTTTTTTAGGATTTTTTTTGTAATATTCATTGAATATAATCTAAATCCAATATTTTTTATGTTTATTATCATTTTTTACTTCCAGCATCCATAATTATCAGCACTAAAATATAGAGCTAGAACCACGGAAATTAAGTCCTTTAGATTATCCATTTCCATAAATAATATAGATTTTATGCATTTATCTTGTTATTTCTCTGTTGACATGATCAATCACTGATACCAATTTTTATGTCTGAATCACAATAATGGTGATAGAAGAGGGGTCTAATTGTGCCCTTATTGAAATTTTATTATTCTATTGATTCAAAAAAATTTATGATAATAACAGGAAGTGTTTCTATAACAGAGTATATATAAAAGATATGAACAAAGAAAAATGCATAGATATTTATAGGGGTTCGGGGATAAAAGATCCCCTAGTACACTCTAACAAGTACCCTCTCTATAGGCTTAGTGAAATTCACTAGTAATGTCCTCATATCCTAAGACAAATCTAGAAATGAGTATAGGCAGTTGTCACCATTACTAACAAGAATTATAAAACCGAGCCTTATGTTTATTTTATTGGGAAATGATAGAACCAAATCTTACTGTGAGAAGCTGACACACCACCTCGACTGAATTCAAGTAGCCTATACTAAACATGGATAATTTGTAGTTTGTTGAGAAACAGATGTAGCTCTGAGTTTTTGAAACACACATCTAATAAAATACAGATCTAAGACATCAAATAAAAATAAAAATTGAAAAATGTATGAATAAATCCCATTTCTAAAAGGAAAATTGTCTTTAAGAAAAAAATCTAAAACAGAGCATCACATTAACAGGATTGAAATGTATATCTTTAAGATATAGTTCCTGTTTTCATGATGCTTCATCGTTGTACCTCTGTAATCAATTTTCGTAGGAAAAATTTCAACGAATTATTTTTACATAGATATATAAGAGGTTTTTATAGATACTAGGATTTTTCTTAATGATTATACTCAGTGAAATATATAATGATAAATATCCATCATAGTTTTAAAAATGAAAAATATGCCTGATAAATCATCATGATTCAAAATCAAATTAATAGATCAAATAATTCTTAACATTTATTACGAATAAGAGTATAGATCTCCATTGTAATAGAATATTTATATAATATAAAATGATATTTGAATAAATCAAAAATGAAAATTAAATTTTCCAGATATTCCGCAAATACTGTTGTAAAAAAATTTGATAAAGAAGTAAATTGAAATTTACGGCGTTGAAAAGACAATTGTAATGTTTCTTCCCAAAACGACTAAATAACAAATGTAGGGTTAAGAATCATAATATAGGGTTAATGATCAATAAAATTATCCGCATCAAAATAGATCTCTTAGAATAAAATTGATTAACCATTCATTCACATTTCCCAAATGTAAGGATGAATTTGTAAAGTTGATTAAGAAAGCAATGTTGATAATCTATATGTTTCTCATATTCTTGTACCTACGTTGGGTTCTCCAACCATAATATTGGTTTCTGAAAAAAAAAATTTCTCATCAAAACGTAATGTTATTTAACTATTCATTTCTTTAAATATATGTTTGATTAACCATATACCCTGATCCTTCAAAAAAATCTAATGTTTGTTCTATACGTTACTATCACTGATTTATTTAAGTAATAATATTTCCAGTAAATGAAAAACAATTAAAAGTGTTTCCAGAATACTCATAACAACATTCTGTACACTTTAATGAATTTTTCTCATAAATAAATAGTTGAATATTATTTTATGATAAGAATTATAATGAATATAATTATCCAGAAATACATTCAAAATAAAATCATTACTAAAACCAACAACTGTATTTGTGAGCATCAAAATCAAAAATATTTTTAGTTTATTGTTGAAACAAAAAATTCCCCACATATTTCTTATATATAAATATAAAAAATTTATAATTATATAATAAATTTCATATATATTATTTTTTTCAATACTTGTTATGAAATAAATAAAACTAAATTGTCAAATACATCACATCTTTCCACCATACACTAGAGTGAGGTCATTGTTTTCAAAGTGACTTGAGATAAGAAGGAAAATGGGTATTTATAATTATTATAGTGTAATAAATTCCTAAATATGATATATATATTAAATATATCTTTATATCCATCCATTATAGGTGGTGATGGAAAATAAATAATATTGTTTCGTGAGGCGTTAGTATGCCATACTCATGATTAACTGTTTTGTTCCCCATTTAATGGGTTCGAATATTGTTATAAGATATTAAACTAAAATAGTAAAATAATATTATTTGAGAGAAATTTATTTTTTTATATAATCACAAGAGAAAAATATATAATGTAGTAAGAATAAGAAGTATGAAAAAAATCCATAGTTTAAAACAGTACCTCTTCCTCAGACAACATCTTTAGGTTTATCCAAATGATGTCATATATATTACGTATGATATAAAAAATTCCTATAGGATATGGTGAGGTATGTATGTAATTTAATTTCCTTGACATCGTATGAAACAAATAGTATAGAAAATTTTACAGGGTGAATAGATGGGGTGGTTTTTTATAATTTGGGGAGAGGACACACATTTAATTTTAGAAATGAATATTGTGTACACATTTTTTATGAAGATAAAAAACAAAAATATTAGATTATTCAAAATTTTAGATATATTCTCACAAAATTAAAATATCATTGGTTTTTAGAATTATTTTATTAAATTTTTTCAATATATTTTTAGTTTAAATCATATTAACCTAATATTAACCATAATCGCAAAAATTATTTTTTATATTATCACAAATAATTATTGTAAAAACTTTTGTTGATTTTTAATATAATATAAATTATTATGATTTAAAATATGTAATAAAATTTATCAAATTAATTTAAATAATATTTAAAATATTAATTTAAAATTAATCCCAAAGACGTGATTAATATAAGTTTTCTAACAAAAAGGTTTGAAATTTTTTAAAAAAATTATATCACAATAAAATATGAAAATGATTACAATTATATTGACTAGATGAATAGATATATAATTTTAAAAATTATAATTTCAAAAAATATTATAAAAAAGTTATCTTTTATGTTGAATTTATGAAAATCTAGTTTTTTAATAAAAACTAAAACCTTTTCCATATTCACATAAAAATTAATGATTTTATAAATTTAAAATATTTAATATTTATCATAGATATGAAGTGATTATTAAAAAATGACTATAATAAAATTTAATAGTTTTATAAATTTAGTTAAAATTAAGATTAAAATATGTTCTCAAAAGGATACCAAAATTCTTTTTATAAAAATATATTTCTCACGAAAAAAATATGATTTATTATTATTTCATATTTTGAAAACACAAAGGATTAATGGTAATAATTTGAATGAACATTTACTATATTAATTTAGTTAAAATATTATCCAGTGTTTTATAATTGTATTTATCCCGATCATTCGTTATTAAGTTCAAAAAAATAATTTCATAGAAAAATAATTCAATTATATTCAATTGGTTTTTTTAAATTATTATTTGTAATTACATTGTCACCAAATAATTAAATTAATAAAAAAAATTATTGATTTTATTTTTTTAATATAAATTATCTACTCAATCTATTCATTATAATATCTTAGTGATAACCATAATAATATGTAATAATATTTTTGTATTATGTCATGTTTCATTAAAACATAGTGTTATGTGTTACACAATATAATAATGAAATTAAATTTATTTGAAATATTTTTTTTCATTAAATCAATAGATGTTAAAATATCATCAATAATGATTTTCACAATAGCCTTAAATTCATCTTCATGTTGATGATATTATGTTTCTTATTGAAATACTATAAGATATATTAATAAAATGGTTAAATACTTTATCCTAAGGATATCCTCTACATCCAAAGATATTAAATTCTTTTCTCATTTTCCTATAATTAATTTATTCAGTTATATAATATTTGGATCGATATAAGAATCATGTATCAAATTACCTACTTCGAAAATAATTTATTTTTTGCACAATTTGAAAAAACTAAATATCTTACATTATGTTGAATATTATTTCATTTTATATTGTGATTCTTTAGATACCAATTATTATTTAAATATCAATAGATAATAATATATTCTCTTTTTAAGAAGGGAATATATATGTATCATAATTGAGCATTCTTTCTGAATCAAATCCTTGATAAGTACCTCATTTGGTTTATGAACTAGTTAAACCATTCTTGAAGGATTAATTGATTATTCAGTGTTCTCAAGAAAAAACAAGATAAAATGGAGTGCATGAATCTAGAATAATATAATGTATTCACTAACATTGTTTTTATGAAAAATTGTACATTATATGATTCCATTTTTTATTTTGAAAATAGGTATATTCATCATATTATCATAGCCTATATCACTCATCTATTTCAGAGTAATGTTCTATAGATGTCTGGGGAATTGGATTACATGGTGGCCCATATCCCAAATGGTAATGCATAGAAAATATTTAAAAATATAACATTATATCGAATTCATGGTATTATGGACTTGTTCAATTAACATTAAATGAACTAAAATTACCCATGTGTTTTATAAAATAATTTTTAAATATTTTAAATTTGAATGATCCATTGATCCCTTTTTATATACATTTATATATGTGGTTTTCAGAAGATATATTAATCAATATATATTATTTAAATACACAAGTCACTGAAAAAACATTATTACCAATGGCACTTCTAACAATGTCTTTATAAAACAATTATTTCTTATAGTCTAACTACCTTCAAGGGGTAAACATTTTCCAATAAAAGAAATTGTCCATTTTGTTTTCTGGTCCAAACATGTAGTGAATATTATTTATGGACATATTTTTTATGAAAATATAATTTTTTAAAAAATAAATCCTCCTACCTACTAGGATTTAGTAATTTCAATTCAATTTTATCTATTTACTCATTAGGGATGCCTTTTTAAGATAATATATCTTTAAATGTCAAAACTAACAAACACATTATCATTAAATCTACTATAATGTGTTAATTAGTAACTAATATTTATCCACATTTCCATTTAGATGATATATCATAGTGATAACTTTCAACATTCATTACCATCACAAGTGTGAAATTTCATCTCTAAAGAAACATAAAATTTCGCAACTACCAACATATAAATAGTTCCATTGAACATTGAACGTAATTTTCATATGAATGTTTCCAATGTAGTCTCACATTATTTTGAATTTAAAATTTTCACACTACATGTGTGGTTATTTTTTATAATATGTTTCATCTAACTTTATATGATAATTAAATAAACTTATCTAACTATATACTCATTAACTTTTTTTAGAAGAACATTTATACAAATATAAGATTGTTTATATGGTTCACATTCCTTCATTTGGTAAACTCATATACATAAGGGAATATGCATAACATTTTCCTAATATTTAATTTAAAAAACAAACTATATTTGTTATTGAACAGAAAAAAATTGAAAAGCATAATTAGTTTCCATACTAATACTTATATCATACAGTGGTCTAATAAATCAGGTACCTAAGGTTCTTACTATACATAATCTTATTCCCAAAGTCATAAATGGGAGACTAAAAATATGAACAAGAACTTATATTAAATGTTTTGGAAAATAATATAGGATTTACCAGTCTATCACATGATATAACATTGTTTTATGAATATATACATACATATTTTTCAAATTACACTTAAGAACATAATATAATATAAAATAGTAAAAATTATTGAGAGCTCCCACTTACATCATGTGACTCAAATTATGGATAAAATTTGATAAATTAGTTTATAAGATATAATAATGTCAACAAATGTATTTGGAGAGGTTTTTATGACATTTAGACGCTTCATATTAAAGATTAAACACTATGTAATCACAATATAAAATAATCATTGTAATTGAATATAATTACATTCATTAATCATTATATTCAAACTTATTATCATAAAATAAATTATAAATTATTCTGATTCCAAATATGTTATCCATTTATTCAAATTAAAATCACTGAATGGGAAGAAATTAATTTAAAATTAATCAGGCTCACGCAGATTCAATGTAGGTTTTTAATATATAAGATTTTCAAATTTTTTCAAATTTTTTATATCTATATTCAATTAAAAACTGTTTCAAATAAACTAAATTGGTTTAGAATATTAAAAATTAATATCATTACAATTTAATATCCACTGAAAACGTTTTTTATGTATAGAAATAAATTAGTCTAAAACTATTTTTTGAAATAAATTTCTTTATTATTCTATATTGAAAAAAATATGAATTTTATCCATAAAATAACAAAAACACACAGAATGTAAATATTGAAATATGAAACTCAATAATGATGTATAATTTAGAAATTAAATCTTTTAAATTGGATTAAAATAATTTTTAAAATAATTATTCCACTAAATTCCAGTAAAACCTCCCTGTATAAAAATATAGTTTTCAGAGATAAACTAGATTTATTCATATATTATGCATATTAAATACACTTTTTGAATGAAAAAATATTTTATAAGTATAAGTTATTTTATTTATAGGGAAATTCATTCTCACTGATAAAAATTCTATACAATAACTACAACTTGAAATAATATTACTAACAATATTTTATTGTTCGCAATAACTCAGTCTTGCATGCAATACACGAGTTTAGATAAACTAATTATTTATTATTATGAATGAAATTTTAAATTAAATTCATTTTAAGGTATAATTACTATTTAACATATAAAAATTAATAAATTTGAAAATTATGTATTCTACCATTATCGATAATGTTACATCATTCACCCTTTTGGAAATAGCATCACATTAATTTTAATCACATATTAGATATGTTGATATAATATTCCATTATTGATTATTTAGATTATAATTTAGTGAAATAAAAAATATGGGTTTTATATAAAACCATATCCCAATGAATCAATAACTTCTGGAAAATATTTTATTTACAGGTAATATCCTCAACTAGTTATTCATTATTGAAATGATTGTCTTCCAACTGAATTACCTTTGGGATCATGTCATGATATTAATATTGTACATACTAACTTAAACCTTTTACGTGAAATCTATTATGTTTGATGGATAATGTTGGAGTTAAGATGTATGATTGGAAATAAATCCAAATTAATCCAGTTTTTCATATGGTTTAATGTAACATGGACTTAACTTCCCATTTTTTACAAAATTATCACTATTTTCAATATGGGAACATTTAAAAATACATGATCACATAAATTTAAAGGAAAATATTTTCTTCAGTATTCAATACATATTTTCATCTTTCAATTACATGTCCCCATGGTCACTTATTCCACAGTACATTTTTTGTTTTATCCTATACCATCCCTGTCCCTATTAACATCAATTGTCTTACATAATCCAAAAAAGAAATTCTTCAAAACTACTTTTCATATAATGCATTAAAATGCTCCAAATATATATTATAATGAATTATTTTATTATAAAAAAAATAATTTATAATTTTACCCCAAATTCCTAGATAATACATTGATAAAGAATGAATAATATTGTCAAATGTCCGAGTCTCCCTCTAAGATAGTTTGTCTGATTGGGGATGAACATTTTTACTGAAATTTAATATAGTGTCAAATTAATGTTGAATTCCATTTAAAAATAAGGCATTATAATGGGATCATGTTCTCGTACAATGGGTAGATGCACTATAAGTATCAAAAAATACCCAATAGATAATGTTAACGATGTAAATCTATATCAATTTTTTTCATGAATGAGAGGAAAATTTTATGATTTAATTAATATTTCAACAACAGCACAAATCTCATTATTACCTTGATAATTATTTGTTAATCCTATCATAAATTCCATTTATATATTTTTTCAGTTCAACTCTAGCACTAGAAATTGTGTAAGAATCCCCTTTTGTAAAAACCATTCTACTCTATCCTACTGACATGTCAATCCCATCATTGTAAAGCTTTCAATATCTATTTTTGCTCCATCTCATCAATAATAATAATATGAGACTCTATAAATCATATTGTTTCCTAGTATAATGGAAAATATTAATCATTGAGAGTCAGTTAATAATTATTTCATCTGAAATAAATCACAAGGCATGTATAATCATTTTTCTAATCAGAAGTCACCATCTTGATAAATATTTATGTTAGGAATCATACCATTAATAATAGAATCTAAATTTTAATTTATGTATTAATCTAAATTATGAGACCCCTTAATCCTTTATGACATAATCAACAATACAAAAACCTAAAACAAAATATATGATTTCTTTAAATTCGCAACATCTCATCCAAAATTAATCAAATCATTAAACAAATTGTCTCATTAAAAAATTAATATGGATAAGGCAGAATTAATGTTTTATCTCAAAGTATCAACAAACTTGTTTCCATTCCCACGATGATAATGGAAAATCAAATAAATATCTTTCATCAGTTCAATCCATATTTTCTATCCCATGTTCAATTATTTCTGATCGAACTGATTATTCAAAAAAGTGTTATTAGTATATTTTTCAAATATTATTAACAAAAATGATTCCTCTGATTTTTAATGAAACTTCAATAGAAAGTTACTCCAAACAATGTGTAGGTTAATTTAACTCATGAGTATTCAACGGACGTGATGTGTAAGAAATAATTCCTAGTACATGAAACAATTGGGTCCCACATAAAGTAATTATACTCTACCTTGTCACGATCATCTAGTCATATCTAACTAGGTACAACCAATTTCCCCATATATATGTTATCTCCTTCTTGTGGCTCACCCCTATGCTCATATGGGCCATCCGACTAATGAATGTCCAAAAAGTCCAACACGTGTTGTTTTAGTGGTCATTTTTCTCATTTTTACACAACATGGGAGGCTTCCTAGATAGTCACCCATCATGGTCACTACACTCGTAATAGAACACTAAATTGTAGTGTTCTAATCATGTAGGATCCTAAAATTAAATTTTCACCTTTTAATCATGATTCATATCAACTATTTATTTAACCCTACTTATTATATGATCTTACACCCCCCACACCCATTAGGATCACACAATCCTCATTATGGAACCTACATACCATCCTAGGTAGTGACAGAACCCATAAATCTATGATCATCCTATGATACAAATGAAACAGTAAAGCCTCACTGACAGCACATAAACACTACTTTTACATGGTTATCGGTTTTAATACATCCATAAACAAATAGTTCCCCCGAATTCATATGGCCCCCTAACTGAGGCTCACCCAAAAGAGAAAACATCCAATGGTTAATTATTGTCCCCATAGGTCGTCAATTTTTAATTCAATGTTATTTCTCATTACTCTTACACATCGTAGGAATGTTTGAATAAATTCACTCATAAATATCACTACTCCAAGCCAATCACATTTAACTCTGGAGTTCTAATGAGATAATATGATTTAAAGATATGTGAACCATGATGACATGAGTCATATATATTAGAAATTTATTAATTTATAATTTGGGGATATTATATTACATGAAAATGATTCTATATATACACATCATAAAATCATATAGGTTAATAACATAACGTTTTTTAGAAAGACAGAAAATTGTGAAAAAAATTCTTTAACTCTCTGATTAATTATGAATTGTATATCTCTTGAATGTTGGATACTCAAATATATTATTTTCAAATCCTCATTATTTTGATGAAAATAATATTAAAATACATTCATGGGAAATATATGAAATATATAAAATAATCATACAGTGAATATTGCAAGTGTCTCAATGAAATTAAAAGAGAGATGAAAATTATATACTATTTTTTCTAACTTATTTTAGAAAAATACACAATATATATAATAAAAATTTTAGAATTATAATTTTATTATAGAACCATAGGTATAAATCAGAAAATATATTATTTACTATAACTGTTTAATAACAATTTACAAATAATTCCATTTAAAAATAATGTTTCATGCAAAATATGTTCTCTTTTTATGGTAAGTGTTCTTCTTCTATATGTGGTCCACTTAAATTTATCATGGTTCCCCCATATTTATAATTTTAATCATGATATAAATATAATATATATTCAATATATATGTATTTATATTAATCGATAAAATATATGTATAGAAAATTCAATACAACGTAGATGGACATAGTTTGTCATATGTCAGTATAAATGTTATTTAAAGTATCTTAAAACATGAAATGAATGAATTGTAAAAAATATATTTTTGCTTAAAAAATTAATGATATATAATATATTTTTTATTTTTTATTTAAACCATTCCTTATTACCTTCTATATAATTTTTACTCGAAGAGAGAACCACATCGCTTCATGAGGCAATCATTTACTATTCACACGAACGACATTATCATTTATACAATGTAATCGATAGTAAGTAGTTTTATATAAAATATAAATTATAGATATATAATTAAAATAAAAATATGATATATAATCATTTGTTATATCCTTATAACTGTCCATGAAAATTCAAAATGAAAACACATCACTTCGATTTGTGAGGTGGTAGTCAGTTGTACACACAATATATGTTATTATTTACCAGAATGGTGGGAGGTAAAATGGTATATGTTTTATTATAACCCCTTCTATATTATAATAACATAAAAAATCATAGATAAATATTAAAAACATCATCATATCTATTCGGTAGAGATATTAATGAAAACAATAACACCTGTTTTCTAGACTGTAGTCCACTGTACACATAATTAATGGTTTCATTTCCAATTTTATCAATGTGGAGAGGGATGTCAGTTATTATGTAAAAATAATAAAATATGTTTATATGATAATTTTTTGTGATTATATATAAAAAATGGAATAATAAATAATGTATTTAGAAGAAAAAGATATTTATAATTTCATATATTAAAACATTAATCTTTCATCAGAAAACGTCTTTAGGATCATATAAAACCACCATAGATCAAATTTATAATATTACTAATGACTCTATATTTTTTCAAAGGAATTAATAAAGATATTTTAGTAGCTATTTTTTAGTAAAATATGAATAAAAATTTTATATGGTATATGATAGGGGTTGCATTTTATATCTGGTAGGGAAGAGGAACCTAGAATTTTAAAAATGAATAATGTGTACCAAAATTTTGAATATGAAAAAATTATCCAAAATGGTTCAAACAAAAATCTTGACTTTTATAAGGTATAATTTTTATATTAATTTTTTTACATGTTTCTAGATCATTTTTTCATTTTATTTTTAGGTTAACCTCATGGTAAAACTATATTAACCTTATCAAAGGTAATTCATTATCTCAATTTTTAGTATTTATTAGGAAAAAATATCATAAATAAAACATTATATATACTAATAATGATAATTAATAATATAGAAGACATTTTTCATAATTTTATTCATATTATTTGAAAATATAATTAATCTCATAGATGATATTTCAAACATGTTTTCCAAAGAGATATGTTTCAACAGATAAAAACATCTCTATACTAAATTTTAATGTGAAATTTATTCTAGTTATCAATATTTGATGAATATATAAATAAATCTAATAAATAATTAAAATTTCGGAAATATATAAAAAATTCATTCTTTATGATATCGTAAATACATTTTTTTTTATAATTGAAAATCAGTATTTTTCACAAAGCCCTGAATTGATTACCTTTTTGTAACATTTTGAAAAAATTAATCAAACATATTTATCAATGATGATTTCAAAAATAAAGCTAATATTTTGAAATAGATATTTTAAAATTAAAATTATTAATTTTTAAAATATGTTCCCTAAATACATAAAAACTTATATTTTGAGAAATAAATTTTTAGAGTAAAATTTGATATATTCAATGTCATACTTTGATTGAAACATATTATAAATATTAATAAAATTAGTGAATATAAAATATATATATTTTAATGAAATAATCCACCAATATTTACTCAATTTATTTATTGTGTTAAAAAACTATTATTCAAATAAAGCTTTATTTATAGTAATTGCTTTATTTTATCAGTAAAAAATAATCATTATATTTCATTTATAATTATACAGACATCATGAAATTAATTTTTTATACATGTGTAAACCTTATATTTTCATAATATAGTTAATAATATACATTCCATATATTCTAATACATATTGATAACCATTATAATATGTAAAACAATTTATTACTCTTTTAGGTTTTGTTAAAAATCAGTGAATTATTTATAATTTATTTTAAGACAATAATAATTAAATAGAAAAAATATAAGAATCATGGGGTTTTATAATATGTCCACATTAAAAAAATTCCACCTCCACAATATTTTCTCTTTATGAATAATCAAGGGTTTGACATTTGAACTTCCCATAATAGGAATCCCACTACATAGAATGGATTAATAAAACATCCTCTTGAAAGGAAATAAATAGTGTTAATATGTCACCTAGAATAACACATAACTAAAATTAAATATTAGAGAACCTTGGTGGTATTTGGAGACCAAGTAATTTAAGATAAAACTCTGGCCAAAATACTGGTAGAGAGAGAGATAAAGTGGTCATGATAGGGTTAATAATTGAAAATCGATAAATCTTTTATAGAAGAATATTCTATTCATTACTCATAAAAAATTTTAATGTATAAAATTATATTTTAATATCATTTAAATAATATTTAAAAAATTCAATGAAAAGACACACTTACCATATTTCATTCAATTTAATATTAAAAATCTCAGCCTTTGGTTTTTTCATGATCAATATAAACATGATCTCTTAATCTAATAACTAAATCTTTCATTTTGGAATTACTAACAAGAAATATGATCTATAATAGAAGGATATGTTTTCCTTATATCTATTTATTTATAAAATAGTTATTATTTTTTATAAAATCTTTAAAATACATCATAATTTTAAATAATATATTAATCTCTAAAACTATATCCAATGTTCATGTTAAACAACACTATAAATTGTTATCCAAAATAACATTCCCCGATTCTACATCTATAAATAGTGTCACTATATTTTCAATATTAGTCATTCCATTTATACCCAATATATAATTATGTAATTCTAAATGGTATCTTTCTAAATAATTGAATAAATTGGTCATATATTCTCTTATATATTTGAAAAAACCAAAATATCAATAAAACATCGATTAAATCATTCTTGAAGCCACATTACATAAATAAAAAATAATAATAATTATATTTAGTAAATCAAAAATTGATTTATACTGCAGCAATTGTAACACAACCACATTTTAATAAAATCATTAATTAGTTATAGGGTCATCATCAATTTATAATTTAATTCATCCTTGCCAATCATTCCAATACCCAAACTAAACACATTTTCAATGTTAAGGATATATTATGGGTAGTTTCCCTTTATTCATTAATTTTCCATAAAAAATCAAAATTTCTATAATTAATTATAATATGTCATCAGTATTATTCAAAAAAACATCAACACCGTAATAGAAACATTATAATTAAAAATTGATATATATATATATATATATATATCATGTTTCATATAACAGAATTATTAAATTTATATACAAAATCACATTCATTCCATATCATTCTTATACCATAAACAACGATTCACCAACTCATTCAATTAGACCTCTTTGCCTTAATATGTAATATTTATTCACCTAATCATCAAAAACAAAACCCTCACATTGACCACATAGTTGGTCAACATTTAGATATTTCCCCCATGGATATTAATTATTATAATTCCAATCGTTTCAAATATTATAATATACAACATTAAAGATACCATAGGGAAACTATTACAATCCTCTATTTTCATAATTTGACTTTTCATATTACCATTGAAATCACATTAACATTGGTATTTTCCCCACATAATATATCTTATTATTTAATTATAAAATTTCATAGAGTGTTTCTTCCTAGGTTCATGACATATAAGAAACATAATGTTCTATCTTATCTACTCTCATCTACATGACATCTCACAAAAATGTATCATTCTTTTCAATGGTGATTCCTTGAGTTTAAAAATGTGTATGTTTCTAATAATATATTATGATTACTTATTATTCATAATAATAATGTCTCTTATTAAATTCCTCATTTCAACTTGTTTCTCATCAACACATATTTATTCATATTCGACGTTATCCTTTTACCTCTTGGTTGCTAACATTTAATGAAACTAAATATCATTGAGTTAATAACAAAAATCATAGTAGTATACCAAATAATAATAAAAATTCAATAATTTGATTTCTAAATATGTAAATATTTTTTACAATTAATTAAAACATTTCTTTCAAATAGGAAATTCATTTTTCTTATTCAAATACTTAAAGATGTTTCATAAAGGGAATTCCAATTTAAATAAAATATCCACTTTGTTTGTCAAAAAAAAGTTCATAATAAAGAATTATATCATGTACTAGGTAATACTCGAGTAAATCTAGAAGATCCTTTTCTGATTTACTACCCCAAGGTACATCTATTCCAAAACCACATCCACATGTTGTATCAAGGAATAATAATATTCATTACGTTAGATAAAAACTTGTCTAAGGATCTTAATGGTTAGTGCCTTTGGAATCATTGAAAAATATAAAATGGGTTCTAATATTTTTCACATTTTCTCCCTCTTAGTTAATGATAACTAGAATAATTATTATAAATATATAAAATAATACTAATTGATATAAATTGGGAAAAATGAAAAATAAAAAAGGTACTGTTAAGATTCCTTGAAATTTTAAAGACTGGAAAATATGTAAAATTCATGTTAGTAAAATCATATAAGAATATGAGAATAACATATGATAACCCAATGATTTATATAATATATAAAAATATTGTGTCATGGAATAAATTTTGGTTTATAATAATACTTCAATCATAAGAAAATCAAACGAATATTAACCTTGACATCATAACATTTAAATATGGCATTGAATTTTTTCATAAATATAATAATTGAAAACATTATGTTATGGATACCCACAAATGCAGTCATAACATGTTTGGAATGGTACAACCACTGCTGTACCTGTATTAGGATTTATATAGCCTCCATTGTACGTTATTTTTGGGTTTTTTGAAACCTCTCATGTACGCACTATTCTCAGATAACAATAATAATTACAATATTCATTTTAGTGAGATATAGGTCACACCTATCACATAATCAATGAATGTTTTCCACAAGATCATAAAAAAATTATTATATTATAACCTATGAAATGAAAAAAAAAATCTTCATAATTTCAGCACATCATAAACCATTGTTATGAAAAATATTTCATAAATATTTTGTCAACAAAAATAAAAATAATCCATATAAACAATATTAGTAGTATCATTTTTTTATATCACTACTAAATAAAAAATTAAATTATTAGATGTCATCTTGGAAGGGAAAATATTTATAATTAAACTTAAAACATTTATCAAATGTAATAGAATTTTCACATTGAAGAAAATATAAAACAAAAAATATTTAAATTCTATTTATCTGAATAATAAAAAGAATCTTATAAATTGTCTATTAAAAATTTCAATGGATAAGAAGCCCAAAAATGTTGTACATATTAAAATAGTGATTCATTTATCATTTCTGGTTATTGAAAATTGGTTAATGTTTATTAAAAAAACATGACTAGAAATTTTAATTTATATAATAATATTATAATAAATAAAAAATTACTTAAAAAATTGAATATGATCATTAAAAAAATTACGAAAACATTTTTTGAAAGCATGAATATGGTAGGAAAATGGGATTTTAACAGAAGATTGATATAATGTCACTTTCCAATAAAACAATTCTTTGAGAATGACCTCCACTTAAATATAGAAATATTAAAGGAAACTTGTTTATTAAGTAATAATCATAGTATATGAAATTTAATGAGTTTATTTACATATATATATTATGATTTCATCATCACAAATATAATAATATATATATATATATATATGGGGATATTATATCATAAGTCATTTAACACATTGGAATTATTGAATCATAAGAACCATAAAGTAATAACAATAAATTAAAAAAGATATCATTGAAATAAATAAATTCCGGATATAATTTATTATATATGATATATATTATCCTCATTAATTAACATATATTAATGGCATATTATATGTACCATAGAAGACCAATTTAGAAAAAAAAAGTCATTCTAACTTCGTAACATAAGAATTGTAAACATAATGAATGAGTGATCATAGAATTAATATTTAAATTCAGATAATTTTTATTATAATAAATATAAAACACATTATTTGTAGTTATATAAATCATCTAAAAGAAACACAAGTTGTCTATTTAAAGTGTCCTAGAGAAAATAAAATTAACATGAAAATCCCATAAAATAGTTTTAGACCTATTTCAAACACATCAAAACCACATGTATGATTACAATTGGTTTATAATAAATCTAATATAGAACCATAATTACATTTATCATTCAATATATTATTTATTTATAATCCTTTACTACCCATTTAAACGAAAATTAAATTCAAAATAACATTTCGGGCAATATGTTTATTGTCTATCATGTGTCATTTGACTTGTTATCAACTATCATCATAAATTTAACATGATTAAAATATAGAATGATTTTTAAAAATAATATAAAATTACTAAATATTCAATATATATTTATTTATTTAAATTTATAGAAGATAGAGATAGATAATGAAATACAATGTTCATGGAGAAGGTAGGCTGTACATATGCTTGAATACTATTTCAATTTTCCCAAATAAGGAAATTAAAGGTAGTTAAATAAAACATTTAAAATAAATTTACATTTATATATCTTATATATCACTTAATTTGATTCAATTATATACTTATTACCTTTCATATAATGCAATACCGAAGAAATTATAGTATCACATAATAAGTATGTAGTAAACCAACAACATGAATGTTGTTATTTTATCTCATAATGAATGAATGTAGGAAGGTATAATTCATATATATAAATATTGCATATTTATAATTATGTAAATAAATAACTTATATATTCTTTTGATCATACCTTATAACAATCTAACTAAAATGAAATTATTAAATATAACACTTCTTTCAACCGTGCACATGACTGAAAATATTATTTTTAACATATTGAGAGGTATGAAAGAATATGGGTATTTATATTATAATGGTATAAAAAATTCATACATGTAATTTATATAGACATTAAATATATCATTATTCCCATCCTTTATTATTGGTGATGGAAAATTAATAATATCGGTTCGTGAGGCATTTTTACACAATACACATGGTCACCTATTTTGTCTCCCTTTTTATGGAAGTGGATATATATATATATATATTTTTCAATATTTAAATAGTAAAATATAATTATATGGCATGTATTTATATTTTTATATAATAATATCCCATGAATATATAATTATGTTAGAAGAAGAAGTATTACAACAATCAAATGTTTAAAACATTAACTTTTCCTCGGACAACCTCTTTAGTTTTATCCTAAAGATATCACATATATTAATTGTGATATTAATAAATTCAATAGTATGTGGATAGGTATTTATGGAATATATTTTCATAGAAATTGAATGAACTGAATTTTCTTGATCATTTTAATGAGTGAATTGACAATGTGGTGTTTTTTAATTGGGGGGGGGGCACATAAAGTTTTTTTGAAAATAATATTATGTACCCATTTTTTCTGTAGAAAAGAAATATAAAATGGTAGATGGTAGAAAATTATAGATTTATGATAAATATATATATATATATATATAATTTTTTTCGTAAATTGTTTATGAAATTTGACACAATATATTTTTAGTTTATCCCATTATAAAATTATTTTAACCATAATTCCATAAATTTATTTTTTTGTTATTAGAAATAATAATAGTAATACATTTTTTGTATATTTTTATAATATAAATTATAATGATTGAAAACATGGAATAAAAATTATAAAATTATTTTCAATTATGTGGAAAATATTAGTTGGATATTAATCATGAAGACACGATAAAAATATGTTTCCCAATATAAAGGTTCAAATGAATAAAAATTTATTATATAAAAATGATATATGAAAATGATTCCAATTATATAAACCAGATGAATAGATATATAATTTTACAAATATTAATTTTAAAAAATTAATTTAATAATTTCATTTTCTATATTGTAAAAATGGAAAATTATTTTTTTTAATAGAACTTTTCAATATTAACTAAAATTTTAGATATTTCGTAATGAAATAAATAAAATATATGTGATAATTATTAAATTTTAATTTAAAATTGTAATATAATAATTTTATATAAATGTTATTAATTTGGTAAAAATGTATTTGAAAATACGTCTTTAAGAGGCAATAAATCTTTTCTTAGAAAAATACAGTTATTATGTGAAATATTTGAATTATTATTATATCATAGTTAGAAAAAAAATTATTGTAAAAAATGAAATTAATATTTACAATATAAATTTATCTTAAATAATTATAAATTCTTTTATCATTTCATTTATTTAGATGAATAATATTTATATGTATAAAATATTATTCTTTCAAAAAAATTATTTTATATTCGAATGGTTATTTTAATTATCATTTATAATTCATGGTGACTAAATATTTAAATTTATAAAAATTTGTAATTCCATTATTTTAATAATATAAAATATCTTACTCAATCCTTTCATTCTTATGTCAAGTTCATAACCATAATATTATTTAATAAATGTTTTGTGTTATGTAAAGTTTCATTATAACTCAGTGTTGTGTGTAACACAGTATATTTATTGTATTAAATTTATATGATATATATTTTTCCTAAAATATGAATATGTTAATATATATTTCATATTTATTTTAACAACAAATTTAAATTCATCATCTTGTGGTTGATGATATATTTTCACTAGAAATACAATATGGTATTTTTCTAAAATGGGTTATTATTCAATCATATGGATATACTACACATCAAAAGATATTATATCATTTTCCCATTATCCTATAATAATGTTATTGATATATAAAATTGATGTATATATAAATGATTCATGTATCAAATTACCTATCCAAAAAAGAATTCATTTTATGTCCCATCTGAAAGAAAATATCTTACATTATGTCATTTATTATTTCATTATATATTATGATCTTGTCGATAATAATTATTATTTCTAAATATTTCAACAATATAATAGAAATATTTCTAATAAGGGAACTTATTTGTATCATAATAGAGGATTCTAGGTAAATCCAAACTTTAATAAGAATCCCATTTTGTTTATCTACTGGAAAATCATTTCTTTTAGTATTAGGTTATTATTCAATGTTCTCAACCAATACACATGATGGAAATGTGTAAATGCATCTATAAAAATATAATATATTCACTGACATTGTATTTAAGAAAAATGTAAAATATATGATGCAAATATTTAATTCAAAAATAGATATAGCATTCCTATAGTCAAAATCTATCTTGCTCATCCATTTTTTAAGAAAATTATATTTATGTTTGGGTAATTGGTTAATATAGGTCATATATTCCAATATTGCAATAATTGAAAATAATAAAATATAAATTTTCACTACATTCATTGTATTTATAGACTTATTCCTTTGAAACTAAAGTAACTAAAAATATATGTGTGTTCTATATAATAAATTTTTAAAATTATAAAATCCATTGTTCCATTAGTAATTATTTAGATAAATTTCTTTATATGAATCATAGAAGATCTATTTATCTATATTTATTACTTAAATATATAAGTCATGGAGAAAAAACATATTATTAATGGCTCTTAGAAAAATATAATTTCAAAATCAAAATTTATAAGAGAATATCTACCATCATTGGATGAATGTTATCTAATCATATAAATGGTCTATCATGTTTCCTTGTCCATCTATATATTGAATATTATATCTAGAAATTTTTGTAATCCTCACATCATAATTAAAAAAACTAATCTCCAAGCTGACTAGGATTTAGTACTTTCATTTCAATTGTAGCTATTTACTCACTAGGGAAGCCTTTTTTGTTTAATGTACCCGTAGTTGACCAAAATCATATACCCTTTATCTCTACATATACTACATTGTCTTAATTAGTGACTAATATTGATTTACATATCAATTTAGAAGATATATCCCAGTGATAAACTTTTCTCATTCATTATTTTGCATGTCTAAAATAACATTTCAAGAGACAGAAAAAAAATTCTCCACTACCATCAAATTAAAAGTCCATTTTAACAGTGGATATAATTTTCATCTAAATATTATCAATATAGTCTCATAATATTGTGATTTTAAAAAATTTCACTATACATGTAATGTTATTTTTATTAACATATTTACTCTAACATAATATGATAATGATTTAATCATATGTTACTATAAACTCATTGTCTTTTTTTAAGAAAATTACTACAAAAATAAGAGTGTTCATAGAGTCCACATTCCTAAAATTTATAAACGCATATAAATAAGTGAATATATATAACAATATCCTGTTATTGAATTGATAAAAAATTTATATTTAGATATATACAGAAAAAACACTAAAATCCATAATCAATTTCCATATTAATATTTCTATCCTAAAGTGATAGGAAAATTCAGGTCTATAAAGTTTCCACTAAAAATAATATTATACCACTAGTCATAAATAGGACTCCAAAAACTAAGAATTATGACCTATTTTAATTTTTTTTAATATATTACTATATTTATACATTTCTTTCATGACAAAATCTTATTTTAGGAATATATACATAAATATTTCTCACATTATATAGGAGTACACAATTTACAATAAATGATAGACAATACTAAAAGGTTTCACTTACATCTTGTGACTCCAAATATGAAAAAAAAAATTGATTAACTATGTTATAAGGTATAATAATGTCCAAAATAAGGTGGATAAATTTTTATGTAATTTAGAGTCTTAATATTAATGATTAACCACTACCTAATTACATTTTTACATTAATCATCCTAATTTATTTTAATTAAATTCATTAAAATTTATGGTAAAAATGTTTACCTAATAATACATTATATATTATGATGAATCTGAATATGTAATTCATTTAATCAAATTAAAATCACTAAAGTAGCCAAAAATAATTTAAAATTAATCCAACAAATAGGGATTCAAAGTTAGTTTTTAAATTAAAAATTACTCAAAATTTTTTTCTCTTTATATGTATATTCAATTTCAAATTGTTTTGAATGATCTAAATTGTTTTATATGATTTAAATAATATTTAACTTTAATTATAATTTTAATTAAAAAATTATTTTATTTATATATATATATATAAATTGGACTAAAATAATTTTTTTAATAAAATTCATTATTATTCAATATTCATAAACATATTGAAGTTCTCAATAAAATTAACAAAAATAACGCCAATCTAAATATTGATATAAAACACTAAATAATGATGTTTATTTAGGAATTTAAAAATTATAAATATGTCAAAAAAATTTAAAAAATGTGTGCCACTAAAAGCCAGTAAAATAACTTTATAGATAATATAATGTTTTATGCATTAAACTACATTTATTCATATCATATTCATGTTAAATAAATTGGAGAATTGTAATAATTTTTTATAAACATATATAAAGACAATATTTTTAGTCAAATTCATTATCAATTATAAAAATTCTATGTAATAGCTTCCATACAAAATAATAATAATAATAATATATTATAGTTTTGTATAATGTAGTCTTTCTTGAAACACAAGATTTCTGAAAAACTAATTGATTCATATCATTAATGAAAAAAGAAATAACATTACTATTGAGGTAAAATTACTACATAATTCATAAATATAAATATATGAGAAAAATATTATTTTTATCAATGCCTAGAATGTTATATCCTTCCCCCTTTAAGAAAACTTTCCTCGTAATTTAAATCAATAATTATATAAGTGGATATATATTTCCTTCATTGATTTTTGGATTCTAGTGTTTCCACCTAAAATATAAGGTCCCAGCCTTAAACATTACTTAATTTCGAGTTATTACAAGAATACACATTGAGGGCCTTTTCAAGTTTAGAGTTTTAGAGAATTAGATCATAAATCATGCATTACATTCCACATTTAAACAAGGTGGTTACATACAAGATAGTATTCATTATTCCCATCAAAGGATTCATATTTAAAATAAAACATGGATTCTTTCATGACACTTCCTCGACACTATAATCACATAATTTACTTTTCCCTTGACCTAGGAAAAACATTTCAAAATCATGGGATGAGCATAAAAAGATCAGTAAGGGATATAAAAGTACGGAACGAAAACATTACTCCATGTACACATAAGAATTAATGAAATAATACTTTACTCATAAAACATATGCACTTTAACATACCTCATGAAATCATAAGATTCATGAATAACTCATGAAAATCATAAGACATAAATGTAACTTGAGGCATTAATAACATTATTATGTAGGGAGTAACTCTCATGCTTACGTTTGGAATACCCATCACAGTATATTCCCAAAATCTCTTCGGATAAACCATAGTGTTTAACTCCTTCGCGTTAACAAATTCATTGTAGAGCTATATCGGGATCACCCACCCTTAGTTTATCACGGAACCACCCGTCTTCATAAACAATTCCCAAGAACCATAATATAATCCTATCGCATAAAACATGCATAAAGGAAACATAACATTTCCACATTTCAATCACAATATATCAATAACACATTGATATAATAAAAATATTATCAAAACAATTTTTAATACCAAAATGAAAGAAATGAAAAAAATGGAATTTATTTTTCATTTAAAAAAATTTATGGCTTGTAGAGGAAACCGAAACTCAAATAATGGTCACAGCGACAGAGTAGTCATTGTCGCCACATACGTACGACAAAAACAATCCCTTTTTCGTTTAGTAAAATGATGTGTATAAAAAATATTCCTTTTGAATAAATGTAAATGTCAAAGGGGGTTATACACCGTATAAAAGAAGGTTGTGTATAAAACAAAATATGCCTCAATGAAAGGAGATTGAGACGAAGCCCCATACCTCGTGTCCGACTTGACTCAATCTTTCTTTAATCTCCTGATTAATAAACATGAGTTAATTTCTACTTAATTAAGAACATTTTTCATGTTCATTATTCCTTTTATATCACTTATTACCATGTTATGAACACGATGTAATTACTTAAGTTAATAATGGTCATTTTTTCGATCATTGGTAGTTGAGTCAAAAATAAACTCCTTATAATTACACGTTGTTCATGTTGTAAAATATACATTATATCCATAATTATATTCATGATTTATATATCATATATATCATATATATTCAGTATATATGTGAATTTATAATATTACATAACATTTAGAGGTAAGAAATGAAATGCACCGTTCATGGAGACGGTAAGCCGTACGTACGCATGAACGTTACTTTCACTTCTATTTTGTATTTAATTGATTGAAATCATAATGATATATAATTATATTATAATTCCAGTATAATAACATTTATAACAACATAAACTCCATCCTTTATACATCCCACATATGCCATTAATGAATCAAATCACTTTGAGGGGGCGGTAGTCCGCACTTCCTAAAATGAAGATATCACGTTTACCCATAATGGAAACCATAAAGGAATGCCATAAATGAAAAATAAAGAAGCATAAGGAAAAAATAAACATAATATATATCATATATAAATTTATTGACATATTAATGGCCACCATGAAAGGTGTTCAAAGAAGATTGAACAATCATCGTTTCGTGAGAAGAAATTCATCATCCACAAAAACAATATGTTCATTAACCATTAGACGAAGGTGTGTGTATGTGTAGCTCGAATCCTTCTCATAAAAACGTCCTATTATATTGAAGATATTGGTGTTGTTACAAAAGAAAGGAATAAAAAAATTAGGGGGTTGGGGAGGAAAAATAAAACAAAATAACTCAAGTGAACACATTACCTTTAAATTGGGTAACTCCTCATGGTTTGAACCAAAAGGGTTTTTTTGAAGAGCTTTCTGCCTAAAGTAAGTGTTATAGGATGAATAGAGGGATGTGGAGAGATAAAATGGGCAGATCTTGGCCAAGACAAAGGGTTTAGAGGTGTGTGTAAGGAGGTAGAGGTGGGGGCCTTTTATAAGAGGGAGGATGGGCACTCTTGGAACATCATGAAATGTTACTTTATATTAAAATGAGTTTCGAATTTTAAGGGTACCACATTGATATATGTCGTGGATAAGTTGATAAGGGTTCGAAATATAATCATAAAATAGGTTTTTGACAAGTTTATGTCCTAGATATTATATTATCTTTTCATTTTATTTAAATCATTCATTAATGACGTAATAACTGCATCATAATGGTGTCATAAAACATTCAATTTATTTAGTTTCTAAAAATTATAAAAAAATACTATGATGTAGTAAATCTTTTTATCTTTCCAATTAATATTTATAGTCAAAGATAAATTTTATGTAGACAATATTAAAAAAATTTTACATAGGTGTTACATACTTTTGTGATATTTTCCTTTCTTTAAAAATAAAATGATAAAGTGTCACTATCACCCAAAAGTGATTCAATGGGGTCCCTAAGTTTGGGACGAGGCATCACATAGTCAGCCATGACACAACCAGTTTCATTACAACTCATTTTGGGGACATGTTTTATTATTATGATATTATTTTATTAAACTTAACTACCCGATTACTAATTAATCATGATAATTAAAGATAATTACTGTCGTTACTATTCATAATGTCCAAAAACAAAAGAGTAATAATTACATAATTGGGATCTTATGATTCCAAATATGGAATCCATTTTACCAAATTACAAACACAAAAATTGAAATAATTAATTTTAAAATGATTCTCGTTGTCAAAACAAATAGCGTTTTTTTAAACAATATCTATGAAAAGTTTGGCACTTGTTTATGCCCAATTCCAAATTGAAATCAATTATAATGACAACCATAGTATTAAATGGTAAAAATATATTCTAATTAAACTTTAAAACCATTTAAAAGGATAATCTATCTATATAATAAAATTAGATGAAAAAGATGTATTGAAGTAAAATGAAGTATTCTTCACTATTTATTAAAAATGAGCATTGTCAGAAAAATACCAAAAATTTATCCAAAGTAAATTTCAATTTCCCAATTATAATGAATAAGTTTATTTTGACAAATAGAGCTTATAAAATTTTCAAAAGTTTAATTTAAAATTGTTTGTCATCAAAAGGAGGTATAACAATCTTTTAAAAAAATATTAGAGCATTCCATTCTTAAGATTGGATTTATTCTCATTTTAAACCTCTAAAACAATATCTAATTCATAAATAGACATAGATAATAAAATCCATAATTCCTTACTTACTTGGGATGTTACATACTTCCCCCCTTTAGAAAATTGTGTCCCCAAAATATATTTCCTTATCGAATAAGTGAGAGTATTTATCCCTCATTGCGTTTTCAGATTCCCATGTTGCCTCTTCAATCATGTGGTTTTTACACAAAACCTTTACTTGATGAATCGCCTTATTCTATAACACTTTCTCCCTATGGTCAAAAATCGGGACATGTTGTTCCTCATATAATAGGTTCTCTTCCAACTGAACTACCTCTGTACTCAATACATGAGATGGATATGGCATGTACTTCCTTAACATTGAAACAAGAAAAATAATATGGATCTGAGATAAACTTTGAGGTAAAGCCACTCGGTATGCAATTGATCCAACTCTCTCGAGAATTTCATATGGTCTAATGAACCTTGTACTCACCTTTCCTTTCTTACCAAATCACATCACACTTTTCCATGTTGAATCTTTGAGAAAGACATGATCACCACCTCAAAAGAGAGATCCTTCCTCCTATTGTCCGCATAATTTTTCTACCTGCTCTAAGATTTTCTCATGTGTTTATGTATTAGCTGAACTTTTTCTTCCAACCCTTCTACCAATTCTGGTCCCATAAACTTCCTTTCACCCACTTCATCCTAAAAAGATGGAGTTCGACACTGGTTCCCATATAATGCCTCAAATGGTGCCATCTATATACTAGAATAAAAACAATTGTTATAAGAAAACTCATCCAATGAAAGATGTTGGTCCCAACTTCCATGATAATCCATAAAACAAGCACATAGCGTTTTCTCCAAAGACTAAATTGTTCTTTCTGACTACCCATCTAATTGTGGATGAAAAGTTGTACTAAAATTTAATTCAGTACCCAATGACTTCTGAAGGACTTTCCAAAAGTTTGAAGTAAACTTGGGATCACGATCAGATACAATGGAGAGGGAAACTCCGTGTAACCTGAATACCACTTAAAGATACAAACGAGAAAGTTGATCTAGGGAAAAAGTATCTCGTATAGCAAGGAAATGAGCAGATTTAGTCAAGTGATCAACAATAACCCAGATTGAATTATTATCTCGAGGTGTCTTCGACAATCCAACAACTAAGTCAATGGATATATTCTCACATTTCCACTCTGGTACTGGTAAAGGATGAAGCATCCCCTTCGGTAACTTCCTCTCTTATTTAAACTATTGAAAAGTCAAACACTTCACAATAAAATCAGCAATATCTCTTTTCATTCCATCCCACCAGTATTACTCCCGAAGATCTCTATACATCTTAGTACTGCCTGGATGAACTGAAAATGGAGAACTATAAGCTTCACATAACAACTCTCTCTTCAACTGTGAATCACACGGGACACACAATATCTTCCCAAATCTCAAAACACAATCATTATCAATGTTGAATTCAGGTAACTTACCCTTCTAAACCAGCTCTACCTTTTTCTGCAACTCACTATCATTCTTATGTGCTTGCTTAATTCTATCTGATAGAGAATATGTCACTGATACCTAAAACAAAACAGAAGAATATTCTACACCAACAACTTCTATGACAAATTTCATCAAATCCTTATCCAAAGAATCATGTTCCAAACTTAACATGGTTACTGAGGCATTACTTTTTCGACTCAGAGTATCATCCACTTTATTTTCTTTTCCCGGATGGTAATGAATTGTACAATCATAATTCTTGATTAATTCCAGCCATCTCCCTTGTCTCATGTTCAATTATTTCTGAGTGAATATATACTTTAAACTTTTTTTATTAGTATATATTTTACACTTTACACCATACAAATGATGCCTCCAAATTTTTAAAGCGAAAACAACAGCAGCTAATTCCAAATCATTGTACAGTAATTTAACTCATCAGTTTTCAACTGACGTGAAGCATAAGAAATTACCTGATAATTCTACATTAGGACTCAACCATGTCCTTTCAAAGAAGAATCATTGTAGATAACAAACTCAACATTCTTGGAAGGTAGTGCCAAAACTGGATCGTTCACCAATATTCTTTTCAATTCTTGAAAACAGTCATCATGTTCTTTTGTCTAGATAAACTTAACACCCTTCCGAGTTAGCTTAGTCATTGGACTAGATAACCGTTAAAAATTTATAAAAAACCTATGTTAATAGACTTCCAAACCAAGAAAACTATGAATCTTGGTTACATTTGTGGGTCTTTCCCATTCTTCAACAACCTTTGTTTTTGCAGGATCAACAGTTATCCCATCTTTAGAAAAAATGTGACCAAGGAAAGAAATGTGTTGCAACCAAAACTCACACTTGCTGAATTTCCCGTACAATTTATTTTATTTTATGGTTTGAAAAATAACCATTAAATGTGTTTCATGCTCCTCTTTCATTTTAGAAAAACACCAAAAAATCATCAATGAACACAACCAAAAAACATATCCAAGAACTCATAGAAAATTCTATTAATAAGGTCCATGAATACAACATGTGCATTGGTTAACCCAAAAGGCATTACTACAAATTCATAATGGTCATATCTTGTATGAAACATGGTCTTCGAAACATCTGCTTCCTTTTCGTTCAACTGATGGTACCCCGATCTCAGGTCAATCTTTGAAAAATACTGAGCACCCAGGAGCTGATCAAACAAATCATCTATATGAGGCAAAGGATATTTGTTCTAAGTAGTGATGTTATTCAATGATCTATAATCAATGAAAAGTCTCATAGAACCGTATTTCTTTTTAAAAATATGACAGGATCACCCCATGGTGATGTGATACGTCGAATTAAAACATTCTCTAATAAATCATGCAATTGGTCCTTCAACTCTAAAAGGTCAATTTGAGCCACTCGATAAGGGGGTTTTGAAATTGGCTTAGCATCATGAACTAAGTCAACAGTAAATTCAACTTCCCGATCTGATATTAATCCAGGAAACTCATCAGGAAAACATCAAGATACTCATTTACCACTGGCAGATCATTAATCTGAATGGTTCCTTTATTTTCAACAATATGTGCAAGGTAACATTCATCTTCATCTTTTACATGTTTATCAGCCTCTTGATATGTTATCAATAGTAAGGGTTCATTATTGTACACAAACTGAAATTCTTTCTAAAAAAAATTTCTGTACCTCTACATTCAATCATAGCATGGTAAACAGAGAGCCAATCCATACCCAGGATAACATCAAACTCTACTAGAGGTAAAACAATAAGGTTTGCGAGTAGGGTCTTTCCATGGATAAGTATAGGAAGATTCTTATAAATTCTTTTTGCCTCAAAATTTCCCCCATGTGTTTTTACCATAAGTTTAGGAGTCATTTCTTGAGATGGAATTCTCAATTTACTAGAAAATTTTTCAGAGATGAAAGAATTTGTAGACCCCAAATCAAACAACCCATTAGCATAATCTGAGAAAACAAACAAAGTACCTAATACCATTTCATTTGATATCCCAACATCTGCTGAAGTAGTTGAAAAGGACTTCACCAGTCCTTTTTTCTTGTAGTCTGACTGCTTCCCATCATTTGAGCTCTTTGTCAAACACTCGTTTTCATAATGACCCATCTCATTACACTTGAATCATTTCAATAACTGTAAATCAAATTTGGTCTTACCATCACCCTGATCTTTTTCAGTGAAATCATGAGGCTTATGTCCCATCTTACCACATCAGCAGCACTTTACAGAATTCAGAAGACATTTCCTAGCATGACTTTTACCTCATTTACCAAAAACTGAAAACTTAGTTTTCTTACCATCTGAACTTTTTGAAGAATTTGTCCCTTTCTCCTGCCACCTCAATCTCTTCTTCTGTTGGTTTTCATAGAACACTTGATCATCGGAAAACTCCATTTCAACCTTCTCAGCACATTGAACAAGCTTTTCATAGCATTGAACTCATGATAATCTAATTCCCTTCGATATTTTGGCTTCAATCCTGAGTAAAAATGATTGATTTTACTATCAAGGTATCAGATAAAATTTGGAGCATACATTTCCAATCGAGTGAACCTTTCTTCATAAGCAGCCACTGAGTCATACTCTTTCCTAAATTCCAAGAATTGTTTTTCCCTCCCATTTTGAACAGCCTTAGGAAAATATATCTCAAGACACATGCCTTTGAATTCATCCCAGTCAAGAGTATCAATCTCATCAGCATCCCTGGTATTTTTAACCATTGACCACCACCGATCTACTTCACCCTCAAAACGGTAAATAGCATGACTAACCTTTTGATTGTATGAACATCCCAGGACATAAAAAATATTCTCCAGTGCTTAATTCCACCCTTCAACTAGCACAGGGGCATATGATCCTCTGAATAATGGGGGATGTTGCCTCATGAAATGTTCCACCACTGAAATGTTCCTCTGCATTTGATCTGGCTGATCTCATGCATGGATACCACCACCATTTATCGCTTGAGTCAACTATTCCATTACAGCAACAAACTATTCAGTTCCAATTCTAACCATTTCAGGATGCTGATTCGGAAGGTCATTTCCTTCGGTATGCCTTCTAAGCACCGCTTCCCTGTTTCCTCTACAGAAAACCATTCTGAACAAACATGTCTCAGATGAAGCAACATGGTAATCTTCAAATGATATATCATTTCAATTTGACCATAAAAAAATTAGATAATCATTTAAAATATTTCTAACTCCAAAAGGTATCTAAACCGACCTTTGATACCAACTATAAGGCCCCATCCTTAAACATTACTTAATCATGAGTTATTACAGGAATACAAATTGAGGATCTTTTCAGGATTAGTGGGTTAGGGAATTAGATCATAAATCATGCATTACATTCCACATTTAAACAAGGTGGTTACATACAAGATAGTATTCATTATTCCCATCAAAGGATTTATATTTAAAGTAAAACATGGTTCTTTCGTGACACTTCCTTGACACTATCATAACATAATTTACTTTTCTCTTGACCTGTGAAAAACTTTTCAAAATCTTAGGATGATAATAAAAAGATCAGTAAGGGATATAAAAGTACGAAACGAAAACATTATTTGATGTACACATATGAATTAATGAAATAATACATTAATCATAAAACATAAGCTCTTTAACATACCTCATGAAATCATAATATTCATGAATAACTTATATAAATCATAAGACATAAAGGTAACTTGAGGCATTCATAACATTATTACGTAGAGAGTAACCCACATGGTTACGTTTGGAATACCCATCACGGTATATTACCTAAATATCTTCGGAGAAACCTTAGAGTTTAACTCCTTCGCATTACCCAATGCATTGGAGAGCTATATCAGGCTCACCCACCCTTAGTTTATCATGAAACCACCTGTCTTCATAAACAATTCCCAAGAACCATAACATAATCGTATCATATAAAACATGCATAAAGGAAACATAACATTTCCACATTTCAATAACAAGATATCAATAACACATTAATATAATAAAAACATTATCAAAACAATTTTCAATACAAAAATGAATGAAACAAAAAACATGGTATTTATTTTTCATGTAAAAAATGTTATGACTTTTAGAAGAAGCTGAAACTCAAATAATGGTCATGACAGTGGAGAAGTCATTGTCGCCGCATACGTATGACAAAAACATTCCATTTTGTAGTTTAGTGAAACACTTTGTATAAAAATTATTCCTTTTGAATAAACATAAAATTAAAATGGGGTTATAAACTTTATAAAAGAAGGTTGTGTATAAAACAAAATATTCCTCAATGAAAGGAGATTGAGATGATGTCCCATACCTCGTGTCTGACATGACTCAATCATTCTTTAATCTCGTGAATAATAAACTTGAGTTAATTTATACTTTATTAATATCCTTTTTCAAGTTAATTATTCCTTTTATATTACTTATTATCATGTTATGAACACTATGTAATTATTTATGTAAAAAATGGTTGTTTTGTCGATCCTTCGTACTTGAGTCAAAAATAAACTCCTTATAATTACAAGTTGTTCATGTAGTAAAATATCTATTATATATAGAATTATATTCATGATTTAGATATCATATATATCATATATATCCAGTATATACATGCATTTATAATATTACATGACATTTAGTGGTAGGAAATGAAATGCACGGTTCATGGAGATGGTAAGTCGTAAGTACGCATGAACGCTACTTTCATATCTATTTAGTATTTAATGGAATGAAATCATAATGATATAGAGGTATATTATAAATCCAGTATATTATCTTATATAACATCATAAAATCCATCCTTTATACATCCCACATATGGCATTAACGAATCAAATCACTCTGAGGGGCGGTAGTCCACGGTTCCTAAAATGAAGATATCGTGTTTACCCATAATGGAAACCATAAAGGAATACCTTAAATGGAAAATACAGAAGAATAAGGAAAATATAAACATAATATATATCATAAATAAATATATTTATGTATTAATGTCCACCTTGAAAGGTGTTAAAAGAATATTGAACAATCATCGTTTCGTGAGGCAGAAATTCGCCATCCACAGAAATTGTATGTACTTTAACCACTAGATGAAGGTGTGTGTAAGTGTTGCTTTAATAATTCTCATAACAACATCCTAGTATATTGAAGATACTGGTGTTGTTACAAAATAATGGAATAAAAAGAGATTAGGGTGTTGGAGAAGAAAAATAAAACAAAAGAACACAAGTGAAGACATTAGCTTTAAATCGGGTAACTCCTCTTGGTTTGAACCAAAATGGTTTCTTGAAGAGATTTATGCCTAGGGTAAGTCTTACAGGATCAAGAGAGTGATGTGAAGAGATAAAATGAGCAGATCTTGGCCGAGACAATGGCTTGAGAGGTGGGGGTAAGGAGGTAGAGGTGGGGGCCTTTTATAAGAGTGATGAGGGGCACTCTTGGAAAGTCAAGAAATGTTTCTTTATATTAAAATGATTTTCGGATTTTAAAGGTCCGACATTGAGATATTTCAAGGATAAGGTGATAAAGGGTTCTAAATATACACATCCAATAGGTTTTGTACAAGTTTAAATCTTATATATTACATTATGTTTTCATTTTATTTAAATTAATCATTAATAAGGTAATCGTTGCATCATCATGGTGTCATAAAAAATTTAATTTATTTAGTGTCTAAAAAATATTAAAAAAATACTATGATATAGAAAATATTTTTATCTTTCCAATGAATTTTTATAGTCCAAGATATTATTTATGTATAAAACATTAAAAAAATTTACTTAGGTGTTATATACTTTTTTGATATTCTCATTTCTTGAAAAATAAAATGATAAAGTGTCACTATCACCCAAAAGTGATTCCATGGGGTCCCTAAGTTTGGAACAAGGAATCAAATGGTCTGCCATGACACAACCAGTAGAATTAAGACACATGTTGGGGTAATTTTTTATTATTATGATATTATTTTTTTACCCTTAACTACCCTATTACTAATTAATCACGATAATTAAAGATAATTACCATCGTTACTATTCATAATGTCAAAAAAAAAGAGTATTAATTACATAATTTGGACCTTATGATTCCAAATATGGAATCCATTTTACCAAATTAAAAACACATAAATTGCAATAATTAATTTAAAAATGATTCCCGTTGTCAAAACAAATAACGGGTTTTTTTGAAACAATATCTATTAAAAGTTTGGCACTTGTTTATGCCTAATTCCAAAGTGAAATCAATTATAATGACCACAATTGTATTAAATGGTAAAAATATATTCTATTTAAATTTTAAAACCAATTTAATGGAAAATATATCTATATAAATAAATTATATGAAAAAGCAGTTTTGAAGTAAAATGCAGTATTTTTCACTATTCATTAAAAAATGAACATTGTCAAAAAAATACCAAAAATTTATCCAAAGTAAATTTCAATGTCCCAATTAATATGAATAAGTTTATTTTCACAAATATATCTTATAAAATTGTCAAAAGTTTTATTTAATAATGGGTTTCCCTCAAAAGGCTGTACAACAATCTTTTAAAAAAATATTAGAGTATTACATGCTTAAGATTGGATTTATTCTCATTTTAAACCTCTAAAACAATGTCTAATTCATAAATAGACATAAATAATAAAATCCATAATTATTTACTTACTTGGGATGTTACATCAAACATTAGGGTCTTACATAAAACCATATCCCAATAAATCAAAAAAAATTGAAACTATTTTTATATGTTGTCAATATCCTATACTATGTGTTCATTATAAGAAAGATTATTTTCCAACTGGACTATATCAGTGATCATATCTTGAGATTAATCATTTCAATACTTTCGTAAAATATAAACATGAAATATATTTCATTTCAAGGATAAATTTACTGTTAATGACTCCTAATAGGAATCAAATCCAAATATACCTATTATCTCTTATGGCCGAAGGAACTGTAGACTTCGCTTCCCATTTTTACCAAAACGCATCACAATATTATATAAGGATATATTTAAAATTACTTTGTCAATATAATTTTAAGAACCATATTTTCATCATTCATCCCCATAAATTTTCATTTTTCTTGGACCTTTCCTCATGTGTCACTTATTCAATAGAACATTTTCTAGTTCATCATCTACTTACTTCAAACACATTATCATTATTTCTCTTACAACCTCCAACAAATATATTGTTATAAAACTTTTCTCATATAATGAATCATAATATTACATATATATACTATACTGAAATCATTTATTATATGAAAAATATAATAAAGAAATAATTTTACACCAAATTCATTGATAATCCATTGATCAAGAATGAATAATATCTTGCAATTTCGTAATCTCCCTCTCATACAGTCCATCAGATTGAGGATGAACAATCGTACTGAAATATAATTTAGTAGATAATGACTATTAATCTCTGTTTATAAACATTGGGGTTATCATGGGATCAAAGTTGGATACATTGGGGATATACACGCTATATGACATGAAAATATTATTTAAATAATTTCAAGATTATTGATATATATAAATTTTATCATTAAAGTTAATGAATTTTTATGATTCGTTTAATAGTTCAACCACATGAAAAATAACAATATTACATTTAGAATTATTTTATAATCTAACCATGAATTCCATTTATATAATTTTCCACTTCCACATTGACATTGGTAATGATGAAAGAATTTTCTTTGGTAACCACCACTATAATCTAACATATTGACAAATCAAACACATCATGGTAAATATAGAAATGTGTACATTTACCCTATCCACCCAATAATACTTATAGTGGTATCAATACTTCTTAGTGCTTTCCAGAATTATGGAATCAATAGATCATTGAGAATTAGTCAAAAAACATTTCCTCAATTATAAATCTCAAGATACACATAAACTTTTTCCAAATTATAAGACACCTTCTTCATCAATATTTATATTGGGAAACAAAGAATTCTTAATGGAATATACAATTTCATGGAAAAATTGATCCATATTATGAGACCCCTTAATCCTTTCTTTAAATGACGACTATAAAAGTACCTATAACAAAAAAAATTCCCAAAATCCATAACATCACAAAAAAAATTAATCAAATCATTAACCTGTATTTCACTTTCAAAAAGTAATATGGTTAACTCAGAATAATTGTTGAACTCGAAGAATTATCCACCTTATATCCATATCCAAGAGGATAATGAATCACGAAATAATTATCCTTTATAATTTTCATCTATATTATATATCTTATGTTCAATTATTTCTAAGTGAATATTTTAGTTCATCATGGGTGATTTGTATATTTTACACAAATTAATCTATAAAAATGATTCGTATTTTTTTTAATAAAATAACAAAAAAAATTAACTCCATATCACATGTAGGGTGATTTAACTCATGGGTATTCAATAGTAGTGATGTGTATGAAATTGAATTACCATTATTAATTAGGATACAACCCTGTCCATTCAATGAAGATTCTCTAATGACGAAAAATTCACCATTTCGGGATAGTAAGAAAAAAAGGATAATTTTCCAATCAAAATTCCAAATTCTAATAACTAACCTCACAATATAATGAATATACATTAGAGTGTGAAATTATTTCTTTTAAATGATAAAATTGGGTTCTAATGATAGTAAAGACACCAAAACTGAAAAAAGGGCTATTTCCACGGTTCAAAACTATGGCAATAGGCCCAAAAAGAGAGGCCAAAGGCTACGACCATAGTTTTGGCTAACCGTGGCCGCTATCGTCGCGACAGTGGGTCCCTGCTTATTTCCATAGTTTTAACCATAGAAATAGCTACCTATTACCATGGTTTTGAAAACTGTTGCATTAGGCATCCAAATTTTGAATTGTGGCGCTTGACATATAGCCATGGTTTTAACCATGGAAACAACCTCTGAAAATCGTGGCAATAGCCCAAATTATAAATGTCCCTAGAGATTTTTGATCCCTGCACCTCTACTATGCATTCCACCTCACTTACCACTACATCACGCCACAATTTGTTTATATATATATATATTATGATATATATATTAATAAAAACTGTGGGAATAAACTCAAAACCACGGTGATAAGGCTTCGTGCTAAATTTTTGGCAGGAATTTTTTTTTACCAGGGAAGCGTGGGAACCCTATAGCAATGGTTTTAGAGATCCTTGGCCATAGGGCAATCAAAAAATTGGCATATTCCCACGGTTTTGAAAACCATGGCCATAGGCCACGATTTGGTAAACCATGGAAATAGGTCACAGAAAATAGGCATATAGCCACGGTTTTAAAATTGTGTCTATAGATCCATGGTAGTAGCTCCATTTTCTAGTTTTGCACTCCATTATAACATGTTCTTCATGTCCAACCCTTCTAGGTGCCACCAATATCCTCACAGACAAGTGGTCAGCTACCTGGAGGCCACCCATTGTCTCTAATAGGTCATCACACTAATGAATGTTCGAAAAAATCTAACACATGTTCTTTTAGTTTTCATTTTCCTCACTCTCGCATTGCATGTGAAGCTTCCTAGATGGTCACCCATCATTATCACTACACTAGGAGAATAACAATAACTTGTAGTGGATTAATAATCTAAAATCCAAAGAATAAATTTTCACCTTCTCAACATGATTCATATCAATTATTCAGGTATCTCATATCCAAGTGGGGTTATACATTCACCGCACCCCCCCCCCTATTCAGAGCACAAATTCCTCATTGTGGAAACTATATATAATCATAGGTAGTGAAGAAACACTTAAGGCTATGATTATCCTCTTATACCATTGTAAAAATTGGGCCCCACAAATAGTACATTAACACAACTATAACATTGTTGTCAGTTCCCAGACTTGGATGAACCACCTGTTTCCCCAAGACTTGTAGTCCCCCACATGGGGCTCGCCCAAATGAAAAAAAAACCAATGAATAATTATTTTCCATGTATTTCATAAATTTTTATTTAGGTCTTGTCTCTCAGCACTCTTGTATATCATATTAATATTCATATAAATTCACTCATCCAAACCACTACCCAATGCCCAACTTGTTTAAATGTGGTGTTCAAATGAGATAGGATGTTTGAATGAATGGTGAACCATGATGAAAGGATTCATATAATTCATAAATTTAGTCATTTATAATTTTTTGTTGTTATATTAAATAAAAATTATTCTCTGTACATACCTATTAAAATAATATAGTTTTATAACAAAATGTATGTCACAATCATGGAAAATTGATAGAAAAATTCATTATCTCTTTGATCACATATGAACCGTAATTCACATAAATGAAACATCTAAAAATAGACATGTAAATCCCCATTATTTTGATTATAATAATCATAAAATATATTCATGTAATGTATATAAAACACTTAAAAGAATCATATGTTGAATATTTCATGAGTCACAAAAAAGAAAAGTGATATTTAAATTTTGTACCATATGTCTTAAAATATTTCTAACCAATAAACCATATAAATAATATATATTTTCTCATTATAAATATTTTATTTAACCATAACTGTACATAACACAATATTTGATTTACTATAACTTCATAATAACCATTTATAAATTCTGAAACTGTATTGGGGGCTTCCCAAGACACAATAAATTCTATCTTCGATGGATCCACAGCTACTCCCTATTGGGATTCAACAAACCCCATGAAACGGACTTCTCGAGCCCAAAACTCACACTTTGACAACTTCCCAAACAGTTGATATTGACGAAGAACTCCCAAAACTACTCGTAGATGCTCTGCATTCTCCTCATCAGATGTGGAGTACACAAGGATGTCGTCAATGAAGACTACCAAAAACGTTTCTAGGAACTCACGGAACACAACATTCATCAATCCCATGAACACAACAGGAGCATCCGTCACACCTAACAACATTACAAAAAACTCATAATGCCCATGACGACAACAGAAATCAGTCTTTGGGATATCCTTGTCCCTTACAGGCATCTGATGATATTCTGACCCAACTCGATATTTTGATAACCAACTTGCACCCTTCAGTTGATCAAATAAATCATCAATCTACGAAAGAGGATAGTGATTATTTATTGTCACTTTGTTTAAGCGACGATAATCAACACTCAACTGCAAACTGCCATCAGCCTTCTTCACGAACAAAACTGGTGCACCCCATGGTGACACACTTGGCCAAACAAAATCACATTATAGTAGACCATCAATCTGTATACGTTTCTCTCGTAACTCAGAATGGGCCATCCTATTAGGAGACATAGAGATAGAAGATGCTCCTTGTTATAACTCAATCCTAAACTCGATCTCTCGTCGAGGGGGTAATGTTACAACCTCTTCTGGAAAGACATCAGGGTACACCTCAATGACCCTAGGATATCCCAACTGCTGAACCTCTCATGAGCTCAACATCATCTCAGTCATCATGGATGATAAGGATGGAACGGGCCTATAATCCATCTGAGGATCTCTCTCACCAACAAACACCACCTCCTCTCCATCTGCACCGATGAAGATGACCTTCTTCCTGAAGCAATCCACGATAGCCTGCATCGAGTAAAACCAATACATACCGATGATGAAATCATATGGTTGTATTCGTAAACATAGGAAATCTCCCCAAGAGCGGTGCTGCCCCAACACTAAATCACAATCACTACATACATGAAACAAGTCAGCTGGACCTGCAACCGGCGTAGTCATTGCCAAGGGCACTGGAAGCCTCTCTACCTCAAGTCCCAAATCATGGAAAAGGGTAGGTGATAGGAATGAGTGTGTCTCTCTTGAATCAAAGAAGGAATACAACAAGGTTGAAAACATGCAAATGGCACCTCAGACGAGATCTGGATCATCGGAAGCTAGCAACGCTAGAGCAAGAAGCTGACCACGACCTCCTCCATGGCCTCTGTGACCCTGATGATGACCAGCACCATAGCCGTACTCTGATCTCTAAGGACGAGGAGCATCATTGGGATGACATCTACCTTCCCCATCTACCCTCTGCTGATCTAAAGATGGTGCAATCGGCTACTGCTACCTCGGCTGGAACTACCTCAACATAGGGACCTAGAGCGTAACGCCTGATGCACGATGACCGCTCTGAAAGGTCGGGCACTCCCATTGATGATGACCATGACCACCACAAGAAAATCAAGTGCATGATCCCTTGGAATAGGCCTGAGAGTTGCTGCCTCTAGAGAAACAAGATGTGAATGGATTGGACCTACCCCCAATTGAACATAAACTCTTCTTCCCAAAAAATTGGGATCCCCGGACCACTACTCTGCTTCGTGAGGAATCATGCTGATTTCCCTCCTATGATTATCATGTCCTGGACAATGTCCTCCAGACAACCTCTGCCCTTTCCAGTACCTCAAGATACATTTTTAGCATAAATGGGGTTACCTGACACTGGATCTCTCGATGCAAAGCCTCCTCAAAATGCCTCACCCTGACATCCACATTTGGCAGTAGGTCTGAAGCATATCGTAGAAGGATTCTAAAATGGATTCCAAACTCTCGAACACTGGAGGTCCACTGTCAAAGGGTAAGAAGCTCTTGGCGACTAGACTCCTTCACGTTCGAAGAAAGAAACTTGACTCTGAACCTATCTTGGAACTCCTCCCATGAGATCGCTGACTCCTCAGGATCCCCAAGCAACAAGAACCACCACTGCCACGTTGCTCCACACAGTATTGACACAACCAAGGACACCCAATGCTCCTTTAGAACAAAAATCAAACTAAAGCCGATCATGACCTTTTCTAACCAATCTTGTGTGACTGCATCTGAAACAGTTCCCTCATACTTCTGTAGACTCTGGCGCTGAAACTCTCAGAGTGTCTTCCTCCAAGTGTCTTCGTCGTCAACCTCTAACCAGCAGCGTTCTGCTGGAACAGCCTACTAGACATTTTTTGTGCAAACCTAACAAGGACGTCGACCTAGAGCCATACCTGTAAAAAAACCTATGAGAGATCCTAAGCTAGAAATATAGAAGACTCAACATTAATTAATTTATTTTTTTATTTTATTCATTTTAGGTTAACCTATCCCAAGTTCTACCAATTCAAGCACATGAACAAATAAGAATGACGCATGATCCTTTCCTAGGTCTCAACCTGACAACTAGTATCACCTTGTTTATTAGACATTGTAAACTTAATGTTCCGTACATCAAATCATAGGGGGCCCTAAACACCTAGGTCTCAGACGATCTCCAGTGTTTATGTCACTTTGTAAACATGAATGACATTGTTTCCCTACCAACCCATACAGCCTCGCCTATTCCTAACTCCAATCTCCATCCTATCCCCCAACCATAGCTTTGATACCACTCTATCATGACCCCCTACCCACAAAGTGTACCCCTCCTAGGCCGGAAATGTGACAAGGGAGATAATGACCCATGATTCCCGCCTCTAGTAGGCCCCGGGTTGGTGACTAGCACTGAGGGTGTAGTAATAGACAAATGGGAGGCATTTCCCTCTAAGAGAACACATGCGGAAGATAGAGATAAGATATACACCAACCAACTCCAACTCATAACTGAAGTATAAAAGAAAATCCAAGTTGACATATGTAATGTCATGAAAAAGTAATAAACTGAATGAGAAAACTTCAAGTACCCAAAAGAAAGTAAAAAACTGCAACCATAAGCCTGAACAGCTCCTGCAACCCCAAGATAGTAAAAACTGGATTGATCTCCAACCTGATTCAGGTGACCTAAAAAACAGTTTATATATATGCAGGGTGAGTATAATATTATACTCAGTAGGATCCTCCCCGAAGCCTCTCGTGCAAAGGTAAAGAAATCATGCAAAATCACAGTGAACAACAAGTGAAACTAACTCTTCACCTAAACAGGTATACTAAGTTCCCAAACTCAACATGGATACTCTCACGAAGTAACACATACAAGAATATAGCATATAATAAAGAATATCAAAGGTACCCCGCTACTACTTTCCCACTGGTTTTCTGCTTTGCCCAAACGTCGCACGTCCTAAGCATCTCTCTCCAAAAAGGCTTCTCCGCAAACACCTGGGCGAATCACCACAATCTGCACCTCATGCACCACAAAGGCTTACCAACAGACACCTGGGTGAAGCTCCACACCATCCTCACAACCAAAAGTAACCAGGTAAGTTCCAGGAGCCACCACAGCCCGCATAACGTGTATCATACGTTAGGTATTATAGCTCAAGCCATTACAACCCATACACCAAGTAAGGATCCTCAAGCCATCACAGCCTATACATGTTACACCTATAGTAGTCCATAGGATACTATATCTATAATATATGTGTGTGAAATAACCACAAGACATTACATCCCTCTACACACATATATGGGGAAACTAACCGCTATGCCTATTGGAAGAAGTATCTACCAAGAGAAAAGAGTGGGGCCAAAGGTGGTAGTCATCCATTCGTCCTCCCACCAGAATGTTGGGGAAAACACCCCCCCCCCAGGGTTCAGAATCCCCAGGGTGTCAGTTTCCCTTATTGACAGGGTGGAGTAGTGTATAGAAACATAAAAGTACTGAATATATTATATCTCACAACCACACTATGGGCATTACCTAGTCTTAGACACAACTGTAGCTAACGTCTATCAGACTCTGGGCTGCTACTTCTAAGAATAGGTATCCTATAAGAACACAACCTTTTGAAGATATTTATTAGATTACTTCAATCCATTTTTATCAGTTCCACTGTAAGTTAATTAATTATTTAAACATGAATTAACCATGAAAAATTTATCATTAAACTTAATTAGCATCACACCCAATATCGATTGTACCTTCCAAATTACAACCTCGTCATTATGTTCCAGCAACTCAAACCCCATGATATAACACCATTTATTCAATTATTCATTACAAAATTACTTTCCAATATTCCCAGACATTCTAGAAAAGCATTCCATGCTACTAAACACAAAGGGGCTCAACACAGTGAGTAGTTATACTACCCGTCAAGTCAATGTTTCCTATAGCAAGAGCCTAGACTCGTCCTCCCTGGATAAGCTAATCACTGAAGTCACATGGCATACCCCTCATGTCTTCACCTCTTTCGGAAAAAGGTTAACCAAGACCAGCTTCCTTGAGCAGTGGGGAAAAGTAAAGCAGATAAACACCCAATAAGATTTATTAAGCAACCAACAAACACATCCATCCAATTCCATCATCCTTAGTGTCCTACCTGATACCCACGTGCATAAACTGATGCATCTCGCCACTCTAGGAATCATCTTCTTTCACAACCAATAGCCTCCAAGCCCACACATATCACAATAGCCATATAGGCTCACATCATAGTACAAACAGCAGGAAACAACATCACATCAATTGGGACTTGTCCCTTTAACAAACAAGAGGGTAATCAAGAACCCTTTAAGGAATTATTAAACAATCATCTCTTTAATCCATATTGAACTAACAGATTTGTTATTCGTAGGTTCCAAATTCGGGAAACCTAATCCGTAATCTATCACAAATAAATAAACATTCTTATTATTCTAATTTTATTAACATCAAATTAACACTAAAACCAGATTAGTTTACATGCCTTTTTATCATTTGCCAAACAATTATCAATTAATCACAATTTCTGTTCTTCACCAATTTCCATCAAGAACGAACATCAAAGCAATGCAAGCATAGATATCACACTATCTACCAAAACAGGAGGCAATAACATACGATCAAAATCAATTTATTTATCCAGTTAAAATATTTATTATATCAATTCCATTGTCATCCAGTGGGATTAAACATGATAACAGTACAGCTACATGTAAAAGAAAGAGAAGCAACACATCTTGTACCTCAAATAGTTCCTCACGTTCTTTATCTACACAACAGGTCACGATCCTCCTCTCGCGACAACTACATCCACGCAAGGATTCCATAGAGTGACAGCACCATCCAAAACCCATGAAAAAACCCATTAGAATCTTGGAGATTACATGATATAAAAAGGAAGGGATAAATAAGAGAAGATGATCCCCAAAGGAATGATGATAAAATATACCTTATATAAAGGATTGACCGATACAACTCGGTTCCATCCAAAATAGAGCAGAACCAATCGAAGGAGTAAGGTTTGATTGTGAAACTCCTATGGGGTTGATTGAAAGGTTCTAGAATCTCATAGCATAGAATAAAGATAAAGAACAAGGGAGGATTATATCTTGTCTCTTTTGAATATTTAATGCGGCGACGGTTTAAGATACGCTTAATTCTCCATTAAAAGAGGATCACATTAACCGACACTATTTGACTAAGTAAAAACATATAGAGCTATAGGGATTTTAATTTAAGATTTATGGCATTTGAATCGGCCTTAAGAGTCCTTAAAATAAGTCTTTAAATGTATTTTACGTCATATGAAACGTCAAAGGGGAAAACTGTAGGACGCTGGAAGCACTGTTCACATACTAAAAATTTGGAAAAGGAAAGAAAATGTCACCGTTAGACCTCATCGTTAGAGGTTACTGATAGACCTTACTGTTAGAGGTTACCGATAGACCTCACTGTTAGAGGTTACCAATACACTTCACCGTTAGAGGTTACTGATAGACCTCACTATAGAGGTTACCGATAGACCTCACCGTTCTGGAAACATTGTACACCTACTGTTCCTGGAAACACTGTTCATGTCCACCGTTAAAAAGTCATTGTTAGAACCTCACCATTATGGAAACACTGTTCGAGTCCACCGATAGAAGGTCACTGTTAGAACCTCACCATTCTGGAAACACTGTTCCATTCCACCATTTGAAGGTCACTGTTAGAACCTCGCCATTCTAGAAACACTATTCAAGTCCACTGTTAGAAAGTCACTATTTGAACCTCACCATTCTGGAAACGTTGTTCAAGTCCACCATTATAAGGTAACTATTAGAACCTCACCGTTCTGGAAACACTATTTATGTCCAACGTTAGTAGGTCACTGTTAGAACCTCACCATTCTGGAAACACAGTTCAAGTCCAATGTTAGAAGGTAACTGTTAGAACCTCACCGAAAGAACATTGTTCACTAAACCTCACTGATAGAACACTATTCACTAAACCTCATCAATATAATACTATTCAACTACCATTATTGTTCATAAAACTAGAAACATTGTACACAGAACTGGAAATTTTGCAAAGTGTTGGAGATAAGTCACCTTGACCTCCTAGAACACCTCCAACACCACATTTTCAAAGTAATGGACCGGAGAGGTCCGACCCATTACATCAGATGCCTCTCAAAACATACTCATCCTCTAGAATTTAAAAACAACCTAAAGAAATGATGGGTCTGAACAACCACCCCATAAGATACCTCTCAGGGGAAAACCACTCTAAGTTGTTCAAAAACTGGAAAAATAAAAACCACGACATCTAAGACAAAGGGAACAAAAAATCCATATCCAAACAATTCAAGCATAACATCACATCAATGTTATATAAAATAAAGGATCAAAAAACACAACACAACAACTTAAAACAACTCTGGGTACTGGACACACATCTGTGACTCATGTTCCCATGTACTCTCCTCCATGACACCATGTCGCCACATGACACGAACCAAGGGAATAGAACGTCCATGCAATACCTTCTCCTTGCGGTCTTGGATCTCCAGAGCTCATTTCTCAAAGGTTACATCATCATCAACATTGATTTGTCCCCAATCGATGATGTGAGTTTCATCATGAAGATAACGACAGAGCTGTGACACGTGGAAAACATCATGTATCCGACTCATATGTGGGGAAAGTGCTACTCGATATGCCATAGCTCCAACATGAGCTAACACCTCGAAGGACCCCAACAAACCGGGGAGAAAGATTACTTCCACGACAAAACATTCGCTTCCCATGATGGTCAGTCACCTTCAGAAACACATGATCCCAAACATTAAACTCCAAGGGTCTCCTATTTTGAATGGAATATGATTTATGACGTTCTTGCGCTATCTTCGTCCTCTCACTAATCACCTGAACAATCTATGTTGTATTCTGCACTAGTTTGGGTCCGAGAATTTCTGACTCTCCGACCCTAGTCCATCACAATAGAGAACAGCAAGGCTGGCCATACAAGGCTTCCAACGACGCTATACTGATGGTGGAGTGAAATATATTATTGTACGAGAACTCCACCTGGGAAAAGTGCCTCATCCATGAGCCTCCAAAATCAAGAACACAAGAGCGTAACATGTCTTCCAGAGCATGGATGGTTCTCTTTGTCTGAAAATCCATTTAGGGATGAAAAGCAGTGCTAAGGCATAGTAGAGAACCGAAATCATGTTGGAAACCTCTCCACACCCTGGAGGTAAAATGAGGAATCTTGATTAGAAATGATTGTCCTAGGGACTCCATGAAGTCTCACCACCTCCTCTAGATACTGCCTCTACAAAACATCCCCTGAGCTCGACTCCTTCATCTCTATGAAGTGGGCAGGTTTTGTTAAACGATCCACTACTACCCAAATAGTATCATGTCCTCCCATAGCTCGAGGTAAACCTATAACAAAGTTCATCGAGATGTCCTCCCACTTCCCCTGAGGAATCTCTAATTGCTAGAGAAACCCACTAGGAACACGGTGTTTAGCCTTCAACTTCTGGCAAACTAAACATCGAGACAAAAACTCTGCAACCGCACACATCAGCCCAGGCCACCAAAACTGACTCTTCATGGATTAGTACATCTTTGTCACACCAGGATGTACTGCTAAAGGCGAACTATCGAACTCTCTGAGAACCATATCGCACATCTTCAAGGGAACTAAAAGCCTTCCTTGGTACAAAACTCAGTGTTGTTGATCTTAGGACCAACCATCAGGGGCCTCAACACAAACAACTAGGTCTCTCCAGACCTCTACCTAAAGATCTCCCAACTGGGAATCTTCCACCTTTCGCATCAGGGATGACTATACCGTCATCTGAAAAAAAAAACCTCCACCCCCAACTTCTCCCATATCAAGATGTAATGTTGACTGCTCTTCCATTACTCTCCTGTAATCCTCGGATTCACCCACAGCATCACTACCAGATTTCCGGCTTAGCGCATCAGCTACAAAATTCCCTTTTCCAGGTGTATATGATGTTTTGAAGTTGTATTCCTGCAAGAACTCCATCCACCGATGTTATCTCATGTTCATGTCCCACTGAGAGAAAACATACCTCATACTCTTATGATAGTTGAAAACCAAAAAGTGCTCAACAATGAGGTAATTTCTCCAAAACATTAGAGAAAACCCCATGGATGCTAACTCAAGATCATGGGTGTCATAGTTATGTTCATGGGTATGTAAATGTCGAGACCCAAGAGAAAAATCTGACCTCTACTGCATGAGGACATATCATAACCCCAGATTTGAAACGTCACAAAAAAAATCAAACTGAACTCCCTCAGCTGGAAGACAAAGTACTGGAGCACTTGATAACTTCTCCTTTAGATACTTGAAAGCTTCATGACACTAATTAGTCCATATGAATGCCAGATCCTTTCTAGTCAAAGCTGTCAGAGGAGTCGCAACTCGTGAGAAATTGGATACAAATCTCCTGTAGTATCCTGCGAGCCTAAGGAAACTTCGCACCTCTAAAATTGTATTGGGGGCTTCCCAAGACACAAAGGCTTCTATCTTTGATGGATGCACATCTACTCCCTACTGGGACACAACATGCCTAATGAAACGTACTTCTCAAGCACAAAACTCACACTTTAAAAACTTCCCAAAGAGCTGGTGTTAACGAAGAACTCCCGAAATGGCTCATAGATGCTCTTCATGCTCCTCTTCAGATGTGAATTACAAAAGGATGTCGTCGATGAAGACTACCACGAACTTGGATAGGAACTCACAGAACAGAGCATTCATCAATCCCATGAACACAGCCGAAGCATTTGTCACGCCGAACAGCATTACAATGAATTCATAATGCCCATGATGACAACAGAAAGCAGTCTTTGGGATATCCTCATCGCTTACACGTATCTGATGATATCCTGACTGTAAGTCGATCTTTTAGAACCAAATTTCACCCTTTAGTTGAACAAATAAATCATCAATCCGCGGAATAGTATATCAATTCTTTATTGTCTCTTTTTTTATGTGACGATAATCGACACACAACCTCAAACTGCCTTCATCCTTCTTCACGAACAAAATTGGTACACCCCATGTTGACACACTTGGCTGAACAAAACCACACCATAATTGACCATCAGTCTTTCTATGTATCTCTCGTTACTCAGAAGGGGCCATCCTATATGGAGACATAGAGATAGGAGATGCTCTTGGCTATAGCTCGATTAGAAACTCGATCTCTCGTCGAGGGGGTAATGTTACAACCTCTTATGTAAAGACATCAGGGTACTCCTCAATGACCCTAGGAAATTCCAGTTGTTGAACCTTTGATGATATCAACATCATCTCAGTCATCATGGATGATAAGGATGGAACGCACCTATGACCCATCTGAGGATCTCTCTCACCAACAAACACCACCTTCTCTCCATCCGCACCGATGAAGATGACCTTCTTCCTGAAGCAATCCACTATAGCATGCACTGAATACAACCAATCTATATCGAGGATGACATCATATGGTTGTATTCATAAATATAGGTAATCTTACCAAGAGAGGTGCTACCCCAACACTAGATCACAATCTCCACATACTTCAAACAAGTCGGCATGACCTCCAACCAGTGTAGTCAATGCCAAGGGACCTGGAAGCCTCTCTACCTCAAGTCCCAAAGTGTGGACAAGGTTAGGTGATATGAAGGAGTGTGTCACTCCTGAATCAAAGAAGGCAAACACCAAAGTTGAAAACAATTAAAGGGTACCTCGGACGATGTTTGGCTCACCTAGAGCTAGCAGCGCTAGAGCATGAAGCTAACCACGACCTCCTCCACGGCCTCTCTGACCCTAATGACGACCACCACCACGGCCGCGCTCTGCTCTCTGAGGACGAGGAGCATCATGGGGATGTCCTCTAACTACCCCATCTACCATCTGCTGATCTAAAGATGGAGTAACCGGCTACTGCTGCCTCGGCTGGAACTGCCTCTACGGAGGGACCAGAAGCGTAGTTCCCGGTGCATGAGGAACGCTCTGAAAGGTAGGGCACTCCCACTGTTGATGACCATGACCACCACAAGAAAAACAAGTGCCTGCTCTCTTGGCATAGGCCTGAGAGTTTCTAACTCAAGAGAAACGAGATGTGAAGGGCTGGGACCTACCCCCAGGTGAACGGAAACTCTTCTTCCCTGAAAATTGGGAACCCCGGACCACAGCTCTGCTTCGTGAGGAATCATGCCGATTCTCCTCTTTTGATGATCATGCCTGGCCAAATTCTTCTCGACAACCTCTGCCCTCTGCAGAACCACAAGATATTTTTTTAGAATAAATGGGGTGACCTGGAACTAGATCTCTGGATGCAAAGCCTCATCGAAATTCCTCGCCCTGGCCTCCTCATCTGGCAGTAGGTCTGAAGCATATCGTTGAAGGTTCTAGAAATGGATTCCAAACACTCAAACACTGGAGGTCCCCTGTCGAAGGGTAAGAAGCTCCTGGAGACTAGACGCCTTCGTGGTCGAAGAAAGAAACTCGACTCTAAACCTGTCTCAGAACTCCACCCATGAGATCGCTAACTCCTCATGATCCCCGAGGAACAAGAACCACCACTTCCTCGCTGCTCCAAGCAGAATTGTCACACCCAAGGACACCCAATGCTCATTCTGAACAAGAATACAACTAAAGATGATCTCAACCTCCTCTAACCAATCTTCCATGACTGCATCTGAAATAGATCCCTCATACTTCTGAAGACTCTGGGGCTGAAACTCTCAGAGTTTCTTCCTCAATGTTTCTTCGTTGGTAACCTCTACCCTGCAGCGTTCTGCTGGAAAAGCCTTCTGGAAATTTTATGTGAAAACCTGACGAGGATGTCGACCTAGAACCATACCTATAAAATAAAAACCCATTAGAGATCCTATGCCAGGAATATAGAAGACTCAACATTAATTAATTTATAGTTTTCTTTTATTCATTTTAGGTTAACCTATCCCAAGGTCTACTGATTAAAACACAGGCAGAAAGAAGAATTATGCATGGTCATTTCCTAGGTCTCTAGCCTAAAACCAGTATCACCTTGTTTAGTAGCCATTGTAAACTTAATGGTTCGTACATCAGATCATAGGGGGCCCTAAATGCCTATGTCTCAGCAACTCTCCAGTGTTTACCTCACTTGCTAAACATGAATGACACTGTTTCCCTACCAACCCATGTAGCCTCACCTGTGCCTAACACCAAACTTCATCCTATCCCTCAACCATAACATTGATACCACTCTGTCGTGACCCCCTCCCCACAAAGTGTACCCCTCCTGGGCCATCAATGTGAGAAGGGAGATAATGACCCATGAGTCCCTCCTCAGGTAGGCCCCGGGTTGGCGACTAGCACCGAAGATGTAGTAACACTCAAATGGGAGGCATTACCCTCTAAGAGAACACATGCGGAAGAGAGAGATAAGATATACACCAACCAAGTCCAACTCAGAACTAAATTATAAAAGAAAACCCACGTGAACATATGTAATGTCATGAAAAAGTACTACAACTGAATGGGAAATCTGCAAGTACCCAAAAAAAGTAAAAACATCTACAACCACAAGCCCGAACAGCTCCTGCAACCCGAAGCTAGTAGAAACCGGATTGATCTCCAACCTGCTCCACATGACCTGAAAAATAGTTTATATATATGTAGGGAGAGTATAACAGTATACTTAGTAGGATCCTCCCCTTAGCCTCTTGTGAAAAGGTAAAGACAGCATGCTAAAGCACATTGAACAACAAGTGAAACTAACTCATCACCAAAACCAGTATACTAAGTCCCCAACCTTACCATGGAAACTCTCACCAAGTAACGAATACAAGTATTTAGCATATAATAAAGAAAATCAAGGGTATCCCACTACTACTTCCCTAGTGGTTTGCCGCTTTTCCATAACTTCGCACGTCCTAATAATCTCTCTCCAAAAATTTTTTCCCGCAGACACCTGGGCGAAGCACCACAATCTGCTCCTCATGCACCACAAAGGCTTTCCAGCAGACACCTGGGAAAACCACCACACCATCCTTACAACCAAAAGTTACCAGGTAAGTTCCAGGATCCACAACAACCTGCAAAACTTGAATCATAGGTCAGGTATTATACCTCAAGCCATTATAGCTCATACACTGAGTAAGGATCCTCAAGCCATCACAGCCTATACACGTTACACCAATAGTATTCCATAGGATACTATATCCAGAATATATGTGTGTGAAATAACCACAAGCCATTACAATCCTCTACACACATATATAGGGAAACTAACCATTGTGCCTATAAGAACAAGTATCTACCATGAGAAGTGAGCAGGGCCAAAAGGGGTAGTCATCCATTCGTCCTCTCACCGGAATGATAGGGAAAACGCCCCCAGGGCTCAGAATCCCTAGGGTGTCAGTTTCCCTTACTTACAGGGTGGAGTAGCATATAGAAATATAAAAAGTACAGAATATATAATATCTCCCAACCACACTATGTGCATTACCTAGACTTAGACACAACTGCAGCCAACATCTTTCAAACTTCGGGATGATACTTCTAAGACTAGGTATCCTATAAGAACACAAACATTTGAAGAGATTTATTAGATCAATTCATTCCCTTTTTATCAGTTCCACTGTTCGTTAATTAATTCCTTAAACATTAATTAACCTTGAACAATTTAACATTAAACTTCATTAGAATCTCACCCAATATCCACTATACCATCCAAATTACAACCTCATCATTATGATCCAGCAACTCCAACCACATGAGTTAACACCATTTATTCAATTATTCATTGCAGAATTACTTTCCCATATTCCCGGGCATTCTAGAAAATAATTATATGATACTAAACACAAAGGTGATCAACACGGTGAGTAGTTTTACTACCCGTCGAGTCTTTTCCACATATAGCAAAAGCCAAGACCCATCCTTCCCAAAGAAGCTAATCACGGAAAGCACGTGGCATACCCTGCATGTCTTCGCCTCTATGCAAGACCATCTGCCTTGAGTAGTGGGGAAAAGTAAAGCAGATAAACATCCAATAAGAATTAGTAAGCCTCCAACAATCACATCCATCTCATTCCATCATCCCTGGTGTCGTCCCTAATACCCGCGTGAATAAACCGATGCATCTCGCCACTCTAGGCATCATTTGCTGTCACAACCAATAGCCTCCAAGCCCCCACATATCATAATAGCCATCCAGGCTCACATCACAGTACAAACTGTATGAAATAACATCACATCAATTAGGATCTTGGCCCTTTAACAAACAAGAGGGTAACTCTGAACCCATTAAGGCATTATCAAAAAAACAATTCTTTAATCCATAATGATCTAACAGATTTGTTATTCGTAGGTTCCAAATTCGGGAAACCTAACCAGAAATCTATCAAAATTTAATAAACATTTTTACTGCACTAATTTTATTAACATAAAATTACCACTAGAACCAGATTAGTTTACATGCCTCTTTATCTTTATCAAAACAATTATAAATTAATCCCAATTTACGTTCTTCGCCAATTTCCATCAAGAAAGAACATAAAAGAAAAGAAATAATATATATCACACTATCTAGCAAAACATGTGGCAATAACATAAGATCGATATCAATTTATTTATCCGGTTAAAATATTTATTAATTCAATTCCATTTTCATCTAGTGGGATTAAACATACTAAAAATATTGTTTCACGTAAAAGAAAGAGAATAAAATAATCCCCTACCTCAAACAGTTCCTCACGTTCTTTATCCACACAATGGGTCATGATCATCCTCTCGCGACAACTGCATCCACCCGAGGATTCCACAGTATGATATCACCAACCAAACCCCACGAAAAACCCATTATAATCTTGGAGATTACATGCTATAAAAAGGAAGGGAGAAATAAGAGAAGATGATCCCTAAAGGAATGACTATAAAACATACCTTATATGGAAGATTGACCGATACAACTCGGTTGCATCCAAAATAGAGAAAAACCAATACGAGGAGAAAGGTTTGATTGTGAAACTCCTATGGGAAGTATTGAAAGGTTCTAGCATCTCATAGCATAGAATAATGTGGAAGAATATAGGAGGATGATATCTTGTCCCTTTTGAAGATTTAATGCGGTGACGGTTTAAGATACGCTTAATTATCCATTAAAAGCAGATCGCTTTAACCCACATGGTTTGACCAAGTAAAAACATCCTGAGCTATTTGAATAATTAATATAGGATTTATGGCATTTGAATCGGCCTTAAGATTCCTTAAAATAAGTCTTTAAATGTATTTTACGTCAAAGGTAACTTCAAAGGGGAGAAATTGTAGGAAGCTGGAAACACTGTTTACATACACAAAATTTGGCAAAGGAAAGAAAACGTCACCATTAGACCTCACTGTTAGAGGATACTAATAGACCTCACCATTAGAGGTTACTGATAGACCTAACCGTTAGAAGTTACTGATACACCGCACCGTTAGAGGTTACTAATAGACCTCACCGTTAGAGGTTACCGATAGACCTCACCGTTCTGGAAACACTATACACCTACTGTTCTGGAAACACTATTCAAATCCACCATTATAAGGTCACTATAAAAACCTCACCATTCTGGAAACACTATTCAATTCCACCGTTAGAAGGTCACTGTTAGAACCTCACCGTTCTGGAAACTCTGTTCAAGTCCACCGTTAGAAGGTTACTGTTAGAATCTCGCTGATTTGGAAACACAGTTCAAGTTCACCATTAGAAGGTCACTGTTAGAACCTCACCGTTCTGGAAACACTATTCAAGTCCACCGTTAGAAGGTCACAGTTAGAACCTCAACGATAGAACACTGTTCACTAATCCTCACCGATAGAACACCGTTCACTAAACTTCACCGAGAGAATACTGTTCAGCTACCGTAATTGTTCATAAAACTGGAAACACTGTTCACAGAACAGAAAATTTGGCAGTGTTGGGGATAAGTCACCTTGACCTCCCTGAACACCTCCAACACCACAATTTAAAATTAATGGACCAGAGAGGGCCGAGCCATTACATTTTTCATGTCTTTTTTTGTCTTCTATATGTGGTCTTATAAAATTGATCATGGTTCCCCCAAATGAATAATGTAAATCATGATATAAAAAAAAATATTTTTAAAATATATGTATTTATATGAATCCAGAAATGATATAGACAGAAAATTTAATACAATGTACATGGGAACAATTTGTCATATGTACTAATGAATGCTATTTACATTTTCTCAAAATATGAAATGAATGAAATGTAAAAAATATATACATATTGAAAAATCATTGATTTATAATATATGTGGAAAATTTTTATTTAAACCTTTACATATTACCATCTATATAAATCATGCATGAAGACCGAACCACATCACTTTGGGAGGCGATAATATAATTTTCACATGAATGATGTTATCATTTATACTATGGAATGTTATGTAATAAGTTATATATGATATATAAATTAAATATATAAAATTATATTTAAAATAAAATATAAATTCATTCAATATATCCTTATAATAATCATAGTAAATTTGATATGAAAATAAATCACATCGGTTTGCGAGATGTTAGTCATCTATACACTCGATCAATGTTATTTTATTCCAGAATGGTGGGAGGTAAACAATGATATTAGGTATTATAACCCTATAGATATTATAATATCATTTATATCATTTATAAATATAAAATATATTATTATATCAATTCATAAGAAATACTAATGGATAAAAAGTTGTATCGATTTGCGATACTCTAGTCCGCTACCCAAGCGATCAATGGTTTCATTTCCCTTTTGATGGAAGTGAAGAGGGATATCAATTATTCAGTTAAAATAATAAAATATTTTTAGGTGATACATTTTTTTATTTTGTTTGAAAACATGGATAATAATAGAAGTATTTCGAGGAATAAGTAATATAAAATTTCATATATTAAAACCTTACCATATTTTAAGACAACATCATTAGGATTACATAAAACTGTTATAGATTATCATTATGAACTCATAATTGTAAGAATTATTTTTCGATGGATATAATGAGATATATAGGTATTTATTTTATTATATAAATGGTTGTAACTTTTTTTGGAGATGATTATAGGGATTTAATTTTTTAAGTGGCATGGAAGAGGCATATAGAATTTTAAAAATGAATAATGATTACAAACATTTATAACATGAACAAATGGTGCAATGTTGCAAAATAATAAACCATGAATGTTAAAAGTTATAATTATGTCCAGTAAATTTGTTTTGTAATTGATTCAAGTTCATTTTAACTATTATAATTTTAGGTTAACATCATAATAAAACACTTTTTACCTTAACCGATGTAATTAATTTTAAAAAAAAAATTAATATTATTAAACAAAAAAAATAAAATTATATTCAACAAATTATTTATAAAAAATTTTCTATTTAATTATATGGAATCCATTTTTCCTAATTTTGTTCATATATTTGGAAAAATAAAGTACAATCATAAATTAGATGAAAGACCTGTTTTCCAATCTGATAATTTATAAACGAATAAAAAGATTCTATACCAAAATTAAATAGGAAATTTATCCCATTTATCTATATTGGATGAGTTTATATTTTATTTTAATAACGATAATATTATAAATAGATGAAAAAACATATTCTTTTATGATATTTGACTAAACAGTATTGTTTTTAATTAAAAATCTATATTTTACTCAAAGCTCTGAAATGATCTTCTTTTTGGAAGATTTTGAAACATTAAATAAATAATAATTTTCAATGATCATTTAAAAATTTAAGTTAATTTTTTTAATATATTTTAAAAAATTAGAATTAAAACATTTTAATATTAATTCTTGAAATGATGTAAAACAACTATTTGAGATATAAATTTTTCTTATTAATATCGGATATATTCATATATTATACATAAAAAAAGATAAAAGTTAAAAAAAAATTAGAGACTTCAATATAAATATATTTAATTGAAATAATTCCAAAAAAATTACGCATTAAATTTATTGAGATAAAAACATATTGTTTACATAAATTTTTTATAAGACTTTATTTATCTTATATTCAAATGGATTTATTTAATATGATTTATGATTATATGTCCACATTTAAATTAATTATATATACATATTTAAACCATTTTTTTCATTATATAGTTAATAATATTCATTAACTCTATTATAATAGAAAATTATTACCATTATAATATGTAATAATATTTTTCTTACAATGTCATGTTTTTTAAAAAATCACTGAAACATAAAAAAAATATTTAAACAAATATATATAATTGAAAAAAGTGATATAATATTTGGGTATTATAATATGTCCCACTAATGAAAATGTATCATTCACATTATTCTATCATTCTCAACAATCAAGGGTTTAAAATCTGAATGTCCCGTAAAAGGAAATAACATCATAAAAAGGATTAATAAAACATCCTCTAGAAAAGTGACAATAGGTGTGGAAATATCACGTAGAATAACGCATAACTTGAATTCCATATAAGGGAACATTGGTGGAATGTGAAAATATGGACATTGAAGAGAAAACTAATGCCAAAATTTTGAAGGAGGGTGACATATAACATGACCCATATAGAGTTAATAACCGCAAATTGATAAATTGTTGATAAGTTAAAATACTATTTATTCTTCATAAATTAATGTAAATGTGTTACATTTTATAATTATACCATTTTGAATATTTATTTTCAAGAAAGATCGTTAGAATATATACTTACATTATATCAATAAATTTAATAATAAAAATATCATTCATTATTACTGTTGTGATCAATATAAACATCATCTCTTACTCTTTTATCTAAATATTTCATTTATATGCACTAACAAGAAATAATATCCATAAAAGAATGATATAATTTACTTCTATATCTATTTAATATAAAAAATTCATTTAGGGGTTTTTATAAAATATGAGTAATACATTATATGGTGAAATAATACGTTAATATATAATTCCAAATATAATGTTCCTATTAAACAAGTATATAAATGATTTTATGTAATTAAATTATATGATTCAATCATTATAAAAAATGTTTCTAAATTTTTCATATTCAATTTTCAATTAATACCCAATATATCCTGAACTGGACCAGAATGGATTCTTTCTAAATAATTAATTTCATTGGTCATATATTATCTTATATATTTTAAATTTCCATAATTACAATTATAATTCAATGAAATAAATCATGTAGCCTCATTACATAAATTAGAAAATAAATTATTATTCATTTTTAATTAATCAAAAAATTATTTATACTACATAAATGGTAACATAAACCACATTTTAATAAAATCATTAATTAGTAATAATGTTATCAACACATTCCAATTTCATCTATCTATTTCAATCTACACAATACCAAAACTAAGCACATTTAATCAAAATCAAGGACATATTATTAGACATATTCCCTTAATAATATGTTTTCCATAAAACATCACAATGGATTTAATTATATTTTATATGACATCAATATTATTGATAAAATTATTTCAAAATAAAAATTTAAACATTATAATGAAAATTTTAAATATATTTAATGTTTTATATAACACGATTATTGATTTTACATACTTAAATACTTCATTTAGTCCATATCATTCTTAAATCATCAACTTGATTTCACCACCACATTTAATAAAAACTCAATGACTTGATATGTTATATATTTCACCATATCATCAACAACAATCATTTACAGTTAACACCTTTTGGTGCCTCTTTTTGAGATTTCTCCCATGGGAACTAATTTTAATAATTATATTTTATTTAGAATTTATAATATTAATTATAGAAGATTCCATATGGATACTTGTACACTACTCTATTTTCATAACTGATCTTTTAATTTTTCTACAGAAATCACAATCACTTTGGTATTTTTTTCCCCACATAATATTTTTTATTATTCGATTATGCAGTTACATAGTGTGTTTCATCCCATCTTATTGACATATAAGAAAATAAATCTTCTATCATCCAAGATCTCCTCAACCTAAAATCACATAAACATCATTCCTTATATACAATGGTGACTCATTGTGTTTTTCAATGTATATGTTGTTAATCATATATTATTATTACTTATTATTTATAATCAAAATGTCTTTAAATAAATTAAACATTCAATTTTGTTTCAAATGAAGAAATTTGTATTCATATTAAATGTTAACCATGTTCCATTTTATCGTTATCCATGAATGAAACTAACAATTATAGAGTCAGCAAAAAAATCATATTGGAAAACAAAATAATAATTAAATGTAAATTATCATATTTCAAGATAGTGATATATATTTTTCAATTAATGAAAACATTCGATTCACATAGTTTATTCTTGGTAAATATTCAAATCATTCATGATGTTTCATAAATATAATTTTAATTCATAAAGAATATCCCCTAATACTATCAAAAATTGTTCACAAAATGGAATTCTATCTTGTATTAGGTAATGCTTGAGTTAATATAAATGATCATTTTCCAGAATTATTACCCATGTGTAAATCTATTCCAATTCCACATCATCAAGTACTGTCAATGAAGATATTTATGTACTATGAAATTATCACGATATCCTTGAAAAATATTACCTAATTTCATCTCAAATATAAACATATCCTTGTTATTTTCATTACAAATATCCCTTTGGATCTCACAATGGGTTTCTAATCCTACATTAAATGGGAAAACTAAACTTGTCCTCTCATGTCTATATAAATGAACATGGATTATTATAAATCTATGTTACATATCAGAAGAGTTATTTTCTTTATGTTACAAAAACACAATCCCAAGTATATTAAAGGTATGTGCTTTGGAGTCATTGAAACATAAAAAACTGGTCTAAAATATTTCCACACTACCTCCCTCTTTATTCATCATAACTCTAATAATTATTATAGATATATAAATTATTACCAATTATTATAAATTTGAGAAAATAAACAAAATAAATGGTGTTCTCAAATTCCCAGAAAGTTTATACTAGGGGATTATATAAAAATAATATCAGTAAAATCGTACAATAATATGAGTATAACTTATGAAAACCCTATCATGTATATAAAAGATCGAAATATTGTGTCATTCATTGAATATTAGTATTTCCTAATAAATTATTTATAATGAAATTATGAATATAATCCTTGAAATCATAAAATTTAAATATAACATGTTAATGTGTCATAAAAATAATCATGATCGAAATTATGTTGAGGATACCCACCAAGACATTCAAAACATGATAGTCACGATCTAACCACTGGTGTATCAGTATGAGGATTGAGATAGACTCCTTTATAAGATATTGGTTGGTTTCATAAAACCTCTCATCAACCCACTATGTTCATATAACAAAAATCATTAACAAATTTGTTTTACTGAGATATAGGTCCTACCCAACACATAAAGTATGCATTTTGTTCAACAAGATAATAAAAAATAACATATAGAAATGTATAAAATGAATATATTTTGTTAAAAATTTCATCATATCATAACCCATTATTATGAATAATAATTTTTATATATTTTCCAACATAAAAAAAACATCTATATAAAGACAGTAATTAGTATCATCATTTCAATTCAAAAATGAATCACAATGAACATCGATTGATTTTATCTTAGATATAATTATTTTAATGAATCTAAAAAATTTTCCTTTAGAAAATAGAACTAAAATATTGGGAAAAAAATTTAGAACATAAAACATATTTGAATTAAATTTATTGGAATAAAAAATTGAATCATAGAAATGATATACTAAAGAACTCAATGGTCTAGTTTCCCGGATATGTTGTATATATTTTAACAATAATTCGTTTCTCAAATTTTTAAGGACAAATTATCAATGTTTTTAAACCAACACAAATAGTAATTTTAATGAAATTTAAAAATATTTCAATAATCAAAAAATGTATTCCAAAAATAGAACAGGATCATTACAAATTTTATGAAAACATTTTTAGAAAGAATGAATTCTGGATGATAATTGGAGTTCAAAAGTATATTATTATAATGCATGTTTCTAATATAAAAATTCCATTAGAATTATTATTACATAAGTAGAATAATTATAAGGTAAAGTGTGTATTATTTAGTAATAAACATAAGACAATAAAATTAATTTGTTTATTTACATATATATAATATGATTTCATTATCAAAATTATAACAAAAAATCTAGATTATGGGTTAGATTATATCATAAATTCATTATCACATTTGGAAACAATGAATAATAAGAAACATAAAGTAATAATAATAAATGAAATAAAAAATATCATGTAAAAATAAATTCTAGATATAAATTATAATATATGATATATATATTCCTCAGTAATGAACATAGATTCATTGAATATCAAATATATCGACAATGTCAAATTTAGAAAAAAAAATATCTAACTACATTGGTAACATATGAATTGTAAACATAATTACTGGGGGATCTAAGAAATGATATGTAAATTCACAAAATTTAAAACGCATATATTCAGAAAAAAAATTGGGATCTATATAAACCATGAAAAAGAAACACTTGTTGTATATTAATTCTATCTTATAGAAAATAAAACATTGATGAAAACCACTTACATTAATTTAGACATATTTCCTACACAATATTACTGAATTTATATTTACTATTGTTTTATAATAAATCTATCATATAACCAAAATTATATAGATCATACTATATATTATTTATTTGTATCCCTTTATCAACTATTTATTAGAAAAATTTATGTTAAAATTATGTTCCAAGAAAAAATTATATTATTTGTCATGTATATTTTGATTTTTTATCATCATTAATCATAAATTGAAAATGTTTACAATATGTACATAATTTTTAAAATAATAGAAATATAATATATATTTAATATATATAATCTATTTTAATCCATATAATTTATAGATAGAGGATGAAATTCATTGTTCATGGAGATGATATGTTGTACATATGCATGAACACTACTTCAATTTTAACATAATTTGAAATTAAATATGGATAAATAATACATTTAATTTACCGAATAATTTAAAAATAATATATATTACTTAATTTTATTTTTTTATGTACTGATTACCTACCATATAATGCATACCTAATTAATGAATAACAATGCATCATGAGGCGATAGTCAACCAACACATGAATTATATTATTATGTCTACGAATTAATGGAATGTAAGATGGTATATTTCATATATATATATATATATATATTATAATGTTTAAATTATGTCATAAATATCTTATATATTCAATTAATCAATCCTTATTAACATAAAGATAATTAAAATGAAAAATTAATCATATCATTCCACCATACACACGGGTGAGGTTATTATATTCAACATGTTTAGTGGTAAGAAGAGAGAAGTATATTTATTATTATTTCAGTATAATGATTTCATAAATATTATATATAAATATATATAAATATGAAATACATCATTATATCCATCCATTATGGGTGGTGATGGAAAATGGTTAATATCGTTTTGTAAGGCGTTAGTCTGTCATACACATGATGAACTGTTTTGTTTCCCATTTGATGGATGTGGATTTAGATATAAGTTATTCCATTAAAATAATAAAATATATTTATATGGGGGATAGTTATATTTTTATACAATCCTAAATTACAAATATATAATTGAGTAAGTAGGATACGTATGACAAAAATCTATAGATTAAAACTATACGATTTCCTCAGAAAACCTTTTTAGGTTTAACCTAATGATAAAAATTACATTGTTTAAGAAATAAAAATTTCCTCTAGGGTGTAGGGAGATATATATGGAATTTATTTTATTTTTCATCATATGAGCCTATTGATCTTTAAAATTTTAAGGGGTGAATATATGGGGTTCTGTTTTAAAATTGGGGGAGAAGTGTAAAAACCCTAATTTCTGGTATGTAACCCTTTCTTGATGCTTTTAATGGTTTTATAGTTAAGGGTGATGGATGGGAGAGTCTGGAGAAATTTAAATGATATTTTAGGCAAAGCGGAAGTCCCACTGGCAGTACACGGGTTGTCTAAATCGTGCGGCCAAACCGTGCGTAGTGTGCCCATGAGGCAGTAGCTTCAACACAGGCGGCGCATAGGTTTTCTAACCGTGATGAAAAACCATGCATGTAGTGTCTTTCGATGCAGTGGTTAACACACGGTTAGCGCACTATTCGTCTAACCGTGTGAGCAAACTGTGCGGCCACTTATGTGAGATCCTATAAAGGTGTATCTCACGCATTTTTGCCTCTAAGTGGCTCGTTTTTCCTCCTAAGAGGTCCTAACTTGGGATTTGTCTTATCCTAAGGTAAGAGAAGGTTCTCCCATTTTTCTAGAGGCGATCTGAAGGCTTCTCTTGGTGAATCGAATCCAGATTCATGAGGTACGTGATAGTTCTTCATAATAATAATAATAATACTTTTTATTTATATGAAACAAGTACAAAGTCAAAGCAACCTGACACCCAAAACCAAAACCAAGCCAAAACCCCAACCAAAACCAAAACTAAACCAAAACCAAAACCAAAACCAAAGAAGGACAATCAAGGAGGTCTGAAGAAGTGAAGACCAAGAGTTTCCCCGATATCGATGTCCACGCTGCCTGAAAGAAGGTATCCAAGGGAATTAAAAACGAAGAGGGGGGGATGGGGGTCACCCTAGAGGCCAAGAAGTTAGCAAGCTGATTACCCTCGCGCCATGTGTGGAGAATATCGGTGTCACTGGGAAGAAGGGCCTTACAGTTTCGTATGATATAGGTCATCTTCCAAGGGGGATTGATGTCACCTTTGAGTGAGCTCCAAATGATCTTCGAGTCTATCTCCACTGTAGTCAAGGGGAGATCCCTCGAGGAGAAAAGATCTAAGCCGCTGAGCATGGCCTTGGCCTCTGCCACCAAAGGGTCACCAGCTCAGTAGGAGGAGTAGAAAGCAAGGATAACGGATCCAAATGAATCCCGAACAGCCCCTCCTCCTCTCATGCCCCCCTGGCCGCATGCCCTGTCAGTGTTGATCTTTATCCCGTGAGGAGGAGGGTGCCATATTACCCAAGAACCAGGCCTATAAGGAGGTGGGGGACTCCATGAGTGTAGAGCGCTAGAGTAGTGACTGAGGGAGGGCATTGCCTTGTTATGCTTGGGAAGCGAGGCCAGCTCGGAAATTAACATCCTGGTCCGGAGGATCAAACCATGGGAAGAGGGGAGGGTCCCGTGGTGCCTCACATGGTTTCGTGCCTTCTAAATGCTCCAAAATCCAGCAGCAAGAATAACTGAACGAGCATCCTCCTCGTGTTTTCTAGAAGCACTACATTACCAGTGCAGGAAGTGCTCCAAAAACGAGGGAATCATCCCTGAAAACGCCATATGCTCCCCCAAGGCAGGCCACAATTGACCAGCCCAGTCATTCGTTCATGATCGGTTTCTTAGATCTACTTTGATCTACTTATTCTCTTCGCTCGGTCTCTTAGATCTACACCTTTTATGGTTAGATATAAGTGTTTGGATTCCAAATATGATGATATTTGGTCTTGATCATTCTAGGATAAGTGATCTAAGGAAGGTTTTTGAGGAATCAACCATGTTTTCTTGTGTGTTCTCCATTTGTTAGGGTTTTCGACAAAACCATTGATGTTGGTGGCTTCACTCTTGACTCATCTTGTTATAATTAATTGGCTTAGTTTCAAATTGGTTTGTTTGAATGGATTTGATTGTGAAAATCATGGAATAAACCGTCTTTTGTGATGATTTATGGTTTTGATGAAATTGTGAAATCATGGGGAATTGTTATGCAAAGTGAATTGTCTTATTGCATTTAAAATGTTGATTTTAAATTATGTATTTTCTGAAATCGTAAATGGTTTGATGAAAAATTAGTTTTCAATAAAGAGGGTGTTTTATTGAAATGAGTTGAGATTAAAATGACATTGATGGAATTGGTTTTCAATAAAAATGAACTTTTACTAAAATGGTTTGAATTGGTTGAACACACATGTTAGTTTGCATGATGGCTATGTGTGTTGAAGGTTATGTGGTACAGATATGGTTTACAAGTCTCCACCATTAGTGTTCTGATGGATAAGGGTTAGGTCTCTCCCCCATCAAACTTTCATATTGCATTCAGGATGGATAAATGTTAGTGGTCTCCCCCATTAGTGTTTGGATGGATAATGGTTAGGGCTCTCCCCAGTCAACCAGTCATATGTATTTGGGTTGGATAAGGTTAATATGTCTCCACCATCCTGTTTGGGATGGATAAGGTTTAGTGCTTCTCCCCTCTTCCCGGTAGCATTCGTGGTTAGTTGTATTGGTTTTTGTAATGGATGGGTATGCTAAAAAGGAATGTTTGTGAAATGGATCTAAATCTTGGTTGGTTATTTTTCTGGAAAATAACATGCTTGAAAATTGGTTTAAAATTCTCTTGGAATTCCTTTGGTAATGAATGGTTTTAGAACCTTGTTTATATTCAGTTATAAACTACTTTTGAGAAAATATTTTATATAAATTGTTTTTATATAAATGTTTATAACATTTCTATCCTAGTGGCGTGAGTAGGAAAGTCATTGGGGAAACCCACTGAGTTTTATACTCACCCCTGCTTTGGCACTTTGGTGATTTTGCAGATGTTGTATTCTGGGACACATGTAAAGGTAATGCATTTTATTGATAGTGGCTCGTGGTGATGTGTGGGAAATGTTGTAGAGCTTGAAGCTTGTGGAGCATGGAGTCGTGGTGTCTTTTGAGAGTCTTTAGTTGTTCATTTTCTATGTACCATGATGATTAGTTTGGTATTTCTTTGTTCTTTATTTGATGTGGTTTGACAGAATGAAGTTGTTTAGTGGTCTTTCTTATGTTCATGCATCATATAGTGAATGTTTGGTTATGATGGGTTGGTTTATGGGTTATTTATTAAAGGGTAAATTATCCCCCAACTTATATTTGAAACCCTTCATCTTTTATTATCAGCCTTTGTCTTCTTGGGTATATCGCTGAAGTCCTATTAATGACTCGTTGTACTCTCAGGCCAATGCGAATCGGCGGGTCATAACAAATGGTATAAGAGTATTCTTCCTTTCCTAATAAGTAGTCATAGATGTTCTTGGACTTGGAGTTGAATTTCATTCTTGTCTATTCCTTGGGTCGTAATATTATATAAGTGTATGATTGTCTGAACTTGAAATGTATAGCATAAAAGGATGTAGCTAACCAGATTATGCTGAACTTCAAGTTACCAGGGTGTTGGGTGAATAAGTGTTTTGGAAACACTTCTAGAATGTTGGGAAATATAATTGTCATGGGTTTTGCCAATGAGATTATCATGACATGCATTTTGGAGGAATGATTTCCCACTAGGATTTCATATCTCATTGTGAGGAATGAGTAAAAGTTTGATGCAGTGTGTGAATTTTCGAAAAATATAGAAATTGTTTTCAAGTAAAAGATTTTGAAAATATGTTATTTTTTGTATTTTGAAAATGTACTGATTTTAAAGGGACTGAGGAATGTTTTCAAAAATGTTTAAGCAAGGGAAAAATTTTGTTTTGAAAAAAGATGTTGTGATAGATGATGTGATATATTTTAAAATGATAAGCCATCAGTTTCTAGAGAGTGAGATTGACAGAGTTTGTTGTTGGTTTAGAAAATGGCACCTGATAGGCATCGTTGGAACAAACCCGAAGAGGCTACAGAGAACGTGGTTTCACCAGAACCACGTGGGAACCAAGAGCTGGTTCAGAGTATTGTCTAAGCTTTTCCTGATGTGGATACAAGGGAATAGGAGGAATGAACCATGGTATATGGATCATACCATCCAGTTCATGAAGCTGAATCCTATGAACATTCATGGTTATACTGAACTCGAGAAGGCGGAGGTGTGGCTAAGTAGGATGAATCGTATCTTCGATTTCATCGACACACCAGTAGAGCTGAATGTAATTATGGTGATGAATATTATTGAGGATCTTTCATGTCAGTGGTGGGATTTAGTGGTGCATGATAAGTTAAATAAAGGCCTTACTTGGGAGTATTTTGAAGAATTTTTCAACAAACAATTCTATCCTCACAAGTTCAAGATCCAGAAAATGATAGACGTATCAGCTTGAAACAGGAGACTCTCTCTGTCACAGACTATGCGGATAAATTAATGAATTTATTTTGTTTTTTCACCAGAGTTCACAGGAAGTGCATCGTTGAAGGAATGCATCTTGGAATCAAGGTTAAAGAAACAGATTTGATCTAAGATTGTCGTGCTCTATATTATGGATTATACAAAGATGGTGAATAGAGAGACTGTTGCTTAACATGATATATCAGGATCAATTGGAGGAGGAATGATGATACCTATAGGAAATGGTGGGAACTCAACCTCTGAAAATAATATTAAAAGGGACACCTATTTTGACGGTGCAAGTGGAAATCACTATATGACAGCGGGATCAGTGAACCTTCCTCCACGACCCCAGAGCAATGTAGGTTGTTTTAAATTTGGTTCACTTGACCACAAAATGGGAGATTGTACGGCACAACCTAGAGCCTATCACAATTTCTGGTAGATTGGGCATCTACAATGCTATTGTAGGAATTCACCGAGGTTGTGTGTGTGTGACACCCCTCAGGTGTCGCAAGCATCAAATGCTTCGACAGGATGTGTACAACAGAATCAGTCTCGTCAACATAATAAAGCTATCCATTGTGATTCTCGAAACACCATGACTCCTCAACTAGGGAAATATCAGCAAGGCAACAAGATGAATAGTGTAGCGATGAAGCAATTGTATGGAGCTGAGCAGATGATGGTTGATGATCGGGTTAGGCCATATATGATGAGAGGTATAATTCTTTTGAAATATACCCTTGTGGAAGTGATCTTTGATAATGGTGTATCGCATTAATTAATTGCTTCTCATGTTGTTGACTTTCTATGTTTAAAACTGGAAATGATGCCTTCTATTTTGAAACTAAAAACTCTTCTTGGTGAAAGATAATTTCAAGAAATTGTGTGTAGATCATGTGTTATAACTATTGATGGAGATGAGTTAAAATGGGACTTCTCGATGTTGGACATGGATGTCTATGATTTAATCCTGGGTATGGATTGGTTGACAATGTTTATAACTCATATCGACTGTTATAGGAGAACGGTTAGTCTCATGATTGAGTACAGCATCAACCATTTCATTAGGGGAGATAGGATGGTAAAGAATGGTGAAAATAACTTGTTGTAACCTATAGTGGGAATGATCTCTTAACAACTAGCCGTGTTGTCCTTGGAATTAATGGAAGAGATTGAGGAAAACAGTTTTCCAGCTGCTATGGATCAGTTTCCATATTTCTTTCTGAATAACTTATCAGGGTTACCACCTCTAAGAGAAGTGGATTTTATGATTGTTCTCCTTCGGGGGACCAACACTATTTCCATTCCATCTTATAGGATGACACCAATAGAGTTAAGGGAATGGAATGTGCAGTTAGAGGAGCTGGAAATCAAGGGTTTCATTCGACCAAGTACTTCTCCAGGGGTAGCACTAGTGTTTTTTGTGAAGAAAGAAGATGGAACCCTTCATCTGTGTGTTGATTATTATAAGCTTAACCAAGTTATGATAAAGAATAGATATCCACTTACACACATTGATGATCTATTAAATCAATTAAGGGGAGCTTATTGGTTCTCCAAGATTGACTTGCGATCAGGATATCACTAATTTAAAGTTCCAAAGGAGGATATTCCAAAGACAAATTTCAGAATTAGATATGTCCACAAAAAAATTTTAGTCATGCCTTTCAGTCTAACAAATGCACCAGCTATCTTCAAGGCTTTAATGAATCGGATATTTCAGTGATATCTGGATTCTTTTGTAGTGGTATTTGTGGATGATATTTTTTTTATTCAAAAGCAAGGGCTGATCATGAGGTTCAACTAGAAACAGTGTTACAAATCATGAGGGATCATCGTTTGTATGCCAAATTATTAAATTGTAATTTTTAGATATGGGAAGTACATTTCCTTAGCCATGCAATTTCCGATAAAGGCATTTTTGTTGACACTAAAAAGATAGAAGTCGCTAACTCTTGGAAACCACCGAAAAATGTGTTCGAGATACGCAGTTTTCTTGGTCTAGATGGTTACTACCAACACTTACTGTATGACTTTTCACCACGAGCTTGAGAAATGACAGCTCTGACTAAGAAGAATGCTCTCATCCAATGGACGGATGAATGCCAGAAATCCTTTCAGGAGCTGAATGTTCGACTTAAATTGGCTCCTATCTTGATCTCTCCAGAATTAGGAAACGGATATGTGGTGTATTATGATGCTTCAGTATCAGGTTTGGGTTGTGTTCTCATGCAAAGAGATCATGTGGTTGCCTATGGTTCTTGTAATTTGGGGGCGCATGAGAAAAATTACCGAACACATGATTTGGATTTGGATGCAGTTGTCCTTGCTTTGAAAACATAGAGACATTGTCTCTTTGTTGATAAATTTAATATGTTTACGGATCACAAAAGCTTGAATCACATTTTATCGCAGTAATATTTGATCCTAAGGAAAAGGAGGTGGATGGAGTATCTCTAAATGTTTGACATTGACTTGATGTACACACCCGGGAAAGGAAATTCGATGGCAGATGCATTGAGTAGAAAGTCATATGCTCAGTTTTCGAAATAAGCATCAAATGAATGGAAGTTGATGTCAGTCTTAGTAGACGTGCATGTGGAATGTGAATACAGAGGTGATGTTGTTTTTTTCTTTTCAGCTACACATGTTCCTGATTTAGTAATGTTTATCAATGATGTACAAACATCAGATGCAGAATGTCTGGTTGTAAGTTCAAAACTCAATGGTGGGGAGACCATTGATTGCTGGAAACTTGATGGGGGTTCAGTTTTGTGTTTCAGAGATCAGATGGTTGTAACTATGGGTTTTTGGGAACAACTCCTTCATGCTTACCACCATTCAAGATGGGCTATACATCTAGGTACAAAGAAGTTGTATAAGGTGTTGAAGGTGTAGTTTTGGTAGAGCAGCATGAAAAGGAAGGTGGTTGAGTTTGTCTCATGGAGATTAACATGTCAAAAGGTTAAATCAGAGTATCAGAGACTAGCTAGTATGTTACAATCAATGCCCATCCCAATGTGGAAATAGGTTCAAATAACAATGTATTTTGTTATAGGTCTTTTAGGAACAGTCCAGAAACATGATGCCATTTGGTTGATAGTGGATCGTCTAACCATGTCGGCCCATTTTGTCCCTATTCATGAATCCCATATGGTGGAAGATATTTGAAAAATCTATATCCAAGAAGTGGTAAAGAGGCATGGTGTACCAGTGTCTATAGTCTCAGATAGAGATCCTAATGCCACATATTGTTTCTAGAAATCATTATAGCATTCCCTCAAAACTCGGATGACTATGACACGACGTATCATCCTCAGACGGATGGGAAATCCGAGTGGACGATACAAACATTGAAAGATATATTTCCGAATTGTGTAATGGATTTTTATGGCTCGTGGGATGAGCATATACTCTTAGTGGAGTTCTCATAAAATTATATCTTTCAAGCCTCAATACACATGGATCCATTTGAAGAATTGTATGGGCATCCTCGTCGTTCTCCACTATGTTGGGTGGAAACTGGTGAAACATCATGTGTTTGACTAAGCCTCATCCACGAAAAAATAGATAAGTTCTAGTTGATTAGAATGAATATGGAGACGACTCAGAGTCATCAAAAATCTTATACAGATCATCGTCAAAGACCGTTGTCGTTCGTTGTGGGTGATCATCTCTTATTGAGGATCTCTATAGTGGTAAAAACATGACTATTTATTTACAATATAATTTTAGTTGAAATTACTATCCAAAATTTTATCATTATATTTATCAGGGATAAACATTTCTACATCCATATAATATATTTTCTAGAAAAGAGATTACATTCATATTTGAGTAGTTTTTTAATTTTCTATTATAATTACATGGACACTAAAGAATTAATTTTCTATAAATTTATAATGCTTTTATATCACAAATATAGATTATCTTAATCATCCCTTTCATTATAATATCAATCTGAAAACAATTATATTATGAAATTATATTTTCTGGTTATATCATGTTTCATTAAAATTCATTGTTGTGTTTAACACAATATGTTGAAAGAATTAAATTTATTTGAAGTGAATTTTTCAAAAAATCAGTAGATGTTAAAATATCATCAATAATTATTTTAATGTAAAATATAAATTCATCATCATGAGGATGATAATTTATTTTTGATATAAATACAATAAATAATTTTTCTAAAAATGTTGAATACTTTATCATATGGATGTCTTGAACATCCAATGATATAAATTTCCATTCCAATTATCTTCTAATTAGCATATAGGGAGATACAATTGGTGATCTATAGAGGAATCATGTATCAATTTTCCAATCCTGAATAAAATTGATTTTATTTCCCATTTGAAAAATGAAATATCATACTGTATGTTGTCAAATATTTCCCTATATATTGTGATGTTTTTTATACCAATTATTTTTTAAAATATAATTCAATAATATAATTGTAATGTTGGTATAAAGGGATTATATTTATCATAATAGAGGATTCTTGATATTTCAGAACATTAATATGAATCCAATTTGGATTATCAGTAAGGAAAACCATTCATGTAGTATTAGGTGATTGTTCTATGTTTTGAGAAAACATGCATGACAAAAAGATGTTTATGCATATAAAATAATATTATATATTCAATAAAATTGTTTTTTGAAAAAATTTAAAAGATATGATTCCATTTTTCAACACAAAAATATACACTATTATCATCTAATCATAACCTATCTTTTTCATCCATTTTGAGAAATGTTCTATTTATGTTTTGTGAATTAGTATACATAGTTGCCTATATACCTATATTTAAAGAATTTAACATCAGTAAAGTGTAAAATTTCTCTGAATTAATTGGATTTACGGACATGTTCCCATGAATTAAATAAACTAAAAGTCCTCATGTGTTTTATAAAATACTTTTTAATAATTATAAAAACAAATTTTTCATTATTCCTTATTTACATGCATTTCATTCCTTTATTCTCAGTGGATATATGTATCTAAATATATTAACTAAATAAAAAATTCAGGTAGAATTATATATTATTAATTTAACTTAGAACAATATAATTATATAATTAATACTTATAAGATACTAACTACAATCAATGTATGAACATTATCTGATCAATGAAATAATCAATCATGTTTTCTGGTCCAATATATTTTGAATAGTATATCTCCATATATTTGTTATGATAAAAATATAATTAAATGAATTAATCCCCATTCTAACTATTATTTAGAAATTTTATTTAAATTTTATCAATTCACTCAATAGGTTTACCTTTTTCATATAATATTTCCTTAAATGTCAAAAATTGTATACACCTTTTATCAACTTATACTATATTGTCTTATTTAGTTACTACAATTTATCCACACATTGATTTTGAAGATATATACTTGGGATAACCTTTCTTCAGTCATTACTTTTTCTAGTTCGAAATATCATTAATAGAGATACATAAAATTTAGGAACTACCAACATATTAATAATTCCATTGAACAATAGATGCAATTTTTACATGATTATTTTAATATAGTCCCACAAAATTGTGAATTGTTAATTTTCACTATACATGTTTGGTTATTTTCTCTATCATGTTTAAACAAACATGATATGATAATGATATAATAATATCTAAATACAAACTCATTCAATTTTTATGGAATATCATTCTTAGAAAAACAAGACTATTTACATGGTTCACATTCCTTCAATAAGTCAAAACATATATATAAGGGAATACACATAACAAGGTCATGATATTCAATTGACTAAAAAATATATATTTGTTTTTATATGGAAAAAACTATATATCCTATATTTGGATTCCTTATTAATATTTATAACATACAATGTTCTAATAAATAATGACCAAATGGTTTCTACTAAACAATACCTTATTCCACTAGTTATAAGTATGAGTTCAAAAACTATAAACCAAAACATATTTCAAGGTTTGGGTATATAATACTATATTCTTCTGAATGATCACATTCCATAATAATAATTTAATAATATATACATACATATTTCTCACATTATCATTGAGAACATAATTAATAATAAAATTGTAAATACTAGATTGGGAGGAACAACTTAAATCATGTGACTGTAATTATGGATAAAATTCAATAAGTTTGGAAATATCGTATGATAATATAAAAATGGAATTTTGGAGAAGTTTCTAGGTCATTTAGAATCAAAATAATATATATTAATCACTAAGTAATCACATTTTTACCTTAATCATTATAATTAATTTTAATTACATTCACTAATAATTATAGAAAAATATTACATTATTAGAATGTATAAATAATGAAGGCCCCAATCTTATAATAAATTTATTGAAAATAAAATAAAAGGAGTGGACAAAATTAATTTAAATTTAATCCCCCACATGGAGATACAATGTAGCTTTTTATTCCCAAAATTGTCCAAAATGTGGCTATTTTTTTATCTATATTCAAATTAAAATTATTTCCAAAGGCATAAATTGGTATAATTTAATTAAAATTTCTTTATTTATAATTGAAAACCAAATAAAAATATTATTAATCTATATAAAAAATTTGAACTAATATGATGTTTTAAAAAAAATCATTGTTATATAATATTCATAAAAATATGGCAACTCTCGGAAAAATAAAAAAAATAAATCCAATGTAAATTTTTATATCTTATACTCAATAATGAAGTTTATTTTGAATTTAAAAATTAAAAATATTTCAAAATTTATTTTTAAAAAAAAAATCAACTAAATGTAACTAAAACCACTTTATAGAATTAATGAAATTTTATGAATTAAACCAGATTTATTAATATATTATTCCAATAAAATATATTCGACGAATATAAAAATATATATAAACATATATAAAGAAAAAAAATTTCTCAATTCATTCTCACTGATACAAATGTTATGAAGTAACTGCTAAATGAAATAAAAATAACAACAATATATTATTCTTTGGCATCACTCAATATCTTCAATAACACAAGAATTTGGATAAAATCATTATATATTATCCTGATTGAACCTTAAAATTGAATTAATTTTAGTGTAAAATTATAATTTAATTCACAAATATTAACAAATATGAAAAAAAAATTCTATAATTACCTGGAATGTTACATCCTTCCCCCATTTGGAATTTAATCCTCATAATTTTAATAACTTATTAGAAAAGTGGAGATATGTTTCATGAATTTATTTTTAAGATTAAAATGTTGCAACAAAAAATGGGTTTTACATAAAATCTTATCCCAAGGAATCAAAAATTTCTGAAACACTTTTTATCACCTATCAATATCCAGAACTAGTTATTCTTCATAATAAAATGTCTCTTCCAAATGAACTACCTTTGGAGAAAAGTTTTGAGATGAATCTTGTAAATAATTACAAAATATTTAAAAATGAAAATTTTTGTGTTCCTAGGATAATGTTGTAGGTAAATACAGTGAATAGAAAAATCCAAATTTCATTATAATTTCATATGGTAGAATGAACAATGGACTCTGCTTCCCATTTATACCAAAATGAATCACAGTTTTCAATAGTGAATCATTTAAAAATACATGATCATGTAAATTTAAGGAAATATATTATCTTTAGTTATTCGCATAAATGTTTATCCTTCTGTGACCTATCTCTATGTGTCACTCATTAAATGGAACATTTTTTGTTTAATCATTTACCAACTCTAGTCCCATTGACTTTATTTCTCTTACATTATTGAAAAACCCCATTATTTGACACCTCTTTTTATATAACATTTTAATAGCTTCCATATATATATAGAAAATTAAAATATTTTATTACAAGAAAACTACATCAATGAAACAATTTTACCTCCTATTCCTAAATAATAAATTTATACAGAATGAAAACTATATTCCCATGTTTGAATCTGCCTCTCAAATTGTCTATCATATTGATGAAGAACCTTTGTACAAAAATTAAATTTTCTAGGTAATCAATGTTATTGTCCTTTTAAAAAATTTGGATTATTCCTAGGATCGTGGTATGAAACAATTCGTCGATATACTAAATGTAACAACATAATAACATTTAAATATTTTAAATAATGATGATCTATAACATTTTTTATTGAATGGTATAGAAATTTTTTGATTTAGTTAACTAATCAACAACTTTATAGATCCCAATATTACCTTGGTAATTTTTTTAATCCTACCATGAATTCCATTTATATATTTTCCCACTTCTACTACAGCACAAAAATGTGTAGAAGCATCCCCTTTGGTAACATCCATTATACTCTGATGTATTATCAAGTCAAGCACATCATGTTAATTATAGCTATGCCAATTGTTACTCCATCTCACCAATAATACTAATAAGGGCCTCTATACAACATTGTGCTTGCTAGAATAATGGAAAACATAGAAGATTAAGCTTCAAAAAACAATGCTTTCCTCATATATTAATTACAAGGAACACATAATATTTTTTCAAATAATAATTAACTGTCTTCCTCAATTTATATGTCACAAAACATAAATGTATTAATGGATTATACCTAATAATGCAATGATTGATTCATATTAGGAGACCCATAAATCATTTCTGAAGTAGTCGACTATAAAGAAACCTTAAAAATTTAAAATTTCCCTAAATTCGCAACATCTTAGACAAAATTAATCAAATTTTTAACTATAGTGTCACATTCATAATATAATTTGGTTAATGAAGAATCATTTTTTCATCTCATAGTATCAACCAACTTGTTTAAATTTCTAGGATGTTATTGAATCATGAAAAAATTATCTTTGATATGTTCCATCCATTTATCTATCACATATTCAATTATTTCTAAGTCAATATATTATTAAATCAACATTGAGTATTACATATTTTCCAAATAAATCAATAAAATGATTCCTCCAAATAGTTATATAAAAAATAATAATATCTAACTCCATATCATTTTCAGGTTAATTTAACTCATGAGATTTCAACATTTGTGATGTGATTGAAATTAATTTTTATTTTTAAATATGGATACAACAATTTCCATTCAATGAAGAATCGTTATAGATAAAATTTTTACAATTTCTAGATATTGGGTCCAAAATAAGATCATTTTCCAATCTTATATTCAGTTTCTAGTAATAAACATCACATTATAATTTACATCTAAACCTTATACCCATTCAAGGTATCATTTTTCAGGGTATGGATAACTGATAATTATTATTAATAAACTATCGTTAATTACATGATAATTTAAGAAAAATATGAACCTTTGTGTCTTGGTTATGACATGGTACGAATTCATCAACATTGGTTATTGAAGGGTTGAGGGGATTATATATTTATTTACAATATGTTAGTGGAATGAAATTATTTTCAAATGAAATAAAATCATAACAATAAATCTATATTTTTTCTTTTTATTTTGAGTTCTTAAAAATAATCCATGTTTTCCTTTCTTATTCCCCATGAATTTTAAATATTCCAAAATATCATCTTAAACACTACCAATAAACTAATCCTAGGACCAATACTGTATTTTATTGATACTAATTACAAATAATGTTTTTATTACTCGATAACTCAATGGGAATAAATAAAAACTCATTATTCTATTATCTCATAGAAAACATTTTCATTGTAATAACATCCGCCATCACCTTCAGTTGATGTTACCCTAACCTCAAATCAATCATTGAAATGCACTAATCACCATATATCCATTAAAAACTAATATGAAAAAAGATATATATTTTATTAATAGTTATTTATGAAAGGATATATTATCAGTGAAAATTATTTTATAAACATCATTCTTATAATCAAATAGAATGGGTGAACTCTATATTGAAGAGATAGAACTAATGAAGAATTTATAAATAAATTATTTGATCAATTTATTCAATTCAACTAGTTCAACATGACCTATTCTATTATAGGTTTCATAAAAAATCTTATCAACATGAACTAAATTATTAGAAAATTAAAATTTCTCTTCAGGAACACCATTAAGAAAATAATCTCGAAAAAACATTTGTAAATTCAATCATTACTGGGATGTCACTAATATAATCTATTTCTTTCATTACAATAACATGAGAATTATAACATTTAATACCATATATCATCAATATTCAGGCCTCTTTGTATGTTATAAAATGTACTAAATAATATATTACAACATTCTTAGATTTGGAATATGTTTTAGAATGATAAACTAAAAGACAATCTATACCAAAAATGATATCAAAATCGACTCTGGGTAGCTCAAAATGATTTTTAGGAAATAATTTCCCAAAAATCAAAATTGGAATATTAGTATAAATTATGGGTTTTATAATAATCTAACACATTTTCATATATAAATTTATATCATAGTTTCTTGAGGTGATAATACCAATTTAATTAGAAATTTATCAGAAGTGATATAATTAGATGATACACACTCAAATTTTGTATAACCATAATTTGAATAAACTTATATAATACAGGTCACAACATAATCATATAGAACATTTTAAAATAAAATATTATAAGTAGTTTTTATTCTCCCATTTTCATCCAATCTTGATGTTTTCTAACTCAAATTGTTAAGTCGGGACACACATTTGCATAATAAATTAACACATTGCAACTCAATTATATTACCAATAGAATTTTATTTCTTGCTTATCATATACTTTGATTTCAATATCCATATGACCAAACATACCACATAAAAATAAATTACATGATTTGGAATGTAATTCGACAATATTTTTTAACAACATTTATCAGAAGATATAAAAATATTTTTTCTACGTCCACAATTCATAGATGAATTATTCCCAATTTTCTTCAAAATCAGAGTCATATTCTCCTTATTTTTAGGGTATATCTATTTATTGAAATACTAAATTTATAAATTATTTTCATATATAACATGTTTTTCATATCTATTGAAATCACAAGATGAAAATTCCCTTCAATATATTCTCTTTAATCCTCAATAAAGCTGAATTATTTTACTATTAATACCTCTGTTTGAATTAGGGTTGTTCCTCACCAGTCATGTAACATTTGCTTCATATGATTCTATTGAATAGTATTTTATTTGTCTTAATACCAAAAATTCTATGTCCATCCTATGTTGAATATCATTTTGAAAATATTTCATAAGAAAAATATTTTTATATTCATCCTATTCCAGGACATAAATATCATAACATTGTATGATATTTATAACTATTGACTGCCATAGGTCGACTTCACCTTCAAGACAAAAAATCAAAATATAATTCTGTTGGTGATCAGAACTACTCCTAACATCGTATATCATTTCATGGGATCTAATCTATATTTCGATTAGCATAGGGTTTAATGATCCTCTAAATGATATGGGTTGTTATTGCATACATATTCTCTGCATTCATCATATTCCTATTTTGGAGATCACGTTTCTGTAATTCTTGGAAACCATCCCCATTTATTACAAATGTCAATCGATTCAACACTACAGAAGAAAAATACTCTACACATATTATTCTCATATCAGGATGTTTATTAAGAATTACATTTTCCTCTATGTGTCTTCTTACCAAATCTATCTTGTTTCCTATATGTTAGAACATTCTAAATTAACATTTTATATACCAATATACATGGTAATATTCGAATTCAATAATACATTAACCTAACCATAAGGTAAAATATATTTTGTGAATTCCATTTACAATTCTTTATCATATAATGTTCTCTAAATCAATCATTTATAAAAACTATAAGGGAAAGACCTAATATATTTCATAATATTGAGTATTATATTTTAAATTATATTCTTTCACATTGATTTTGTTTTTAGGTTTACAGTTACAGAGAATTATGCCATAATTTATACATAAAAATACAATAAAATACTTTGTTGATACATCCAAATAGTTTAAATTTATTCCATATTCATAAATTTTTTAAATAATGTATGATATCATTTTTTAAATTCATTTAGAAATTCAACCTGAATTTTTCTAATCCCTAAATCTTCAACACATCCTATGAAAAAATTTAAAAACTGGGATGACCATAAAAATATCAGTAATTGATATATAATGAACAGAAACATTAGAACATTGAGAAGCATTAAAATCCATTAAAATTTTAGCATAATGTAATAATTCTCTCTCTTAATAAGTATTGTATTCACTACATCGAAAATAATATCATTTCATATCATTTTTTTGAAAACAAGAATACTATAAACTCTATTGGAAACATTTAATATACATAAATTTACCTTGGACATTATTATACATTTCACTGTTATAAATGGGATGACCATGTTTTTGACTACCATACATGCCACTCTTACAAATTTTGATATACATATGTTCAACATCCATACTCATTGAAATTTTTGTCTATCAATGACCCACCCATAACTGATTTATTATAGAACCACCCAATATTATATTACCAAAAATTCAATCATCAAATGTCCATATACTATTTCAAAATTATAAAAAAAATAAATTGAAATTTTAAACATTTAAAAAATATAAATTCATTTTGAATAACAAAAAAAATCATGATATTATAAAAATCAATAAATTTTAAATCCCAATTTTTATTAAGAAAAAAACCATAATATAAAGAGATATAATGTTTTATTTTATTTTAAAAGTAAAAAGGATATTACAGGAAGACAAAAATAGATATAAAATGTCCATTATAATTATTTTTTATCCATATAATTAAATATTACAAATGATAGGAAAGAATATTTAATTGGGGGAAAATATTTTTAGATAAAATAATTATGCATTTAATGTGTCACATGCCACATTGAACATATAAATCTTAAATCCTATGAAAGAATATATTTTTTTTAAATAATAAATAACATTATAAATGATAAAATATGTATATGTAATGTAAAGTGGGATTTAAATATACATTGTAAAATAATAAATGTAAATATCAAAAGGAAATGTCTCAATAAAACGAGATTGAGATGAAATCTCTTACATTAAGTCTGATTAGTCATGTGAATCATTAACTTTTATAATAATAAAATAATATTAATTATTTTCTTTATTCGTATAATTTTTAAATCTTATTATCACTTTTTATTCACATTATATAGAGTTTTAATCAAATTTTTATTTAATTACATTTATATTGAATATTTTGACTATGTTTGGAATAAGTGTCAAAAATGACGTGGTATACCATCTATGGTCAATGGTTTCACTATATTAACGTATCATCTTTTATAATCATTAAATACCTATCAAATATATATATATATATATATATATATTTGAAATAAATACTTATTTATCGATATTAAAAATGATCCAATTTTATAATCATGGAGACAGTAGGGCATAAATACGAATCTGTATTATTTTAAATTATTAATGTGTGTTATGGAAATAATGTGGGTACCATTAATCATTACATATTGAAAATTAAATAATAAATTAAATATAATATTTCTTTATATATATATATAGTTCTTGTGATTTAAATGAAATCACATCAGGTTAAGGTGGTGATATTCCACAGATCCACGAATGACGTACACACTTTTTAAGTTTGTTTAAGAGTAATCATAGAAAAGATATATTTTTTAAATGAAAATTAATAATATAATTAATATAATAACTATTTTTTTAATTAAAATAGTTTTTATTAAATGAACCTAAATACATTTTTCATAATTTTGTAATGTATCCCAACACTTTGAGGATGTTGTAGTCCCCATGTCCACAATGATGTTATATGATTTATAAAAAATAGAATGTTCAATTATATGTAAATATAAAAGTCCCATATGTATTAATACATAATAAATAATATATATATATATATTATTTTCCATCATAATTCCATTTAATGAGAGGATCTATAGTTAAAATTAATGATATTATTACACGAGGTTGTATTACACCATATATGATTAATAATTTTGTTACCCATTTGATTGATGGGTTTGTAGGTGTTGGCCAGAACCATATCATAAAACATATAATAATATTTAGGATACTTATGCTAATATTTATTAATATAATAATATAAAAATTAACTAAATGGAAAAGGAATCGATGTATAAAATTAATGATGATTAATGTTACATGTTCTACAAATTGCTCTTTTTGGATTACACCAAATGACATCTTTGTTAGGTTTCATCGAATTGAGAGGAATATACGGTGATGGGACAAATTTTGTGGGCTCATATTTTTGGGTTTTGGATGATCCAATGTTCATGATATATGTGAATATGTAGGGAAGGTGAATTCCTTTGTATAGTGGAGGTGGAGTTTCATTCATGTAAATATAAGACGGTAAACACTATTGAGAGGTCTCCCTTATATCAGATGACTCCAATAACAGATTCAATTAAATAGAATATGTTATATGAATGAATAATGTATATGATATGGGTTATTTAAATTTTCAATGTTGTTTAGTCACTTAAAAATAATGTTTAACCACTATGTAACCAATGTTTTACATCAATCACTATAATAAAATCTTATTACATTCAATAATAATTTTGGAAAAAAACTAATATGTCATTATTATACATTATAAATTATCATTATGATATATATGTAATATATTATATCAAAATTACAATTATATAATTTTATACATTTAATTTAAAATTAATCCGACATACTGGATGACACAACATGGATTTATAATAAAAATGATCAAAATCTTGAAAAGATTATATATATTTTTTCAAAATGAAATTTATTAAAATTTTATAAATTCTAATAAATGGTATTCAATAATTATAGTTATATAAAAATAAAAACTAAAAATATAATTTAACTATATATAAAAATTGGAATAAATGCAGTTTATAGGTAAAATTTAGTTTTATTTACTATTAAGAAAAATGTGAAAGCTCTCCTAAAAATTCAAAAAATAATCCCAAAGTAAATTTTGATATCTCAATTTCAAAAATGATTGGATTTGTTTAATATAAAATGTATAAATGTATATAAATGTATATTAAAAATTGTTCCCCAAAAAAAAAGATGGTAAAATTCTTTTTACAAGTAATAGGGATATGAAGCTTAAAACTTGATTTAATCATATCTAATGCCAAAAAATATATATTTCATGAATATAATAAAATTTAAAAATTTAAGTAAACATAATATTAATTTTACTTGTTCATTCCTTCCAATAGAATGGCTATGTGTTAACGTTTATATTAAATAATAATAATAACAATATATTATTGTTTGATATTACACAATATTATATGAAACACTATACTTTATAAAAACTCATTATTTAATATCATGTTTGTTATTTGAAAAAGAATAAAATCTAATGTAAAATTAATTATTAAAGAATAAATATTAATTAATATGACAAATAATTATTCTTTACTTACCATAAATATAACAATTGTTCTGAATATTCTTTGATAAAATTGTATTTTCCTTGAGGCACTCCCATATGTTTTATGATGATAACTTCCCTCTTGTATACATTTGAGAATCCATCACCATGAAGCAACATGATTCAATTTTCATTTATACATTAAATTTGTTTTTGTAAGAATAAAATTAATTGAAAATTTTGATACTTATTATTTTCAAATGAGTTGATATGATTAAATATTATATAGAATTAATTTATTTTTCCAAATAGAAAATTAATGCAGTTTTAATGTATACATATAGATTATTGTCTCTATAAACGATGTATATAATTTATCTATTACATCCATTCCTATATATTTCTATAATTTAATATAATATATTAATATAATATATTAATATAATATATTTATATGATAAATTAATAAATATATGAAATTTATGAATCAATAAACAAGGTGCATTGATTGTAACTACAAAACTGAATCCGAAATGAAAAAGTAAATAAATATCCCAAATAAATATTTTAAAAAGGAATTAAAAATTACTAAGAAATTAAAAATTAATTTACATAATATCTAGTATTATAAATTTTAATATGCATCATGTATGAATATTAAATAATTATAAATTTATAATATATGTTATTAATATCAAGAACAAAAAAAGACAATCACCCTGGAAGGGGTTTATGTCAAAATGTCATATCTTTTTTCAATTTTTCATTTTTTGGATTTACATTTTATAAAATATGATGTTATAATTTATGTAAAAACTCATATTTTTTCTTCTCCCCTATTTTTATCTAGAGTATTGAATTATTATTTGGTACAAAAAATTACTGAATGGATGTTTGTTGAAAAAACATCTTGAATATATCTTTTTTGGTCATGAAAACTTTTAAACCATGTCCATATTCATAAAATTATTTTATAAAAATTTATATCTAATATTATTGTAATAGAATTTAATTTTTTTAAACTCTGAATCTTAAAAAAATTAATAAAGGGATTGGTTCATGTGATTTTTTATATATCCGACTATTGGATTTTTTCAAACTTATAAATAGAACATTCTATTATACAATATATTATATGAATGGATATTATAGTAGTCATGTAGTTTTATAATCCTATGTGATATATTAAATTAATGAATATTTTTACAAATAAAATATTATACAAATTATTTTGGGAATATTAGTGATTCTAATTATACTCATAAAAGGGATGTTAATCACTATTTTAATATAATCTTTTAATGATTATTTATTTTTGATTTTTAATATATATCATAATATTTTGGGAATGATTATCTATACTAGGAATATTGTTTTATTATACCCTCAACATACTTTATATATACAGATTATGATTATATTGTGTATAAATTTTTTAGAATTCGTTTTTTTACAATATGATAAAATGATGAAAGATTTTATGATTATGTGGAAATAAAATATATGTATTACCATAGGAATATTGTGACGTATGTTGTTTATTATTCTACTGTTTTTCTATACACGATTCTGTGTGTTTTTTCTATGTTTTTCGAGGGTTATATGTTTTTTTGTATATCATTATAGGTTTTCATATATTTTAATTTAAATTTATATGAAGGAAAAAATAATGTGTATAGAATTTAAATAAGATGTAATATTATTACCCAACATTTGATATTTAGTTGGGATAAAATCATTCGAAGTGAATTTTTTTTAATAAACCATTAAAAATAATTACATGACATGTAATGAAATTTCACACTATGTAATTACCCATAAATCATATTTAAATGTTTTATGTTGCTTATTTTGGATTCATTCTTTTGTGCATCCTATTTTTTCATAACCCATGGGTGACTCTCAGTGTTTTGGAGTATATTTTTTCCATATTACATAATTGTATATTGTATTTTTTTCCCCTGTAAGACACTTGGAATTTATTTTTTATGTTTATACTTTAATCAAATAATATCAGGAACCTTTTGATAGTTGTTAGTTTTTGGGGTTTACCATGATCCTAGGGTTGATTATATATCCTATTAGACTACCTTTTATCATCCAATGAATATCAATTAAGGGTTGAGGTGGGGAGATTTTTCATGAAATATATAGTCATAGGTGGTATAAATTCAATCTGTGAATGTCTTTATTATAATTGTGTTTATTTAATTAGGAAATTGAAATTTTCTTTCTTGGCAGTCACATCATGAATTGGATTTTTAATTGGTCAATTAGAAATTGTAATAATTAAATTGATGGATTAATGTGATTATGAAATTAGATGATTGTGTATATTATGATTGAAGAATAATGTGAATTAAGAAATTTTTTATTATTTGAATTTTTAGTTAGAAGTACACCTTGGGGTACGGTGATAAGTTAAAAAAGTGGAATTTTTTTCTTCCTTGAATGCAAAATTAAATTTAAAAATGGTTAATTAATGAATTAGGATAATTTGTGATTTTTTTTAATATAGAATAAAATTATAAGATTACTCTGACAAATTTGTGGGAAATGGAATGATACTCCAAATAACAACTGGTCACATACTGTTTCCCTTGTATATATAATTGTTTATTTATCTAAGTGATCACAGAGCTATGGGATCAGGACTGATTCTCCAAATTTTTAGTTGTTATATACTATGGATATATTACAAAATTTAATGAATGAAAAATTTTAATTCTATGATTAATGAAAACCATTGATGTATCCAATGTTAAAATCCATTTGGTGAGATGTTCAGAATCTGGTGTATTAAATTATATGTATTAATGGTTCAAGTTTCATCATAAATCTTGTAATTTATGTAGAAATTAAATAATGTTTTAATGTGATTTTATTAAAATATATTATTTTATTTTATTAATTATAATACTACATACATTTTTATTGATATGTTAATGTTTTACATTATATTAGTGATAGCCTGGTGTATTGTACTCACACCCTACTCGGGCTGCGTAATCGGTACCTGAATAGAAATCAGGATTTCATGACATGATATGGTAAAAATCCCTCTATTTTATGAATGGTTTGGTTTGGAGAATGTATGAAGGATCTAGAAATGTTGTTGGGATCCACATTGGATTTTTCATTTTCTATGATTCTCATTTTATAAATTGAAATATATATTGAATTACAAATCAACTATTTTGTTTTGGATATTGTATTCTCGTATTGGGATTATCTTGTGATGTTGTTAATTGTTATTATGGTACAACATCTTGTCATTTTTTATTCCCATTTAGATATGGTTTTTTTTTATTGTATTGATTCGATAGATATGTTATAGTCTTACGATTATTTATACATTAGACCCACTTTTTGGTCAACGGCCTCTTGTATATGGTGAGGTTCACCTAAGGACACATAGAGAATCAACTTGAGGAGCCAGCTTGTGGAACTAGATTTGGGGAATTACATGTTATATATATATAATAGATTTGGAAATTATATATATATATATATATATGAAGACATGATGAATATTTTCTTAACATAATTGTGTATATTTATGTCCATATAATTACATGTGAGTATTATTACAGCTATATATTCTCAGAGTTTTCTCAACTTTTTAGGATTTTGTATAAATGTAATGACTTGTTAATTAATTCCTATGATTAAAATTATACATTATTATTTTTTGACTCGTGGATGATTATTTACTTTTTAATACACTTATTAATAATGATAATAATGATTCTGTGATTTTGGTCAAATGATCACATTATTTTTAGACATAAATCTTTTACACTAATATCTTTCATTTGATAATGTTATAATTCACGTTATATTATCTTGTATTCACTTATGATCAATGTCTATCATGTTCACCCATAATAATTATATGATATAACTCCAAATAATTTTCCCCTTCACCATGTAATGAAGATATGTTATATATAGGATAATCCTCTATAGATATGAAATAGGAATAATTATTCAGAAATATGTTGGATATTTTTTCTAAATATTTTGATTAGGTAACATGTTTTAGAATTCACCGAATCATTGTGTTATAAGGAAAATATATATTTTGATATGTAATGTAAATTATTCACTAATATTTTTTATAAATGTAAGTGTTTCTCAGACCTCTAATTATAGAATTAATATTTCTTTTATAGATATTTATAATTGTGGTACACTTATAATTCACACTTTAGTTTTTCAGGTTCCCTATGTGTCTGATTCAATCATCAATCATTTACCTTTGATTTTTTCTAAGAGAATCAATTCAAAACAACAAATTATTAGATAAGTAATCATTTAATAAAACATCATGTTAGTTTCCTTTATTATCTCATGTTAATGTTTATGTTAATTTTCCAGGTTAATATATCATTATCAATACATCAGATAAATTTAATGTTATTTTTTAAGTGTATTTCATCCACATATGTATAGAAACTATTATTTTGTTATAATAAGGTATTTATATTTCATATAATCCTCTTAAATCTTTTCAATCCAATTAAGATTAAGAATACTCTTTAGACTCAAATAATAATTTTTTTTAAATATTCGGAATAATGAGAGTCTCGTAAAAAATGATTATAGAGGAACTACATAGTATTATGGAACTATTTTGTTGTAAAATTATATATCTCTAATGATTTAATGACTGATATCTCTCTATAAATTATATCATGTAATGTGACGATTATTTATACCCCATGGTCATTTTTAATTTCTTATTAATAAATAAAATTTGAGGATTAAATTTTTTAAAAAACGGGAATGTACCCCCACCCCCACAAAATTATTCATTTGGTAATATTTATTTGGTATATAAGGTTCGTGATAGATTTTTCCACACAAAACATTAAAAAACTCATAGATTAAATTATAAATTAATATTATTAATAAAATTTTTAAAATAATACCACCATTATAATTAAGAATAAATCACCCAATTAATTTTTTTTTAGATTTAAAGGTTGAATAATTAATCTAATTTAATATAAAACACTATATTTATTTCATTGAGAAATATTTTTAATATGATATATATGTAATCATAATTAATTAAAATATCTAATTTCAAATTTTTTTATATACTAACTGTTATGTTATCATTTTTAAAATTAAAAATTATATGAAGTAATATTATGATCAGATAATGTTTTAAGAAAAAAATTTCAATAGATTATTGGTTTTATTTATATATTGTATTTAATTTAAAAGAAATATTTTTTAATTTATTTAATTTCAAAATGGCATAATAATTATATATTTTTATTGATATTTTCAATAATATTCTACGATGATTTTTAGTAATTTTTGTTAAAAAATATTTTAGTGAATTGTGAAAAATATAATTTTTATTATAAAAATTTTAGTTTTTACATTATTTTTTTGAAATAATAATTCATTATATATATATATAAATATTTTTATAACCTATAATATATTTCCATAATAAATATTTTAATTAAAATAGTGTGTTGAATTTCGATGACTAATATTAACCTTTTAAAAATTTATTAAAATGTTTTTAAACTGTAACTATATTCTAAATTTCAATTCTAATAAACTTATTGATAGAAGTAATTAAATTTTTATTAATTTAATTAAAAATAAAAATATTAATTCTTTGGATATGAATGAATAAACTAATATCATTATTGTAAGAACGCTTATAATGTATTCCTAATCCAAAAAAAATATTTAAAATTAATGTTTTCTTAAACGTGTTTTTGTGCTTTAATTCCAGAAATTTGATATTTATTATTATACATAGATATTTTATCTAATTATATTGATTTATTTTTTTAAATTACTTGTATTTAATTATATAATTTGAAATATTTTATTTTTAAGAATTATTTAAAAAATTACATTGTTACTTATTTATTTGAATGATAAAAAATATAGGGTTAAAAAGTAAATTATAGACATTTAGAGTAAAGAAAATATTTATAATAAGTGGTAAATTAATTTGAAACATTATCTCATTCTTGTATCCAACATTTTCCTCCTCAGATTCATATTCCTTATGAATCATATATATTTTTATATCACAATATATATTTACAAAAATCATAGAACCTTCAACTATATAAGCATAAGACCTACAACCAATTTCTCTAACAATTAAATTTCATTTTCAAAAACAAAACACTAACTTAGCTTCTTATCCACATCCTATTCATATCATGGAATAAATTTTCTATCAAATAAATGTGATAAAAATAAATATGTTGTTTCCCATGGGATAACATTAATTGAGAGATATAATGTTTTCAATTCAGTCCTATTAAATTATTTATTCTTATATCCAATAAAATCAATTATATAATTGTACATATGATAAAATAATTATTATTAAATTTATAAATTTGAATTAAAAAAATTATTAAATATTTTTTTAGAATTAATAAAAACCATTAAATATTTGATATAATAATCATGTGTAAAACAAAACTATTGCTCTAATAATAGGAATGTATGATTTTTATAAATAAAATCGATATAAGGTTTCAAAAGGATATTTAGATGAATATAAATTTACGTATAACATTTTAAGTATTATGATATTTTAAATCACTCCATATCTATGTACTGACATATAAAAAACTATCGTTTTAGGCATGCTTTGGGGAAGACTACTATCTCAATAAAAATAATTTTTTTTATTAACTCTAGTATTTTAATATTAATCAGACATTTTAATAAAATGATTCAAAAGAATAAAAAATACTAAATAATATAAGTACTTTTATATAATATAGATATTTTTTAAAATGGTACACTCGCTTTACAATACTAACTTATAGATTATAGATTCTTCTTATTCGGGTTAGTTCATCCAAACACATGAAGAATTCTGTAAATTTAAATCTTGTAAAACATAGAAAATAATATTACTATTGAAGTTGCAGAGGAATATATAGATGAAGGTTATTTATATAATGGTAATGGTTGTATCTAACACATTATTTGGATTCCACCATTCATTAATAAAAATTAACAAAAACATGTTATTCAATAAATTTATCATCATTAATTATAACAATAATTATTATTAACTAAACTTACAAATATATATATCATACCAAATCATAGATTTTATTAAAATTAATTATCATGTAATGAAAAAAATTGAATCATTTAAGATGAATTAGTAACATTATTGTAAAACATGTTCTAAGAAAATAATCATAAATAGAAATCATATGATTATCAAAATAAAATATAAGTAAAAAATATTTTATTAAAATATATATATATATTATGAATAAAAAATAGAATTGGAATTTTTTTAAATGGGTTATTAGATGTTAAATTTTCATGATTAGAGGATAAGGATTTTTATTTTGGAAATCATGAATTAATGGTAGGTTTTTCTCATCTAAATTTTCTTTCATTTTGATTTAACATGTATTCAACACCTTTTAATTTTTTTACTTATATGTCTTACATTAATTTTATATTCATAAATATGAATGAATCATTTTTTCTTTAGAATACCATCCAATAATTGATTTTCAGTTTATTTTCAATTCGAAACATAATGACAAAATAATGATTTCTTTTCCTTAATTTTCACAATCCATGAAACATGATTGATATTGTACAAATGTGATATATTTTATGAGGTTTATACATATCAATTTTAATTTATCATGTTAGGAATTTTCATTTATTTATGGAATATTAATATCAACATCATTATCTCAATCTAATATTTTTGAAATTAATTTATCCTCATGTCCAAATTTTTTACCACCAATAACATTAAAAAAGAATAATATATATTGATAGATAACACATTTGGGGATTTTTTACACATTACTCTCTAAAATATCCATAATTTTAGTTACCTCTTGTCGTTATTTATGTTTTACAATTATTATTACTATTTTGTTTTCCACTAGGATCATATTTTAATACATTTTTGTGATATCATCCCCATATAATAATTTCAATTCAGTAAAATTAACATAGGGTCTTATTTCATTGGAATCATTTATATATTTCATTATTTTGTCCCCAGTTATTAATTCAATAATTTTTTTAATAATTCCCTAAAAATGGTTTCAATGATTTATCTATTCTTTTCATGTGGGGTTTTCCAAAAAAGATTGTATAAAATATCACTTAATCATTTTCATGTGAAAAAAAATTTCTCTAGATTAATATTTACTTTGGTACATCCTCACAATGAATTCATTATTTTTAAAATAGAATCATATTATCCTATATTATTAATGTGTTTATATATTATGACCAAATTTTTAATGTCAAAATAAATTTAAAATTTAAAAAATACAATAAGGAGTTTTTTCCATTTAATACATAATTATATTTATTTAATTCTTTTTCAAGAATATCATTAAAAATATACCACCCACCTTTCTTCATGCGAGGGATTATAAAATTTTCTTTTATTACTAAAAAATTTTGTAACTAGTCATTATCATTTATTAATCATAATACATTTATAAAAAATATTCTAATGTGTTATCTTAGTATATAACCTGTATTAAAATTCAATATTTTAACGATGTTCAATTAGTTGGGTATACATGTATTAAATTGAGAAATGTATTATTAATAAAATTTATTTTGTCTAAATAGTGTAAATACCAAATACCACATCATCTATAATGAAGTGTATTTTACTAATATGTTACTATATATAATAATAAATACATTTAATTTCTATGTGATTGTCAAATTATTTGTACTAATATAACATCCACTACCTCCAATATGTTATTCTATTTGAAAATAAATTTTAAACCATTTTATTTTAATGGATTCTTTGTTATTTGATGAATTTCTAATTTCAAGTGGACCCATATATATAAACGATTTATAGGTGAAATCATATATCATTGTTAGTGTCATGACTTGACTTCACAAAGATAATGGATGGGATAGAAAACAACTAGACCCTACCTTAATCATGAACAAGGATAGATAATGACCCCCGAGTCCCACCATTGACAGGCTACAGAGTGGAGACTATCACAAATTATGTAGAATCACATGTAATAGGGAAGGCGCTACCCTTTTATAGAAAAAGATCATGAAATAAAATTGTAAATCTCAATCAACTAAAAAAATAGAAAGTAAAAGTAATCCAAAAACCCTTTTCCTACATGAATTTTCAAAACAATGTTCTACGAGAAACAACAAAACCCTAATGAAAAGTACCAAATGAAAGAAATAGAAAATCCAATTGTCCAGATGTCAGTGCTAGTAATGTCTATCATGATCTTCAATTTCCTCCTGTAATCCAGAAATCCGTTTTATATATGGTGGGTGATTACATGAGAATGCTCAGTAGATAAATCCCAAATATCTTGGCCACAATTGGGGAGGCATTCTAATTCCTAATGAGATATAGAAATAAATAAAACACTTAGCAACATAAACTACTCACCTTGCCTCACCAAGGCACAATCACCAAATAATATAAGTCAGGTAAAGTAATAGTAATAACACCTCGATATTTGGGTACCCCGCACCGTATTCCCACCAGTTATTGACGATATCACACACATCAACCCCCCCCCCCCCCCTCTATTTTAATTGGAGTCACACTTCTACCCAAAAACCAAAATATGGGCCACCATAACCATGCATTCCACCCATGGACACCAGGGCCACCACAACCACACATTCTTCCCATAGACATCGGGGCCACCACAGCCATATGTAACCACACCCGCAAACACCTGATCCAAAACAACTATAGCCACTCCCCCAGACACCTGGGCAGATTAAAAACAACCATGCATGGAGACACATTACCCTCATCCCAAAGACATATGGGATAAAACATGCTCACACACACTGAGGACAACCACCACAACTTACCCGACCTGAAGTGTCTTGTGTGATAATTGACCTTAGGCAATCACAACCAACCCGGAGTGTCTTGGGATACCTAGGAGAGGGAGTATAAAATGAGGTAATAACCAACCACTTGAAGGAGCAATGGGGAAATAATCTCTTCCATGAAATGGTGGTGTTTGGCATGAAGTTCTCAATTTGGGTTGGGGGTATATAATAAACACACAAAAATAAAAATTTCATATATGAAATCAACCACTAAACCAAACGTAACGGTTTTGAAACTATACCTCACACAAACACCCTCATTACTAATCATACATTCAAAAATTCACAACATCAACAAAGAGATCCCCCCCATTGAACACATTCATGTTATCATGATTATGTGATTTATTTTGAAATAATTCTCGTCTACCAAGAAACTAACAAGAAAATACACAAGTAAAAAAACTCTTGACTAAAGATGAAAATACCCAAACCACAAATATAGCATTCACAATAAGTTCTCTTTTAATTTTACAACAAAAAAGGGGTCTATGATATCCCTATATGTACTGGTTACAAACCAAGCCCCAACCTACAGAACTACACAGGATCAGATTTGCAAACCAATCAACTAAACTACATGGGATCACATCCCTATCCACATCACTCGACAACTATTAAGCTGAATAATTATGTTTATTAGCAGAACATAACAAGGATATTTTCAAATATAACCAATCCATTTAACAGGTTTTGTCTTCCTTTTATCTAAATCGGGGTAATCACATAATTATTATTATTCAATGGGAATCCATTTAATCAACTAGGACTACATGATTAACCAGTTTCCACGTTATAGCCATTCAACCACAAGATTTTCATGAAAATAAAGGTTCATTAGTGTGCAATAAAGGACCAACAATGACCAAAATTTTTAGTAAACATAATCCCGTACAATTCACAACAGATAAATGAAGATAAAAGAGTAGAGAAACATCATCAACAAAAACACCCCATCGTACTTTATTAATCCATTTATTATCTTTGTTAAGGATTACATTCATCCATAACCTAAGGAAACCTTATCATACCTACCCCGAAAAGTAAAAAGTCATGATTGATGAAGTAATACCCTACATTGATGATCAACAATAAATGTTTTCTTCTCATGCCATGAGTTGTTGTTCATGACTTGTATAAGAAGATCTCCATGGACTCCAAGGATTAGTGGGATGGGATCCACCACAACGCATGAATAATCATTGAAATAGGGACTACTAGTGCACCAATGAAAATAAAAAAACAAGGAAGAACAAAAAATTAATCTTATTATGATAAAATACCATATACTTGAGTTATGTAATATAAAATAATCTTGAACTTCCTAAAAGGGGGAGAATTGTTTCTAAAAACAGTTGGGTGGTCACAGACATGGGAATTAATTTTAATTTAATAATTATCCTCCTATATGGTAGAGATAAGGGCTGTGAGTTAATATATATCCTCTAAATGTGGGAAAACTAAAAAATAGGGGCATAGTAGGAAGGCACAGGGAAATGTGTGACAACGAGGGAAAAGCCACATATTTTGGTAACAAAAGGGTATCCCAACCATTAGGGGTCTAAAATAGTATTTAAATAATTTAAATGGATTTAAAAAGGTTAATAAAACACATTAATGTCAAAAGATATGTTATAATAGCCGATCTAGAAAATATTGAAAAATGGAAAAAGGAAAAGGGTGGGTGACACGGTGCAATCATAACGGTGAAACGGATTTAGGGATACAAAGCAATTGGTGCCACCGTTTCAGTGAAACCGTTTGATTGAACTGAGTTTTTGTAAAACTCTATAATGAGTCATTGGTGTTCCCTGTATAACACAAACACCTGAAATTTTTCAAAGTGATGGACCAAATGGGTTTGGGCCGTTACATCATATTCCGCTCAAACCATTCTCACCATCGAGAATATAGAGAATACCCGAAGAGAAAAGATGGGTCAGAACATCCTCCCCGTATAATACCTATCAGAGACATAAAACCCAAAAGATTTTCGAATGCTGGAATGAAACATGAAATCCATGAGTATCTCCCTCACCCATCACTTAAAAAACTATAGAAACCCTAAGTAACCACAAAAACATAAAATAAAAACCATCTAGATACATTGATTATGGAGTTCCTTCCTTAATGCCAATATATTATCCACTTTTGGAGGCACTGGAATTCCCATACGAGTTTAATCACATCCACATTAATGCATCTTGATTAGGGATTAATTTGACTCCTCCCCACAGTCAGAACTCTTCACACAATTTCTGATGGCAAGGGAAATAAACCTTCTCTTAGTTTACAAGGTCATGAATTACATCAATGTCATGTACATAAAAACCGTGCAAAAATTAAAACATATCTGCGTACAAGACACCCATTGGTTCCTCCTATCTACATGTAATATCATCGAGTTCACTATGCCTCTATAACACACAAACCGAGGGAATGGATTATCCATGAAGCATAATATCCTCACGATCATCGATCTTCACTAGTCTCACCATGAATGACTCATCATCCTCAATATCCAGCTTTCCCCAGTCGAGGAAGTGATAATCATCATGTAGATACCAACATATTTGAGAAACATAGAAGATGCAATGCATTTTCAATAGCAACGGTGGTAGTTCCAGCTGATAATCCTCTTCTCAGACACACCACAACACCCTAAAGGGTCTGACAAATATGGGAGAGATCTAACATCCTCAACCGACCCTCTTTTTCTCCCACCGATTAGAGGCCTTAAAGAACATGTGGTCCCCAACCAAAAACCCCATGGATATCTACTTATGATCGGAATATTACTTCTACCAATCATGAGACACCTTCATCCACTCTCGCATAAAACGAACCTACTTCGTTGTTCTCTACACCACCTTTGGGCCATGTACACATGGTTCCCTGACCACATTCCAACACACGGGTTAACGATATAGTATACTATACTAGTCTTAGTATGGATTAATGCCAATGGAAGAGTGATAGCTATTATTGTAGGAAAAAACTACTAGATGAAATTTTCTCACCCATGATCCCATGATGTCCAAAACAGATGCTCGTAGCATATATTCCACCATCAAGATGACCCACACTCTCAATCTATCTTTTTGAGGGTGGAAGTTAGTACTAATTAATATATGGGTTCCAAAAGCATGTTTAGTTCCTTTACATACTCAGATGGGGAACCATGTATCCCTATCCAAAAATATTGACCTCAGAACACCATGACACTGCACCACCTCATCCACTTAACTTTGTGCAAAGGAACCCACCACACTTGACTCATTGACTATCAGGAAGTGATCTGATTTCATCATCTGGTTCACTAATCCCCAGATAACATCGAAAATGCCTTGATCACTGGGTAGTCCTGGGAGGAAATCCATCGAGATGTCTTCCCACATCAACTTGGGTACATTTAAATGATGAAACAGTCTTCCTTGGATGATTTGTTCATCCTTATCCTTCTAACACACAAGGAAGATTTCCATAATCATTTCCATTTCCCATTTCACTACATGCCACCAAAACTAACCCCTCATTACCCAGTACATATTATAAATTTTTAGGAGTACCGGTAGGGGGCGTTATGGAAGTCACTGAGAACATTCTCGCACATTTCAAGATGGACAACTAGATTTCGATGAATCATAATTTGATTCTGACCATCTTCTGACCATCTTTCTAGATCATTGAACTGGATAACACGATTGGGAATCACTTCAGACTCTATGTCCCCAACAGGGACTACTCAAATTGTTTTTCAAATGATGAATAAACTGTCATCTAGGATAGAGAGCCTCTACCATCTTCCACTTTTTCATCTAGTTGTAATGTAACAAACTCTTCCATCACCATCCCAGAATCTACTGATACTCAGGACACATCCTTCTACTACTTCCTACTCAAGGCATCGTCTTGCATGGTCCACTTTCTTGATGTGTATGACATCTCAAAGTCATCATCCTTGAGAAACTCCATCCACCACTGTTGTCATAATTTCATGTAAAACCGGGTGAGGATATAACTCAAAAAATTCGGATCTTTAACGACTGCAAAGCATTCCCCAATGAGGTAATGCCTCCACAACTTCAGCACGAACACATATGCTGCAAGGTCTAGATCATGGGTGCAATTGTTACACTAATGGGAGGTAATTTCCTAGACCCATGTGAGATCTCTCCCCACTATTGCATTAGCACATACCGTACGCCTAGGCCTGAAGTATAATAGAATACATCAAATTTTACCCCTTCCTCTGGAAACCTCATTAACTGGGCACTGACCAGTTTCTCCATAAAATAAATGAGGGATTCATGGCACTGCTTAATCCATTCAAAATCATTTCCTTTCTTTATCAAGGATTTAAAATGTAATGAAAATATAGAGAAGTCGGGAAAGAACCGCTGGTAGTAACCAACTACTTACAGGTAACTGTGAACATCTACTACATTATTGGGTGATTCTAAAGAAACAACAGCTTCGACCCTCGATAGGTCCATCGCTATTCCTTTCTAGGGAATTGCATGTCCAAGGTATTTTACCTCTCATGACAAAAACCTACACTTCAAAAAGTTCAAAAAGATATAGTGTTGTCAGAGGACCGCTAAAATTGACATTAGATGCTAAGAACAATCCTCCTCTGACCATGAGTAGATCAAGATGTCGTCGATAAACACAACAATGAACAGGTACATATATTCCTATAATATTGAGTTAATTAGTCCCATGAACACGGTCGATGCCTTCACAATGCTAAACTTCATGACCATGAACTCAAAGTACCCATATCATCACAAGAATGCAGTTTTAGAGATGTCACCTTCCCTCACCCTCAGTTGGTGATATCCCAACCTCATGTCGATCATAGAGAACCAACCTCATCTCTTTAACTGGAAAAAGTGGTTTTTGATCCTTGAGAGTGGGTAATGATTCTTGACTGCCAACTGATTCAGCCTTCGGGAGTCTATACACTGCATGTGACCATCATCTACCCTCTTTGCGAACAAGACTGGAGCACCCCATTGTGATGTGCTTGGTTAGATAAAACCCTTCTTCATAATTTCATCAACCTTGGTATGCAACTCCTACAACTCGAAAGACTCCATTCCATTGGGAGGCATCAAAATATGATGTGCACCAAGTTGTAATTTTATTCTGAACTCAATATCATGTTGAGGGATAGAGTCCCCACAAACCCAGGAAGATGTATAATAACTCACAGACGATCCATGTGACTTCCACAATCTATGTATCTACTGAATCCACTGATATCTCAAGTAACATAAAAATAAGGCTCCCCACTCACCAGCTACCCTCTTGGAAACCCTGCTCTGCATTGAAAACTACGCGATTGTCTCCCAAATCTAAAAAGAAGACCCTTATCTAGAATCAGTCAATAATGGAACCCATTGAGAATAACTAGTCAATGCATAAAATTAAGTCATATGGAATCATCTATAGAAAAGGAATGTCTCTACTAGACTGATATGTCCCCAAAATCAATCTACATCCACGAAAAAACATTAGACAAACTGGTTTGACCTCTATCTGGCGTACTCAATAACAGGGTCATGGGAAGTCTCTTTGCATATAGACCTAAAGAGTGGCTAAACTAGGAAAAAAAGTAGTTCGAAGCAGTTGTGTCAAACACGGTCCATTCAAGAGTACTATTCAAGTTGATTGTACCTCGAACAACATTTGGCAGGGTTGGAGAAGCTGCCCCTACAACATGAAAATCCCCTTGCCCAGCTCCTTTGCCCCTCGGTTGTCATTCGCCTCCCAAATCACTCCCTCGTTGAGGTCACTGAGGGGGGATCAAATCTCGACCTCCTCCGGTATCATCTACTCTCAGAGGAGAGGGAGCTCAATGTCCCTACTACAGCTGCTGAAAGAGACTCGCAAGAAACTACTACAGTTGAGGTGTGCGCTGAACCTACCCACCTGCAATGTAGTACACTCAGCCGGAGCACTAATTCTAATGGTGAACAAAACTACCATAGATGAGGCATCTCGGTCCAGGACCATAGTTAAAGGTTGAGGAACTGATATCAAAACTGTAACTACTAGGGCTTTCTACCCATCGGTCGAATCTTTGAAGGCCTTGAGGCTAGAGGCCTGGTTTCGATGGCCTTCCCCTTGAATGAACTCAACTGGCTCTCCTATCACATCATAAATCCCATCTTGTTCATCATATCCATCAAATTGGACATATTCTGAACCTATATTTATGTTGGCAGATTGAAGGGAGTAACATCATACTGAAGGGAGGGCTGGAGCGCCTCCTCTAAGAAATATTCCCACAACTCCTCATCCGATAAGGGGCTTGAAGGGAAATAGATGATATCCTTGAACATGATCCCAACTCCTACACCATTGTACTATTTTGTTTCAGGTTGATCAACTATTTAAACTACTCACCCTTCATCCTGGAAGAATGGAATTCATCACGGAACTCCTTCTCAATGATATTCCAGGAGACCTCGGCCTCCCTCTACTACCTGAGATAGATCATCCACCACTAACACACCGCTCCCAACATATAGCATACTACTAGAGGGACCCATTACTATGTTGGATCCTAGATCAAGTTGAAAGCTATCACTTTATTATTGAGCTATCCCTCTGTATCCATGTCTAAGATGCTTCCTTATTACTTCCTGAGGGTCTGCTGCTGAAAGGTACAAAGCATCTTCTCCCACTGGTCATCATCCTCCTTTCGATCATCCCTCCGAAGATCATTCAAATCATCTACATGGTCCTCAATATCCCTCACTATACATGGTTTTCATCTAGATTCAATAACTATAAGATAATCAAGGGAAATTTCCATGATCGGGTTACGTAGATGATCTATTTCAAATTTTTCTTAATTATGTTAATCTTTTTAATCTCCTCAAACACCTAGAACACACAATAACACAAGTCCTAATGATTCTTGTACATTTACTAGCGTCTCTACCCTATAATCAATGTAGCCTTACTTGGTCTTTTGGAAGGTCTAATGTCTATGAATTGGATCATAGCCCCCCCTAAAATCTCATGTCCAAGCTGTGGTCCTCTGGCCTATTTTATACTCAAGATTTCCTAACATTTTTTCCCCACCATCCCATGCAATCCTCACTATGTCTAACTCTAAACTCCATCATATCTCTCAACCATCATCCTTTGATACCATATTTTAATGACCTGCCTCACCAAAATGAGTGATGTGACAACAAACTTTCAGACCCATCCTTCTTCATGTTGAAGGAGAAATAATGACCCCGAGTATAGCTTTTGATCGTCCACATAGTGGTGCCAAGTAACAAGGGTATAGGTTCACACGTAATATAGAAAAACTTTCCATTTATATAGAAAAAGATCAGGGGATATGATGGTAAATATAAACCAACTCTAAAAAAAGTAAATGTTAGACAATAACTTATTTCCCCACTCATGTTCAATATAAAGTGATACACGGTACTAGAAAACTCTACTAAAAAGTACTAAATGAATGAAACAGCAGAAGAAACTATCCCGACGTCTGAGCTAGTAAAGTCTGGCACGATCTATAATGTCCCCCTAGAAAATAGAAAACAGTTTTAGATACATAGCTTGAGTACACATGTAAAATTACTAAGGAAACCCCAATGCTCTCGTGCACAAGTGGGGAGGAATTCTAATGCCCCATGAGAAATAGAGATAACCAAAAAACATATAAAGGAAAACAACCTACCCAGCAACACCAAGGCACACTACCAAAAAAACGCATGTTGGGTAATGTAATTGTAATAGAAAAAAAATATTTTGTTACCCCACATTGCTTTCCCACTAGTTATTATAGAGAGCCTATGCATTAGAACTCCCCGCAATTTTCCCTATAGTCCCATAGTTTCCCCCACAACAACCTTATGGGCCACTATAACCATGCATCCCACCCACATGCACCTGGTCCACCATAACCAATCATCCCACCCATTGAAAAATGGGCAAGAACAACTAAAGCCACACCCAAATACTCGTGGTCATAATAACTACAGTCATTCCTGAAGACACCTGGGACTCATCACGAAGACACTTGGGAAAAAAACCTCACGCACACACTTGGGCCAACCCCCAAAATATACCATGCCCAAATATTCATGGGTGATAATGGACTTCAGGCCATCATGGACTGCATGAAGAGACTTGTTCTACTCGGGGGAAGGAGTATAAAAGGATGTAATAACAAGCCACTTGTATGAGTGTTGGGAAAAACACCCTCCACCCTAAAATGGGGGGGTTCTATATGAAGTTCCCAATATGTGTGGGGTTGTGTATAAAATACAAGAAAATAAACATTTACATATAGGTAATCAATCACACACCCCAACCTAAGTGTTCTGAAACTATCCTTTACACAAGAACCCTCGTTACTTTTCAAACATGGAAAAATTCACAACCACCACAAAGAGATCACCCCCAATTGAACTGATTCTTGTTATCATGTTCAAGTAATTTCGTTAGAAATAATTATCCACTACCATGAAACTAACAAGAACATTAAAATTTCAAAATGACTATGGAATAAAGAATAAAACATCCAAACATCTATTTAAGCATTCACGCCCAGTTCTCTTGTAATGAAAAAACAATAAAATGGTTCTCTCAGATCCCTCGATTTACTAGATCCAAATCAAGCCCCAACATAAGGATTCACATGTCCTTGTATCAAAAAACAAATCAATGGAACAACAGGGGATCCCATCCCCTCCCACGTCACCCCAAGTGCATTAAGAAGAACAACTGATCTTATTAAAAGAACATAGAAAGGGTGTTTCTAAATTTAAGTACACTATTTGACAAGTTACTTCTTTCCATTTGGTTAACCAGGGTGATATCATAAGAATTTTTATTAATTGGGAATACATTTAATGAACTAGTATAATGAGATTAACGAGTTTGCATGTTACATCAATTGAATCCCAAGATTATCATGTAAATAGAGGTTCATTTGTGCACATGAAAGGACCACCAATGGACATGATTTTCAATGGGAATATGCCCATACATTTAACAACACATATATGAAGATAAAAGAGTATAGTTGAAAAATCATCAAACACACCCCTTTATCCTTTAAAAATCCATTTATTATAATAGTTATGGTTTGGATTCATCAACACTATGAAGAAACATAATCATATCCACGCACATGATAAAAAATAATGATTGAAGATAGAAAAACCTACTTGGAAGATCAACTATAGATGTTTTCTTCCCACTCAATGAACTGGGATTGCACGTTTTGTAGAGGAAGAACTCGAAGGACTTCAAGGGTGAGTGGGAATTCCCCCAGCATGGTGCACGATTCACCTTGGAAAGAGGGGTTCTTTGTGCAATAAGGAAAAGAAAGGAGTTAATGTATTATAAAATAATCTTTATGTGATAAATGGACTGATCATGGAGTTAGAGTATATGAAAAAAATCCCAAAATTCTTAAATGGTATATCGTGGTTTCACCATGTGTTTGGGTGGTTACAGAAGATGGAATTAATTTTTATTTAATAATTATCCTCATATATGGTGGAGATAATGGCTCCGAGTTAATAGATATCCCCTAAAAAAAACTATGTAACATGGGTGATATTGGAAGTCATAGGGAATGGTGTGACATAGATGAAAAAGATACACATTTTGTTAACTAAAGGGTTTCATGAGTCTTGGGGGTTTAAAACATCTTTTAATTGCATTAAATAGATATAAAATTGGTATTAATATACTTTTACGTCAAAAGTTGCATTATGGGAGCCGAACTGAAAAAGAATAGAAACTATAAAAAAATAAAAGGGTGTGAGACACAGTGCCACTGTAATGGTTCCACCGGTTCAGTGAGACACCATAAGAAGTTACACTATTTTGATATGCAGCTTTGACAGGTGTGATATTGAAGATTCCACAATTTCAATATAACCATTTAGTGGAATAGTTTCTTTTAGAAAACTCATTAATGTGTCACTAGTGTCCCCTTGATACCTCAAACCCCAGAAATTTGGCAAACTAATGGACCGGAAGGGTCTGGTCCTTAACATTAAAAGAAATGGATAAATATTTATATTTATTTAAATATTTATTTTCCATAGATATTATTAATTCTTACTAAGAATAAGTTTTTGTTGGGACTAATGAAGGTTATTATTCATTGTGATTTTATATGCACCAATGTACATTGTTATAATATTTTTATATAGCATTTTAAATTTCAATATCATATTCCAATGATTCTGATATATGAATTATTTTTATTAAATCATGTATCAACATTTTTTCCATTCAATAAATATTTAACATTAGATTATATTTCATTCAATATTTACATATGTAGAACTCTTATTTAACCATTTTTTCCTACAATATATTTCTATCATGATATTATTTATCATATTCTTATGATCGAACTGATGATGACATGTTAATGTGTTTTTTCTATAATATAAAATAAATCACCTATAACAATGCATAAATTTTGAACCATTCAATTAGTAATTAATTTAAAATATTATTTCTAATGAAACAAAATCATTATTCAAAACATTTCTAAAACAAACCATAACCTATTCAAATTAAATTGAAAATATTATAATTTTAAAATAAAAATTCATATTTTTTCTAATTAACATTTTAAAAAGGATCACCTTCAATGTACTATTTAAAATATTTAATTTTATTTTAACATGGTAGAGTTAACTAATCATTATAAAAGATTATTATTAATTCAATATTTAATTATTAATTTATAAAAATTTATTTAAACAGTTAATTATTTTCAAATTATTAAAAAATATTTTTAAAGGCACGTGATGTTTTAAAATTCATTTGTAAATGAAATAGTATTTACAAATATTTGTATATTATTTTAAATAACAAAATGTATGAATTGATAATTCTTAATTTAAGAAAACAAGATGTTTGAATTTATATTTTCATAATTAGCATATGTTTATATTTTATCATTTATTTGAAATAAATTATTTATATTTGAATAGTTATACTTAAATATTTCACTAAAATCATAGTGCTTATGAGTATATCATGAATTAAGTATACATGTGAAACTAATAAATAATATTTCATATAAAAAATATAATTTATGGACTATAAAAATATATTTCAAATTACAATAATGATATTAAAAGGCCTATATATATAAAATAATTTAATTTTTTTCTTTTAAATCATATTTTATTATTTTAATTTAATTATAATCAATTTATAAAAATTATTATTTATTACTTTTTTCATGAGATCATTTTATTTTTTAATGTCTAATTAATATCATAAAAATAAATGAAATTTATATTAATAGAATTCATATAAATTTAATCACTGAAAATTATTATTTTTGAAATGTATATGTTTCCAAATAACATTTTTTAATATTATGTTATTGTTTTTTTATATATTGTGATTTCATCAAAAAAGGGATTTAATACTCGGGAATTTGTTTTTACAGCTTGTGTAATAATTTCTATTTTATTCAAATTAATTTTTTGTCATGTATATTGATATAAATTGTTTGTATTTGTAAAATTAAAAATTGTAACTCTATGAAATAAAATAGTAAATTACATAAAAACATGTTTACAATTTTCAAAAAAAAATAAATTTTTAATTATCACATTTTGATGTGTTAATTAATTGTTCTTATTTATTTAATTTATTGTCATAATTAAACATAATAAAAAAATACATCTCTCTATAAAATTAAATGGGACAAGACTTATAGAGGAAGGACAAGAAAAATATCATTGTATTGCTCATCCCATTTTCCTCAATAATTATTAAAGTGAAGTCCTTTATTCCCATACATGGAAAGATGATAAAACATTTGAACATGGTACAAACCACTCCATAAGGTGAATGATCGTGAAAAAAAATCTATGATGCATTTAACTCCAATGCCACAGGTGGTCTACACCTTAAATACTATGAGATCAAAAAAACCCTAGAATCAACCAAAAGAGATCCTATTAAAAACCATGAAATTTACAAAAAACCCAATCTATAAAAAATAATTTTATAGTTTTTTGATCTCTACCCATCCATAAGGTATATTGAACAATAATAGTTTAAGAAAAATAATTATGTGGTCTAATTGTTTTAATTCATCTCATTAAATGATTAATTAAACCCAATGCTTTCTCAACATAATTTATGGAAAAACAATTAATCTAATGGAGTTTAGGATATATCATATGAAATTTACAACACCTTTGACAACCAATTCGGAATAAATGATTATTTATCTTCCAATGATGAAATTTTCCATGAAATTTCCATTAAAACATTAATTTTATAATGGAAATCTACATACAAATTCGAGAGTACAGTTGTAATTACCAATATTAACAAATCCCATTATATTTATTCATTAAAAAGACTCTTATACATTATCTCTCTATATATTTATATTATATATTCATTAAAATCATCTATATATAGTTTTTATCATTGTAATGGGCTAGTGAAAAAACAATATATTCATTTTATTCTTATTTAGTTTCTCGCTATAATTGAATTGACGTTTTATTGTGATTTTATTTAATTAAAACTAAAGGTATTATTATTTGATTAATATTTGATATTAAAACCATGGTATGAAAATAATATTTTGGTTCTTAGAGTCTATAAGTACCATGTGAGTTATATATCCAACTCAATCATTCAAGAGTTGATGGTATGATCATTCATAGTCTAAATCAATTCATAATCACATTTATCAATTTATACATTAGTACATTCTATAATTTATTTTTTATATTCTTAATATTTAATTATTGAACACTCTAACTTTAAATTTATTATTATATATATATATATATTAGTATTATGATAATAAATTTTATCTTATAGAATCATTTTAAATTTAATTTTTCAATAATTAATCCCCATAACTCTTTCCATCTTATCTTTGAAAAACATTTTCTATCAATTTAAGTATTTTATTTCTATTTAAAATGTATCGTATTTTTAGAAATAATTTTTTTATTCCTAAATCATAAATAATGTAAATGTAAAATGTTTTTAAATGGTATCTTTTTTAAACAACTATATTTTTCTATAACTGAAATTTTTTTGTTCATACATTCTATTTTGAATATTCTAACAATAGTTATTATATTGGATATATATAAAACATTAATATATATAAGGGTTATATTATATGTAAAATTTTTATTCATATTCATATAATTACCAATGAGAAGATATAAAAATGTACACCCAATACTATTTTGGTATTTTAATTATATGATTATTATTTTAATTCAATTCATTCTAAATTAGACCATAATAATATTTTATCTTATATAAAAATGTATAAATACTTATTAAATCATAAATATTTTTAATGTTTCTGATTATGTAAATTTACCATATTTTTTTAAAAAAATATATGAGTTTTAGCCAAATGATTTTTTACCCAATGGTTTGATCTCATATGGGGGTCTTTCTTCTTTTACTATAATTTTTATTGTTTCATGGTGGGTTCATTATTTTGGAAAAATGTGGGAAAAATTTTCAAAATTTGTAAAAACAAAGATAAAATAGGGGTCTGATAGGTTGTGCTTGGTTAAACTATGTGTGTAACAATTGGGTGAAGCTCATCCAGAGTTTCTATTTGGGGACCAAAATTATGCTCAAGGTCAGTTATAACCTTGTTACATAACACATGAATATATGGGAACTATAATTAAGGCCACACAAATATTAATTAAATTCATAAAACAAACTTATTTAATCATAAAAAACATCCACTAAAAACCAATTATCTTCCTTTGAATTATTGAAGATGCCTATATCCATTTTTTCTCTCCAATCCTAATTTCATTGAAAATCAAAGAACAACTTAAAGAAGATATCCTCTATAGAGGATTTAATTTCCTATTGTTTATGGATCTACTATCTTATCATGATTACTTCTCGAAAGTATTTATTATTTTTATTTTTATAATGTTCGATTAATTTTTAAATGTAGATCTAGGATATCTTTTCTCCTACCATGAAATATCTTCTTAGATTTGGTTATTTTAAAAAAATGTGAAACTTTTTATATTCATTATAATTCATTTCAAAATATTCAGTGTAGTAGTTCAAGGATATTCATTTGTATTTTAAATCATTGTTTAATGAAAATTCAATTATAAATGTTTCATAATTTCAAAAAACATTTAATATGAAAACTATCCATGAAATTTCTAATGAAATATTCATTGAGAATTTTTTCTTTGAATTAAGCATGGTATGATTTAAATGGATATTATCCATATCTTTCATAACATTTTATGAATTCATTAAATTACATTTTTGTTTGGATTTATTTTTATGGAACATTTAATGTTTGTTATAGTGGAATTACAAACATCTCATGATTTTTATTTATAAATTGAAATTTCATGATTTGAATAAAATAAAATATTATATTCTACATTTTTTAAATAGTTTCAAATGATTGAAATTATTAAATTACCAATAACCCTCTTTGATTTATTTTACCATTATTATAAAATGGTTTTTCTTGCATCATTTTAAATAAATGAATTATTCGCGTTGAACGAGGCTGAAAACATCACAGTTGAAATGTATTAAAATATTTTTAATATATGATTCTTATTAAGAATGAGTTATAGTTTTTTTGAATAAATTATTACATAATAGATATTTTTTTCATTATTATAATTCTTTTTAAATGAATCATGTGTGATTACAATTTTTTATGTTTACTTATTTAAAATGTTATGATATTAAATTGATGGTTAATGATGTTGTGATTGGTTGTTTATAAGGATCCTTTATTACAATAATTCCTCAATGATACATTCTTTATTTTATTAACTCCCATTGTAGGGTGTTGAAAAAGGGGGTGTTTACTTATAAAGAGTTCAATGGTAAATGTGATATTTGATTTGTAGGTTAATGACTGTAATTTATAATGATAAGGATATGTGTTCTAGACATCATAACATGATCATCATACTCACCAAATTTTACTACTACTAGGAACATGGATTGTTATATGTAATAACATAGATATATATATTTCATTAGTGGACTGACACCCTTTTAGTTGATCTATAAGGAAAAAAATTTGGATGTTATATATGTGTGGGAAGAAATGCATATATACATGGAACTGGTTTGTTTGTGACCGACGATACTAGAGGTAATCCCATCAGATTACCATTTTTGAAATTGATTAGATATTCTATGGTGGAATCACAATCATACAAACATTGTACCCATTCCATCATTACACTTGATACTGTACACATGAAAGTATTTTTTGTCACTATTTGGAAATAGAGTTTCCTTGAATGATTAGTTTTTTAGTATTATAAACCCTGATTATATAGTATAGACTCTTATTCATAATTATATTTAATTTTTATTTTATAATTTTTTTTATTATCAAAATTTGGATGTGAAAATGTTTTCATGGATTTTAATGAATTGTTTTAGTTTTTATTTGGTGAAATGGCATTTTTTATAGGTTCGATATGAATGAATGAATTTGAAATGTTTATAAGCCTTTTTTAACCAATATTTGTAAAAATCATTATTTAAATACTATTTTTAAAATACCTGATAAACATTATATATTAACTCTACAGATTCATTCCTTGAATACTTCATTGATCATTAATGTCTGCCCTAATCATTCATTTTGTAGTTAGTTTCAAATTATGATATTATAGTATGGTTTCATTCATTCATATTCCATTGTTGGTTCATCCCTGGGTGACCTAGGGTTAGTGACATGGGACATTTTGGGTGTTCATGAACCACTCGTTGGTTGGTATTGGATTTTATTTTTCATCATTAATTTTCATACTACCTCTTTATACATTGATATATATATATAATGATTTATATATCTAATTATGTTTTAATAGATTACAATATTGTTGTAAACTTTTGGAGGATAAATAGTTTCCACACTATACTATTGAATCCACGATTCTCATCATCAGTCTATAGAGTTTGGGAACATACATTGTGTTAGTGGCGAGTTGGAAATAGTATCAGTTTAGATGGTATTTCTAGTAGCGTCGTCACACGAATGAGTAAAAATTATGATATTAGTCATTATATGTATATGAATTGTTCTGAATTCCATATTATGTATTAGCATTATTATATTAACAAAAAAATTATTTTTTAATCATGTATGAAATAGATATATGTATCTCTATAATAAAATTACTACTTAAATATTTGTCCCAAAAATCATTTTAAATTTACCATGATATTTGGAATATAATATTGAAAAATTACAACATGTGAAATATATAAAATATATATCAGTTGAGTGTATAATTAAATCTCTTAGTAACTGGATGATCATAATGGAGGGATAAGAGAGGAAGATTTCCAAAAAAATAAAGGGTAAAATGGAAAATTCAATCAATTAATTCTACGATTAATTGTATGATTATTATGAGTTTTATCATAAATAACGAATAAAAACAATTTAATTAAAATAAATAAAAAATTTGATCATATAAAATTAGAACATGATAAAAGACAATAAAAATTAATGTTTATTAAATGTAATTAGAAGTGACACATAAGGCTGGAATTCCAATAAATCAAAATTAAAAATAATATGAATACTTATAAAATAATAAAGTCATTTAAGGGTTCTCCTTGGTTGTTGGGAATGACTCACTCTACTCAAAAAAAATTATATAATGAATGAACCATGTATCTCATGAATAATTTCAAGGTTAGTGATAATGGAAACCTTAACTACACCACTTCTACATAATTTAATATCATTTCTTCCACTCTATATTCAAATATATTAAGAGAAAAAGAAATAAAATAAACACATGATCAAGATAAAGATGGTTTTTGTGAACTAACATCCAAATAAAAAGATATTAAAAAGAGGTATCATCATCTTAATTCAGAATATCATCATCGATCAATGGATCATTTGATAATATAAAAAAAATTAATTAAAAATCAAATGTGTGTGCGATACAATTTTGTAATGATGATCTACAAAACCATTCATGGAATATTTTCAAGGGGAACCAATTATAAATGATATATATTGTAAAAAACCATTAAAAATAATTATGTTTTGCGTTTTTTGGATAATTCTAGATCATCCAAATATATGAATTTAATACAGGGATTTCATAAAACAATTTTTTTAATTATAACTGTAAAATATTAAATATAATGAATTAATGAAATTACTATAATTATTGATAAGGTATACTAAAATGTGTATATATTTAATCCCATATCCCATCAAAAAAACTAATTTCCATTAATAGTTTTTAAAAAATTACTCTTAGATAACATTTATGCACCAATAATCTGTGTAGAAAAAATTTAAATTTATTGTTTTTATAGGAAACATGATTAGTTAATAAATCCTAGAAATGAAATTTTGTACGTGTATTGTGGATGATTTATTACTATACATTTTTGGTGTCCTATGTAATCTAAAATATTTACAATATTAATCAAGGTTATGATGTAATAATTTAAAATATAAATAAAAAATCAACCGTATAGGTATAATTACTTTTCTCAATTCAATAATTTTAAATTAATTTTTATTATTTTAAGATAAAAAGGAATTTTAATTTTTATTATTACATGAAATTAAAATGATATGAATATAACATTAAAAAAATTATGTTTCAAATCATTTTAACATTAAAGAATTTTTTTTAAATGTAATCATTTCAAAAATATGTATATTATGAAAATAAAATCAATTTCATATAAATATGATAAATGTGATATAATTCAAAATAATTTTTTCCTTTTGAATATATAGCTTTGTCTATGTGCCACACATACACATATTATACTAAATTTACAACATCTATAATGATACATACATAAAATTTCATTTTAATGAAAATACATGGGTACCTTTAAAACACAGTAATAAAAACAGATATTATTTTAAACTAAACAGAATGATTCATTATTTGATGCAATTAATATTTTTCAACATTATCGATGTGGACAACAAATATTGAATGTCTCTGATAGTAATCATAAAATTTTTATATTTTATTATATTTCATTCACTTTGGAATTTTTCTTAGAAGAAAACATTAGGATTTTTTTTGTCTTCGTAAAAAATATTCCAATTGTTGAAAATAAAAAACATAATACAATAATTTTCATTTCATCTGATCATGAGGAAGAGTTTGATAAATGATGTTTGGTAATGGGAATTATTCATAATGTTCTAATAATAATTTTTTCTCTCATTGAACACATAAAATCTGGTTTATCAGTACAAACAGTGAAACTACTCATGAAATTTTAAGATTCATCTTGATGGATTTGAATCTACCAAAATAATATTTTTATAATGTTTTCAATAAAACATGATATATTATAAACCATGTTTTAGTAGGATGAATCTTAAAAAATTCCCCATAAATGAATTCAAAAAAAATTAAATTCCTAGTATTGTATTTTTCAATTTGGTCATATATACTTTATGTAATCATAATAGAAAATAAATACTATTGAAATTTGATCCATAATTAGATCATGGAAATTTTTTATGTGCTTCAAAACATTTATATCTTAAATACACATTATTAAAAAACCAAAAAAATGATGAATAATTACACATAAAACTCTATGATATTATTCATAAACCATCATCCAAATTCATTGAAATTTCAGATAAAAATGATCCATTAACATTGAAAGGTATCCTCTCTCCTAAATAGGATATCATTGATGAAGATATTTATATTATAATATATAGAGAATAAAAAATTTCAATGACCACCCATTTGAAAATATCATTTATGATTTGAATGATGAAACTATTTCAATATGATTTATCTTAAAAGAATAAAATAATAATTCATCAATTTAATTTTTTGATCATTAAAATCATAAGGATATTCCTATATATGAATTAGTAATTTTAAATACAAATTGAAATATTCCTATTTGAATGGAAATATGTTTAAATTATTTTTAAATGATATAATGATCATATCAATATTGTAAAAAATGTGTTTTGAGAAATAAATGTTATATAAATGGTAATAACTCAAGTAAAAATGATGTACACATAGTCAAAAGTAATAATAATGAATAAGGGAATTATTATTGAGGAAAAACCACTCTTACTAGTTATCTAAAACCCAAAATAATCTTGTTTATTTTTTCTAACAATCTTAATATTAATTTTTTCTAATTGGGTGTTAAATGTGAATATTTAAATATTTTAAATTTTAAAAAATATTTTTTCTAAAAACCAATGAATTTTAGAATTTCAAAAATTCAATATTCTATTTTATTGATAACCTATAATTTAAATGTTTCAAATCCATATCCATTTTCTATATATTAATGTTGAATAATTTTTTAATCAAATGAATTTAATTTTAGAAATTTTTATTTTTACATTTCTTTATAGAATATTTCATATTACCTTCAAATCATATTAACATACGATGAAGAAAAAAAAATTATATCAAAAAAATAATCTACATGTAATTAATTTTGTTGAAAATTTACAGTTTATTTTAATGTCACTTTTTAGGTGAGATAATAATTTTTCGTGGTTTTCAAATTATTCAAAATGCGAATTAATCTTCTATAATACAATGAGAATTCTTTTATAAACTACTACAATGTTTTGGTATGGATCAAGATTTTGAAAATAGTAACTTTATGAGTATTTATTATAAGATAATGTTAAATAATTTTGGTAAATTGGTTAAATAACAGCTTTATAGAATTATGATCTGGATTCTTCTATAAATCACTATGACAATGTAGTCCATTATTTATTTATTTTCTCACATTCATTATATAAAAAATGAATTTGATTTAAAATACCCTGAAATTGTTATTCAATAATTATAAATTATATAATATCAATGTTAATTTTTTTATAAAGGGAACTATTTAAGCCATATATATTTTCTGTAATTTTATTTTTTGGTTATTAACTTAATAAAAAAACGTACATGTGATAATTTTGAAGTTATTGAACATTTCATTTTCTCTGGGAGTATTGAAAGGAAAAAACAAATATTCTCGTAATATAAATAAGATGAAATACATTGTATTAGAGAGTTTATACATCCAAATTTTATTGAAGAAATATAATATTAATTATTTTCTATATATTATTTATAATTATTTCAAAATTTGTCGATTTGTTTTAGAAAAAATATCCACATAAATCATATTCATCATGCATGAAAAACACATTTTTATTGAAAATAATATTTCAACATATAATTTTCAATAACAAAGTATCATCATAGAATTTATTATCATTTATAATTATTAATATTTTATTCAAATAGATAATCTTTTTTTATAATGATTTAAATTTTTTAAAGAGTGATCTCAGATTTTAATTATTGTAGATTCATTTTACAATCTATTATTTAATTTTTTACATATCTTAGTACATTATTTCTTATAGAATAAATTATGTTATTATATCTAAATCATATTGTAAAAAAATATAAATAATTTATTTATGAATGAATTTATTATCTTATACATGCTTAACCTCTTTTTATCTACTTCATTTGGTTTATAGGAATTAAAAATAATAATAATAATAAATAGGGGATAAGTTAAATCATTATTTGGGTGAAGAGAAAATTATTTAATGGTGAAATTTTAAACAATAGGGGGATGATATGTAACCACCCATAAATTTAGTTTAAATGAATTACAAGCATGAAGACATTCATAACAGAAAACACCATGTAGTAAATGAATTAAAATTCATTCTAAATAAACTATTATATATATGAGATTTCAATAATCATGTTTTTCAATTTATAGATATGAACAATTGAAACTACATTATAACATATATATATATATATATATATCTTATTCATTATGAATTTTTTTAATATTTATCATGAAATAATCACTCATTTTTATTGAAGACATTGTATTCTATAATGTATTTTTATTATAAAAATAATTTTATTCATCAATTTGTTTATGAAAATTTTAATTATTTTCATCTAGTCTGGGTAAATTATTTTTAAAAATATTCAACATTTTTTTAAATGGTAATTTGAAATTAACATGGGCATAATTTTTATCAATTTTTCTAAAATGATATATTTCATTAGTGGAGACTAAAAAGTAATAAATTTTATATTTCTGTCATTTATTTTCATTAAAAATGATTTTTAAATGTTTCATTCTATTAAATTTTTTATACTAACATAAAATATAAATGTTATTATCAATATACTCTACCTTATTTTATTTGAGTTAAAATATAGAGGACTTGTTTTTGTGATCATTTTAATGCTCAAAGAATCATTTTTTATGATTTTTTTGTCAACTCAGTTCAAAAATTTATAATAACATAAAATTATTCCAATTTAATATATTTAATATAATAAAATGGAATAATTTTTTCAATATGGATTTTGAAAATTATATAAATATGGCCCCATGATTTTTTTTCATTTTTGATATTAATCAATGTATGTTTTTTGACATTTGTATGAGTAAAATGGGACATTTATGATTATATTGTTTGAATCGAGTTTAAAAAAATTCAAAAAAACCCATTATTTTTTTCTCTCTAATAAATTAGACAATAGCCACACACAATTACAATATATATCATTTTAATGTTATTTCACCTTAATAATTACATTTATATTATTATTTTTAAGGAAATTACAAATTTTATTTTTTAAATATTAATATATTTCAATTGATTAAACCAATATATTAATATGTATTCAAGGAATAAAAATGAATATTTTTAAAATCTATAATTTATTTTTATGATGAAATTTTATTTATAATTTTTTTATTGATATAATTATAATAAATTATTACACATCTCAAACAAAATTATTTTTTCATTAATTACAATAATTAAAATCAATTTATTTTAAAATTAGTAGAAAAATTATTATTTCATGAAATATATTGTGAAATTTATTCACTATTTAAATTTTTTTATAATTTAGGATTAATTTGGGATTCATAAATTTACATTTATATCTTGACATTAATATGTTCAAATTAAATAAATATTTCATCAAATAACCAACGGGATCATCTTACATGACTACCTACAGGTGTAGGCTTCCACCCCCAAGAAGATTGTGGTATCAAAATAAAATATTACTAGAAATTTATCCCATACTAACATATAGGAAAAATAATTATTTTAATAATATTATCCAAAGGCTTCTAGGATGTTATAATTTAAATACATCATTATTAAACTCATACACACCAATAAAAAATTCAACCCTCATACTTGACATTTCCAGGATGATGACATAGTGGATTTTATAGATCCAAACATCAACTTGGATGGGACCAAAAATCCTAAAAAATGATAAAATATGAAGGGATTTATCACCTAAAAATAAATAAATGAAAATGAAATTTGAATATAACTACAATGGACATCAATCATTGGGGATGACCCCAAACAAGTGGAAACACAATTTCAAAATGGTTCTTTTTCATGGTATTTTCTATGTCTTCAGAATTATTAAAAATTCATTATCATTATAAATTATTTTTCAATAATATATAAACCATTATTTTAAGGGATGATCCCAATATAATTTTTGAAAATTGGAATTCCTTCTAGATGGCCACCCTTAGATGAAAATTTGATTCCATCGATAAACATGATAATGGTATAGATCACATATTTTATTTTTGAATGATATAAATCATAAAAATGACTTATGAAAAATAAATCAAAACCTCTCTATTTCAATATATAGTAATTTTTGTCTATCTATATATCATCTGATTATTCTTCCATGTAATTTTCCATGTTTTTGTATTGGGTTGAATTCCTCGCATGCTTTGAATTTGATGATTTTGGTGGGTAGATAGACCATTTTATGGTTTATTAGAAAATAATTTTTTTAGTTTAGTTTTAAAACAATTTAGTTATGGGTTAAGGAATTTAATTTTTTATGGAGGTTCGGTTGGTTTTGGGGTCCTTCTACGGATGAAAACCCAGGTATTCGAGGTGAGGAAATTTGAGCATATTATTTTAACAAACTATCTGGCCTCCTATGAATATTTGAATATCACATCATGTACAATAGACATGATTTTGCAATTTTTACTACTAGGGGTTCATGTTTTTGTTTCCATGTCTGTAATTTTTTATTGAGCTTTCATAAACATTTTTCACATAGTATATAAAATCAAGCACATGAGTTATGTGATCCTAGAGATTAGAAAGTAGGTTCCGCATAGTAGGATCTTGGTTTCAAAAAAATCGGAACCATTAAATGTTTTAAAATTATAATATTTCCTTCTCCCTTTTTCTTGCCCCCTTTCTACCACATTAAGCTACACAAACATGTGGCTCTACTCTAATGTTTTTTCTACCATTATTTTGAACTTTGTCCCTCTTCTGAACTATGATTCGTGATATATAAATGGAGATGGATGAGTTCCCTTGAGATGGAGATACCTATTTATTATATTTTTTATTTTATCTCCCCATATTTAAACTAACTATATTCTATCTGATTTAACATATTTTAAGATCATTCTTCTAAAATGTCAATTTTACTATACTGGGTCGAGTTTTAGACTATTGAAAAAAAATAGTTCATGCCTACCCAAATGAGTTTGGAGATTATTATCATTCATTTTTATTTTTAAAATGTATTGTTGTGTGTAATTTACAGTCCCTTGGGTAGTTCAAATGTAACACTAATAATTTAATTTGTTTATATAACTAATTAATTGAAACAATGAGATGCATATGTGATTTCTTAATAGTGTTTTTATGTTGTTAAATCCTAGTGAGATGTTTCCTAAATTCAAAATTTTTTATTTTTTTTAATTAAGTTGAATATTATTAATTATAGTAATTTTTATGATGGTTTCATAGGAAGAGTATAGGAATAGCTTGATCATTTACATGGAGTTGGGAATCTGGTATGAGTCCGTGAAATCATCATGTTGTGAGAGGACATGAATATATGATTTACAATGATCACGGGTTTGGAAACACAACAATAATATTGAGGCAACATGTTCATCTAATTTTGGGCATGTCTTGGGTGATTCTGATGCTGATGACCATCATATTGAGCTACATGGTAACATGGGTATGAGGTTATATATGACATTGGGTAGGGATATATTTGTTCATTATTGATCACCTATATAGTCAAATGTTCAATCTGGAGTTATGTGAATACCTAGGGTCTCCGAATCTGAGGTGGTAATGACCATTCACTTTAGTAAGGGCCTCCATTATTTATGGAATATGGTTATTGTTGGATGTTTTATTCACAGAAAAAAACGATGATGGTTAGGATCCATGGTTTGGTACTATTGAGTCATTCAGTTGGGGATCGAGGTTCAACGTTCTATTAGGCCCTTGGGTATGGATATTTTTGGGGATTGATATTGTTATTCTTTGAGACGATTTTATTCGAGTAGACAATAGTTTTTTAGATAAGGAACATGGTACTATTTTTGGGGTGTTCCATTAGTATGAAAAATATTGATTGTGAATGAGGTGTCGGTTGGCATGATTGGTCATGTGATTTTGTTCATGGTTGATCCTGAGTGTTCACCATTACTAGTTTATATCAACAGATTCCTTAGGATATATGTTGATGATCCTCTAATCCATTGATATTCAGTGTTTGGTGAAGCGGGTGTATGGAATTGTTGATTTTATAGAGAATAATGGAAGAACAATAATTTATATTACATTAAAGTTATCTTTTATTTATAATTTATATAAACCTGGTAAATAAAAAGAGTAGGGTTGGCAGACGTTGGTGGTGTCTTGCTGAGAATCTTTCTCAAACCCTACATGTTCCCTTCATGATGCATTATTTTTTCATTCATTTGATTCTATGTAATGATATTATATTACGATGTGGATCATAGTGTTCGTTTTAATATTGGATGGATGCATATGGACCATATGTTTTTTTCTTTAGCTATATTTTTCTTTAGTTATCTTTTATCTATCGTATTACTATTATATATACGTACTATGTTCGTACATTGGATACCAATATTTATAATTTTATATCACCTTATATGTATACATGTCTAGTTTTTGTACCTAAAATTTCATGTTGGCTTCATTAAATAATTTTTGATGATTTTTTATTATGATTCTCGTATAGTATTCTGTGTCATGTGTTTCTTCCATGGATGAGTTACAAGTCAAATTTATATAAATATTTATTTACTACTATATCTTATATAAACTTGGACAATTATAATATCATCTTTAGAGGGTATAGTCTTCCTACTATCAACTTTTTATCCATTCACTTCTTTTCAGAATCAATTTGCATAGGTGAAGTGCGCCAAACGCCCAGTGGCACTCAGTATGTATCAATGTCCAGTTGGCCTAATTGATCATGTTGATAAAACTGGTATTAGATAATTTGATGAATAAGAATTAGTATCAACATTAGGATGACTACTAATGATATAACCTATTTTATATATCATTCAACTGGTCCTACTATATGGGTTATGGTATACTTGAGATTATGATGTTTTGAGATCTAAGATTATAGCACGTGTTTGGGTTCACCTTTCCATATTCGTAAGGGATAGAAATTGTTTCTATGGGTAGGAATTATTGTTGTATTCTGATCATCTTACAGTTGATGTGATTTCTACATTTAGTAGAATTCTAGGATGTGATTGTTACCTATAATGATATGTTAAACAAGACCTAGTATGGTAAAGGAGGAGTTACTTGAAAAATTTCTTAGTATGGAATGGAATTTTTAATTATTATTTATTATTTTACATATTGGTGTATTTAAAAAGAAATTAGATGGATTTGATGCTATATTAATAGATTTTGATTTTTACTGAGGGCATGGACTTTTTATAAGAGGTGATGGGTTATGTAAAGTGTCCCAAAATTATGTTATGTTTTTTTCCCACCTATAATATATTTGGTGTATCTTATTCCTCCATCTTATGCAATATTTCCCCACAAATTCTGTTTGTGATATTCGATTCATTTGTATATATATTCTTGTATGTATGTATGTTTGCACGGATGTATATATGTATGTATGTATTAATCTATGTATGTATGTATGTATGCTTGCATGAATGAATGTATGTATGTATGTATGTATCTATCTATCAATGTATATTACTGAACCTTATAGGAGAAGACAAGGATGGTGATATTGGGTGATGTTGATCACCACGTTGGGTGAAGAGTCATTGGATTCAGGTGATGTGGATTTCCATGGCGTGCATGGTCTAAGGCATATGTTATACTTGGATGTGATATGGGAGGGTAAGGGGATAAGAGGGTGAATGTCATGAGACATGTTTTTGATGTAATTGGGCAAGGTTAGTGATTTTTCACTTATTTTACTTATTTTTTTCTTCATTATATATAAGTGCTTTATGGGAACAGTGACATTCTATTAGTACTCATAAAGATTCAAAATTGATGCGCTCTAATGGCCCATTAGGCTAGCGATGTTTTGGTGGAATATGAAAGATTATTTTTCAAGACCACAATGGATAGAGATGAGGCCCAGGAGGGTCAAGGGTATCATAAGTCATATGTACTAGCTCAGGTACTGGCTCATGTATAGGAAGGGGAGTTTCATGATTTGGTACCCTTTTGGTTGTGGCTGGATGAGTAGGTCAGAGTGAGTATGGGATGTGTTTTCTATAGGATTGACATGAGAGATCAGCGATCAGAGGCTTCCATAAAATAATTTACTACAATATTTCATTCGTAAAACCCTCCATTGTTCTTGAGAATGGGATCTCCACAGTCGGATAAAAAATACATCGAGTCCATTAACATTATCTTCAAGTATTTTCTCACACCCCCAGGGAGGAGGGATAATCTGGTGATATACATGTTCTAATGATAAAAAATGAACCATCAGGATGAAAATGAGTTGATAGGAGGCCTGAAATACTTGGTGAGATGGATTTTGAAGCCATGTTATTCAATAATATCTTATGAAATACACTGAAGGTCGAGAGCTCTTGGGAGGTCTTGAACCTTCAATTGGGTTGCATTTTTACCATTAACTATGATGCGAAATTCTTAATGTACACTCATTTTTTACCAACTATATTGGGTTATGACCCCTATAGGGTGAGGTATTTAATTGATGGATTGTTATAATCCATTAGGGTGCTGGTAAATGTATTCATGATTGACTCATTATTAGAGGTGGTGAACTATGACCTTAGTTGTGGGAAAAATGAAAGACATGTTGTATTCGATCAAGGTGATAACATCAGTTGATTAATATTTTGCCAAATTAGATAACATGAATATAGGAATTGGGGAGTCACACTAAGGATCTCAAGCTAGAGACGTGAGTAAAAGTCCTAATATGGGGTCTTTGAAGGTTAATTTCTAGTACGAGTAGTCAGGCTATGTGAGGAAAAAATGTGGTCAGACTTCAATGTAGTTTTACACTAGAGGAATGTTCAATATTCCCTGGTGGTTCAACAAAAATATTTCTCATACATCTAGTAACAAGGTACTGAGGTATAAAAATGGTTTTGAGGTTGTATATTGACTGGTACTAGGTGCTGGTAGAAGAGATTCAGTTTCACATAGAGGATGTGGTAGAGACCGTTGGACATAATGGGGGGTCAATGGTTGATGGATTGTGCATGAACCAAGGAGGGTGTGCCTCATGTATTTATACTTCATCCATGTGCATGTAAAAGATCTAACAGGTACAGAGAAGTTTATGAATTCAGGTATGGTTGCTGATATATCGTGGGTGTGAACATGATTCTATTTGTTTTAATATGAAATTAAATATATGCAGGATTTTCCATTCTGGTCCTAAGAGATTCATGATATATATCTACAGACTAAATAGATGAAGGTTATTTTGTTTATATTAGTTATAATATGTTACATTTAAATGAATTATGTGGAACCATGATTTGTATGTTAGAATTGAAAGATGCTTGAATTAAATGATCAATGTCAGAATTTTTTCATAAATGTGTTTCATGTTAATTGATATGAATGCAACCTGACATCTTGGTAATCATTTGATATTCATGACCTCATATGTTTCATTGGTCTCATTTAACCAAGGTAGGAATCAACTGAGTTAAAGGTGAGTATGGGTGTTGGGTGTGATACAATTTCATTAGATGTGGTGTATTAGTGATGATGCATCAAAGGAAGACACTTCAGACTGTGGGTGGTTAATATATAATTTGATATGTATATATATATTAATATGTGTGTGTGTGTGTGTGTTTTGGGTTGTGAAGTGACTAGGATAGTTAACTCATAAAGTCAGTGCACACATAAGTTAGTTGATTTATGATTTCAATAGTTGGGTTGTCTGGGTTAATGTTCACTGAATTTTTATTTTTCATATTATCTTCTAGTTTTTTATGATATATCAATGATGTTCTATGTCATAATAAGGATACTCTATTATCCCAGATTATTTGAGCGGGTTGAATTTTTAGAATATTTTTAATTTTTGGAGTATTTTTAATAGAACTAATGTGATATTGTATATATGAACTTAATTTCTTGATATTCCTTGACCAAATATCCATTCATTGACATTTTGTATGGATTTAAATGTTTCACATGGATTTAGTTGAGTTTCATCTCTATAAGATGCCTAAAACCTTGGTCTCCATTGTGCACTAACTAGGGTAGTTGGTTCTAACAAATTATGCAGCCTCCCTTTAGAAACCATACCATCCTCCAGCTCTACTAGACAATGTTTTTCAAACTATATAGGAAGGGTTAAATATTCGTGTAGTTATGTCTAACATTATTGAAATAGGAAACTTGTGTGGATTTTATACTATTTGGGAAAATATGTGCATGTACCGTGTAATCTCAAATCATGGATAGGGGGTGTCAAAATATAAGTTCATGGTTTTACAAACCTTTAAATTTATTATTGTGACCCATTTAATGTGTGAAAAGTATAGAATGGCCACACCAATTTAAATTGATTTCTATCTTTTTTATCCTCATTCACATTTTTGAACATGTTGTTCTCTCCCCAAATTCCCTTTCCCTATTAATTGAGAAATCTTCCTCATCTGAACTACGATTCTAATTATGACTTTATAGTAGCATCAATACCACTATGATCTCAATATATCATTCTTATTTTTTTATTTATCTGGAAAAATGGAATTCTAAAACATTGTGACATTATTTACACTATATTTAGGGTGTTTTTGTAAAATGAATATTTCCTCTAAATCTACTCTTTTTAGTATCAAAATTTTACTACTTTACTTCTACAGACACAAGTTAGGTATTTATTATCATTATTTCTAATTTGTGTCTGTTTGGTGGTTATGTTTTAAATATGATGTTTTGTATTCAGAGTGAGACCCAAATAATTTAATGGTTTTATTTTACTTAATTTTGTGAACCCATGATATGCATATGGTATTGCACAATGTTTTCTAAAAGATGTTAGATTGTATTGAGAGGATTTGGAACATTTTAGATGAGGATTTTGTGTTTTCCATTTGGTGTGAGGTGATGGAATCACTAGACCGTGAGAGGTGTAGATTATATGAGTGATGTTGATCATATGTTGGGTAACAAGGTTGTATGATTACGGTGATGATGTCTACATGTTTCAGGAATGGCCAATGTGATATGGGATGATGGAGAACATAAAATTGATAGACATGATAAAAGGTAATGATGTTCATGATGACGTATCTTATGGACTTCTTTAGTAATTTCCTATCACTCGTATTGGAAATTGTGCCATTTGGAGTCATGTGTGCAAATTAGGTCTCAGATATTGAGGTTCTATGGACCACATATGTTGGAAGAGGCCTCAATTTATTGTGAATTAGTATAATGGTTGTATTTTCTTACCATACAATGTCGGGGGTTGGTGAGGATCTATTTTATGGAAATTTTGAGACTGTAAGAATGGTGGAGAGGCTCATTGTTCATCGACGATATTGGATGATGAATTTTTTGAGGTGGAATGAATTTTTTTTATCATGTAGCATCAGGAAATGACCCAACAAGAGATTTTGAACTAAGATACATGGAACCAGGTATTTATTAATGGGGAATTCCTTTATTACAGCAAGTATGGATTATATATGAGGTGTTGGTTAGCATGAGGTTTCCATTGATTTTGTTATAGGTCGAATCTAAGTGTTAATTGATATTTATTTACATATGAGTTTACATTGGCCTATATAGTCTGGATACTATCCTCAATATAATTTTATTTTTTGTTAAATAAGTTTATTTTATTCAATGTGTCTATTGATAATAGGGTAATTGCATTTACATGTGAAACTCATATAAACTTTTTTATTATTATTGAGATCGACCTATTATATCAACAATATAGGATAGGCACACATTACTGGTGGCATATTGGGATTATTTCCCAACCCCTTTATAGTCACATTAGGATGTTTGTAGATACGATTTATTTTATTGAGAGTAATAATTTATCTAAAGTGATATATCATAGTGTACGAAATTAAAATGGATTGATGATAGTGGATCATGGGTTCTAACCTCAGATGGATTTAACTGTAGTTTTCTTTTATGTATCAGAATGACCTTATATGTACAAAAATAGGTTGATAATTGGTGAGAATTTTATTTATTTTATATAGGAACAGATAGGTATGAACGTTTTATTTTAGTACTTACAAATAGAATTGTGGTTTATTTACATATTTTACAACTAACGTTGATTATTCTACCACTTTGGTATTTCATTTCTTCTAGTTCCTTAATAGAAGGGTTACATGTCTAGTGTCTATTGGCCAATATTTTTAAAGTCATATTATATATACATGGTAAATTATTATATCATCACCATATGGTGTATTATTCCCACTATCACTTATTTACAGCCTATCTCCTATATAGTAAGCTTTACCATATGAGGATGCATGGATAAGACATAGTAGAATATCCCTCATCACACATTTTGGATGGATTGACTATTCAGGCACTTCAATCCACATCATATATAATGATAATTAATTATTTGAATTACTTGAAAATGAAATATGATGGAATGAATCTAATCATGATCATTGTGGGAGTGTTCAACACTTTCTTGAAAAATGTTGAGATAAATAAAGTACATTTCAATATAATTACATATAATTAATTATTATCATGTATTGATTGTTGCAAACATACTAATTTTCAAATTTATTGGAAGGATTTCACCAGGAGATTATATAATATAAATTGTAGAAATTATATTAATGTGGAAATATAAATTATTCAATTGATATAGATAAGTGATGAAATTTGGGTATCTTGGTTTATCTGACGCAAATACCATTATTATCACAATATGATCACTATAGTGGTGTTCATTTATCATATTAGGATAACCATATCCCTCTTAAATTTGATAATTTACGACTTCTAACACATGGATTCATGTATGTGATCTAGAAATCTTTGATGATGGACCACATTAGATGCCAACTATAAAAGACTGTTATAAAACTAAAAAAATCAAAAAAAACCATTATGTGTTGAGTTAAAATTATTTCTCTATGATAGAGAATGATAATAGGTATTTTGAACTATATTTAGAATAATTATTTCTATTGAAACTATCAGAATGAAATCCAACTCTAGATGATATACATACCCTCTCAAAGATTCATGATCTAACCAATGAAATGCTAGAACCTAACAATAATAATTTAACATTGATAAATGGTGGTAAAAGTCAGAGTCCATTTTTTAGTATTTTCAAATAACTTTTGTAGAGGCTATGTTTAAAATATAAAAACTTCAAAAAATGAAAAAAATTAAAAGGAAATTCATCCCATATAGAGAATACATGAAGTGCCCCTCCCCCAAAAACTACATCATTATGACAAGCCACCACCTTTGCATGACCACTTGGATAAATGTCCCATGCAGAGTCCCCCAGGCTTGGTCCCGATGGAAAAAGACACACCATCTCATTCTTCCAAATCTGGATGGCCAAGAACTGGTAATATTTTCCAAATTTGAAGCCTCATATAAATTTGTTCCTTTTTTATTTCCTTGGTGCTTTCACAATATAGAATAATGATAATAACAAATACCAACATGATGTCACAACAGTTTCAATATGTGAAAATAACATTTCAAATCAATATTTGTAGCATGCTATTTTTATCCATGAGCATGTCAGAATCACATCCTCGACGTCACCAACCTCTATGAACCAACAGTGGAAAATACACTACCAGTTTCTTCTGGTCACTTTCCCACACAACCTAAAGCACCGTAATGGTGAACACACAAATCCACCATGTAGAGGGTGGAAGAGTCTTAGAGTAAGAGTAGACAAATGAAGGACCAATTCCCTCAACATAGCCCAACTCTAGACCCCCAACACCGATGGTCACCACTAGTGACGACACAAAAACTTACTACCAATGGTGAAAGAAATTCCTAATTCTTTATTCACTAAAAATGATATAACTGTCTTAAGAGGAGGCAATTCCATTAGTTTCAATGGTTCTACATTCACCTCTGAATAATAAACCTCCCATAAGATAATCATCCATGATTAAAACATTATTCTGATTTTGGATTTTAAAAAACCCATAGGATGATTATCAATATTTCAAAATCAATTTATGATAATAAAAATAAGTTCATAATTATTTCCCACTTTAATCAAGAAATCAAGAAATCATTATTATCTCTCAACATGGAATGATCTCCCTATTAGTATGGATTTACAAATACATTGTTCATGTTTTATTGGTTTATAATTCATAAGTATTCCATAAACTCAATTAGAGAATTATTTAATCAATCCACAATTTCCTATGGTGTTTAATCTAGTGTTATTTATTTCATAGGAAAAAATTGATAATTCATCTGAAATTAAAGACATTTTCCTGGATTATATTGGGAAAAATTCCCCAAAATTTAATTTCAATGTAACTATTACAAGGATATGGGATATTATTAGAGAGATAATTACTCAATGCCCATTACGGTTTTTACCTTGTAAGAACATTCTAAATTCTTTTACCTCTTCTTAAAGTGTAAACGTGATAATAATTAATGAATGAAATAGGAATATTTCCCTAAAACTAGACATATAAAAGATTTTTAAAATTATAATGGTATATCATCATTTCTATACCTGGGAATTATGTCTTTAACACAACCATCATAAACTTATAATGACCATTATAAGTAGTTAATGGATCCCAAATCTTATTAATTGGTCTCCAAGACAATACATCCACGGGTTTTTGAGGTTTAGTAAATGATATCATCTTTTTGGACTTCTCTTTTACATTAATAAATAATACATTATCATATTTATTAAATATTATTTGATAGTTTTCCTCAATTTAATGATTAAGGATAATATGGTATCATTATCCCCCTCACACATTTGATAAGATTATTTAATTCTTATTTATGGAGAAGAAACTAAGAACATCATAATTACCATAAATCCATTTTTTCTTTATAATGTTGTCGAAGTTAAAGACTTGATTTTGAATAAATTATTAATTTTTAATGCAACGAGTTTCCTATTTATTGAAAAAATTTATTTCAATAAATCATAGTGTATAAACATGTCTCTTCACATTCACTCATCAAATCTTTCCACATTCATAGTTGAATGTAAAAAGATTCTAACATGAGTACAATTTATTATGTTTTGTTAAATAGTTTACTAGATGGAAAGATAAAATTTGTGTCACTAGATGAATTAATTTCTATAGTAAAATAAATGATCACCTATGATTTATTCAAGGTTTCATAGTTTCACAAATAAAAAATGAGTCTTCTCAAAAATCTAACATGATTTGTAATTCTATATCCAATAGAATTATATATGAAAGATACCAGATGAAATTGGAATGAAAATATTTCATAAAATCCAATTTTTAAGGGATTCTAAGGCATCATAGAACTCATTATCATTAATAATTATTTCCACTTCATTATCACCTCAAATATCAATGTTTCTTAGGGCATATAGAATGATTTTAAATCAAATTGGTTTTTTTAATGATGATCGATTGATATTCTCTTTATATGTAATCATCTACAAGGTGAAAATTTAGACAATCATTCAGTGGAATTGTGTCATGTCTAAATTTTTGGATATCACAAAATCCAAATAAAATTGTTGGAGATCATTGGGGTTGAACACCCCTCTTGAAGACATGAGGACTATTACACAAAGCATGCGACACTATTCATTACTAAATTCACCCTCCTTCAAAACAATATTATTGATTTATTCCCATTTATGGCCTCTAATGAATTGAAATGGTAAATCTACATAAATAGTGAAATTTTGATATAGAAGATATAATGGTATTTTAATTTTAACACTAAGAAAAAAATTGTACTAAAATGTTATGGATTCAAACATGTACCTCCATGGTTGATCATTTTCATAACGTTGGTCATTCACAATATTCCATGGATGATACTATTTATGATATAGAGAAATAACTTTTCCCACATAGGACTATCTATAATTCATTAGGATTCATTTTTATATGGTTTATATAATCATTCTGCAACTAATTAAAAACATAAAACAAAATACTATTGCGTGGATACTAAATTTCATGATATTGAGTCATCTATAAGAAATTTTTGGGATTATAATCTATATAAATAATCATATTAATGGTCTATTTAACTCTATTTTCAATGATAAAATAGTGAAAAGGTTCCCAATGTATTTAACACCTTGTATTCATACATCGTTTCAGATATTGTAAATTCCCAAAATACTCTGTGTTTTAAGGTCATGAATTTATTCATTCATGCAACAATAATGGCCATGCAAAAGGATTTCTTCATTATCATAAAACAAAAAAACGTTTTGTTTAGCATAAAAACATTTTAGATTATTAATTTGTTAATGTTGGTATTTTTTTCAATTAAAATCCAACTATTTGATACGTACGACTCTATTCTTCATCGAATTTACTACAAATAATGGTGTATTTAAAAAATATGACTATTTCGATTTCGTGGTGCCTTATATATACACCATGGATTCATAAATGAATTTTCTATCATGTAATTGAAATTAATATTTAATGTGATGATGAATTATAGTATATTTTCTAGTCTATTAATCATGTTTTCAACCATGAATTGAATGGCCTTTGAATTGAATCTGCCTCACAACTTGTTATTATTTCCTTGATGTCCAGATCCACGAATATTCCATATAACGTGTTAAGCACTGGACATGTTGTTTTAAATTCAATAATCATCTCATCATTTTTGACTCACAGGCATCGATGTTTCTAAATCATATTGTGGATTCCCTATCGAGTATAGTTATTAGGTCGATAATATCAATGTGTTAATTTTGGATCATATGTTTCTATGAAGCCCTATGATTTTTGGAATGTTGGGTGAAATTAATTTCCACATATGTAAAAATACATGAAATTCAGTAACATATCTCTTATGTTATCTTATAGTATTTTATCATTATCCTACTGATCCTGATCCAAAAATATTAAAAAAATCACCATCATTGTTTTATTGGCTTAAAAATATTGTCATAATTATAAAATAATTATGTTAGATTCAAAATATTTATTTTTACTATAATTGTTTTATCTTCCCAGATGGCCAATGTGACCACAAAAGACGCAGAAGATAGGGAGTTTTTTAAACTCGAATGATATCCAACTGTTGGCTTCATCAAATTTCATAAACATTCCACTCATCAGGGGCTCTGACACTTCAATTTCTGCCATTATCCGAACCTCGGTGCCCCAGTGTATTGGGTCTGTGCAATCCCATTCAAGAAAGTGACCTAAATTGTTCCCTATTTCCCTCATGATTCATTCCGTTCTTGCATGGAAGAGGATTCCTTTAATACATATCCAGAAGGGGGAGCGGGTTAAAATTACACGATGGATATCATCCCCCCCCCCTTTGTACTCTTCCATGAGGAGTTTATTATCGAAGGACCACGGTCTGCCCCGCAAGATTTTGTCTCTATCTTTCTTGTTGAAGAACTCAAAGATGAAGCTGTTGATCACCACTTCCCGGATAGCCACTCCAGCATCATGTTTCTAGATGTTCTGTAGGGTGTTTTTGAGAGCCCATGAGTTACCGATATGTTTTCAATGAACTTTCCCACAACGAGCAGAGACATGCGTTTTTTTAAAAGTGTGTCTTCGTTTCTTCGAGCCTCGATTGTCACCTTTTCTTTATCCATCAAGGACACCCTCTTCCATTGGTTAACCAAGTCAGCATCCATAGGGAAAACCAAATGTTGAATTTGCAAACCTCCTTAAGGACTGACGCCCTGGAAATCCCCTTGGCGTCGTGGGGAGTCAACGCGGAGCAACACCCCACGACAGAGAATCGCATCAACACAACACGACAGAGGCTTCCCAATGGCACAACCAATAGCACACACGAAACAAAGACCCCTTGGCGAACACACAACGCCACAGAACTTCACGGACGGAACTTCACGAATCACCCCCTTCACGGCGGAACAACGCAAACCGTGAGAAAGGAAAACCGACCACAGGTCACCGCCAGCCTTCACAGTTCCCGCCGAATCATCGCAGAGCAACATCCCACGATCGAAAAACACGGCAACACACTGCGACGGAGGCTTTGCGACTGAACATTGTGGATCAAACACGTCGCGGCGGCCATTGCGCGACCTCACAACGCGGTGACTCCTCGTAGCAGGTGCTGTGCGAATCAAGATTCCTTGTGGCAAAAACTTCGCAGAACCGTGGATCCGGAAACCGCCCACAAGCCACCGCCAACCTTCGTGAAACAGTTGCGGCCGACGATAAGGGCCAGGATTTCCTTGAACACCTGGGAAAGGCTCCGGACTATGAACACTCAAGTCAAGAAGCAGAAGGAGATTTGCGCTTAGGGTTATGCTCTCCTCAGAATCTAGTGAGAGTCGCGAACTGAGAAACCTCGGATCTGTAACGCAAGAGGAGCTAGAAAATTTAGATCTGGAACCGCCCTCCCTGTCCCAGATCTGGCACCAATGTAGAAAGACGACGACGGGCAGGCTTTCAAGATCCCATGGGAAGCAGGAGCTGGGCTACGTAGGGTTTGTGGCTCGGCACCGAGAAAGGGAGAACGATCCACTTACACCAAAAAATGAGCGTGAGTGGTAATCCGCAGAGTTGTCGTGGGGGCACGCAGGGAGAGACGCCACTGTGAAAACTCAAAACCTAGTAAAACCCTAGGAGAGAATTCTCTCAAGCGGGAGATACTCCTACTTCACATAATTGTTTTATCTTTAACATGGTAATTTATTTCTAATTATTAATGATGAAATTAATTTCATTAGTACCTTTAAAACAATGATAAAATATTTATTAAGTTAATAAATGAAATAGAATAAATGATTGTAAATTTTTATAAAGTAAATTGATATGAAGTGTTACAATGTCCTATAATATATATATATAATTATAAAATATATTAAAATTCCATTATAATCTTGTAGTTCTTATATAAAATTTAGATTTGTTGTTTTACAATATAAATTATTGTTATTGAATAACAAAAAAAATTATTAAATGATTTGAAATCCAAAAACAAAATTCGTATTCAAATAAAACTAATTGGTATATTGATATAAATATCAACCATGGTCCATTTATAATCAAAATTTTTATTATTAATTACTTTAATGAATACTAAATAGAAAATATTGAATACCTATAGAATAGTCGAAAAACAATAAAAGGGTGGAAAATAATAATAATGGTGAATAAATCATGAATATTTATTTAATTTTTATATGATTAAAATTTTCCAAAATATAATCACCATAAATTTAAAAATCATTATCACTGAGAATTTTTATTTTGAGAAATAATTTATTTTAAATTTATTACATAATAAATTCTAAGACACCCCCCTCTCTAATAAAAGTGGTCATATTATTCACTATTATTAACACATCATGGTCCATTTTTCACGTCATATAAATTTGAAAATACATTCGTAAAATCCATACCAACATATAATATGCCTTTTTTATATGAAAAACTGCCTATAATGAACTTTTGTGTAAATATTAATTGGTTTGGTGATGAATATGTATACTTCTTAATCAATAATTTTTTTCAAATTTATTTTTCTACCTCCTTCATATTTTTTATAAATGATAAAATAATTCCCCCAATAACTTTAATATGATAATGGGTTTTTATGTTAATGTAATAACCTATTTTTATTATCTCTCCTATTACATGGGAATGAACACCATCATTTATGCATATGAGGGGAAAAATCCTCCAAAAACAATGTAATCCTATATGAATCAATTCATAAGATTGGTTGTAATGTTGGATATAATATATCAATATGATATTCAATAATTATTCCTCTTGATTAACTGACAATACACCATTTACTTCATGACCATTATATTCACTAAAAGTGATAATATTATTCATGTGTATGTGTGGACTACCCCCATTATGAAGCGATGTGATAATTTTTTTTATTAAAAAATTACATAGATGATAAATATTATTATACTTAAAGAAAAAATATTTTATTTTAATTAAATCATTATTTTTGAAATATAATATAACACTTAACTTCATTACATAATCATTGATGGAACCTTTAATCATAACTCCATAGTATGTAGAAGATATTATCTCAATGATAATAGTGCAATTAAGTAATCAAATTCATATTTAATGAATTTTAATCCAATTTTTCATTTTATAAATAAAAAATTAATATTTAGTTATTATTATGTTAGAGATGATGTAATAATTACACCTTTGACCATAGTCAACCAATAGACTCCTTTTTAGAAAAATGAGATGATAATTATCATATTATATATCATAAACACAATTTCTTATGTATTTTAATATAGAAATGTAAAATATAGAATAAAAATATATAAAAATAATGTTTGTGTCTCATTAAAATCACAATAATTAATGTATTTTTATTATTCTGATAGATAATGAAAATAATTTATGAGTCAGACTCGAGATATGTGATGTTCATTAATAAAACTATAGTTGAAAACTCTCTTAATAATATTTTTCCTCTGTGTTCATTAACCTAAAAAATTTATGGAAAATTATTCTTTATAATTTGTTGAATTTGAAATATAATTATTAATAATATTTTAATTCCATTACAATGTTATTAAAAGTAATTTTTTAATATTTTAACTAATAGAATATTTAATTTTAAGGACATATTTTAATTGTTTTAAAGATTTATTTTTAAAATATTTAACATCCATGTCTATATGATATTGGGTTGATGTATCTTTATTGACAAAATTAGTTTTAATTGAAATTTCAGGACTCTATGTAATTTGACTAAAAAAATTAAATATTATTTCTCAAGCATCTTTAATACATAATATTAATGACTATAATTACAAAAGAAAAAAATGAATATTATATATTAACCAATACTGAGACATTGAAACTTTAAAATACTAAAACTGTAAATTTATATTTTAATTTCGGTATATGATTCCATTTATTATTCAATGAATGAACCATCCTTCCCTATATTCTATGTATTTTAATAAGGGGTTTTAATTGGAATGGATATTTTATTATATTGAAATGTTTTTTATTTATGAGAAGAATATTTTTTAGAGTTAGTTCATGGGAATTTCTTTTTTTATGCAATAGATTATATTATTGTGCTTGGGAATTATTTTTATGACTACTTGTTTTGTTAAAAAATATAAACAATTGTTCAATTATAAACCAAGGGTGGTGGTTCCATTACAATCTGATGATGGGTGGGTTTGTGATATCCATCAAATGCATATGATTTGAATTTAAACCAAATTTATTATTCTATTTGTAACTATTATATAAAAAAAGACTTTCCATGTTACATACAAGATTTATCAAATATTTCCCTAGTCATTAATATAAATCATAGTATTTATCAAGTTATGTTTATTGTATTATGTTCAATAGAATATATATACAATTGGATAATGTTGTGTAGTATATGTTAGTAAAAAAGTTCAATTTTTTATGAAATGAAATAAAATTTCATGAATTTCATTTTTCATTGATGATTATAAAGGATATATTTTAAAAACAGTTTTAGTGGAACTTTTTTTTAATCAACAAGAAATTATTTATTTTGAGGCTAATAATTAGAGTAATATTAAAAATTTATATATATTAATGAAATTTTTTGTATATTTATACTTTTCAAGTGTCATAATGACATTTTTATGATTATCTAGAAATTTAAATGTTTTACATATTGATCATAGATTTTTATGAACAAATTAAATGTCATTATAGATGTCATGATGATATATATTACTTCAAAATATATTTTATTTTTATTACTTTTTTACCTTCCTTTATAGTACCATTAATTATTCAAGGGAAATGTAAGACCAAAAATTTATTCCGAACACAACTCACACTAGATTGATAATAGGTAGAATAGTGGATGTCTGGGTTCTAACCCACATTGAGGTGGTCTAATATATTGTGACCGATGTATTATAACATAGGAATGTATTTTTTATGTAAATTCAATGAGGTATGTTTTTATCCTAATCAAATAAATTATACTACATTTTTTTTAGAAGAAAAGATAATGATAAATTTTAGGGACACTTCTTAGAGGATATCCCACATTCAAAAGATGGATATTATTGTTGGAATGATTGTATAAATATTTATTATTTACCATGTTGAGATCCATTAGAAAAAATTTATATACCTATGTCGATATCCACACTGGCACAACTAGTCGTTTTTAGTAATGATTCATTTTTTGTAACTACAATGGATGAAAACAAATCATCCAATTTGTCGTAGTTTGGTTCATTCAAATTATGATAGGTTCCTTCCATTATGATACCATGTATGACGTTCATGCAACATAATGTAATTTTATTTCATTATTATACTAATTTTCCATCCAAAAACCTCACAAAATTGATTCAAAAATTCATTGATGTTATATTTACCTAGCTCTAAATACCTATCCTGGGATGGATTATCTATACATATTGATAGTAGCCATTAATGTTTCTTGTAACATCCCCAAATTATAAAGCATGAAATGATTAAATGATATGAATCATGTCAACAAGGTGCACCTTCCTTTTCGGGAGCCTGTCTGATTAGAACTCCACAATTAAGCGTGCTTGACCTGGAGTAATGATCAGGATGGGTGACCTTCTGGGCAGTTTCCCAGGATGTGTGTGAGTGAGGAAAAAGCACACTGGAAAGGACATGTGTTGGCCTGTGGGGACTATCATTAGTCAGATGACCCGTTCAGGCACGTGGGTGGACCCTGGGGTGGGCCCCACATGTTTTTGGGGTAACTGGTGGTACCTGGTGGGCCAGGACCTGACGAACATGTTAAGGCGGGGGTGGATATGCTGTCATCGGGGCCTAGTTGTCACATTTGGTATCAGAGCTGGTACCCAACCTTAAGTGTGGTGCACTGCCTGGGTTGAGCTGTAGGGCCCACAATGAGGGCGATGTTCTCTAAAGGGGGGGGGGTGATTGTAACATCCTCATATGATAAAGGGTAAAATGACTAAATGATATGAATCATGTCAATAAGGTGCACCTTCCTTTTCGGGAGCCTGTCTGATTAGAACTCCATAGTTAAGCGTGTTTGGCCTGGAGTAGTGATCAGGATGAGTGACCTTCTGGAAAGTTTTATAGGATGTGTGTGAGTGAGGACAAAGAACACTGGAAAAGACATGTGTTGTCTTGTGGGGGCTATCATTAGTCAGATGACCCGTCCAGGCTCGTCGGTGGACCCTGGGGTGGACCCCACGTGTTTGCGGGGAAACTGGGGGTACCTTGTGGGCCAGAACCCAACGACCATGTTAAGGCGGGGTGATTATGCTGTCACCGGGGCCCAATTGTCACATTGAGCACCTGCTAGCAGGCAGCAGACCCGCGGTACCAGACAGGAGAAGTACCTCTGCAGGCTATTAAGGGGAATGCATTACTATGTTTGGGTGGCAGACCCCGGTGGGAAGCACTACTATGTTTGGGTGGCTGACCTGTGGTACTCGACAGGAGGAGTACCTCAACAGTATTAGGTTAGTGAGAAGTACCTCAGAGTCGTGACAGGATCACTGTACTCGTCAGAGACGGGGCTCTTCAGCAGTTACGGTTTCATTAATGAAAATCCTGGTTTGATCTGAGTCATTGACCTTTGTGTTTACCTCATGATTGAGATGGGTCACTTGATAACTTAGGTATATGTATGGGCATATACCTAGGTAGTGGTTATCCGTTGATTTCATAACCTTTGTGTTCTCTCATTACTGATATGGGTTACTTGATAACTTAGGTATAAGTATGGGCTTATACCTAAGTAAGGGTTATCTATTGAGATTCTGCTTTGTGGTTATCCTTGTTGGATTTAGAGAGACATTGAGGGTTTCGAGGTCCCTACTGAGTGTCGTATACTCACCCATGCACGGGCTATGCCTGCACCTTATTGTGTAGGTTGCAGACGACGTGCATCGCTAACAGAGGCCGAGTGTTCGAGGACTGGACGGTACCCGAAGGTGGACCTCACGATGAGTCAGTATCCGGAGGTGGACTTCAGGATGAGACGATACTCGGAGGAGGTTGACGGGCGAGAGCTTTGTGGTGGCTATATGTATTTACCCTTCAGGTAGGATCCATGGTGGACGATCCAGGAGATGCGCTATCTGTACCTACCCTTCAGGTAGGATCCGAGGTGGACGACCTAGGAGCGGCTTCTATTCTTCCAACTGCTTGTCTTTTCTGTTGTACTTTTGTTCAGTTGTAGCTGTACTTTCAGTTGGGTTTATATTATGGCCCATTTACGTTTTAGCACTTTCTTTTTACTTAGTGTATTACTTCTGCTTGTACTATGTGGTGTTTTGTTTACTTTTTATAAAGGCAATGCCTTCTCAGTTATTGGTATTTACGCCTTTGGTGCTAGTCGCCAGCCCCTGGCCTATGGAAGGCGGGTTTGGGGAAGTCATGACATGGGCCCCGAAGACAGGTCGTGACAAATTGGTATCAGAGGACGTCTGTTCTTCCACAGAACATATAACTTTGATATTCCTTTTCTGTGAAGAAATAGTGTTAAGGGTACCGAGTGTGGTTTTCAGTTCTGGGAGTCCAGTGTTGGTACGGGTGGCCGACGTATCCATACACCAGGACCCCGACTTCTGATTTCTGACTCAGTGCACGAAAACACTAATTGCATATGTGTTTTCAAAGGTTTTCCCTTAAAATAGCTCAAACCAGGTCAGCTCACCAGGTATAAATCATTGACCGTGTCACGTCTGTTTCTTTCAGGATGCCTTATCACGGACGACCAGCTGGAGCTCTGAGAGATGTACGTACTGACGGCTTGCCGAGCGATGAGGCTTCGGTAAAGGACCCTCTTACAGTTGAGGCACCAGCAGAGGCACCAGCGGTACCACCATATGTTGGGCCACCGATGCCACCAGCCCCAGCAGCAGGCGATGCACACCGCTTGAGCGCGCTGCACGAGTTCCAGTGCCAGAGGCCACCTAGGTTCCGGGGAGAGACGGACCCACAGGCGGATAAGGATTGGCTGGAGGCTGTGGTGAGAGTTTTCAGGATTGTGGGTACTCCATCAGACTTCATGGTGATCTTTGCTGCCAGCCTCCTTCAGGCAGTAGCTAAGAGATGGTGGAGCCACTTGTTCCAGTTTTTCGACAGAATGACCTTCACATGGGGAGACTTCGAGACCTTTTTCAGGGTGGAGTTTGTACCAGTGGCTCTACACCCCGATCGTGTTCAGGAGCTGCTGCCTTTTCCGTATGATCTTCCATCAGTAGCCGAGTCATCTGTAGGTAGTAGACAGATGATGTAGTGGTACAAGAGGACCATAACAGTTGGTGGGGGACCTCAGGTTATAGGATCGGTAGTGCGGGGAACCAGGGGTGGAGTCAAAGCCAGGCATGCCAAAAGCGGAAATTGTTATTCATACGGCAGGAAGGGTCACATGGCACGTGACTGTCTGACTCCCCGCACAGTTAATCCGCATGCATTGGAGAAGCCACCGAGACAGAAGCAGCGGTGGATCCTTGAGCAACAGCCGAGCAGTGGACAAGGAAGTAGAGCTCCCGAAGCAGGTGGACAGGAGCGGAACTAGTGGATTACTTTTGTTCTTGGTACTTCTAGTTCCATGTTTCTATTGAATTTGTGTCTTTGTACTTCGAGCTGCAGTAATAAAAGACACTTATCATTGTGACAATTTCTTCCTTCCATTTTGTATATTGAGAGGTCCCAGTTAAAACGGTTGACTTGATCCTCACTTTCGAGATTCCTACTGGAGGAGACCTAGTTACCTCATGATGATGCCGACAGTGTGACTCGACCCTTAGAAGCGAGAGTGACGGTTGGATCTCTTGGTAGTAACGTTGAGGCCTTACGACGTCGTCCATGGCATGAATTCATCACTCATGTCCGGATTTACTGTATTAGGAAAAGAACGTGGTTCATACAGGGGATGAGACCAGATTTCTCTTCTCAGAAAAGAAGAAATCTTAGAAGCTCTTGTGGGACCAGAGATGGTCTAGACCACGACGGAGAAGGTGCAGATCATCATGGAGTGGATAAATACTGCACAGAGCAGGCATAAATCATATGTTGAGAGGAGACCGGACCACTGGAATTTGAGGATGGCGACCACGTTTTCTTACGGGTCTCACCTCGAAGAGGTCTATAGATATGTGGCCGAGGTGGAATGTAATATCCAAGGTTCAGTGAACCTTTTCAGGTCCTCAGCAGGGTAGGTGAGGTGGCTTACCATTTGACCCATCCACCTCAGTTGCACCAGATGCATGAAGACTTCTACGTATCTCAACTGGGGAGATACGTTCTTGACCCGATGCATATCATCGACCATCGGGAGCTAGACATTGGCGATGAGGTGACTTTTTCGGGGTTCCAGTAGAGGTTGAGGATCGACAGAAGCAGGTCCTATGAGGAAGGTCGATTCCTCTTGTGCGCTTTCTTTTGCAGCACGAGAACCTCCAGAAGAGCACATGGGAGCGGAATGCTCAGATGCGTGCTCAGTACCACTTTTGTATCCCTAGTTTGTGTTAAAGCTTTACGGGGACGTAAATCCCAGAGGTGGGAGTAATGTAAAGTCCCGGAAATTTCAAGGAAAGTTTTTTTCTTAATTTCTTTGGGATTTTACAAGAACGCAGTTTCTGATGGCACCTGATTCTGAGGCACGGTGTGCCCAGAATCAATTTCCGAAGTTTAGCTCGGGTACGTTCAGTGAACGAATGAGCGGGTTTTCCTAACATTGGAACCGGTGCTCAGAATTGAAATCTGAGGGCGCTGATGAACTCGTAGCACCAGTTTTTTCTTAAGTTGACTTTTACTGTAGGTGCGTTTTTTTCGGTGGAAGATGTTAAATTTTGGGGTTTAAGGAAGAAATAAATAAAATTGTGTACAATTTTATTTTTGATAATCAAGGAAGTTAAATTCTACCATGGGAAGTTGTTGGTAGGGTCCACAACCACCCAACTTCCCATGTGTGAATATGTGGGAAGTGGGGCCCACACCCACCTAACCTCCCATGGGAGAGTTTAGTGTGGTGGGGCCCACACGAGACCATAACCCCTTGAATTTCTTATAACCCCCTTAAACTCCCTTGGTTTTAAATGTGAATTTTCACATCCTCAACTCTTTAATAAATTCTTGCTAACTCACCTCTTGAATTAATTGGTAACCTCCTCTTAATTTTTGTAACTTTTCCCCTTCACTCTCTCCCTCTTAATTCTTTTAAGCCAACACACACCTTAATTAATGTATTGAGTTTCCTCAATTAATTAATTAAGTGTTTGAGTTTTGAATTTCAAATGGAATGTGTTAATAAAATAATTGGTGAGCCATTATTTTATTTTGGGACACACTTTGTGTTGGAGAATTTGGAGAGAGTTCTTGTGAGAAGAAGGAGAAGAAGAGAATTCCTCTTCGTTGAAGAACGACACCTTCTCAACGAAGAACGACACTTCATAGCAAAGAACGCCGAATCCACAAAGAGCGGCGACGTACCCCTTTCTTCATTCTCTGCGACAAGAGGGGAGGCATCACATCTATGGGTACACTTTGGTGACGTTGGGCCTTCCAAGACCTTCGACGAAGAACGCTTCTCGGATCTCCATCAAAGGAGAAGACACCGCCGTGGGAAAACTGCAAACGACGACGTCACCTTCCGACATCAATGAACAATGCTACCTCTCCGCAGATCTATCGGGGGATCACATCATGAGTTATGGAATTAATTTTTGAATGTTAATGAACCCATGTTAATTTCCTTCTAAAACAAAGAACGCGGATCAACTAAATATTATGTTGATCCGCGAAATAATATTTTTGCGGGTTGGGAATTCTTGATTTTGGGGAAAACTGTAGGGGTATGTTTTGTTCATAAATGTTCCTTTTCGTCCAATGTAAATTTCTTAGCCACTTGATATCAGATTAATGAGAGGGGGTTGGACAACACAAACACGGCCGACCCTCCTCCCCCTTAATGTTGTGTTTGTCGCGGGACGAACGAAGGCGGCGCGGTGCAACGAAACCGTGTGGAAACAAGGAGGAACATGGCGAAGAAGCGTGGTGCCATCACGCCACGCCATCGAGGCCGAACGAAACCATGGTCGGAGTCGGGGTCGTAGAGGCGATTCGAAGACTCCGCAGTTTGTTGATTGACGTGCGGATCGACGGGCGATGACAGAACATGACACAATGGTGTTTTGAAGAAATCGCAGGGAAGAGAAGGTCCCCGGAGGACCGCTGGCGAAGACGGCAGGCAAAACGGACCACCAGAGCGCATCTGGTGGTCCGCGGAAGACCCTGCCTGCGCGCCACGCCGGCACGGCGGCGCCGGCAGCCGGAGGCGGTGGCCGGCACCGGACGACCGCCAGGAGGGACCGCGGCAGATGAAGCCGGAGAGGCAGGCGACCGGTCCCGTAGCCACGGGGGACCCGGGGGAGACGCGGCTCCCAACGCCGCGTCCGCTGGCAGGATCGGCCCCCCACGTGGGGTAGTGGTTCCAATCAAGAGGGACAGCCCCCCCCCCCCTTCCGCTCAAGCTCGGCGTTGGCCGAGCTGGCCACGCGGGCCGCGCGCGCGCGCCTCGCTGCGCCAGGCCGCTCCCTAATGGGATGGACCCGGACCTGGTTCGGTTCGACCCGGTTGGGCCGACCCAGGGGGTCACCGGCCAGGTTGGTTCGGGCGCAAAACCCCCATTTTCAGATCACTTCCGGTCTTTTGCCCACATCTTGGGATACGGACCTCCGATGGATGCACCGTCAGTTGCGATGCGATCCTTGGATCGATTTGGTCATTTCGGTATATTACATTCAAGGTTTCGGAAAAGTTTGTGTATGGACGGGTTGGTTCGAACCCGAAACCAACTGGGCACTCGGAACGGAAACGCTTATAACTTGAGCTCCGGACGTCCGATTGACGTGCCGTAGACTTTGTTGGCTTCCTATTGATGAGACGGAAGTTTTGGAATACTTTTCCAGAGGTTTGGACGCAGTAGGAGTATGACCCGGTTGGATTGTATCCCAAATCCAACCGGGCCCCTAGAACGAAAAAGCTGATAACTTTCAGACCGGACGTCTGTTTAATGAACCGTCAGTGGCGTTGGTGATCACATTGAGAAACGGTACCTATGAGTATAAACTATGAGAGTTCGGGGTATAGTTTGGATACGGTCGGGTTGGTTCATACACGAAACCAACCGGGACCCTGGGACGAAAATGCTAATAACTCACAAACTGGGCATCTGATTGACGCGCCGTCTATTGCGTTGAGCCCCTTATGACGAGGCGGTCCATTGAGATACTTTTTCGTGGGACTTTGTAATACTTGGAGTATCGACCTGTATCTCATGGAGCGGACCCTCCCAGAGATGAGCGTACGGAGTACCGAGACCGTGTAGCCAGCTGACACCTGACGACTGCTTGACCGACTCGACATGGAGTGAGTCGACTAGCCCAGTGGACGGAGCACTAATGTGTTTGGGTGCAGACCCACGGCCGAAGAAGTTCCTGGTAGCAGGCAGCAGACCCGCGGTACTTGACAGGAGAAGTACCTCTGCATTCTATTAGGGGGGATTCACTACTGTGTTTGGGTGGCAGACCCCGGCGGGAAGCACTACTGTGTTTGGGTGGCTGACCCACGGTACTCGACAGGAGGAGTACCTCAACAGTCTTAGGCTAGTGAGCAGTAGCTCGGAGTTGTGACAGGTCACTGTACTCATCAGAGATGGGGCTCTTCAGCAATCACAGTTTTGTTAATGAAAATCCTGGTTTGAGCTGAGTCATTGACCTTTGTGTTTACCTCATGATTGAGATGGGTCACTTGATAACTTAGGTATATGTATGGGAATATACCTAGGTAGTGGTTATCCATTGATTTCATAACCTTTGTGTTCCCTCATGATTGATATGGGTTACTTGATAACTTAGGTATAAGTATGGGATTATACCTAATTAAGGGTTGTCTATTGAGATTCTTCTTTATGATTATCCTTGTTGGATTTAGAGAGACCTTGAGGGTCTCGGGGTCCCTACTGAGTATCGTATACTCACCCCCGCACGGGCTATGCCCGCACCTCATTGTGTTGGTTGTAGATGATGGGAAACACTGACAGAGACCGAGTGTTCGAGGACTGGATGGTACCCGGAGGTGGACCTCACGACGAGTCAGTATCCGGAGGTGGACTTCACGACGAGACGATACTCGAAGGAGGTTGATGGGTGAGAGCGTTTGTAGAGTCTATCTGTACCTACCCTTCAGGTAGGATCTGTGGTGGACGATCCAGGAGCTGCTCTATCTGTACATACCATTCATGTATGATCCGAGGTGGACGACCTAGGAGCTGCTTCTATTCTTCCAGCTGCTTGTCTTTTGTATTGTACTTTCGTTTACTTGTAGCTGTACTTTCAGTTGGGTTTGTATTCTGCCCCATTTACTTTTTATCCCTTTCTTTTTACTTAGTGTATTACTTCTTCTTGTACTCTGTGGTGTTTTGTATACTTTTTATAAATGCAATGCCATCCCAGTTATCGAGATTTATGCCTTTGGTGCTAGTCGTCAGCCCCTGACCTATGGAAGGCAGACTTGGGGTAGTCAAGGCACGGGCCCTGAAGACGGGTCGTGAAATTTATAATAAATGTTGTATTATTATCATATAAATTAATAAAAAATATTATAAAAAATACTGTCAATGAAAACAGTCAAACTGGAATGAAAAATAACAAGAAACACAAACTTGATGTAAATGTATCAATGGATTGTAACAATGAATTGATATTGATATATACATATAAACTAAAACATAATAGATTAAATGAATGTGAAATGGGATAATACTAAGATATAAAAAATTTAAAAAGGGATATCTACAATGTTAGGTCTCCATGAATTTATTAAGGTCATGAAAAATTATGATGATATTAGATTTTACAGAATATGACTTAATAATTTAATCATATATTTAATCGTTATACCTTAAAAACATTTTCACTTCCTAAATGTTATATTAAAAGTCATTTTTATTATTTATATCAAGGAATTGTAGCCTAATAAAAAAATTAGTAGATCTAGTATATTGGTTGACTATAGGTACATAGTGTATTATGGTCTCATATATCCTCTTATATTAAATATATTTAACATATGGTCACTATTACATATTAAAATTGTTTTATTCTTTGGTTTTATATCTCACATGGTTATGTATTTGACTATATAAAATTGTAAATCATGGATTTGTGATGTAAATTTTCTTTAATTGTTATATTTATTTTTTATGACCTCCTTTATGTAATAAACTCCCTTTTTCTACAAAACCAATAAAAACATAGAAACATATTATAAAATATATTTAATGTGTAATAAATTATATCCAAAATGTGTATATGCTTATATTTCATCATTTTTATTTTCTAAGGAATGTGAAAACTAAATAGATTAATCAATATTTAATACATGTGTTTTCTATATAGGGTTTATCACAAAACAGGATAAAACTCTAAACCTTATAGATGGTTTTGAATTATAGATTGTGAATTGTAGTTTTGGGAAACTATAATTTAATAATTTTAAGTTCACGACCTTCTAGATTGTATCAAAGTATGGTTTAGAAAACATCATAAAGCATGATGTTTTCTTGAGATGTTATCTAACAAGTTATACATTAACGATGGGGTTGTTAGTTTACATATGATGATATAGATAATGTCATGGAAAAACCTTTTTTAGGATTCATGGGATTTAAGTTTAATGAAAATATTGATATTGTCTAAGATATTTTTCTGGGTTGAGGTATATGTAAAACATATGTATAACATTTAGGATTATTTGAAATGATTGCGGTTATTTTTTTGCAATATAAGTATAATTTTATGAGAATACCATGTACGACAAAAAAAATTCGTTCATGTTATTAAGTTTATTTTTTAGAATTTTTCTGTAAATTGATTATAGAATATTCAAGGATATTTTTTTGATGGGTACATTTTCATTTTGACAAGTAAAACATCATTTCAAGAATTAATTATGTTCTTTTTTACATATATAAAATAATTTATCCTAATAAAGGAAAAAAGATCTAAAAATATTTTATTATCTATTTCAATATATTAATTAATATCTTTTATAGACAAAAATGCTCAAATGATTTTGAAAAACAATTAATATCCAAATACTACATAAAAACTAATTGATCTATCAAACACCTTTTCTTTTCTTATTTTTTATAAAAATCATGGAATTTGATTTATTTAATTTCAATATATAACAGATTCTATTTTAGTCATGAAAAAATACAATTAATGACATCAATATTTATTTTCATGAGATATAGCCATTTTGATTGTAGCAGATTATGATACCAATAACATAAATGAATACATGGGAATCTGTATTTATGTTATTAATTAGTTTCATATGTTTTTTATGAATCACTATTAAAATGATATTAATTAATTGGAAGAAAATATTTTATATCATTAATTTGTTAGAATATAATATTAATGATTAATTTGTCAAATCATGGTTATATGATTGTAATGAATCTGAATGAAGGTATATTTTTTTCAATTATATTTTGATATATTATATATTTTATTTGAAAATAGAAAAACATTTAAATTATTCTTTAGTATATTTATTTTCGAATATTTGGAGAAGAATGTTTCATATTGTCTATATCATTGAAATGTTGTGTAACCAAACATAGACATTTGTTTGGTAGAGTCAATTAATGAAAAAATATTAAGGGATAATGAAACCATTGAGATAAAATGTTCATGTTTTGATATAATGATAATCATCTAAAATTGTTTTAATTTTCTTTGGAAAAATGATATATATTGAATACCATATATGATATTATGTTATTGGAGAAATAATATTGATTTTTTATGATGTTAAAATAATTTTTGGAATGTTATAAAAAATATTAACAAATAAACATATTAATAGAACAATCTTCTTGTTGGGTAACAACCAGTCAAATTTTTAATGGCCATGGGGCAAGAACCGACTACAGAAGGGTAACATTGGTTAAATATCTATCACTAGATAGCATTATATTATATTTAATATGAAAATTTTGTATTACAATAAACTATATGATTAATAAATATTTGGTTGATTTATGGGATCAAATATTTTACCTTATTATAAACCACAAAATAGAAATAATTTATGGAGATTTTGTAATTAAAATTATTCCAGTAGAAAATCATTTTTTTGGATAGATCTAGGATTTTATTAAAAAAAATAAAAAACATGGGATATTATTTGTGGAATAATCATTGATCTACAACTTCTATTTCAGATTATGAAGATTTTTATAAATTTTGGGAATTATTATCATATCCTAGATATTATATTTCTATTTCAAATGGATTTTTTTGATATATTAAATGGGAATAATTTTTTTTTCAGATAATTGATGGATAAAAATTGGAAGGTATAATATTATATTTTTATTTAAATAATAGTCAAAAAGATATTGATTCATTTTAAAGATAATTATATATAATGTTTGTTATTTTGAATATTTGGTATTTCTATTGAATTTAAAATATTACTTTATTATATCTATGAATAAGCATATATAATTTTTATGAATTATCTTACCTTATTATAATGTTTTTGTTTATGTTATTTTTTAATTAATTGAGATTATATTTATTATCTATTTGTGTCAGTCTATGATTTTAATGAATTTTATTTTCATTATTAATGCATAAAAAAATTCATCATGAATACTCACTGATTGCAGAAATGAATATTGTTGTGGGTAAAAGGAATATTGTAAGAAATAAAACTTTTCAAGTATGTATAATTTTTATTTATTTTACACTATTTAGTAATGTATTTATGGAACACTAGGAAAATGATCATCGGAAAATAATCATCTTGTTACCTTCAATCTCGATGAATTAACATTATTTTGAACATTAGTTTATTTTATGTTTCTTTAATCGTTAAAATTATCATGAGCATTAAATTTCTTATAGTAAATGATCATTGTCACATTTGATTATTAGTTTGAAATATTTATTTTATTCCTTATTTATATATAACCATAAAAATTATGATTTTTCATTATGAAACAAACTTATATGTTATTCCATATGACCTTGGTATTTCCAATCCCCTCTTTTCAAGAGGAATATTTATGAACCTTCTTAAGGATGTGGGATTTCCAAAAAGGTAATTCCCTATGGAAACCAAAAATTTCAATGATCAATTGAAATTTGTGATGATCAAATTTTTTTGAGGGGTTTTATAATTTAAAAAACTGATACTATAAGAAAAATTTAATATATCCAAAAATGTGTCTGATCCACAACACTAAGTATAAATGTATCACTTATAGTTAAATTGCATAAACCATGAAATATTGTAATTTAAAATTGATTTTTATTACATAGCCATTTAATTTTTGAGAAAGAATATGATTACCTATATTAAGAAATATTTATAATTATCATCATCAGTACAATGTTAATGATTAATTATTTGCATATAAGAACCCATTTTTTAGAGATTCAATTTTATTCTTCGAAAATAAATTTCCATAAAAAACTAACTTTATTCCTTTATTGTGAGAATATTAGAATTAAATTATGAAAATTAAAATTAAATATTAATTTATTTAAATTATATTATTTTGAAATTTATCCATTCAAATTTCTCTTATTGTATGAAAATAAGTTTTTTTAAATAGAATTATTATTCAATGAAATGTAAAAAATAATTTTTATTTGAAAACTATATTTTTAAGGTAAATTAAAATTTTTATTATTTTTAAGTAATAATTCATAACAACTTTTTAAAAATTATAAAATTATCCAATTTGGAATTAATATTATATGTGAATATATTTTGAAAATTTATTTTTACATAATGTGGAGTTTCTCTTAAAAAATATTTTTTATGTATTAATATAATTTAAATTTAAATAAAATTTTATCTATAATGTATTTTTTATTTAAAAATGGAATATTTATATTTTATTAGCTTGAAAATTTTGGTCAATATTTTGTTTTTTTATTCATTATGAATATTAATCATGAAATTTTTATAACCCAGATAATGTTAAAATGGTTTATTATAGGGAAAATAACTTTTAGACTATAAACTAACAAATTTTGTTATTTTTATAGGATTAGTATATTTCTTTATTAATCATCAATAATTAACATATATTAATTTTTAATAAATGTACATTTTTTAACATAATATTATTTAATATAAAGTAAAGTAAAAAATTGATTTCTCCATGTTTATTATCAACAAATTTTATAAATAATAATAATAATAAGTTATGATCTATTATAAATATTCATTTAAAAACTAAATTATATTTATTTTTAATATTAATTTATATATAATTGTTATTTATCAAATAATTACAATAAATTACTACATAATATTGATACAATGTTTGTTCATTTTGTAGAAAAATATTATAATTGATTTTTATAAAATCTTTATACTAATGAGATTTAATTTAATTAATTTATTAATTCATTTAATAATATATAATTGAAATGTAATAGGGGATTTAATAACTTATATTATAATTACATTATATTCTTGTATTTTTAAAATTGAAACAAAATGAATAATTCTAATATTGGCATTACAATTATTTTATAATAAATAATATTATATTGAATGAATTAATAATCCAAAAAATACTATGTTGAGAAATTTAATAGGTATATGGTTTAAATTATAAACTATCCATTCATTTTCCTATAGTATATTTATAAAAAAAGAGACAATGAAGGATTAAATTAATAACTACTTTCAGAATTCTATAAAATAGTTTAAAAGATTGAATAAAAAATGACAATGTGGATAATGTCCAAAAAATATATAATGTATTTATATAATATGACATCAAATCAAATAAATCGTATTTTTTAGTAATATAATGTCATAAATTTTTTTATATGAATAATAATTTATATTATTTTAATAATTTAGTTAATCCCAACTAAGTGTCTTCATTATCTTCAAAAAAATACATAGTGTACTCTTCTCTCCTCACATTATTTTTTTTGAAAATACCTAAATAATATATTCTTCCTATCTTCCTACCCACCCATTTCCAAGTGGCCTATTTTTCACATAGAGCCATTATGTTAATTATGTTAGTAAAACCATTGTTATTTTTTACAATGAGAATATATATTTCAAAATCAATCATACCTATTTTATTTATTTTTCTATATTCCTCAATTATTATTTATAATATGATTAAACATTGTAACCATTATATTTTATACATATATATTTTAATGTAATTTTTAACATCCCATGACATTACAATATTTTATTTTTATAATAAATTTCACTTTTTTATAGAATTCATGATATGAAACACTACTCTCAATTATATTACACACAATACTGGGTTTTTTTGATAATGTAAAAGAAACAAAACACCAATAATAGAATTTTATATAACATCATGACAATATAGTATATATTTATTTTATCATTAAATATAGAATCAAATTAATTGAGAATAATCCTGTATTTTTTGTAGAATAATGATATGAAAATTCATGTTTTTCCCAAAAAATGCTATAATTTTTGAAATGTATATTTTTGACTTCTAGTGGTTCACCTATGTTAAATTGTTTTATAGAAAATTAGGTAAAATTTATTTTTTCGAATAATTTTTTTTAATTCATAAGGTCTAAATTATCTTATGTTATGTTATTCATATTTATTAATGACTTCATATTTTTGATAAATAGATAATAATACTGCATTATAATTAAAAATTTCTATCATATAAAAATTATTTAAGACACATGATATTTTAAATTTATTTGGAAATGAAGTAGATCAATTATAAATATATTAATACATATTATATAATTATAATTATTCATTACGTTGAATTTTTATACAAAAAAGTAAGGATATTTTGAAAATTATCACATTAAAAACCTACCTTCTCACCACTTATGCAGGATTGCTGTTAAATCTCATATCTCTACTTCTAGGAATTCAATTTCTGAAAAAAGGTATAAATATTTCAAATAATTAAAATACTTATAGTATAACAATAAAAGATAATTTTTTTAATCAAAATGACTAATGTAGTTTAATAGTTTTAATTACATTTTTATGGAAAAAAATAGTTTACATTGTGTATGGAGGTTAATATTAAGTGTAAAATGACCTATAAACTAGTCCAAATAAAAATGAATTCCATTATTTAAAACATATCCCATACTGTATCAATTTTTATGATTCTTTAGGATCATATTCTTCGAATATCACGTGTATAATAATTTAATTTAAGAAAAAAAAGAAAAAAATGAATTATCATTTCAATTAATAATTATAAGAAAATGTTATGTAAAAGAAAAAATATTTATAGTTATAAATGTACTTATAAAATAAAAATTATTTTTTGTCATAATAATTTATCTTTAATTTATATATATGAATTAGTTTCATAAATATATTTAAAAAATACTAACACAATGATTATTTAGAATATAGTTGTGTAAAATAAATGATACTAAAAATATTAAAAGTGAAATAATTGAATAAAATTTATGTTACATGTAATTTTTATTAATATTTTATGGTAAATTTATTTTAATATAATATATATTAATTACTTATTTTAATTTATATTATTAAATTTAAATTAAGTGAAAAATAAAAATTGATAACAAAGCTGTTTTATAATAAATCTATTTCATTTAGAGATTTAAAATGTACAAAAATACTATATTAATTAAATTTATTTTTATAATTTAATATATACATATATATATATATATAATGGTATATTAATTGATCACTTTATGTTTTATAATGAACATATTGACTCAAATATAGTTTAAACATTGTTAGCAGAGTTTGAGTTAAATTAGTGTTTTCACGCATTACATGGTCTTCTTTAAAATAAATTTCAAACATGGATGAGTTTATTACGTTTTAAATGAAAATAAAAAATATAATTAAGTTGGCCTACTTTTTATAATAATTTGAAACATTATTTATCCTTTTTTGAAGAATTACATAGTATTAAAAACAAGTAACATAAATGAAAACAAAAATGAAAAATATGTTGAAACTTAATGACTAACCATCAAAATGAAAATAAATGATATTATTTTTTCATATTTTGTGTCTATCATTAATATAAGTACAATTTTATATAATATTTTTTTTTCATTTTGGATGTACAATATGTAAGGAAGGCCTCACAATAGTGATTACCTATTTATATTTACATGAATTCCACTCCCCCTCAAGTATAAAAATTCACTCAACCCTCCGATTTATTAAAACTGATCAATCCTATTGAATCATCCAAACCCATCCCAAATAAATATACATCAAATTTTTATGAATAATAGAGTCATCACATTGACCATAATGAAAAAAGGGATACATTAGGAATATAAAAAAAGGAGTTACCCCAATTGAGGTAATGATCTTAAACTGTATAATTTATTTTATTTCATTCTCCACCTCATGAATTATTATTATATATTCATTAAATAATATCCCCAATATCCCATATATTCTATGATTTTTTATCTGAAGGGTAAAATAGACACATTCATACAATTAAATCAAATGTTATACATTATTTCCATTTTTTTAAGGTGGAGTACCACCTCGCAATCCAATTACATTATTTCATAACAAAAAACCTTTCATGGTAACAAATAATAATGGAATTATTGTTTATATATTATATGTATGATATTTATAAATAAATTTTGTAACTATAATTATTATATAATACAAACTTTCTTGATTTCTATTTTTTGGGAATATGATTACATTGTTTGTGGATGTGTGGTCTATCACCTCCTCGAAGCGATTACATTCATATATTATATATATGTAATTTATTAACGAGTGTATTTAATTAATATATGTGAAAAATATGAAAGTAATTTGATTTTTTAATAATAATATGAAAATATATAATTTACTGTTCATTGTTTTAATATGATAAGAAATTTGTAGCAGTGTTCATATGTACGTACGTTCTACTATCTCCATGAAAATAGATTTTCATTTCGTATCACCAAACATTTTTATTTACTATCAAAAAATATATAATGAATATATATAATATATTAATGATTGTTAGAATTAGGTAGATTATGAAATCATTATCTAATTATTTGGAATGAATTATAATCAATCGAGGCATACTCAGAAAACAAGACAATTAACAAAAGGAACAATTTAATTAACAAAAAACAATTAAAAAAGAGTAATAATATATTATTATAGGATCATATATGCTATCATAAATATTATTATGGTCATATATTATTTAAATTATATTCTTATGACCATTATACATGTTTTTAAATATCATTCAACAAAAATAGAGAGTAATGTCAGGGATTCTCATCTCACATTTAACATTGACATGATAATTGTCATATTCAACAAATAATTTTTTAGGCAGACCATTTAATAATTGTATAGATATATTATAATATGAATACAATTATATTCCTGTAATTTATGAATTTACTTGTAATTAAATCATCGATGGGTTTTTAATTAGAAAAATAAAATGTTTTAAAGGTTATTTTGAAAGCTCACATATTTTGATTTCTATCATTATCATGAAACAATCACTTAATTGTAAATGGTTGTAATTATAAATTTTCATAATATAAAATATATACACTATTATTATTGATATGTTTATTTACCTAACTATATTACATTTTTACATGCCTTTTTACATCGAATGTTACCTAATTATTTGGTGAATTATAAATAAACCTATATTATTAATCCTTTACAAATATATAATAATAAAGAACATTGAAAATTAAGTAAATATATTATTTTGAAAATGATTAATTCATTAGAATATTATGACATGTGTGGGTCTGATTATATATATCTCATCGATTCATCAATTGGTTCACATTATATGACTTATTTTTCAAAAATAAAATAGTTGAAATTTTCTTGACAATAGATCTTGATGGTAGAGGTATCATGTGCCACTGAATCATGAAATCCAAAAATTAAACATTGAACTCATTTACAATTCAGTTATAATTACTATCAATGATATTTTTCATTAACATTATCTATTGATGAATTTGATTCTCAAATTATATATTAAATGACATGTGTTTTAGTTATCTGTAATTGTATGTTGATTATGTTATATGCAGATATTTATATGGAATATGTTCTTAGTTATTTACGTTTCTATGTTAATTATAATAATTTATTAATTACAAACACTATTTTACTTACTCATATTGTTCATTTGATCTCATTGTTAATATTTTTACATTCCCTGGATATAAAGTTAAATTCAAGGAATGATATACAATTTTGTAGTTTATTTTTAATTTTTTTAAATTATTATCAAAAATTAAAAAGGATCTTGATATTTTAATTTATTTTTCTAAAAATTCTAAAATTATTGTTCATTTAGGATCCCATTACTTGTATTCATGAAAATATTTAAAAATTAATTGACTAAATTCGAGCATATGGGGTCAATGAATAATAGTTGATGTCAAAATACATTTTTGTAAAAAACATATAAAATAAAATTTGGAAAACATACATTAGGGATTATAACCCTAAGATTGTAATTGATTGTATATTTTGTAGAACAATATATAAAATTAATGATTATTATTATGATACTAGTTATACATAATTTTTGAATTTATGCTCTGTGTTTCATTAATTTCTAGATCAAACATTATGTTCCATAAATTTATAACTAAAATATGCATACATAATAATTTATAAATGGATATCTGTAGAAGGATATGGAACCAAAATATTAATGAGATATAATAAGTATGAAGGATAATATCATTTATGGTCTTTATAAAATAATACAAATGAAATAGTTTCTATGTAATTCTCATCAAATGAGGATATAGTGTCGTGTGAGTATGAGACGTGAAAATAACTATCCAATTCAAATAACGTCAATGGGAAGTAACATAATAAGAGGAACTAATATAAAACATATGGTTTATGGTAATAAGTCCAACATATATATTTTTACATTTGATAATTGGAGAAACACCAGATTTACTTTCTTGGGTTAATATGGGTTTTTTATAATTGTGGATATAAGGATCCCCAAACATAATAAGAAAAATGGAAGAATATAAGGGCTATTATTTAGGATCAATTGAAATATTAGATGTGAAAATATGAAAAATAATTCTCTTTGAATAAATATATTAAACAATATAATAATAAAAGGGATCATGGGAAATCAAATTCTATTGACATAGCTAAAGTGAACTTATTTATATTATTCTATAATTGGGCACTTAAAAAATAGGTAACAACATGTTATACATGATAAAAAAGTTATTTATATTACGGAATGTATAATTATTAATATTAAAAACATTTTAATTAAATATTTTGGATCATATGACTAATTTTAATAAAAAATGTGAATCTCTACCAATTTAATTATTTTTTTGAAAAACACATATCTGAGAGAAATATATTACTCAATATGTTCCTGATGATTATATAATGATGATCTATATGGATAAAGTAAATTGTATTATACTGTATACTATGGAATTGGTTCTAAAATTTTTATAATAATAATTTTACATATAAGCATTTAAGATATCATTTATTTTGATATCTGGATTGGGATTTGGAGGTAAATTTATTACATCACCATATTATGAAACATGTGTTGATAAATGAAGTAGAAATTTTTCAAGGCACAACTAAATGATATGATTGTTTTTATTAAATAAAAACATATACATTTTTATATTCATAGAGAGTGAATTTTATACCCAACAATAATAAAAATTTTTTTGATACCAAAATGTATTCATATTATCATAACATCATATTATATAATTTTACTTTTTTCTAAATTTGTTTTAATGAATTATAGTAATAAATATTCACTAGAACATGTTCTATATCACTCTCTATCATAACATTTTAGTTATATTTATATTCCTTCTACATGATGTAAATAATATTATCTTATATGAAAGCCTCTTTTTTACAGGCCATTGTGTTTTAATTTCCCTCTAACTATGAAGATGTGTTATTTACAATATTTATAATATGGGTTTTTCAACAGTAGTATTAGAAAATTTCAAATACATGATAATATCGATCATGTTTTAATTATGATGATACAATAAATTTATAGTGGGGATAATGTAACACACCAATAAATTATAATATCATTCATGTATGTTGAATTTAATTTTTTCCTACCTTTATTTTTATTCATCACAGTGTTCTATTATTTTACACAAAATATCGAGTTCCTTTGACACTATATAAGACATACAATACCAAGATTAAAAGTATATATATTATATTGTGACATTATAATATATTTATTTTTATAGTACATATTGAATAAATTCTTTTCATTAATCAAATAAATTTTATAGAATTATGATAAGTTTGAATTTATTTTTACACATATATGTTTTTTTTTCTAAATGCAGTTTTCCACATTTTAATGGTGAAACTATTTTAAAAAAATATTTTTAAACTATAATAAATTTTATATCTCAAATTAAAATTAATTTTTGAATGAGGAACGTAAATAAGTTTTGGGATACTTTTTTTATTTGTTTGATATGTTTAACTTCTGATTGAAAATGAAAAATACTGCATTTTGTGGAAATGTACATTTTATTTTAACAATATATGAATGAAAAAATATATTTTAAATAGAGTTTTATGTCAAGAATATAAAAATAATACATCAATTAATAAAAAATACATAATTTTAATAATTTATAAAATTTATTTAGATTTAAAATCATAATGAATATTTGAACATTATTGCATTTTAAGGCCACACTCTCACCATGTTTTTGCGATTTGAATTAAATTTTACATTGAATCTTATATTAATTGAATTTTGAAAAATTGATATAAATAGTTTAAATTTTTATAATTTTTATATTATAATAATATCATATTTTATTTAAAAAAATTAGTAAATGTAATTGAAATGAATTACATTGATTGAGGTAGAAATTAGTGTACTTAGTGGATTAAATTTTATCTTAATGGGGATATAGACTGGAAAATTATTCAAAAAGACGTTAGATTCCCATATTTAGACCACATAATCTATATTATAATATTTTAGTTGTTACTGGGATCATATTACATGAATGTGTCCTATATAATTAGTTATATAAGAAAAGAGATAACAAATGGTAATTCCTTAATATGAATAATTATGTAGACAAGAGATATCAATAAAATATATTTTCGTTTATATGTATCCTTTTGAAAGACAAATGAGTTGTTTTAATAAACAATTTATATATCTAAATTTTACATATGAATTAGTTACTCAAAATTAATAAGAAATGCCGTTGTAGGGATTATTTAGTTAATAATAAAATAAAATAAATGATAATAAAAATATTCATAATGAATAAAATTGGTAAAATTATTTTTCCCTATAATGTTTTTAGATAAATTTTCCATTTTAAATATATTTTAACATAATAATTTTCAATTAAATTATTGTATTTAAAATATTAAAATAGGATTTATAAAATAATGTAATAAATGAAAACAACATTCATTAATTGTAAATTATATTATATTTAATGATATAAAATGTAATAATAATTCATCCTTATATAATTTTGTTACTATATTTTTCTAAATATAAAATACAGTCTTTTTAGGGCATAATTTTTCTATTGTAATAAAAATATTGACCACTAAATAGTAAAAACATTATCAACATGATTCAGGATAATGTAGTGTTTTGGCTCGTTACATGCACTTGTTCTAAAAATAATATCTACAATTATGTGAATTTTTTGAATGTTATAAATCAAATTTCACATATAGTGGTTGTAAATTTTATAATAATTATAAATTTAATATTTTATCAATGTATTAATTACATATGTTAGAAAACTAGTTAAATGAACAAAAATAATAATGAATAATATAAGGATACATAAAGACTAGGGGAAATTGAATTTTACTTCATTAGTAACTTGTTAGTGTCTTTTATCCATAAATCCCATTAACTTTATTAATTTCTAATTTTGGAATTACCCAATGTATGTAAGACCACTCAATAGTTTTTCCATTTTTATATTTTAAAGAATGACACTCCCCTTCCCTATAAAAAGATACTCATCGCTCTCACTTATTCACACCTATAAATCCCATTGTCTAATCCAAAACCGTCAAAAAATAATCTCCCAAAATCCCTTATATTGTCAATGATTTCTTACATATGGTATAAAGGTAACAAATAAAAACATTTGGTGTAAACAAAAATGAGTTACCCGAAAAAATAGGTAATGTTCTTCAATGAGTTCTTTTGTTTTATTTCAATCTAAATAATAAAATTATTATTAAAACAAGATTATATAATAAGTCACTATCCTAAATATTATTCTATTTTTTAATATTAATGGTACAATCTACAATTTCATATACATCCATCAAATGGGATAATCAATCATCGTTATTGAGTACGGTGGACTACAACCTTATGAACTTATGTAGTTTGTTTTTCCATTGCATCATTAATGTTTTGAAATAATAATAAAAGTATATATTTTATATGAAATGTATTATATTTATAAAGTATATATTATTATAAAATATTATATGACACATACTTTTATTATATCCATTTTTTTGGAATACAAAAACATTGTTTGTGGATGTGTGGACTACTTCTTCCTCAATGTGATATGATTCGTTCACACTATTCATGAAATAGTTTATTTTATGATGAAACAAAATTTGTATTGAAAATTGACTCTCCATGACATCCTATATAGGCTATGGGATGGAGTGTAGCACCGAGTAGGAATATCCCACACATTGATATCTTTAGCACAAGTTACTTGTATGAATGCACACACATACACCACTACAAAACATTGTAGATATACACATTCTGAAATTCATTTCATGCATATATTTATCCAATAACAGAGTAAAATAGAAGTAAAAGATGTTAAAATACAGTCCAATGATAGTAAAATCTAAAATCAGCCAACCTTGTAAAATGAAGGGTATAACTATCAATTGTAACTACCCAAAATCAAACTAGCTTGACTCTTGAAAACTCTTCATTGGATCTAACTCACATAGTTATACCAACCTCAGCTCCTCAAAGGACACCATCAAAATGTTAATGGTCAACACATGACACAAATCATTTGTGAAAAACTCATGTAGTGGTGATTAAAACAATACTCAGATACACCCCAAAAAACACCAAAATCAATGGGAGCTAATGAAGGGTAACAATATGCTAAACATATATAGAGGGAACACAATTTAGAGAGGAACATAATATCAAAAAATATTCAAATATACATAACTATCAATACTATTTGACATGGTTTCTCAATCCTGACACATGATAACAGCACAAGGAATCATAGAAAACACATTTTTATTGTCCAATGAGATTTGAAATCACATGTGGTTCTGAACTCATAGGTAGTTAAAAGAAGATGTTAAATGCTCAAAATCAATGATGAAATAAGAGAATACACTCTACGAGATCCATCATTGTGTATAAAAATAATCTGAGAGATGAAATCTATTAGGTACAACTTTAACATCTATGATGGTAAGTATAAGAGACATGCTATATCTGGAAATATATTCCACCCATGATGACACCACCAAGATATAACACACCATTGAGTATCACTAAAAGATAATATTTAACCTCCATCCCACGGACATGGAGGTTAGATTTATTGCTCATTGGATCCTTTAAATGTATCCACGCTATCAATATGTACATTTCAAAACTCAAATAGGGGATCTTATCCATCCCTGATCGGGGAAACAACAACCCTAATAGAACCAAAAAATTGAATGATAATTTTGAAAGGGAAGCCCTCCAATGATCTATTGGGGGACACTATGATCCAATGATGAAACACTAAAGGCGACAACTCCTTGTAATGGGTATCACACCCATGATCTGATGGGAGACACCACAACCCAAACAAGTAACTGAATGTTTTCTTATATAGGGTTTCACTCCCATGATCTTATTGGGGATACCACACCACTTTCTAAAATCATATATACCACCTCACTCGTATAGGGGGTCACATATAATTTATGGTTTATCACATTGATTAAAAAACACCACGTCATAAAACTCTTGATTCGAGGGATAATATATCTATTTATTCATCATAATACATAAATTGTCTCTTAGGAATGGGATCATATATATGTTGGTGAAACAACCTTATAAAAACCCCATGCTTCATAGGGTATCATATGTACGACAATGCTACAAACCCTATAGCCTATCTTGCAATATAGGGGCTTTTCACCCATGTTAGACATAATGAATATGAGAACCTAATATAGAGAAAAATTATGCTAGAGAATCATTCATTGTCCTCTCAAAAGTGATAATAATACTATAATATTATAATAGAGGACCAACCTATCAGTCATTTTATGTCACGATCCCCTCCCCACAAAGAGTACCCCTCCAGGGCCTACAATGTGAGAAGGGAGATAATGACCCCCCAAGTCCCACCTCATGTAGGATCCGGGTTGGCGACTAGCACCGAGGGTATAGAAAACACACAAATGGGAGACATTACCCTTTAAGAGAACACATGCTGAAAAGAGAGATAAGATATACACCAACCAACTCCAACTCAACCAATAAGATAAATGAAATCCCAAGTACACATATGAAATATCAGGGAAAACTACTACAACTGAAAGGGGGAAAACTGCAATTACCCAAAAGAAAGTAAAATAGTATCCACCACAATCCCAAACAACTCATGAAACCCCAAGCTAGTAAACAACAACATGATCTCCAACCTGTGAAAGTGACCTTAAATAGTTTATATATACAAAGGGTGAGTGTAACAGTATAATCAGTAGGATCCTCCATGAAGCCTCTCATGAAAAAGTAAAGAAGGCATGCTAAAGCACAATGAACAACAAGTGAAACTAACTAATCACCTAAACATGTATGCAATGTTCCAAACCTCACCATGGATACTCTCACCAAGTAACTCATACATGAATATATCATATAAAAATGAATATCAAGGGTACCCCGCTACTACTTCCCCACTAGTTTGCTGCTTTTCCCCAAATTTGCACGTCCTGAGCATCTATCTTCAAAAAGGCTTTCCCGCAGACACCTGATCGAAGCACCAAAATATTCACCACATGCAAAAAAACCACCACATCCACATATGAAAAGTATCCAAGTATTTTCTGGGAGCTACAACAACACACATAACGTGTATCATATATCAGGTGTTATACTTGAAGCAATTACATCCCATACACTGAGTAATGATCCTTAATACATCACAACCTATACATGTTACACATATAGTAGTCCATGGGAAACTATATCCAGAATATATGTGTGTGAATAACCACAATCCATTACAGCCCTCTATACACAAATATGGGGAAAACTAACTGTTGTGCCTACCAGCACAAGTAAGTACCAAGAGAAGAGTGTGGGGCCAAAGGGGGTATTCAGCCTTTCATCCTCCCACCAGAATGAGGGGGAAAACACCCCCCAGGGATAAAAATCCTCAGGGTGTCAGTTTCCCTTACTGACAGGGTGTACAAGCTTATAGAAACACAAAAAGTATAGGATATACTATAGCTCACAACCACACTATGTGAATAATCTAGTCTTAGACACAACTGTAGCTAACGTCTCTCACACTCCGGGCTGCTACTTTTATGACTACTTATCCTATAAGCACACAAAAATTTAAAGATTTTTAATACATTATTACATTCCATTTTTACCAGTTTCACATTATGTTAATTTATTCTTTAAATATAAATTAAACATGAATAATTCCACATTAAATTTCATTAAAATCACACCCAAAGTCCAATGTCCCTTTAATATTATATCATCATCATTATGTTATAGAAAACTCCAACCCCATGGGTTAACACCATTTATTCTGTTATTCATTATATAATTACTTTCCCACATCCCCAGGAATTCTAGAAAAACATTCTATGCTAATAAAGACAAGGAGCTCAACACGGTGAGTAGATGTACTACCCATCGAGTCTTTGTCGAATATAGCAAGAGCATAGACCCATCCTCCCTTGACAAGTGAAACACGGAAAGCACATGGCATACCTCATGCGTCTTTGCCTCTATCGGAAGAAGGGTAAGCATGACAAGCTGCCTTAGGTAGTGGGGAAAAGAAAAATAGATAATTGATCGAAAAAGAACAACAAGCATCCAAAAAACACATCCCTACCATTCCATCATCCCCGATGTCCCCCCTAACACCCACATTAATAAATTGATGCATATCTCAACCCTAGGCGTCATTTTCTACCACAACCAAATGACTCCATGCCCCCACATATCACAACAGCCATCTAGGATCACATCATAGCTCAAGCAGTAGGAAAACAAACATCACAAAAATTGGGATCTTGGCCCATTAACAACCAAGAGGTAAACTAGGAACCAATCAAGGAATTATCAAACAATAAGTTCTTTAATCCTTATTGAATTAATAGATTTATTATTCATAGTTTCCAAAATATGGGAAACCTAATTAGTAAGCTATCACAAATAATTAAACTTTCTTACTGCACCGATTTGATTAACATTAAATTAAAAAAAGAAGAACCATATTTGTTTACATTCCGCTCTATCCATAGAAAAAAATTATCAATTAATTCCTGTTTACATTCATTACAAATTTTCATCAAGAACGAACACCTAAATGAAGCTAGCATGGATATCACTCAATCTAGAAAACAAGGGGAAATAACACACGACTGATATCAATTTATTTATCCGGTTCAATTATATATTATGTCAACTCCATTGTTTCCCAATGGGATAAAACATTCTAACAATACAGTATCACATAAAATAAAAGTGACGTAATGAATCACTTACCTAAAATAGTTCTTAATGTTTTTTATCCACCCAACGGGTCAGGATTATCCTCTTGCATCAACTTCATCCACCCAAGCATGCCATGGTAAAACCGCACCAATCCAAACCCAAGAAAACTCTATTAGAAGCATGGAGATCACATGCGATAATATGGAAAGGAGAAACAGGAGAAGATTAACCCCAAAAGAACAACGATAAAACATTCCTTATATCGAAGATTGATCGATACTACTTGGTTGCATCAAAATATAACAGAATCAATCTTAGGGGGAATGTTTGATTGTGAAACACCTATGGAAAAGAATTAAATGTTTGAGCATCTTGCAGCCGATAACAAAGAGACATAATTAAGGAGGAAGATATTTCATCCCTTTAGATGATTTAACGGAATGATGGCTAAAGATACGCTTGATTTCCCATTAAAAGTGGATCACATTAAACCATGCGGTTTGACCAAGTAAAAACATCCCAAACGTTAGGAATATTTAATATAGGGTTTATGGACTTTAAATCAGCCTTATAGTCCTTAAAACAAGGCTTTAAATGCATTTTTACGTCAAAGGAAACTCCAAAGGGACAAAACTGTAGGATGCTGGAAACACTGTTTACAAACCCAAAATTTAGTAAAGGAAAGAATAGGTCACTGTTAGAACCTCACAATTCTATAATCACTATTCAAAGAACTCAAAATTTGGAAAAAGGAAAGAAATGGTCACTATTAGAAGTTACCAATAGAGGTTACCAATAGAGGATACTAATAGACCTCACCGATAGAACTATTCACTGATGGAATTGTCCATAGAATTAGAAATTTGGCAAAGGAGAGGTTACCATAAAAAGTTACAGATAGAACTGTTCACCGATGGAACTATTCACATAATTTGAAATTTGAAAAAGGAAAGAGAGGTTACCATTAGAGGTTACCGATAGAAATTTTCACCGATGAAACTGTTCACATAATTGGAAATTTGGCAAAGGACACGTTACCGTTTGGGGTTACTGATATAACTGTTCACTGATTGAATAGTTCACATAATTGTAAATTTGGAAATGGAAAGAGAGGTTACCATTAGAGTTTACAGAAATATCTGTTCACTGATAGAACTGTTCACATAGTAGGAAATTTGGAAAAGGAAAGAGAGGTTATCGTTTGACCTCACTGTTGGCACTATTCACAACTCTCTACCGTTGGAACTGTTCTCCAAAATAGGAATTTGGAAATGTGTTGGGGATAAGTCACCTTGAAAAACTAGAACACCTCAAACACCATATTTTCACAAAGTATTGGATCAGAGAGGTCCAAGACATTACATAAAATACCTCTCAAAACATTCTTGACCAAGATAATTCAAAACCCACCTAATGTGAAATTGAAATTGGTTCCGAAGAACCACACATAGAAATATCTCTCAAAAAAGAGAAAGCCACAAAAGCAACAAAAATGAAACCATCTCATGGACAAGAAAGAATTATAACCACAAAGGCTACATCGATACATGAAAAGAGTTAAACATAAAACAACATTGGGTATTGAGAACGTATATGTAACTCTCATTCCCATGTACTCCCCCTTATGCCATTGTGTCAACACAAGACATGAACTAAGGGGATAGAACTCCCATGAAACACCTTCTCCTTGCAGTCATGGATCTCCACAAGTCGATCCTCAAAGGATGCATCATCATCAACATCAATCTCTCCCCAATCGATAATGTGAGAGTCATCATGAAGATAACGACGGAGCTATGATACATGGAAAACATCATGTATCCGACACATCTATGAGCGAAGTGATACTCAATATGCCACAACTCTAACATGAGATAACACCCCGAAAGTCCCAAAAACCCGTGGAGAACGCTTACTCCAACGACCAAACCTTCACTGCCCATGACGAGGAGTAAGCTTCAGAAACACATGATCCCCAATATTAAACACTAAGGGTCTCTTTCATTTATCAACATATGATTTCTGACAATCTTGTTCTATCTTCATCCTCTCATGAATCACTTGAACCATCTCTGTTGTATTCTGCACTAGTTCAGGTCTGAGAATTACTGACTCTCCTACCCCAATCCAGCACAACAGTGAACGACATGGTATTCCATACAAGGCTTCAAATGGAGCCATACCGATGGTGGAGTGAAGAAAATTAATGTAAGCGAACTCCACCAACGGTAATTTCCTCATCCAAGAACCTCCAAAATCAAGAACACAAGAGTGTAACATGTCTTCAAGAGTCGGGATGGTTTTCTCTGTCTGATCTTCCTTTTGAGGATGAAAAGTAGTTCTAAGGCGTAGTTGAGAACTAAAAGCATGTTGGAGACGTCTCCACACCCTAGAGGTAAAATGAGGATCTTGATCAGAAATTATCATCCTTGGGACTCCATGAAGTCTCACCACCTCCTCTAGAAACTGCCTCGATAAAACTTCCACTAAGCTCGTCTTCTTGATTGCTATGAAGTGGGATGATTTTGTTATACAATACAATACAACCTAAATAGAACCATGTCCTCCTAGATCTCAAGGTAAACTGGTAACAAAGTCCATTGAGATGTCTTCCCACTTCCACTAATGAATCTTTAATGGCTAGAGTAGACCACCAGGGACACGGTGTTCGGCCTTCAACTTCTGGCACACCGAACATCGAGACACAAACTCTGCAACTGCACGCTTCATCCCATGCCACCAAAACTGAATCCTCGTGGATCGGTACATCTTTTTCACGTGAGGATACACTACTAAAGGAGAACTATGAATCATTTGAGAACCATCTCTCATATTGTCACTGGAACAAAATTCCTTCCATGATATAACACTCGGTGTTGTTCAATCCTCCAACCAACCATCAGGGGCCTCTCCACAAACAACTCGGTCTCTCCACACCTCCACATCAAGATTTCCCAACAGGGAATCTTCCACTTGATTCATGAGAGATGACTACAACAACATCTAGAAAAGAAAACCTCGACCCCCATCTTCTCCCATATCAAGATGTAATGATGACTAGTCCTCCATTACTCTCAAGGAGTCACCAGATTCATGCACATTGTCACTACTTGACTTTCGACTCAGCGCATCATCTACAAAATTCCCTTTTCCATGTGTATACGATATTCTGAATCCATATTCCTATAAGAACTCTATCCACTAACGCAGTCATATGTTCAAGTCACACATGGATAAAACATGCTTCATACTCATATGATCGGTGAAAACCAGAAAGCGCTCACCAATGAGGTAATGTCTCCACAACATTAGAGAAAACACCACGGCTTCCAACTCAAGATCATGGTTGTCATAGATACGTTCATGGGGACGCAACTGTCGTGACCCATAAGAAACAACTGACCTATGATGCATGAAAACAATGCCTAACCCCAGATACGAAGTGTCGCAGGAAACATTAAAATAAACTCCCTTAGATAGAAGACAATGAACTGGAGCACTTACTGATTTCTCTTTTAGATATTCGAAAGCTTCTTAACACGGATCAGTCCATATGAATGCCTGATCCATCCTGTTCATAGTTGTCTGAGGAGTCGCATCTTGTGATAAATTGGCTACGAACCTCCTGCAGTAGCCTATGAGACCAAGGAAAATTCACACCTCTCACACTGTCTTGGGGGATACGCAATACAAAACTGTTTCTATCATCGATTGTTCCACAACTACTCCCTATTGGGACACAACATTCCCCAAGAAACAGACTTCTCGAGCCAAAAACTCACACTTCGACAACTTCCCAAATAGATGATGTTGATGAAGAACTCTCAAAATGGCTTGTAGATTCTCTACATGCTCCTCCTCAGATGTAGAGTACACAAGGATGTCTTCGATGAAATCTACAACAAAGTGATCTAGGAACTAACGAAACACAACATTCATCAATCCCATGAACACAGATGGAGTATTTTTCCTGCCAAACAACATTACAATGAAATCATAATGCCCATGAAGACAACGAAAAGCAGTCTTTGGGATATCCTTATCCTTCACACACATACGATGAAAACCTGATAGAAAGTCAATTTTTGAGAACAATCTTTCACCATTAAGTTGATCGTGAAAATCATCAATCTGGGGAAAAGGATAGTGATTCATTATTTTTTACTTTGTTTAAGTAATGATATTCAACACACAAATGAAAACTTCCATTATCATTCTTCATGAACGAAACTGGTGCACCCCATGGCGACACACTTGGACGAACAAAACCACTCCGTAACAGACCATCAAGCTGTATACGTAGCTCATGTAACTCGGAAGGGGACATGCTATATGGAGAAAATGAGATGAGAGAAACTCCTGGATGTATCTTGATCCCAAACTTGATCTCTCGTCGAGGGGGTAATGCTAAAACCTCTTCTGGAAAGACATCAGTGTATTCTTCTACGACCCTAGGAAACGCCAATAGCTGAACCTCCAAAGAACACAACATCATCTAAGCTATCATGGATGATAAGGAAAAAATGCACCTATGACCCATATAAGGATATTTCTCTCCAACAAACATCTCAGGATCTCCATCTGTACCAATGAAAATGAACTTCCTCCTGAAGAAATCAATGACAGCCTACACCGAATATAACCAATACATGCCATGGATGACATCATATGGTTGTATTCGTAAAAATAAGAAATCTCTTTGAGAGCGGTGCTTCCCCAAAACTAGTTCACATTCCCCACATACTTCAAACATGTCATCTCGACCTCCAACAGGTGTAGTAAACGCCAAGGGCACTAGAAGCATCATAACCACATGTCCCAAAGCATGGACAAGGGTAGGTGATAGGAAGGAGTGTGTCAATCCTGAATCAAACAAGGCATACACTAAGGTAGAAAAAAAGAAAAGGGTACGTCGAACGATGTCTGGCTCGGCTAGAGCTGGAAACTCTAGAGAATGAAGCTAACCATGACCTGCTACACGACTTCTCTAACCCTGATGAAGACCAACACCATAGCCGCACTATTCTCTCTGAGAACAAGGAGCGTCATGGGTTTGTCCTATGCCTGCCCCATCTACCCTCAATAGATCTAAAGCTGGTGCAACCAGCTGCTGCTGCATCAGCCGGAACTAACTCAATGGAAGAACCTGGAGTGTAGCACCTAGTGCACGATAACCGCTTTGAATGGTCGGGCACTCCTGCTGCTGATGACCATTACCACCAAAAAATAAGCACTTGATCCCTTGGCATAGGCCTAATAGTTTCTGCCTCTAGAGAAATGATATGCGAAGGTCTGTGACCTACCCCCGTCTAAACGGAAATTCTTCTTCCCTGAAAACTGGGAACCCTAGACCATAGCTCTGCTTCATGAGGAATCTTGACGATTCTCCTCTCTTGATGATCTGGTCCTGGACAAAGTCCTCTCGACAACCTCTGCCCTTGCTAGCACCTCAAGATATGTCTTTAGAATAAGTGGGGTGACTTGGCGCTGGATATCTAGATGCAAAGCCTCCTCGAAAATGCCTCGCCCTGTCCTCCTCATCTGGTAACAGGTCCGAAGAATATCGTAAGTGGTTCTTGAAATGGATTCCAAACTCTTAAACACTAGAGCTCCCCAGTCGAAGGGTAAGAATCTCCTGGCAACTGGATGCCTTCGTAGACGTACAAAGAAACTCAACTCTAAACTTTTCTCTGAACTCCTCCCATAAGATCGTTGACTCCTCACGATCCATGAGGACCAAGAACCACCACTTCCTCACAGCTCCACACATCATCGTCGCAACCAAGGACACCCAGTTCTCTTTCTGAGCACAGATCGAACTGAAGACGATCTCGACCTCCTCCAACCAGTCTTCCATGACTCCATATTAAAAAGAGACCTCATTCTATTGTAGAATCTGTCACTGAATCTCTTAGAGTGTATTCCTCTAAGTGTCACTGTCATCAACCTCTACCCTACATCGATCTGCTGGAATAGCCTGCTGAACATATTCTATACGATCCTAATGAGGACGTCGACCTGGAGCCATACATATAATATAACAAACGGTTAGGGATCCCAATCCTGGAATATGGAATACTCAACATTAATTAATTAACTATTTTCTTTTATTCATTTTAGGTTAACATATACCATGATCTACCCATTCAAACACAAGCACAAAGAAGAATGATGCATGATCCATTAGTAGGTCTATACCCTAAAACTAGTATCACCTTGTTTAGTAGCCATTATATGTGTAATGGTCCATACATCAGATCATAGGGGGGCCGTAATTGCCTATGTCTAAGTAGGTCACCAGTGTTTACCACACTTTCTAAACATGAATGACATCATTTCCCAACCAACCCATGCAAGATCACCTGTTCCTAACTCCAAACTTTATCCTATCCCTCAACCGGTCCTCTGATACCACACTGTCACGACCCCCTCCCCACAAAGAGTACCCCTCCTAGGATGACAGTGTCAGAAGGCAGATAATGACCCCCCGAGTCCCACCTCCAGTAGGCCCCGGGTTGGAGACTTGCACCGAGGTTATAGAAAACACACAAATGGGAGGCATTACCCTCTAACCGAACACATGCAAGAGAGAGAGAGATAAGATAGACACCAACCAACTCCAACTCAAATAGTATGATAAATGAAATCCCATGTACACATGTGAAATTTCATGCAAAATTGCTACAATTGAAAGGGAAAAAACTGTAAGTACCAAAAATAAAGTAAAATAGCATCCACCACAAGCCCAAACAACTCCTACAACCCCAAGCTAGTAAACACCAGCCTAATCTCCAACCAACTCCAAGTGACTTGAAAAAAAGATTATATATACATAGGGTGAGTATAACTGTATAATCAGTAGGATCCTCCCCAAATTATCTCATGAAAAAGTAGAGAAAGCATGCTAAAGCATAGTGAATGACAAGTGAAACTAACTCATCACCTAAAAAGGTATACAAAGTTCCCAAACTCACCAAGGCTTTTCTCACCAAGTAAAGTATACATGAATATATCATATAATAAATAATATTAAGGGAACCTGGCTACAACTTCCCCACTAGTTTGCCGCTTTTCCCCAACGTCGCACGTCTTGAGCATCTCTCTCCAAAAAGGCTTTCCTGCAGACACCTGAGAAAAGCACCTAAATATGCACCTTATTAAACAAAACCACCACGTCCATATAAGAAAAGTAACCAAGTAGTTTCTGGGTTCCACCACAGCCCACATAACGTGTATCATACGTTGGGTATTATACCTCAAGCCATTACAACCCATACACCGAGTAAGGATCCTCAAGCCATTACAGCCTATACACGTTACACCTATTGTAGTCTATGGGAAAATATATCCAGAATATATGTGTTTGAATAACCACAAGCCATTACATCCCTCTACACACATATATGAGAAAAACTAACTGTTGTGCCTACCAGAAAAATTAACAATCAAGCGAAGAGTGTGGGGCCAAAGGGGGTATTTAGTCATTCATCCTCCCACCAGAATGCTGGAGAAAACACCCCCAGGGTTCAGAATACCTAGGGTGTTAGTTTATCTTGCTGATAGGGTGAATTATCATATAGAAACGCAAAAGGTAAATGATATACTATATCTCACAACCACACTATGGGCATAACGTATTATTTGACTCAACAATAGCTAAAGTCTCTCAGACTCATGGTTGTTACTTATAAGACTAGGTATCCTATAAGAACACAACCATTTAAAGAACTTTAATATAATATTTCATTACCTTTTTACCGGTTGCACATTACCATAATTAATTATTTAAACATTAATTAACCATGATCAATTCCACATTAAATTTCATTAGCATCATACCCAATGTCCACTGTCCAATTAAAATTAAAACCTCATCATAATGTTCCAACAAACTCCAACCACATGGGTTAACACCATTTATTCAATTATTGATTATAGAATTACTTTCCCATATTCCCAGGAATTATTGAAAAAACATTCTATGCTACTAAACATAAGGTGGATCAATACAGTGAGTATTTTTACTACCTTTCGAGTCTTTTCTGCCAATAGAAACTGTGTCCACCCATCCTCCCATGAGAATATAAACACAGAATGAATGTGGCATACCCTGCGTGAATAGTCCTTTTTCGAAAGAGGGGTAAGCAAGACCAACTACCTTAGGTAGTGTGGAAAAGTAAAATAGATAATCAACCAAAAGGGAACAACAAGCATCCAACAAACACCTCCATCCCATTCTATCATCCCTGGTGTCCTCCCAGACACTCACAAGCATAAATAGATGCATCTCACCACCCTAGGCGTCATTTTCTGCAACAACCAAATGTCTTCATGCCCCAACATATCATAACAACCATCCAATCTCACATCACAGCACATGCAGTAGGAAAAGAAAGATCACATCAATTGGTCTCGTGGCCCTTTAACAATCAAGAGGGTAAATCAGAACCCTTTAAGGAATTATCCAACAATCAATTCTTTCATTCGTCTGGAATTAACAGATTTATGGTTCATAGGTTCCAAAATTTGTGAAACCTAATCAGTAAGCTATCACAAATAATTAATCATGCTTAAAACACCAATTTTATTAACCTAAAATTAAAACAAGAGGAACCAGATTCATTTACATGCCCCTTTATACATATCCAACTTTTATCAATTAATTCTGGTTTACGTTCATTAAAAATTTTCATCAAGAACAAACATATAATCTATGAAAACATGGATATCACACTATCTAGAAAATAATGGGCAATAACATACATGTGATATCAATTTATTTATCTGGTTCAAATATTTATTATGTCAACTTCATTGTGGTCCAATGGGATAAAACAAGATAATAATAAAGTTTCACGTAATAGAACAGAGATGGAACGAATCACATACCTCAAATAGTTCATGACATTCTTTATCCACCCAATGGGTCATGATTCTCCTCTCACGTCAAATGTATCCACCCGAGGATTCCATGGTACAACTGAAAAAAATGAAACCCCAGACAACCACATTAGAAGCATGGAGATCACATGATTTAATATGGAAAATGGGAACATGACAAGATTGAACCCCAAAAGGACAATGATAAAACATACCTTTTTTCGAAGATTGATCGATACTGCTTGGTTGCCTCAAAATAGAGTGGAATCAATCTTCAGTTGAATGTTTGATTGTGAGACTCCTACAGAATGGAATGAAATGTTCTAGCATATCGCAGCCGAGAACAATGAGAATGAATTAGAGAGGAAGATATCCCATCCTTTTAGAAGATTTAACAAATCTGCAGTTTAAGATACACTTTATTTCCCATTAAAATAAGAGAGCATTAAAACACATGGTTCGACCAAGTCAAAACATCTCTAGCCTTAGGAATAATTAATATAGGGGTTATGGCCTTTGAATCAGCCTTAGAGTCCTTAAAACAAGGCTTTAAATTCATTTTTACATCAAAGGAAACTCCAAAGGTGAGAAACAGTAGGATGCTGAAATAACTATTCACAAACCCAAAATTTGGCAACGGAAAGAAAATATCACCGTACGAACCTCACCATTCTGGAAACACTGTTCACATCTCAAAATTAGGAAAAGAATGTAAATGTCACCATTAAAAACTCGCCATTCTTGAAAACTATTCACAACTCAAAATTTTTCAAATGAAAGAAAAGGTCATCGTTAGAACCTCACTATTCTAGAAACATTGTTCATGTACTCAAAATTTGACAAATGAAAGAAAAGGTCACCGTTAGAACCTCACCATTTCAGAAACACTATTCACAGAACTGAAAATATTACAAAGGAAAGAAAAGGTCACTGTTAGAATTTATCGATAGATTTTACCGATAGAGGTTACTGACAGAGGTTACCAATAGACCTCACCGATAGAACTGTTCACCGATGGAATTGTTCATAGAATTGTAAATTTGGAAATGGAAGGAGAGGTTACCTTTAGAAGTTACTGATAGAACTGTTCACATAATTGTAAATTTGACAGAGGAAAGAGAGGTTACAATAAAAGATTACCGATAGAACTGTTCACTGATGGAACTGTTCACATAATTGGTTATTTGGAAATGGAATGAGAGGATAGCGGTAGAGGTTACTGATAAAATTGTTCATTGATGGAGTTGTTCACATAATTTGAAATTTTAAAATGGAAGGAGAGGTTATTGTTAGAGGATACCTATATAACTATTCACCGATTGAACTATTCACATAATTAGAAATTTGGAAAAGGAAAGAGATAATAGAATTAGACCTCACCGTTGTCACTGTTCACAGCTGTCTATTGTTGGAATAGTTCAACAAAATGGAAATTTGGAAAAGTGTTAGGGGTAAGTCTCCTTGACCTCCTGGAACACCTCAAACACCATATTTTCACATAGGAACCAGTGAGGTCCAGGCCATTACAATTTAGATGGATACTAGAAATGTATCCATGATCTTTATATCAAAGTGAAAAATGTATGTTAATGTGATCGTAATTCCACACTACCCTTATAGTGATTGAACAATAGAACTCTATAAACCACTACAGATCCAAATGTATCTGAACAATGAAAAACTCAACATCACTAGTAGGTGAATCTAAAAATCTTGAACTGAGGTCACCATTACTTTTTATGTGGAAAACCTATTAGGACATGATACTCGTAAGAGTTGGTCAATGAACCAATTATGGAGATACAAAAAGTTAAATTTCTTCTCCAAAATGAACTACATTTTTTGAATGGGTGTCTATATGGAATGTGAACCATCATCAACATACAAATATTTCGAATGAATTAAAATATTTTTGGGTCATATAAAACTACATGGCATATACTAGCATTAAAAGCCATTTCTCACCTCACCCAATCCCATGACCGTGTGCTACTCCAACACAACCATACCAATGGTGTTTTACACACGAAGATCACTCTATGGTACATTGTGCTTCCTATCGAACCATCCACATGGATATTTCATCAATCCATACCAATTTTTGGAACTTGGTGACTACATACATTGTTTTTGTAGTCTCATAGGACCATTTAGGTTCACAAAGCTTCCTTGTCTATGTCTCATGGATACATGACCTAGGGTCACAACATTCCTTGTAACCCCAATACCTAGAATGGATTACCCAATATATTATTACATAAATGGGAAGAACACATGGAACAATCGTCTTTACCACCCATCATTTATATAATAATTCCATAATGAATTCCCCTATGAGCCAACCAAATCACCATGGAATCCCCTGAAGCCTTCAGATTGACCCTCATGTGGTCATTTGAAAGTGTTTAATGTGTCAACTTCTTAAAAAATATTCATAAAAATTTTATAATGATATTAAACTCAAATTTAACTACCTCACTTGAAAATTTATGAATCTTAAATAGAAAAACAACTCCCAAAACATAGAAATTATTTATGTGGCACCGTTTTCCTTCAAAATGTAGTTTAAAAAAATACTCACATTGGTCCTTATGTCACTCAAAGGGTAATGAATGAGGGAAATTTTATCATACATTAAGGTGAACCAATGTGGTGGGGAAGAAGGAATATTTTTCAAATTTTATTACAATAGTATACTCTATTTAACACTTGCAAGTGGGAATTTGACACAACACCATGCACCAAAAATATTTATCACACAAATATGGTAAATGTCACTTTTTGAACATAACTGCATACTCATAATTCATATATGAGAATCCATTTTCTATTTGTTAATTTTTTTTAAATATTTTAATTCTCTGTGATAAAACTTATTTTATATATTTAATATCGCTGTATTGAGAATCTATGTTCCTAGAAACCCATCATCAATCAAACTCTTAGATTTGGAAATAATATATGAAATATTCCAAATTCATATAAATGAAATCATAAGTTAATAAATCCACCTTATCATATGAATTTTCATCACAGAAAATTGAAATAAAAGGCATTGGGGAAAGTAACTATGCTCTCAACCTGGAATCCTACACTAGTGAGCTCAATATGACCAACAAAAAGACCTTCACGGGAAAACGTTCAACCAAAGAGAATGATATAAAATAAATATAAATGATCAGGTATAGTTAAACTATTCATCAACCACGTTGAAATCATTAATCAATCAGTCACATGTCTCCATAGCTGTAATAGGTGGAAAACACTGAGAACCTAGTCTTTATACAATCATATATTATATTTGTTAACCAACTCAAAAACATAACATTGTCAAAAATATACCCCTACTCTATAAACACAATTCTTAGGGATTCCACTTACAACCCTTGATATTATATTTTATTGGTCGCACTGAATAATTGATGTAGCTGTGTATCTAGTCTTATGAACACAACTTAGTGTGTAATGCTTCCCTAATCTTAATAAGTCTAATGTAATGAATACAACACCATGTCATCGTCAATGGTATGACATAAAAATATGAATCTAGAAATGTAAGGGTACCAATAAAATAAATATGGACACCCATGTGGGCACACTAGGAATTACGTGGCCCTATTTCTATAAACCATCAACATGTCCCAAGGCCCTAAACAAACAATTTAGCAAAACTCGTCCACCACGAAAAGAAACATTCTAGTTTTGGTGAAATTATCTATGGGACATGGTTTTACTCTCATTATAAAATGATTCTCAGCTATGGAAGGATCCCACAACATAATTAATATGATGATACATTGGACAACACCAACGCCAGGTCATATCAATGTCCACAGTCACCCATGATTGACATCAAGAAAAAATTGGAATGAAAATTGAACCTCTTGAAAATTTATATAGATACAAATGTATAATGTAGGAAAAACATTAAGAGTTTCTATGTCCACCATCATATCCTTTTGGTAAATGTACTCTATGGGATGAAAATATCCTCATCCTCATCCTCCAGCATCATGAGATTGGCATGGACCACCTCGGTGTAGTGGTTGAAACACCACAAACCACTTCCCTTGACATGCTACAACCCAGCTCCACTGCCACATATATCACCATGTGTTCCTCTATATTCGATATTCTACATCTACCAAGGACGTATGATGTCTGGATCCCTATCAACTTCAAAACAAAAAATAAATCCCAATCAAAATGTCCACAACCATCAAAAGAATAACACACCCACTCTTGTGGCTAAATAATATCGTCTGGGAAACCATGATAATTAAAATTTCTATCTCGGGATCACCTATCAAAATCTATCAAAATCTCAGATCCCTAAAACAATTATATATTTCTAGCTACCCTGGTATTATCTCTCATGTTTCCTTCACTAGTGGTTTGAGTCTACTCATCAATTAATCACATCACAACCAACACCCACTCAAGGACACCATCAAAGGGTAGGGTGCATAATGGCACCACAGACACCCTGATATCAAATAAAAAACCCTACATGATAGTATAAGTAATAAAAAATAGGTAACAAACCATATAAAAGAAGTATCAAAAATTGTTTTAAATCCTCACCATCTACACTTCTATGGTCATGTTATCCAACCGAAGCTATAGATTCCCCTGGATACACAACAACCTCAACTTGGTTGGATAAAACACTTCCTAGAATATAAACTAAAATTATTTCCAAGTGATAGTCACCTCATCATGGTTCTACATGAAAACAAAACCATTTCCTTATAATACCATATATATGGCTTTGTGATATGTCCACCACTTGATTAAGAGGTGGCCTCATAAGGAAGAAATCACATGATACTACATATAACAAGTCAAATCCTACTTGGGGGTCTTGATCAACCCGATACATTAGATTTCTCTTCCTCTAAACTAAATAAATTCAATCATCATTTTCACATAAACATCTTGAAACTTCAGTAAAATGGGGTTTTTAATGGGTAAATCCTCAATCCATAGACCACCAGGAGGTCCAAAATTTTAAATAGCTCCCTTCTCTGATGGCGTATGATAGGCATGATCATATCCCCCTTCTCTGAAGGTGAAAGATAGGAATTATCATGACTAAAATCACTCTAAAACCCCTATCTAGATTTCATCATCGGGTCATCATCAAATATGATCAAGATTCATCATAAAAAAATATTATATCTGGGGAGCTGAGTGGAGAAGAAAAAGAAAAACCCAAAACCCAGTTCTATATGATTAACATACCATTATTTCCTTACAATTAATGTTCTAATATAGTGAGTCAATAATAAAATTATCAGAGTCATGGATAACAGTTTTTTTAGCTACTACACCAAGAATGTTGTCCTTAGCTTGAATTAAGATTAAAAGACATCATAACCCTGTAACTATGAAAATGAAAGAAATATCATGACACTATGTCCCAATAATTAGATACTCATAAGACAGAACATTATCATGACCCTAAATAATGAGGATTAATTTTCATCCCCCAAGTCCACCTCTATAAGAAAATGTATTGATACTATTTTCATATAGGCCAATCACACACATGAATGGCCATATCCTAACATATAGGTATACATGTACCCACATTCACTGTAATGTAATAGTGAATATATATAAACATAAAATAAATTAATGCATGTATCTTTCAAAAACAAGATTATAGAAGAGTTATATAATGGGAAACTACTGGAAGTACAATATAAATATGTAAATGAATCTAAAATACTAATATGGTGTGGATCAATGTGAAAGTTACTATAAGAATGTTCCTTGTCCTAGTTCCAATGAACACATATATCAATGTAGCTCATTATGGTCTTCCTGCCTCAGGAACATTAGATAATCGATCAAACGGACTATGAATTATATGTGTCATAGAAATGTGGTCATATACTATGTAGGAGTGAGTATAATAATACAAATTTTTTTCCCGAAAATCCTACTAGAAAGGGAGAAACTGAGATAAAAAAGTCCACTCTACATATCCAGAGAAAACCTAATCGATAGTGAAATTCTATCTAAAACCATAATCATGTATACATGAGTAGTTAGCTAAATCCATGTTGGTTCTCAACACTGCTACCTAAAAAATCACACAGATTCCAAGAAAATAACAAGATTTACCCATCTAGACCACAATGTCTCATCAGTGTATGACCACATTGGAAACAAAAAGTATAATTTCAATGCTCTATGGTAATGTTCAACATGTTTAACACACACCATGAGCACTGTAATCCTATATGGAACTATTTTGATAGATAAATTCCATCACATATAGAACTACGATCCTTAATTCCATTTACAAATGAAAATATCAAATAGGAATAGTTCATCCACTAATGACGATGCCTCCAAGAGACAACACAACATTAGGTATCATTAATTGATGTCACATAACCCCCCAAACAAGATGCATAAATATAAGAGGTCATTATTGTAATATCCTTCCACTAATTTGAATTTATCATTAATCGGATATCTATTCTATGATTGGGGATCTCACTTATTCATGATTGGGGACCCTTCAAACATACATAGTAACAAAAAAGGTATCATCAAACAAAATAGGCTTCAATCCTAGGATCCACTTCGTGGCAATAAAAACTATATCTAGATCACTTAGGAAGTAACCTATTTAGAAAAGTGTTTACTCCTAAGATATAATAGTGGAAATCATTAAAAAATGTGTCACTCAATGATGTAATCGAAAGGGGGTCACACCCAAGATCAACTAAGGGACACCACGACCCAATATGACATCTCATTGAACACATAACTCATATATGGGATCTTTACAAGTGTAGTGTTGGTCTTGAAAATTTCACAAATGTCACATTCTTGAACCATGGATGATGGGTATTATATAACTGAGGATACTACAACACAACATAAACCATATACTAGTTAAGGGATCATATATATAATGTTTCCAAAACCCTACTAAAATATCCCGCTATATAGGGGATCATATATCAGAAAATACCTAAAAATCCACTAGTATATCATTATTAATAGTGTATCACTACCGATGGAATATCATTCCTAATAATTCGAAAAACCCAATCTATGTAAATGATAGTCAAGTGGATTCAACCCTAGCCTCTCCGGAGAGATAAAATAACTCTAACAATATGACAAAGGGTCCCAACGTATCCTATTCAATGGGACACTACAATTCTATCCATGATCATTCTATCAGTGTTATCACAATACAATATTGGGGATGTAAATCCTAATTACCCTCATATGTATAGATCAAGGGGACTCAGTCAACCGATACTAGTTAAAATATCACACACCCAACAAACCCACATTATAACCTCTTAGCATATCTCTAAGGTGTTAACGAAGGCCCCCATCACATTATATACAAAACAAATCTCATAATAGATTTCTTGAAAGCATTAATCCAATAAAAAACAATAGAGATACAAAAAGGATGTCATTTACACCAAAAAATATAACAACACATTTAAGGGACTCAACATGACAAGTGTCCCCATCTAAAAAAAGAGTTGTTTCCATTTATTTAATGGATTGGATGTGATTGTGAGCATACAATCTCTGTACCCACAGTACATGGTGTGTCTCACCCCACCAAAGGTTTGGATTGTGTATTATGTCCACTTGGCCTGACCTACAGTGCCTTGCACTTGGTGGGGGGCCTATGGTACATGGAATGACTTTTCCTATACGCCACTTACTTATTTAATCCATCCATTCCCATGCCAAACACCTTTTTTCAATGTACATTTGTCTTGTACCATCACACGACCACATACATTCACACCTCTTCCTTAACCATGTCGCATGACCTCATGACCTGGGGTCACAACATAATGTGTAACCCCTATAAATGGGGTGTTGTATCTAAAACAATGTTTTCTCAAATATGAATAACACATGACATGATAAAATGTACAAAACTCCATGTTTAATAGAATTGCATTACTAATTTTCTATATCATCCATATGAATTTCCTAGGTTCCCCTTAAAACCTCCATATAGATGCTTATGGGGTCTGTATAGACAATTTGAGGAATATAAAATAATAAAACAATGCATAAAAATGCAAAAATGAAATATAAAATTATATCCACCTATATTGATTGAAAAACAATGAATCATAGAAATCTAAATGACTCTCAGATTCCATTGATTCTAGATATTTAGATGATTCGTGTCAAAAACCGGATCTTGGAAATCCTACTCACATTGGTTCATCAATCACTCCTAGGGAAACTGGGGAGGGGGATTGGGATCCTCCTTTCGTGCACAACATGGGGTTATATGATAAAAAAATATATATTTTATGATTAAAACGATATCCACCATTTAATACATAACATGTCACCTCTGAAATGACACCTGAGGCCAACATTGTTTATGTCGTTCATAGGGTAAACACCTTGTTCTAAACTCAACCCTGGGCTCATAATTATGATATGATTATCCACTTATGAATTAATCTTCATTTAAAAAGAAATTAATTGAACATGTAAATTTTTATTAGTATTTTAATGTCCCCACATTGTGGCTCTCCAAGCACTAGACCCGAATGACTACTCAACTAATTGCTTCAGAATTATTTTAAGAAATATTCATATTTCATATAGGCCCAAACCCGAGTCACGACATATTAAGAAATAATATTATTTAAAACATGAAATTAATATGAAATTAATATGATTCTAGAATAATAATATACATATATATCATATAATTTTTTTAAAACAAAATTAAAATCGAAGAATATTTCATTTGTATGTACGTCTTACCGTCCTTATTAATGATGGATTTCATTTCTTGTCACCAGAATTTATGTATTATTATAAATACATACATACATACATACATACATACATACATACATACATACATACATACATACATACATACATACATACATACATACATACATACATACATACATACATACATACATACATACATACATACATACATACATACATACATATATATAATTCATATAAAATTAACATACTCGATTAGATTATGGAGTAGATTAAATCATGATCTATGTAATAAGAATAAAAAATAAAAATTCAATAGATACTATGAAAACAAGGAAATTAACACCATAAACTATTAAAATAATGAAATATTATCAGATAGTGGGCAATAAATTCTTATAATGTGATAATATATGATGTCATAAAAATTTATATGGTTCATTTATAAGTCATTAAAATTCATAAAAATATTAAATATGAGGTTGTAGGGTTATCAACGAAAATGTTTATTTTAATATTTTTTTATAGAATGGGGAATTATTATTAAATATGTACTATTTATTCAAGATGGTTATATGATAATATGGAACATTTTTTGATAATTTAATTTATTAAATAATAAACGAGTAATTATTGGGTATGGGTTTTCCAAGGTGGTGACAGGTTGTAGATGGACCCATGATTCTTCAATAGGTTCTCTTAAGATGGATTGGTTGGCCAAATCAGAGTAGTTTGAACTATCATCAGAAGAGATCATGAGGGAAATGTAATCCTATGACTACGAATCATGGTGTCTAATAATTAATAATTTTTATTATTAATAGTTAAAATGTTATTATTATCCATGATATTATTTCTTTGATATTATATATAGATTAATTTAATTCATATTCTATTTTTTAAATGTAATGTGCTTTAGTTATATATAGTTCCATATTGAATATAATTTATACATGTTTTTATGAGGCATGTGTGGTAAATTACATAAAATTCTATGATGAATATTCTCATTGAATAATTATTACTTCTATTATAGTTTTTATTTATAAGAATTTTCACTCAAGTTTTATTTATTCCTTACCCAATGACGTGATGATGAAATAATGTAATGAATCTGAAGAATGAAGATTATTATTTTTCTTATGTGTCATGTTTTATATTCCCCCAGTTTAAAATGGGTATAATGTGCGTACTAGGTCTTTCCAAAACTATAAAACTGGTCATCACATTAGAACATTATTACTTGTAATCATGCATGTTCAGTAATATAAGACACTTAATCTAGAATTTTTTGGTTATATAATTAAATAAATGGAAATTCCGACACTAATAAAATCATATATCACATTGGAAATGTAACCATAATTCATGTCTATATCATAATACAGCCTCACACACCCTTGTAATTATTTTTAAATCACCTCATATTATATAATGATTGGGTAATCTATTTAATATATATAATATATTAATTAATTATATCATATTTTTAGAAGACAATATATCCTTTAATATCATTTATTATCATTAACTAAAAATTGATAATGTCGTTCGTACATACATGTGTGATGCCACCAACACGAATTGATGGGGTTCATTTTTCATCCCCTCATCACATGATTTATATATATATATATATTTGTGTGTGTGTGTTTTTTTAAAATAAAAAACAATATATATGATATAATTATAATTCTCAATTGATAAAATAATATTTTATGTCATTTCATAATGATCACTAAAAAGTTGAAATGTTTCTCATGTGTGTTTATGACATTCAATCACTATGTTTGTTGTATATATCCCTTAACATAACCATAAATTAGTTATTATTAAAAAAAATAATTGATTTTTCCAAAAAAATGTAATTTCAGGGTTATTATTTTTTAGATGATTGAATAATTGAATATTTGACTATATTCATCCTGGCAATGAAATTTTGGATATAGGATTCAAATATCATAAAATTCTATGACATAAACGTAATTAATTTTGTATTTCAATATTACATGTTTAGAAATAAAATAAAATGTACTAATAAACATGATTATTTATATTATCCACTTAAAAATAGATATAATATTATTATTCAGGATGGAAAATAATGTATGTGACGAGTAAGGCTCATGGTATGATACATACTTTAAAAACTAATCTTTTATGGTTTCTCGTGAAACTGTTTTTTCCATAACAATGTTTTTATAATATTTTCAAGAAAATTAATATATATGAATCAATGAATGACATGGATTATTATTTACCATATTTAAATTCCTTTACAATTCTTTAATTGATTACTTTTTTTATTGTTTTACGTAATAGAAAAATTAATTTTTCTATATTTTCATAAATATTATAGTGATTTACAATAAAAATAATATTATTCTATCTCCAAAATTATAAATAAATTGATAAAAATATATGAAAATAAGATAATTTTAATATAAACTTTTTATATATTTTTACATTATCTCAATGGTATTTAGAAAAAATATTCTTATTCATTTTTCTTGTAACTTTTATCATTTCATTAAAAATGTTTGAAGGAATAGTCTACTTCAATGTAAATGATAACAATGACCTTTCCCCACACCATAACAATTATTTAATATTTCAATTAAATTATGATGTTCCATGTTATCTTCGATAAACAAACATCATTCTCTATGTAATAGTAATTAAAAAACCAACTATTCGTGAATGGAATACATATATCAATATCTTGAATTGGTTTCTTATGCATATAAAAAACAATTTTATGATTGAAATTATAAAAATTTCAAGATTATATATTTGATTATTATGTTTTGTTATTTAGGGATTATTGGGATGTTTATTTATTATATTATAAAATATATATCGTTTATTCCATTACTGATTGAGGATTCAAGGTTCTATCAAGGATTGGTGGGTCTATAAATTCCCTCAAATTCATTAGATCTGGAATTCATCAGCTTTGTTCAATATCTTTTTAATTGTAATATGGAAAATAAATCCCCATGATACATACATATTTTTCTATTATTTATAAATTTTTTTATTTATGTACTTTGAAGTTTAATGGTCATAAGTGATATTATGTTTAATCTAAAGTATATGATACTTTTTATGGGTGGATTGTAAAACATTTTGAATAATCTCTCTTGTTTTTTTGAAAATTTCAATGAATCATTTTTTAGATTTATATTAATTATATAATTTTATTTAATTTATAAGGGAAATATATTTGTATGAAAATTGATATAGGGAGTAATAAAAATATATTGTTGAACTAAATGATTTTTTTTTAGAAATTATTATTTTTAACTTTTTTTAATGAAATAACAACCATCATTCTTGTTTTCATGTCCCATAATGGGGTTTTTCTATGATGAACTATAAATATAAAATTTGATTCATAGATTAAAAAAATTGGTATGAATATATATTAATTCAATTTTATATTTATGATGATTTGTCATGAAAAAATTGTGCTTCATTTTAGAATAATTTTTTGTGGGAAAAACATGAAATCAATAGAAGTGTAAAAATTGTAATGCATGGGATTTTCATGAATGGTATATGATCAATATATTTATTTATCATAAACATAAACATAATTTTCAATTCCATAGGATGAATTATATTCTATTGAAATTAGAATATGTAATATTCAAGTTCAATACCTTATATCTACAACATATAAATAATTAAAAGTGATCTTACAATAATAACATCAGTATCTTCTGTATAATAAAAAATTATTATGAATAAGGAATCAATATTGATATCTCACTAATCTATTATATGTGATGTGAAATTATTAATCATGTGTACATTTGTACTAACATATTTAGGTAGTTGTACAATTCATATTTCATCACTTTATTTCATGGATGGTTATTCATATTGGTTGAATGGTTATATATTATATTTATAAAATAATAATTATTTAATAAATATAATTTCATATATAAAATCATACCATTCAGTCCATTGTGAAATGATTACATAAATATAGTGTATGTTTCTACTACTACCTCAATGAAGTGATGTAATATTTTATTCCTTTCCAAATTACATTGATGTAAATAATGAAAAATTTAATGTGGGTGTTTAAAAATATGTCATATGTTTGATTCTGTAATAAAAAGTGCCTATTTTTAATTAATTACATCTTTTTTTTAGAAAATAAAATTTTATTTCAAGAATAATTTTGACCAACCAAATACCTCACAAAATGAATTAATAATTGATCCGTTGTGTTTTAACCCACCCCACACATGACACAATTCGAGTAATAACTACCTAGGTTGATCTTATAGCCAATATCTTGAGGAATTTATATAATCCATTTTCTCTGTATTGTGAGAATTTGGGGAGTAAAAGAAATTTTTGAGCCATCTAAGAGTCTTCTATGTGATGAATAACTTTCTCACAATTTAACAATCTATATATATATATTTCCAATATTCATTTATATTTCACCATTAAAACTTTATGAGAACATGAAATATTATAATGGAGGATCTGGTTTCTTATAATCCATATATTATACAAACCAAAATCCAATAGAAACACAATACCATTTTTTCAGAATCATTTTTATCCCCCTTTGTAATATATATCATTAGATAATGTTTCTTGATTATTTCTTTAAGAACTAAGGTCAAAAAAGATTCATAGGGAATTTCCAACTGCATATACCCATTCACTCTAAAATATTATATGGGAGGATTTTATTCTTAATGGTTTCTTCATGACAAAAATTTGAAAGAAATAGAAATTATCATTCCATGGACTAGTTAATCAGTAGAAATGTGCAGTGAAATAGGCTCCACAGAAAGAAAATTAACATGGTGGGTATTTCATTGTGCCAAAAAATATCCTTTCAAGGTGTGTTATTAGAATGGAGATACCATATGAGACGTGTCATAATTGTTTTAATTTTCATCTACACAGACTATGGAATGTTGAGAACAAAAAAAATTTAGTTGGGGATGGATGATAAGACATTAATTCCAAGATTTATGTGCCCCTTAAAATATAGATCATGTATTTTCAAGTTATTTTTTTCTATCATGATTTTCTCAATTTGAACCTCAATTTGGTGACATGAACACTTCCTGGAGAATGTTGTGCCCAATGATTCATTGGGATAATATATCCGTAGCATAATATTTCCTTCCTCAATTTTCTTCTTTAATAATTCTTAATTCCCTATAGAAATGAATTAACATCCATTATTCTTATTGATGGCCTAACCGAACCACCTTAAATAATAATCAATGATTTTATTGAATGCATTATTGTTCTTACTATTTCCATTTATATAGAAAATCAATTCATCTACAATGAAAACATGAGAAATGTATATAGTATATACCATGTAATGATAATCTTGAGTAATTCCACTTATGATTCTTTGATCCATATATATTATATGAGTGTCTTTATTTCTAATGAAAATACCAAAGTGTAAGGGTTCACTCTAATGTTTCCATTAATAGATTTAAATAATCCACAATTTATTCCTATAAATGAAATATCCATGCAAGGTGAGATTAATGAACTAATGAAAATGTCTGTATCTCATATAGAGAAACCCATGATGTTCAAGACCTTATTAATATTTCCATAAAAATTTGCGCCTTATACGAAGAAATTTTTTTATTTTAAAATAAATAGTATGCTTGTAAGAGAAACATCAAGATAATAATGTTTCATGAATGCATAAAAATATATTTATTCTATATAAGCTAAAAAAACAACCTTCACATACTTTTTATGGTAAAGTGAAAATATACCACATTAGAAAAATGAAAGAATTTTTATTTCCAACCCATGTATTAAAAAGTCAAAAAAGGTAAAAATTACATCAAGATTCCATAGGATTTTATTAAATCATTTTATGATAACATTTTTAAAAAATATGGACATGGATAAATAATATATCCAAGTAAATACATAATATAAAAATACCTCATATAATACTATGATTTTGAAATTATCTACTAAATTAGGTATATCTTCCTTCGTCAATATAATATAATTCTGTATAATTGATTAATGAGTGTTATTTAATTTATCTAGACAATGTTTATATTTATGATATCATTTATATATATATATATTATGATAGGATTATTAATATTTCATTATAATTATATTTTTGATTGTTTTTTTGTTGCGTGTATTGTCATATAAATCCCATATATTCTCCACGGTTTCACGTAAAATAATTTATAAAATGATATAAATTAAATATATATCATATTTATTCATTATATAAATTTATATAATCATTAATTTAATGATATCCTATAGAATTCATCACATCATGTCATGGAGATGGTAGGTTGTACGTATGCCCAAGTGAAGATATCATTACTTCAATTATGAAATGGTATGAAAGGGGATGAAATGTATATAGCTCCATGATATATATATTTATATAATTATCATATATTTTCATTAGTTCTATCATTATAAACATCCATGTATGGTGGTGGTTTAAAAAGGCAACCCCAGGGTGTGGAGACAGTAGTCACTACATAACCGCGGGTGGGGATTTGATTTTTCATAGGATAGATAGAAGGTGGAATAAGGTTTTAAAATAATAATAATATAATTGTAACTATATTTATTACTTTCAAATGGAACAACTCATTATGTGTAAGGATAAAAAGAAATAATCTTGAAATAATCTTTCTTGGAGATTACCTATTCTTCGACAAGATCCCTCTAGATCGACTCTTAATGGCACAAAAATATTTATATTGAGAAGAATAGTACCTAAAAAATGTAACTGAGAATGTTAAGATGTGAAATAGTGTGGGGATATCCATGAATTATGTCTCAATTAGTTGTTAATAAATGAATGTGGGTTCCATTTATAATTATGGTGAGTGATACTTTTCTAATCGCCAATAATATTAATATATAATGAAATAAAATACCATAATAAACATCCAAAATATCATATTTTTGAAGGTAATATGAGATCAGGTTTTAATATCATCAAACAATAAATTTTATACATTTTTTATTCTAATTTATACCTTATCGTTTTAAAAAATCACAATTATTCTATTTTTATTTCAATAAAGGTGACAATATTTTCCATTTTAAAATAGATTAATTTTTACAAATTTTATGCCAATTATATATAAATAGATATTTTATAAATTTTTTTATCATATATTACTTATTATGTATTTTTTAAAAAATATTTTATAATTTTTATTGAATTTCATATAACATTATTTTGAAAGAAATATCAATAGTGTTTATTTAGAGACTATTCAATTTGATATTTTTAAAAATATCAATTTATAATGTTAACCACGAACCAAATATTTAATTACACACCTAATGGGTAATTTAATATAGAAAATTTGTTGGATATACTAATATTATGATGTTAATTTTTTTTATTTTTTATTTTTAATATTAATACTATGATATTTCCATTAATACATAATTACTAAATCAGTTTGTATAATAATTTATTATAAATAATTATTCGGTAAAAACATAGAATAAAAAACCATAATGAGGATAAATATTATAGCTTATAGAGTAATATTTATTATCTAATATATATTCTGGAAAAGCCTATAATGAAGATGTTAATTTACTAAAACATGAATGTATCAACTATAACATTATTTTAAAATAAATATTATAAGTTTAATAATCATTCCCATGTGGAAAAATGGTCATTAACTTGATCCATCGATTATTTTGGATGATATAGACATAAAAAATAATGTTTGGTGTAGTGTTTTTTATTTTAATAGTCATTATAATTTTATAATTGACAAATAAATTAACGGGACAAAGAAAAAAAATTTATGTTATAAAATATTGTTTATCATATGATTTAGATGTGTTATATCCTTATATTAAAAATGATAAATTTATATAAATTTGAGTAATACATATTTAAAATTTCATTAAAAAATATATTAAATGACATAATCACTTAAAAGTATCTATCAATGGATGAAATTTGGAACCAATGATGTTTTATGTCCAAACACTCTAATATAGTTATATTAGGTCAACTATTATTATAATTTAATAATATTATTTTCCCCCAATAATTTATGGATTTTCCATTTTAACCATATTAATAAAAATTATTTAATATAGTATTCATAATTCTAAAATAAAATGGATCCTATATACAAAATTTTGACTTACTAATATTAATTAGAGATACCATTTGTATCAATTCAAACCATATAATTTGTAATTTTTAATTTAAAATTAATACCATTGATGGAATAAGAAAATAATTTTTAAAATGTAAAAACACAAAAGATTTAAACATTTTAACATATAAATTCAATGTTAAATTACTGAAAATGATCAAAATGTTATTAAATGATAAAAATATTATCTATTTATACATTAAAAACATCTTAATATTTAATTTAGAATATAAATAAATTTAAAGGAAAATAAATTTGCAATTTAAATGCCTTGTTTTTTTATTATTCATCCAAAAGTTAAATTTATAAGATAGACTACAAAAAATTTAGCCAACATAAATTTGGATACTCCTCCTTCAATGAATAATTTTTTTTAGAAAATATCATGTAATAAAATATTAAAATTTTGATTTTAAATTGGTGCACCATCAAAAGAGAACAAAATAGTATTTGTTAAAAACTACTTCTTTTATCTGAAAAATTGAATTTGTTGCTATATCAAGCATTGAAAACTTATTATATGATTTATAAATATTATATTGAATATATTAAAAGTATATATAATTAATAAAATATTAAAATACTGATTTTAATATTTTATAATCTCTATTATTTTCATTCAAAATTTTATTTTGAAGAAAACATTCCTTTAATTTAAAAAGAGTTTTAGTTTAAATTTAAATTAATTATTCACCAAAGAATTAATTATATATACATGTTTAATGAATATTTTAAAAATATAGATAATATTATTCTTACTCAACATTATATTGGATTGGTTATGAGGTAACATAATAATATTTTACTATTCACATAAAATCAGACAAGTGTGAACTGAAATCTATCCAAAGAACATGAAATTATGTGTAACACAAGCCACTAATAGTATAGACTGTACTGAAAGATAATATGGTGTTAGTTGTAGAACACAATCATCCTATTTTAAGACATAACACAATACATCAATTATATTTATAAATAATATAGCATAAAAATCACAGGGTGTTAGTGTAATGATCCAGTAATTTAGTGATAATATTTTTAATGAACCTATATGGGAAAATATACATACTGAATGAACTATAATAATTATGTAATTAATGATACATCGCATTTAAAATTAATAACAAAGTGGACAGATATATGAATTTTGGTAATCCTTTATCTCCAAATAAGTCTTGAATGACCATAATCTTCTCCGCATTCACCAGATATGAAAAGGTAACATAGATGGTTCCCAGATAACTGTCTACTCCCAGGGATCCTTCTAAATTTAAAGCTACAACTTCTTCTTAGATTTCAGGTTAGCTATATATGTTTAAAAAAAACCTATTATTGTTGTAGGAGCCCACCCTTGCAACATCAATGAAGAAATCAATTTGTGTACTTGGGTAACCATCCTAAAAGACTGGATTTGGGTCATCTAGTAATATTTTATAAAAATCATTAACCATACCTCCCAAAAATTCTATTTCTTGAGTAGAAGATACATAATCAATTCTGTATTTGGAACATTGACATATTTTATCTCCTTAATTGGGGAATGGAGGAAGGCCTTGCGTTTATCGCCCTTCTAGATAAAAGACTCCCTTGACTTCTCCTAGAATATTCATTCCAACCCTAAAAAATATACTATTTGGATTTTCATAGACACAAAAGAATAGTATTTTTCATCATCCCAATTGGACTCTATCTCTTTTTTTACTCTCTATAACTTCTTTGTTCCTCATCATTTTGATTTATTGACTGGACATGTATTTAAATAATTTCTGTAAATCCCTTGTGAGTCTCTAAATTTTATTATGAGTCCACATCCTTCATCACTCGTACATGTTATTCATCCAGAACCATCAATTTAATGTCATTGTAAAACACTAACCATTATGAAATGTAAAAATGAATTATTTCCCCCATTACTTCTTCAGTTGAATGAGAATATGTGAATGATATGAGAGAGATCGCACCATATGGACAACCCTTTCATTTGGAATGTTTTAAATTTCATGGAGATTATAATGACACTAGTCTAGAAAATCGATGAAAATGAATTTTATTGTCATAATAATAATGAAGATATTTTAATCTATTATAGGAAAATAATATTTATTTGAAGGATAAGGGATTAGATAAAACATTAATACCTCATAACCACTAAATTTTGTGAATATTCTTCGACATTTTCATGTTTTATTTCACTGAACGTGATTTCCCTAATACATTTGATATAATTTTTTTCCAAAACTATTGGATTCAAATTTTAAAGGGTATTTTCCAAAAATAATATTTCATATATATCTTGATAATAATAGTCATAAATGAAAAAAATTAAGTTGATTATGATTCTCTATAGATATTATAAAATCATTTTATCATTTCTCTAATCATAGACACACTATGATTGTTAAAGAGAGTTTTTTTTGGAATCAATTTATTTTCCACATCCTATACATTCATGATATAATGAATTTTTATGATGTTGTGAAATTTATATGAATTAAAAATTATTATATGATATTTTGGTAATCTATATGATTCCAATTCATTTGGTAAAGTGATAATTAAATCTCCCATGATGATAATGATATTTCATGGTATGATTTTGAGTAACTATTTTCACATGTTGTTGTGTGAGTGGGATTACTTCAACATATTATAATATGTGTAACACCATATGATTATATAAAATGTCTCTTATTAAGTATAGTCAACATCCTAAATAAATTACACTGTCCAATACATAATGATAATCTTACGTTGCACAGAATAATTAGTTGGCTTTTGTTACATGCAAGACCATGTTTTACCAAACAACAATAAATTTTTAAAATATTATTTTTTAATATAATAAGAAATTATAAATAAATTATGACTTTGGATATGATTTGTATTAACTATTTTATTAAAATATATAGGTGAATTCATTAGATAAAAATTATTTATAAATGCAAATAGGAATCAACAGAATATATATAGAATGTTTAAATAAAAAACTTTCTTATGATCACAAAGTAATTATATTATAATAAATTAATTTAAATACTATAATAGAATGATATTAATGAAATATATTTGTAAAAAATACATAAATTTCTTTATATAAATCTAATAGATTTGATTGGTATAAGTGAAGAAAAAACCCAATATTATACACAAAGAACACTATTTTTAATAAAAATAGTTTTACAGTCTCTTAATGGAGAAAAAGTTCTAGATCAAATTTTTTTAACATTTATATATTCAATTTGATAGAATAAACATATTAATTCAAATAGAAATAAAAATATTTTTTTTATTAAGATTTGGTATTTTGGATTAATTTAATGTTATGATGAATAGTGGGAAAAAATAAAATTTAATTGAAAGCCTCTTTATTCCAAAAATATTATTTATAGTTTCATATTTAAATATTTAGTGGTTTTAATTTATAAATATACTATTTTTTATTATTTAAGTCAATGTAGGTTATTGTAATCAACTTTACAATGAATTCAAATATATAATCCTTCAATTATTTTAAAAGGTGAAACATTAAGAACCTGTTTTCTCACGCTATTAGTAGGATTGATTTTAAAATTAAATATTTTAACATATATGTTTATAATTTTGAAACAATTATTCGATATTTGGAATCAATGGGTCTAAATTATGTAATAGTTATAATTTTTTTTCATATCAATAATAATATTTTGAAATATTTTAATTACCACGTTTATGGATAAATCAATTAATTAATGGTAAAAATAATATTATAAAATTACCCTAACATTTATAATAATTTCATTGGATGAGTGGGTATAGACCAAAATCAACAGTGGACCAAAATTATACCATTTATTCCAATTTTAATATAATATAAAATTTATTATATTTTATTTTGAGATATTTTAAAAATGTTATATTAATGTTTTTAATAAATAATAAATTTATAATTCAAGGTTATAAGGAATATAAATTTGACTATAAATAGTAATATTAATTAAAATACATTTATATTCATCATGAGTATTTATTTTTAATTCATAGTGAAGAAATAATTTAATTAAATGTATTCATAACATTGACACAGTAACAGTTTCATCAAAGGATACGCCAAATAAATGATATTAATTTTTTTTAAAAACTATATTTTTACATATTTGATGAAGTAGGGAACTAAATTGACAAATTAAAATTGATAGTTATATTTTAGATTTTTTTATTTTATGTTCTCATGTTGTTAGGATATTTTTAAGAAGAAAAATATTTAATAGATTTAAAATTGACATAAATCAAAGTGTAAAATAAATAATATTTAATTACAATATATAAAATAAAAAAAATTAGTATTCTGAATACTGGCATTTTTTAGGTTACATAAGTGATCACTAGTCTATTTTAAGTTCTTTTGATGTTTTATTGTTCTTAAATATCTCAAAATAATAAAATAAATCCAAGTTGTTACAATAAGATTTTAGGGGTCTAACAATATATTGAAGGTGAATGATAAGGATTTTATTATTACATAAATAATTCTAAATCAAATTTTTGACATTATATGGACCATACACATATTATATTTCAAATAATTCACTTATCAATCATTTCTAATTAAATAATAATTTATATTAATTTAATATTTTGAGAGTTTTCTAACATTCCCCTCACCTCAATTGTAAAAGGGAACCTCCTCCATGACATCCTTACACCACTTTGAGAAATATATCATGATGAAAACCGAAAAAATCTATCTTCTAAGCTTCCCTATACATTAATTATAGGTTCTACTCATCTCAAAATACAAACCATGTTGTCCCTAAGTGGATATCCAATGGAGGTTCAATAATAAAGATGTAATCGTCTTTAACGAATCCTTCAATTTCTTTTTTTCCCTACATCATCTTTATGTGTTGTTTCCATTAAAATTTAATTAATCCAATATCAAATATATTATTATATTTTATTATTATGTAACAACAATATTATACATTTTATACATCCTATAAAAAATTAAATCACCATGTGTGTGTTTGTACGACCATGTGTCTCATTGCTGTGGTGCAATATTTTTTTTCATCACTTCAATATTTGGATAGTTACAATGGTATATATAATAGATATAAATAATAAATATTACATTATATTAATTTTTTATAATTAATATACCATCTAATTCCATATCCTTTTATCATTATAGTAATTATATCATTACTCGTGTGAATGCACGACCAATCATCTCCATGACCCGATGAGATTCGTCATCATGTTAACCATTCTAGAATAATTATTAATATTTATAAAATTAATAAATATGAAATATATGAAATAATAATGTAATAATAAATATATACATATATTTCATTTACCTTATTCCACTTAGTATGATTATATGATGGAAACAACATTCATATGTACGTACAACTTATCGTCTCCTAGACCGGTGTATTCCATTTCATATATCTATCATTTATATGTATTTATCTACTTTATATATATATATAATAAACCATTTTCTACATTATATTTGTAATTAAATCTTGATCTCTCTAATATTACTAAAAATAACATGAAAAAATATGTATAATAAACAAAGATGTTATTACCAAAATGTTGATTTAAATTATAATTATTAATAAACAGATAATATAAAGTCATAAAATTAATATATTAAAGAATAAATATTATTATTATTCTGATTTAATTTAATAAATTGTTTAAATCCACAATAAAAAAGTTTCATACATTTACTGAGGGAATCATACATAAGGTATGTGTTGTTTCACAATGTCATTATTTATCGATATTGTTTTTACATACAGATATATTGGGGAATATTTATCATCCATGTCTATGTTTCTCCAAAATATTTTTACAAAAAAATTATAATGTCAAAATTTTATGTGAAAGAAATTGTTCTAATTTTTATTAAATTTTATTAATGTAATCTTTTCATCATTTTACAAATGATATAATTTATGGTTTTTTGATTAAAATTGTTTTTGTTTTTATCTTATATAGCATGAGATAATGGTTATGCTGCCATGATGCCTTAGAATTTAGGGTATTCCATTATAATCACAAAATTTTATTATCTAATGATTTTTTTATTAATAATCTAAATTATCTAAAATAAATTATATGAAAATAAAAAATGTATTTCTCTTAGTGGATTTGTTAATGATTATATTTCAGTATTTTCATCTATGTCTTCATTATTTTTTAGATATTAGTCTTGAATGAGGTTGATATCCTATGATATAATTTACCATATTTTGTTGAATGTTTTATGATTTATTTTTAATCTATAAGCCCTATTTTTATACATTTCTTGGTTTATGATTTATATATTCACATTTTATATTCTATTTTCAATTTTAATGTTTATAGGGATTTTGATTCACCAATATTTTCATACGAGGAATTGATTAGACAAATTAATTTAATATAACGACAATTATATCCTCTTGATGCATCAAAATGTATTAGAAGACAAATTATTTTGGTTTTTTAACCATTTATATACTGTGTCTTGGCCAAAGCCTTGCTGGTTGGTTTATTGTGTCCAACATTATGTAGTCCCTCAAAATGATATTTTTATTGATTTTCCTTATGATTAGTTTACCAATATAATTTCTAGGAATATTATTAGTTATAATGGTGTTAATGATATGGAATTATTTGATCATATTTCATTCATTCCAAAATATGATCCTGTTTTTGATTAAATGTAATTTGTTTCAGTTAATCAACATCACATTATTTATTATACTTGTTTTTGTAAGCTTTCAATGTATATATACAATTACTGAGAATTTTATATCACCCATGTTATTTGTTTAATTTTTTTAGGATACCATGATGTGTTTTATGACTGATACACATGGTCATTATAGTAAATATCGAGGTTCTCATTATATTTTATATGTTTTATTTAAAATTTTCAGCTACAATGTAAGGATTATATATGTAATATGGCTTTAGAAACCACAATATTGATCAGTCCATTGAGATAAGAGTATTGTAACAATTCTAATGTAAATATATAATACACCTTCTCTAGGATACTGGGGTTGGGGAGTTGTAGGTGGTATTAGAAGAAGTTTATAGAAAACATAGAAACTATATTTAAAAAACATAGATTATAGAACATAACCCTACGATATAATTTAAGTATTAGTATAGAATAACATCCTAGAAATTTAGTAAGGTTGATATTTTTTGGGTATTTCTAGAAATATATCCTTGTATGGATACAATAAGTGAGTCGTGTTTTTGGTATATATGTATATCGGTTTAACAACTCTAATAAAAGGCATCAGGTATGAATCTATGTAACATGGTACAATACAATTGATTTACTACCCATCAGGGTTGACACTCCTTGGGGAAATTCATATGAAAATTCACATATTTCCATAGAATACATTATAAATGATTTTAAAACATTATGAAAATGACTAACTTAGGTTAAACCTAATGTAGTGGATATTAAAAATAGGGTGCCCTGATATTCTATGTATGATTATATGTTTTTCTCACTATGAGTTTTTTTACTCACACTATTATTTTTGTTTGTAACCAATAATTGTATGTCAAAGGATTCATGAAAACATTAAAAAAAATTGAAAAGGTGAAAGTGATGTGAAATCAAATTTTATTTTGATAAGAGTGAAAGATATCATGTTTTTACATAATCAGTTTCCCTGAATCAAGATTAACAACATATAACTTAAACAACTCCATGTCTCACAAAATAAGATAAATACTGAGATTGATATGATCTATAGTGGTTCATGTCGTTGAGAAAAGGATTTTTAATTTAAATCATGAAATAAATGTGCAAGGAGAATCCTATTAATGTTTTATAATAGAATAAATAAATTTTTAATTTGTGGGGATAAAGGACATAATGAAACTAATTATAATTAAAATATGAATGGTACGATGGAGGGAAGTAAATATCATCTTATGATTCTATTTATAGTTGATTTAATAAAATGTGGAAATCCTAGAAATTACCTGTGTAATTCCCCTCTTCCAAATATAAACTCTTGAGCTTCGAAGACAAAACGTGGAATTTAATGGATGATGTATTTATGTATTGGATTTTTGTTGAAAATATTTTTAAAAATTATATTTATTAATTAATCTTATTACATGTATGTCTAGAATATTTATTTTTAGAGTTATATATATTATTTCAGAAATAGGACAACATATATGCCAGGTGACAACTCTTCATGTCTGGAATGGCTCTGGGGAATGAACCCACAACTAATGGTTGATAAGAATGGAACGACAACCTATAGTCTACATGATGTTCTCGTCAATATGAATGAAAATTATGTTTTTTAAAATATATAATAGATATTAGTTTATTTGGTTTAAGGTATATTAGTTTTATTAAATAGATAAACTTGGGATTAGAAATGATTTGAAGATTATGTTATTAATGTCATTTTAGATGATAATAGTAATTTTATAAATCCTATATGATTATGGTAAACATAATATTTCTTGTAATAATGGTTGAATTATATATTGGTGTCAAATATTATTGAATTTATAAAATATGTTGATTAAGGATATTTATGAAAATTATTATGATAACTTTGCGTTGATGTGATTTAGGAAAATAATTTTCTGTAAAAAAAAATTATATCTATTGATGTTATTTAGAATATTGTAATCAAATACTTCTGATTTTTTTGTTTTCAATCATATTTTAGAAGTTATTGGAGGAAGGATGGTTATTTTCAGAATTATCTAAGTAGAACATTTGTATTACTATTTAATTTTAAGGATTAATTTTTCTTATCCATATAAATGATTATTATTTGTAGATAATTATCATATATTATCATAACAATTTTGTTTCTATATAATATGTCATGATAAGAGAAAAAATTAAATATATTTTATATATTATTTGTTTCTTTTGAGTTTCATTCCTGTGCTTCGGGTGTGAAAAAATTATCTTAATTATTCATCATTTGTATATAAGGATGATTGTTTGGTAAAAGTTGATGAGAGGATGTTACTCTTCTTGTAATTTAGGTAATTTTACATATTTTCATATTATATGATGTAAATTAATTTTTCAACTATAAGGAATAGATCATGTAACACCCCGAAATTTTATGAGATATTTTTTTTAATTTCTTTGATGTCTTCTATTGTATAGTACACCAAGACTATCTTGTACTATACGCAACACCGTATTAGCTTCAGTATACACAACACTATTCTTGGTTAGTGTTACACAGAATTTCAAGTTCGTTTTATGGAAATTATTTTACGCAACATTTAGTATAGATTTTGTTTAATGTATAAATGAAATAAGTTTTGATTATTCCATACGCAAAACCAAAGGGTGCGTTCACTACATGCATCCATGACTTGTCTTGCATTACACGATATCGTGACTGTCCCTGATAGCGGGTGTAGTAAGCAATACCGAGATTCACTAAACAGTGATATGTTATTAAAATATTATATAAACAAGCAGTTATGTATAGTAATACCCACTTTTAGAAATTTTATAAATTTTATCTTTCAAAATGGACTTCATTTTTTGGATTCGGAATATCGAAATTAGCCTAGGGTGAGTTTTTGATATTTTTCTGAAAACATTCAATTTTTGATGAATAGTGAAAAACACTGAGTTATAGTATAAAACTGATTTTTTATTTAAATAAATATATATTTTATTTAAATTTATTTTTGGTCAAAATTGATTCATAATTCCTATATATGTACAATCTAATTCATTGGAGTGATTTTATAATAATTTTAGATATATAAAATTTTTATTGAACTTTTCACCGTCTTTTACCCACCTCCTAGGAGAATTTTTAAATTTATATAAAACATAATTTTACCGCTTCTGTGAGTATAATTTCAAAAATATGAGAGACACAGTTAATATCAAGGAGTAAAATTTTGTTCATTAAGATAAAAAGAATTTTTGGTGAATAGTATCTTTTTACATTTATTTACCAGGGTTAAAAGTAAATAAGGTAATTAAGCGTTAAAATGATATTATTATTACCCTATCACATTTCTTAATTCTATTAGATAAGTGTAATTTGACCAAAAAATAATATTAGGAATAAAATATTACCCTTTAGGTCCACTTGGATTAGATTAGGATATTTATTATTATTTTATTTAAAGAAGAGTTAAAATAGTAAGAATCAAAGTTTAATAACTAAAACATTTTTAATATAGGTATATACAGAATATAAATTCTACTATAAATATTCAATATAAAGATAAAAATATTTCCGACATTATGATATTTTATTTATAATTTTAAAACATTATATAATTTAATTTATTTATGTCACAATGGTGATGCAATAATTACCTAATTAATGAAATATTAAAATAATTGATATTATAAATACCCAAATAAATGTAATTTGAGACTTTTTATGACTTAAAAAATTTTATAGGTTAATATAATATATTAGGGTTTGTTAGATGAATTTTTATCGAAGTAATAATGCTTTTATAAATTTAGAAAAAACAAAATACCAAATAGTGTTGAAATTTACATAAAAGAGTTTTTAAAACAAATATTATTTTATTAATTTATATAGTCATCCTAAAAATATAAGGGTCGGCCAAAAGACTTATATAATAATATATATTACATTAAGGAACCAATTGGGGTTCTATTGGATGTTTATAGTATGTTTATTAACCATATAGTGTAAGAATAAAAGCAGACACGGTAAAGGTAAAATTATTTAACTTAGAGTTAAATCTAAATGATATGATTAAAATGGTGACCTAAATATTTATAAAACCTATTGGTTGTGAGGATTTAGACCCATCCCCACCCTGTACTTGAAATAAGTCACTTTGGAGCCATTATAAACCAAATATTAATTTATTTTAAAATAATATTTTAAGTTTTTCCTAAGGTGCCCCTCTCATCCCTTATAAAAGGGCACCACCTATCGTTCCTCTTAAAACAAATTTGAGCCTTTAAGCTCGGCCAACCCCTCCCAATTTCACTTATCAACTTCTATAAAAAACTACTAGAGGTCCTGGTCTTCTTCAAAGACCAACTTTAGTGCCCTAAGAGATAGTTAAGAGGAGGCGCGTCGAAGAAGAGGTAATCCCTTCTAACGATTCATTCAAGTTTATTTATTCTTCTTCTTCATCTTATTTATTTGTTTCATTATAAAATAATAACATAAGTATAAAATTTATACTAATATGTTATTATAAATATGAAGCAACCTCATTTCACCTTCTATCAATCCAACGGAAAACGAAATCACCGCGCGTGCGTACGTACGAAATACCGTCTCCACGAATGCAATTAGATTCATTTTCCATGATTAACCATTAAAGTATGGTTATAAAGTATATATAATAAATAATCATGAATGATAATAAATAATAATTATACTGTATTTATGTAAATATTTGTTTCATTAACTTAATTCAATTCAATTCAATAAGGAAACGAAAACAACGTTCATGCGTACGTACGACCTACCGTCTCCATAAACGGTGTATTTCATTCCATTTATCGATCTACAATATATATTTATAAGATGAATATATATTATATATAAATCATTTTTACATTCTAGAATTAAGTAAATCAGGATATAAGTAATAATATAAGGAACATCAAGTCGAAACACGTACGATAAATGAAACAATTTTACCCTAAACGCTGCTTTAACATGGAATTGACAAATGAACGATTAATATAAAGTCGTAAGTGAATCATATATGATTTCACAAATATGATTATGGTTCTGTTACAAGTTAATAATATGTTTAACCCCACTATACAGAAGTCTCGAACACATATGGAAGAAATTGGACATTAGGTAAGGGATAATTTTGCAATCTCATTTTTATCCGAGATTGCTTATACATAAGTATTTACTGGGGTTGTATTTTTCATCGTTGTCCATAAAAATGTTTTTCATAAAGTGTTTAATATTCTTCCATTTTTGTTTCAAGTTATGTTTACCCCTATTTGACTTTTACATTGTGTTATGGAAGTAATCTTTCTTTTTTTTACCATACGATAAACTTTTTGACTTTTCTGGAAAAAGTACGAGGACAATGTTTTTTTAACTTATACGGCGTGACCATATTTTTACAGTTTCACAACACCTTATTTTCATGATACATCCTCTACAATATTTCATGAATATTTTCATCAAAATCCTTTTCTTTGAATGTAAAGACCTGTAAAATTCAATGGATTTTTTTTAATTTTCTTTGGGATTTGACAAGAACACATTTTCAGACGACACCTGATTCCGAGGCCCGGGGTGCCCAAAATCATGTTCCGAAGTTTAGCTCGGGTACGTTTAGTGAACGAACGATCAAGTTTTCCTAACATTTGAACCGGTTCTCGGAATCGAAATCTGAGGGCACCGATTGAACCGCATCGCCGTTAATTTCATAGGAGCACCTTTTCCGAAGGTGAGTTTTCTCGGGAGGAGTTATTAAAATTGAGGTTTTAGTGAGGAATAAAGAAAATTATATTACATATTTATTTATTTTCCTCTAGGGAGTTATATCCTAATTAAGGGAGTTGGGGGTGGTACCCACATGTTGTTAACCAACCATGAGAAGATAAAGGTGGGGTGGGGCCCACACGAGCCCAACCCCTCACATTCCTAACTCCTCAAACCCCCCCATTAAATACTGCCTACATATCACCTCATTTAATTTTGACAAGTTAATTTTAATTAAATGAGTGAACTTAATTTTGAATGTTCAAATTTTAAAATGTATTGGAAAAAGAAATAAAATATGGCTAAAGCCTTATTTTATTAGGGTGACTTCGTTGTGTAGAGGGAGGGGGCGTTCTTCACATTTTGGAAGAACTTCATCTTCCCAGCGAAGAAATTTTCTACCTCGACGAAGAACGCTGTCAAGCCTTTTTTCCGAAGAATGACGAAGCGCCATCCTTCGTTCTTCTTCCCGCGTCAAAGGAAGGGGGACACCGTTCCACCTCGGGCAATCTCCATCAACATGTACAGAGCCTCACCCCGCGACGTCACATTCCGCGATTCTCTTCGAACATCAACTCGTTATCAAGTTGGGGTTAATTGTTTTTGCCCGTGAATTATTTCTTTTCAGTTCATCGACTTCTATTTGGGCCGCCTGTTATCGTAATAACGGGAGGTGGTCGGACAGCACGAACATGGCCGACCCTCCTCCCCCTTGATTTTATGCTTGATGCGGCACGAGAAAAGGCATCGCAGTGCAACAGAACCACACAGAAACAAGTAGAACGCGGCGAAGAAGCGCGACACCATCGCGCCGCGCCGTGCCGTTGAGGCCAAAAGAAGCCCCGACCGGAGTTGGGCCGCGGCGAAGGGGGCGCGGCACCGTTGCACCGCGCTGACGAACCTCAAAGAAACCGCGGATGAAGAGGGGCCGCGGTGGAGGGGCGCGGCGCCGTCGCGTCTTGCCGGTCGAACAAGGTCGTAGATCAATGCCGCGGTGGTGCAAGACGGGGTGGCTGGAACCGCCGGCCGCCGGTACCTCGGAGGGCGGGACCGCGGCGGTCCCGCGGTGGCAGCACCGACCGTCTGTACCGGGCCGTTTGTTTCAGGGGAGATCGGGGGTCGTCACCCCCGGCTGGCCAGAAGGAGCGGCCCCACATGGGGGGTCGCGGTTCAATCAAGGGGGGAAACCGCCCCCACTTTCTGCAATGGCACGGCCGGCTGTACTGGCCGTGCGGGGCTCGCCCGCGCTGGGCCAACCGGTCTCGCCGGCGGGGCCGGGCCGCGCCCTAATGGGCTGGACCCGGACCCGGTTTGGGTCGACCCGGTTCGGGCTGACCCAGGGGGTCTCGGGCCGGGTCGGTCTCGGGCCCAAAAACCCCTAAAACCAGACATGTTTTTTCTTTTTCCCAAATCATGGGCTACAGACCTCCGATCGATGCACCTTCAGTTGGGATACGATACTTGTATTGAGACGGTTGTTTCGGTATATTACACTCAAGGTTCCGGAGAAGTTTGGGTACGGCCGGGTTGGTTCGAACACGAAACCAACGAGGCCCTCGGAGCGGAAAAACTTACAACTTGAGCACCAGAGGTCCGATTGACGTGCTGTCGACTTTGTTGGATTCCTCTTAGTGAGAAGGACCTTTTGGATTACTCCGCTCGAGGTTTGGACATAGTTGGAGTACAGTCGGGTTGGTTTTGAATTAAAAACCAACCGGGCCCCTGGAACGAAAAAGCCAATAACTCTTAGACTGGGCGTCCGATTGACGCACCGTCTGTCACGTTGAGTTCCTCTTGCCGATACGGAACTTCGAGATACATCAACTCCATACTACGTGTCAGTTGATGTATCGGCCCCTTGGCTCGTAGAGCGGACCCTCCCGGAAACGAGCATGCTATGTGCGGGAACCCTAGAGCTGGCTGCGACTGCGACGACGATGACGACTGCACTGAAATCCTTCTTGGGTTCGGCAGCGATAAAGACCGTACTGAAATCCTCCATGGGTTCGACGACAATGATGACTGCACTGAAATCCTCCGTGGGTTCAGCAGCGATGAAGACCATACTGAAATCCTTCGTGGGTTCGACGACAATGACTACTGTTCTTGTATCCTACGTGGGTCTGGTAGTGTTTGAATCTGTTCTTGCTATCCTACGTGGGTCTGGCAGAGTAGATGGTCTGTATCCTATGTTGGTCCGATAGCTTGGCTAGTTTAGTATCCTACGTGGGTCCAATCTTAGAGGAATCAGTGGCTATATCTGATCATCTCTATCACTGAAGAAGTATACCTGTGTGAGCCGAGTCTTGACTTTCAATCAATATCTTCGATATGATTGACTTGCTTTCTTATGTGGATTGGGTTGTGTTATCCTATGTGGATTGGGTTGCACTATCCTGTATGGACATGATCGAACTTGGCTCAGATGTTGGAGCCGAACTGGAATTGATGACTTAGGTATAAGTATGGGCATATACCTACGTAGTGTTGGATGTTACTTCGTGATTGTATCTTTCCATTGTGGATTATCCTTTCTGAATTTTGGGAGACCTTCGGGGGTCTCGGGGTCCCTATTGAGTAGCGTATACTCACCCCGGCACGGGCTATGCCCGCACTACATTGTGTTGGATGCAGATGATAGAGAGCGCTGATCGTGGTGAGGGTTGTGGAGAACGTCGGTACTTGGAGGTGGACCACGAGGCGAAACGTACACAGAGCGGACGGCTGGACCCGAAGGGCTGAGGAGGCTATCTGTACCCATCCTTCAGGTGGGACTTCCAGTGGATGACTCTACGTTTCTACTTTACATTCAGTTTTTGTACTTTCTTTCCAGTTGTACTTCACTTTCAGTTTGGGTTTTTATTCTAGCCCACTTACTTTTAAGGACTACTGTCGTACCATAGTTTACTTAGTGTTTACTTATGCTTGCTTACTCTGTGGAGTTTGTTTACTTTTTAAAGGCAATGCCTTCCCATTTTTGTCGGGATTTACATCTTGGGGCTAGTCGCCAGCCCCTGGCCTATGGGAAGCGGGCTTGGGGTAGTCACGCCACAAGTCCTGAGGACGGGTCGTGATAAAATTGGCATCAGAGGAGTTCGGTTCTACCGCAGAACTAAGGAATCTGATCTTTCTTCTATGTAAATAAATTGTCTTAAGGGTATTGATTGTGGTTATCAGTCCAGGGATTCCAGTGTTGGTGCGGTGGCCGACGTATCCGTACACCAGGACCCGAACTTCTGATTTCCGACTCAATGCACGCAAAAATTGATTGCATGTGTGTTTCAAAAGTTTTCTTTGTGATTAATTTGTGTCATCTCACCAAGTATACTGTTTGACCGTGACACACCTTTTTCTTTTCATAATGTCCCCACGAAGGCAGCTATCTAGGGTTCTGAGCTTTGTGCAAGACGACATCCCACTGAGAGACGAGTCCTCGGTGCATGGCCCTTTTTTCAGCGGAGGCACCGGCAGTACCACTACCCACTGAGCCACCGATGCTACCAGCCGCAACCTCTGGTAGTGCAAGTTTCCATAGTGCACTGCATGAGTTTCAGCATTAGAGACAGCCCAGGTTCCGCCGGGAGACAGACCCTCAGGCATCCGAGGATTGGCTGGAGGCGGTTGTGCGAGTTTTTAGTTTAGTGGGGACACCAGCTGACCTCATGGTGATCCTCACAGCGAGCCTCCTGCACGCGGCAGCAGGCAGATGGTGGAGTTTGATGCTCCAGGTGCATGACGAGGCGTCACTCCTCTTGAGGGACTTTGAGAGCTTCTTCTGCTCAGAGTTCATCTCAGCCACCCTCCGTGCGGTGCGCATCCAGGAGCTTCTACAGTTGCGGCAGGGCAGCATGACAGTAACCCAGTACTTGGCGAGATTTACTGATCTCTCTCGCTATTCGACGGACATGGTATGGGACCCATTCTTCTGGGCCCAGACCTTCATGCAAGGACTGAGGCATGATATCATGGCATCGATGATCTCCCTCAGCATTCCGATACAGTCAGGAGTACTGGAATGAGCTCTTCTCATAGAGAGCTTTCTTGCTGAGCCTACACCAGCAGCGAGACCTACCGAAGGGTGGCACGTAGCAGAGTCGTCTGCAGCTGGGAGTCGAAGGATGTCACAGGGGTCCAGGCGGAACGGACCACCAGGCAGACGACCTTAGCACACTGGCTCAGAGGTGCGGGGCACACGGCGCAGATCCAACCTTCTCAAGAGCAGGCAATGCTACACATGCGGAGGCAGGCCCACATGGCTCGTGACTTCCCGAACCACCGTGTAGAGGAGCATCAAATGGTTGAGGGGCCACCCAGTCAAAGGCAGATGTTCGACCGTGGTGGTCCGCCGAGAGCAGGAGGACGAGGCAGGGGAGCTGGCCGAGCAGCAGGTGGTGGGAGACTCTTTGAGACTTTACAACCACCACCACTAGGAGGTCCACCCCTACCACATGGAGTTGGCGGGAAGAGAGATGATCAACTTCAGGCAGTGGAGGCCTATGACCACGGCGTGCTAGAGATGATTCTAGGTACTATCTGTGTCTACTCCACCCCTTACTGCAGTTCTTATAGACATAGGGGAGTGTCATTCTTTTATTACTTCTGCCCTTGTTCGGAGCTCGGAGATTTCGATGGAGTCGTTGGCTCGATCCTTACAGCTAGAGACTCATACGGGAGCAGACTCAACGATTATGCACTGGTGCCAGAAGTGTTAGCTTACTCTAGGAGGTGAGAGCTTCGGCTGTGATCTTCTTGTAGAGGCATCGAGGCCTTACGACGTCATCTTGGGCATGGATTGGTTTTCTAAAGTTCATGCTTAGATCGACTGTATTAGGCGCAAGGTGCGGTGTGTTCGCACCGATGGGAGCAGGTTCACCTTCACCGACGAGAAGGGAGCCTTTGCAGAACAGGATGGACTCACGTAGAGGAGAGGATACCCCATCACCCATCAGTTGGCTAGCCTCATCCTAGGAGCAGTTGACGTGCGGAGTCCTAGTTTTCCTATAGTGGTGGATCAGTATGTGGAAGTTTTCCCTAACGACGTTCTAGGACTACCTCCTCGTAGAGAGGTAGAGTTTTATATTGAACTGTACTCCGGAACAGCCCCGATATCCACTCCAGCATATCAGATGTACCCCGCTGAGCTTCGAGAGCTACGGGTACCGTTGGAGGACTTACAAGGAAAGGGATTCATCTGACCCAGTGTTTCACCCTGGGCTTGCCCGATCTTGTTTGCCAAGAAGGAGGACGGGAGTTTGCGACTGTGTGTCGATTACTGTCGCCGAAACAAGGTGAAAGTGTAGAACAAGTATTCACTTCCGAGAATTGATGACCTCATTGATCTGCTCAAGGGAGCACGATGGTTCTCAAAGATAGACCTTAGATCAGGATATCACCAGCTCAGAGTTCGGGACGAGGATGTGAAGAAGATGGCCATCAGATGTCGGTATGGCCACTATGAGTTCTTGGTTATCCCATTCGGCATAACCAATGCTCCAGCGGTGTTCATGAGTCTCATGAACAGGATCTTTCAGCCATACCTCGATCGATTTGTCGTGGTCTTCATCGAAGACATTTTGATATACTCGACCATAGAGGAGGAGCACGCCTACCACTTGTGGGTTGTACTAGATACACTCTGAGAGCACCAAATTTATGGTAAGCTCTCGATGTGTCAGTTCTGGATATGCGAGGTCCACTTCATGGGACACTTCATCTCTGAGGCAGGAGTTGCGGTGGATCCTGCGAAGATCGAGGCAGTGCTAGCTTGGGAGCCACCCAGGAGCGTGACAGAGGTGCGAAGTTTCTTGGGTCTAGCTGGGTACTACCAGAGATTTGTGCCAGAATTTTCTAGAGTTGCGACACCACTCTCATCTTTGAAAAAGAAGGGGAAACCCTTTGTGTTGTCAGATAGATTTCAGCAGAGCTTCCAGGAGCTGAGACAGAGATTGGCCAGTGTGCCTATCTTGAGGCTACCAGAGGAGGGTGTAGGGTACGTAGTCTACTGTGATGCATCAGGGACCGGACTCGGATGTGTACTGATGTAGGAGCGGTCCATGATCGCCCATGGATCATGTCAGTTGAGGCAGAATGATCAGAACTACACTACCCATGACCTGGAGTTATCAGCAGTGGTCTTCGATCTGAATATGTGGAAACACTATCTAATGGGCGACCGCTTTACAGTCTACTCTAACCACCAGAGTCTCAGGTACATCTTCTCGCAGAAGGACCTGAATATGAGACTGCGGCGATGGCTCGAGTTCCTCCAGGACTATGACTTTGAGATAGTCTATACTCCTGGAAAGGGGAACGTAGTGGCCGATGCTCTCAGCAGGAGGACGGGCATTCAGCTACTCAGGGAGGCGACGAAGCAGCTAGCCACTTTGTAGATATCCTTCATGGATAGATATGGAACAACCTTTCTTCATTCACACACAGTCATTCCTCCACTACTGCAATGGGTCAGAGAGGCACAACGTGGGGACGTTGACTGTGAGACGTGGCGTGCACAGATGTCCTTCGGACAGGAACCTGATGGATTCTTTGTGGGGGGAGAGCACGTCTTCCTTTTCAGAGGACGTACCATGGTACCAGCTGATTTACAGGAGGAGGTGATGAGAGAGTTTCACAGTTCCCCTTTAGCGGTACATCTAGGAGTGGTGAAGATGTACCAGGATCTCAGACGACAGCACTAGTGGCCGGGTATGAAGAATGATGTGTGATAGTTCGTTTCATGATGCCTCACCTGCCAGCAGGTGAAGGCATAGCACCAGGTAGCAGCAGGTTTGGTACAACCTTTGGAGGTCCCGGAGTGGAAGTGGGATGGGATATATATGGATTTTGTGACTGGACATCCATGTACTTCCAGAGGTCACGACTCCATTTGGGTTATTGTCGACCGACTCACCAAGTTGGCTCACTTCTTACCCATCCGAGAGCAGTGATAAGTAGAGAGATTGGGACATCTCTACGTTTAGGAGATTGTATGGCTTCATGGTATGCCATCATATATCGTCTCCAATCGAGATTCTTGCTTTACTTCCCGGCTTTGGAAGGGGTTTCAGGAGGCATTCGTGACACAACTAGGTCTGAGCTCCACCTTTCACCCTCAGACGGATGGTCAGACGAAGAGGAGCATTTAGACTCTCGAGGAAATGCTCAGTGCATGTGTCCTCAACTTTGGTCGAATATGGGAGGACCATCTACCCTTGGTGGAGTTCGCGTACAACAACAGCTACCACTCCACCATCGGGATGACACCATACGAGGTATTGTATGACCAACCTTGCAGATCACCTCTGTGCTGGACATACCCTAGGGAGTTAGCACTTGTGGGACCAGAGATGGTCCAGGCAATGACAGAGAAGGTCCAGGTCATCCAAGAGCAGATGAGGATAGCTCAGATCCGGCATAAGTCTTATGTTGACAGGAGGCGGAGGCCACTAGAGTTCGAGGATGGTGACCACGTATTCTTGCAGGTCTCACCTCGACGTGGCTTACAGAGATTTGGATAGGGAGAAAAGTTATCTTCGTGATTCATCGGACCATTCCAGGTCCTTAGCAGGGTAGGCAAGGTGGATTATCTCCTGATTATTCCACCTCAGTTGCACCGGGTGCACGATGTCTTCCACGTATCTCAGCTGAGGAGATACGTGCATGACCCGACGCATATCGTCGACCATGGGGAGTTGGACATTGATGATGGGGTGACATTTGCGGAGGTCCTAGTGGAGATCGAGGATCGACAGGAGTGGGTCCTACATGGATAGTCAATACCTCTAGTGCGTATTAGATGGTAGCACGAGAACCTCCATGAGAGCACTTGGGAGCGGGAGGCTCAGATGCATGCTCAGTACACACATTTGTTCCCCTAGTATATGATGTATCTTTACGGGGACATAAATCCCTGAGGTGGGATTAATGTAAAGACCTATAAAATTCAAGGGAATTTTTTTCTTAATTTTCATTGTGATTTTACAAGAACGCATTTTTTGACGGCACCTGATTCTGAGGCCCAGTGTGCCCGGAATCATGTTCCGAAGTTTAGCTCGGGTACGTTTAGTGAACGAACGAGCGGGTTTTCATAACTTTTGAACCGTTACTCGGAATCGAAATCTGAGGGCACCGATGGAACCGCAGCACCAGTAATTTCTTAGGATCACCTTTTTCGAAGGTGAGTTTTCTTGGGAGGAGTTGTTAAAATTGTGGTTTTAGTGAGGATTAAATAAAATTATATTACAATTTTATTTATTTTTCTCTAGGGAGTTATATCCTAAGTAAGAGAGTTGGGGGTGGGACCCACATGTTGTTAACGAACCATGAGAGGATAAAGGTGGGGTGGGGCCCACACGAGCCGAACCCCTCACATTCCTAACTCCTCAAAACCCCCCCATTAAATATTTCCAACTTATCACCTCATTTAATTTTGACATGTTAAGTTTAATTAAATGAGTGAACTTAATTTTGAATGTTCAAATTTTTAAAAGTATTGGAAAAAGAAATAAAATAAGGATAAAGCCTTATTTTATTGGGATGACTTCGTTGTGTTGAGGGAGGGAGCGTTCTTCACATTTTGGATGAACATCATCTTTCCGGCGAAGAACTTTTCTACCTCGACGAAGAACACTGTCACACCCTTTTTCCGAAGAACGACGATGCGTCATCCTTCGTTCTTCTTCCCACGTCAAAGGAAGGGAGACGTCGTTCCACCTCGAGAAATATCCATCAACGTGTATGGAGCCTCACCCTGCGACCCCGCTTTCCGCGACGCTCTTCGAACATCAACTCGTTATCAAGTAGGGGTTAATTGTTTTTTCCCGGGAATTATTTCTTTTCCGTTCATCGACTTCTATTTGGGCCGCCTATTATCGTTATAACTGGAGGTGGTCAGACCGCATGAACACGGCCGAACCTCCTCCCCCCTTGATGTTATGCTTGCTGCGGCATGAGCAAAGGCAGCACGGTTCAACGAAACTGCATGGAAACAAGTAGAACGCAGCGAAGAAGCGCGGTGCCGTCGCGCCGCGCCATTGAGGCCAAAAGAAGCGCCGGTCGGAGTCAGGCCGCGACGAAGGGGGCGCGGCACCATCGCGCCGTACTGGAGAACCTCGAAGAAACCGCGGCCGGAGCGGGGCCGCGGTGGAGGGGCGTGGCACCGTCGCGCCGCGGCGGTCGAACAAGGTCGTGGCTCAAAGCCGCGGCGGTGCAAGACGGGGCGGCCGAGACCGCCGTCTGCCAGCACCTCGGAGGGCGGGATCGCGGCGGTCCCACAGTGGCAGCACCGACCGGCCAGACCGGGCTGACCATTTCAGGGGGGGACCGGGGGTCGTAACCCCCGAATGGACAGAAGGAGTGGGCCCACGTGGGGTTCGCGGTTTACTCAAGGGGCGCAGCAACCCCCCCCCCCCCCTTCCGCAAAGGCACGACCAGCTGTGCTAGCAGTGCTGGGCGCGACCGCGCCAGGCCAACCGGCCGCCCAGGCCGGACCGGGCATGCCGGCCCGGGCTGCCCAGTCCGCGTCCTAATGGGCCGGACCCGGAACCGGTTCGGGTCGCCCTGGTTCGGGCCGACCCAGGGGGGTCTCAGGCCGGGTCAGTCTGGGCCCAAACTCCCCTAAAACCGGACAGGTTCGTTCTTTTTCCCAAATCATGGGCTACAGACCTACGACCGATGCACCATCAGTTGCAAAACGATCCTTGGATAGATATGGTCGTTTCAGTATATTACACTCAATGTTTCAAAAGAACTTTGGGTACAGCCGGGTTGGTTCGAACACAAAACCAATCGGGCCCTCGAAGCGGAAATGCTTATAACTTGAGCACCAGACGTCCGATTGGCGTGCCGTCGACTTTGTTGGATTCCTCATAGTGAGACAGACCTTTTTTCTTACTCCTCTCGAGGTTTGGATGTAGTTAGAGTATGGTCAGGTTGGATTTGACTTAAAAACCAACCAGGCCCCTGGAACGAAAATGCCAATAACTCTCAGACCGGGCATCTGATTAACGCGTCGTCTGTCAAGTTGAGTTCCTCTTGTCGAGACAGAACTTCGAGATACATCAACTTCGGACTGCGTGTCAGTTGATGTATCGATCCCTTGGCTCATATAAGCGGACCCTCCATGAAACGAGCATGCTGTGTGCAGGAACCCTAGAGATGGCTGCGACTGCGACGACGATGACCACTACACTGAAATCCTCCGTGGGTTCGGCAGTGATGAAGACTGTACTGAAATCCTCCGCGGGTTCGACGGTAATGAAGACTGCACTGAAATCCTCCATGGGTTTGGCATCGATGATGACCATACTGAAATCGTACGTGGGTTCGATGGCAATGACTACTGTTCTTTTATCCTACGTGGGTCTGGCAGTGTTTGACTCTATTATTGCTCTCCTACGTGGGTCTGGAAGAGTAGATGGTCTGTATCCTATGTGGGAACGACAACATTGATGGTTTAGTATCCTACGTGGGTCCCAGCTTAGATGAATCAGTGGCTATATCTGATCATCTCTATCACTGAAGAAGTATACCTATGTGAGCTGAGTCTTGACTTTCAATCAATATCTTCGATATGATTGACTTTCTTTCCTATGTGGATTGTGTTGTATTATCCTGTGTGGACTGGGTTGTACTATCCTGTGTGGACATGATCGAACTTGGGCTCGGATGTTGGAGCCGAACTGGAATTGATGACTTAGGTATATGTATGGGCATATACCTAAGTAGTGTTGGATGTTACTTCGTGATTGTATCTTTCCTTTGTGGATTATCCTTTGTGAATTCTGGGAGACCTTCGGGGGTTTCGGGGTCCCAAATGAGTAGCGTATACTCACCCCTGCACGAGCTATGCCCACACTACGTTGTGTTGGATGCCGACGATGGACAACGCTGATCGTGGTTGAGGCTTGTGCAGCAAGTCGGTACATGGAGGTGGACCACTGGGCAGAACGTACACGGAACGGACGACTGCACCCGAGGGGCTAAGGAGGCTATCTATACCCACCCTTCAGGTGGGACTTCCAATGGACGGATCGACATTGCTGCTTTACTTTCAGTTGCTTTATTTTCTTTTTTTTACTTCACTTTCAGTTTGGGTTTGTATTCTGGCCCACTTACTTTTCCGCACTACTATTGTACCTAGTTTTACTTAGTGTTTACTTCTGTTTGCTTACTCTGTGGTGTTTGTTTACTTTTTAAAGCCAATGCCTTCCCCTTTTTTCGGGATTTACGCCTTAGTGCTAGTCGTCGTCCCCTGGCCTATGGGTGGTGGGCTTGGGGTAGTCACAACACAGGTTCCGAGGACGGGTCGTGACATTTAATATTTCTTGGCATTTTGTGAAATGAAAATGATTTTGAAGAAGAAATGATATTTTCCTCAAGTACTCATTTCCAATTTTTTATCAATACTATTTTCCATCTAAAATGATAGTATTTAATATGTTTATGTTTCAAGAATAATGTCTCTATTATTTACATGGTGTGATTTTTCTTATGATGAAATGATATCCATTTTTTTATGGATTATGTTATGATGGGATGATGTTAATGAGAGCCATTTTATTCTTTGGGTTATAATGAATGATTTATGTTTATTTTGTGGCACAAGTAAGAATGATTTAATTATGAGATGGGTGGGACCTATATCTCCCTCCAATTCATTTGGTAAAGATTTATATCTCATGAAATAAACATGGATGGAATGACAAGTTAATCTGGTTCAAAGATACAACACTGGAACGAGGAGTGAACTCGATTCAGAAATTGAATTTTTCCGCTTTGATAGTCTTGGAAATGAGACTTGACTAATATGAAATTATTTTCAATGATTTTGTATGTATGACAAAATGTTTCATTTTTATGTTATGATTGTTGGGATTTATTTTCACTACTATGATTTATCCCATGTTATAATATTATGATATCTTTTGCAGGTTAAGATTTTCAAAATGTTATGTTTTTATGAATATGATCTGATTGATATTTCCTTTTTTACCCTTATAGAGCATTTGATCTCACCCTTTTGTTTTTTTTCTTTTCCCCAGGTCAGGAAAAAGGGCATTAGGTAAGAAAACCAAAGGGGAATATCTTTATGAAAGATGTTGAAGATATTTCACCATGATTAGAAGATTATGTTCTGAGTTTCCAAAGACACTAAACTAATATGGTCTTTGGGTGTTTGTTTTTGTCATGTATTAAGTATTCCGCAAAAGTAATGTAATGTCCATTTACGTCAACCTTTGTGTTTGAACAGTTGGTATTAGAGTGAAGGTTTAGTCAACCTTTGGAAACTAGGATGTGAAAACTTTAAGTGAGATACCTAGGGATATTTCTAAGGTATGTCTAGTGATGTCTCTAAGGTTTAGTATAAATATAGGTTATAATCCTAGAATTATGTTTATGATCATGAATAACCTAGGGTGAACCTAGGGTGTCTTGGATTAAAGAATATGTGATAAGTTAGATAACCCATAAGTGACTTTTTATAATTATATGGTTCCTTTTTATTCCAACTATTTCTTACACCATAGTTTTTGGTTTTAGTCAATGGAGGGAACCATAAGGAACTGGGCCAACATTGAATCCAATGGAAGAATTGGTGACTATGAGCAATGAAATTGCGTAATGCCTAGAAATATTGATTTTTTTATTATGCAAAATTAGCCATCGTGATATTTGATTAACAAGGTGGACTTTAGTGGTATTCCTAATTCATCAAATAAGAGGAAGATGGAATTTTATGCATGTTCTCATGGTGAGGAGCATAGATAAAGGAAGATTAAGATTTCAAAAGATGAGAAGAAGAACCTTGATGAATACATCAAATCGAGGGGGAGATTTTATCTATCTGGAGAGAAGGGTCATAGAGTGACAAACTGTTATAGAGTTCAATGTCTTATCTGTAGAGAACATGGGTATTACCCAACTCAATTCCATGACCTAAGAGGTTACTTCTAAATAAATGAAGGACATATTCCATGAAAATCATTAAAGAGGATGGATTGAAGTGTTTATATATTGATATTCAAGACTAATGTTGTTGAGGCACTTTTACGGTATATTGGAATATCTATGTATTGGTCCATTGTGGTTTTCCATAAGAATATGGTACCAGTAACCATGAAAAGTGATTGAAATATTTTTGGAAAGTAGATGATATGCGCATAAAGAAGGGATTATTAGAAAATAATATGTTTGATAGTATTCATGAGATAATGATTTAGATAAGGACAAATTGATATCATGGTTTTAGTATATAGAATTTTTTGGATTTTCGTATGTGGAAAGAGTTAACATTTGATAGTATTCATGTTTTCACTAAGTTTTTATGGTAATACATGTTTTAAAATAATACAAGATTAAGGTAATCACATGTTTGGAATGTGACCAGCAAGATATTTCTTGTGATATATGAGGGATAAATGATGATATTGATGTGATTGTTATATGACCTTTTCAGTAATGATTCTCTTTATACTATGAGTTTGGAAAGAAGAATTTTGGATAAGTTTTAAGGTTGTAATGGATTAAATTGAACATCAGATAGTATTGTTTATGGCTAGATCTTTTTTTTCTATTTTATTTCTGGAATGTTATAATAGTATAGTTTAAGAAAAGGGACACCCTGCAGAATGGGAGACAACCCGTCGCATCAGACAAGGTTGCGGGAATCGAACCTACAACTGAAGTTCGATAGGCCTTTATCACCTACCACTGGCCTACAGGAAGTCCCTGGTTAGTATAAATTAGTTTTAATTTATTATGTGGTATGATATATGATTTATAAGTCCATTTTAGGAACCATATATGATTAATCTCCCCATAGATGGACTTAAGTAAATTTAATTTATTTTCCTAACCTTTTGTTTGAGAAAGATGGAATGACCTATCATTCTATCGCATGATCTGGTAGCACTTCACGAATGACAAATTCAACTTCATTTATCATATGAAGTTGAAATTGTTAAAGGCATGACCAACAGTGAGATTGTACCAAAATCAATTAAGCATTTCTTCTAATTCAATGTTTTTTTCAACTTTAGGGAGATGGTCTTGAAAACCAAAAACGTTTTCCTATATGGTACCTTAGATAATCACAAATTAATGGCTTTGTGATTGTTGGATTTTTCATATCCATGTTCTCTACCACTCTCCATCAGAACATTATGGTTAGATTTCTCTTCCATATCCATATTTTTACCTATGTTCTTCTATGAGGAAAACCAGTGATGAGTTAATTTGGGTAACCGTTACGTTTCATACTTTTTTTTTAAATTTATTTTTTGGTATTCCTTTTTTAAGATGTGAATTTCTATTAAAGAAACTTTCAGGTAGTAAACCATTTGTAACCCCGACAAATTTTGAGGGTGAAATTCATTTTAAGGGGGGTAGAATGTAACAACCTGATATTTTATGAGATATATTATTTTTAATTTCTTTGATGTCTTCTATTGTACACTACACCAATATTAGTTTGTACTATACGCAACACCGTATTAGCTTTCAGTATACACAACACTATTCTTGGCTCGTGTTACACACAATTTCAAGTTCATTTTCTGGAAATAATTCTACACAACATTAAGTATAGATTTTTTTAATGTATAAATTAAATAAGATTTGATTATTTTATACGCTACACAAAAGGGAGCTTGAACTACACGTAGCCCTATCTTGGCTTGCATTACACACAATCATGACCTTCCTCGATGTCCTGTGTAGTACGCAATACCGGGTTTCACTAAACAACGATATGTTATTAAAATATTATATAAACTAGCCGCTATGAATACTAATGCCCAATTTTTTAAATTTTATAAATTTTATCAATCAAAATGGACTTCATTTTTGGATTCAGAATATCGAAATTAGCCTAGGGTGAATTTTTGGTATTTTTCTGAAAACTTTTAATTTTTGATGAATAGTGAAAAACACAGAGTTGTAGTTTAAAACCGAATTTTTATTTAAATAATAATTATTTTTAAATAAATTTATATTAGGTCAAAATTGGTAAATAATAACTATATATGTTCTATTTAATTCATTGTATCCTTTTATAATAATTTTAGATATATATAAATTTTATTGAACTTTTCACCGTCTTTTACCCACCTCCTAGGATAATTTATAAATTTACATAAAAAATAACTTTACTGCTTTTTAAGTTGAATTTTAAAAATCTGAGAGACACGGTTAATATCAAGGAGTAAAATGTGGTTCAATAAGATAAAAATAATTTTTGGTGAATAGTAACTTTTTACTTTTATTTACCACGGTTAAAAGTAAAGAGGGAAATTAAGGGTAAAAATGATATTATTATTACCCTAAAACATGTTTTAATTGTACTAGATAACTGTAATTCAACAAAAAAACCTTAGGAATAAAATATTACCCTTTAGGTCCACTTGAATTAGATTAAGACATTTATTATTATTTTATTTAAATAAGAGTTTAAATAGTTAAAACCAATGTTTAATAACAAAAACACTTTTAATATAGGGTTATACCTAAGATAAATTCTACTATAAATATTCATTAGAAATATATAAATCTTTCTTGCATAATGGTATTTTATTTTTAATTTTTACACATTAAATAATTGAATTTATTTATGACACAATGGTGATGAAGTAATTACCTAATTATTTTTTTAAAATAATTGATATTATAAATTCCCAAAAAATGTAATTTGAGACTTTTTATTAATTAAAATAATTTTCTAGGTAAATATAACATATTAGGGTTTGATAGAAGAATTTTATTCAAAGTAATAATGATTTTATGAAATTATAAAAAACAAAATACCAAGTAGTGTCAAAATTGACATAAAAAAGTTTTTAAAACATATATTATTTTATTAATTGATATAATGGTCCTAAAAATATAAGGTTCGGACAAAACACTTATTAAATAATATATATGACATTCATGAACCAATTGGGGTTCTATTGGCTGGTTATAGTATGTTTATTAACAATATAGTGAAAGAATACATGAAGACATGATAAAGGTTAAATTATTTAACATAGAGTTAAATCTAAATGATAAGGTTAAAATGCTAACATAAACTTCTCTAAAACCTATTTGTTGAGAGGATTTTCACCCATCCCCACCGTATCCTTGAAATAAATCACTTTGGAGACATTATAAACTGAATATAAATTTATTATAAAATAATATTTTATGTTTTTTCTAAGGTGCCCCTCTCCTCCCTTATAAAAGGGAACCTCCTCCCTCTCCTCTTCACACAAATTTGAGCCTTCAAGCTCAGAAAAACCCTTCCCATTTCCCTTATCAACATCCATAGAAACATACTAGAGGTACCGGTATTATTCAAATATGATCTTTAGTGCCCTAAGAGAAGGTTAAGAGGAGGTGCGTCAACGAAGAGGCAATCTCTTCTACTGATTCTTTCAAGTCTCATTATTCTTATACTTCCTATTCTTTAGTTGATTCATTATAAAGTAATAACATCAGTATAACTAATACAATTATATGTTATTATATATATGAAACAACCTAATTTCACCTTCTATCCATCCTATAGAAAATGAAATCACTGTGCATGCGTACGTACGAAATACCGTCTCCACAAACGCGATGAGATTAATTTTCCATGATTAACCATTAAAGTATGGTTATAAATAATATATAATAAATAATCATGAAATTTATTACATAATAATGATAATGGATTTATGTACATATATGTTTCATGTACTTAATTCAATTCAATTCAATAAGGAAACGAAAACAACGTTCATGGGTACGTACGACCTGCCGTCTCCATGAATGATGTATTTCATTCAATTTATCAATCTACCATATATATTTATATGATGAATATATATTATATTAAGATCCCTTTTTACATTCTATAATTATTTAAATCAGGTTATAAGTAATAATATCAAGAACAGCATGTCGAAACACGTACGATAAATGAAACAATTTTACCGAAAACGCTGCTTTAGCAAGGAATTGACAAAATAACGGTAATATAAAGTCGTAAGTGAATAATATATGATATCATAAATATTATTATGGTTCTGTTACAAGTTAATAATATGTTTAAACCCACTATACATGAGTCTCGGACACATACGGAAGAAATTGTACATAAGGTAATGGATAATTTTTTAATCTCATTTTTATCTGAGATTGGTTATACGTATATTATTTACTGGGGTTATATTTTTCATCCATGTCCATAAAAATGTTTTTTATATAGTGTTTAATATTCATCCATGTATTTTTAAATTAATTTTTACCCCTTTTTTACTTTTACATTATGTTATTGAAGGAATCTTTCTTTTGATTACCATACGATGAACTTTTTGACTTTTCCGGTAAAAGTATGAAGAGAATGTTATTTTAACTTATACGGTGTGACCAGGTTCTTATGGTTTTATAATACCTTATTTTTATGAAGATTAATCTATAATATTTCATGATTATTTTCAACAAAATCCTTTTCTTTTAAAATTTCATGGCATTTTGTGGAAAGAAAATGATTTTGAAGAAGAAAGGATATTTTCCTCAAGAACTTATTTCAAGTGTTTTATCAAAAATATTTTTCCATCTAAAATGAAAATATTTAATATGTGTATGTTTCAAGAATAATGTCTCTATTATTTAAATTGTGTGATTTTTCTTATGATGAAATGATATTCATTTTTTATATGGATTATGTTTTGATGGGATGATTTTTATGAAACCCATTTTATTCGTTGGGTTATAATGAAAGATTTATGTTTATTTTGTGACACAAGTAAGAATGATTTAATTATGAGAAGGGTGGGAAATATATCTCCCTCCAATTCATTGGGTGAAGATTTATATCTCATGAGATATAGATGGATGTAATGGAAAGTTAATGTAGTTCTGTGATACTACACTGGAACGAGAAGTGAACTCGGTTCAGAAATGGACTTTGTCCGCTATGATAGTCTTCGCAATGAGTCTTGAAAAATATGAAATGATTTTCTATGATTATGCGTGTATTTCACAAAGTTTCAAGTTTTATGTTATGATTATTGGGATTACATATCACTACCATGATTTATCACATTTTGTGATATTATTTTCTCTTTTGCAGGTTATGATTTTCAAAATGATATATTCTTTTGAATATGATACGATTGATATTTCCTTTGTTTACCCTTACTGAGCATTTGAGTTCACCCTTTTGTATGTTTTCTTTTCCGCAAGTCAGGAAAAATGGTATTAGGTAAGAAAAAAAAAGGGGAAGATCTTTATGGGAGATGTTGAAGATCTTTCACCACGATTAGAATATAATGTTCTGAGTTTCCAAAGACACTAAACTAATACTGTCTTTGGGCGTCTGTTTTTTTCTTGTATTAAGTATTACGAAAAAGTAATGTAATGTTCATGTACTTCAAGCATTGGGTCTCTACAGATCAGGAATCAAAAAAAAATGGTATCTTTCTTTTATACTTTCCAATGAATCAAATGGTCTCTTAGATCAACGTAGATTTATAGCTTCATGATATTTAGCATTCCCATTATCATGTTCTATATCACTCTCTATCATATCCTAAATTATATATTTCTCTTCCATGTCCATGAATTCCAATATAGTGTTGGATCGAATATATAGATATGTATGTCTATTATATGGAACAATACAAGAGGGGGGGTGAATTGTAGGTTTAAAAACCTTCGAGTTTTAGAACTAAGAGATTAGTTTAAATGATCTTAAACTAATAAAAATACAAACACCCACAATTGTATTGAATATAAAAAGGTATGATGTATTGTAATACTAGTGTAAAGTAAAACAATTGTATTCAAGATGAACAAAATAATAAGAGTAATACAAAGATGAATGATTCTACCTTAAAGCGTATAGAATCAATCAATACAATATGTAATAGAATGATTGTAATTGAAACAATTACAATTGAATATGTTAAGAATAAAGGAAATAATACAAATTCCTTTCTAATACAAGTAACAGCAGAAATGTAAAAGAATTAAAATTCTTTTAACCCAAAGAGAAGGGTTATCCTTTCACCTAGGATAAAAGGTCTGTCTCACCAACACCTTGGTGAGCCCTCGATAAAATGATCAGACTGTCTGTCTGCCTATCCCTGACATCCCTCGATATGATGATCGGCACGTCTGTCTGCCTATCCTCGGCAGCCCTCGATACGATGATCGGCACGTCTGTCTGCCTATCCCCGGTAGCCCTCGATTTTGTAGGTAATCGGCACCTCTGTCTTCCAATTGCTTGAAAGCCCTCGATACGATGATCGGACGCACAAAGCAGATGAGATAAGTCACAACATCTCTCTCTAGAATCTTGATTGAAGCAAAGAATCACAATTGTTCCACAAGGTCTCATTCGTTCTCTATCATAGCTTCAAATAACCTCCTATTTATAGGCCTCAGGTTCCAACGGTCATGTTGCCTCTAACGGTCATATTTCTCCGAAAAACTCGGAGGGACTTGGACACCTGTCATCATAACGGTTATATTGAAACAGAAAGCACGACATCGTTTTGATTAGTTTGTAACTAACTCAACGACATCGTATTGGTTAAAACATGATATATATTTATGATAAGCAATGGTACAATTCATATGAAACAAGTGTTTTTGTCTAAGTACCAAAACAGGTAATGAACATATGAAAAGCAGAGTCAGTGCAATACATTTGATAGAGTCAGTACGATACGATTGACATAGTCAGTATGGTACGATTGACAGAGTCAGCACGGTACGATTGACAGAGTCAGTACGGTACGATTGACAGAGTCAGTACGGTACAATTGACAGATTCAGTATAGTACGATTGACAGAGTCAGTACGATAAGATTAACAAGACATTTGTGATTTCCAAAACAAAATATAGAAGTTAGAAGATAACATTTGACTCAACAATCTCCTCCTTTTTGGAAAGCACAACACATAAAGAAAATATAACAAGAAAAACTTATCTCCCCCTGAGTTTTTGGAAACTCTTCCGAATATGAATTTGAATACAACTAACTCCCCCTTAGGTATGGACTTTCCTAAGGATTGTATTCGTAGATTTTCCTTAAGAGTGTTGTAAAGAATTCTCCCCCTTTATAAAACATTCTCCCCTTTGTAAACATTATCCCCCTTTGTGATTTACAAAAAGAAAAGGGGTAATCTTGAATTGTCTCAAGGAGTTAGAAAATAAACACAAGACAATTGATAAAAGAGATTTCATTAGGATAACAAACAATACTAAACCTGAGAACAAAATATAAGTCACTTGTTTTCTCTTTCTTTATTCTTTTTGATCAACTCATGAAGAAACGCCTTCATCTTTTTTATCTCCTTTTTATCTTCAGAAATTGATTCACCCTGAGTTCTGAGAAGCTCTTGTTAGTCCGCAAAAATCTGATCTTGATTCTTGATAGTCTCCTCCTGGACTCTGATTACTTTTTTAAGAGTATCAATTCGGTTTTGCAAATTCTTGTTATCTTTGGATAACACAGAATTTTGATTCTTTAACAAAACCATTTCATCCTTGAAAGATGAAACCTTGGAAAATTCAGATTGAAAAACATTCATTCTCTCTTGCAAGTCTTTTACAGAAGGAACATCAGCTCTTTGAGAAGACAAAAGATTCAACCTATAAACCCTTTCTCTGTCAAGCTTATTGAAAGCAATTGCAAGTTCATTTGATAACCTTTTTATATCTTCAATTGCTATCTCATGATCATTGATTGAGCTCTCTGTTTTATATGACCACTTGGTAATCTTATTGCAGGCCTTCTTATGTACAACCGAACTTTCTGAAAGAACATTCAAATCGGCTTCAACTGACAAAATTTTCTTTCTTAATTCTTTTACAGAGCCAAACTTCTTCTTTTGATTGTTAGTAATAAAATAAATCTTCCCTTCCAACCTCGGGAAATATGGAATAGTCTTCTCAACCCTTCTCAAAACATGGAAAATGTAATCACTCTTTTTGAGAGAAATTGTATGTTCTGAATCAGTATCTTCATCGTACGATGCCAATTCATTTGATCGACTTGAATCTACAACTGGATGTCTTCCTTTTCCTTTTCCATTCTTTTTTCTTTCTTCTTCCACTTTATCACTAATGACAACAACTTTATCAGTGTGAGAGGATTGGGAACCTTTCTTTTCTTGAGATGACATTCTGTCCGGAGTTCGTGCTTGATCGGCAAGAGGAGTTTGTTGAACACCTTCACTCAGCTTTTGAACCGATTCCTCTCTACTCTTCTTCGAACATTGAAGATATTCTAAAAGAAAATCTCCTTCCTCTTCTTCCACTTCTTCAATTTCTTCAATCAATTGTTTTCCTTTTTCTTTCTCAGGAAGGCTCTGTATGATGGGCTCTTGATGCACTTCTGTGGTAAGTGGAGCAGTACCTTCTTCAACTGCTTTCAAAACTTTAGAGATATCAAAGTCTTGAGCCTTTCTTTTCAAAATTGTTTTATTTTTCTTTTCAGCCTTAAGGGTTTCTTCTACCCTTATTCTTTCTACAAAAGCCTCAGCCGGGTCAAGACCGAACTTTGGATCACCTTCCTTTCTCTATTCCTTATCCTTTCTCCATTTGGATACAACCTCCTTACTGTACCTTGGCTTCTTCTTGGGCTTTGAACTAGTTTGCGGATCAGACTTTTGAGTAACACCAGTAGATTGAATGTCTTTGGCTGGCATAGGTTCCGATTGATTTTGAGCCATTTCAGCTTCTATATCTCTGACAAAAAGATTTGAATTCTGATCAAAACAAACATTCAACTTCTTCATAGTACTTTTGCTAATCCAAGAGGGCTTCAAATCTATGGGGTTTCCTTTCAATGGAATGTTACAAAACTTCATACTTTCGAGAATGAACTTCGTAAGGATGGATGGATACATAATCATTTGGGACTTAATCCCTCATGTATTGACATTCTTAATGGTTTCAAAAACATATCCCATGAGATTTACTTTTCTCATATTCACAAGATAATCAAGCATAAAAATATTAGAAACTTTCAGAGTTTCTCTATCCCCTTTCCTTGGGATAAGAAAACCTTGTATCCATAAAGTTACAAAACGATTGTTCGGATAAAGATGAGACACTTTTCTATTTTATTCATTAATGACAAACAAAGACTTTTCAGCACTTTCTCAATTAAACGTACCAACTTCCTCTGGTAGTTTATGAGATGGACAGAAAGAATCCCCTTCTGTTGGGACATTCAGAAAATGAGCCGCTTGTTTCACAGACATAGACAACTTTCTATCGTACACAGCAAAATTGATAGTCATATCTTTGTCGAAAGATACGGTTTTATAAAACTGACAAAGTTCATCAAAGAGAACTGGATCTTGAGAAACAGGTCTTTCAACACACAAATGTTCCCATCCTTGAAAGAGAATGATTCTTATGATTGTGGAATCATACGAATCAAAAAATTCTCGATAAACTAACCTTTCTCTGTTCAAGACTTTCTCTATAAAAGTCTTTGAAGACATTTCGGTGGGAGTGTTAGCAGAGGATTGAGACATAAAGGTGATGCCGATGAATGATCGTATGCTGATTTAAAACTGGTGGAGTAGAGCTTTGTCTCAAAACATGAAAAACCAATGTGGGTTTGGGGAGGGGGGGGGTGGCTATTTATAGGCGAAAAAGGGGTGACCATTGTTCTTCTACGGTCAGGATTAGAGGAAAACATATCAATGGTTAGGATTAAAAACGAAAAAGGAATGAAAAAAAATGGAAATTACCTATCGGAGAACGTAAGGTAGTTGTTGGTTTTAGGATTAAAGAATACACAACCGTATGAAATAAAATAAAATAGAAGTATCAATTGACATGCTGATGGAAAACAATCTCATTACTATGAACTGACAATACGATGGAAAACAAACTTGTTACCATGAAATGAAAAGCCAATGGAAAACAATCTTGTTACCATGAACTGACAATACAATGGAAAACAAACTCGTTACCATGAATTGACAAGCCGATGGAAAACAATCTTCTTACCATGAACTGACAAGCCGATGGAAAACAAACTCGTTACCATGAACTGACTAGCCGATAGAAAACAATCTTGTTACAATGAACTGACAAGCCGATGGAAAACAATCTTGTTACCATGAACTGACAATACGATTGAAAAGAAATTTGTTACCATCATCAGACAGTACGATGGAAAAGAAATTGATTACCATCATCGGTCGATACGATGGAAAAGAAATTGATTACCATCATAGGTCGATACAATGGAAAAGAAATTGATTACCATCATAATTCGATACGATGGAAAAGAAATTGATTACCATCATAGGTCGATACAATTGAAAAGAAATTCATTACCATCATAGGTCAATATGATGGAAAAGAAATTCATTACCATCATAGGTCGATTCGATGGAATAAATAATAAGATTGTCAAGACGATTAAACAGAAAAAATGAATGATATGATAAAACTGTTAATACGATAAACAGAAAAATGAATACACATATCCAGAGAGTAAATAGTTAAAGAACATAAGATAAAAAGAAACATAAAGACATAGAAAGAAATGTCCTCCCACTTTCAAAGGGAGTTTTTTAATGTTAGTAGAATTGTAAAACATGAAGTAGATATGAATGATTATTTTAATGTAATCATTCCTAGCTTCTGTTTTATAAACTCAAATCTATCGGAAGGTAATGGCGTTGTAAAAATTTCAGCAAGTTGTTCTTGTGTTCCGATAAATTGTAGAATAATATCTCCTTTTTGTGTGTGATCTCTAAGAAAGTGATGCCTAGCATCTATGTGTTTTGCACGAGAGTGATGTGCTGGGTTCTTACTAAGAGATATGGCACTTGTATTATCACAAAGAATTTGAGTTTTGGAAAAAACCAATCCATAGTCAGTGAGCGTGTCCTAAATCCACAATACTTGAGCACAACAACTTCCAGCTGCTACATATTCAGCTTCAGCAGTGGATAGTGCTACTGAGTGTTGTTACTTGCAGGACCAAGAAACCAAGGAATCTCCTAAGAAGTGACATGTTCCAGATGTACTTTTTCTATCCATTCTACAACCACCAAAGTCAGCATCTGAAAAACATTTTAAAACAAAATCATTCCCAGAAGAGTAAAAAAAACCTAAATCCATAGTGCCTTTTAAATACCGAAAGATTCTCTTTACGACTTTTAAATGAGACTCTTTTGGATTAGATTGGTATCTTGCACATAAGCATACAGAAAACATTAAGTTGGGTCGACTAGCTGTCATGTATAACAAACTTCCTATCATACCTCTAAAGATTGTTTGATCTACTGGTTTCCCAGTTTCATCAAGATCATGTGTATTTGAGGTACCAATTGGAGTGATAATACTTTTAGTTTTGTCAAATCCATAATTTTTGAGTAATTCGTTAATATACTTATGTTGAGATATATATGTTCCTTCTGGTTTTTGAGAAATTTTAAAACCTAAAAAGAATGTTAACTCACCCATCATACTCATTTCAAAATAAGATTTCATTAAATTTGCAAAAGAATCAGTTAAGGATTTCTGATTTGATCCAAATATGATGTCGTCAACATAGATTTGAACAATCAAAACATTTTTGTTTTCCATTTTTATAAAAAGGGTTGGATCTGCTGTACCTTTTGTACAATTGTTTTGTAAAAGAAATCCTGTAAGTCTATCATACCATGCTCTAGGGGCTTGTTTAAGACCATATAGAGCCTTGGTAAGTTTAAAAACATTATCAGGATGTTTTGGGTCTTGAAAACTAGGAGGTTGTTCGACAAAAACTTCTTCTTGAACAAAACCATTTATAAAAGCACATTTGACATCCATTTGAAATAGTTTGAAATTGAAAAATGCTGCGAAGGCTAATAGAATACGAATAGATTCAAGTCTAGCTACAGGAGTATATGTTTCTTCATAGTCTATTCCCTCTTGTTGATTATATCCTTTAGCAACAAGTCTAGCTTTATTTCATACAATGATTCCATTTTCATCACACTTGTTTCTAAAAACCCATTTTACACCAATCATAGTTGTTTCTTTAGGTCTATCATCTAAAGTCCAGACTTGGTTCCTTTCAAATTTATTTAGTTTATCTTGCATTTATTTGATCCAATCATCATCACCTAAAGCCTCACTCGGACTTTTAGGTTCAAATTGGGAAAGAAAATAAAGATGTTCTATTTCATTTCTTAAGGAATTTATGGTCCTTACAGGTTGATTTGCATCACCAATGATGTTATCACTGGGATGATTCCTAAAAACAATTGATTTGGATTTTGTAAAACCTGTTCATAAATATATGGTAGAAAATCTTCTGTGGTAAATGTTTCAGGAATACTTTCTTGAACATTTTCCTTATCAAAATGATATTCTAATAACGGTTGATAAACATTTTTAGAAAACACATCCGAGGATGTAGGATTAGGTTGGATGAAAACAAAAGGATCAGTTTCCTCGAATTTTACATGTACTGTTTCCTCAACAGTACAAGTGTTTTTATTGAAAATTCTATAAGACTTAGAGGTTGTAGAATAGCCTAGAAAGATTCCTTCATCAGATTTTGGTGCAAATTTGTGTAGATTATCTTTTGTATTCAAAATGAATACTTTGCATCCAAAAAAATTGAAGTATGAAACTTTAGGTTTTTGGCCAGTCCAGAACTCATAAGGGGTTTTATTAAGAAATGGTGTAGTTAAAACACGATTTATAGTATAACAGGCAGTACTAACAGCTTCAGCCCAAAAGTGCTTAGCAATTGAGTATTCAATCAACATGGTTCGAGTCATTTCCTGAAGAATACGATTTCTTCTTTCAACATCACCATTTTTCTGAGGAGTTCTTGGAGCTGAGAAATTGTGAGTAATACCATTCTTACTACAAAAAGTTTCAAAATTTGAATTTTGAAATTCACCACCATGATCACTATGAATAGTTATCAATCGTAGGTTTTTCTCATTTTTAACTTGGGCTCTAAAAGTTTTGAAATAAGAAAAGGTTTCATATTTCTTTGTGAGAAAGTAAACCCATGTGAATCTAGTAAAGTCATCAACTAAAACAAATACATAGTATTTGCCTCCAATGCTTCCAGATTGTGAAGGACCAAAAAGATCCATATGCACTAGCTGTAATGCATTAGAAGTTGTAACTTCATTAATTTATTTAAAGATAGTTTTATGTTGCTTTCCAAATTGATAAGGAGCACAGACTTTTGAAGAATCATTTCAAAGGTTCGGTAGCCCCTTCACAAGTCTTTTCTTTGAGAGTTTACTAAGGTTTCTCAGATTACAATGTCCTAGTCTTCTATTCCATAGCCATGATTGGTCTTCTATTGCACTTAAGCAAGATAAGTTTTGGTTCCTAAGGTCTTCTAAGTTAATAGTGTAAACATTCTCTTGCCTATGGGCAGATATAATGAACTCATCCTTTGAATTGTGAACAAGACACTTATCATTTCTAAAATCCACAAGGTAACCTTCATCACATAATTGACTTATGCTGATGAGATTGTTCCTAAGACCTTTAACAAACAAAACATTTGAGATAAGAACTTTTCCAAGAAAAACAATATTACCTATACCAACAATCTTTCCTTGAGCATTATCTCCGAAGGTAAATTTTTCACCTTTTGTTTTGATAACCTTTTCAAAGAGATCTTTGTTTGCAGTCATATGTTGAGAACAACCACTATCCATGTACCAAATATTCTTATTGGTACACTTCTCATTTTCCTGAAAAAGAAACAATTATTTTTTCGGAATCCAAACTTGTTTGGATCCAGAAAGGTTAGATAAAAGAATTTTAGGAATCCACATTTGTTTTGAAAAATGAGCTTTATAAAATCCAAAAGATTGAGTTTTGTTAAGAGAACAATCTCTTCTCCAGTGTCCTCCTCATTGACACTTAGAACAAAAAGAGGTTTTTTGAGGAACAAAATATTTGTTACTAAAAACCGGTTTGGAATAAGTATAACCAAGACCAGAATGATTTCTCAAAGGTCTAATTTGAGAATACATCCTGTCAAAGTTTTCTTTTCCATGAGTAAAGTTTGAGAAACATTTCTTCAAGGATAAAATCTCCGAATTTAGTTTTAAAACCAAATTATTCTTTTCCAAAACATTTGAATTTGAACTAGAGTTAGGATCTAAAATATTTTTCATTGAAATTACAGTTTCAAGATCCTTGGAAAGTTTATCATTATCAGATTTAACTTTCTGAAGGGTTTTTAAAATACTTTCAAAATCAGACGTTTTCACATCATGATCTTTAGAAAGATCTGATACTTCTTTAGTCAAGATTGAAATTCTAGAATTTTCATTCTCAAGTTTCTTCTTGAGTTTAGAATTTTCGTTTTCAAGTAATTTAGAAAATCTAGAGACTTCTTCAAAAGAAGGTAATGTATCATCTTCTGATGATGAAGATTCATCATTTGAAGATTCATAATATCTATTATCAGTACAATTTTCATTTAAGGAGACATTTGTAATAGCTTTATCATTATGTACCTTATCCATGAGACAATGATCATCAATTGGTAATCTGGATAAGAGTCCGATATTTCTTTGTCCTGATGTCTCATATTCTGAAGAATCATCTAAAGAATCACTACCACTTGCACTCCATGTATCATTTGCTTTCAAGACTTTCTTTGTCTTATAAAACCTTTTCTTGTTTCTTTCAGAGTGTTTCTCCTTTCTATCTTTCCTTTTCAGTAAAGGACAATCAGGCCTTATAGGTCCTGCTTTCTTACATTCATAACAATTTACCTCTGAATCTTTCCTATCCTTCCTATATTTCTTTTTGAATCTATATTTGAAGTCTTTCTTTCCCAAAATCTTGTTCATCCTTCTAGAAAGATTGGATAAATCATTATCCGAAATATTACAATCACTTGAATCAGATATAACAACATTCTTGGATTTAGACCTTGTAAGCCTTTCAGGTGTTTTAGCCTTAGATACAAAGGCTACACTTCCATTCCCATTCTTCTTCTTGTTGAAATTAGCATCTCTCTTCATTCTTGTCTCGTGATGTAGAAGAGTTCCAAAGAGTTCATCAAGAGTAATCTGGGAAACTTTTCTATTTTCACCAATAGCTATCCTTTTTGACTCCCATTCATTTGGAATTATATCTATAATTTTATCGACTAGAGATTCATCATCAAGAACTTTTTCTCCCATAGATTGTAAGCTGTTGACAATTTTTATAAACCTTTGTTGCACTTTACATACTGGCTCTCCATAAGGAAAATCAAATCCATGATACTATGCTCGAAGCATTGCTCTCCTCGTTTCTATAACCTTGGATGTACCAAAATGAGTGACTTCCAATTTCTTCCAAATATAGTCATCTGCTTCACATGAAGATATATGACTGTATATATTCCTGGTCATAGAGCATAATAAAGTATTGTGTACCGTTTAATTCAGTTGATATTCTTGCTTCTCTTTGTTAGTGAAAGTACTAACTTCTTTGTCAGGAATTTTGTAACCTTCAGTAAGCATAATAAAATTGTCTAAACCAGTATTGATAACGAATGTCTTCATACGATCTCTCCAATAATCATAATCATTCCCATCAAAGATAGGTGGTCTAGAAGGATTCAGATTTTCTATCGACCCAATATTCACTCCTGCCATCTAATACAACAAAAACTTTTCCACTCCACACGTTAGTGTAGTAAGTATTTAAGATAGTAATATGAAAGAAATAAAGCTAGTAATACAAATCAGTGGAAAACCTCCCCTGATACCAATTGTTGGATCTAATATATAGATATGTATGTCTATTAGATGGAACAATACAAGAGGGGGGGGGGGTGAATTGTAGGTTTAAAAACAATCGAGTTTTAGAACTAAGAGATTAGTTTAAATGATCTTAAACTAATACAAATACAAACACCCAAAATTGTATTGAATATAAAAAGGTATGATGTATTGTAATACTAATGTAAAGTAAAACAATTGCATTCAAGATGAACACAATAATCAGAGTAATACAAAGATAAATGATTCTACCTTAAAGCGTATAGAATCAATCAATACAATATATAATAGAATGATTGTAATTGAAACAATTACAATTGAATATGTAAAGAAGAAAGGAAACAATAAAATTTCCTTTCTAATACAAGTAACAGCGGAAATGTAAAAGAATTACAATTCTTTTAACCCAAAGAGAAGGGTTATCCTTTCACCTAGGATAAAAGGTCTGTCTCACCAACACCTTGGTGAGCCCTCGATACAATGATCGGACTGTCTGTCTGCCTATCCCTGGCAGCCCTCGATACGATGATCGGCATGTCTGTCTGCCTATCCCCGGCAGCCCTCGATACGATGATCGGCACGTCTGTCTTCCTATCCCCGGCAGCCCTCGATTTTGTAGGTAATGGGCACCTCTGTCTTCCAATTTCTTGAAAGCCCTCGATACGATGATCGGATGCACAAAGCAGATGAGAGAAGTCACAACATCTCTCTCTAGAATCTTGATTGAAGAAAACCATCACAGTTGTTCTACAAGGTCTCATTCTTTCTCTATCTTAGCTTCAAATGACCTCCTATTTATAGGCCTCAGGTTCCAACGGTCATGTTGCCTCCAATGGTCATATTTCTCCGAAAAACTCGGACGGACTTGGACACCTAGCATCATAACGGTCATATTGAAATAGAAAGCACGACATCATTTTGATTAGTTTGTAACTAACTCAACGACATCGTATTGGTTAAAACATGATATATATTGATGATAAGCAATGGTACGATTCATATGAAACAAGTGTTTTTGTCTAAGTAACAAAACAATTAATGAACATATGAAAAGCAGAGTCAGTGCAATACATTTGATAGAGTCAGTACGATATGATTGACATAGTCAGTACAGTACGATTGACAGGGTCAGTACGGTACGATTGACAGAGTCAGTACGGTACGATTGACAGAGTCAGTACGATACGATTAACAAGACATTTGTGATTTCCAAAACAAAATATAGAAGTCAAAAGATAACATTTGACTCAACATATAGAACCATATTATGTTTTATATTTTGTTAGCATATTATATACCATTAATTATATTAAATTGGGGGTCTCATTAATCCTATTTCTGATGTGGTATTTCAATAATGGTTTTTTAAAATTCAGATTCTTGTTTTTGTTCAAGAGTATTAAATTCATGGAACAAATTTATTGAATGAGGAGAGCGTATAACAAACCACAATTTTAATGTATGAATCTTCTTAAATAATATCAATTTATTTTCTAGCTTATATTGTATATATCACCATGATAATCTTACACTAAAAACAATAATGAGTTTCATAAATGGCTAGAAGGCCTTATTTTTATTTTATTTCAGATAATAACTCTTTTAAGGGTTGATGGGGAACCATTATATGACCCATAGTCGCAAGGGAAATGGGCCAACATGAACCGAAGGCCAATACATGACCCGAAGGCCCAGAGGAAAACTATGTCGATTACATAACCCATAGGCCCAACCCACTATAACTGACCCTCACCAACTTCTGCAACATTGACCGTCTAGCTCCCCACCTTGCATTTATGATCGGGTAGCATTTCTCCATAGAAACCTACATGGTGCTCGGTCTCGATGGTGGTTTCTATACCCTCTAATTCTTCCAATTAGGTTAGCTCTTCTTCTCATGAATGAAACTCTTTTTTCTCTGATCCTTTTTTGGGGCCTCCTATGTGTGAAATGGGATACGTTTTTTCCTTCTGGCCTAAAGGCCCAGAGTTCTAAAAGACTATGATGAATTGATAGACCATGAGACCTGTAGGCCCAAACTGGTTTCCTGAAGGCCCAAATCTGGTGAATGGTTCCTGTTGCAGCAGTACCTGCTATAGTACTGGATTAGTGCATGTTCCATTGCCTAATACAGTAACCCGGAAATTTTGCTCCACCTTTTTTTAAACCTCAATCTCATGGTCACCAAGAATTATCCCTTACCACTTGGGTACGGGCTCGATGGGAATTGGCTTTTATTACAGGTAAGGCCCTGTTTTAAAGAACAAAAATATATTATTTAATTTTTTTATTTAATATAATATAATATAACATAGCAGATAAATTTTTAGTAATGAATAATAGTAAATATCTTATGAAAATATATTTAATTCATTAGATTCAAATTAATTATAAATGAATAAAGGAATCAACTAAATATATAGGAAAAGATTTTATAAAGAAATATTTCTTGCTTAGATTTCCATTTTCTCCAAATAAATTAAATTGAATATTATAATATAATCGTATTTATTAAATATATAAGTTTTATATTTAGTAAAATATGATTTATATTTATCTAATATATTTGATAGACATAATATAAGAACAGACCCAATATTACCCAAACACCCAATATATTTTACTAAAACTATTTTACCGGCTTTTAATGGAGAACCTAATTTAAATAAATTTTCTAAAAATATTATTTATTATATTTAATAAAATAAACATATTATTTTAAATATTAATTTAAAAAATTTAATTAGTTATATAATTATATTTCAGATAAGTTTATGTTTTTGCCGAAACCTACAAAATACTAAATATTAATGGTCAAAAATCATCAAAATAATTTATAGTGATAAATAATAATGATGAATGGTTTAAAACAATTAATGGTTTGTTTTTTGATAATTTAATATAATATAGGACATTATAATTTATTTTACATTGTATTCAAATATAATAACATTTCCATATTTTTCATGTTTAAACATTTATAGCCTGTTTTTTCACCCCATCCAAAAGATTAATATTAAATTAATAATAAAAAAATATTTGTTTTTAATTTTGAAAAATGGATAACATAATTTGAATTAATATCCAGAATTATTTAAATAGGTTTATTTAAATTTTTTGGCAAATGAATAGTGAAATTTAGTAACGTTTCCTTTACTATAATTAAGGGTTAATCGTTAAATTATCTACAAAGAAAATATTGTTAAATTACACAAACCTTGTAGTAATTTCATATTATTGGTGAATTAGAAAAAAAACTATACTTGTGAAAAAATTATACACTTTTCAAGCCACGAGGATAACAATACATCATTTTTTATATTTTATTTAATAATATGTTAATAATATCTTACTGATGTTTTTATATGTATATTATTTCAAATAAAATGAAATTGAGATGGTAAATTAAACTATATATAATCATTATATTTCTAATAAATCTAACCCAATCATGATAATTTTTTTTAAAAAAATTATATAAGTAATAATATAATTAATATAAATAACAATAATGATGTCGCAACTGTTTAATCAGTGGAAATTTCAAATAAATGATATCAAAAATATTACAAAAAATATAATTTTAGCTAATAAATGACATTAAAATTTATTTTTTTCAATATAAAAACAATTGAGATATATTATAATTATTTCTATGTTGTTATAAAGTGGTTATCATATTTTTTATTCAAATATTTAATAGTAAACAAATTGACAAAAATGAAATTTTATAATAAATAATATTTTATAAAATTTTATAAAATTAATTATAATATATTATTACAAAAAGTAACTAATATAAGGTTATATATGTAATCAATGATCTATTGGGATTTTTTGGAATTTTAGTGTAACTATATTAACCCTCATCTTGAAAAAAATCGTGTTTCCACAGTAAGAGTTAAGTGGTTTAACCAAGGGTTAATACCAAAAGATAAGGTTAATATTATTTCCTCAACATTTATAAAAATCACTAGTTGAGAGTAGTTATATCCATACTCATCATCAATTATAAATAAAAACATTAAAAAAATTTATAATTAGAAATTGATTCACATTAATTTAATATGATGTGAGTTTGCTAATGTTTCCCTCACCTCAATTATAAACGAGCTCCTCCTATTTAACTTATAGAACCCACGTTGAGACTTATAGCATGAAAAAACCAACCCATTTCCCTTATTAATTATGTTAAAAAATATTAGAGGTTATATTATTCTTAAATGAGAAACCCTAGTGTCATTAAAATGAGTAATGACCGAGGTTTGTTAAAAAATAGGCATTCATCTTTACTAACTCCTTCAAGTTCATTTATTTTTCTAATTCATCTTAATGTATTGTTTACATTATAATGTAATACCCTAGTAAAATATATTATATGTTTTTATTAATAATATTTAGCTACCATTTTTCTCCTTCTATCAATCCTATATGAAATGAAATGGCCATGTGTGCTTATGTACGACATATTGTCACCACATCGTGATGTAATATGTTTTTCATCACCACATTATTTGGAAGTGTATATTGGTTCAAATAATAGATATAAATAATAAATATGAATGATATTGATTCTATATAACTAATATAACCTGTAATTCCTTTCCCATTTACAATTACTGGAATGCGATTCTCCCTCGTGTGTCTGTATGGCCTATCATCACTACAACATGTTGAGATTTGTCTTCCACATTAAGCATTCAAGATTGATTATAAAAATTTATATAATGAATGAATTTGAAATATAATATATAATAATGTAATAATATATATATATATATATAGATATACATATTTATATTTCATTTAACTTATTCCAATATAAATGTTAAGAGAATAGAAAAAATGTTCTTGAGTACGTACAACTTACCGTCTCTATGAACAATGTATTACATTTCATATATATAAATTTTATAAAGGTTTATATAGTAAATATATTTAATATAAATAATTTTTTACATTATATAATTAAATATATCATTATCTCTGTAATAGGATCATGAATAAAAAGTCAAAACATATTTGATTATCAAAGTAGTTATTACCCAGAACATTGACTATAAATGGAGTTCTTAATAAACATGTAATACAAAGTCACAAATGAGTCATATATGAAATCATAACTGTTATAATGATTTGGGAAAAATTTATGAATATGTTTACATCCACTATAAATTAGTCTTATACATTTATAGAGGGAAACATACCTATGGTAATAGTAATTTTTACAATATCATTATTATTCGGGATTGATAATATATGAGTATCTGCTGGAGAATATTTATCACCCATGTCCATGGTTCTCATAAATTTATCAAAATATATTTTATCCTAAAATTTATTTAGTCATTCATCATGTTTTAATTTTTATTAAATGGGTTGAATATAATCATTTTTTAGTTTTCCCAAGTGTGTAATTTTTGGATTTTTCGATGGACGTAATGATTATTTTCAACTTATGCTGCATGTACAACTTTTTTGGTTTTCATAATGACTTAAAATTTTTATGCATCCATTAAAGTATTCTAAGGTTATTTTCAATAGAAATGTTTCCTTTTATAATTAATCATATTTCATGTAAATTATTTCAATGTAATATTTTTAATTTCCTTTAATATATTTTGATGTATTTTATTATTGTATTTAATCTATGTCAACATTTGTTGTTTGATCATACACATGATTGAGGATGATCTCTAATGATATCCATTACCATATTATGGTGGATGTTTTATCATTTATTTTGAGTATGTGTATTCTATTTTTATAATATACATGTTTTCTGATTTAAGTATTCTCATTTCCTTTGATAGTTTTAATATTATTGATTATGTTGAACTTGTTTTATCACCCATTTCATATGAGGAATTCATTGGATATAGTATGTGACGGGAGGGACCCACTATAGCCCCTTGATGCGTTAGTAGGACACTTGAGACAAAATAATATTTTTATTGATTCATGTATAGTGTCTTGGAAAAATAAATAATAGTATGTTTATAATATACAGAATTATGCATTCCCTCATTATGTGATTGGTTATATATTATCTTGTTATTATTCAATTTGTGGAGTATCCATGGACATGATTCATTATCATGTGGGTATTTATATGGAATATAGTGACATTTATTTTCATGCATTTGTATTTATTAATTCTATTGGAATCATTCTAACACCAGGATTTGTGATTGCATGGGATTCCAATGCCCTGGGTTCCTAGAATGTTATGATAAAATAGGTTAAATTTTATTTTGAACCCACCCAATAAATTTTCAATAAATTTAAAATAGGTTTTATGTAGTTTCCTAGTTCATATATTTGATAGAACCGTTGAAATCAAAAAGGTTTCCTTACCCTAGGCATGATCTATCCTTGAAGATTGTTGGTCATATTTAGAAAAACCCACCAGGGAAGTAACATTTATGAAAATAATATTATTTGATTTTAAAATCATAATAAATCATAAATTGTAACTCTGAATGGAAATATTAGATCACTATTGACTTTTTAATGGGGGTTTTTCCTTAGTTTTGGCCTAACATCGGCCAACACAAGTAGGTTGTGAAAGATAATTTTTTGGATGTAAATTCCATTAAAATATTTGCATAATAGTATTTTACTCTTTATACATTGATGTTTTCACTTTTAATATGAATTTTTCAACGAATTCATTTTTATCACCATAAAAATGGAATTCAATTAATGAAATGATACATTCATATCTAAACTAATGGCGGTGGATCGTAGATAGATTATCAATGACAAACCTTATATTCAATGGATCTTCCCCCACATCATTGACGTAACAACTATTCTTCATCAGCTATCAAACCAAATCCATGTAGGGAATTTTTTATTTTATTTCATTTCCTGGGTCATGAATTAGACAATGAGAATAGGGAAATCACTAATCATATTGTACCATGAATCTACCATTTTTATGATATGACATTTAAAATTGTGGGGTTTTTATGGCATAATGATCTTGTCATTATTTTTTGGATTTTGATTTTCATTCTAACAGAAACAAACTATGTCTGACATGAACATAAATCATGTTTTTTTCATCTTTGAATTTTTATGCTTTTCCACACACTTTATTTGATCATCATGGGTACTCTTAATTTGACCCACAAATTAATATGTTCTGATCGATCGGTCATTGTGCACTCGATCCACATTTCAATGATTTAATATCACAGATCTAAGATAAGAAAGGAATCATAGTGGTGCGATGATAATGGTGAAAATAATTATATGTGAGTAGGTAGATATTTTATTTTTAGTGTTTTCTCTTTTGGATGAATTATAATGTTGATCCGCACCTTGGGTGCTGAAAAATCTGACCGAGGGATCTCAAATGTGCTTTCGTTTAATGAAGCGGAGCATAGAAGAAAAATATTCTTACTAGAGAAGGTTCCATCGGTACACTAGTTCCAGGATCCTATGGATAGGACATACAATGTAGGATCTCCAGGGGTAATTGGAGGAGGAGGATATTTCCCTAGTGGGGCTATGGGTGGCGACCGAGGACGTAGTGAAGGGACACACGTAAGTGATTGGGGTCCGTGTGGCACCTATACTGGAAGTAGGGCATGGGGATCTATGATACATTGTATGTTTGCATTTATCCTGGTGGCTCTGCATTGACCATGTAGAGGTAGAATGTTTGGTTGTCCACTGACGGTGCAACAAAACCATCAAGCACTGTGGGATGGACCAGATGAGCTGGGCCTCTCTAGCGCCCCAGTAGAGTTTGACTTAGAGGCCCAGTGGGATGAACCCAGTGTGTCGAACACAGTGTGCGTGGATAATTTGAGATAGACCGCGCGGGGTTGGGTCCGATGTCGAGCTGGGTCGTGTCTGACAAGTCATTCAGACCTAAAATAGTCTATGATTCAACCTTTTCACTAAAATGGACATGTCATTCCAATAAGTTGTCTTATTAATGAGACATCTTGGGTGTTGTGACTCTTGTGAAGATGTCTTCCTTTGGATGTGGCTTTTTGGGTTTCTAGTTGGACCCAAATTGATTGGGGTCATTATATTTTTATATTCCAATGATGGTTTGACGTATGGTCAGGTTCTTGTCAGAGAGGAAAATAGTAGGGGTTGATAGTGTACCCTTGGAATTTCTATATGATAGTTCGATATAGGATACCATTCAATTTATACAGGATGACTCGTATTATGAATTGAGTTGTCTCATCTCGAATTCGATAGTTGACTATGTCGGTTGTAGCTTATATTTCCTATATAGTCCCAGTCGGTCCTCACATATCTTCATTGTACCTTATATAGTGTTTGTGGAGAATCATTGACCAATAATTACACAAGACCTTATCCCCTATCTAGGATGATGATTCCAGTATTTCCAAGAGTCCCCCTACTGTACCTTGGGTGTTAACACCTATAAGTTTATTGAGATCAAATTTCATCCGTTCTACATGACAGGACATGATGAGCCTGAATTGGTCAGTTTTCAAGGCTTTATGAATGGATGTGAGGTATTAAGACTTAATGTCTTCGAGAGAATGGAAATAACATGAAACCTATGTAAATTATCAAGACAATAGTGTTCTCTTGGTTATTTTTCGTAATACTGATCTACATTATTCTATCAAATAGCTCAAGAAGTGAGATCTCTTTGGATGAGTGTGCTATGAGAAGAACCATGTAGCTGGAAGTGGATAAGACACTAAGGCTTGGAATCCATTATGAGTATACCTAGAAGTTCTTGTTATATGTTTTATAGAAATACCACTTTTTTGATCTTACTATATCTTCTTAGTGGAATTTTCATAGTGTGGTATTTTTGTATGGTATCTTTTTCTAGGAGTTTCCTTTATGGGATTCCATTCATGTTTCATCAGGTCCTACTTAATATTGTTTTACTAACCCCTACACGGGATTTTCTCATACATATCAGGTCTTGTGTAAATAATCAAAGGTTAGATGGTGTTCTAGGAGGACCAAGACTAGGTGATTCTTAGAGTGATCATAAGGATGAATGGAACTCCTACAAATTCATAAAGATATACTACGCCTATCATTTTGGTAGGGTTTTATGTGGACGAGTATCATGATCTTTTTCATTCAATTTTATATAATCATTCTGTTTGTGGTTTAGTATTCTATCCCATTTAGAATTTACTTCACTTTACATTCCTATCATACATTATGGTTAGTATCTTAGTGAATGTATGCTTGGTCTACATAGTGTTTTTATATTTTATAATTTGGGGATTGGATATGTGTGAATCTGTATAGGTACTTAGGAAAATGCATACAAATTTTGGGATATTCCTCATCCTGACTAGTCGCAATCCCCAAGACAATAGAAGGTGAGCTAGGGTTAGTCACGACATGGTTATCTCTGGGATCAGTCATGACCGAGTGGTATCAGAAGTGTTTAGTTTTAAATTAGGATTATACGTCTGTGATATTTGTATGGGTACCAATGTAAAGTGTTTTGAGTTCGACATTCATTCCTGGGACTCCAATATTGGTGTGACGACATACATAACCATATAACAGGACTCTCGACACATTATTTAAGACTCAATAATTGAAAATAATGGTGTCTGAGAATAATATCATTACATTCCTTATATAATAATTTTTTTTCCATGAACTTCATGAGTCAGCTCAACAGGTATACTATTTTAATTGAGAATTATCAGGATTTCATAAAGGATGTGTTCATGATTCCAACTAGGGATAATTCCATAGTAGGATCGGAAATTTGATCTGATTCATAATGAAGCCTCCCCAAGGGGAGCCATCCATGAAGCATTTTATTTATAAGATGGTCGATATGTGTCACTTTCTACTATTGATTAGTTAATGGACCCACATTTAATGGTTAAAGTAGATGAAATGTTCTATACAAATTCATTCATGGATAATTAGGTGCCAGATGATGGATAGAAGGGTTTGAGAACGTATCAAAATCATCCAAATAAGAGATCATATAGGATGTAGAGTCAACTGGAACAACCAATAACATGTGCATGATGTATTCCGCATAACATGAGGTTTTTAAGATATTCAAGGTACATGATAGTTCCCTAGGGAATGGGTTTTTATATTCTTTTCATGGTAAGGGACATTTCACATGAAATTTCACCACAATTTATATTATATTTAGAGAGTATGTTGATGAACCACCAATGAAGAGGCATCGACAGATGGAGATAGATCCATCAGGCAACATACATGGTTGATGAGATAGGGGAGTAAGAGGAGGAGGCCAATGTTCTGATGTGTTACCACTAACAACACCTAGTGTTCCATAGAAAACATTAGGAGATGGATGATTTGGAGGATATGACTGGGGTTGGTTGATACTTATGACCTTAGGACTCTTGGAATGGTTAAAATAATGATGGGTGACTCTCTAAATTATCTATATTATTCTTAGAAACATGTTCTTTTGATTTTAATTACTGTCACTTTACTGGGATGATACATAGTGATTAGGGTTAAACTAGTAACATGACCTTTATTCATTGAGACACATACCATAGTAGATTCGATGATCAAAACCTAGTGCAAATATTGTGGCCTGACTTCTATAGGCAATAATTTTAGTTGGGATTTCTTTGTCATAAAGTGGAGACCTTACGATTTCATTCTCATTATAGACTAGAAGCCACAACTCATGCACATATTGATGGATTTCAGAATGGTGTGTTGTTCATCCTTGTTAATAGAAACAAATTTCACTTTTTATTGGGAAAATAGAATTCCTTGTAGCTCGGGATATAATCATGCGTAGGAGGGTATAGTCGTATACTCTTTATTTGGGTAGCATGAAACTTAGTTTGTAGTTTTTTGAGTCCACGCATTCATGTTGTAATTCCCCCGACCTAGGAGCCACTAAATCAGTGCCCCAATCCATTTTACCACAAGACCTCATGTGCGCCACCTCGTATTCCGGAGGTTTCCAACTAGCGAGGAGGGTATAATAGGATATGTGGGGATAATATAACCCCTATACTTGAGTAAGACACAACATAAAATAGTTTTAATAGAGGAAAAAAGATAAAAATAAATAACATGAATTAATAACCAATTCCAATAACTCGGTACAAATATATTATACAGTAAATATATCATGCTATGCTACAGTTTCAAGTGAACCAAAACCCACAAGATAGTAAATAACAGAATCCCCAAATAGGTCTGGACACCAATTCTGGAACCTCACACAACATGTCATGTGTTCTACTCTACTACCCATCATAGGGCCCATGTACCATGTCATACTCAACTTGTTCTACTCAATTCCCTATCCTAGGGCCCATGATATTGTCTGTGCCTACAAGCATGAAATCTTCTCTAGTACCCAATGAAAGACCAATCAGGGCGTGAGTATAACTCAGTAGGCCACCACCAATGTAACGACCCGAAATTTTTAAATAAATTTTGTTCCCTAATTTTATGTGTTATTGTTATACTCAACAAAAATGTTTTATTTGATAAACATGATGATAATTAAAATGAGATCAGTGGGTTTTGACTATTATATAACCATCGGTCAACATGACCGCTGTGAACAAAATGTTTTGATTATTGTCTCTAAATATAAGTAATCTTGGTTAATTATTATAGAAAGAAGATTCGATGGCCTCACCTAGTAGTCTTGGACCGATCGAAGCCCATCTAACAGAGCTTGGGAAGGAGGTAGCACCACTGGGCTTTGCTCTGGATCAAATCCAAGCCGAACTACATCATGTGAAGCTGGAACGAAATCGCCTTCGTGAGAAGTTCAAACTGATAGAAATTACTACTCGGGCAATGTTGACTGAGCCGCCCCAAGCTTCTATCACCCTAGCACACCTTACTCTTAGGTCCTATGCTGGTATTATAAGGGGTTATGTAACGAGACCGTAACTACCTTGTGTAATCCTTGTTTTAAATAAAAATTGGGATTTCTTCTTATGATGAAGTTTATGAATTTTGAAATGACCGGATAAATATAGTATGCATATTTTTGATGAATTTTAGAAAAAGTATATTTTAAATATGTTTATGTAAACCCTAAATAATTAAAAATGTGTAATGATTTTCAAAAAATGGTCTTCTGCAATTATGTTCAGTACTAAATTTAGAGTCTAATAAGATCAACTTGATTTTTGATGAATAGTAAATTATGAATAGTGATTTTATGATTAGGATTAGTAATATGACCAGATGGATTAGTAATCTCACTTAAAGAAAGTTTTAAAATAATCTAGGCACTTTGATTAAGTAATGTGATTCAATAAAATTGTTAAATAATGGTTTCATAAATTATTATTCAAGTATTAGTTTTTCCAGATGAATAGTGTTTTTTTAATTAAAAATTTAATTAAAAATAATTAGAAAATTATTTTTATAAAAATGACTTTATTTTTGAACTCAGAGCATCGATATTATGTTATGGTAATTTTTGGGGTTTTTTCTGAAAAAAATGAATTTTCGATGAATAGTGTTTTTATTTAAAAATTAAATTAAAAATATTTAGAAAATTATTTTTATAAAATGGATTTCATTTTTGAAATCAGAGCATTGATATTTGGTTAATGTGAAATTTTGGGATTTTTCTGAGAAAGTTGAATTTTCAGTGAATAGTAAAAATACAGTTTTAGGGTTTCGGTATGTTTAATGACATCATAACGGTGTCATGATGATGTCATGAGATCTTTTGAGGGTTGGCCGGCCAAGGGTGATGAATTATTGTTTTGGGGGCCCCATGTGGCCTAACTCCATGATAAATGACAAGGGAGAGCACATGGGTTTGAGAAAAGCACATGTGAGGTGTCCCTTGGCCATTAATGCCTTGTCCCCTCACTTTCCCTATAAATACCAAGCCCTCCTCTCATCCATTCGACTCCCCACTCATTCCCAACGAATTTCTAGTCTCATTACCTCCCAAGGAGTCCTCCCAAGGTTCCCCCAAGCCCTCAAGGTCCCAACCTTTGAGGTTTAAGAGTTACATTTTAAGGTAAGGGATCCGACCTCTCTCTTTCTTTTCAAGTAATCTCTTTTATGTCTTTTATTTTATACTCCATGTTCTTATGTTGGAGGATGTTATTTTATATTCATCCTACTGCCTATTTCATGTTCATATGATGAGAGACCCCCCTTGCTCTCATCAATTCGTTTTAAGAAAGTTTTAAGTGGCGCTGTTAGGCTGCCGAATTTTTAAGTGGTTCTTCACCCTTCTCGTTTTGAAGTTCTACTTTCATGTGAATTATTTCAAGTTCCTTTTTGTTATATTGGGGTATGATCTCTATATCTATCATACTGGACTCTTATTTTCACATAATTAGAGACCCCATTTGATCGCTTCAATTCAGTATTTTGAAGTTTTAAGTGGCGCTGTTAGGCTGCCGAATTTTTAAGTGGTTCTTCACCCTTCTCGTTTTGAAGATCTACTTTCATGTCAATTCTTTCAAGTTCATTTTTGTTATGTTGGGGAATTATCTCTATATCTATCATACTTAACTCTTATGTTCACATGATGAGAGACCCTATTTGATCTTTTCAAATCGTTTTTGTTGAAGTTTAAGTAACGTCGTTAGGCTGTCGAACTTTCATAAGAGAAATCTAATTTTTGTCTTCCTTCCATGTTTTTCTTTTCAAATGGTATGTCCTTGAAATTTCATTACCATGATCATGTATCCTTCTTATTCTGTCCATATACTGTTTTATGGGTCATTTATGAATGTTTGACTCATTTTCCCTCTCTTTTTAATGTCTTCTAAAACCTCATAACATACCCGTTATGCTGCAGAATTTCCATCTCAAAATGTCTCTCTCTTTTTCTAAAGTTCTTTTATATTATTAAGTGAATACTCAAAGCTCTTTCTTCTAAAGGGGTATTCACATATATACCAAAATGTTCTATTTTAAGTTCTGGGATTTACATACATGAGACCCACCTTCCTTTTCTGTGGGTTTTAAAGTGACGTAAAGATCATGTCTTTAAAGCAGTTTTTAAAACGTTATGATTATGAAATGAAACCCATTTATTTTATGCTATGTAGGTTATTTATGAAATGTTTGATGATGATATATGTGGCTCACATGATAATAAAGGCAAATTTAAGGGTGCGCCCTGATAGCGCTCCAATGCATTGGGTAATGATGTAACCACTAGAGATTACAATTTTCACGATACCTTGGTGAATAACCTTGGTAATTTTCAAATGACACCTTGGGGATGGACCTTGGTGTTATGTTCATGATTGTCTATGTTAAATGATGTAGCCACATATTCAAGTTATGAAAAAGTTTTATTTTTATTATGATATGCCTCAGGATTTCATTTTCATGCATTAAAGTTCTTTTCATGACTTTATTGATGTATCTCAAGTTCATATGTAAAATGTTTCACTTGTTTCCCTGGCTGGGCCTTCTGCTCACCCTTCCTTTTGATGTATGTCCCCAGGTTATGAGATGCAGTAATGAGCCTAGGGTGAACATGAGGAGAAGCCTTTCAAGTGTTTAAGAAGAATGTTTTTTTTTGTTTCATGTTTTATGTTCCTTGTTTCCAAGACACTAAACCTTAAAGATCCTCAGTTCCGTGTAATGGAATGAAAAGTTATGTTATAAAAAGACGGGATGCTATAGTTGGTATCAAAGGATGGTTTAGTTATTTGTGGAAATTAGGATATGAAAACTCTAGGAGGAACCCTATAGAAAAGTTTAATATAGGAAATCTTCCTGGTATTTTGGTGAGTATTGAGTAAGGGGTTGCCAAGCAAATACATCCCTGTCTGGATACGAGCAGGTAGAGGTGGCTCTGGCACAGATGTACATAGGGGTAAAACCAGAAAATACCGCTTTGAGCTAGACTCGAACGGGAACTGGTACACGATAACGGGCCTTGCTGCACTCTTGGTTACGACACTCCCGGGGGATATGCTTTGGTTAATTCATAAGCTTGGTATGAACCATTGTTAAAGGAACAAAGATAAAATAAAATAAAGGTTCACATAAGAATATATGATCATTCATAACCTAGATGGGAACCTAGGATTTCACAAGTTAGGGTATACCTTTCATATACATGTTATCCTTATATTCTTTCAGTTCCTTTTCATGATTATTAGCTAAGTACTTAAGCCCCTAATTATGCTTTCTCTTCTTAGTTAATGGTGGGAAATGGAAGAACATGTTCCGACAACCAATGTGATAGGAAATGCGACGATTTTCGTATTAATATGACAGGGATGATTAGGGGATTAAAATATGATTATTATTTTGGAAGACGTTCATTATTTTGGGAACCATATTTGATCGAGGTAAATAGATTACTACGGTATTTTCATTGAGGAGTAAGGTTGACTTATATTTTGAAGAATCGATGAATTTAAGGTGAACTTATAGTAATTTAGGTTACTTATGGGAATGACTAACCTATCTTGGGTAAAATATGTTTAGGTTAGCTACTTTTTTATAAGATGTTAGGAGTGGTTGATGTTGTATGGAGATAAACAATGAAGTTGTTTTGGAAGACTATATTATCAAATCCTTATTGTATTTGGGTTTCAATCTTAGTTTGGTTTGTTTTGAGGAATTTTAAGGACCGTTATTTATGGAATGGTCTATGATGAACTTTGGGTAGTACCATGGAACTTTGATGATTCAAAAGTAGTTTCCATTCCTATGGGATTCTTTCTTTTTGAAGAGTTGTTTTACCTTAACCTTTCTGTTTTTGGGATAATGTTTAAAGATAGAAGAAATAGATAGTTAATCTTTTGTAGATTGTGTGATTCTATAGAAGATGATTCTTGTGCTTTTATGAGACCAAGTGTTTTTGAAATTCTCATCATTTGGAGAAAAGATAAGTGTTGGTAGGGACTTGTTAAAGGATGAAACTCTACTTGAAGGTAGATATATTTTCTTATGTTTTTGTTCTATGTAGTAAATGAAATCCTCAAAATTATGAAAAGAAACGTAAAACAAAAATGTTGTTGGTTTACGTTTCCTACTAGGTAATCAAAGACCGTTTACACACATCATAAGTTTGGGATTTTCTCATGGTTAACTTTCTCCTAATCATGTTCTCTATCACTCTCCCTCAGAACTTGACCCTTTGTTTTTTCCTCCATGTCCATGTTTTCCTACATGGAACCCTAGTGTGGGTTAACTCGGGTGACCATTGTACTTCCCTTTATTTATTTTAAAGTAATAGTTTTACTGACTCCTTTTCCGATGTGGGACTTTCAATGAAATTTCAAAACCCAATTTTAAAATTGCGAGGACGCAATTTCTTAAGGGGGGAAGATTGTAACGACCCGAAATTTTTAAATAAATTTTGTTCCCTAATTTTATGTGTTATTTTTATACTCAACAAAAATGTTTTATTTGATAAACATGATGATAATTAAAATGAGATCAGTGGGTTTTGACTATTATATAACCATCGGTCAACATGACCGCTGTGAACAAAATGTTTTGATTATTGTCTCTAAATATAAGTAATCTTGGTTAATTATTATAGAAAGAAGATTCGATGGCCTCACCTAGTAGTCTTGGACCGATCGAAGCCCATCTAACAGAGCTTGGGAAGGAGGTAGCACCACTGGGCTTTTCTCTGGATCAAATCCAAGCCGAACTTCATCATGTGAAGCTGGAACGAAATCGCCTTCGTGAGAAGTTCAAACTGATAGAAATTACTACTCGGGCAATGTTGACTGAGCCGCCCCAAGCTTCTATCACCCTAGCACACCTTACTCTTAGGTCCTATGCTGGTATTATAAGGGGTTATGTAACGAGACCGTAACTACCTTGTGTAATCCTTGTTTTAAATAAAAATTGGGATTTCTTCTTATGATGAAGTTTATGAATTTTGAAATGACCGGATAAATATAGTATGCATATTTTTGATGAATTTTAGAAAAAGTATATTTTAAATATGTTTATGTAAACCCTAAATAATTAAAAATGTGTAATGATTTTCAAAAAATGGTCTTCTGCAATTATGTTCAGTACTAAATTTAGAGTCTAATAAGATCAACTTGATTTTTGATGAATAGTAAATTATGAATAGTGATTTTATGATTAGGATTAGTAATATGACCAGATGGATTAGTAATCTCACTTAAAGAAAGTTTTAAAAGAATCTAGGCACTTTGATTAAGTAATGTGATTCAATAAAATGGTTAAATAATGGTTTCATAAATTATTATTCAAGTATTAGTTTTTCCAGATGAATAGTGTTTTTTTAATTAAAAATTTAATTAAAAATAATTAGAAAATTATTTTTATAAAAATGACTTTATTTTTGAACTCAGAGCATCGATATTATGTTATGGTAATTTTTGGGGTTTTTTCTGAAAAAAATGAATTTTCGATGAATAGTGTTTTTATTTAAAAATTAAATTAAAAATATTTAGAAAATTATTTTTATAAAATGGATTTCATTTTTGAAATCAGAGCATTGATATTTGGTTAATGTGAAATTTTGGGATTTTTCTGAGAAAGTTGAATTTTCAGTGAATAGTAAAAATACAGTTTTAGGGTTTCGGTATGTTTAATGACATCATAACGGTGTCATGATGATGTCATGAGATCTTTTGAGGTTTGGCCGGCCAAGGGTGATGAATTATTGTTTTGGGGGCCCCATGTGGCCTAACTCCATGATAAATGACAAGGGAGAGCACATGGGTTTGAGAAAAGCACATGTGAGGTGTCCCTTGGCCATTAATGCCTTGTCCCCTCACTTTCCCTATAAATACCAAGCCCTCCTCTCATCCATTCGACTCCCCACTCATTCCCAACGAATTTCTAGTCTCATTACCTCCCAAGGAGTCCTCCCAAGGTGCCCCCAAGCCCTCAAGGTCCCAACCTTTGAGGTTTAAGAGTTACATTTTAAGGTAAGGGATCCGACCTCTCTCTTTCTTTTCAAGTAATCTCTTTTATGTCTTTTATTTTATACTCCATGTTCTTATGTTGGAGGATGTTATTTTATATTCATCCTACTGCATATTTCATGTTCATATGATGAGAGACCCCCCTTGCTCTCATCAATTCGTTTTAAGAATGTTTAAGTGGCGCCGTTAGGCTGCCGAATTTTTAAGGGATTCTTTCACCTTCCTCGTTTTCAAGTTCTATTTTCATTCAAGTCTTTCATGTTTCTTTGTATTATGTTGGGGAATGATCTCTAAATTTATCATACTGATCTTTTATGATCATATGATGAGAGACCCCATTTTATCTCTTCAATTCAATTTTTTTGAAGTTTTATGTGGCGCCATTAGGCTGCCGAATTTTTTAAGGGATTCTCTCACCCTTCTCTTTTTCAAAGTTCTACTTTCATGTCAAGTCTTTCAAGTTAATTTCTATTATGTTGGGGTATGATCTCTATATCTATCATACTGGACTCTTATGTTCATATGATGAGAGACCCCATTTGATCTCTTCAATTCAGTATTTTGATGTTTTAAGTGGCGCCGTTAGGCTGCTGAATTTTTAAGTGGTTCTTCACCCTTCTCGTTTTGAAGTTCTACTTTCATGTAAATTATTTCAAGTTCCTTTTTGTTATATTGGGGTATGATCTCTATATCTATCATACTGGACTCTTATTTTCACATAATGAGAGACCCCATTTGATCGCTTCAATTCAGTATTTTGAAGTTTTAAGTGGCGCTGTTAGGCTGCCGAATTTTTAAGTGGTTCTTCACCCTTCTCGTTTTGAAGTTCTACTTTCATGTGAATTATTTCAAGTTCCTTTTTGTTATATTGGGGTATGATCTCTATATCTATCATACTGGACTCTTTTTTTCACATAATGAGAGACCCCATTTGATCGCTTCAATTCAGTATTTTGAAGTTTTAAGTGGCGCTGTTAGGCTGCCGAATTTTTAAGTGGTTCTTCACCCTTCTCGTTTTGAAGATCTACTTTCATGTCAATTCTTTCAAGTTCATTTTTGTTATGTTGGGGAATTATCTCTATATCTATCATACTTAACTCTTATGTTCACATGATGAGAGACCCTATTTGATCTTTTCAAATCGTTTTTGTTGAAGTTTAAGTAACGCCGTTAGGCTGTCGAACTTTCATAAGAGAAATCTAATTTTTGTCTTCCTTCCATGTTTTTCTTTTCAAATGGTATGTCCTTGAAATTTCATTACCATGATCATGTATCCTTCTTATTCTGTCCATATACTGTTTTATGGGTCATTTATGAATGTTTGAATCATTTTCCCTCTCTTTTTAATGTCTTCTAAAACCTCATAACATAGCCGTTATGCTGCAGAATTTCCATCTCAAAATGTCTCTCTCTTTTTCTAAAGTTCTTTTATATTATTAAGTGAATACTCAAAGCTCTTTCTTCTAAAGGGGTATTCACATATATACCAAAATGTTCTATTTTAAGTTCTGGGATTTACATACATGAGACCCACCTTCCTTTTCTGTGGGTTTTAAAGTGACGTAAAGATCATGTCTTTAAAGCAGTTTTTAAAACGTTATGATTATGAAATGAAACCCATTTATTTTATGCTATGTGGGTTATTTATGAAATGTTTGATGATGATATATGTGGCTCACATTATAATAAAGGCAAATTTAAGGGTGCGCCCTGATAGCGCTCCAATGCATTGGGTAATGATGTAACCACTAGAGATTACAATTTTCACGATACCTTGGTGAATAACCTTGGTAATTTTCAAATGACACCTTGGGGATGGACCTTGGTGATATGTTCATGATTGTCTATGTTAAATGATGTAGCCACATATTCAAGTTATGAAAAAGTTTTATTTTTATTATGATATGCCTCAGGATTTCATTTTCATGCATTAAAGTTCTTTTCATGACTTTATTGATGTATCTCAAGTTCATATGTAAAATGTTTCACTTGTTTCCCTTGCTGGGCCTTCTGCTCACCCTTCCTTTTGATGTATGTCCCCAGGTTATGAGATGCAGTAATGAGCCTAGGGTGAACATGAGGAGAAGCCTTTCAAGTGTTTAAGAAGAATGTTTTTTTTTTGTTTCATGTTTTATGTTCCTTGTTTCCAAGACACTAAACCTTAAAGATCCTCAGTTCCGTGTAATGGAATGAAAAGTTATGTTATAAAAAGACGGGATGCTATAACCAATGATGTTTACAAAATATCTTTCAAAATATGATAGTGCATGCAAGTGATAAACAATGTAAATTAAATATAAACAGTTGATTAGGTCATTCCAGACTATGTTCTTTTTACTATATTACCATTTAGATCAGGTTCACAACATATGCACTTCATGATTTAATCTACCATTTTCAAATGTTCAGTGGATTATGCATGTTCAATATTATCAAACATATGGAAGTAAAATTCATGAACTATCTCACTCGACATCACGATATAACAACATCATAATCCTCACCATGATGCCATATTCTAGGTGGAATAAAACTGTTAGGGTAATAAAACTCTCTCCCTTTCCCAAACCCAATCATTTAGGGTTGGAGCATGATCATTAGTCCAACTCAAACCGTGTGGGTAAAACATCATATCTTTACCCCACAATAACAATCCATGTGCACATGCATATTTACCATTTACCAAAATCCACCATATCACAAAAATCGTAGACTACATCATTTTCAATATCTCAAAAATATCAATAAATGGGAAAATAAAAATTTTCCTCAATCCACTAACACATTCATCATTTATATTTCATAACACCTTTATCACTTACCTATCTAACGTTTTGTCTGGGGAATATCGGAACACCCCATGGGTGGCTGTAATCTCATTTTTCCATATTCCATGCATCACGCGTGAATCATGTGGAGTTCAATTAACCATTTAGTCACCCAATATATCCAAATAAATCAAAGACATAAAATAACACAATAATCAAAAATTAGGAACCTAGCAATACATGATCAAATCCACTTGAATCCCAAGGGATACAACTTGCATACCACCTACCTTCAATCTGTTGGCGAACATATTCTCAGATAAAATCTTAGATCCTCATTCACACAACCATTGATGACTCAACCAAAACCTCACTGAAAAACAAGGAATTGAGAGAATCCGAGTATGATAAGAGTGAGATACCAATCTAATCAATGAAAAATAAGCATGGTGGGTTTTACCCTTACTCAGATGATCAATCCACAATAGACGTCACTCCAAATGGCCCTATGATGTGGGAGATCCATCCATGGATTCTCTTGAGTGATTTGGTTCGATCATAGGGTTTCAAGAGATGTGGAGGAGAAAAATATAGTGTACTGTATAAAAATACTATAATGGAATTTTTGTAATATTTTAAAAGTTTCTTGTCCGCATAGTTTACCCACACAGTTTCCCAAATTGTGCCAAAATTGTGCAGATACTACTATCCAAAAATTTCCCCCATGATTGGTTTATCCGCGCAGTTCACCGAACCATGAGAAAACTATGCGAAGCCTAATGAATGAAAATTTTACTTCTACATGGCTTACCTGGATAGTCCACACAATTAGGACTAACTATGAACAGACAGTGCGACTTTTAAAGAAAACTCATTTTCTCCCATTTTCCTTTCCCAAACCCCTAGAACACCCGTGAGCCTTTTTAAATACATAGGAAACACTTATTTTTTCATAAAAGAGTTTTAAAAATGAAATATATAAAAAAATACACCTTACTAGATATTTGGGATCTTAAATCCTCCCCGCCTTATAATGGATTGACCTTGACTAGCTCTTTCTGAGAATAATTGAGTTCCCAAATAAAATAGATCGGTCCACTGGACCATCATATCTGATTCTCTCTCCCAACTCTTTTCTATATATGTTTCCATGTTTTCATAGAAAAGGATCCAAAGGCACAACCTTTTCCCACCAAACATTCTCATTATGATCAACAATACCAACCAAGTGCTCCCCAAAGGACACATCATCACCAAGCTCAATATCCTTGGAATTTATAACATGAGACAAATTGGGGTGATATGATCTGAGTTCATAAACATAAAAAAAACCATGAATCCCCTTATACATTTATAGATGTTCCCATCATTAATCCACTAGCTAGATCCAATACACAACCTCAAATGGCCCCACATACATATGTGCCATCATTCCTTGCTTCTAAATTCGACAGTGACCCAACCATCGAGACACCACAAAAAACACACTATCACCCAAAATGAACTCAAGAGATCTATGTCACCAATAATCATATGAAATATGCCTACCCTGGGATGTTTCCATATGTTTTTGAATCAATGACACCATAACTAACCAATCATACAAAAGGCTTGGTCCTAACTGCTCAATCTCTCAGGCCTCTAACTAACACAATGGTGATCTACACAACCTCCCATAAAGTGCCTTAAAAGGATCCATTTAAATTATACCATGGAAACTATTTTTGTAAGAAAACTCAATAGGCTAGTGTTCCTTTCCCACAAACCACTAAAATCCCAAACACATGCTCTCAACATGACTTCCAATACCTGAATTGTATGTCTGAATGCCCATTAGTATGTGGGTGGTAATCCATAGTAAAAAACCCTTGGGTACCATGTTCCTTCTATAGTTCCTTCAAGAAGCATGAGGTGAAACGTGAATCGCAATCCAAATCTATGGTTCACCCCACACCATGAAACCATACTATTTATTGAACATACAATTCCCCTAACCAGTCGACTGTATAGGACACCCGAGTATGCAAAGAAATGGTCCATATTGGATAGTCGATCTACCAAAACAATAATTTTATCATTCATACGAGGAATCATCATAAGAACCACTATGATCTAAATCATGGTTTCATTCCACTTCCACTATGGAGTAAGAAACAACTGAAATGACACACCTAGACACAAATATTCAGCCTTCACCTGCTAACAGGTAAGTCATCATGCCACAAAACTCCCATCTTCTTTCATCATTCCCGACCACCAAAACTACAAACAATGATCATGGTATATATTAGTCAATGTTGGATGAACTTTCCACTTTGACAAGCCGATCTCGGGAATTCACTCCTCCCGTACATCTGTTATCACCACAACACCACCTTGAACATAAGAAAATCCATAAGCACCAAAAGTCCTAGCAGAAGGTGGCTCCCATATTTTTAGGAATACCTTGATATCCAAACACTTTGGATCCACCAACTGGAACACTCTAAATCATCTCCAAATTGAAGATTCATTTTCAATAGATGCATGGGTAATCTGTTCATTCCCATCTTGTACCTCCAAATGCATATCTGCAAAAAATTCTATCATCACCCACTCTTAACCAAATTCCTAAACTACTTGATTTTGAGTCTTCCAGCTCATTACATTGGCAACACTATTCCCCTTCCATGGTGTGCACACCAACTCAAAATAAAAATACTACTACTACTCGACCCACCACCATTGTCTAAGATTCAAACCCCACATAGATAAGAAGTATTTGAGACTTTTATTGTTGGTGAACACTGTGAAAGGTTCTCCTAATATGTAATGCCTCCAACACATTAAAGCATGAACCACATCAGCTAGATTAAGGCGATGAGTGGTATAATTTATTTCTAGTGGCCTTAACTATCTTGAACCATATTCTACATCCTCGATCATTCAACATCAAAACTACCACGATTCCAATACCAATCACATTATAGAAAAAGGTATCCCACTTACCTAGTTTAGGGAAGGTCCAAATTTGTTCAGTATTCAACTGCTTCATCAAAGTTAAAATTCATTCTCACAAGCCATTGAACAATAAAAAATTACCCTCTTATTTTTTAGGACTCTTATTGGCACTTCCAAGTGAGTGAAATGTTGAATAAACCTTTTACAATTACCAGTCAAGCCCAAGAATCTCCAAATATAAGATATGTTCTTGAGATACTCCCAAGACACAAAAACATGCACATTTTCTGGATCCACCAACACACTAGATAGAGAAATGAAGTGTCCTAGAAAGTGCACCTCATCAATCTAGAATTGGAATTTTTTTTGATTGGAATAAATATTATGCTTTTGTAGTATACTCTAGACGATTTCATGGTGTTTTGAATTATCTTCATGATCTATAGAGTACACCATGATGTCATAAAAGAAGAAAACTACAATATGATCTAGATATGGGTAGAATATATGTCTCTTTACAGCCATGAACTCCTCTAGAGAATTAGTCAATCCAAACAGAATCACCAGAAATTCATATAATGCATACCTTCTTCATAAAGAGTCCAAGGGTATTTCAAAAGGTCTCACCCACAATTTATGGTACCCCAATATCCAATCAGTCTTAGAAAACACTGAGGTACATATGATCTAGTCACCCATGTGTTTGAATATAGGTAGAGCTTATCACTTCTTAACCATCATATGGTTCAACTTCCTATAATCGACACAGAGACTTAGTGATCCATCATGTTTCATAGAAAACAACACTGGAGATCAATATGGTGATGTACAAGGATGTATAAAACCCTTATACTACATTTTCTCTATCTAAAGCTTTCATTTGTGGAGTTCTATGGGAATTATTTGATATAATGAAATGGAAATATGATACGCTCCTAGAATCAATTCATTAATGAAGTCAGTATCCCTTTTCAGTGGTACCCTAGGGATGTCCTCAGGAAACACATTCTAAAACTGGTCCACAAAAAAATGGAAGAATGGATGTCATTTCTCCCCATCATCAAACAGAACACATGGAACATGGGGTGTAAGTTTCATAAAATACTAGCGTAGCACCCCTGTACAGCTAGAATGAGTATCTCACTAACCCCGAAGGACGTTACTGCTCCAATCGAGAGATGTGAATGTTACCCAATGTCGGTAATAGTTGATATGGGATTCATATAACACCAACCAATCCATCACCATGATTAGGTCAAAACCTGATATATATATAGGGAAAATAGACCCCAAAGAAAACTATACCCACCAACCTCTATAGAAATACCATTACACATACTGATTTCCTTAACACATACCCCTAGTAGAGTATCTAGAGACATTACCCCAACATGCATTATCCATGTTTATGCCGAAAACAATTACTAACTAAGAATAATTAATTGAATCTGTAGATCCTGTATCAAATAATACACACACAATCATGGTAGATACAATAATCATAGATCGATTTGTATAGATTCATGACTCACCACCTTCAACTATTTCCTGAAATACATGGACATGAACTTCCCCTTTACCTTGGGATCTAGCCTGAGTACGTTGAACTACATCGCACTAATATATTGGTAAGGGGGATATTTTCCCAGTGTTCCACATCTACTATCTCCACTAGTATGACCCTTGGTGCTCAAACTACCTTATTGATATGGTGTAACCGAACCCATTCCTACTATTAGCACTGGCCTTTGACGCCCATCATTCCATGGATGTGGTGGGTTCTAGTATAATCTCTTCACGTGTCCTAACTTTCCAAATGTTTGACAGTCAACCAATGGGAGGGGACACTGTTCACGCTGGTGGCTTGTCATCCCACACTAATAATAGATGACCTGGTCTCCATCATTAGAAGTTAACTGCCTCTTCTGACTTCTATGTGTGCTCCCAAATTATTGAAATATTCCAAAACGGAACTTCCTACTATTATAAGTCACACCACTTACTCGCCCTACAGGTGCCTAAAGTTCACTACCTGAATATCCCTTTAGGTAACCTTCCAATATAAGGGCTTTATCCACTACTTCAAAAAAACCTTTTCAATTGAAACATATTCACTATAGTCCTGATCTCATGCTCAACAGATCCTGGAACTGCTTAGTCACAGGTTTCTCATATCCCGTCAATGTCAAAAGGAATCTCCTCAAATTAGTGAAACAAATATAAAATTCCATTACTAACATTGTTGCAAGAGTCTACCTCATAAAATCTACATCCTTCTCCTCATTCAAATTTTTTGGGTATAATTGCTTAAGAAAATATCCTAAGAATCATTCCACATCATTCCTTTAACCTGATCCATTTGAGCCATGATGTCCCACCAAAGCATTGCTTGAACCCTAAACATATCTGTTGTTAACTTGAATCTCTTCTAAAAAGGATTCTATAAATAGAATTGAATAAATTGAATGTACTCTATCCAGAACTCTAGTTCTTCTGGCCCAGCCTATCATGTAATGGTCTGATGGTGTTGTATTTGAAACTGTATTTTTGGCTCAATCATATTTGTTGAATCCCATCATGGGTATAAATCCATCATATGCCTAAAATGATTTAATTTCACACAAATCTTGTATTCCATATTTTTGCAGATCCCCACATTCTCCTACTACAGTACTAGAGGGGAGATCATGGAAACGACCTCATGTTTCCCAACCAGCACACATATTTGATGTTTTGTTTTTCTAAAATTCCAAACATATTCTTTAGAATGAAACCATAATACTTTTATAAGATGAAAATAGGATTAAGTTGGATCATCACTTGCCACATCCAAACCAATTTGGATAAACTACCCCATAGAGTCCTCTAAGAACATGATCACAACCCTTGTCCATATCTCTTATGGCCATGTCTAACATGGTATCTAATTTACATGGTACCAAGCCTTATCTTTTACCTGATTCAAAATAGTTTCCCTATTCCAATTTATTCTTACAACATGATAATACACACTTTATTACTTGATATGAACCCTTTTTTAATGTCTAATTTACATTTTCACTTCATTTATTACCCATTCATACCATCCCATTTGGAATTATTTCATTATGTTTAGGATAATATATGCATCTTGACCTTTATATCCCACTCCCCCATCTCGTGTGAGTGCCTATCATGTTGCATGTCACTCTCGAGCATTGGTACCAAGAATGATGCATGAATACACAACCTCTTACTGTTCCATCCAAGGGAAAATTAACAAAAAACCATTCAATCAAATAGGAAGTGAATCACCCAATGCTTAAATATCATCAAATATACAACACACAATAAGAACAAAAATCCCCACCTATGTTGACAAGGGTTTACCCTGTACATGTGTTAGCTACTCCCAAGATAGATCTCTTTTCCAAAGCTCAAAAAATTCCCAACCACTTGTCTACCATTAAAAAGTAGTAAAAAATATTATATAACTCCTATGATACAACATTGTAATGTCCCCAAATCAGGAGCCACTAAATTGGTTCTGCGAACTGGGATGCCACTAGACCACGAGCACGGATCCTCGTACACAAGAAGTTTCCAACTAGTGATGAGGATCTAATATTATTTTTGGAGAGACAATATTTTCTCTACCATAGTATTACACATCAACAAATAGTTTAAATATTTTAAAAAATAGAACTATCACTAACAAGAATAAATAACCAATTCAAAATACAAGTTACGACCATATACAACATTAAATATGTTATTTCATGGTACGGTTTCAAGTGAACAAGACCCAAAATTAATGTAAATAATATAATTTCAAAATAGGCCTAGACACCTAGGATGGAACCTCCATCAAAATTTACCATGTCCAAGTCAACTCTATAGAATAGGGCTTTTTCATTTGTCCGGACTTGTAAGCGTAAAAACACTTTGGGTACCCAATGGCGGCCTCAGTAGGGTTTGAGTATAACTTCGTAGGCCACCACCAAAGATGTATAAAAAATATCTATAAAAATTACATAGTTCATGCTTGGGATAAAATAATGTAATGTAAAATAAATAGTTAAATAGGTCATTCTAGACTATGTTCATTAAAATATATTACCATTGAGTTTGGGTTCACTACATAGGCAGTTCATGTTTTAATTTACACATTTCATGTGTTAAATGGATTTGTAATGCTCAATATTATCCAAAATGTGGAATGAAAATTAAAGTCCTATCTCACAAGGAATCACATTATAACAACCTCATATTTTTTATCGTAAAGCCTCAGTCTGGATTAAATGCTTCCGTTACAGGAATAGAATTCCATTCCATTACCTAACTAGTCCATTTTGGGGTGGATATAGATCCTCGGTCCAACTTGACCTGTGGGAATAGAACCTCAACTCCATACCCCACACTATATGCAAATAAATCAATTGGAATGAATAATAGAATAACATAAAATTAATAACATAACCTTTCATGCATAAATCCACTTGAAACCCATGGGATACAACTTGTAGACCACCTACCCGGAATCTGTTGGTGAACACACTCTCAACCAATACCTTGGAACCTGATTCAATCAACCCTTAAATCCTCAACTTAATCCTCAATTAAAAAGAAGGGTTTGTGAGCTTTAGTATAAGAAAAGAGATAGATACCATCCCAAAAAAAGAAAAAGAAGCAAGGAGGAGTTAAGCCTTATCTAAATCTTCAATCTGAAACTGATGGTGCTCCAAATGGCCCTATGATGAAGGAGGTAGATCATTGGATTATCATGAGAGATTTTGTTTTCTCCAAGGGTTGTACGAGAGGTGGGGTAGGAAAATTAGGATTTGGGTATAAAATCAAAAAATTTGATTTTTGTAAAAAAAATTAAATTTTTCGGGCCCCACAGTTTACCAACACAGGTTTCCAAACCATGAAAAAATTGTGTGGATTCTACTGTGAAGAAATATCACCCTCACATGGTTTACCTTCACGGTTCACTAAACCAGGCACAAACAATGTGGATTCTATAGTTTGAAAATCGTTCTTCTAAAAAGTTTACATGGGTAGTCTGTGTGTATATGACAATCTGTGCATAGATTATGTGACTTTCCAAGAAAACGCTTTTCTCCCTTATTCATGTCACGAACCCTTATAACTCCCCCAAGACTTCTTAAAGAATTTAGAAACATTTATTTGGCTAAAATAGATTACTTAAACTGTAACTTTTGAAAATACATTCTTTAATAGAAATCCAGGATCTTACACCTGTAATGGTGGTTGATTATAAGGTAGTCTTCCTAGAAGATGCTCTAAAAGTACTTGCCCACCGATAGGTAGACTTATAGGTTGATATAAACCTTAGGAAGACACTGATATCTACATTAGTATATCGGATGTCTCCCATAGAACATCATGAGCTGATAGTGATTTTAGAGGAAATATAGTGGAAGGACATCATGATGCCTAGTTCTTAAACATAGGTCGCCCTAGGTGTACTTCACAGTTCTCCGACACATCATCTCATAGAATGGGGTTGTAATTGATTTGGTGAATTTTATGGATGAGTTCGATGAACAAACCCCTATTGTCGTTTCTAGTGGAGGGTGTCAACTATGTAATGTTCTTTGACACATCAAGAATGTGGATTGGTTGTGTAATGATGCATAAGAAAGAAGTGATTACATATGGTTTCTGACAGTTAAAATTACACAAGCTGAACTACATGACCCATGATCTTGAGTTTGTAGCATTAGTCTTTTCATTGAAGATGTGATGACAATATCTTATAGGGAAAGCGGTGTATCACCTACATAAACCATAGGTGACTCATATATATCATCTCCCTGAAATATTTTAACTTGATATAGTTATGATTTCAAGTGTTACTCAATTACAATGACATGTAGGTTGTCTATACTATTGGGGAGGGGAACATGGAATTATATGCTTTCATCAGAGGATTTATCTTGAAGTTGTTGAATTATGCATTGAAATAGTTAGAATCATTGTAGATATCCATTGTAGATGGAAATAGATAATCTAACCTCTAGGAATTGATGTCACCCATCAAATCTTATGTCGAGTGAGGGAAGCACAAGATAGGGATACCGACTGTGAGGATCTACGTTCTCAAATGTCCTCATGGAATTAACTTAATTGATATTAAAATGGTGGATATTATTTTGTTATTTTTATAGAATTCATGTTGATACCCATGTAATTAAGAGTGGAGGTTCTTAGGGTGTTCCATTAATCCACTTTAGTGGTACATGCACATGTGGAAATGATGTACCAAGAACTCTGACGGTGGTTTTGTGGCCATGGATGATGAAGGATGTTGTTGTGTTTGTGTCTCAATTCCTCAATGGTAAAAAACATAAGGATGATAATTAGGTTCCTGTGGCTTTGAATCAACCCATTGAGCTTCTATAATTGATGTGGGATGAGATAATAATGTTATTTGAAATGATTTTTGCATGTTTTCCCAGGGAGAACGATACTATCTAGGTAATCATTGACTGAATCACCATGTCAGACCACATCATACCTATTCATAAGAAGAGTTTTATAGAGAGATTAGAACACCTCTATAGGAAATAGAATGTTTGGATTCATTGATTTCTATCGATGAATTTTTTTATATCATGATAATTACATCACATCAAGGTTTTGGAAGAGATTAGAAGAGGTTTTTAGGACAAAGTTATGTATGAGAACATATATGACTTCACCGTTGGTATGGAACCATTTGTGGCTTGTTATGGGAAACCAATAAAGTCACCACATTTTTGGACTAACCCAAGAGAATTGATGTTCATGGGCCCATTTTTAGTGAATGAGAATGCATAAAAATTTCATCTCATCATTGAGAAGATGAATACTACACCGAGCCATTATAAGTCTAATGCATATGGGTTGTGGAGGCCTTTGGAGTTTGACGAGGAAGACTTTGTGTTTTTTTCAAGTCACTCCTTGAATCGAGATATGGATATTTAACTAGAAAGGAAAGATATATCTATGGTTCATCAACTATTAATTTCATATTACTACAGTGAGTTAGTGATGTGGCATACTGCTTGGCTCTAACCCCATAGTTGTACCATGTTCATGAAATTGTCCATGTATCTCTACATAGTAGATACGTTCATTAAACATCACATTTCATTGACCAGGGATAATTTTATTAATAAACAAGTATAGATAAAGGAATTAAGGAATGTGGTACTTCGTCGGTTGTTGATTCCCCAAGTGTATGCTTCGTTGTAGCATTGGAATCTTCAAAGGAGCACATGGTAGCAGGAGGCTAGTATTCATCCTATGTAACCTCAATTGTATGTGTAAAAATTTTCTGGATTTTAGGGGCATAAATCCCAATGGTGGGGAGAATGTAATGACTTGGATTTTACCTAATTTATTTTTATAAATTATTTGGGAAAATTCCCAAGACTATGCGTAGAGACATCGTGTGATTCCACAACCCAGTGTTTCCAGAATGATTCTCTGAAAAATGATATGTTTTAAATGGCCTAAATATATGATGTTTCATAAAAAATGAAATTAATTTTATGCACTTTTCTGTATTAAAAATATAAGGGAACTATTTAACTAACAATAGTGGCCTTACCCTATGTGCAACCGATCATTTGTTAGCGTGGGCCATCTATAGATGATGCCATTGAGGACATACACATAAATAAAGTAATTAAATATAATTCATTTATTTTAAAATACTAATAACACATAAAATGAAAAATGAAAAGTAAATATTTAACCACTGTTGATTTTTTATGGGGTGTTTTTATTATGTGAGGCATGACATCGGCTGATACAGGTTAGTTGTCAAAGATATATTTTAGAGATAAAAGTCATAGAATTATTTTAATAAAAATATTTTATCACTGAACTAATGTTTTATTATTTAATATAAATTTTCATATAATTCAGGTTTATCACTATAAGCTAGGAATTCCCCTGAGGAAAGAAGACAAAGCTCACTCGATGAAAGGTGGTGAATCTTGGATCTATGATCAATGACGAACCTCATATTTGAAGGATCTTCAGCCACGAGAATGACACAATGGATGTTATTCATATGAAATCAGATCAAATATATGACGGGTGTTTTTTAATTTAGTTCATTTCCCAATTCATGACTTCCATTATGAACATGGAACAATCCACAAATAGATTTGTCTTCTGATCGATTGATGTTGTGAGATGGGATTTACCTCTGTGAGGTTTTTATTGGACAATGATGTTATGAATAATTTTTTGGAATTTTATTTTCATTATAATAGAAATGAACCACATTCAACACTAATATCAACAATGGATAATTCCTCATGGAGGATTTATGATCCCCCCCAATTCAACATGTATCATGTTTACTCTACATTTGAACCATGAATCAACATGTTGTGATCGATAAATTATTGTGAACTTGCTCATTTTTTAAATGATATGATATCGCATATCTGAAATCTAAATAGAATGATGGAGGCTTGATGATGACAAAGACTGATGGATATAAGCAAGTTGGTAGATATATCTATTTCTGTGGTTTTCCTTTAGGATGAATCGTAATGTTGATTTGAGCCTCGACCAATGAAGAACATGATCCAAGGATTACATGCGTGCTTTTTTTTCAAAATATAGAGCAGCAGAGTAAAATTGGTAGCCATAGAAGGGGCCATTGAGGCCAGTGGTGGACTGTGGCGGACCACTACGGACCGCCAGTGACATCCGATGGAGGAGGAATGTGGCCTGGAAGAGCTGTGTGGGATTCTACAGCCAAAGCCTTTCCATGGTAAATGATTGAGGAAGATGTGATGGGACCCATAGTCAAAGATAGGGTCTGCATGGAACCTATTGTGGTATCAGGCCTTAGGAGAGCTGGGATGTGTTGGTCATCATCATTGAACACGGTGTAAATACCTTAATGAGGCAAAGCCACATGGTCCAATGTACCACATGTGGTGTATCCAAACTGACCTGAAACGCGTGCTGAGAAAGATGATATGGGGTGGTCTCGTGGAATTGGATTCCTTATGTCGAGTCAGCAGTTTATAGATATCATGGAGGGTTTTTAATTTGACCAAAAGAGTTTTGGAGCATTCTATATATCTATTGGTTCAATGCTAGATCATTTTTCCATCATAAAAGAATTACCGTACATGTTAATCGAGTACCCGTTTTAATTACATATGAGGATTCGAAGGTGTATCAAATTATAGTTATAGAGGATGACCCCTTACTCTAAAGTGAGTAGTCTTGGCCCAACTTTGTAGTTGAATCAATGAGTTGGATCATGTATTTCACCGATAGTCTTGGTCAAACCTCACTTCTCTTTATGGTACCTTAGGTTGGTTTTTTCAAGAAAGTGTGACCAATAGTTACACAAGCATGTATCCACTATCTAGGATGATTTTTATTGTTGTTCCATGACCCCCCTACTATGCCCTAGGCACTGACCCACTATTTTTGCATCAAGATCAGATTCTTTATGTTCTACATGACTAGACCTAAAGAGCGTGATTTAGGCAGATTTTAGTGGTTAATGTATGGTTGTGATGTATTGAGTCATTGGTATTAGTGAGACTGGATTTATTAGATAATATACATAAATTATCGAGATCCTAGTTTTCTCTTTGGTACTTCTGGTAGAATTTTTCTTTAATCTACTTTAAGATTGTTTGAGGAATGAGATCTCTCAGGACGTGCATGATATGAGCAGAATTGTGTAGTAGGATTTGGATGTGACTTTTTTGGTTGGAGTCATTTATGAGTATACATGGTTGTTATTTTTATATGTTATATAGACATATAACTATGATGAGCTTATTATATCTTCTTAGTGGTGTTTTACCATTATGTTATTTTTGTGTGGTGACTTCATCATTGTATTTCCTCTTTTGTATTCATATTTTTATTTCATGGTGTCCTAATGAGTATTGTTTTACTCACCCCTTCATGAGATTTACCCAAAAGTGTCATGTCTAATGTAAAAGATTAATGATTATATAGAGTTATAGATAGACCAGGACCAGGTGGTTCTTAGAGTGATTTGATATATGTGAGGTTCTCCTATGACTTAAGGAATTTTTCCTACATCTACATTCTAGGTCAGGTTTTCTATGGATTTGTTTTTGGAACCAGTGCATTTACATCAGTGTGCTTGTATTATGGCCCCATTTTAATTTATGGCGCTTCACAATCATGTCATACTCTTTGGATGGTATCTTATAGTATGAAATAATTTTCATCTTTGTTTTTTTAAATTTCAACATTTTGGGATTGGAGATGTGTGGATGTGTACATGTACATAGTAAATACTACCATTTATTGAATATTCATAATCAGTTCTAGTCTCTAGACCTTGGCCAATTGTTGGTGGTTTTTTGGTAATCATGAAATAAGACCATCTCGTACAGGACATGACTTGGAATTATTTGATCATCTTTCATTCCATCCATATCATTCATAGCTTGTTTGATAAATATAATATATTTTAGTTAATCACAATTATTTATTTATTTATACTTTTTTCATATCATCTATTATATGTATACCATTACTGAGCATCATAGATCATCCCATTATTATGGTTTATTTCCCCACGATAATAATATGTGTTTTATGACAATATGCATAGTTATTTTAAGAGATTGATGACATTCTCAAAATATTTTCTTTGTTTTATTTTACATTTTATGTTGTAGTATATATTTAATTTATATAATATTGAATCCAAAATTAATGAAATGATTGGACATTTATAATTAGAGCCTTGTATCTATTATAATGTAAAATTAATTATTTTCCATCACTAGGACACTCTGGTAGGGGAATCACAATAATAATATGGTTTGACATGTTTGTGAATCTAATTGGTCAAATATTGATAACTTTGTAGGATTTAATATTATTATTAATAAAACAATATGCATAGACATGATTTTGAATAACACTATTTATATTCTTAAATTATTTATATTCAATTTATAGATACACTTATTTGAATATGAATGAAAATAATTATTTTTACAAAAGATAACAAGATTATTATTTCTTATTATTATGATTCAATAAGCCTATTATATGAGTCATTAATGATGAATATTGGTTCAATATATATATATATATATATATATATATATCATTTATATACAATTGAATTGTTATTAAACATTTTTATCACTGTTTTTTTGTATGTGGAACTGTAATATTGGGAATATGTATCTGAATATGTTATAATTTAATATTTAACATCAAATTTATTAATGATTCCTCATGGATTATTACCCATATTATGTAGTGTACCTCAAACATTATATTGTTTTTTGTTACCTGGGATATTAAGAATGTATTTATGAATGATATTTCTAAGAATTGTGATAGTTTTGACTAAATAATAGTGAGATGATATAGTTCTAATGTGAACCTATAGTTTACATATCCATATTTCTAAACCCAACAATAGTTTATGGATATAGAATATATCATAATGTATGGTAATGAATAATCATATATTATAATGTAATATTTATGTATGACATGTATGGGTTATTATTTTCAGTGTCTGTGTAGTGTAATGTTTATATTTATAGACTACAATTGGATAAATTTAGTAAATAATCTAGGGACACATCCATGTATCTTATAATAATATATTGTTATTTTAAGATAAAGGCTATGTGGTTTTCCAATAAATACATCCAAATTTGGACTATACATTTGGGTTTGGTTTTAGAAAACTTACATGTAAGGTTAATAAACCCAAAAATACTTGTTAGAGTATATCAAATTAACCATTCGGGTTCACAAATAATTTACCCTTAATTTGCACCTTGTTTGGAACACCTCTTGGATATTGGTGGGTAAATTCATATTTTCATTAGAACCATTATAATGTAGTAGAATATATGATGACTATAAGGATACTAGGATACTCATATGGTGTAATATTTTGAATAAAGGTGTCAATACTTCTACCTAATGTGAATTATTTTTATTAATATCTCAATATGATTATTGTTTCTCACACTATGATTTTATTTTATATCATTGGTAGAAATTAAGAGAAATTTTGAGGATACAGAATGTGACAACAAATGGAATGATTTTCCACATTAGTATTTGTGTGAAATAAAAGAAGAAATTAGAAATAATGTGATTATTCGTAATAATTTACCGCATTATATAATTAACAACCACTATAAGGGTTAATTTCCAAACATTTATAATATGTAGAGAATTGAATTTATTGATATTTTGGTGGAAATATTTTTAGAGGAAATAAATATAGATTCATTTTAAATACAAAATGTGAGAATAAAAACCCAGGATTATTTTTTAATTCATGGGGAAGATTATTTATTAATGTAAATGAATGGTATAGAATAATATGTTTTAATAGAAATATATGTATTTTGTGTGAGAATCACTGGTATTATATGACTTGATCCCCTTATCCAATTGTTATCTCCTATATTAAAAATGATTTAATCTCTATTTACCTTTTATGAGGTTGGTTTTATGTGTTTATGTACATTTATTTTAGAATTATATAACATATGTGTTATATAAATGATATTACATTAATTAGAATAATGAAAAATCTAAAAATTAATCCATTGTTTTTTACATTAATGATTTCAATGAATATGTTGAATGGAAATAAATAATAGGATACATCATTTGTTGGTAATAATATATTAATCTAGACCATAATAATATGGGAATGGTTAACCTTGTTGTGTGCCTGATGTTGTGGTAATACTATTTATTTTGTTTATATAGACAATTTATATTTATAATGAAAATTGAATAATATTGATGGCCTTGTAAATTTATTATATATAAGTTTGAAATTTTATTTATTATATTTTTTAAGTTATTTAATGAATTATCATTTATATGGAATATATTTGATAGAGTCTATTTCATGAAGAATATTGTTTTTCAATTATTTTTTATATTAATTCAAGTTATTATCTTGTTTATGGATAATATATGATAAAGGTATTAACATTTTGTAAATGTGAAAGTGTGATATTAATAATATAGTCCGTTAATAGAAGATAATGTTGATCATAGAATATAATATGTGAAAAAATATTCTTTTTTACGGATATTAATCATGTTATGTATTTTTTTGGATTAACATAGTATATCAATTTATGCAATTGATTACACTGAAATTCATGTTTTCTGTATCAATATTGGTTATCTTTTACAACTATTTTGGTTTTTTTAAATACCAAGAGGTAAAATGAATAAATTTTTCATTTAAAAAAAGATATTATTATCCATTAATTATTACTTTTAGTGATTCTATAATTTTATAAATATTTTTAATATTCATTTATTAGAGTAAGAAACAATGTATAAATTGATCAGAGAACAACTACATGATGAATTTATACTTAATAAATGTAAAAAATTATAGTAAATATATTTTATTATGTTCTCTATATTGATAGTAATTTAATAACTCTATATTAATAAAAGATCCTGGAAATAAAAAATTTACCCTCTTAACGTCACTTTTTATGGATTAACATTATTTTCACACCTTAGTAATTTATATTTTTGGGGTCATTAAATTTATCAAGAACTTTTTATCTATCACGAGGACACTCGACTACTTATTTTAGACTCAATACCATAAAATAATGGTTTCAGGGAATAATAAAGTTACACTCCTAATATATATTATCTTTTATTTTCCCTAAACATGATGACTCAGCTCACCAGGTATACTCTTTTAACTGTGAAATATGTTTATTTCATAATTTATTTATTCATGACACAAAATAGTGAGGACCCTATAGTAGGATCTAGAATTTGATTTGATTCTTTATGAGGAATCCCCATGGGGAGACAATCATGAAGTAGTTTCTTTACAAGATGGTCAACGTGTTTCACATTCTCCTATTGATCAGTTAATAGATCCAATTCCAAAGGTTCAAGTGGATGCATCTTTCTATAATAATTCATGCATGGATAATTTTTTATCAAAAGATGGTAAGATGGTATTGAGAACATATCATAGTTATCCTAGGAAGAGATCACATAGGATGTAGGGTCAATAAGAAATACCAATAAAGGTTCATGTTGTACGACGCATAACAGGATGTTTCGTTGAAAGATCAAGGTACAAGCCAGAACCCCATGGAAGGGGTTTCTCTATGATTTTCATGTTAAGGGATATAACTAATGAGATTTTACAACTATTTAGGAATTTTAAATATTCTCAAGAAAATGGAAATAAATGTCATGTACTATCTCACTAGGAGTAACAATATAACAACCTCATAATCCTCACATCTAATCCTAAATATTGGTGGTATGAAACAATTAGGGGAATATAATTTTGTCCCATTCCCAAAACCAAGAATTTAGGGGTGGATCTTGATCCATACAATCATGTGATGAAAAATTATCCATGAAACTTAGTTTAGTGTTTTTTGAGTCCTCACATTCATGTTGTAATGCCCCCGACCTAAATTAGTTCCCCAAGTCAGTACACCACATGACCTCATGTGAGCCACCCCATAGGCCAAAGGATTCCAACTAGTGGGGAGGGTCTAATAGGATAAATGTGGATAAAATAACTTATATACCACAGTAATCCACTTCATAAAATAGGTTAAATAGAAAAAAAGAAAACAGTCAATAACATTCATTAATAATAAATTCTAAAAACTAGGTACAACCATATTCAGTAGTAAATTTGTCATGCCATTCTACAATGTCAAGTGAACAAAAACCCAAAAAATGTAAATATAATAATCCCCAAATAGGGTCAGACACAAAGTATGGAACATCAAACAACTTGTCACATGCCTTATTAGACTCCCTAGAATAGGGACCATGTCCCCTTTCCTAGTCAACATGTCTTACTCTACTCCCTAGCATAGGGGCCAGGCCCCTGTCCGGACCTGCAAGCATGAAATCAGCTCTGATAGCCAATGGATGACCGATCCAGGTGTGAGTATAACTCAGTAGGACAACACCAATGATGTCTACAAAATATATCATAGAAGAAGATTGTGCATGAATGTGATAAATAATGGAATTTAAATATATAGAGTTCAATATGTCATTCAAAACTATGTTCTATTAACTGTATTACCACTGTGTTCTGGTTCACTACATAGGTACTTCATGATTTAATATACCTTTTTCATTTTATCAATGGATTAGACATGTTCAATATTCTCAAACATATGGAGATAAATGTAATGTACTATATCACTAGTAATCACATTATAACAACCTCATAATCCTCACCTCTAATCCTTAATCATGGTGGAATGAAACTATTAGGGGAATATAAATCTATCCCTTTCCCAAACCCATGATTTTAGGGGTGGATCTTGGTACTTTTCCAACTCGACCCATGGGCATAACACCTCATGTCGATTCCCCACACTAAATAGCCATGTGCACATGCATAATTACCATTTACCACAATCAACCATATCACAAAAATCATAGAAGACATAATTTAAAACATCACATCAATATCTATAAAAGGGAAATTAAAAATTTTCCTAAATCCACTAACACATTCCACAGTTATACTGCATAACCATTTATCCCGATTTCTTATTTACCATGCCTATCTCGCAAATCATATTTATGTATAAAGATAATCACCATGCAATTCCCATTAATCCAGTTAACCCTTTTTCATGCCAACCAATCATCTTCTAACCTCATTATCCAACCTAAGTGTATTATTAAAACCCCATGTGCACATCCTTCATTCATATTAACATATTCATCATGGTCTCTGTACTATCACACAAAGGCCTACACTTACATTGACAACTCTATGTCCAAGGAATATCGAAACACCCCATGGATGACCCTAATCTCATTTTTCCACCACCATGAATCCCACATGAATCATGGGGAGTTCAATTAAACATTTAGATGCCCAATATATCCAAATAAATAAAATGGAACAAAGAACACAATAATGGAAATATAAGAACTTAACCATACAAGCACAAATCCACTTGAATCACAAGGGATACACCATGTATAACACATACCTTTAATCAATTAGCGAACACACTCTCAACCTAATCCATAGATCCCAATTTACTCAAACATTAATTCCTCAAACAATAACTCACTTAAAAATAACTTATTGAGAGCTTCATAATAATATAATAGTTAGATACCAACCTAGATCAAGAAAAAGAAGAACGGAGGGGTTTAGCCTTCCCCAGATGTTCAATCCACAACCCGTGTCACTCCAAAAGGACCTAAGATGAGGGAGATCCATCCATGGAATCTCTTGAGTGCTTTGGTTCGTTCCTAGGGTTGTATGAGATGTGGAGGAGATAAATACAGATTAGTTATTAAAAATATATTAACGGAATTGTTGAATGTTTTAAAAAGTTTCTAGGCCGCATAGTATACCTGCACAGTTTTCCAAACTATTCCCAAACTGTGAATATGATAGTATCCTAAAATATCCCCCATGTATGGTTTACCCCCATTGTTCACCAAACCTTGAAAAAACCATGTAGAGGATAATGTAAAATAATTATTCTTATACATGGTTTACCTTGATAGTCCACATGGTTAGGACTAATAGTACGCAGACTGTGCGACTTCACAAGAAAACTCATTTTCTCATATTTTCCAATCCCATAACTAGGGAACACCGGTGAGCCTTCTTACAGACTTGAGAAACACTTATTTTTCCAAAAGAAAGTTCTAAAATTGAAATATAGGAAAAAAATACCTTAATTGAAATTCAGGATCTTACAACCTCCCAACATTATAACGGCTCGTCCCTAAGCTGCTCTTCCTGAGAATCATTGAGTTCCAAAAGAAAAGTGATCGGGCTACTACTCCATCTTATCGGATTCTATCTCCCAATTTTTTTCCTAGATATTTCCATATATCCAATGAAAATTAAACAAAGGCAGGACATTTTCCCGCAAAGAATTCCCACTATGATCCACAATACAAACCAAGTGCTCCTCAAGCACACATCATCCACAAGCTCGACATACTCGACATTTATAACATGAGACATATTAGGGTTATACTATCCGAGTTTAGAAACATGTAAAACATCATGAATACCACTATAAAATTGTGTAAGAGTCCATCGTTAATCGACATGCCAGATCATTTATACAACCTTAAATGGCCCAACATACCTAGGAACCAATATGACCGACTTCTGAATTCGACAATGACCCAACCATCGAGACAACTGAAGAATCACACAATTACCGACCATGACCTCAAGAGGTCTATGACACTGATCTTCATATGACTTATGCCTACTCTAGGCCATTTCCATATTTTTTGGAATCAAACAATCATTATCTAACATATCATACAGAAGACGCAATCCTAGAATCTTAGACTCTCTGGCCTCTAACTAACACAACAGTGATCTACACAACCCCCCATAAGGTGCCTCAAAGGATCCATTTAAACTATACCATGGAAGCTATTATTGTATTAAAACTCAATAAGAAATAATCCATTTTCCCACAAACAATTGAAATCCAGAACATATGATATAAACATGTCTTCTAATACATGAATTGTACTCTTTGAATTCCCATTTGTATGTGGGTGGTAAGACATACTTAAAAGAACTTGGGAACCATGTTTCATATATAGTCACTTCAAGAAGCACGAGGTGAAATGTGGATCATGATCCATTGTTATGGTTCTCCGCACACCATGCAACCATACTATTTCTTGAATATACAATTTACCAAACTAGTCGACTGTATTGGACACTAGATTTGGAACAAAATGGATCATGTTGGTTAGCTGATTTGCCACCACACAATTTTCATCATTCATATGAGGAATCATTAGAAGCACCACTACGATGTAAATGATAACATCATTCAACTTCCACTCGGGAATAGTAATCAACTGCAATTACCCACCTAGATGCAAATTTTCATCCTTTACCTGCTGATAAGAAAGGAATCATTCCACAAAACTCCCAACTTCTTTACACATCCTCGGCCACCAAAGAAGCAAACAAAGATCACGGTACATCTATGAAAATGCCAGATGCACTCCCACATTGATATGTGGAACTCATGCATCAACTACTCCCTTACATATGTTAGAACCACCACACCATCATGAACAGAAGAAACTCCATCAACACTGAATGTCCAACCAGAAGGTGGACCACAACCTTTAAGACATACAATCATATTAAAACACTTTTTAGCCACCAACTAACACACTATAACCCATATCTAATGTGGATATTCATTTTCTATAGATGCATGGGTAATCTGTTTGTTCCCAAATTGTACCTCCAAATGCATGTATGCAATCAATTCCATCATCACCCACTTTGGATTGGATTCCTAAAAAACATGAGTTTGAGTCTTCCATCTCAATACATCAGAAACACTATTCTCTTTCCATGGTGTGAACACCAACTAAAAATCAAAATAATGCTGCTAGTAAACCCACCGTCATTGTCAAAGATTCAAATATCATATAGAGAAGATGTATTAGAGACTTTAATGGTCGGTGAACACCATGAAAGGTTCCACCATATTTAATGCCTCCAACACATTAAGGCATGAACAACATCAGCTGGGTCAAGCTGATGAGTTGTATAATTCATTTCATGTGGACATAACTATCTTGATCCATAAGCTACAACCCAATCATTCTATATCAAAACTACCCCAATTCAAATACCAAACACATTATAAAAAAAATGAATACCTCTTACCTAGTTTGGGGACGATCAAAATCGATGCAGTAGTCAACTTCTTATTTAGCTAGTGAAAACCTTTCTCACAATCCTTCAAACAATCAAAAATTACCACTTATTTTATATTCCTATGAGCGGAACTACCAAGTTAGTGAAATGTCGAATAAACCTTCTATAATTTACATAATACCTAAAAAACTCCAAATATCAGAGGGATTTATCAGAAAATACCAATATACCACAACCTACACTTTTTCGATATCCACCAACACACCTGACATAGAAATGATGTGTCCCATAAAGGGCACCTCCTCAATCAAAAACTGACATTTTGATAGATTGTCATAAATACTATGATTTCGTAGTGTACTCAATATGATTTTATGATGTTTTTAATGATCATTATGAGTTCTAGAGAACACCAAGATGTCAAGAAAGAAGAAAACTACAATATAATCTAGATATTGGTGGAATGTGTGGTTCTTCAAGGCCAGGAACACCCCTAGTGCATTGGTCAATCCAAACGACATCAACAAAAATTAATATAATGCGTACCTTCTTCATAAAGAGGTCTAGGGTATTTAAAAAGATCTCACCCTAAATTAATTATACCCCAATCTCCAATCGATCTTAGAAAACACTGAGGAACCTATGAGTTGGTTACAGATATAATCGATTCAAGGAAGAGTGTATCGGTTCTTAACCTTCATGTGGTTCAACTTCCTTTAATCGACACATAACCTTATTTTCCCTTCATACTTCTTTGAAAACAAAAATTGAGACCTCATTTGTGATTTACTAAGATTTATAAACCCCATATACTTCATTTCCACTAACTGAATCTTCAGTTCTTGGAGCACTACTGGTGTTATTTGATAGTGTGGAATGAAAACTAGCCCTGATCCTAGAAAACATTTGATCGTGTACATTACATCACATTCAGGGGGTAACCTGAAGATGTCCTTAGAAAACACATCCTGAAATGGTCCACTAGAAATGGGAAGAATGTAAGTCATTTATCCCCATAATCAAACATAACACATGCCACTTTGCGAGTGAGTTTCTATAACTGGTGGCATAGAGGACCTGTGTGGACTGCTCGAGTATCCCACTATCCCTGATGGACATTAGTTCTCCCATCGAGAGATGGGAACATTACCCAATGTCGGTAATAGTCGATATGGGATTCAAATAATGCCAACCAATACATCCCGAATATTAGTTAAAAACTTTATATTTATAGGGAAAACAAATCCCACAGAAATATATACCCACCAACCACTAGAGCACAACCATTACATATACTGATGTCCTCAACACACACCCCTAGAAGTGTATCATGAGACATCACCCCCACATGAATTATCCACGATTACGCCCAAAAACCTTACTAATTAAGCTGAAATAATGCAAATCGTAGAACATGTATCAGATAATCCACTAGAATTCATTGAAGCTATATGAATAATAACTTGAATAGTAGATATCCATGCCTCACCAACTTCAAGTGTTCCGTGAATTGCATGGAGATGACCATGCCCTTTATCCATGGCTCCAGCTTGAGTACCCTACCCTAAAATACACTACTCTATTGATAGGGGCGATGTTTCCCCAGTGTTCCACGTTTACCGCCTCCACCAGTATGACCCTTGGATCTCCAAAAACCATTTTAAACGGCGTAACCAGACCCTTGCCTATAATTGGAACTAGACTCTGACCTTCATCATTCCTTGGATGTCACGAATTCTTGCATAATCTATGCCTATGGCCTAACATTCCGAATACTTGATTATCAACCAGTGGGCATGGACACAGGTCATGCTTGTGCCTTGTTATGCCACACTGACAATAGATGACCTGGTCACCATCTATAGAAATTGACCACCTCTTATGACAACTATGTGTCCTCCCAACTAGCTAAAAATTCCAATACAACACTACCAACTATCAAAAAAGACACCGCATTCTCACCCAACAGGTTCCAGATGTTCACTACCTGAAGCTCCCTCCAGGTTCCCTTTTACAATAATGGTGTGATCCACCACATAAAGAAAATATAATTAAAAATAATTACCTGAGACCTGGTATCTTGCTTAACATGTCCTAGAATCACTTCTCCACATGTGCATTATCTCTCATCGATGTCGGAATAAAGTGCCTCAAATTAGTGAAATGACTAGCATATTCTATTACCAACATTATGGCTTGAGTCAAACTCAAAAAATCTGCATCCTTCTCCTCCCTCGAGGTTTCTGGGTAGAATTGATCAAAAAAAGTCTATTGAGAATCTTTCCACATCATTCCTTCATCCTGCTCCATATGAGCCATGATGTCTCACCAATGCTTTCCTTGAAACCTCAGTATATAGGAAGATCACTTGACTCTCTTATCAAGTGGATTCTCTAGATGGTAAATAATAAAAAGAATGGACTTTATCCAAAACTCTAGTACTTCTAGAACAACCTCTTTAGAAATGGTCAGAGGGAGGTGCAACTGAAACTCTATGGTTGCCTCAAACATACTTGATGCAACCCATCCTGGGTCTCAATTCATCATATGCCTAAAATGATTGAATTTAACACTGATATTATATTTATTATATTCATGGATCCCCACATTCTCCTACTACACTACTAGAGGGGAGTTCATGGAAATGTCCTCATGTTTCCCAATTGGCATGCAGTTTTGATGTGACATTTTTCTACAATGCCATACTTGTTCTTTAGAATGCAACCATAACCCTTTTATGAGAAGAAAATAAATAAAATTTGGATCTTCACATGTCACTTCAGAAACAAATTGGATAAAATACCCCAATGACTCCACTAAGAACCAGATCTAAACCCTTTTCCATATTTCTTAAGGCTATGTCTAACACAATATCTAATTTACATGGTCACAAGCATTATCTTTTATTCGATTCAGAACAGTTTCACTATTCCAATTTTTTTTTAAACATGTTAATCCACATTTTTTTCTATTTATGAACGATTTTATTATTACTACTTAACATTTTCACATCCATTATTACCCATTTGTACCACCCCATTAGGCACAATTTCATTACATTTAGGATAACATATGCATCCTGACCATTATATCCTTCTCAGCAATCCTGTTTTTGTGCCAATAATGATGAATTCCATTTTCGTATATAGGTTCCTAGAATGATACATGAACACATTGCCTCATACCTTTCCTTCTATGGGAGAAATATCACCAAACCATCAAATCACATAACAAGCGTATCACCCAATGGTTAAATATCATCAAATATAACAACACTCAATAGGAAAAACAATCCGCACACAGGGTGACTTGTGTTTTCCCCTGTACATTGGTTAGCTACACCCATGATCAATCTCATTACCAAATCCCACCACATTCCTAACCTCTATTATACCATCTCGAAGTAGTAAAAATTATTAAATAACTAATCTTTTACCATATTATAACATCCTTGGCCAGGGATCCACTAAATTTGTTCCCCATGTTGGGTTTCCACAAGATCACAAGCACGCCTCCCTATACACCTGTGGTTTCCAACTAGTGACAAGGGTCTAATATGATATGTAGGGAGATTATTCCCTCTCTATCATTATATTCCACTTCAAAAATTGGTTTAAATTGTGGAAAAAATAGAGGAATCACTAAAATGCATAAATAACCCAATCAAAATACAGATTACGACCATATAAAATAGTAAATATGTTATTCCATGATAGGGTTTCTAGTGAACAGGAATGAAAATTAAATTAAATTTTAGAATTAAAAAATAGGTCCATACACCTAGTCTGGAACATCCCACAAAATGTCCCATGTCCAACTCAACTCCCAAGAATATGGCTTTTTCCCTTGTCTGGACCTCCAAGGATAAATGCACCATTGTAACCAATTGCGGCCTGAGTAGGGTGTGAGTAAAACCTAGTAGGTCACCACCAACGATGTCTACAAAATATCCATAAAAAATAGATAGTGCATGCAAGGGATAAATAACGGAATGTAATGATAAAAAGATAAACATGAAAATCTAGACAATGTTCTTTAAACTATATTACCATTCTGTTTGGGTTCACTTCATTGGCAGTTCATGTTTTAATCTACACATTTCAAGTGTTCAATGGATTTGTAGTGTTCAATATTATCAAGAACATGGAAACAAAAGTCTAGAAATGTCTCACTAGGAATCACATTATAGCAACCTCTTAATCCTGACCTCTAATCCTTGGTCTAGGTTGAATGATCCCATTCGGGGAATAAAACACCATCCCATTCCCTAACCCATCCATTTTTGGGTTTATCTAGATCCAAGGATTAACATGACCTATGGGCGTAGAACCTCAAGTCTATACCCCACACTACCATTCCATGTACACATCCTTATTTACTATTTACCACAATCAATCATATTACAACTATACTAGACACCATCATTTACAACATCAAAAAAATATTAATTAAAGGGAAATTAACATTTTTCCTCAATCAACCAACACAATCATAATTTATATCACTTAACACCTTTAGACCAATTTTCGATTTCCCATTCCTACCTAGCTAAACATATTCATTTATATATATAATCCTCTAGCATTTTCCCATTAATCCAGTTATCCTTTTTTCATTCCAACCAAACAGAATCAATGGCCATTACCCAACCTACGTGTTTTACTAAAACCCCAATTTTAAATCCTTCAAGAATATTAACATACTCATAATGGGCACTATGTTCTCTCACAATGACAAACACTTTCTTAGCTAACTCTATGTCAACGGAATATCGACGTGCCCCAGGGGTGGCCCTAATCTCATTTTTCCATCCCCAATGCTTCATGTGGGGATCATGAGGTGTTTAATTAACCATTTATACACCCACTATATCCAAATAAGTCAATTTAAATGAAGAATAAAATAATATAAAATTAATAACATAACATTACATGCACAAATTCACTTGAAACCCAAGGGATACAACATGTAGACCACCAACCCAGAATTTGTGGGAGAATTCACTCTCATCCAATACCTTGGAACCTGATTCAAAAAAACCATAAACACTCAACCTAATCCACACTGAAAAATAAGATTTTTCGAGCTTCGTAAGAATATTAGAGAGAGATACTAACCCATTCCATGAAAAATAATCAAGGAGGGGTTAAGCCTTACGGGAATCTCCAATCTAAAACAGACGGTGCTCCTAATGGCCCTAAGAAGAGGGAGATTTATCCTCTGATTCTCTTTACAGATTTGGTTCGTTTCTAGGGTTGTATGAGAGGTAGAGGCCTTAAATCATGGGTATGGTATAAAATCAAATAATGAGATTTTTGAATTTTTTTTAAAATTTTAGGGCCCCCTACTTTACCTACACAGTTTTCCAAACCATTTGAAAACCGTGTGGATGCTATTGTTCCAAAATATATTACTTACACATTTTACCAGCATGGTTCAGCAAACCATGTGCAAACTGTGTGAAGGCAACTGTTTAAAAATAATTCATCAACATGGTTTACTTGGATAGTCTGCACATGTAGGACTAACCGTGAATAGACTGTGTGGCTTGAAAAGAAAACATTTTTTCTCCCTTATTTGTGTCACAAACCCCAAAAAATCCCCTAATCCATCTTAAAGAATTAGGAAACACTTATTTGGCCAAAATAGAGGACATAAAAAGAAATGTTTCCAAAAACATTCCTTAACAGAAATCCATGATCTTACACCTTTAATGGTGTTGGATTATAAGTTCGTCTTACCATAAGATTCTATAAGAATTACACTCCACCGATAGATAGACTTCTATGTAGATATAATCCTCGGTAAGACAACAATATCTAAACCAGAATATCAGATGTCTCCCATTGATCATCGTATGATGATAGTGATGTTATATGACTTATCGTGGAAGTACATCATGATACCTAGTGTTTCACCATAGGCATCCCTAGGTGTAATTCATTGATCTCAGACATATCATCTCATAGAATGTGGTTGCAATGGATTTGGTGAATGTTACGGATGAGTTTTTCAAAAACTTATTTCATGAGGTTTCTAGTGTAGGGGGTCAAGTAAGTAATGTTTTTTGATAAATCAAGAATGTGGATTTGTTGTGTTTTGATTTATAAGAAAGTAGTTATTACTTATGGTTTACGATAGTTAAAATCACATGAGTAGAACTATTTTACCTATGATCTTGTGTTCGCTTCATTAATCTTCGCTTTGAAGATGTGATGACAATACCTAATGGTAAAGTGGTGTATCATCTACATAGATCATAAGAGTCTCATGTATATCATCTCCCAGAATGATTTGAATGTTATATAGAGGTGATTTCTAGTGTTCCTCGATTACTATGACATGGAGGATTTCTATACTATAGTAGAGGGGAACATGGAATTAGATTCTTCCATCAAGAGATCAGGCTTGTAGATGTTGAATGGTGAATTGGAGAAGTTTTAGTAATTATAGATTACCATTTTGGAATGAAATGGATCAGCTTATCACCAGTCAATGGCTGTCACCCATACAATCTTATGGTTATTGAGGGAGGAACAATATAGGGGATACTGAATGAGGGCATCTACATGCTCAAATGTCCATGGATAATTCCACTAATTGATATTCAAATAGTGGGGATCTTTTTTTTCTTTTTATAGGTTGCATGATGATTCCCCTTGAATTTTGAGTTGAGGATCTTAGGGTGTCCCATTAATCCACATTAGTGGTATATCCTTGTGTGGAAATGGTGTTCAATGAACAATAATGGAGGTTTGATGGCCATGGTTGAAGAAAGATGATGTAGAGTTTGCATCTCGTTACCTCAATTGTTGAAAAGAGAAGGTTGAAAATTAGGTTCCAGTGGATTTGATTCATCCCATTAAGGTGGTAGAATGGATGTGGTTTGAGATAAAAATGTTCTTTGGAATTCTTTTACCATGTAAACCCATGGGGAATGATACTATCTAGGTGATCATTTTCCAAATCACCTTGTCAGACCACTTCCTACATATTGAAGAGAAGATTTTTTAAAGATCTTAAGAAGCCTATACTGGCAAGAGAATTCTGGGATTCATTGAGTTCCATCGATGAATTTTCTAGATTGTGATAATTACATTACACCATGGTTGTGGAAGAAATTACAAGAGGTGTTTTGGGAAGAGTTATATATGAACACATATATCACTCCACAATATTTATGGAACCATTTGAGGCTTAGTACGAGTGACCAATAATGTCACCACTCTTTTAGACTAACCCAAGAGAATTGGTTATCATGGGCCCATAGTTGGTGATTGAGACTACATAGAATTTTCTTCTCATCTTTAAGCAGAGGAAGACTGCAAACAGCTATTAGAAATCTTATGCGAATATGTTATGGAGGCCTTTAGAGTTTTAGGTGGAATAAAAAGTGTTTTTTCAAGTATCTCCTTGAAGCGGGATATGGAGATTAAACCAGGAAGGAAAGATATTTGTGAGGTTCATCAGCCATTAATTTTCTAATACTGTAGAGTGTTAGTGATGTGGTGTACTACTCGGATTTATCACCATTGTTGGACCAGTTACATAAAATACTCCATGTGTCTCTACTAATGAGATATGTGCATTAAACATCAAAATTCATTGACTTGGGATAATATTTTTATGAACCATGTGGAGACAATGGATCTAAACATGGATTTATATTATCTGTGTTTGATTACCCTAGTCCATGTTTGGTGGGAACATTAGAATATCCAAGATATAACATTGTAATTGGAGGCTCATATTCATCCTCAGTGCCATAAATTGTATGTGTAGACCATTTTTGGATTTCAGGGGCATAAATCCCTATGGTGGTAGAATGTATTGAATTGGAGATTACCTAATTTATTTTTATAAATTATTTGGGAAAGTTTCAAATACTATGTGTAGAGACAACGTCAAATTATAAAACCTAGTGTTTCTAGAATGAATCTCTAAAATATGTAACATTTTTAATTTCCCAAAAACTCGATGTTTCTTATAAAATTAAATTAATTTTACTATGTTTCGTGGATTATAAATATAAGGGAACTATTTTACTAAGAATAGCGGCTTTACCCTATGCACAACCTATCATTGGATAGCGTGTGTCGTCTATAGAAAAATCCACTGAGGATTTACTTGGAAATAAAATTATAAAATATAGTTATTTTATTTTAAAATCCTCATAACAAATAAACAAAAAATGGAATGTAAATATGACACCACTGTAGATTTTATAATGGCGGGTTTTCCTTATATGAGGCTTGACATCAGCTAACAAGGGTTAGATGTGAAAGATATATTTTAGAAAATACGTCATAGAATTATTTTAATAAAAATATATAATTATTGACGCAATTATTTATTTAATTTTAATAATTTTTTTAGAGAATTCATGTTTATTTTCATAAGCATGGAATTACCCTAAGGCAAGGAGACAGAGCTCTCTCGATGAACGATGGTTGATCATGGGTCAATGATCAATGACGAACCACATATTCGATGGATCGTCAACAATGACAATGACACACTGAATGTTCTTCATCAGAAATTAGATCAAATAATGGTAGGGTGTTTTTTAATTTATTTCATTTCCCAATTCATGATTTACATTATGAACAAGGAACAATCAACAAACAGATTAGTCTACTGATTAATCATTTTTGCAATATGGGATTTACCCTTAAGTAGGTTTTATAGGATAATGATGTTATGATGATTTTTTGGGAATTTGATTTTCATTCTAACAGAAATGGACCACATTAATCAATAACATCAACTATTGTTCATTTATCTTGTTTGATTTATGATCCACCCAATTCAACATTCATCATGTTCACTCTGCATTTGGACCATGAATCAACATATTATGATCGATGGATTATTGAGATCTCAATCATTTTATAAATGATCTAATATCGCATATCAAAAATATTAATGAGATGATAGAGGGGTGATGTTGATGAAGATGTATGGATTGAAGAAATTTGGGAGATATTTTTATTTGTGTGGTTTTCCATTGGGATGAATCGTAACGTTAGTCTGAACCTCCGTAAATTAAGAACATGATCCTAGGATTGCATGCCTTCTTCCATTTCAAAATATAGAGCAACAGAGTATAATTAGTAGCCCATTTAAGGGGCCATTGGAGGCTAATAGAGGAATGCGGTGGACCACAACGGACAACCATCATCATATTACGGAGGAGGAATGTGGGCTGGCGGGGCTGCATGGGATTCTACATCCAAAGCGGTGCCGTGGGAAATGATAGGGGAAGCTTTGAATGGACCCTCATTCAATGATGGGGTCTATGTGGAACCTATGGTGGTATCAGGCCTCATAAGAGATGGTATGTGCTGGTAGTCAGAATTGAATGTGGGGGAACCATGTTAATGAGCCAGAGTCAAACTTCGGATGTACCACGTGTGGTGCATCCAAACTGGCCAGAAACGCGTGCCGAGCAAGATGATCTGGGATTCTCTAGTGGGCTGTGATCTATCAAGACTCGTGGTTGAGGCCATTTCAAGCATAATTGTGCTAGGTAAGGTTGAAAAGAACAGGTTGGGTCAGTAGGGGCAGGGTGCTGGGGCCAGATCAGGTCGACCGGGGTGGGTTCGGTGATACTGGTCAGACACCGACCAGACTCAGATCAGGCCTTGTCACAAATATGTCTATATCATTATAAATGTTCGTATAATTGAAAAAATGACTATGGAGTTGGGACCCTTGTGTCGAGTCATTACATTCGAGATATCTTGGTGGTGTTTTAGTTGGACCAGAAGATTTTGGGAGCTTAATCATTATATATTTATACGAGTGTTCGATGCTAGAAAATTTCCACATCATAAAGGATTACCATATAGGTTTAAAGAGTACCCATTTTCCATAAATAAGAGGATTTGATGGAGTAACAAATTCAAGTTATAGAGGACGACCCTATACTCTAAAGTGAGCAGTCTCAACCCAACTTGTAGTTGAATTAGCTGGTTGGAGCATGTATCACACCGAGAAGCCTGTCCAAACCCCACTTATCTTTGTGGTACCTTAGGTAGGATTTGTTGAGAAGGTGTGACAAATATTTACACAAGACTATACATAAAGAGCATAATTCTGACGTTTTTCAGTATTTAATGTTTGGTTGTGATTTATTGAGACTTTGTGACTTAGAAAGACCAGATTTATTAGGGAATATACATAAATTTTGAGATCTTAGTTTTCTATTAGGTAATTTTTCTAGTATTTTTCTAAATGATACATTTTTAGAGTTCAAGGAATGAGATCTATCATGACGTGAATGATATGAGTGGAACTATGTACCTGGCAGTGGATGTGACATGGAGGCTAGGATTCATTTATGTGTATACATGGATGTTATTTTTGTATGTTCTATTGACATATAACTGTACTGAGATGACTATATCTTCGTAGTGGTGTTTTCCCATTGTGTTATTTCTATGTGTTGTCTTCATCATTGTGATTCCACTTTTGAATTCATTTTTTAATTCGAGGTGTCCTACTGAGTATTGTTTTACTCACCACTTCACAATATTTTCCAACACATGTCATGTATAATGTCGATGATCAATGATTATACGGAGTTATTGGTGGACTAGGACAATGTGGTTCTTAGAGTGATCTAAAATATGTGTGGTTCTCTTATGTCTTAATGAAGCTGTCCCACAACTACATTAATGGTCAGGTTTTATGTGGATTTTTATCAGAATCTGAGAATTTACATTGACAGACTCTTTATTTTGGTGTGATTGTATTATGGCCCCATTTAAATTTACCGCGCTTTATATTCATGTCGTACTCATTGGTTTATTTTTATTGTATGAATGAATTATCAACATAGTTTTTTGACATTTCAAAATTCTGTTCATGGTGATGAGTGCATGTGTATATGTTCATAGGTAAATGATGCCTTTTATAGAATATTCCTACTCAGTTCTAGTCTCCAGCCCTTGGCCTATCGTAGGCGGCCTTGGTATAGTAATGACATGGACCCTCTAGTACGATAAATGACATGGAATTATTGTATCATCTTTCATTCCTTCGATATCATTCATAGCGTATTTGTTAAATGGAATGTTTGTTAGTTAATCACCTTTATTTAGTAGTTTATTATTTTTTTCATAGATTTAGTTATATGTATACCCTTACTAAGCACCATATATCATCCATCTATTATGGTTTATTTCCCATGGATAATAATATGTGTTTTATGACAAATATACACAGTTATTTTAAGAAATTGATAAAATTATCAAAGGATTTTATTTGTTTTATTTTACATTTTATGTCATAATATATGGTTAATTTATGTAAAATGGATTTCAAAACTAATAAAATGATCTTTAATTTTAGATTAAAGTCTTCTATTGGACCATTAATCATAATGTATTATTCATAATCATAAATAATGTCAATATACAGATTCAGATCATTCATGAGAATTTTAAAATTTCTATGTGAGTGAATTTTTTCATACATCAACATATACTTTAATAAGTCAATTATTTAAAAGACATGAATCAATATGTTTAAAAGTGTATTTTTACATATACTTTGATTAAAAATTCATCTTGTAATTGTATATGCAAGACATACTCTTCACAATCTTTCTTAGATTCACTAAAACTGAAGAATGACTCACCGATGTTAACACAACCAAACTGAAAGATGACTCACCGAAGATGACACATCGAAACTGAAGGACGACTCACCAAAGATGACATACCGAAAACGAAGTTGACACACTAATGTTTGAAAAACCTGTGTATGAAAGACCGATGTTATCACACCGAAGAATGACACACCGATGTTCAACAGACTGAGGGATGACTCACCGGAGGCAACACGCCAAAACCGGAGTTGAAACACCAGAACCAAAGATGACATGCCGAAACCGAAACCAAAGATGACACACCGAAACCGGAGATGACACACTGAAACTGAAGTACGAAAGAATGAAGTATGACAGAGCGAAGTCGGCACACTGAAGATGACATACCGATGTTATCAAACCAAAGACAATTAACCAAATATTACTCAACGATTTATATAAATAACTATTTCCTTTTTATTAATTCAAATTTATTTGTAACGTTCATATGTAGACCAATTAATGTTTCTGACATTATTTATTGTTGTATGTAGGAAAATCAGTAGACAAGTATGAGATACATGCACGTGTGAAGATCTTTAGGCATTGAGAATTGTGGAGTATAAATGGATCTCATATTTTATGATAAAGAGACGATGATGACATAAGATGTACACAATGATACACAGATAGTGCGAATAAAAAAAGAGAAGAACTAAGCGCTTGAGATTACAAGAATATTGTGACAAACTATCTTCACCACAATGGCATAATATACATCAAGACATCAACGAGCTGAACCTTTTCTCTCCCTGAATCTGGATTACTGAAACTGCGATACTCTGTTCTGAACACATCTTATAGAAGAAGATTTAAATACGAGTTTCTCAACATTAATTCAGTCCAAAGCCTCACTTCACAACACATAAGGAATTCTTAAATCTATTATCATCCTTAACTCTGTTGTGTTTTATATTTTCTATTTGAGCAGAGTGAATATTTATTTGTATAACACACACTGTCTTCCGAGCATAACTAGTTGATATCAAACTATCCTCATAGTCAATCACATATTACATTTTGTTTCCCACAAATAACTATGGTAGAGGTCATGTATGACCTGTACAGCCAGTTGTGATATTGTAAACCCTGATCCAGGGTGTGGATTGAAAGTTTGTTTATATAAACAGCTTAGTGGCAGGTGATCACCTAGTAGAGAGGATTAAGTCACTGCTTGATATTGAACCTCTTTTTTACATTGTTTTTCTAATCATTAATTACACAGTTTTGTTTTATCCACTGCTTATAATTTCTAAAACAAAAAAATATTTTTTCTTACACTTTGATAGTAAGTTTTGGTTAGTGTGTGTATTTGTTTAAATCATTAAAAATGCTTCAAAAGTTGAATTAATCTTCTACATTGATTTATCAGAAGACTAATCACCCTTTGAGAAACATGTTGACCAATTAAACATTTACATTTCTACTGCTTTAATTAACTAAGCCGTTATTAAAATTTGGGGTTTTCTTACCCACAAAGTTTTTAAACATAAATTTCAATTGGAACTCAATTCAACCCCCTCTTGAGTATCCACTACGACCAATATTTGGTATCATAGAAATATTTATATTCATTTTTTTCAAATTATTTCCAACAGGGATTTTAGTTGAATCTTAAAGATCATATAATTTATATCATATCTAAATTTTCAGTTCGTTAAATTCTATGTAACTATGGAAACTAGAGTTGAGGGAGCTCCCACTAACATGCCACCTTTCTTTAATGGTGATATCAATGCTAAGTGAAAATTAAAAATGAAAATTTATCTAGAGAGTATGGGACCTGAAATATGGGATGAAATTGAAGAGAAACTTATATTACTTGATACTGCTCAAAATATATGGTCTCAGTTGACTAAAGCTACATATAATAATAACAGTAAAGAATTTAATTCCATGTATTGTTCTCTAGGTGATGATGAGTTCAATAGAATATCTTCTTGTAAAACTGTATATGAAATTTGTGATACGTTAGTTTTTTATAATGAGGGAATAACTAATGTTAAAGAAATGAGACAAAATATATACACTGTTAAATAAGATAATTTTAAGATGAAGCCTGGTGAACCTTTCTCTGAAATGTATCTCAGGTTCAATGAAACAGTGAACTCTATGAGTCTTCTTGGAAAACTAGTGGACAGTAAGGACCAAATCATGAGACTGGTTCGATGCCTACCTAATAGAAGGATGGAAACATCTGTTCCCATCTGAGAATCTTGTGACACAAGCAAGCTACCAGTGAAAGATCTAATTGGTAAACTTATGATGTGTGAGGGAGATGTTAAGGTGAATCAAGATGTATATTAGGAACCAAGGAAGAAGTGATTAGCATTCAAGACTACTACATCAATGAGAAAAAACAAAGAAAAAGATCATGTTCATGTAGACAACTCCATCGGTGAATAGTCAGATTCAGATAGTGATGAGGAGATGGCTCACCTTACTAGAAGGTTCAAAAAGTTTTTCTGAAAAAAAGATATTTTTTAGGAAGCCAAACTACAAGGGAAAGTATGATAGTAATGGTCAATGGAAGAAAGACAAGAAATGGAATGACAACTCAAATGAAATAATCTGCTATGAGTGCAAACGAAAATGTCATGTGAAGGAAAACTGTCTCAAGATGAATTTCAAGAAGATATATGAAGACAAGGGAAAAGGATGTATAAATGATATGAAAGCTACATGGAGTGCTTTAGAAGACAGCTCTAGTTGATCTGATTCTTCTGATATTAAATAGAAAAATCATGCCAACTTATGTTTCATTACAGAAACATCCGAGGTAACAGTTATCTCTCCAATAAATAATTCCTATTATTCTAAGAGTAATAGTGAGTTACATAATGATGAAGATATGACTATGGATGAACAATTTGAATATTGAAGATACATTTAATGAGCTCAAGGACATGTATAAATCATTAAAGAGATACCATGCTTTAAATGAAAATTATAAGACAAATATCGATATTGAGAATGAAAAATGTGCTCCTCTATTAAAAGAAAATACCGAACTCAAATTACCAAATGAACAATTAAATAACGATCTTGAAAAGATTACTGTTGGTAGAGATTCCTTGACTCAGTTTCTATGAAAATAGATTGCCCCAAAATTTACAACTGGTCTTGGATATCATCCTTGATAGAGAAGGATCATTAAAAATAAATTTATTCAAAAAATTGGATAATTCACTGTTTGCTTAAGAACTTGACCATTTCGTGAAAAAAAAATCTCTAAATGACCAAACTGAGAGTTCATGTCACAAAATATATCTGCTGATTATAGGAAATATGTGAGACAATTATGGGTTCTCAAAATGTTATTTGATAACTTCTCAGAACCCATAAAAATATGGGTACCAAAGTTACCCCATGTTCAATCTATTTTGAAGGGATATTTCCTAAAAAGTTCATGTAAGTCTCTTTGGTATTTGGATACTATATGTTCAAGACATATGACATGAGACTACTCATGCTTCAAGAGAATAATCATGGTTGATGGTGGTCACATAACTTTTTTTGACAATGCAATGGGAAAAACCGTCGGCTTAGGCCAAATCGGTAACCTTAATACATTATTAATTCCCATTGTACTTTTTGTTAATGGATTAAAGTAAAATTTACTTATCATCTCTCAGTTGTTTGATGATGGTTTCAATGTCAAATTTGAAAATGAGGCATGTAATGTTTTTAATTCCAAAAATGATTTAATATTTACTACTCTTAGAAATGAGAATATGTATGATGTTGACTTAAATTATTTAGCTAAGAAATGCGTTTCTTTCTTAAATTACTTCCATAAGGAATCATGGATGTGGCATAGAAGATTAGGACACTGCAATGTGCACTCTCTTAGGAAACCGACTAGGAAAGGATTATTTAGAGACTTACCTAATCTAGAATTTACACTTAACAAAGTGTGCAATCCTTGTCAATTGGGAATGCAACACAATGTTTTTTTCAAACCAAAGAAAAAAGTTTCTACTTCTATATCACATGAGTTGGTTCACATGGATTTGTTTAGACCATCATTAGTTTCATGTTTAAATGGAAATCACTATGTTTATGTTCTTGTAGATGATTTTTCTAGGTACACTAGAATATACTTTCTAGCTCACAAAAGTGATTCTTGTTCTTATTTTATCAAATACTCCATGTCTTTAGAAAATCTCATTAGACTTAGAATTAAGACTTTGAGATGTGATCATGGTCATGAATTTGAAAATAAGGAGTTTCAATCCTATTTCTCACACAATTTCTATAGTCACAGTTTCTATGCTCTTAGAACACCTCATCAAAATAGAGTCATGGAAGGAAGAAATAGGACCCTTCAAGAAATAGTTAGGACTATGCTGAGTGAATATAATTTACGTATTTATTTTTGGGATGATGCTATAAATATAGCTTGTTATACCATTAATAGAGTCTTGATTATACCTATTCATAAAAAGACCCCTTATGATCACTGGAACAATAGGAAGCCTTAGGTTAACTATTTCAGAGTTTTTGGTTGCAAAGTATTTATCCTTAACACTAAAGATAATCTTGACAAATTTGCATCCAAGAGTGATTAAGGAATTTTCCTAGGTTACTCTACAACCAGTAAAGCCTATAGAGTAATAAATTAGAAGACCAAATGTGTAAAAGAGTTAGTTCATGTCAAGTATGATGAAATAGATCCACATGAACCCAAAACCTCTCTTGAATATCTTGAGGAAGATATGTCAATTCTGAACATTAATGATAATGATGGTGAATCCCCTGTAATAGTAACCAATTTTGGGAATCATATAAAATCTTCACCTATTGAGTCTGAACAAATTGACAATCATGAGGAGTCTAGTTTGAATCATTTTAGAGGTATTAGAACACTCATGAATCATCCTTTAGATGTTGTAGTAGGTGATTTAAATCGAGGGACACAAACTAGAGCTTCTCTGAGAAACCAGGTTGAACATCAATCTTTTCTTTCACAACATGAACCCAAAAATATTAATGATGCTATAAATGATGAATTTTGGGTGATGGATATGCAAGAAGAATTTAATCAATTTGAAAGAAACAATGTCTGGGAACAAGTTGAAAGACCTAAAGACACTATGACAATAGGGACTAAATGTGTTTTTAGAAAAAAAATTGATGCATCAGGAAATACAGTAAGAAACAAAGCTAGGATAGTTATACAAGGATATCATCAAGAGGAAGGAATATACTATAAGGATAGCTTTGCACCTGTATCTAGGTTAGAGTCCATTAGGATACTACCTTCTTATGCCCCTCATCCGAATTTCAAACTTTATCAAACAGATGTCAAAAGTGGTTTTCTATATTGGTATATAGCTGAGGATGTATTTGTTGAACAACACCTAGCTTTACAAATCCCCACTTCTCTAATCATTTTTAAACATTCTAAATCTTTATATGGTCTAAAGCATGTTCTAAGAGCTTGGTATGATAGCTATCGCTCCTTTCTTATTTCAAAACTTTTTACAAAAGGAATATCAAATCATACATTGTTTATTAAAAGGATTTCGAAATATTTTTTGATAGTATAAATTTATGTTGATGATATAATTTGTGGATCTTATAAAAATTATATATGTACTGATTTATCAAAAATAATGAAAAATGAATAAGAAATGAGTTTAATGGGAGAACATAAATTTTTCATTGGATTTCAAAATTTTCAAAATAAAGATGGTATTATTTTTAATCAAATTAAATATACTAAAAACCATTTAAAACGTTTTGGTTTGGATGGTAGAAAATGTTTTGATACACCTATGAGTACCACTTGTATGTTGGATGCTGATGAAGCTAGAGAATCAGTGGATCAAACCAACTAGAGAGGCATGATAGGGAGTCTGTCCTACCTTAGTGCTAGAAGACCTAATATTATGTTTATTGTATGAATGTGTGATCACTTTTAAACTAATCCCAAAGAATCTCATTTAAATGTTGTTAAAAGGATTTTCAAATATCGCTAATATACTCCCAACTTAGGTTTATTTTATCCCATAGGAAAACTGATCAATTTAATAAGCTATTCATATGATGACTTTGCTGGTTGTAAGCTAGATAAAAAAAGCACCTCTGGGACATGTCACATGTTAGGAAACTCAAAAGTATCATGGTGTCGTAAAAATAAGAATTATATTGCATTATCTCCTACCGAAGAAGAATACATTGCTGCTGGTTGTTGTTGTATGCAAATTTTGTGTATGAAACACACTTTACAAGACTATGGATATCAATTAAAACATGTCTCTATTAAATGTTACAACACAAGCACTATTAACATTTCTAAAAATCCAATATCTCATTCTAGAATAGAGCATATTGATGTAAGACATCACTTTTTGAGAGATCATTATAAAAAATGTGATATAACCCTTGAGTTTATTGGAAATGAACATCAGCTTGATGATATATTAACTAAACCCTTAAAATCTGAGAGAATGGATTACATCAAACATGAACATGGAATGATAAATCAGTAAAATTGATTTTTATAAAACCCTTCATTATAAAACCGATCATTGTAAAACCGATCATTATAAAACTGATCATTGTAAAACTGATATTTGTAAAACTGATCCTTGTAAAACTGATCTTTGTAAAACTGATCTTTTTAAAACCGATCTTTGTAAAACTGGTCCTTGTAAAACCGATCTATGTAAAAATGTTATTTTTAAAACAGATCTTTGTGAAGCCAATCTATCTAAAACCGATCTTTGTAAAACTAATCATTGTAAAATCCATCTTTCTAAAAATGATCTTTGTAAAACCGATCTTTGTAAAACCGATCTTTGTAAAACAGATATTTTTGAAATAGATCTTTGTAAAACCGATCTTTGTGAAACCGATTTTAGTGAAACCGATATTTGTGAAACTGATTCTTATGAAATAAAATTTTGTGAAACCGATTTTTGTGAAACCGATCTTCTTAAAACCGATTCATTGAAACCGATATATTTAAGGGCTGTTGTGTAAATTTTGTTTGCATTAAGTGAAACGACCCTGTTTCATTTAATTTGACTTACAGTGTTTAAATTTAATGTTTTGTGATTTACAATCCCTAAATGATAAGTTACGTCTAATCCATCCCGACCTTTCACCTTCTCCATAGCCGTAAAGCCTCTTAAATATAGCCATTCACTCTTTCGACTCTCAACCTCTTGACATAGTTAGAATATGCCTCTTCGCCATTGTAAGGACTATGCGCGCAATGGAAGAGCCTCAAAAATCTCGTCCTGCTTTTCATCAGAAGGGTGAAACCAGTGGGATTGGGAAACAAGGCTTATAAAGTCATTTAGTTACAGCTGAAAAAGAAGTCTTTACGGAGTGGCTTATGTCAAGAAAATTGTTTCTGTTAAAGGTAAAAGAATCTCAAGGGTGGCTCATTTGGTTTGTCAATAATGAAAGACCCTATTATCCATAGATTGTGAATGAATTATATCAGCATTTAAGTATATCGATGGATAATGCCGAGGAAGAATATGAGAAATCTATGGTAAGATGTAATGAAGTAGATTTTTCATCTATGGAATGTGCTGAATGCTTAGAGGTACCTCATTAAGGTGTCTATGCTGACTATCCTGGTAATATTCCACCTTAATCAAATTTGTTTTCATATGAAGATGACTTGAAGGAGCATACTAGAAATGAAGAATCCAGAAGGACTGTTGCAATTGAATTTTAAGGAGATGTGAGATTTCTTTTTTATCTTCATACAATATCAAATCTGCACAAGGAAGGGAGATTTCTCTGCGGTGAAATATCAGGATGTGTTCTTGAAATTTATGTTGAAACATGGAATAATGGTGAATCTTTGAAAATATCTTATGGTAATTATTTATGAGTTTATTAAGCCATCTAAGAAGGAAACCTTCTTATACAATCTGAGAATGATTTCTTCCATGTTGAAGAAATTAGATTGTGTGGAAGATGGAGATGAAATGATAACAAACTCTCATGGTTTTTGTCATAAAAATACATTTGTAAAAGGATGAATTTTTTTTGGAACCCATTAATGAGATGTTGGGTAGGATATGAAGAAAGTTTGTATGAGGAATTCAATCTGGTTGACCATCCTTCGAGACCAAAGGACCAAGTTGACCCAAGTATCAATCTTGGAGAAGTTCATGTCTATTCTGATGTGGAAGAAGAGGCTAAAATAACTATGGAAGAAGGATATCCTTTTGAGAATAGGAGTGATCCTGATATCACTGACAGTCCCAAGAATATGACTTTTGGACCTGCTAGTCCACCTGTGGAACTTCCTTCAAGAAAAACTATTCTAGGTAATTAGGAAGATGAAGAAACTTATGTTACTAGAGTTAATAGTTATGTTAGTAAATCATGTGAGGAATCTGATGATGATGATGATGATGATGATGATAATGATGATGATTATGGTGATAATGGTAATTATGGAAGAAGTGTGGAACATGTGAGTGACTCTCTAAAAGTGGGACAATATGTGGTTGACAGATCCAGTGAGGAATCTGTTCATGGAGCTGGTGATGGAATAGAACATGCTGATCAACAGGCTGATGATCATAGAGATGTTGGACATGAGGACAGACCACTCCATCCCATTGATGAAAATCAAGAGATCATTCAGGAATTGAACCATATTATGGCTACTATCCAGGAAGAAGATGATGTAGTTCCACTACCTCAAATTGAGGAAGTACCTGGTGAAGTTGAAATAACTAGAGCTCCGGAAGAACCTAATGTTCTGTTGGTTCCTTTACCTAGACAAGGTATTATGGATAGAGAGCATGATGAAGAAATTGATGATAATGATTTTATTTCCGACCCTCGTGGAAGAATGGAAAAATTGATACCATTGATCAAAGAGATTGGTCATGTGCTTGAGAGTGGAATAGTAATCTAGGATATATTATTTTCTGTTTGGAATATGACTCAGATGATGAAATGGTAGCTCCTCCTCCTATTCCACAAGTCTAGGCTGACCCAGAGCCTACTGCTCATGTTCCAACAGTTGCACCTCCATCAGTAGACCATGTTGCTCAGTCAGTGCCTAGTGATTTTGTCACAATGAGTGATTTGAAAAAGTTTAAGAATGAGATAATTGAGTCTATGCTAACTTTAGTGGGATCCAGAAATGAATCCTCCAACTCAATAAGTATCTCATAAGCTGATGCAGCAATAATTATAAGAATTGTGATTCAGGAGATTCAAACAAATCTTATTACTAAAGTAGAAACTATTATTATACACAACAATTTGCTGAGAGAAGATGTTAGAAAGATGAGAAATTAGCTTAATTCCATAACCTCTGACTTAAATACATCCTTTAGTGGTGTTCCAGATTTTCTTAGGAACTTGGTAACTCATATAATCAATGTAGATTTGAAAAATTTGAAAGAAGAGCTTGGAAAGGTGTTGATTGGCCCATCTAGTTCATGGAGTGGAATAAGTGATGTTACTGATTTAGAGTCTCTCAAGACTGTGATGAGAGATGAGATTCAAGAACTCTAGATTATTTTAGATAAGTAAACCCTTGAAAAGGTACATCAAAATATAGATCTTTTGAACAATATTGTCAAACAATGAACCATTGAAGCCTCTGCATCTCAGAAGGAAATTCGGGAAAAAGTGAATAAGTAATTAACTAAGATATACACCAAGCATGACCTCATCAATAGTTTCATGTTTCTGGAATGAAATCTTCAAATTCCCCAGTCATAAAAGCATTCAAAAAGAACGTTCTCCAACTGAAATATTTTACACCATTACTGAGTAAGTTTACATAGAATAAGGATGAATTTGTGAAGGCAATGCAATATGGAAGAGAAGTCATCAATGACTTCATCAAACTACTCAAACCTTATCTGCATGGTTAGAATGAGGCTATTGTGGTCCCTGCAACTGCTTCAATTGTTACTACCTCTTGGGCTCATGCTCCAATGAATGTCTCTCATGCTATTAATCAGATTCGACCAATCATTCATGAGAAGCGTCCAAGTTGTGTGTTGTCAGAGAGAAGGCTTACCCTTATAGCTACTTTTCCTACCAGTGTTTCTCGGCCAGGTGTTGTAATCATATTTGATCCATCCTCTTCCACTATCAAACCTTCCCCTTCCCTATTGGATCCTTCAGAAAAATTTAAAGCTCCTCTACATCCAAAACCATAGTGATGGATTGTTTTTTATAAGGATTTTATCTTTTTTGATTGTCTTGTACTCTTATGATTTTGAATGAAAATTCTTGTGGTATCTTTCTATTATGTTATTTTTAGTTTCTGATTTTCACTTTTTTTAATCACAAAAGGGGGAGAAAGATAGGATAGAATATGAGAAAGGGTTAGAAAGTAAGGATAATGAGAAAACAAGGGTGGCATATACTCTTCTTAATACATCTAGTGAGGGGGATATTTGTTTTAAATAAATTCTAGCAATGTAAAACGTTAGTTATATTGGAAAAGTATATTCATCCATGTTTATTATATATATTTTCATATATGATATAATTTTTGATTATCAAAAATGGGGATATTGTTGTACCCTTCATGAAAATTTATTTTTCATAATCCCAAATAATGGAAATATACAGATTCAGATCTTTCATGCCAATTTTAATATTTCTATGTGAATTAATTTTGTAATAAAACAACATATTCTTTAATGAGTCAATTGGTTACAAGCCATGAATCAATATGTTTACAAGTTTATTTTTACATATACTTTGATGAACAATTCATCTTGTAATGGTATATGAAAGACATACTCTTCACAATCTTTCCTCGATTCCCTAAAATAGAAGGATGATTCAAAGAAGATGACAAACCAAAACCGAAGGATGACTCACCAAATATGACACATTAAAACTGAAGGATGAATCGCCGATGATGACACACCAAAACTGAAGTTGACACACAGAAGTTAGACAAACCGAAGTATGACAGACCGATGTTATAAGACCGATGTATGACACACCGAAGCTCAAAATACCGAAGGATGACTCACCAGAGGCAACACACCGAAACCGATGTCGACACACCGAAACCGAAGATGACACACCAAAACCAAAACTACAGATGAAACACCGAAAGTGAATATGACACAATGAAAGCCAATTACAATAGACTGAAGTACGACAGACCGATTTCGACACACCGAAGATGACACACTGAGGACGATAGACCGATGTTATCTAACTGAAGAAAAAACACTGAAGATAACTCACCAGTTGATATAAATAATTGTTTCCATTTTATTAATTAAAATAAATTTCTAACGGTCATATGTAGACAAATTATTATTTCTGACATTATTTAATGATGTCTATAGGACACTCCATTGACAATTACGAGGTACATGCACGTGTGATGATCCTTATGCATAGAGAATCATGGAGTATAAAAGTACATCAGCTTTTACAATAAAGAGATGACGATGATAGTAGAAGTAGACACTGATACATAGATTGTGTAAATACAAAAAGAGAAGAACTAAGCACTTGAGATTACAAGAAGACTATGACAAACTATCTTCACCACAAAGGCTCAATATACATCGAGACATCAACAAGGTAAACCTTTTTACTCCCTAAAGATGGATTACAGAAACTGCGATACTCTGTTCTGAAGTCATCTTCTAGAAGAAGACTCAAATACCAGTTTTTCAACATTTATTCAGACTAGAGCTTCACATAACAACCCACAAGGAATTATTAACTCTATTCTCATCCTAAACTCTGTTGTGTTTTATATTTTCTATTTGAGGAGAGTGAATATTTATTTGTATTACACACACTATCTCCTTAGCATAACTAGAGGATATCAAACTATCCTCATAATCAATCACATATTACATTTTTTCCTAAGAATAATGGTGGTAGAGGTCATCTGTGACCTAGACAGCTGGGTGTGCTGTTGTAAACCCCGATCCAGTATGAGGATCTAAAGTTTATTTATATAAATTGATTGGTGGAAGGTGATCACCAAGTGGAGAGGATTAAGTCTCGGCTTGAGACTAAACCTCTTGTTTACATTATTGTGCTAATCTTAAATTACTCTATTTTGTTTTATCCGCTGCTTATATTTGCTAAAACATAAAACTATTTTTGATTACACTTTGATAGTTAGTTTTGGTTAGTGTGTGTATTTTGTTAATTCATTAAACTCGCTTCAAAAGTTGAATTATTGTTCTACAATGATTTATCTGGGGACTAATCCCTCTTTGAAAAACATGTTTATCAATTAAACATTTACATTTATACTGCCTTAATTAACCTGGAAATTTTTAAAATTTTGGGTTTTCTTAGACATAGTGTTTTTAAACAAGAATTTTAATTGGAAGTCAATTCACCCCCCTCTGGAGTATCCACTCCGACCAACATCTTGCATCTATTCTAATGTTAAATAAATTATTTGCCAAATCTAAGATACTCTGGTTGGGGAATTACAATATGAATATGTTTTTACATGATTGTGAATTCATTAGCTCAAATATTGATATTCCAGTATGATGTCATATGGATTGTAATAAATCAATATGCATAGACATGATTTTGAATAACACTTTTTATAATTTTATAATTTTTATTTTCAATTTATGGATACAATTATTTAAATATGAATGAAAATTATTCTTTTTACAAATGATGACAAGATTATTATTTCTTATTATTATGATTCAAGAAGCCTATTTTATAACACATTGATGATGAATATTGGTTCAAAATCGATAAATATCATATACATATAAGTGATTTGATTTTGGAAATTTTTATCATTGATTTTTTCTGTATGGAACTGTAATACCGAGTATATGAATCAGAATATGTTATCATTTAATATATGTCATAAATTTATTAACGATTGATCACCCATTATTACACGTATTTAGTAGATGACCTCATCCTTTATAATGTTTCCTTTACCTCGGGATATTAATAATGGATTTATAAATGATATTTCTACGAAGGGTGATAGTTTTAATGAACTAATAGGTAGATGATATAGTTCTCATGTAAGACTATATTTTACGAATCCATGTTTCTAAACAAAAAAATAATTTATGGTTATAGAATATGTCATATTTTAAGGTAATTAATAATCATATATTATAATATAATATCTATGTATGGAATGTATGGGTAATTATTTTCTGTGAAATTGTAGTGTAATGCTTGTATTTATAGAGTACAATTGGAGAAATACAGTAAAAACTAAAGGGTTATATCTATGTATTTTATAACAAACTAATGTTTGGGTATGATAAAGACTATGTGGTTTTCCTATATATACATCCAAATTTGGATTTGGTTTTAGAACACCTACATCTATGGTTAATAAACCCAAAAATATTTGTTTTACTAAATCAAATTTATCATTCTGGTTCACAATGAATGTTCCCATACATTTAAAATTTCTTGGAACACCTCTTGAATATTCGTGGGTAAATTAAAATTTTTATTAGAACCATTATAATGTATTAGAATATATGGTGACTATAAGGATACTAGGTTATTCCTATGGTTTAATAGTTTGAAAAAAGTTGTTGATACTTTTGCATAAAATGAATTATTTTTATTTATATCTCAATATGATTATTGTTTCTCAAACTATGATTTTATTTTATATCATTGGACGAATTTAAGAGAAGTTTTGATGACACAAAATGTGACAACCAATGGAATGATCTTCCACATGAGTAACTATGTGAAATAAAATAAGCAATCTAAAACAATGTGATTATTCATGATAAATTCTCTCATTTTATAATTAACAACCACTACGTGGGTTAATTTTATAACATTTATAATATTTTTAAAATTGAATTTATTGATGAATAGGTGGAAATGTTCATGTCAGAAAGTAATTTTGAATCATTTTAAATAAAAATGAGGGAAGAAAAACATAGTAGTATTTCTTAATTAAAGGGGACAATTATATACTAATGGAAATGAATTGTATCGAAAAATGAGTTTTTAAATAAATGTAAGTATTTTTTGTGGGAAAAATTGGAATTATATGACTTGATTCCCTTATACAGTTTTAATCACCTATAACAATAAAGAATATATTCCATATCGGGTTTTAATGTAAATGGTTTGAAGTTTTTATGCACATTTCTTTGAGAATTATATAATATATTTGTTATATCAATGATATATCATTAATTAAAATCATGAAACATCTACCAATTATTACATTTTTTGTTTACATTAGTGATTTTAATGTATATAATGAATGAAAATAATTAACAAGAATCTTTATTTAGTAGTAATATTATATTAAACAAGGATAGAATATAATGGAAATTTTAACCCCTGTTGTGTGCGTGATGATGAGGTAATACTGTTTATTTTGATTATATTGAAAACATATATTTTAAATGAAAATTGAAAAACACCGGTTCCCTTGAACTTGATTATATATTTGATTGAAATTTGATTTATTACATTTTTATGATGTTAAATGAATTTTGATTTTATAAAAAATATTTGATAGAGTCTATTTTAGGAAGAATATCGTTTTTCAATTATCTTTTATGTCAATTCAAGTTATTATCATTTTTTAGGAATGTGGTGCCTCAGTTAGAGACCAAGGCACAATTTATTGAATAAAGGAGCTACATGAGTCTAAAGGATGGAACATTATTACAGTCCTTCTCATAAAATTGAAGCATATCGCTAGGCAGATCATCCTGCTAAGTAATATCTTGGTTGAATCCCCTATTTTCAAGATCATACGCAACCATATTTGCTTCATAGAAGTCATGGGGGATGATGTAGTTGATTTCCATGAGTGAGGCAAGGAAGATCATCCAATGGGTAGTAAGAGGCCATGCAAGATGCACGACCCCTTTCCAAATATCCTAGATAATAGCTACCGAATCACTTTCAATCCAAATTTTGTTCCATATTTTATGTTTGGTAATGTCAATCACATGGATCACACCCTGCATCTCTACTTCCAATGATGAGGCCGTACCACAACCTCTAAAGAAATAGCCATAGAAATGACCATGAATGTCTCTAAGGATAGAACCTCAATCTTGTAGTACTAGGATGCCATTGAAAGTTCCATCGATATTCACTTTGATCCATCCTAGAATAGGAGCATTTCTGAATACCTAAAAAGGCCGTCTAGGCGGCCTATAGAGCCCAGAAATCCAATGATAGTGTAGGATCAAATAATCTCCAATGGAGTTGTAGTAGAAGTCTTTCTGGGATGAAGCAGCATCGCGAATGGAAATTAGGATTCGAGTCTGACCTTCATTAATCCTGGATGAGCATGTGTTATGCAGAATATTATTTCTATCTTAACATACCACATGGAGAAGATCATCTATAGTTGCCAAAAAAGGATTCTTGATTTGGGGAGAAGCTTTAAAGTCAACACAACACTGCAGTTATGAGCTAATTGATTCAAGAAGTAACCATCTAAAACCAAAGATGTCAGATAAATAATTCCAAAGAGATGAAGCTGTAGCACAAGAAAGAAATAGATGATTATCATCTTATCTATTTTGGTTGCAAAGGTGACATTTTGAGAAGATTTTGATGCCAAAAGATTTCAGACAAACATCTATGGGGACTCATATTTGTGAAAGATGCAAAACAAGAGTTAGTCTCTAGGGCATAATCGATGGATTGCTAATAGTTCTCAACAAACTAAAACTTGAATCATAGGAATGGAATTTATCATTTTAAAAAATCTTGGAATCTAGAAGACCATTATGAGCATGCTCCCATATAAGGATGTCATCATAGTATGAAGAGGGATAGTTGTAAATGATATTAAAAATTTTATTTGGGAGGGAAATGTTTTGAGAGTTAAGAGTATCCCTTATAGTAGAGTTGGTGTTCACAAGATTCTAAGTTGTAGTTAACATGTCAATTAAAGGCGCACCAGTCTAGTTATTAAGCCAAAAATTCATGGAAGAATCAGAACTGACCATCCATCTAGAGTTTCTCATAATGTTGGTAATGTATTGTCTAATAGATGGCTAGATGACAGAAGAGATACAATTCAAATTCTCATTATTATGTTTTGAGATGAATCTGCTATGGAGAAAAGAAATAGAGTCAGCGTTGTTGGGAAGAAACTTCCATGTGAGTCTATCCTGAAGGGAATCATTAAAAAGATGAATATTTTTAATGCCCAAGCCACCCTTATATAAGTTCTTATAGCAAGTGTTCCATGGAATGATCAGAAGTTTCCATTCAAGCATGCTATCGGTCCAAACAACGTTTTTAATTCAAACATTAATTTTTTCTAGTAAACAAGATGGACAACTGTGAACCATCAGCAAGTAAACCATTTTGGAAACAATTGTTGATTCCACAAGACATATTCTTCCTGCCATGGATAGGGATTTACCTTTCCAAGAGGAGAGGTGATTGATGATTTGATCCACAATGGTAGTGAAGTAATTAGATTAAGGCCTACCACAAAAGAGAGGCACTCAATGATATGTGAAAGGGAATGATCATTCTTTAATGCTTAAATAATTAATTATATTACCTTTTTTGTTGGCTTGAAGGTTTTTCCCAAAGAACACAAAAGACTTGATCCATATTATAGATTGACCTGATTAATCTTCATAATGAGACATGACTCTTTTAAGACCCTGGATATTCCTTTTATATCCTTGATGGAATTGAATGATGTCATCAGCATATAAAAGATGTGTGGGAACGTTTATGTTCCTAGAAACCTGAATTGGTTTTCTATTGTTTTGTTTCACAAGACGAGTGAGGAGTTTGCTTATGTAATCTTCAGAAATATAAAAAACAATGGCAGAGAGAGGATACCCTTGTCTAATGACCTTGTTGAATTTAAGGAATTTCTTAATGAAACTATTTACAAGAACAAAGATAAAGGCCAAATTAAATAAGGAGTTAATCATCTTGATAAAATCATCATTGATACCAAAATACTTGAGCAGTTGGAAAATGCAAATACAATCAATGATATCAAAAGCTTTCCTAATTTCACGATTGATTGCAACATTACTGCCTCTTGTGGCTTTATTTAGTGTATTAGTGCATTCAGATTCAAGATAGATATAGTCTTGAATATCCATACCTTTGATAAAACCAATTTTATTCCCTGAATTTTTTTTATTGAAAATGGCAGAAAATATTTTAGAAAGAAATTTATAATTAATTTTATAAATAGAATTGATAAGTCGAATTGGAAAGAAAAGATGGATCTTAGAGGCATTATCCACATTAGAGATTTTTGTAAGAAATTGAGCATTGATACCTTGTGGATGAGAACCAGTGGAGAAGAATGTTTTTACAAGTTTGATGACATCCAATAGAATGATCTCTCATTAATGATGAATGAAGCCATTATTGAATCCATCAGGACCCATGGCACTATCCGTATTAGGACCAAATATCATGTCATTGATTTCATTCTCAAGAGGGAAACATGAGAGAAAGACATTGTCATCCTCTGTCACCAAGGATGGAATTATATAAGGAAAGAGATCCTTGCTAACATCTAGAACATTGAACAAATAATGAAACTAAGAGACCACATGATTCTCAATTCCCTCCTTAGAGTCAATGATAGTATCTTCATCTCAAAGAATGAAAATAGGTCTACTGACTTTTATAATACATTGAAGGGAATTACAGAATTTTGTATTTCTATCACCTTCTGAAATCCTTTTTGTTTTGAAAATTTTCTTACGAATGTTATCTTTTTTTCATAAGAAGAGAGTTTAGCTTAATAGATGTATTTAGTTCAAGGTGAGTATCCATAGTGAAATCAGAACTGGTATTAGAATTTTGGATTTGAATAAGATCATTTTAAAGGGAGGAAATTTCATTGTCAGGTTGTTTATGCATTAGTCTACACTAACATTTAAGACATTGCTTTAAATGTTTTTATTTACTAAGACAAGGAAAATCATCTTTTTATGGCTCATACTTTCCAAAAACGTTTTATGATGTTTCCACAATAAGGATCCACACTCAATGAATTATTAAATTTGAAAGGGAGGGTGATCTTCAATCTTTTAGTTGAGAGAGTTACCAGAATGGGATGATGATCTGAGTTTTGTTTAACCAATGTGATACTAAAAATTGTGTCTCGTTTACCAAGGGTAGAGATATTAGTGAAGGCCATATCAAGCATACTAGAAACCACCATGTTGTGGTGCCTTATATACCAATTGTCCATATCTTTAGTGAGAATAACCTCAATAATATTACAATCCTCAATCGAAGCTCTAAACTCTTTGCAGGACATAAGTGAGTGAGAGTGTCCAATTTTTAAACTGGAGGTGAGAATCACATTGAAATCCTCGATAACAAACCTAGGATCTTTAATGTTGTTAGATAAGACACTAAGTTCATTCCATAGGGGTCTATGATATTGGTATCTATTCTTAGCATAGATCATTGTGCAAAAAGCATGTAAACCATCAGAGCTAAATTCATAGGTTACCATTTTCTTAGTAATTTTTAAAGCACTAATCGATTGCAAAGAGGAATGATAAAAAATCCAAATAGACTCAATAGAAGTACCTTCTTTTCATGGACTAAGTAATATATAACCACAAGCACAAAGACACATATATTTTGAAGGAAAATTTATTTTTGGATCAGAAATTGAAAAAAAATTGGTTTCTGAGCCATAAGAAATATTTTCAAAACAGAAGAGGTGCCAGGGTTAGCAATACCCTGACAATTCAAAAAATATATTCATTGGAACTTGTGTTTGGTGTTAGAGCTCCATTTTTTAGCACCACCATAGCCCTTCCTCCCATTTGATTTTCTAACATCTTGAGTAGAGGTTTGACTGGATTTTTTCTCTACTTACTCTTAGATGAAACAAAATATTCATTAAAAGTACTTTTGATTTTAGTACATTGAATAATTCAAGAAGCATTAGCTTTTAAGGGCGTAGCCAGTGGGGTTCCCCTTGATAGCTCCATAGGCTAATTATCCTAAGCTTGAGAAGATACCTCTATAATAGCCACGAACTTCACCAAACATGATGATTCCCTGTTTTGATTGCCAGCATCCAAGCCCAAGTCACATTATGTAATCATAAGAGGTAAAACATGGACCACAACTACAGGCAGGATGGCACATGCCTTCCTTTTAAAATCATCCATGCGAGTTGGGTCACTCTAATCAGTATCCAAAGGGTTGAATGTTCCTAGATCCTCAGCACTCAGAGTAGATTGAGATATCTCAAAAGTGTCCAGAACCAACCATTTACAACTCCTCCATGATGTCTTGCTCAATGTCATCGTTTTCTTCATCCTCAACCAGAACAACTTAGTTTTTACCCGAGGTCTCCCCCATATGATGTGATTTCTTTACCCAAATTTTATATTTTTTATTTGGTGATTATGATTTCTCAGGGGAAAATGCATTTTATTTCATTTTCATCTGATCATGCATCTATGTAATGTCCAGCGATTTTGCATAACTCACAAATCGGTGGTATGCACTCATATTCTTGCTTGACCACTACCTTGTAATCATTCACAATGACGGAGATAGTGTTTGAAAACTTAGATTCCAAGTTCACCTCTACCATAAATCTCTTATAGCTGCCATGCATAAGATTAGGGGTTCTTTGATCAATCATTAGAGGTGTTCTAATGCAGGGGCAACATCATTAATGATGTTTCGAGGCCAGAAGAACCAGTTCAGACCGTGTAGCCTCACCCAGACACGCGCCATCATATCTTTGATTATTCTTCAATATATAAATTTAATCCTCTTAATAAAGATCTAGTACCAAATAATATTATAATTTATTATTTTTTGTTTCATTAATGTTTCTCAATTCAGTTTTTCAAATGACTCATTATTATCCCTCAAAATGATGTGATTTTCTTATTAACATATTTTTTAAATACTAATCCCTTAATGGCATAGATAAAATTTCTATGATGTAATTTAGTTAATGGGGAGAACATAAATTATAAAAAATACATATTATAAAATAATAATATTGATATCTTTCATACCATGTATTACGAATCTATAAACAAATTAAGATATTTTGTACAAATGATGTTACATAAATATGATCATTATAACCTAGAGGTTGGTTTATGGAAAATGAATATTAGTATCCAAATTAATGTATATATATATATTATACTCATAAACAATCATATTTTTCTATTACATCATAGATATTATGAACTCATTTGCTGAAAAGTCTTCATATTGTTTAAAATTTCATTTTCATTAAAAATAATTTTTACTTAACATTATTTATGAAATATATAATTCATTTATAAAACAAATATAAATTTTATTTTCAAAATTTATCATTATTTTTCAAATAAACATATCAATATTATCTTATTTGGACACCATTATATTCTTCTGTAGCGAATCAATTTTTTGTGATTATTGAAAATACATATTCTTAAAATGATAATGATTCTTTTCAATAAATCATGTTATTTATATGTCTTATTTTTTTATTCATTATAACGTAACATATAATTAAATTTATTTTCATTAATTTAATTATTATTTTTCATTTTCAATTAATTTTATATATGTTATTCTTCATGAAGACAATACATTTTTATAAAAACTATTGTTGTGGTGTTTCATGGATTTGTATGTGAATATATTTCATCATTTTTTAGATATTTTATATTTAATTATGGGTCTTATATTAGGTATCCGGAGGTTAAAATTTATTTGATATGTGTCCTATATTTTTCTGTTATTTATATTATCTATGGTATATAATTGCTAAATTGTTAAGCATTAATACATGGTTAAAATGATTTTATAATGACATGAAATCAACCTGAAAAATTCATCTGTTTCATTTAATTGGAAATATTTGACTATTTTAATCCCATATTATAATATAGGGAATTTTGGTGAATGTTTATCTTGATAATTACATTTTAATTATTTAATTTGTTTAATATTAAATTATTTCAAAATCATTAATTATGTTTTTTCTATGTCCAAATAATAAAATTAATATTTCATTAATGAATAAAAATAATTACTTTAGAAATTTAGAAATTTATTATTTAATTTTAATTTTATTTAATTTTATTAATAATATTATAATTAAATTAAATGATTTCAAAACACTGACACAGGGCTTTTACATATAGTAGACCATTCCAATTAATTGATTTTTGATACATTAAAATCTATATTATTGGATTACAAATGATTTAAAATGATTTTATGGTTAATAATTATGATTTTTTAATTAATTTAGTTTATATTGAAATTTCTTTTATTATCATTAATTATATAAATTCAATTAAATTTGTAGTGTCAAAATTCATTTTAATTATCATATATGGAGAATTATATGGTATGAATTTATAAAAAAAATCATAATGATCATACAAGAGCAACATAGGTGAGTAAATTTTAAAATATATCATACCCATCCAATTTAATTTAAAATAGGTACATTTCAGGTATTATTATTACCTTCTTATATAGAAAATGTGGTTACCACAATTTAGGTTATGATTTTATAAATGATGGTGATAAAGAAAAATCGACAGTATAAAATGAATCCAAAGAATATGTAAAGTTAGTTTTTGTATGTATTTAATTCATATGATTTCTTGATATTAATAATATATATTTGGAATCATTATACTTTAGAAATGAATCATTTTATTTTAATATTTTCAATAAATCTAGCTGTGTTATTTCTAACCATTATATAAGGAAGCCCATTATATATTCTTATTAGACCATATTGACCAATATATATAGAAAAAAAATCTTAAATAATTAACCTCTAAAGTTATTCATATATGAATTATAATTGATGTTGTTATTTAAAGACCATTTCAAGGGTCCTTTGGAATATGTCCACAAGAGGCATACTAAGGAAGACATAATTGTCTTACCTGAACCAATTCAATTTCATTGTTCATACAAAATCTTATGTATATGTTATTCATTATAAAATAGTATCCTAAGTATCCTAAATATAATAATATTTGATTATGATTGTGGAACCTCAATTATCATCCATTTATTCCATCAAATTGGATGTGGATGTATCCTTTATGTGTACGTGTGAACTGTCTCCTCTACAATGAGATACAATTCATATTCCAGAACCATTATTAATGGATGGTAATTTTGATTGAATGAATTTGAAATATGATATTTCTTAAATAATTATGATTAATAAAATAAAATATCAAATCTGTTGTCTAACCTTTCTATATATTGAAAAAATAAAACATCAGAGATTTGAATGAGTTGACTACCACATCAACAAAATGACTTGGCATATTTTTTATTTCCTCATTTCATTTATTGTAATAAGTATATATTTTATGTATATATATTAAATATATTAAATTATTAGGATAAAATAATATTTATCTTTAATTTAGTATTTATAACAGAAAATGAAAACAACGTCCATGAATATGTTTGATATTTTTTCATTAAGAGTAATGTAAACCTTTTTATGTCACTAACATTAATGGATTATTATAAATATTTTTATAATAAATATATCAAATATTTACATAATTAATATCATCACTAATATGATATAACCCTGATCAATATTGACGGAATATTACGGTTGAATAGAAACTACCATGAACAAAAAGATATTTTTACACTAAAAATGAATAATTTTTAAAAAATTATTAACAATGTTGTAGTAAAATTAAATAAGTGGAACATAACTAATATTATAATAATGAAAGTTATTATTTTAAGGAATTATAATATCTTTCAATTTAATTCATTGGATTGTACTACATATTCAAAATTTTCCATAATAGTATAATGAAATTTCTATTGTCTCTTTTATTTATTTCCTACATATGAAATTATCATCACCTTTTTAATTTTTCTCATTTATGTACACCCCTGACTGAATTTTATTATTTTTTTCATTAAATAGATGGGTAATTATGACTTTATATAGGTTTGGATCTTATTTTTGTTTTTTAATTGGATTATACCAAATTATAATGCGATTTAGATTTCAATAAAAAAAATTGGATTGTTTATACATGAATTTATCCATAGGAAAATTATTGATTCTTTTTTGATGAACCTTTATAATATTAAATATCATTTGTTTATTTACTATGTTTCTTATATAATAATTCCATATTTTTTTATCTGATTTTAAATATATCGAGAAAATGTATTTATGAAAAACTAATTGTATTTACTCTTTAGATGAGATCTTTCTCGCCACTATCCTTATTCAATTTAAATTGTTCTGATTAATTATTTATATATTTTCTAATGATTTTTAAAATCTATTAAAAAATTATTAAATTTATATTATATATTTATGAGGGATTCATCTTAAATTTCATAACTATTGTTCATTTTATAGGAGTAAAATAATCATTATTTTAAAAATTATATATTGAATAGAAATTCCATCAGCCAGGACCACATAATAAATTGATTCATACACAAAAAAATTCCCTTTTTTATTTTCATTAAATTTTATTATACAATAAATATATACAATATTGTTGTTTTAGTTAATTAATTTCCAAAATATGATTATATTTTCTTATAAAAATAAGCTACATTTATATATTTTTAAAAATATATATATAATAACATCTATTGATGATAATTAATATTTTCCATGGGATACTATCTAATGACATAATGATTATTTATATTCTCATGGTATAAGATATTTATTATTAGATGTTTATGGGTCCCATTTTTCTCATCAGATATTACATGAACATATAATGAAAAATTTGTGATGTTATTAATTTTTATAAATATATTATGATTATGTGAAGGATGGTTCTATTTTTTACCTTTAATAAATTATTTTAATTTTTGTTGATATATCTTGAGATGATAATGATAATTTTGGGCATTATTAAATATATATTTTTTACATATTTATTTATGTTTGTGGTTACATCTAATAATTCTAACTAGAAAATTAATTGATATGATTGTTAAAAGTTTTGTCAGTATTTTTATGTTTGAGATCAATTGCATATAGATATTATCTAAAAAATCGAAATATAGATAATTTTGAATTGATTTTTTTTCAAATTTTTATTCATGAGTATGATAAATGTCTACATATAATCAAATGATACTATGTGAAAACGATTATGACTATCTATTTCCTTAGTATTATGATATCCTCTTCTAATAAGGAAGCATTCCTTAATATGACTCCTGAATGATGCCTAATTATTTAACATCCTTGTTGATCATATTTAATTAATAATTTTTTTTAATATTATGATATAATAATATTTAAATTAGTATTTTATATTGATTACATAAAAATGAATATTTTTCATACTATTATAAACATCATGTACCTAGAGGATTGATATCTCAACTATTAACCGAGACTGGCCATTTTAGCTCACCAATTCTTGTATTGGAATTTACCAATGATATTAAGAATGAAAATAATTATGATATTTGTAATATGAATACTAATTTTGTTGTCAAAATGTAGATAAAATTAAAATATCTTTGGTACATGTGGTCCGCATAACAATTTTTTGAAGAACGTAGACCAATATGATTCTTGAAATTATTTTAATTTTATGACTTGAATATTCACATCCTAATACATAATATCAATGTATAAATTATATATTTCTCTATAAGAAAATTATTTATGAATATTATTTTTTATGATTATGGAGATGTTACTTTATTCTAGGGGAGATAGTTGATTACCTATGGAGAATTACATCATTAGTTTTTTTTATCTCTTTTACATATTCTTATTAATGCTTCCATATCTACCTTTATCATATATCATATCAGTTTTTATAATCACTATTTACAATTAGTAGTCATCAAAATTTTAGACTTTGTTGACTTCCTATGTTATTATTTTGATCACTGTCTATATACATTTTATTCCATTGAATTTGGATCATTCCCTTGCTTCATAAAAACATTCTACACCATGATTAAAATGTACTATAGTACAAGATCTATGGAGAAATGATAATATCCATTTCATCGTAATTCAAAGTCCATTATCCTCTCTATAGACATGGATTTTTTCTTGAAATCCCTTAATTGAAAAAACATATGGTCAAATAAACTTATTAATCTCATTTTTATATGGTGAATGTCCATTCTATATAACTTATGAGAAATAGTTTTCGAAATCATTGTTTATGAAAAATGAGGAAGTTACCTTTAATCTAGTAGAAACACTATAAATCAATGATATAATCATATTCCACTCCATGTAATACCAAAATGTAAGATGAAAAATTATCCACTTCACATTGTATCAATCTTAATGACTCTAAAAGTAATATTTATATGGAAAAATTAAATAAAATTAATTTATAACTCTATAATATTTAATTTATCCCACTAATATATTGACGTAAACTATTCCATCAATATTAGAGATGACAATTACAAATTGACATAATGGGTGGTTTGTTATAATCTATATCATATTTGACTCCTACGAAAACCAATTTCAAATTAAAGACACTTGATCAAACCATTATGGGGTTTTTCAATATGTATATATATATAACTATATTCTCTATTGGAAATCAATATTCAACTTCTATTACAAAAATTCAATATCTACTCCTATTTATTAAATTTACCTTAATTCAATGTTTAATTCCTAAACACTCCTCTTAGAAATATCTCAATATATACCATAAAAATTCATATTCCTATAAATATTCATGATTATTTTGTGTTTTTTATAATGTGAACATGAAGACAATCATGTATCTACTTTATATTCATATTTTATTTCTCACTACCATCAAAATTAATGTTTTTCATTATTTTTTAGATTTAAAATAATTGTATGATTTATAGTTTCTTGGATTCCATTAATACCAAGGGATATAATTCTTTTTATTAGGATATTGGTTTTCTAATACCTTGTTACTAATATAACCCATTGTTTTATTAGGTTAGGAGATATGTGGGATCATTATAAAGCTGTTGTAGAAATCCATTACCAATGTGTTCAGTTTTAAATAATATAATTTATTTAACACTACATATAATTATAAAATTTAATATACTATTACTTTGTAATTGGTCTTTACATAATCCAATTTCCACTTTGATAATATCATTTTTTTAATATCATCATAGTTAAAAAAAATTATTTTAATTTTACACCAACCATACATTCCATATTATATAGAAAATATTTATAATTAAAAAAAATTAATCTTAATGGTATTAGCAATATTATATTATCTTTATTATAACATTTTACATTTTGGATTTCTATTGACCTATGAAACGTGTTTCCTCAATATAAAAACTATAAATATTAGAAAATATTCCATTAAAATAGATTATAAAAGGATCATATTACCACCCCTTCAGGATGATGAAATGAATTATGTATCCTATTGAAAATATATCATTTCACATTCTTATAAAAACTTCTACTATATAATAATCCCAATATTATAAAATATTTATAAAATAAATCTATTTTTGAGTAATCCATGAAGGAAAAAATAATGATTTTAGAGTGAGTACATTTTTTTTTCAAAATTATTTTCCTTTCGATAATAGGTAATTAATTATAATTTCTTATTTATAAATAATGAAGTATTTTTTTTGAATGTTATTATTTTTTGGAAATAACTACTAGACACCACTCAATTAAATAATTTATTGAAATGATAATTCCACTCATGCATTCATTATAATACCTCCACAAAAAAACTATACTAGGCACACACCCCTTACTACTCATTTTTCTAACATGTTCATGTTTTGTCCATTTTAACAACCTTTGCAAAAAATTATATTAAATATTGTATATTATTTGAATCAGTAAATAATTTCTCAAAATATATTATATAAATATTTAAATAAATATTTATTTTTAAAATATTAAAATTAATATTATACTTGTTAAATAAAAAAATTGTTTGATTGATTAAAATAAATAATACATACTAATCTTGAATCTCATCTACAAAACAATGGATAAAAATCATGCCAAGTGAAATGAAAAAATTTAAAATATAATGAAACATGAATTATTTTAAATTTAATTATATATGAATGATTAAAGATATGGTTATGTAATTAAATAAATCATTATTATGAAAAATGTTTAAACTAATCAATACTACTCACATTCAGAATTTATAATATATATTTACTAACTAATATAATAGTTGATAATAATTATAATTATTGTTTCTATAAGGTTATATATAAAAATTCTATTATGAGATATTTCATTATGATAGTTTTTTTGTTATAAAATTGGAACTTGAATAGTGGTGGATGTCAGATATTAAAGTAAGTGGTGCCTTGCCTCAAATTTTATTTCTCAAAAAAATTCTTTATTGAGAATTGTGATATAATTAAATATGTACGATGATTCCTTAATTAATCCAGTATCCCATATTCATGTTATTTATCAGTATATATAATCCATATCATATTCATTGATTAAATTAATCTGGATTTAATGGATACTAAGGCCATATGGTTTTTTGATAAATTGGATTACTAAAATTTAATAAAGTGAATATTCATGAACATTATTCTTATATGATTGGATTATTTGAGAATTACATAATACTTCATGGAATATTATTTTCCACTCTATGTGAAATTACACTTTTGATACAAATGTCTCAGAATAATTAATTTAATTCATGTAAATGTATATCATTTTGTGTTATAATTGTCTCATTTTTAATGTTTTCTTTCCTTCCTAAACATATTTTTCAATAATTCATAGTGATATAAATTATATACAAGAAAAGATATTATATTTTATTTAATTTTTCCTTTATAATTCTTGTCTCCACTTATTAAATGGCTGATTTTTTTTCTATTATATGATATGGGGTTTGAATAATGTTATTCAATATATTTTCCTATCCTTTCATAATCATTTATATTATCTTCAGAACGTCATTCATTTTTATAAACAATAATATAAAGGCACTATTAAATCTTATTTTTTAAAAAAACATGTTCATTACAAATATATCATATTAAATTTCGATTCATAAATGTTATTTCCATGAATTAATTATTGAATTTAATTTTTCAGTGTAATATTTTTCAAATTGTTTTCTCTTAATGGGTTGTAAAAATTGATTAATTTTTAAGACCCTATTATTTAAAAGTAATATTATAAAGTAAAATATTCCAATTAATTTTATAAAAGGGATGAACAACATAAGATTTTAATGAAATATTGGTTTAAAAAATTAATTTTAAATTTTTAAAAATTTCCATTTTATGCCACACTGATTAAGATTTTTAATATCAATGAAATATATTTTTAGTAATCTACATTCATTAATTATTTTATTTTATGCTACAAAAAACACTGAATTATTGTGTTTTATATAAAACATTAAATTTCTACAAGACATCAATTCTTTATTAAAATTATTTAAACAATATAATTAGAACCTACCTAATAAAATTATTAATATTAATACTAATAACTATATTTTAAATATTAAATATAATGTTTTTATATAAATTAATGATAAAGATAAATAAAAATTTAATTTTCTGAAAAGTCTATATATGTTTAAAAATACTATTTTTTCATATGAGCATTTTTTATTTTCCATCTACAAAAAAATTAAAAATTAATTTTAGAATCATTTAAAAATTTAATATTATAAAAATATCTTCATCCTTTTATTATAAATTTTGATTTTATTTGTGTGAATTTTTGAGATGAGAAATATAATTTTTGAAGGAATAGTGAAGGATAGTGAATTTTATTTCAAAGGTTCTATTTCATATAATTTCATTATATTGATAACTTATATTTGAATTTTATTTTCAAGTATTATTATAAAAAATATACATTAATTAATCCAATTTATGTTATTTTATAAAATGTCACATTTCAATTGGTCATAAAATCATAGAAGACTTCTAAACATTTTTACATTAAAAACATGTAGTGTCTACCCCTCTGTGGGATAGATATTAAAAAAATATGACCACTTCCATGGATTGAATTTAAAAAAAAATTATATTTAAAAAAATAATAATATATAATATCGTATAATGTAAAATAATTTTTTTACATGAATTATTTCTAAAATATATTAAAAATAATTAAATGATTAAGCGAAAAATTAACACAACAAAGGACCAATCCTTAAATATAAGATCCAAAAATACATATAAACTTGACCAATATCTATTATACAGAAATATTTAAACCCTATCCTCAAATGTATCTAATTTATTCCTTTATTTTTCCCACAATACATGTGATTATCATTGGTAGAATTCCTTTTCAATAGCTTTACAACAGTGACACTCCCCCATTTTAAAAGACCACAAGTTGTCCCACATATTCACACCTCTAAAACCACATAAGATAAAAAAATATCAGAAAAAACATCCCCAAATACTAATATTCCCCCATTAAATCCTCTTTTATAGCATTTAAGTAACAATTTAATTCCATTTTTGTAGCCCAAAAAGAGTTTGAAAATGAAGAGGCGACATCTTTCGTCAATATTCATTAATCTATTTTATTTCACCACCACCTTAATTATTATTTTCCAACACACAACTAATATCTATAGTATCCAAGATATAATTTTTTTTAATGTATAGAAGTATATATTCACTTATACACACATTAATCTAATGGGTAATGAACATACCATTCTTCTGTAAGGTGAACTACAACCTAAGAAAATGATGTTGTTTGTTTTTCCATTACAAAATAATATGGGTGTACATTATGATACAAACTATGTTTTTTTAATATATATATATATATATATTATTTGTGATGTGTTTTCACATATGGATTTATCATATAAATCATCCCTCTATGATTTCCATTTTGGGTAAATATGGTATCTTCATTTGTGAAATTGTGAACTACAGCAACCTCAAAGTGATGTGATTCACTCACTCATTATGTAGACTATATTGATGATAGATTTAGTGACCTTATATGATATATATTACATAAAAATGAAACATTAAATATATTATATAAATATAAACATATATGTCATTTATTTTCATTTTTTCAAAACACCATGAATATGGTAATATCATTCATGCATACGTATGTCAAATAGTCTCAATAAAATTTTTATTCCATGTCATATATAAATAAATATATATAAATATATATATATTAGATATTATTTTAAATATTTTTATCCTAAATATATATAATATTTAAGTCATTTCTTTATAACCTGGATATAAAAAATTCATTATTTAGTTAATTGTATGTATAATGACTAGTGAAAATACATATTATAAATAAATCAGTTATTACCTGAAACGTTGTGTTAAAATAATATTATTTTTAAACGAGTAATATTTTGTCAAAATATGATCACATATGGTATTATATATATATGTGAATTTTGTTATGGGATAAATTGATAATAAAAATATATTTATTATAAAAGAGACATGTATGAGTATGATGAAAATCTAGACATAATGTAATGGAAGATCCAAACACTTTTTATTTATCTACGATATCTATCATAGTCATCATTATCTTATTTTTGTGGTGTATATACTTCCTTCCCTAGTTTAATATAATTAAATACATTTATTTAATTAAACTAAAAGATTTAATATATTTGATTATTCGATGGGGATCATGGTTCAAAATTTACCCATGTAATTAAGGATTTGTTGGCTGGTTTTTATTTTCCATGAGAGTGAAGTCATGTTAACAACTTATATTTTATATGTGGTGTGTATAATATCTAGGTATATGTTAAATTATTTAATTAATTATTTTAATTTGCATTTAAATATCTCTTTCATGATATTCTATTCATGGGGTTTTGGTTCCAAAAGCTACCAAATTGTTAATGTAATTTTGTCTCAATTTTCCTTTTTTGAGACACATTAAATGTTGTAAACCTATATTTTTCAATGAGGTGTATATAATGAATTTGAAATGTTATTACATGAATATAATATTTTTATGATATGCTAATATACATGTAATTTTATACTATATATTTTTTTATGATTCAATATTATAAAATTGGTAACAGTTTATAGTTACAATCTCACAATTAATCGATATTTATTACGGGTAAGCTCTCTTTGATGAAATATTATGATCCATCACCAAATAACTCACTTTATTTTTGTTTAGAAGTACTTATTCATGTTATATCCAGGTAATTTTATTATTTCCCTACTCCCTGGTACAAAAGAAAATAATGAATTTGTTTGTAAGAATGTCTAACATTACCGCTCTATTTCGTCTGATATCTATGTTCCATCAAAACTGTGTGTTATAGAGGTTTTACAAAAATATGAAGATATTATCCGATAGTCATTATATTAAAATTTTACCCATGTTTTAACTTTTTTATTGATAGTTTACTAAAAGTAATCTTCTTTTCTCTTTATAGTTGAGAAATTTTTATGTACTCATTAATGTGAAAAAGAAATATTCAGCTTGTATAGATTTACACAATGTCATGACCTTTATTCCCTTAAACCCTCATATATATTATAAAATAATATTTATTTATGTAATTTTTTTTCAAATTATTCTGTAAAATTATATTTTAAATTTCTTTTTTCACAAAAACTTAATTAAAAATGTATTCAGTGATATTTTTAATGTTTTCAAGAACAGAATCTTTCAAAATATTATGAACAATTATTTCTATGTTTTAAGTGTAATATTTATGAAAAAATGGTATCCTAAAAATTTCATAGTTTATATATCATTTTTCAAAGAATAACGTTAATTTCCTCATAAAATGTTTTCAAAATCTATTTCAAAATTATCATCTAAATATAATGACATATTTTTTTGTTAATCATTCCATTACAGAAAATTTCAAAATGTTTCATTAATATTGTTTCATAAAGGGTAATTGTTTTTAGGGAATAATTTATATGAAAAACGTTTTACTCATATTGGTTTTATTACTTTGAAACAATATTATTATAATGGGATTTAATTTAATTAAATGATCAAAAAGACTAACTTTCTTCATAGATAGTGATGTGATTAAATATTAATGAGACCCACCTTATTTCATATGTTATGATTCAATGATTATAAATCGTATATTCATTTATGTTTCACTATTTGATGAATGTTTTTTTATATTGTGGCACACGTATGAGTGATTTTATTATTATATGGCTGGGAACTATATCATCCATTAATTCATTGGGTAATTATAGGGTTTTTATGATCTCAAAGGGTAAATAGGTGGTAGCCAATGACCGAAAACTGGAAGGTACATCGATCGTAGCCAAAGCTTGAATGTATGAGGGTACATGGGTCATAGCCTATGATTGAATGATAGTGGGTAAATGGGTTGTATCCAAAAACTAATTAAATTTGGGTACATGGGTTTTAGACCAACCCTAAAAGTAAAAGGGCACACATATTATAGCCTAGGCCTTAAATATAGAGGGAACATAGGTATCCCAACCTCAAAGAAAAGGTATAATAGTTGTATCCCATTGATGAAAATAAGTATGTACACCTGATTTATCCCATGAATAAAATATTTTAATAGTATTTGTAAGTATATGTTATGTTTAAATTTATATTCTTACGTGTATTCTACAAATTTAATGTCTAATTACTTACATATTCTTTCATAGATTTTTCTCATGATTAAATTCAGATTTTTGTTTCATAAATTGAAAACCATTAATCCATGATTCATGTTTATCATCATTTTGGTTGATGTTTTGATCTTCTAATGCTATAATCATGTTCTCATACCACTATATTCACCTTATTCTTTATATTAATTGAATTTAATCTAACTGGGAATTTATTCTCCCCCATTTATTTTGTTTCCTTTACCATGGTTGTGAAGAAAGTGTTTTAATTATAATTATTAAGGGGTATGATCATTGTGGAAATCAAAAAAAAAATATTTTACTTAGTAATAATATTATTATTCTGGGCATCCAAATAAACTAAACAAACCTTTCATTTGGAGTCTATTTTTGTAATGTATTAAATTTTTGAAAAAAATGATATAATATATATGTATGAAATGATAAGGACACTGTATATGTTAATAAATTAATGTATTAGTCACTATTAGAAAAATATGATGTCAATGGTTTAGTTATATATTTTCAAATATTTATATAGATATGACTAGATATGTCTCATCATATATGTATTTGGATGTGGAAAGGAAATTAAAAATGTATTGGAATTTTGGAAAAAAAAGAGATTGAGTGGTTTCATAGAATGAAATCCATTTATAGGTACAACATTGTGATGTGTCTCTATGGTAGATTTATCTAGGGGTAATATCTTTGAGAAGGTTGTCGATCACGACTCAACACAACCTAATATATGAAAAAAGGCATTCATTCACACCGAGATTGACACTTTTGGAGGATATTCTTTGCTAATTCAAAAAATATTCATGAACCATCAAGAAAAAATTTCAATTATTTTGGACATGAAAAACATAATATGGACCTAGGGATTCATATATAAAGGATGGATTCATGATTTATACATCCTATATGTAATTATTTTCGATGATTAAGTGGTATCTTCTATGATAAGGGTTCATCACCCAATAATTTCTTGTTTTAGTCAATAGAAAGAAATCAAATTAACATGTTTAACATAAAATGTTTTTGATATGGAGTATCAGGATGTTCCATGAGTAATGGTTATACTATTGGAGATAAATTGATTGAAAATATCATATTAATGGTACCAAATGTTCTTTCATTGTTATTTACATTAAACATATGATTCATGATTAGATTGATGTTGATGAAACTTTTGATATGATTCAAATTTCTTATTCTATGAAAGAGTAATGATGGAATAATTGGTTGAAACAAGAGTAATGGTTTAAGAGAAATTTGGTATGAATAGAGTATTTATGATTGGAAATTTCATGATTATGTAATATGAATAATGGCATAAAAATGATTTTTAGTATTCATTTCCATTAAGAATGGGATAAATATAAATGAGTTCATATAAAATTGATTTAGTGGGAAAGATATAAGTTTATTAAGTGAAGGTAAACCTTAATGTAATCATGATATAGGAAACATTTTTGCCATATTGGCTAAATAGATAAATGTTTTTGATAATGTAAATTTGATAGTATCAATGTCCATATGAAAAATTAATTTTTTGAAAAAGTGGTCTATTTTATAATAGATTATGTTTATAACTTCTTTTATATAATGAATATATAAATTAATATTTTGAATAAGGTAGTGAGAATGTTTTCAATAAATATTAATTGTAATTCAGGTTATTACCATTTTTCTTGAGAATATATATTTACAAAATTAACATGTTTGGAATATGACATATAAGATCCACTTTGTCATTTATGGGGTTCAATGTTAAGCTAATTTCATGACATTCTATCAAAAATTTTGAATTTTATTCTATAAAATGAGTTAAAAGTTTAACCATTTATGGAATCTATGTGTTAAAATTTGGATGATGTTTTTGATATTAATCTATTATCTCACCGCATGAGGATTCATGAATATTGATGGCATGTTCTATAAACTTTGTTTTTATGGTAGATTGTGACAAATTGGATTACTTATCATGGATATCATAATATATAAATATTGTAGGAATGGAGAATTAATGTTAATTTCATAGAATTTGAGATGAATTAGAAGATAATCAAGGCACAATAAAGGAAAATTCTCTCTTGAAATCATCCATGCTTATATTTTCAATAAAAATTACAATATTAGGAAAAAAGAATATGAAACCAAAAAAATTATCCTAATACCATCATTTTCAAGGAATCAAATGGTCTCATATATCATCACTAATTTACATATTTATGAATATTATAATTTTACATACCATGTTTGTTATAACTGTAGATCCAAATATGAATGTTAAATTTCTACCCCATGTATAAGTTTTACAGTCAAAATATGATCACATATGAGGAAACCCACCATGAGTTACATTTGATAACCATTATGGTTCTAACTTTTCGATTATAAATGAATATTTATTGTTCTTATTTTCAATTTACATTGTATTAAATAAAATTAAAATTATTAAACAATTGATTCATTAGATGAATATCGATGGAGCAATTCAGTTTAAGGGGGGATAAAATAAAAATGTAATATTTTATGATGTACTTTTAAAAATTATTTTAATCTCATTAATATTTTTCATTTCATGAAACAATTCATAAATTTATTCAATATTTAAGAATTAATTTTCTTATATAAAATATAAAAAAAAAATATAGATTATATATCACTACACACAACATTGACTTGGCATTTGTTACACACAATAATAATTTTCTTCAAAACATAATTTAATTGTTATAGTTATTGAAATGAGGTAATTATAACATAGAGGTTAATCATTGTAATATGAATTCAAATAACTACTATAAAAGTTTTATTTATATTGGTTTTATATAAATAAAAAATAATCATAATGAAAAATATAATATATTGGTAATGTTATTTTATGTTTAAAAATAATATTTTTTCAATAAAATTAATTTTATTGTCCTACTATGAAAAAAATAAACTTAATTTTAAAAACCTTTTGTAATATAATTTTATGAAATAAAATATATTTTTTAAATTATAATGTTAATATTATATTAAGGTAATTTTTTGACATTTTCTTGAGAAACATAATTTTTGGATGACTATTGAAAAATACAAGATTTTAATTCATAAATTATTTTTCAATTAATTAATTTATTTTGATAAAACCAGACACAATTTTATTTTAATTTATAATTTGATCAAATATACATCACTTCGTCAAATTTTAATCATTGGAATAAATTTTACATCTATATTTAGTATATAAACATGTAAAACTTTTGATCATTTTTATATTAAAAATACACCATGTCTTCTCGTATTCATGATTAATATTAAATTAACTTATAATAATATTATTTCCTGAATATGGAAAAATTTATTTCCTATGTGGAATAATAATAATTTTTAATGTTCAATATGGTAAACATGGGTTTTTAAGAAACATATATGTGGAAGTGATTAATATTAATTACAATGATATAGACAAAATATACGTATGAAATCACTAAGCATTAAAAATAAGACACAAAAGACCTAGAGACTTGTCCCAAATCCAATTGATTTAAACATTTAGACCCCATAACACTTTATTATTAATATAGTCCATTATGGGATCCAATCAACATGGGAAAACTAGGATTGAATTCCATTATAAAAAATTTACAATAGTGTCACACCTCTTCCAATATAAAATGTTATCCTCTAATCCCATTTATTCACACATCTCAAACGACATAACATCTCTCTTAGTATTCTTATAATTAGATTATTTATCCTCCAAAATAATTATTCATATTCCACGAACACATAATTTCATAATAGTAATAATAAATATATATATATATTTGTATTAATGGTTCTTCCTTCACAAACACACACACCATTCTATTGGGTAATTAACAAACAATTCTTGTGTGTGATGAACAAACACATCACAAAATGATGTTGTTAGATTTACCTTTATAACATATTATGGTTGTAAATTCTGATGAAAATAATTCTTTTATATTATATATATTATATTTAAGAAGTATTTGTATTTAATTATTTATTATATAATCCCCATCTTCATGACTTGCATTTTTTGTAAATACAATAACTTCATATGTGGAAGTGTGGGCTACTATCTCCAAAAAGAGATGTGATTTGTTTACACAATACAAGGAATATATTAATGGTGAGTTTTTAATATGAACAAATAATCTTACATTAATTATATTATATAAATAAGTAAATATATTTAATTTAATTCATTATTTCATTATACAATTAAAATGGAAACATCATTCATGTGTACATACATCCTAGCGTCTCTATGGATAGTGTATTTAATTTAATATATCAAAATATTATAGATTCTTATAAATATTTATATTGTAAATATATATTATATATAATTAATATATTACCATCTATAAACAATAAAATTAATATTTATGTTAGAGGATCAATAATTAGAAGTCCAAACATGTATGATAAAAAATGGTTATTAATCGAAACATAAAATTAACATAGAATTGTTTTTAAATGAGTTATATATGTTCATATGAAAATAATATATGGAATTATATATTTATATATATTTATATATTTTTCTTTTATAAATTTATTGTGATCATAAAATTATTATATAGGAGTCTTTTATGTGTATGATGAATTTAATGAAAAAAGGTAAGGGAATTTAATCTTACTTTTTATTTCTGTGTGATATGTTCCTTGTTCAGAAATCAATAATTATGTGTGGTTTATATATTAACATAATAAATGTTATATCATTATTTAGTTTTATTTAATTATATTAATCTTTTTAATTCATTCTTTTATTTCATGTGTATCATGATTCAAAAGTTACCCATGTAGTTTGGGTTTTCTCCTCTCCTCTTTATTTTCTGTGAGATATATAGAATTTTCACGACCACATTCATATATGTGTTGTGTATACATAATATTTATGTATTATATGATTTTAATAAATTTATATATGGGATTTATATATCTTTTTTAATATCATCAATTCTTGTGACTAATGTTTCAAATGCTAACAAATTGGTAATAAACATTGTCCAAATTTTTGTTCTTTTTTAGACACATGAAGTATTATTGAAATATTTTTTTTCAAGAGCTATATATAATGTATTTGACAAGTAATATCATGAATATTCTTATTTCATGATATTTTCAACATTAGGTAATTTGTTTCTTTCCATTTTATTATGATATAATTTTAACAAATTTGAAACTGTTAATGGCTACAATCAAATATTATATCGATATTGTTCATGATTATGATACCAATTATAAAATATTATGAACTGTTACGTAAAAAACCTAATTATTTTTCTTTTCCTTTATATATTATTGATAAATCATAGTAACGGTACAATATCTCTACTAATTGGTATAGTAGATGATAAAATATTATTTTTAAAAACATTGTAATTTTCCTCTAACATTTGTTGAAAATCTATGGTCCATAAAAATCTTATTATATAAGGGGATTCCAAAATTAGTAAACTATTTTTAGTCGGTCTGTATATGCTTTTAAAAAAATGTATTACCTTTTAATTATCATTTTTTTAAAAAGTATTAATTTTTGGTCTTCCATTTGTGGAACCATTCTAAACATTTTACTGTGAAAAAGGAATATTTGACATATATGAATTTACACATCACCATGATTGTCATTCCCTTTATTCTTCTTTTACAAGAATAAAAAATATTTTTAGGTAAAATTTTATCCTAATATAATATAAATTTGTTGCATTAATGTGGATTTCAATTAATATGGTTTTCAACATGTTTCCAATATTCATTTATATATTTTAAATAAAAATGTTTTTCAAAATTAATTCATGATTTCATTCATTGTTTTCAATGTAGAATCTATGATAAGTGAATTACAAATGTATTATTCTTTAATGATCATTTTTAAAATAGAAATTTTATTTTCATCATGATTTTTTTATTAGTTATTTCAATATTATTTTCAATATTAGATGAATCCCATTCCTCTTATATAAGCCCTACAATAAAATTATCCAACTATTCTATTAACACTATTTCATGAATTTTTTAAGTTTTATGGCATGATACTTATAAAAATCATGTCTATTCCATGAGTTATATTCTTTTGAAACAATATTCTTTTCATTGGGTATGATTTAATTACATGATTAAGAGACCTTTCTATTTTCAATATGTTATGAGGTGATGAAATATTAATTATAAATTTTTCATTTCATGTGTAATGATATAATGTTAATAAAACCCATCTTTTTTATGGGTCACGATTAGATTAATGTTTTATTTTCTTTTTTAAAATGTTTTAATGATTTTATTATGGGACTGGTTGGTCCAATATATCATCCAATGCCTTGTGTATTGAAATTTTTTATATGTGATCAAATGGTACATGGGTTATAACCCATTCTTGAAATGAAGAGGATACATGGGTTATTGACTAATCCAAAAAATAAGAAGGTATATGGGTCATACCTTTAGCATAAAAGTAAGTGTGAAAATGGGTTGTAGAACAATACTAAATGTAAAAGGGAACATGAGATGAATCCCAAGCCTAAAATTAAGAGTGTTCAAGGGTTGTATCCCAATCTAGAAAACAATACATTACATAGGTTTTAGACCAAGCCTAGAAACAATAAGGAATATGAGTCGTAGCTCGAGCCTAACTTGTTAAAACCATTTTTGTTGGTAGCATAGACATAAGAATTTATATTCATACGTGTATTCCATAAATTTCATGTCTTATTCAGTAGTAATGGTTTTTTATATTATTCTCCTATTAAAATTATGATTCATGTATTATGAACTTCTAACCATTATTCCTTTATTCATGTAAATGATCTTTAATATACAAGGCTTAATATTTGGATGTTGTTATCATGTTCTTGTACAATTAAGTTGATGAGATTAATTGATATTTCTTTTATTTACCGTTATTGAACATTAAATCTCACCCTTTTCTTATGTTATATTTACCATGGTTATGAATAATGGTTTTAAGGTAAGATTACTATGTGGGAGAACATTTTTGGATACATTGATGACCATTCACGGAGCTAGAATATATTTTTTAGGAATCCAATCTCCCTAAAAATACAAGGACTTTAGGAGTCTGTTAATTGAATGTTTTATGTATTTTCTAATAATGATTTAATGGATATGTATGAAAATAACGTTTCTCTATATGCGTTCTAATGATACTTTGAATGATTAATATATTAATAGACACATATTTATGGGTTTTCCTTAAGTTTTTTTCATCCATATATTTCCCTCCAATGCATTGGTAATGGAATATATCTCATGAAATAATTGGATATATTATTTGGTACATGATCCCCTAAAGAAAGGGATTAATTAATCCTCACTCTTAGAGGGAAATAGTTTTTCATTTATGATAAACACTATTTTGATTCATTATCACACGATTGTGCTATATTGTTTTATTTTCAAATATGATAATGTTGTGATTTCTCATTTATTATGATTTTCATTTTGTTTTTGGATATTTTCCTAGAGTTATATTCATGGATCATTATCATAATATTATAATCATTTATATTATTTTCTCTTACTTGGAATCACAATTGGTTATCTCTAATGTTTCCATTATTGAAAATCTATTCACACCCATTACATATTTTTTCTATCACTAGGATATTAATATATTTATGATATGTTTCATATTTATAATGATTTCAATTGATAAGGAATTGTGAAAAAATATTGGCTTTTTATTTTTAATAAAAATTATATAAGTAATATTTCATGACACCAGAACATCTGTTGACATCTCTGTCTGACTAAATGTGATATAAAATTATTATTAATTTAAAAAATTTGGGAAAATATATTTTACACGTGATTAATAATAAAAAACATTGTAATTTTTCATTCCCAATGTTATGAATATGGGAATAACTAAGGAAAATTATAGAAGATGTTATAGTTGGGATTGATTATATGGAAATATTGATATTTTTTATAAATATAGTTTATGAATTTTCTAATCCACAAATACAGTAAATCATATTCTTGTGGGATTTTGTTTCTAATGTGAAATTTATTTTTAAACATATTTATGTGATGTATAACAAAAATATTTTTTGTTTGGATCATCTCACATTGTATCATATGTGATTTTTTGGTGATATTATGTTTGCATTGTACCATGGACTGTGGTTCTAGGGAAACAAAACTATTACACATTTCATTAACTCTCAAAATGGTTGGTCTACAATCCATAAGTATCATATAGTTAAACATTATATCATGGGTCCATAAAATAGTAATTTTATATATATAATTACTATGAATTTTGGAATGATGTTGAACATTACTATATTATTTTTTTTGAAAAATATTCATACAAGATCGATCATGATTTTTTAATGACATTTTGAAAGGAGTATGGATGATTTAAAAGTCACTTGTTAGAAAATTCACACAGAAAATACCAAGTGAGAATATCATGAAAATTATAATGGTGTTATTTCAATATTTATGTTCATTACATTAATGAAAGAATGATTACCCACATTGATTATAAAAAATTAAATGAAATATTTTTTTTAATATATATGATTCATTATTAAATATAGTCATAGAACAATTCCATTCGATACCTATTGATACTAGTTCCCATGGGCTTCCCCTGATATGTTTTCATTTCCCCTTTAACATGTGTTACATATGACCTGATATATCAAAAACAAGAATTCTACAACATATAGATTTTCATTTTAGTGGATAATGATGTCCCTTAAATAGTTCCATCTATTAGAAATCACAAAATATTTATTTCATATTTATATTTAAAAGAACTCTTATCAACACAAAACTATTAAAAAATTGCCTATATCAATTTAAGTTCAATGTATACCATTTTTAGAAGAATATAACACCTCCGAATATGATTTTTATTTACATTGAGTATAGTTAATAGAACCCTAATTACTTTACCATGTAAATATTAGGGATTTAATTATTCCCAAATAATCCTCCATAAAGGACTTTTAATTATTCTTATAAAATAATTCTATAGAAGTTCAATAAAATCAATGATCTTATCTTGTAATCCGATCTATTAAATCCCATAAATTTCCATCCGAGGTATAAAATAACACTAAACTATAAACAATAAAAGTCATCAACTATCTCTATAATCTTAAATAATCATATATATATATATATATTGTTTTATAGTATATAACAACTATACATAATACAACATGAAAGACAAAAATTAATTTAAAGTGATAACTAAATTTTAAAAATGGATATAAAATAATAAACAACATGATATCCATAAGATAATTGATCATCATTAACCATTTACCTATTCCACATGTTGAACATTGGTATGAAACTACACCACATGAGTATATTTTTCCTCATATACGATCATATTATAAATGTAATTAAATATATACACAAAATTGTATATGTTGGGTGTGAGAAATATCTATATTGTGTAACAATAAAAATAATATACACTCCAAACCAACTAAATGTAATTACATGCTGTTTTCAAATTAATAAGAAAAAAAACTATATAAATTTATAATCCAAATATTTATAAATAAATTATGTATTTTTTTCAGAACCTGCTTTATATAATTGAAAATATGAAGTATGTATTTATAGGAAAATGTTATGGGATTATAAATGACATAAAAGGATTATTAAATTAAAGGAAATGAATAAAATCAACATATTAGACTTCATGTTAAAATAGTCTCTAAAGACCAAAAATAATAGTTTAATAAATGAATCCACAATTCTAGATGTGATGTGATCCTAATATCTCACATTACTCACATGATATAATAATGATCAAGGGAACTAGAAATCAATGCATTATATAAGACTATATATTGGGATATATATTCATAGGAACCCAATTTAGTAAACTATAAAATTATATTGAAATAAAGTATAACATTGTATTCATATAAAATTAATTACTTTACTAACCTCCTGAAAATACCTTTATAGGAAAAATAATTACCATCTATAATTTATTTATTTCAAATTGATAAAAATTAATAAATCATATATATAAAATGAATCCAAAAATTAGTTATCATAGTCAAATAAGAATTCAAACATATTCTCTCTATAAAATTAATTACTAAATCTACATAAAAATTATTCATGGGTTTCAAATGCACAATAAAATAACATTAAATTTATTTACATAATTATAGAAACAAAAATTTGATATAAATATCCAAAGAAATGTATAAAAAATAATTTGATGTAAAAATTTAATTTTTTGAAAGGAATAATGAATATATATATATTATTATAACTGAATACATTTATTTTTATGTAAATTAATCATTATTTTAGAAATGTAAAATGATACAATATGTAGTCAGATGCTATACCAAAGGGAGGAGAGATTAAGATAATGAATTGATGATAATAACATTAATTCTTGAGATAATATAATTACCTTCTAGTAATAATGAAATAATCCACATTGTATCTATAAGTGTGATGGTTAATAAATTAGATGATATTTTGAATCCAAATGATTATAAAAAAATATTATTTCTATTCTTGATTAATTATTCGGTCACCATGCCTGGATTAAAGTTATAATTATTGAAATGGTAAAGATAGAAGTATGAATACAATTATATACATAACATTGATTAAGAAATAAAAAAAAATTGCATGGAATCAACCATGGAATGAAAATTAATGGGAGTAATTTCATGGACCTTATTATAGAGGTATGCTATTATATTTGGATAAATAATGAGAGAATAATTTATAAAATCAGACTTAAAATCTAAAATTTATTTTATATATACTAATATTTAAAGTACAACTACAAATTATCCCATTCAATAAATGTAACATGATATCCCAAAAGGTTCAACTTCTCAATCTTTGATACTCACTTTCTTGACTTTCTCTAGATTTTCATTTGAAACATAATATTCTAGGAAAGTATAAAGAATATAATTTTTAAAAAAAAAACAATCACTAAAATATATAATAAAATATATCATGAAAGAAATAATTTCACTCTAGGGATATTATGGATGGAAAAATCATATCCACCATTTAAAATCTACATCCTGTAAAATCCTTAAGAGAATGAAGGATAAAAATAGATTACTATATTTTACACTTATCAATAATTCTCTATCTTATATTTATTGGTTCTTAGTCCCAATCTCCAAAAAGAACCAATCTAATTTTTATTGATTTTATTCAAAAAATATAGTTTTTCAATTTAGTAATTGTTATCAATTTCTCCATTAAATAATTATATTTTTCAAAATTCATGAATTTTTAGAATATGACATATGATGAATAAGGATAAATTTTTTTATCTGAGATACATTTAAGGAATTATGAATGGATTACATATTGGTAGAAAAATATTTTTTTTATGTCGACATCAAAGGAAATTAGACAATCAAGAATGGAAAAAAAATCCAGTGCATAACCTCACCATTCTTAAATATAAAACATTTTGCAATTGAGGTTTAATTCTTAATAACAAATGATCAACAACTAAAAAATCCAGTTGTCATTCATGATGAATAAAATAGTGTTACTTTTAATTCTATGACCACACTAACTATTATAAAATTATTTGCGTTATAGTTTTCATCCATAACACATTTCAATGATTGTGTAACATGGATTCACTAACATCCACTCAAATAAATAGATATACATAAATTTAAATGAATTTTCTCAAAAGGGTTTATTAATATAAAAAAGTAATAGTAATTATAATATATAAAGAACAAAAAATGTAAATATAATAATATTTCTAAAAACACAAGGCTAATTCGTAGGTAATATCATCTAGGAATTTATTAATTTTTTATCTTTGGCCATCAATTTGAGGGAGAAATGTACTGCTAAGATTCAATTCAGTTCCAATGGAATCTAGAAGACCCATTTTTTTAGGATATAAATATGTTTCTATATGCATTATTATAGAATATGAAACATGATATAAATTAAAAATAACTAAAAAAATATAATTTTTAATGTCCAGAGAACATTAAAAAATTATTAAATAGAAAAATAAGTTTTGATTTATTCAATAAATTACTTATAAACCATATCATGATCCTTTAATAAGGGGTTAGATCTAATATAATGTCAAAATTCAAGGAACCATAATTCCAAATATATATAAGAATAAGTAACATGTGAAGAATAATTTCATAAATGTAATTTTTATAAATCACATAATGATATTTAAGAAACATGATATATAATCTATAACACCCCTCATCAATATAGGCCACCAATACTAATGACTACAATCCCTATTAATAATTGTTTATTTTTTGATAAATTTTCATTTAAAATTATGATATAATTTAAAAAGAACATATCTCAAAGAATGAAGGGGTATAAGACAATTATTAAAAGGATTTGATCAATAAAAAAGGAGAAATATTCAACTAGTTTCCACAATATGTTAAAGCCATACATTAAATAATTATTTTTGAATTTATTGTATATATTTTTTTAATATACTTGATGAGGGATGGGGTTATTTTTAAATTTACCAAAATTTTAAATTCATCCCCTTTTTAATTTATAAATTCAAATATGAAAAATGAATTAATGGATAACAGACATTACAGAAATATTCATTTCTTATATAGAAATCTTAAAATAATCTGTTTCGTTGATAATATTCCAATTACAAGGATTACATTATATATAAAATTAAAATTCCTTAAAAATTAAAATATCAACATTAATTAAAATTAATTTTTTTCATAAAATTATAATACTAAGAAACATAATATCAATATAATTCTAAAATATATCAAAAAAATGTTTCTTTGAAAAAATTACAATTTATACATAAAAATTGATAATTATTCTTCATGGGTGGAATGAATTAATTTATATATTCATGAAAAATGTCATTTTTTTCCACCATGTGTTTTTTGAATATATCATATATTTCAATCACTTCAAAAAATTATTTTAATTAAACAAATATCATTCACTAGTCTCAAGAAAGAGTTGAAAATTTTAAAATATAAATATTTCATTTTGATTACCAAATTATTAATTTTTAATATAAAAATAAAAACAAAATACATGCCCACATATGTAAGAGAATTTAAATGTGAGCCTAAAAGATGGTAATATTTCCCAATCCTACAATAATATTCCACCAATATTTGGATTTACAATGTCATTAAAATTTTGTTTTGTGTTTTCTATGAAACAATAGCTTCAGTATATTTAAGATAAACTAATATACACTGTTTAGAATCATTACACGACATGAATTATACATCCTATACTGAAAAATAGAAATCATATTATGTCATCTAAATGGGAAAATATTTTTTAATTTATTTAAAAATATTGATGTGATGATCATTAGAACCATTCATACACAAAATACACATGGATATCATTTATTAATATAATGAAAAAATAATAGGGATATTTTAAAATTATTTGATTCACATGGACCCTAAACACCATAAATTAATTTTTCAGAAAAAATAGTATCACTAGAAATTTAATTTTTTAATACCTACATAAAAAATTATTATTATGTGTTTTATTCCCCACATCCCATTAACTTATACTACCTAGACCAAAGGATAATTTCCAAAAGTAGACAATTACCAATAAAATTTCATTTATAAACTAAAAATTATAGGATATACATATATTTATAGATATTTTATTTATTTTATGGTAATAAATATACAATTTAAGGATCCTAGAATGTATCATTATAAATTTTTTAGAGAATTACATGGATAAAATTCTAAGAAAAATTAATTCTTTTCTATTGAAATACATTAACAAAATTTTCACTTCCATCAATTCCAAAGAATTGATATGTTATCAAATAAATGATAAATGAACCCTTTATGCAATATGATCCATTATAAATTATGATTTTTCATCAAAATAATATATTGATAATTCATATAATTAAATGAAATTAGAATGAAATATGTTGCATGAAATAATTTTATTTCATTGATAGCTTATACAAAACACAACATTGAGGATTTGATGAACTAAAATATATTATTAAACCTGATCATTATGTCCTAGTAATTATATAGGTGATAATGAATAAAAATTAAAATATTTTTAAAAATAATTCTTTTATTCATTTATAAAATTAATTCATTACTTTTCAATGGATTATAAACTTATATGTGATATTTTTATAAAAAATTAATTATGTGCATAATGATTTTTATATCAATATATTAAATTAATCATTCTGAATGATTATAAAAAAATTATATAAAAATTAATGGACTAATTTGAATATACATTCAACAAAAAAAATTCAATGATTAGGTATGTTTAAATCTAGGTTTATGCATAAAAATGTATTTTTCCTAAAAAGATGTCTTTATCGCATTTCATGCACTTTGAACAAAATTAAATTTTCCCATTTTAAGGTTTAAATTTGATTAAAAAAATTATTTATTTATAACCATGAGACCCAATTTCTATTTATTACCCTTTTATTTTTAGTCAATTTGAATAATAATGTCATAAAATTTATTAAATTGGTAATGTGTACTACAAGTCAATCTGAACAAAAAATAAGTGAGATGTCCATAAATTATAATCATATTTCTTATTGGATTGAGATTATTTTACCCTAAAAACCAATGGTTCAAAATTTTGTTTTTTAATTGAAGATTTTCAATGAAAATTACATATATATTATTAAATCAATGCTAGTGAAAAAATGTAAAAAAAAAATTATGAAATTATAATATTTTTAATATGGGTTTAACTAAAAAATTGGCTATAGTATAAATATTATAAAAATACTAAATATTTATAATGATAAATTTAAATTTAAATATTTATTTAATTTTTTTTAAAAAAATTTAAATATTTTCTTGATATTTATAATAGTCAGAATATTAAATATTATTAAAAATTCCAATACTTTTATTTTATGGTTTTAATATATTTTAATTAATATACACATAATATAATTAATTAAAAAAGGTTATAATTATATGTTATAAAATTTTATAAATTCAACATTTATTTTAAAATTGCAATCAAATATGTAAACAATTAAATCCTTTTAATATTATTAAATTTGAGATAATGGAAAATATTAATATTTGTAAATTATGGGATAATAAAGATATTGGGATATAAAAAGACCCCAAAACATGTCAAAAATATATTTTTGATGATACTACAAGAACTGAATATGTTATTTTCTAATCCATATTCATTGTTGGTATTTGGATGGAAAAATAATATACTATAATTTCATATTTTAATAAATTTTTAAATTTTACCACACCCAAATTATAAATAGGAACATCCTCCCTAAATTATTTACACAACATTGAATTATTTAGATCATCCATTCAATTCCAAGATCAATTATATACATCCCTATAAACATTATGGTGGTTTTTTAATAAAAAAAACTAACTATGCTGCCCTTTACAAAATATCTACATGAGACCTTTTGAAGAAGATGATATCACTTTAATTGATCACATTAACTATATACTTTTCCCTAATCCATATAAAAATATTTTTTATCACAAAATAAAATCTTCAATATCCAAAATATTCTAAAATTTTATTATTATTATAAAAAACCCAATATAAACCCACAACCCATCAAACAATAATTGAATTATCAATCCTGCGTACATATCGCTTGTTGTATCCTTGTAGTGATTCCATTAATTTTTCATCACCACAATTTAAGTATTAATATTAATAAGGGATTAACGGATATATCATATATAAATTATATAATAATTTTTCTTGAATTACGAATTATTATTTAACATTATTTCTATTAATAAATAAAAAACAATGTTATCATTCTTGCATTATTACGATATATAGTCTCCATGAATAGTGTAATACATTATCCAATTTCTAATTTATATGAATAGTTATTAATATTTATAATATAAATATATGTTATTTTTATAAGGAGGTTAAAATTATGCATATGATTAGATTAAAGGTCATTTTAAATGGATCAAGACTATAGAACTGAAACATGTTTTGAAAACGAAGCTGTTTATATCCAAAAAAAGTTGTTTTAATAACAAATTATTAATAAATCGGTGATAAGATTTTATAAACAAATTATTTTTGTTATTATATATTAATTTTAATAGAAAACATATATAATAATTCCATATTAATTATAAATATTGTTTAAATGTGGGTGAAGAGATGAAATACTTGATGCAAGGTTTTATTTACGAATCTCATCATTATATGAGATTGTTTCTATGTATGTCTATAATAGGGAATATTAAAATTATACATCCTTTTATTATAGAAATGTTTTCAGAAATATTATAAATATTGTTTATAATTATTTTAACTAATCTATTTCTTGAGTACATAATGATAAGATAGTAATTTTATCCATTTTCTAAACTATGTATAGGGTGACATATCCCAAAACAAATGGATTAAAGGGTTTTTATATTATATAGAATGTGAGGATTTTTCCTCAATCGCGGCTCCTTAATGATTTGAAAAGTCCTAGAATAAGCTTATAATGTTCTTTTTAAATAAAATTTCTCCCTTTATAATGTCATGTCATTTCAAGAAATAATATCATCTCAAAATGGAAATGATATTTTTCTAAAGAATAATTTTAATTTATAATAAAAAATAATTTTCCATACAAAACATTATTATTTCATGTTATTAATGCTTTAATTAGGCTATTTTCTGATAATTACAACAGTTTTCCCCAAGAGGGTTTATGTTTATGATTTCATGATATTTAGGAATCCTATAACATTTCCAAGGGATATTAAAATGTGAAATGTTTATAGTGACCATTCCATTTCAAGGGTTATGATATGATGAATTATTTCTGTAATTGATTCATATAAATTCATCGTTTTCAATTTTTGATATATGAATCCTATATATCCCTCCAATATATTTAGTAATGATTTATATATTATGTTATACATATTTATAAATTGGAGAAAAAACCTCAATCCATAAGATAATTATGGAATGAGGATTGAATCTAGTTTTTTTTTGAAATTGTTTCACGAATAAATTCATGGAAATGATACTTGAATAAATATGAAATGATTAAATAAAATTATTTATATGAAAACAATTCCATGTCTATGGACAATATTATTATTTAATGGACCATGTTATTTTTTTTCCATATAATTCAGGACTTATAAACTGAAAATACTTATTCCATCATTCCTTTTTATGATATTTTATATATGGGGTATTATCTCCATATATTGTGTTTATTGTATAATACTATTATTCTCATATTATGATTTTGATAAAATTTCTACCTAACTTTTTTACCCGTAATGATAATATGAGTTCACTCTTTCCTATATTTCTTTCCCCTGGGAAATGAATAATTGAACTAAGAATGATATTCCTTAATTGATCTAGTTATGATGAGATATGCGGGATATAATGTATATATTTTATGAACCGATTGTTTGGGATTCCAATTCACCAGCTACACTGAACCTATATAGTTTTATTGTGGATTTAATAACTAAGGTAATAAATAATCATTAGAAGTAGTTAATATCTATTTATGAGTATTGTAGGTGTTATAGTTGTTATCATATATTTTTTTATCAAACCATTAGAAAGTAAGATGAAAAAATTATTATGATACTTAAGGTTATGTATATTTATATATTACAATCCAAAAGTTTTTTTTAGTGTTCACGAATAATATAGGATTAATCTTATGTTTTCATAAATTGATATTTTATAAATAATATCCCATTATTATGTGGTTTTCCAAATATGATGAGTGTTTCTACCAACAATATTTTTGGCGTATTCAATGGATGGAACCCAATGTATCATTACTGATGTTGAATGGGATGTGATGTGGAAGGATTAGCCTCTTGAGAATTCAATTGATATGGGAGAAGGAACACAATAACTTTTTCACATTCTCATACAACTTTGTCAATATTGGAATCATGTTTGACATCTAAATGAGTGAAGGGAGGAATAAATAATGTAGAATCATTCATGATTAATCTTATTCCATTTTTGGGTATTATGATCCACTTATGCATTTGAATTGGATTTGTACTATTTAATTTTTTTATGTTCTCCATTGATCAGAAAATTAGAACTTTATTTAGAATTTATATCATTTGTAAGGTGAAATAGATCAATGGTTGACCTATATATCTAATACAAGGTAGTGAGATTATATTTACACCAAATAATGGGATAATTTAATGAATATATTTTTAAATAAGTACATTCCTTATATTCTTCATATGAAAATAGTGAAGGAATTTATTGAGTTTAATTAAATGTATGTTAAATATTATGGATCCTATGAATAATGTATTAAGTGAAATTCCATGTATACCTTTTTCATTATCAACCAAACTTAATGAAATGATAAAATATACTTTAGAGGCTTAAAACCAAGTCATTGATGGTTTTTATACATAAGGGACACCATTAGTTATGAGGAAATAATTTAAGTGTCAATAAATGTGGAAATTGAGGATGTATTTATGCATAAATCTCATGGGTTTGACTAGAAGAAAGATATGGATATAATGGTAAAAAATAAAAACCATGGAAAGATAAATATATTGTAATTTTATGATTAATCTAATGAATAGAACAAAGATAAAATTAACATAAAAACACTACAATTTTTTTAGAGATGGAAAGAAGGTCACCAGACAATAGAAAAAACATTTAATGGGGAAAAACATATATAAATGATATGAATATAGGGAAGAATGATGAGTATTTACACCCAAACATTAATGATTCAATTTTATTTATATTTAAAATTTTGATCATTGGTTCCAAAATATCAGTGAGATAAATTATGATTGATACTAGAATCCAATTATAAACAATATCAATGTAAAACATCATGTGATCTATAGTGACCTTACATTTTCTTACATTACTATTACATCATTTTAATGATAAAAAACATTATAGTATTACACATATAGGATCAAAAGGTTTAGTGTATTGGGAATGCTAGGACCATACATAATAATTACAACATCAAGCATAAACATTTATATAATTTCTTCATCTCTATATTCTTATTGGAACTTGTCCTCTCCATAGTACATGTAGCTATCTGAGGATATACATAAAAAGGGGAGATCTAAAAGACCAGTAAGAGGATAGATAATAAGAATATATCATGTGTTTATCATAATCATGACATAGGCAAAAGATCATGAAAATGAGTGTAGCATAAAAAAAGACTTGAAATGTGACGATGCATAAAAATGAAACATCTTTTCTTAATGGTTAAATACCACACATTCTTGCGAACCAAGTTATCATATTGTTCACACATCATTTAACATTTACTCATGAGATTAATCACTATACCCAATGCATTGGAGTGATTTATAATTCTGGGTGCACCTGTCACATTCAAACATTCTTATTGCGCTGTATAATTCCGGGCGCACTCATCACCTCATAAAATTATCATTATCATCATGACACATAGAAAATATATCAATAATGAATATAACTAACCTATGTTAAGTAATGGGTTTCATCTCATAAGAATACATTCATACGCTTTGGTTTTCCAAACAAAGAGGGAATAACGTACTTGATACAAGAACCATCAACCTTGAATGAGAAGTAAAATGTGAGTTCTTAGAAGAAGAGTTCTTTTGGAAAACATTTTTTTGACATGGAAAATAGTAGTGAACATGTATATCCTATAAATGGTAATACATTGATGAAAAAATTATTCTTAAGGAGTAATCATATAAAAAATTTAGTGAAAGAGGGAGAACCTGAAGAAAGAAAATTGGGTTTGAGAATTTTCCCTTACCTTATATCCGAATGCTTCCTTCTCTTTAATGTCCTGTAAAATGAAATTATATTCATTAATTAGAAATAAAGAACCATTTTTACATTAATATGGTTAATTATGGTTTCATTCAGTGATTTTATGTGCCTTTGGATGAGTTATAGTGTTTAAAAACATTATTCGAGAATGTTTGTTTTTATGGTTTTCTTGAGTGGTTCACTTGTATTCTTAAATTGATGTTTGGGTAGAACATGGGTAAGCATCCAGAACTGATATTAGATGTTATTAATGATATTAAAGGATATTTAATGATCTTATAATGAATCATATTATATCCATGTGGATGAATCATTAGATAAAAATTAAATGATGATTATTTGGATTAGTTTGGGTGGTTTTTCGATCACAATGAAAATGTTTTAATTTATAACTTAGTAATATGGACATAATATATTTCTATAACGTTAAATTGAAAATAATACATATAAAAAATTCTGTTTCCCCCATAAAAATGGTTTAATGACCAGATCTGAAGGTAGAAATGGAAGAAGAAATCATGTCGTTCCTAAAGGTGAAAAATTAACACCTCACGAACAATGTTCTCTTTAATAACATAAAAGGAACAAGGAAAGGTGGATGGATGATATAATATCACACTAGCATCATAAAATTCCATTATATTTATAATAATGGAGTTACAATACCATTTTTATGAAGATAGGTGTGGATAGATCATGAAATGAACTTGAACTTGAAAGGAAATTAAAGAAGAAGAGAGAGAGAAATTTCCTTTTAAATCCTCCTCTTGAGATCCTCCTTATGAAAGCTTGGCTTGGTATTTTGATGAGACCAGCAACACATATACGTGTGAGAGGGTCTAGGGAAGATGTTTGGGATGAGTTTAGAGAAGTCTTGGAGCTTGAGAGGTGTGAGGAAATGAGGGCGTGAAGGGTGGTTTTTATAGATGAGGGGAGAGGGGTTTCCTTTATATAAAATTCATTAGTTTATTAATTTCCCTCAACACAAGGAATAGTGAGTCTTGAATGTCCAATAATAGTAATTTTATCATGTGATCTAGAATCAACTTGGCTTAATTCAAAAGAACGTCAAACATGACTCTATACTTAGCTTATTTATCTTATTTTTGTAAATTACGGTATTTCACTATTCATAAAAAATTGATGTATTTCAGAAAAATACAAAAAATTTACCCCAAGAATTATTCGACGTGTAGAATCCAAAAATAACGTCTAATTTTCAGTAATAATTTTCTAAATATTATTAATTTAATATTTTATTAAAATCATGGTTTAATACTAAAAAACTGTTTTAAAACATTCATATACTTATTCTACAATATAGGTACATCCTACTTTCACCTGAATATTAATATTAAACTATCATAGTTAAGGTTACTATTAATTATGGTATATCACTATTCAAAAGGGTATGTTACTATTCATTAGGGTAGGTTACTATTTAGTAAAAATTATTTTTGTTTTATTAGACTCCAAAAATCATCTTGAACACAACCGTGTATGTCAGATTTTCAAAATTCCAAACACAGAAGTGACAAACTTATGTTTAATGGTCACTTATCACATAGTAGTTCATTATTTTCTATTTTCATGTTATTATATGTCATAATTATAAGAAGGTTAATTCCATAATAAATTTTTGTGTTGTTACATTCTTCACCCCTTAAGATATTTCACCCCTGAAATTTAAATTTACCCAAACAGGTGAGTGTGTTTCTCCTTCATTGACTCTTGTGGTTCCCAAGTTTCTTCCTTAATCTTATGGTTCATCCAAAATACTTTGACAAGATGTTTTGTCTTGTTGCGTAGAACCTTATCTCTCTAATCTTGAATCTTTATTGGCTGATTTTCATAGGAGAGATCATATTCCAGCTGCACCACCTTTGAGTTTCGTACATTTGTGGGATCAGGTATATACTACTTCAAGAGTGATACGTGAAGACCATCATGAACTCGAGCAATATTTGGTGGAAGTTCAAGCCGATAGGCCATGGATCCTATACAGTCAAGGATCTAGAAGGGGCCAATATACCTTGGTCTTTGCTTCCCTTTCTTCCCAAATCGCATGACTCTCTTCCATAGAGATATTCTAATGAAGACTTTATCTCCAACTTCGAACTCCATGTCCCTTCAACGGTTGTCAGCATAGCTATTTTGCTGAATTTGAGCAGCTTTGACGTGTTTCTGGGTGACTAGAAGCTTCTCTTTCATCTCTTAAACAATATCAGGTCCAAGTAGCTTTCTTTCTCCAACATCATCCCAACTAAATGGAGTTATACATCGCTTTCTATACAGAGCTTCATAGCGAGCCATCTGAATACTCGAGGGGAATCTACTGTTGTATGAGAACTCAACCAATTGTAGATGCTGATCCCATCCACCATTGAATTCTAGAGAGAAGGCTTTAATCATATCTTCATGAGTCTGAATAGTTCTTTCAGACTAGCCATCAGTTTGGGGGTGATAGGCCATGCTGAAATTTAATTCAGTACTCAAAGAATGTTGATGGCACCATAATAATTTTTATGGGAACTTTGGATCATGGTCCAAAAAAATTGAGAGTATAACACCGTGCAGTCTCACAAATTCCTTCACATATATCTTTGAATGTTTTTTCAAGTGATAGATATTCTTATATTCCAATAAAATGGGTAGTCTTGTTGAGTTGGTCAACCACAACCCATATCTCATTATTTTCATTCAACGTCTTTGGGAGACCCATGAAAAATTCCATAGTAACATTTTCCCATTTCCACATGGGTATTGGCAATAGCTACATCATACCTTTGGACTTATGACGCTCAGATTTAACTTTTTGACATACCAAGCTCCTTCATAGATACTCTGCAATCTATTTCTTCATGTTATCCCACTAGAAGTATTCTCGGAGATCATGGTACATTTTGGTACTCCCAGGATGGATAGAGAAAGTTGAGCTATGACCATAATCCATGTAACACCCGTGATTTTTATGAGAAATATTTTGTTTTTATGTTATATAAATAATAAAAGGAATATTTCACTATACACAACACTATCTTGGCTTGATTTACATGCAATCACGACCTTCATCAATAACATGCATTGTACGCAATACCGAGTTTTACTAAGCAACGATATGCTATTAAAATATTATTAAAACTAGCCCTTATGAATAGTAATACCCAATTTTTGAAATTTTATAAATTTTATCTTTCAAAACGGACTTCATTTTTGGATTCGAAATAAAAAAATTAGCCTAGGGTGAATTTTTTGTATTTTTCTGAAAACATTCAATTTTTGATGAATAGTGAAAACACTAGGTTACAATTTAAAAACTGACTATTTATTTAAATAATTATTTATTTTATTAATATTTTTAGGTCAAAATTGATACATAATACCTATAAAAGTTCAAATTAATTATTTGGAGTCATTTTATAATAATTTTACATAAATAAAAATTTTATTGAACTTTTCACCGTCTTTTACCCACCTCCTAGGAGAGTTTGAAAATTTACATAAAACATAATTTTACCGCTTCTATGAGTGGAATTTCGAAAATCTGAGAGACATGGTTAATATCAAGGAGTAAAATGCGGTTCAATATGATAAAAATAATATTTGGTGAATAGAAACTTTTTACTTTTATTTACCACAGTTAAAATTAAATATGGTAATTAAGGGTAAAATGGTATTATTATTACCCTAAAACATGTACTAATTCTATTTTATAAGTTTAATTCTACCAAACACCACCTTAGGGATAAAATATTACCCTTTAGGTCCACTTGGATTCGATTTCGAAATTTAATATTATTTTATTTAAAGAAGACTTAAAATAGTTAAAATCAATGTTTAATAACTAAAAAATTTTTAATACAGGGTTATAAAAAATATAAATTCAACTATAAATATTTATTAGAAATATAAAAAGATTTCCTACATAATGGTATTTTATTTAAAATTTTTTGACATTAAATAATTTAATTTATTTATGACACAATGATGAAGCAATATTTACCATATTAAGGAAATATTAACATAATTGATATTATAAATACCCAAATTAATGTAATTTGAGACTTTTCATGAATTAAACTAATTTTATAGGTTAATATGAAATATTAGTATTGATTTAATTAACTTTTCTCGAACTAATAATTCTGTTATGTGTTTCAAAAAAAATCACTTACCAAATAGAGTAAAAATTGACATTAAATAGTTTTTTTAAAAAATATTATATTATTAATTGTTATTTTATTCCTAAAAGTCTAAGGTTAGGAAAAATGACTTAGATAAGGTTTTATATATTAATAATGAACCACTTGGGGTTCGTTTGGCTTGTTATAGTAAGTTTATTAACCATATAGTGTAAGAAAACAAGAAGACACGGTAAATGTTATATTATTTAACTTAGAGTTAAATATAAATGATAAGGTTAAAATAGTAACCTAAACTTGTCTAAAATATATTGGTTGAGAGTATTTAGACCCATCCCCACCTTATATTATAAATAAATCAATTTGGAGCTATTAAATACCGAAAATGTCTTTATTATAAAATAATATTTTAAGATTTTCCTAAAGTGCCCCACTCCTCCCTTATAAAATGGCACCTCCCCCCTCTCCTCTTTACACAACTTTGAGCCTTCAAGATCGGCCAAACCCTTCCCATTTCCATTATCAACTTCCCTAGAAGAATCCTATAGGTTCTTTTCTTCCTCAAAGACCAAAATTAGTTCCCTAAGATGAGGTTTCAAAGAGACTTGTCGAAGAAGAGGTAATATCCTCTACTGATTCTTTCAAATTTATTTCTTCTTCTACTTCCTCTTATATAGTTGTTTCATTATGAAGTGATAACATAATTTGCACTCATATACTGATATGTTATTATAAATATGAAACAACCCTATTTCACCTTCTATCCATCCTACGGAAATCTAATTCACCGCTCGTGCGTACGTACGGAATACCGTCTCCACACCATGATGTAATCTGTTTTCCACCACCACCTTACTTGGATGGGTATAATGGTGTAAATAATAACTATATATTATTATTGTAAAGTTATTTTTATACATAAATAGTATACATACAGTTAAATACAATTCCATGATCCTGGGAACGATATCATCGCTGGTGCGTACGTACGGCCTACCATCTCCACGATGTGATGCAACTCGTTCTACATGATCTTCAAGGCATAAGGAATATATAAATGAATTCAATGAATAAATATTCTATATATTACACTAATAACATTCTGTAGATGAGGTATCTATAACCTAAAAGGAATAATAATAATTTATATGACAAAACACGGGTAAGAACAAAAAGCAATAAACACCCGAATAACAAGTAAAAATTAAATATTACTAAAACGAAGCTAGGAATATGACCATATATGATATAATAACAATGCGTACAATTCTGGAATAAGTCAATAACATTATATAAATTATTATACAGGAGGTTCATACATGTACGAAGCAAATCTGACCTAAGGTAAGGGAACATCTCGCAATCTCATTTTTATCTGAGATTGTTTATACTTCAGAATTTATTGGGGAATATTTATCATCCACATCCATGTTTCATCAATATGTAATATGATTTATATCCTCCTACAATTTTTTAAATCCAATTTAACCCATTGGTGATTCTTTAGTAAAGGATATGAAAGGAATCTTTTGTCTTTTTTAGTACGAGGTACTTTTTGACTTTTCCGGCCAAAGTACGAGAAGAATGATTTTTAACTTATATGGATTGACTAGATTTTTAGGATTTCATAGAAAATTATTTCCATGAAGATTCCTTTATAAGTTTAAAAGTTTATTTTTAATCAAATTCTTTTAGTTTAAAATTTTATGACATGTTAAGAAAGGAAAAATGTGTTTGAAGTAGAATGGATATTTTCATCCAGAATGGAGTTCAAGAATTTTATCAAAATTATTTTCCATCTAAGATAATTTATGGTTCTGTTCCTATCCCTATTTTTACATTGATTTGATTATGTTCTGATGGAATTATTTTTATGAAGTCTTTTTATCTTATATGATTTATGTTATAATTGCATGATGTTTAAGAATCCCATTTATATTACATGGGTTATGCTATGATGTTTGATTTATGATCTTGTGGAACACATAGGAATGGTATCATTATGAGATGGGTGGGACCTATATCTCCCTCCAATGCATTGGGTAATGATTTATATCTCATGAGATAGACATGACTGGAATGGCAGGTTAATCCGGTTCCGTGATACAAGACCGAAATGAGGAGTGAACTCAGTTCCAAAATGGACTTTGTCCGCAAAGATAGTCTTGAAAATGAGTCTGGACTACTAAGAAATGATTCTCTATGATTATGTGTTTATTCAAAAAAGTTTCATGTTATGATTATTGGGATTACATTTCTTTACTATGATTTATCCCATGTTATGAAATTATGATCTCTTTTGCAGGTTAAGATTTCCAAAATGTTATGTTCTTATGAATATGATGTAATTAATATTTCTTTTGTTTACCCTTACTGAGAATTTGAGCTCACCCTTTTGTATGTTTTCTTTTCCCCAGGTCAGGATGAAGGGTATTAAGTAGGATATGACAAAAGGGACTCTAGATATGATGAAATAAACAGGAGACAATGTAGATGCTTTATGAACCAGTTGTTTATGTTTCCCAGTTTCTAAAGACACTATACCTATATGGTCATACCATGGTTTTGTTATATGTTGTAATATGTATGCTTCAATTCTAAAGTAATAACAATGTATGTTAAGTATGGTTCGTTATAGTTGGTATCATAGGAAGGGTATAGTCAACCTTTGGAATCTATGATGTGAAAGCCTTAGTAAGAAACCTAAGGATATATCTAATCATAGAACACAATCTTAGTGTTTTAGAAATGGAAATGAATAACCTATGATAAGACCTTAAGTGTGAAATTTTATTCCTAGTGTTTCTCACACTATTCTTCTTGATTTTATTCAATGGATAGAACCCGAAGGAGCCGTTTTAATGCGGAATGCGAAGAGCAATGAAATGATTGTCCCCCTGAGCAACCAAACGTTATGGGAGCTGGAATGCAAAATCTTGTAGCCATGCTCACGAAACTTTCTGAAGATATGATTCATACAGAACTTCCAAACGATAAAAGGGAGGAGCAACATTCTGTTGAATCCTTCATGAGGTAGCATCCACCCTCATTTAGTGGGTCTACTGATCCATTAGTGGCTGAACAGTGGATCCGTACCACTGAAAATGTATTTTCAGTTCTTTAGTGTTCTGAACATGATAAAGTCATCTTACCATTATATCGTTTGGAAGGTGAAGCTGATCAATGGTGGAATCTTATCAAGAATACGAGGAAAAGGGATGAAATTGAATCCATGGAATGGAATTTGTTCAAGAACTTATTCTTCAATAAGTACTTCCCTCGTATTCTTTGAACAAATATGGAGAAGGTGTTTCTTGAACTAAAGAAAAAGGATGATGAATTGTTTGGTACCTATGAAGCAAATTTTACAAGACTTGCAAGGTATGATTCTGGGATTATAATCTAACATGAGAGTAAGATCGACAGATTCATTACTGGCTTAAAACCAAGTATTCGAAGGGCGTTATCCATAAGTCACTTTAATAGCTACGAGGAAATCGTTCGATGTGCTCTCAAGGTTGAGATAGATATTGGAGTAACCCATCAGTCATATGTGTTTGATATGAAGAGGAAAATGGAAATCAATGGAAAATATAAATAACACACTGAAAAGAATATGAGTTTTCCCTTATGCTAATAGTGTGCAATGAAACATGGAGGGAGTTGTCTTAAAGGGAAAAGTAAATGTTTCAAATGTGGAAAGGTAGGTCACCGGGCATTTTAATGCCGCAATGATGGGAAGAAGATGTCTAGTGATGTGAACAAAGAAAAGGCTACACAGAGTGCACCTCCTACACTTCAATGTTCCATGTGCAAGGAAATGGGGCATTATGCCAATTAATTCCCTAATCCAATGGTTATTGACGATGATCGACGTCAACAAACTCATAAGTCTAAAGATAAAGGAAAGTCACATGCAATTTCTATCAGCGATGTGGAGTATGATAACGATGTGGTGAAAGGTACACTTACCATCCACTCTAAAGTAGCAGATGTTTTATTTGATTCTGGATCCAACCACTCTTTTATTTATAAATAATTTTCTAAGGGTATCACCGTATTACCTCAACAATTAGATGTTGAGTTAGCTATGACAACCCCTAATTGAAAACAGTCTCATCAAATGTTTATAATTATTTTCCGATTGATGTTTGTGGGAATGTTCTTCCTGCAAATCTTGTGATCCTTCCTATAGTGAAATTTTATGTGATTGTTAGCATGGATTGGCTTTCTTTATATGGATCTCATATCAATTTCCAAATAAGGGAAGTCCCATTTCATATTCCAGATCAATCTATGATCGTCTATTGATGCAAGGATGAACATAACATTTCAGTGAAAATTTCATCCATCATATGCGTCTTGATTCTACTAAATGAAGGTTATTTATCTCAAATGGTTGGAGATAAACTTTCAATTAAGAATATGCCCATTGTATGAGGGTTTGATGATGTCTTTCCGGAGGAATTGTCTGGTCTTACACAAAATCATGAAGTTGAGTTTTCAATAGAACTCGTACCAGGTGATTTACCTATTTCAAAGACACCTTATAGAATGGACCAAATTGATTTGCTGGAATTGAAGAAGCAACTCCAAGAGAATCTTGATAAGGGATTCACGTGACCTAGTGTATCACCTTAGGGAGAACCTGTTCTGTTTTGTAAGATGAAAGATTGATCAATGAGACTCTGCATTGATTATCGAGAACTTAGGAAGATCACTATCAAGAAAAAATATCCTCTCCCACACATTGATGACTTATTTGACCAACTACGCGGAGCTCAATACTTTTCCAAGATTGATCTTCATTCAGGGTATCATCAATTAATGGCCAAAAGAGAGGACATACCAAATATGGCTTTCCATTCAAGGTATGGAAACTATGAATTTATAATTATTTCATTTGGTCTTAATAATTCCCCTACTATCTTCATAGATCTAATGAATAGAGTCTTTAGAGACTATCTTGACCATTTTGTGGTAGTCTGTATTGATGATATTCTTGTCTATTCAAAGAGAAAGGAATAACATGAAAATCACTTTAGAATTGTATTGAAGTCCCATAGAAAGGAGAAGCTTTATGCCAAATTTCCCAAGTGTGAATTTTGGCTTCAATAAGTTTCATTTTTGGGTCACATAATCAAAAAAGAGGGGATATCTGTGGATCCAGCAAAAACAGTGGTCATCGAAAGATGGTCGAGACCAACAACGGTAACTGAGATCTGAATTTTTCTTGGTTTGGCTAGAGATTATCGACGTTTTGTGAATAATTTTTCATGATTATATAATCCACTCACCTGGTTGACTCGAAAAGGAGTTAAGTTCATTTGGATGGAGGAGTGTGAAGAGAATTTCGAGGAGTTAAAAAGAAGGTTATCCAGTGCACCTGTGCTCACACAGCCTTGTAGTGGAGAAAGGTTTGTGATCTACAATGATGCATCCAAGAAGGGAATGGTGTGTGTTCTCATGCAAAACGATATGGTGATAGCTTATGCCTCACGACAGTTGAAAATCCCGGAGCAAAATTACACAACTCATGATTTGGAATTAGCTGTGGTAATTTTTGCATTAATGATTTGGAGGAATTATCTTTATGGTGAAAGGTGTGATATTTATAATGATCATAAAAGTTTAAAGTATATTTTCAAACAAAAGGATTTGAATATGCGCCAAAGAAGATTGATGGAGATGATTAAGGATTATAAATGCTCAATTCATTATCACCCTGGGAAAGAAAACAAGGTGGAATATGCATTAAGTCGACAAGACCATGCTAGCTTATCCATGATGAGGATCAAAAAAGATCAAATATTTATGGATTTACAAAGGATGGATCTTGGAATTATAATGGAAGGGGAAAAATATTATCTTCCTCAAATGAATGTTCAACCATCTATACATGTGAAGATTAAAGAGGCACAAAAAGAAGATGTAGAGTTTCAAAAGAAGGTGAGAAATGTTCCAGAATTCAACCTCTATTGTATTGGGTTAATAAGGTTCAGGAATAAGGTTTGTGTTCCTCCCATCCCAGAATTAAAGAAGGAGCTACTGGATGAGGCTCATAGTTCTTCATTCACTATTCATCCTGGAAGCATGATGATGTATACAAACCTGAAAGAGTACTTCTGGTGGGATGGCATGAAAAGAGATGTTGCAGAATATGTCTCTCAATGCTTGGTTTTTCAGAAAGTTAAAGCTGTGAGACAAAAGTATAAGGGGATGTTACAACCTTTACCCATACCCGAATGGAAATGGGAAAACAGCACTGTGGACTTTGTCACCGGACTTCCTTAAACATCCAAAGGAAATAACGCTATCTGGGTCATAGTTGATCATCTTACAAAGTCGGCACACTTCATTGCTATTAGATAGGATTTCTCTCTTGATCAGGTTTCCAGGATATATGTAATGGAAGTGGTAAGATTTCATGGAGTACCACTTTCCATTATATCTAATCAGGATCTGTGGTTTACCTCGATGTTCTGGAAAAGTCTTCAGTATACTCTAGACACAGAGTTGAGTTTCAGTACTGCTTATCATCCTTAGACAGACGGTCAATCTGATAGAACAATTCAATCTTTAGAAGATATGTTAAGATCTTATTCTATGGATTTCAATGGTTTTTGGGATCAACACCTATCTTTGGTGGAATTTTCTTATAATAATAGCTTTCACTTCAGTATTCAGATGGCTCCTTATAAACCCCTATATTGAAAGATATTCAGGACTCCAACTTTCTAGGATGAATTTGGGGAATGAAAGCTATTAGGACCTGATCTTGTTGATGAGATGGCAGAAAAGGTAAAATCTATTCAAAAACACATAAGAGAAGCTCAGATTCGACAAAAAAGTTATGTTGAAAACCAAAGAAAAGCCCTAGAGTTTGAAGTGGGTGATAAAGTGTTCTTAGGAATATCTCCTTGGAAGAGAGTAATGATATTTGGAAAGAAGGGAAAGTTGAGCCCTAGGTATATCTGTCCTTTCGAAATGCTAGATCGTGTTGGGAAGGTAGCTTACCGATTGGAGCTTCCACCGAATCGCTCTCAAGTTCATGATGTGTTCCATTTATCTCCCCTACGAAAGTACATACCTAATCCTTCACATATACTCAGCTCAGAAGTTTTACCACTGGAGAAAGATCTTTCTTATGAAGAACAACCGATAGAGATTCTGGATCGTAGCGAAAAAGTCATATGGAACAAGACCACTCGCTTGGTGAAATTTTCATGGAGGAACCATCAATTAGAAGAAGATACATGGAATCTTGAGGATATAATAAGGGAGAGGTATCCTCATCTATTTGTTATAAAGTGACGAATTTTGAGGGCGAAATTCATTTTAAGGGGGGTAGAATGTAACACCCGAGATTTTTATGAGAAATATTTAGTTATTATGTTATATACATCATCAAAGGAATCTTTCACTACACACAACACTAGCTTGGCTTTCTTTACACGTAATGACTACCTTCCTCGATAACTTGCATTATACGCAATACTGAGTTTCACTAAACAACGATATTCTATTAAAGTATTATTAAAACTAACCGTTATGAATAGTAATACCCACTTTTTTAAATTTTATAAAATTTATCATTCAAAATGGACTTCATTTTTGGATTCAGAAAATCGAAATTATCGTAGGGTGAATTTTTGGTATTTTTCTGAGAACTTTCAATTTTTGATGAATATTGAAAACACTAGGTTACTATTTAAAAACTGACATTTATTTAAATAATTATTTATTTTATTTAAATTTATTTTCGGTTAAAATTGATACATAATACCTATATATGTTCAAAGTAATTCATTGGAGTCATTTTATAATAAATATAGATTTATAAAAATTTTATTGAACTTTTCACTGTCTTTTACCCACCTCCTAGGAGAGTTTGAAATTTTACCTAAAACACAATTTTACCACTTCTGTGAGTGGAATTTTGAAAATCCAAGAGACACAGTAAATATCAATGAGTAAAATAGGGCTCAATAAGATAAAAATAATTTTTGGTGAATAGTAACTTATTACTTTTAATTACCACAGTTAAAAGTAAATAGGGTAATTAAGGGTAAAAATGGTATTATTATTACCCAAACACAAGTCCTAATTCTATTGGATAAGTGTAATTCGACCAAAAAAACCTTAGGGATAAAATATTATCCTTTAGGTCCACTTGGATTAGATTAGGACATTTAATATTATTTTATTTAAAGAAGAGTTAAAATAGGTAAAATCAATGTTTAATAACTAATTTTTTTAATACAGGGTTATAAATAAGATAAATTAGACAATAATTATTCATTAGAAATTTAAAAATATTTCCTATATAATGGTATTTTATTTATAATTTTTAGACTTTAAATAATTTAATTATTTATGACACAATGATGATGCAGTAATGACCTTATTAAGGAAATATTAACATAATTGATATTATAAATACCAAAATAAATTTAATTTTAGACTTTTCAGGAATTAAACTAATTTTATAGGTTAATATGACATATTATTATTGATTTAATTAACTTTTTTCTAACTAATCATCCTGTTATGAGTTTCACATAAATAAATTACCAAATAGTGTCAAAATTGACATAAAATTGTTTTTTATAAAATATTATATTATTAATTGTTAGTTTATTTCTAAAAACCTATGTTTCGGACAAATTTCTTAGATAAGGTTATAAATATTAATAATGGACCACTTGGGGTTCATTTTTCTTGTTATAGTAAGTTTATTAACCATATTGTGTAAGAAAACAAGAAGACACGGTAAAAGTTAAATTATTTAACTTAGAGTTAAATCTAAATGATAAGGTTAAAACAGTAACTTAAACTTGCCTAAAATAAATTGGTTGAGAGGATTTCGACCCATACCCACCTTAGTTTATATATAAATCAATTTTAATCTATTAAAAACCTAATATGTCTTTATTATAAAATAATATTTTATGTTTTTCCAAAAGTGCCCCTCTCCTCCCTTATAAAAGGGCACCTCCTCCCTCTCCACTTTACACAACTTTGAGCCTTAAATATCGTCCAAACCCTACCAATTTACCATATCAACTTCCCTAGAAACATACAAGAGGTCCTGGTCTTCTTCAAAAACCAACATTAGTGCCCTAAGAGGAGGTTTCAAAGAGACTAGTCGAAGAAGAGGTAATATCGGTTACCGATTCTTTCAAATTTATTTCTTCTTCTACATCCTATTATTTAGTTGTTTCACTATAAATTAATAACATAAGTATCACTAATATACTGATATGTCATTATAAATATTAAACAAACTTATTTCACCTTCTATCCACCCTGCGGAAAACGAAATCATCGCGCGTGTGTACGTACGAAATACCGTCTCCACGCCATGGTGTAATCTGTTTTCCACCACCAACTTACTTGGATGGGTATAATGGTGTAAATAATAAATATATATGATTATTGTAATGTGATTTTTATTCTAAAATAGTATACATACACTTCAATATAATTCCATAATCATGGAAACGATATCATCACTCGTGCGTACGTACGACCTACCGTCTCCATGATGTGATGCGACTAGTTCTACATGATCTTCAATGCATAAGGACTATATAAATGAATTTAATGAATAAATATGATATATATTACACTAATACCATTTTGGAAATGAGGTATCTATACCATAAAAATAAGAATAAGAATTTATTCGACAAAACACGCATAAGAACATAAAGCAATAAACACCCGAATAACAAGTAGCAATGAAATATTACTAATAAGAAGCTAATAATATGACTATATATGATATCATAACAATGAGTATGATTCTGGAATAAGTCAATAACATTATTTAAATCATTATACATGAGGTTCAGACCCGTACGAAGCAAATCAGACCTAAGGTAAGTGAAAATTTCGCAATCTCATTTTTATCTGAGATTGTTTATACTTCAGAATTTTCTAGGGAATATTTATCATCCACATCCATGTTTCTTCAATATGTAATTTTATTTATATCCTCCTACAAATTTTTAAATCCAATTTTACCCATTGGTGAGTTTTTAGTAAAATATATGAAAGGAATCTTTTTTTTAGTATGAGGTACTTTTTGAATTTTCCAGCCAAAGTATGAGAAGAATGTTTTTTAACTTACACGGCTTGAATGGAGTTTTATGATTTCATAGAAAATTATTTCCATGAAGCTTCCTTTATAAGTTTTCATGTTTATTTTTAATTAAATTCTTTTAGTTTAAAATTTTATGACATGTTTAGAAAGGAAAAATATCTTTGAAGTAGAAAAGATATTTTCCTTAAGAAAGGAGTTCAAGCATTTTATCAAAATTATTTTACATCTAAGATAATATAGGGTTCGGTATCTATCCCTATTTTTATATTGATTTGATTATGTTATGAATGAATTATTTTTATGATGTCCTTTTATCTAATATGATTTATGTTATGATGGCATGATGTTTAAGAATCCCATTTTTATTACATGGGTTATGCTATGATGTATGATTTATGATCTTGTGGCACACATAAGAATGGTATCGTTATGAGATGGGTGGGACCTATATCTCCCTCCAATTCATTGAGTAAAGATTTATATCTCATGAGATAGACATGTATTGAACGACAGTTTAATCCGATTCAGTGATACGGGACTGAAACGAGGAGTGAACTCGGTTCAGAAATAGACTTTGTCCACTAAGATAGTCTTGGAAATGAGTCTTGAATACTAAGAAATGATTCTCTATGATTATGTGTGTATTCCACAAAGTTTCATGTTATGATTATTGGGATTATATTTTACTACTATGATTTATCCCATGTTATGAAATTATGATATCTTTTGCAGGTTAATATTTCCAAAATGTTATGTTCTTATGAATATGATGTGATTGATATTTCTTTTGTTTACTCTTACTGAGAGTTTGAGCTCACCCTTTTGTATGTTTTCTTTTCCCCAGGCGAGGAAGAAGTGTATTATATAGAATATGCCAAAATGAACTCTATATATGATGAAATAAATGGGAGACAATGCAGATGCTTTATGAACTAGTTGTTTATGTTTCCTAGTTTCTAATGACACTATACCTATACGGTCCTACCGTGGTTTTGTTATATGTTGTAATAAGTATTCTTAAATTCGGAAGTAATAACAATGTAAGTAAAGTATGGGTCGTCATAATCAAATAGCTCCTTCTTTATCCCAGGTGATGAGGACACAGAAATCTGCATTATGAACCGAATCACACCATCATCGTCGATATGGAACTCTTACAGCTTCCCTTCCTTTACTGCATTCACCCTCTTATGTATCTCCACATCATCCCTTTGTGCTTCCTTAATCTTCTCCTGGATGGATGGTCACACAATCATTTGGTAATAATAGTATGAATCCCATTCCCTTATGATTTCAAAATACATTCTTTTCATATCTAAAAAGATAGGGTCTTTCTCAATCTATAACATGGATAGAGTAGAAGGTTCGTTTCTTCTTAGAGAATCATCTGCATAGTTCACCTTTACAAGATGAGAGTGAATAGAACAATCATAATCCTTTATTAGCTCTAACCATCTCCTTTGAGGCATGTTGAGCTCTTTTAATGTGAATATATACTTTAGTCTCTTTTGGTCAGTGTATATGTCACCATAAAGGTAGTGTCGCCATATTTTCAAGGCAAGAATCATGGAAACCAACTCTAGATCATTTGTTAGGTAGTTCTACTCATGGATCTTCAACTATCGTGAGGGGTAGGCTATCAGATTATCATTTTTCATGAGTACACAACCCAAGCCTTTATATGAAGCATCACTATATATCATAAATCATTCTCCACTTTTCAGTAGTGTGTGTATAGGTGCAGTGATCAGGATTCTCTTTAGCTCCTTGATGCTTCCCTCACATTCTTCTATCTATAAATACTTTACACCTTTCCTTGTTAACTTAGTTAGTGGCTTTGACAATCGGGAGAAGTTTCTCAAAAAACGTCCGTATTACCCAGCTAATCCAAAAAAACTACAAATTTCTGTGATAGTAGAGGGACTGGGCCATTCCTCAGTCGCATTTGTTTTTGAAGGATCCACATAAATTCCAACACTTGTGATCAAATGTCCCATTAGCGTGACTTACTTCATAAAAAAGTCACATTTGTTGAACTTGGCATTCAACTTATCCTTTATTAACGTTTCCAACACAAGTCTTAGATCATCTTCATGTTCCTCCTTGCTCTTGGAGTAGTTGAGAATATCATCAATAAACACTACCACAAGTTTTTCAAGGTAATGTCTAAAGACTCTATTCATCAGATCCATGAAGATTGTAGGGGAATTAGTAAGTCCTAAGGGCATCAAAAAGAACTCATAGTTCCCATACCTTGTAAGGAAGGCAACCTTCTAAATATATTCCTTCTTCACCATTACCTGATGATATCCAGATCAAAGATCCACCTTTGAGAAGTATTGAGCTCCTCATAATTGGTTGAACAAGTCATAAATCCTTGGGAGAGGTTACTTGTTCTTTATGGTGATCTTTTTGAGTTCCTGATAATCGATACATAGCCACATTGTTCCATTCTTCTTCTTCCCAAAGAGCACTGGTGCACCCCTAGGTGATGCACTAGGATGTAAGAACCATTTGTCCAGATGCTCTTGCAACTGCTTCATTAACTCCTCCAGTTCGATAGGAGCCATCCTATAAGGACAGTTCAAGATAGGAGTAGCTCCGGGCATGAGTTCAATTAACAAATCAACCTCATGATCCGGGGGAATTTCAGGTAACTCTTCAAGAAATGAATCGCCATATTCCCTCATGATGGGAATTTCCTCCAGGCTGGCACTTTCCTTCGACTCAACCATTTGGGCAAGGTATTCTTCTTCATAGGGAATCAACACCCAAACCAATGAAGGATTTTTCAAAGGAGATTCATGATCTTCCTTGCATTTGTATAGGAACATGGGATGTTTTGGATTATGAAGATATATTTCCTTTTCCCAACAATTGATATGTGCTCTATATAACAAGAGCCAATCCATTCCCATTATAGCGTCGAATTAAAACAAAGGATGTATTACAAGATTCGATGGAAGAATCTTCCCACATATGCCAACAAGAGAAGTGTCAAACACTTGGGTTGCAATTATTGCACCACTTGGTATTTTTACAGATATCTCTACTTCAAGGTCATGGCGATTTGATTCTATAGTTCTAGAAAACATACAAGATATAAAGGAATACATAGAACCAGAAACAAATAAGACTTTTTCCATTATTGAGTGAATAGTAATTCTACCTTGTATGACTTCATTATCATGCGCCACCTCCTAAGTAGTGATTGCATAAGCCTTTCCTTGTTCATTTGGATTTGGTTACTGCTGACGCTGATTACCCTCAATAACTTGCGGTTTAGTGCACTTGTTTTCATTGTGCCCTATCTCCCTACAGTTGCAACATTGAACAATGGCCGATTCTTCCCTTTCATTGACAACAGTCTCCTTCCTTTTTGTTTCTTTTCGACACTCTTGAGAAAGGTTTCCTTATTTCCCACACTTTAATCATTTCCCCATCCCTTTGAGGTAGTTCTCATGGTGCAACTTCCCACATTTTTGGCATGTGGGTCATTGAGTTTTCTTTGAACTTTTTCATTAGATCCTCCTGCTTGAAACTCCATCTTTTGTTTCTTATCCCCATAGCCATGGGACCATTCTCCAAACTCCATCTCCACTTTGAGGGAACATCGAACAACTTTTTTATAACTCCCAATTTCTCGAATTTCAAGAGCCTTTCGAATTTGTGGTTTTAATCCAATAAAGAATCTATAAATTTTGTTATCATTGTTGATAACAAAACCTAAAGAGTACCTTTCAAGACTTGTAAAATTCACTTCATAGGTTGTGAAAGATTCTCCTTATTTTTTCTTGAGCTCTATGAATTCCCTCTCCATCTTCATAAGAAGATTTGTGGGAAATACTTATTAAGAAACATTATCTGAATGTCTTTCCATTCCATCTATTCAATTTCCTCCCTTGGCTTGATGTTCTTAATCAAATCCCACCATTGATCGACCTCTCCATCAAGAAGATATACAGCTAGATTCACCTTCTCCGCCTCAAAATAGTGAAGCACAGAAAAGATCATCTCCATGGATTTAACCCATTTTTCAACAACTATTGGATTAGAAGATCCACTTAACATCGGTGGTCGTTGCCGCATAAAACATTCTATAGATAGATGCTCCCTCTATGTTGATGGAGGATATTTGACATTATTATGGTTATCTTTCACAACCTAAGATAATTGGGTAAGCATCACCATGAATTTTTGAACTCCACCTCCCAAATCATTGGGGATGTCATTCGAGCAAACATTGCATTGGCCCTCACATGAGTTGTTGGCCTAATTTCTCTTGGTTCCCACCGTTTTCTAAAATAGAAAAGGATAGAACACAACATAAGTAAACATGTCACAAATAACTTATTCATTTAAATAATTTGTACCAAAAACATAACATATTGGATCCCTATGTAAATATTCTTGTGTGAATATTTGCACTTAGTCTCATTCTATAGGTTTTCTCAAGGGTTCACTAAACATAATTCCAAAATTAATGAAACCTTTCCTTTGATACCAACTATAGCGACCCTGCCTTTTATTAAATTACTATTACATCATTTTCAAGCTAAAAACAATTATAGTATTACACATAAAGGATCCAAAGGTTTAGTGTCTTGAGAAAATTAGGACCATACATATCAATTACGACATTAAGCATAAAAATTTATTTAATTTCTTCTTCTCTAGAATATTATTGGAACTTGTAATCCACTTATAAAACGTACCCACATGAGGATATACTTATAAATGGGTGAGCTAAAATCCCAGTAAGATGATAGATAAGAAGAATATATCATGGGGTGAGCATAATCACGACTTAGGCAAAAGACTTGAAATGTGGCAATTCATAAAAATGAAACATCATGTCTTAGTGGTTAACTACCACACATAATTGTGAACCAAGATAGAATATTGTTCAAAAATCATTTCAAATTTACTAATGAGATTCATTACTTTACCCAATGCATTGGAGCGCTGTATTATTCTGGGCGTACCCGTCACATTCAAACATTCATATTACGCTATATAATTCTGGGCGCACCAATCACCTCATAATATTATCATTATCATGCATTACAAATAGAACATATATCAATAATGAACACAAAAAAACTATGGTAAGGAATGGGTTTAATCTCATAAGAATACATTCATAAGCTTTAGGTTCCCAAACAAAGTGGGAATAACATACTTGATTCAAGAACCATCAACCTTGAATGAGAAGTAATAGGTGAGTTCATAGAAGAAGAGTTCTTTCGGAAAACATTTTTTTGACATAAACAATAGTGGTAAAAATTTATATCATAGAGATGGATATAAAATGATGAAAAATTTATTTTTATGGAGTAACCATATAAAAAATGTAGTGAAAGATGGACAACCCGAAGAAAGAAAATTGGGATCGAGAATTTCCCCTTACCTTATATCTGAATGCTTCCTTCTCATTAATGTTTTGTATAATGAAATTATATTCATTAATTAGAAATCCAGAACCTTTTTTACATTAATATAGTTCATTATGGTTTCATTGAATGATTTTATGTTCCATTGGATGAGTGGTAGTGTTTAAAAACATTATTCAGGAATGTTTTTTATGGTTTTCTTGAGTGGTTCACTTGTATTCTTAAATTGATGTTTCGGTAGAACATGGGTAAGCATCCAGAACTGATATTACATGTTATTAATGATATAAAATGATATTGAATGATCTTATAATGAATCATTTTATATCCATGTGGGTGAATCATTAGATAAGAATTAAATGATTGTAATTTGGGTTAATTTGGGCAGTTTTTCGATCCTAATGAACTTGTTATAATTTATCACTTTGTAATATAGAAATAAGATATTACCATAACATTAAATAGGAAATAATAAATATAAAAAATTCTGTTTCAACCATAAAAATTATTTCATGACCAGATCTGCATGTAGAAGTGGAAGAAGAAATCATATCATTTTTGAAGGTGATAAATTAACACCTCATGAACAACGTTCTCTTTAATAAAATAAAAGGAAGAGGGAAAGGCGGATGGATGATATAATATCCCATTATCATCATAAAATTCCATTATATGTATAATAATGTAGTTAAAATACCATTTGGATGAAGATAGGTGGGGATAGATCAAGAAATGAACTTGAACATGAAATGAAATTAAAGGAGAAGATGGTGAGAAATTACCTCTTAAATCCTCCTCTTGAGATCCTCCTTAAGGAAGACAGACTTGGTCATTTGATGAGACGAGAAGCAATTGGAAGTGGGGGAGGGTCTAGGGAAGATGTTTGGGTAGTGTTTAGAGATGTTATGGAGATTTATAGGTGTTAGGAAATTAGGGTGTGAAGGGTGGTTTTTATAGTGGCGGGGAGAGAGGTTTCATTAATATAAAATTCATTAGTTTATTAATTTCCCATAAGACAAGGAATAGTGAGTCTTGAATGAAAAAGAATAGTAATTATATCATGTGATCCCGAACCAAGTGGGATTACATCAGCATAACATCACACATGACGCAACAATTAGCTTATTTAGCTTATTTTTGTAAATTACGGTATTTCACTATTCATAAAAAATTCAAGTATTTCCTAAAAATCTCAAAAATTTACCCCAACCATTTTTCGACCTGTAGAATCGAAAAATGAAGTCCATTTTTAAAAAATAATTTTATAATTATTAATAATTTAGTATTTATTTAAAATCATTGTTTATTACTAAAAAAATAGTTTTAAAACATTCATTTACTTATTCTAAAATATTGGTATATCATACTTTCACTTGAATATTATTTTTATACTATCATAGTTAATGTTACGATTAATCTGGGTATATCACTATTCATAAGGGTATTTTAATATTCATAAGGGTAGTTTACTATTCACCAAAAAATATTTTTGGTGTATTAGACTTTATAAATCATCTTGAACATAACTGTGTATGTCAGATTTTCAAAATCCCAAACACAGAAGTGACAAACTATTGTTTAAAGGTCACTTATCACTTAGTAGTTCATTATGTTGTGTTTTCATGTTTTTTATGACATAATTATAAGATGGGAGTTTCCATTGATAAACATTGGGTTGTTACATGATCACTATCGGTGATATAAAAATAAAGTGGTGAATAGTACAATTACCATCCAATCTAAGTGATAAAATGTGTTTTTATTCAATATTTGACTACTCTTTACTTTATGAAGTGTTTTATATGAGTATAAAAATATCACCACATAAATTTGATATTTATTTATTTGTGAAAAAAATTCAATTGATCAATGATCAAATGTCATGTTTATAAATCATATTTAGATGAGTATTTATAAATGTTCTTCCAAATAGTTTTACTATTTCTTAGTTTAATTCGATGCAATTCATCGAATGGTTTGGTTTTTTCCATATGGAGTTCATATTAATTTTAATGGGAGGTAAGTCAAAATTCATATTTCCAATGAACCAGTGATTATCTATTGATGTATTGATGATTATTAACTTATATTTAAATTTACATATATATTTTGGGTTATAATACATAAAAATGATAGTAATCAATATTTAATGATTTATGAGAAATTCAAAAACAAGGGAAGACTTATTTTAGAAGATTTAGTTGATATCATTCTATCAAAATATGCATGTATTCCATAAAAAATGATGTTTACATCCCAATAGAACTCAAAACATGTTATATTTATATTTAAATGTCTTCTTATACAATATCTTCAAATATGTTATTGGAATTGAATAATAAACGAATGTAAAATCTTGATAATGGATCCATATTCTCTAGTGTATCACCTAGGGTTTCACTTATTTGGTGTGTAAAGGAGAAATACCAATCAATGCATCATTGAATTGATTTTAAACAATATAATATGATTACTATCAATAAAATGTATCATCTTCCTCATATTGATGACATATTTGATCAAATACATCAAGTTCAATACTTTTTGAATATTGACCTCCATTCTATATATCACCAATTGATGTTCAATAAGGAATATATAACTAATATGTAATTTCATTAAATGTATGGGAACAATTGTTTTATATTTATAATTTCACAAAAAAATACGGCCTCCATAAAATTTGGCATCCGACCCAGTCCGTTGAAATTCCATATGTGAGTTCTCTATCACCACGGTCTGCAACAAGTTCCTGGGTTTCATAAATAATGGTTTGGGAATTATTTACCCCAATGTTTATATATAAAACATCAAAAAACAATCAATAAAATGAATTTGAAAGTTCGGGATAAAAAATCCTTAACAAAAAATAAATAAATGAGGAAAGAGTTTTTAACAAGACACTATAGGTCCCAAAATATAAAATTATCATAAAAGAAAACCAAAATACCACCACATGAAATGGGGTCATCACCCATGGTTTGTCTTCACAACATCACACAACGAAAGCAACTAGCAACCTAAACCGCCATCTACAAAATCCTTACCAATACCTATGTCAAACATAACCTAGTATAATTACACACAATAGTGTTTGTATGGTGTGATAGTAAGCCCAATTAAATACCATCAAAATATTCCTTGTTGTAAGAATTATAAAATAAATATCTTGCCAATGTTTTAATCAAATAAAGGTCGCAATAATTTCTAATTGTGCGTTATATAAATGAAAATAATTTTAAAATAATGTTACATTAATTCATAGGTACATATAAATTAAACATGTATGCTACAAAATTTTATATACAAACACACCATTATCAAATGATAAATTCGGAATAGTCAATGAGCACTCAACAAGAGAACACCCATAGTCACTAGTTAGAGTTGAGCCCCATGTACCTGGAATCTAGGTGTGAATGTAACAATAACAATATCTCTTATTGTTCATGAGGATCTAGTAGGGAAATAACCCATAAAAAAGTGTCCCCATCATCATCATCACCATATTTTTTTTAGTATTTTCAACATAAAAAATTCTATGTGAAACCGAGATAAAACCACTCTGGATCACTTACATGCTAGTACACGTTCTCCCAGCTTGATATTTGGGTTTCCATCATTGTGATCAAATAATATATACATGTTATCAAATTCCATTTACACAAAAAATACCATTTATTTTCATACACACTCAAAATAGTAGCTAAAAAATCTTTTAACCAAATTTTATAACTGAAAAGAAAATGCTAATAATTTTCGTAAAACAATTACAGATGTTATAAAAAAACATTCTACCTAAAATTAATTTAAAATACATATTTTAACAAAAAAATTAATACCCATATTACACCAAAACTGAATTTTAAGCTCTATAACATTTTTAGTAAACCCATTCCGTGTTTTATAAACCAACACCAATTGGAACAACACGAAATTTACATGTAAAAACACCAACTTTTACACAAAAATTTGAACATAATAATCAACTACTTATATAATGATACCAAAAATAGTTTTATAACTATGAATAATGATCTAGAAACATAAAATAAATATAAATTCAGAAATATAACTCATAATAAAATGATTACACATGTAATCACCTTCCATATGTTTCAAAACCCTCCAATCATTGTGCCAAACTTCATCTGCACCATCATCACCCCAGAAGGGAGTGAATATAAACCTAAAACCACATGATTGGACGGATAAACACAAAATAATAATCTTGGTTCCAATATCTACATTATTTACATTAAGAAATTCATGAATAATAGAAGAAACTCACGGAAAATTGGTGAAACCCTATGACAATTGGAGTGACATGAGAGGAAACTAACTTAATCATTGAAGAAATATCCCAAAATACACGAGTATCTAAAAATAAAAAAAATTAGTTTCGATTACCATTTAAGAAGACATCTAGGAAATGAAATGGTGGTAAAAGTGTAAAAACTGAAGGATTTATGAGGGAAACAAATTACCTTTTAATATCTGTTTGATTTAAGAAAGAATGAGACGTTTTTTCAAAATTCGTGATGCAAATTTCCTACAAATTGGGTGACACAGACATGGGGTTGTGCGTAGGGCTGTTTTCATCGATTGGGAGGTGGAATAAAAAATATAGTGTCAAATTTTTTTTGATATTAATGAATATAAATAAAATTTAAAACAATAAATGGGATTATGGGTTGGCCCAATGCCTAAATAAATAACTAAATTCCAAAATGATAATGGCATCATAATGGGTCCAGATAGACATATTGGATTTAATAGGGAAAAGGAGGCCATGTAAGAAGTCGAATGGATGAAACATTTAAAAAAATGATTATTAAAATAAATGAAATTTGTTTTTAAATATGGAAATGAGCTCACGGTTGGGCCCAAATCATAAAAATACAATGTTTTCTACAAAAATATAGGGGAAACCATGGGAACCAAGAAAGAATATTATTTACATGGAAAATACATATAAAGAAATAGGTATGTGAAAATTCTCCCCACCATTGTAAATTTAAGTCCTTGAAAAGCCATCTTAGAGACCGATTATATTAGACAAATGGAAACTACTCTTTGACCCATGACATCTGCTCCCATGTCTCTTACTCATTAGTACCACATTTCCATTGGACTCGAATTATAGGAATAGTCTTCCCTTGAAGAACATGTTCATGGGAGTCCAAAATACTCACATGTCATTCAACCACATATAGATTGGGCTCTATATCCAACTCCTCCCAATCCATTACAATGGACATATCTTGGTTTTACATCATTAGTTTTGATTCATGGATGACTTTATGGATTGATGTCAGCTGAGAAGTAAAAGAGAACCCATATAACTCCTTTCCAATCCTCTCAATTATTTCAAAATGTCCAACAAACCTTATTGTTAGCCTTCCATACTTTCCCAAACGACGATGACACATACAAGGTGCCACTTTCGGAAATGCCTAATCACCGACAAAAAACAATAGGTCTTGATGCCTATTTTCAAAATATGATTTATGGAGACTCTAAGCTATCAATAAATTCCTCTTCCTTAATGTTATGTTCTCAAAAGTATCTTGCACAATACTTGGCCCCAACAGCAAGGGTTCACCAAACTCATCCCAATACAAATGGGATCAACAATGCGGGACATATAACTCCTCAAAGGGATCCATTTAGATTGAGAATTGGTAACTATTACAATAAGGGAACTCAAAAAATTCCAAAAGGCTATCCCAGATACTCCAATGTCCCAAACCCAAGCATGTTTCATGTCCACCAAAATCTAATTCACCTGCTCTGACTGACCATCCATTTGAGGATAGTATATAGTTCCTATTTTAATATATCACCAAAGGCCTTCTGAAATAAATATCATAACAAAGAAGTGAAATAGGAGTCTCTATATGTGGTAACTGAATATGGAACACCATAAATCCTTTACACCTCTTGAAGATACAGTTGGCCCAACTCACCCACTTTAGTTATATCCTTGATCATAATTTAGTGTGATGATTTCATCCGATGACCAATCTCCCATCAAATGTAATTCTTACCCCGAGGCGTACAAGGTAATCCAACAATGATGTCCATGGTGACCTCATCCCATATCTAGGTAGTAATGGGTAATGGATTGAGCAAACAGGTGGGCCTTTGTTGCTCCATTTTCAACTACTATCATTTTTAGCACCTCGACACGAAGTCATATATATCTCGTCTAATACTAGGACACAAAAAATATTTATGCACATCATAATACATCTTAGTGTCACCCAAGTAGGCCACCCACTGAGACTGGTGGCTATCCTGCATCACCACATTCTGCATAGACGACTGGTGTAGGGAATGGCCCTTGAAGCACAAGATTCCCTCAGGGGACGATGACCAATCAGAATAAATCTCCCCACCAAGAAGAAAAATCATCAAATGTTGACAGAGATAATCACTAGGCTATTCTCACTGAATCAAATCTAAGAGAGAAGTATTGAATTGAATGCTCAGCAAGAACACACATCCACTATGCTCCTTGGTCCCCATGTGAATCTGAGAAATAATCCCGACCGGATTCCACTCATTACTGGACATCCTCAAGTATTGCACATGTAGCTTTCAATTCAAGGAATTCACGACCACATTACCCTTTCTAGGGGTATGAACAATGTCAATGTTGGACCTGTTCAAGTAATCGATCCATCGACACCTTCGTATACTGTGATCCTTCTTTAAAAAGATGTAGGGAAAGATTTTGTGATCACAGTAGACACAAAATTCTCCCCAAAGAGGTAGTAATTCCGATTCTTCCATTAATGTATCATAGATACTAAATCCATGTTATGGGACAAATAATTCATTTCATGTTGTCATAGTTGGTTAGAAACATACGCTACCACGTGATCACCCAGTAGAGGAACACTCCCAATAAATTTACTTGAAAAATCAGAATACACCAAATTCCACTTTCTAGACTCTGGATTAATCATCACAGGGGCGGTAGTAAACTTCCTCTGTAGTTCCTCGATGGATTCTTGACATTTTGGACCCCGAAAAAACATCACCCTTTTCTAGGTGAACATGGTCATGGGAAAAACATGCCGATTTAAATCTCGAACCAAACGCCTAAAGTAACTAGATAGGCTAAGGAAACACTTGTTCTATAACACGTTCATTAGAAACTCTAATGACTAAAAAAATTGATTTTTACAAGTTCAACTAAGACCCCATGTTCCGAGATTAAATGACACAAAAACATCACTTCCCTAAACTAAAAGGTTCAGTTACACATCCTTACAAAAAGGTAGTAATCTTAGAATGTTCCCAACATGAACTTCAAAAGATGTTAATGATTCTCTTAAAATATAGAGTAAACAAGGATGTTATCCATGGATACCATGACAAAAGACTCAAGATAATGATGGAACACCCTATTCAAAAGTCCATAATGATCATTAGAGCATTGGTCAATCCTAATGGCATGACCAAGTACTCAATATCGATATACATTCATTAGAAGGCGGTCTTCAGGATATCTGCCTCATTAACCCTGAGTTTGTGGTAACCTTAACCCAAGTCTATTTTAGAAAAAAAAATTCCCTATTAAACCTATCAAAAAATAATCTATTCAAGGAAAAGGATATTTTTATCTTGATGGTAATCTTGTTCAGCTTTCTATAATAAATTCACAACTTGAAGGACCCATCTCCCTTCTTTAGAAAGAGAACATTATATGACCAAGTAGAGACTCTTGAGAGAATGAATCATTTTGAATATAAATCATCCATCTAAATATTTAATTCACATAGCTCAGTGGTATCTATATGATAAGTGGGAAGATATGTCAACTGTGTTCTTGGTTCCAAATTGATCGAGAACACCACGTCTTTCTCTGGTGGTAATCCTGAATAATAATCTGGGAATACTTCTAGGAACTCATCCACTAAATAAGGGAACCCATAGTCAGGATCCTATCTAACTTCCTCTATCATGAGTGATGATAACTAGAACATAATATTACCAAACTCTGGGAGTATAGGTCCCACACGACCTGACCGAGGATCTCATTCCCCACAAAAAACATATAGACTACCATCGTGTCCTATGAAACTCAACCAATTCTTATTAAAATCCTTGTGAACTTGAATGTGTACCATCCAATCCTCTCTAAGCATTATGTCAAATATATCAATATCTATTACCTATATGTCCCACTCAATATCAACCCATGACACAAAATGCACACATGAGGGGCACTTGAGAACCTACTCCTTCTTCATTCCCAATAGCATCACCTACTACATCACAAAGGACATCAACATGGTTTAAAAATTTGGCATGTTCCATGTATGAGATGAGATTAATGAATCTGAAGAACTATTATCAAAAAGAGTAGAAGTTATAGAAGAGGAAATCAAAAAGGTACCACGAACTATTGACGGTCCTGCCTCTAATCCTGTTGGTTCCTGATCCACTACCAGAAGATGAATGTTCTCTACTTGAGAAATACCACAAGTCTATGGCAGTTACCTGAATCGGTTCATCGAAAAAATGATCCGGACGTGCTGCCATGGCCACCAAACTAGTATCCCCTTAACCATGACTGCTCTGACAGTGCTGAAACTCCCATTGAATCCACTGATCCTACCCCACATTGGTGTGGATGTTCCATCATGTAAAAGTGTTAAAAGTGTCCCATAACTCCACAATGATAATATTTCACCAGGGGATATGTGTATTCTAGTCAGATCTGTGATTTCCTTCCACATTTGAGGTAGGCAATAGACTATGCATCAGATGCCACTGAAGAAAATTTTCTAGAAGGTTGCCCAGGTTTTCCACCTCCCTTCTTTTCCTACTCCTATATCTTCCTTTTCTTCTCAGAAGTTCATCCACTACCCATTAATGACACTATCCTAGAGAAAATAGGCCTCAAAATATAGTGGATATCTACCATGAAATCTCTATCAACCACTTCAGCGTAGGTTTTCATCATGAACAGAAAGACCTATGAATAGATCTTTGTCTGCAAACCCCTCTCAAACATCTTGTACTTAATATTCTTATTAGAGACCATTTTCAAATCATACCAGACCAACACAAAAAAAAAATAGTTGGCATACTCCATCACATAAATATACCCTTTAACAAGAACAATATACTATTAGATCAAGCATACACCAAATATTCATGGATGTAGTATTCGTTGAATATAACATTGGAGTCCTTCTAGATCATCTTATCATGCATCCCAACTTGAACCATTGATTCCCATAACATAATTATAGAAACCTTTATCAAGAAATAGTCACAATTCACCTTGACCACCTTATGTGTATTCTGAAATTCAAACATGTTCTTGATCTTTTTGAGACACTCCTTTTCATCCTAGGGTTCTGTGCTACCTTGATATTTAAAAAGATAGTTTTTCAGAAACTGATAGGAATTTTCCTGCCCAGGGAATGTATCATCTACCTTAATAAGAGAAAGAATAGAATTAGTTTCTATACTAGTTCCAATACAAAATGAAAAAAATAATCTAGATTCCCTTAATCAAGTAGTGAGGTTTAATTGTCTCTGTCGTTCTCCCATGGGTGCATGGGAGATTTCTAGGGAGGTATGTTTCTACAAAAGGCAATAGTCGCAAGAACAAATATTAGTAAAAAAAATGAAAATATCTTCAATAACATGAAATATTAATAATTCTAACACATTACAATAGTAAAATAATCAAATACTCCACCCACACCTAATGCCCATATGTAGTCTACAACCCACATGTATCCCCTTGAAGTGAATTAAAACAATCAATTCCAATATTCCATGCTGAGTTGAGGTCTTCCTTGAGAGGTGTGGTCCAAGAACCCTACTCTCAACCAAATCTATGAGAATTGATATTCCTGACTCGAGTCTCGCTCAACTCACCCAAAATAATAATACAACATAAAAAATTAACCTCCTCTTTATCATTTTGTCAAGAAAAGAATCTTGTACCCATTAAAACCGGCACCTGACCCGGTCTGTGGAAAGTCTAGAAGGGTTCCCCCCTCCCCAAGGGCTGGATCATTTTCTATAGTATCATCGAAAATTATTTTGGAAAGTTTTACTTGAATTAGGATACATAATACATCCAAAAAACAAATCACTAAAACGAATATAAAAATTCATGTCAAACAAGCCATATTTAAAAATACAGAACAGAATATAAGATATTTAACATAAAAAATAGGTCCCAATCTAAAAATGTAGTGAAAAAATGGAACCCAAAGAAAACAACATGACAAGTTGTAATCACCCAAGAGTCGTATCCAAAACACCACATAATGGAACCAACTAGCAATCCAAACCACTCTCTCCAAAAACATTGCCTTTAACTTTGCAAAACATAACCATGTTTATGTACACCAAAAGGTGTATTTTGGATTTGATAATATCCCCAATAGATATACAACCCTAATATTCAATGGGACATGGATGAAAATATATTATGTGTTCTTGTTTTACAAACAATGAATTATAGAAATAACTTCTTAAAGCTTCACCTTTTAAATGAAATTAGTTTTCAAATAGGGTAACATTAAACAATAGGTAGATTTAAATAAAAATTTTATGGTACTCAAATTTTAATCCAAAAACACCATAATCAAATGATAAATTCTAAATAATCAATGAGCACTCATCATGGGAACACCCCTAGGATGTAGGTAGTTGTGAGCCCAAGGTACCTCGCATATCAGTGTTAAAGTAACCAAAACAATATCCATTCTCGTGCATGAGAAACCATAAGGGGAATAAGCCATAACATAGTGGTCCCCAACATCATCATATTCAGAATTATAGTTTTTTAGTGTTGTCAACATCAATCATTATATGTGAAAAAGTGAAAAAACCAATCTGGAACACTAACATGCTAGTACACGTTGGCCCACCTGGATTCTCAGGTTTCCCTATTTGTTCTCAAATAAGTTACACATGCGACCGAATTACATTTACACATAAAAATACTATTTATATTCATACACACTCAAAACAGTATCTAAAAATTCTCTTAATCAATTTTATAAACTAGACAAATTCTTAGAATTTCTATAAATCAATTACACAAGTTATAAAAAAACATCGCACATACACCCTATTTAAAATGAGTCATTTAACACAAAATTTATACCAATATTTCATAAAAATAGAATTTTAAAAACTAAAACATATCTATAAATCTATTACATGAATTAAAAAACAACACCATATGGTACAACATAGAATTCACCAATAAAAACACCTATTTTCAAACAAAATTGGATTTTAAAAATCTACTGCATAACAGATGATACCAACAACAGTTTTCACACAAAAAATAATAGGAGAAAAACCTAAATGAAATATAAATACTATAAGATAACTCGTTTTACAATTCATACACATTGAATCACCTACCATATATTTTGAAACCATCTAATTCTTCTGTCGAACTTCAATCTAACCATCGTCGCAACACAAGAGAGTGAATATTGACCTAAAACCACAAGACTGGACAATGGAACTAAAAAAACCCAAGGATCAAATCCCCATACGCTGGAAAATAGGAAGTTTATGAATAATGGAATAGAACCTAATAAAATTGGAGAAACCCTATGAAATAATGAGGAACATTATAGGAAACTCACATAATTCATAATTTTTATGATATCTCCTCAAATACACCCATATTTGAACCTACAAAAAGTAGAATATTATATTGAGGTTCAAATAAGGCTGAGACGGTAATGTAGGGACATAAATTCTTGTAAAAGAGTTAAAAATGAAGGACTTATGAATGTTACAAATTAATTTTTCAAATATGGATGATTTCAGATTACTTGAGATGTTTTTCCTTAACCCGCAATGAAAATGAGCTCCAATGACGAAAGAACAATCATGGGGTTTTCCTAGGGATGTTTCCATTGTGTGGGAGTTATAATCACGGAAAAATGGGATAAATGAATGTGATATTAAGGAATTAAAAAAATACATTTAAATAAAAAATGAGCTTATAGGTTGACCCAAAGACTAAATAAATCTCCCAAATTGAAAATTAAAATGTGTTCCTGATGGTTCCAAACAAACATGGTTGATTTTAAATGTCATTAGAGCCTAAGTAGGATGTCTAGTGGAAAAAAACTGGTTAAAAAAAGATTAATAAAATAAACAAATTTTGTTTTTAAATCTGTAAATGGTCTCCCGATTGGGCTTAAATCATGATAACACTCAATTTACTATAAAAATGAATGTGAAACCCATGAAACATAACTAGAATATAAATTACATGATAATTCCTTTAAAATTATTCATAGATGTGACATATACCATGTGGTATTACTAAATTACCATATTTCTATATTGACTTAATGAATTGTGTCTTTATGGAAATTATTGATTAGTTTTTTGGATGTCTTTATTATTGATGTTCTTGTATATTCAAGTTGAATAAATGATAATAAATATCACTACAATATTATATCAATCACTATGGGAATGAACAATTCATATTTTTTTTCATGTATAATGTTTGGATTTATGATGTTTCATTATCAGCTCCCAAAATTTAATATAGGGTATATCTATGGATCCAACAAAGATAGATTCTAATGAAATTTTTCCTAGTCCAATAATGATGACTGAGAAAAATGTTTGAATTTTTTTATCTAGATAATAATAGTACACTATAGTGAATTTTTATTTATATTTCAATACTCTATACAATTTTACATGGAAGGGATTTATTTACTCTAGGTTGAATGAATTAATAATAATTATAGAGAAATAATGTGATTGTTAGTCAGTTCCAATGTTCATAAATTAACATATAGTGAAGAAGGTAATGAAATCTATAATGATTGATAAATAATCGGATTGGGACGAGTTATCATTAATAATTATTAGTTTATTTCTATTTTTTCAAAATAAATTAAGGATCATGAATACAATTACCCACATCATGATTTGGAGTTGGCTATAGTAATATTTCAGTAATGATGTGGAAGCATAATATTTATGAAGAAATGTGGGACACATATACTGATCAGAGATTACTAATGTATAAATTCCCCTGAAAGGAGTTGAATATTCAACAAATAATTTGGTTGCTTATTATTAATGATAATGTATACTCAATAAATTACCTTATTGTGAATGCGATGAAGGTGTTTGATGATTTGAGTTGACATGTTCATGATATATTTTCAATGATGAGGAAAAAAATTGGACCATAATTTTATATTTGAAAAAGAGGGATCTTAAAATATTGAAACAAGGGGATAAATTTTAAATTTATCAAACGAATGGTCAACCGTCTATAAAAGTGATTAATAAATAGGTTTAGAAGGAATTAACAGTGACGAAAAAGAAGGTAATAAATGTTATTCTATTTAAAATAGATTATGAGGGAATAATGCAGTTCATAAATCTTGGTTTTTTACCTCCCATACTAGTAAAAATGAAGAACATATAGGTTGTGGATCATAATTCTTCATTTCCTATATATCCTGGAAAAGAATGATTTATAGATACATGAAAGTGTATTTTTGGTGTAAAGGAATTAAATTTTATATTAAAATGTATGTTTCTCATTCCATGATATCACTATAGGATTTTGATATGGGATAAAACAATAATGAGTTTTTTGAACAATTACACAAACCAAAAAGGAAATTGCAGAACCTCAATGTTGGATTTTTTTTATTTAACATCTAGGAACATCAAAAGGGATAATACTATATGTGTTGCAGTCGATTGACAAAAAAATTAAGAAAAATTAACTATTATAAGAGAATAGTTGTCTCATTACTATATTTTTAGAATATATAATATGGAAGTGGTAAGCATTCATAGAGTAAAACCTTCAATTGTGTATATCAGAATACTAGTTTTACCTCGATGTTATCGTGATGTATTCTATAGTAACCAAATAAAGAGTTATGATTCAATAATTATTAGCATCTATATATAGAAATTACTTCCAAGATAAAAAATCATAATATAGAATATATTTTCATGGATTTATCAATGGATCTCAAAAGATGGTTGGATCCACTCGTTCCATTTTTTTAATTTTATTAAAAAAACATTTTTCACTGCATCATTCATATGGCCCCTTAAAAATCCCACTATGGTAATATGTGTAGAACCCCAATGTGATTAAATGATGATGTGGAAACTCTATTAGGGAATGTTTTAGCTGAATCAATTCAATATATGTTTATATCCATTCAATATCACATGGGAGAATATAATAGTGAAAAAAATATGCTGAAAATTTATACCAAGATCATGGATTTAAAGTTGCTGAGAATGTATTTCAATGAATATCTCCCAATATGTGTTTCATTATATTTTAAATTTAGGGGACACTATTTCATATTTATATTTTTCCATTTTAAAATATTGACATTTTTTGGATGGTAGCTCTTTTATTGTACCTTCCACCAAATCATTCTCAATTTCCTAACTTCTTCCATGTTTATCTCTTTGAGATGTGAATTCTTGATAATTCTAATATTATAAACTCATAGGTCATTATATTGCATAATGATCCTTATTATGATGAATAAAATTATGATATAATGGATTACACATAGAATCTTCCTTGAAACAATACCACCAAATTGAATAAAATTTTATTTCAAGACCCCTAATTAGAGGATGCTATTTGGGGTCCAGAGGATGTGATGAGGCAGAGAATCTTTAGCTATTTATATCTGATTGATAGTGGTCTAGCATGAAATTCATTTTAAGGGGTATAATGTAATTCCACCAGATTTTTATCAAATATTTCTATTCAAATAGTTTCATTTATTTTATATCTCTTTTTGCATGAAACACAATGGTTTAATTAAATAAAGGTATACAATAAAATTAAGTGTTATCTTATAATTGTTCTATTATTGGGAATGAATAGTAGTAATATAATAATGAGTAATTTATTGTCAATTAATTTTATAAATTAATTTTTTATTGCTCAAATGATTAGAATTTATAAAGATAATTTATTTAAATAATTTTTTCATTTTTACGAATACATTTTTTATACGAGAATTGAATGTTATATGATTTTTTAATATTAATTTAGTTGGATGGTTTTAATGGATTTTAAATATCATTTACTTATTAAAATTTTCTATAAATTAAAAAATATATTTTAAATATTTGTTTTAGTGTATATATATTATTATGTTCAAAATGTATTTTTTCCTAAAAGGTTGTTTTTGACTTATTTTGTGCATAGATGTCAAAATTAATATCCTCCATTTATAGATATTGAATAAAATAAAATAAAATATATATTTATAATATTTAGGTACAAATATAGTCGTTAATCAACTTTTGTTTTCTATCAATATGAATATAAACTATAGTAAAATTTATTACCTTAATAAAAGGTAAAATAATTAAAAATAGTTTAAAATTATGAAATAATGACATTCCACATAATATTTTTCCAAATTGGATGAAATTAATTATAACCTAAAAAACTAATATTATAAATTTAATTTTTTAATGGACACTATTCAATGAAAATATCATAGATATTATTAAAAACAATGAAAGTGATAGCTTCTCAGCCATTTATTTTTAATATGTATATTATATTTAATACGATGTTAACTGTGAGATAATTTAAACAAAAAATATTATTTGGAAATATCAATGAACTAAATTCATTATTATTATTTTTTAATTTTTAGACATTAAATGTTTACACTATATTCCATTATAGGGCTGATATAGTATTTATTCAATTAAATGAAACATAAAATAAATGATATAAAAAACATTATAAGTATAATAATTTTTAAAATTTAAGGTGATTCAAGACTTCTATATATTAATATGAATTGATATATATAATAATTACATTAATTACACATTTATTCTTTATATTATCTAAATTTTAAAATATATAACATTATAAAAAAACCGTTATGTAATTTAATGGGATTAATATTCTCATAAACTGTTAAAAAATTTAAAAAATACAATAAAAATTATTTAATAATTATTATATAATATGCAATGTCATAAATTAAATTTTTTTTGTACAATGGATAGAATTTATTGAAAAAATTCCAACATTTCACTATTAGTCAATTTTTTGTCATAGATAAAATTAAAATAAGATAACTATAGTTTAATCAACATTATAATTTATAATATTATCAAGAAAAAGAGAATAAAATAATATTTTTTAAGTAATTACAACGTGATAGAATATTATTTAAAAATTAATTTCCATTTGGAATTATATTTATTACAAAATTAATTGATTTTAATTTAATCGTCTATGAAATTCCAAAAATGGACCTAACCTAAATTATAAAAGTCCACCATCTCCTGGAATTCTTTACCCCACATTGTGGTTTCTATCTAGACTAACCTAGATTATTTTATCTTCTGGATTTTCCAACCCATGTTTTCTGGGTTCTCATATTCTTAAAAGGACTACCCTTGATCCATTTAGTGGCAATATAAATGTGTAGTTTTTTTGAGGTAGTAATAACATTAACTGATAAATATATTTTTCTACCTTTATATACCTCATTTAAATATATTATTTTTATCAAATAAATAATAAAATATGTATCCAGTATATACTGAATTTTTTTATGATTATAAAGACATAATTATAAAACATATTTCTAAACAAACAAGAAGTTAATGTATCTCGGATGCGTACGTATGACATACCATCTTCACATAGAGATTCAATTCAATTTTCATCACTGCCATTTATGTTTGGGTATTATAATGTAAATAATAAATTTATATTACTTATATTATATAATATATATTATTTAAATATTAATAATTATATACATTTCTTTCATTCCATAAATAAAAAAAATAAAAATATCATTCATGCCTATGTACGACCTATCATCTACAAGAATAGTGAAACTGGTTTATCTATATATGATTTCTGTTAATATTTATAAATATATAAATAATTATTATATATGATTTTTATACCATTATTTAAAATAGATATATTATTATTCTAATGATCATAGTATAAGGACCAACACTTCCTAATTAAGATATTCTGGGAAAATGAATCACTTGTCACCCATGATTTTGACATTAAAAAAATAACAAATGGGTGATATATTTTATAAATAAATTATACATGTTATGGCAGAATTACATTTTTAAATAAATTTATATTAAATATTTATTTACTATATATTAATTTTGGTTGTAAATAATTAATGGAATAACATTAGGAGAGGGTTTATTTCATAATCTCATCTTTTTTGTTATTGTTTCTATTAAAGTTTATGTATAGAAATATTTCACTTCCTTGACCATGTTTTCTAAAAAAGTTTTCAAAATGAATAAAAATATCTGAAAAAATATTTTATTCCAATATTTTATAATTTTACCAAATGTTTTTAATGGAATATTTTTATCAGTTCCCAAACAAGGAACCTTATGACTTTTCAAACAATAATATGAAAGGAATGTTTTTCAAACAAATATCCAATGAAATGAAATTACCATAGTCATGTGTTCATAGTTATTTGAATCATACATTTCAAAAATAAATGGTTGTTTTTAAAAAAATATCCATTGTACTTTTCTGATTTTAATTGAATATTAGTATTCAATATTGAAATGACTTTTTCTGAATGAAAGATTTAATTTGTTATTTCAAAATCATTTTCCATATAAGAAATCATTATGAGATGTTTGTTATTCATATATATGGATATTAGCCTATTATACCATCATTATTATTTCTCTGAATTATTTATACATACTATTGTATTATAATTATGAATATCTCTAATTATACATGTGTTATGAAATGATATAATGACTAAAAAATACATTCCATTTATGGGGGGTATGATATAATGAATGATTTATATTCTTTGGAAACCAAAATATGTTGTTTTAATTATATAAATGGTAAAAAAAATATATCTCCAAATAATTAATTTGGTAAATATTTATATATCATGAGATACATAGGTATAAAATTGGAAGTGAGCATAGTTCAGTTATAGAGGGCATAAATATGGAGTCAATATGATCCGGTATAATATATTCTACACTTTTATTATCATGGAAGTGAGCCATAACTAATATGGAAATGATTATATGTGACTATGTGTATATGGAAAAATTCTTTATGTTATACCAATATTGTTCTCTAATGGGTCATGTTATTTTATGTTTGTAGGGTTCATCTCTTACGAACTTCCATGATTTATTCAACCATTCAATATTATGTTCATTTATATGAAGAGTATAATTCTAGATTCTTTTCTTAACTATTTTATTACATTATTCTCATATTATTCATATGAAATAATTTCTATCTCACATTTTGTATCTAATGAGATTATTATATTTATGTCCATGTACCTAAACATTACTTAATATTGAGAAACATAAATCATTTGACATTAATTCACATTGAGGAACTTTTTAGGTATAAAACATTAGAGAATTATTTTATAACTTATACATAACAACATGAATAATACAATTATAAACATCTACTGACAAATTTTTTTTTTCATAAATAAAAAACTATTTAAAATGAAACATGACATTGTTTCATGTTTTAACAACATAACTATTACATAATCCAATCATTTACTCTATTTTCCATTATGTCCATGGAATTGTTTTTCAAAACATGGTATGAGAATAAAAATATTGGTAACAGATTCATATAGAAAGATAACTATTTTTCTTGGGATAACATGGAATCCATGAATAAATAATCATAATGTAATACTACTAAACATTAAGAAGTTGAAAAAATAGTTCACTGAATATAAGCTCATTGCTTACACTTTTTGTAACCAAAATATTACCCTAAAGTTATTAGAAAGAAACATATAACATATATAGGTAACTTGGGAAATAATCATACCTAAATAGAATAACCATATGGTCGACTTCAATACAAATCACTAAATGTAATAGCCATATGACTAACGTCAATAACCAATACATTAGAGGTTAGACCATAACCTCCCTTCCATTGTTTATCACATAACCACTTGTATTTTGGTTTATCATGTAACAAACTGTCATTGGTTTATTACGTAACAACCTATCAAATTTCCAAGATCTATTATAAAATCATATTATATAAAATATTTCAAATATATATATTTAACAAATAACATTACATTTACAATCAAAAGAAATCATTTCATGATATCGAAATATTCAGTCAATTTCAAAAACCATTTTCATTTCCAATTCACCCAAAAATGGATTAAGGTATTTCCTTTCCGTTTAACAACATTAAGACATATAGAGGATGCCAAATATAGAATAAATGTTTCGACGCCAATGATGTCTTTGTTGCCGCATATGTTAAGACATTAATTTTATCTATTTTTAAAATACTTCATAGAAAAAAAAATCCAATTGAATGAAATTTAAATTCAAATGGTTTTATAATACACCGTATAATATAAGGGGGTGTATATTAACAAAATATTTCTCAATTAAAGGAGATTGATAAAATTTCAATTACCTTTCATCTGAATCATCCTGTATGTTCCATGTCTATCTTGAATAATAAAAATAAGTTAGTTACTACATGATTAATAACCTTTTCCATGTTTATTCTTCATTTTATATTACTTATATACATGTTATAAAAACTACATAATTATTTATTTTCATATCTGTAATTTTGTCGACATTGAGTACTTGAGTCAAAAATGATGGTATTTTATTTTAATTGTCCATTTAGTAAAAATACATCATCTCTAGATTGTTATTCTTGATTTTAATATACTATATATCCAGTTTATTTGTATTTATAAAAGTCTATAACATTTGGAGATAAAAAATTAAATACACCATTAATGGAGATGCTAAGTCGTACTTATGCATTAACGATATTTTCATTTATTTTTCATATTAAAATGAATAAAAAATAAATTATACATAAGTATAGTACAATTCCAGTATAATATCATATTTTATTTATGTTAAATATATTCTTTAACTCCATCATGTATACATTCCATTTTAGAATGAATTATTCATATCACTTTGAGGGGGCGTTAGTCTCCACTTTCTCAAATTAAATTATTATATTAAAAACTTATGGAATGAATAAAAATATGAGGTAAATTATAAATATATAAAAATAGATATATTATGAATATAATATATATATAATATAGATATAGTTCCATCATAATGGACACCATGAGATGTTTTTGGGAAAAATTGAACAATCAACGTTTTGTGGGGCAGCAGTTCTTCATCCATTGAAACAATATATTCATATCCATTAGATGGAGTTGCATGTAAGTTTAGTTTGGATCCATATAAAAAAAATATCATAGTATATTTTGGATAATTTTTTTAATGAATGAATAAGAAGATCAAAGGGAGTTCAGAAATAAAATATTAGAAACGAACATGAGAGAAGACGTTACTTATAAATCAGTTAACTTCCTGTGAATTGAGCCAGATGTCTTTATTGAATTTAATTATTCCCATGTTAACTATTCTAGGAGGAAAGGAGGGATGTTGGGAGTTTATTAGATTAGATTATGGATGAGCCAAGGGTATTGAGTGGTTTGAGTATCTGAAAGAAGTGATGGCCTTTTATAAGAGGGAGGAAGGGCACATTAGGATGGTATTGAAATATTATTTTATTATAAAATTATTTTCATTTTAAAATTATACCACACTCATTAATTTCAAGGATAATATTGTTTTGAATAAAAAAACTCTCAAAAATTATGTTTTACACATGTTTCGGTCATAAATGTAACCTTATCATATAGATTTAACCCATGGTTAAAAAACATTAACTTTTACCATGTCTTCTTGAATTTTCATAATATATGGTAACTATAGTTACTATAAAATGCCAAACAAACCAAAATTGTAAAATTAATGAAATCAAAAATTTTATAAAATTAATTTTGATGAAAAATATAATTTTAGGACTATTAAATAATTCAATAAAATAGTAATTGTTTTAAAAACTCATTTATGAAAATTTTAACACTATAAATTATTTGATTTTGGTAAAAGTCAAAACAACATGATTCCTTAAAAAATGAAAATAACTAATCTTTAATATGTCAATATCATCCAAACTATTCGTGTATGGAATAAAATTATTAAAACTAAATTTATTTTAAAATTTATAATATCATTTATTGGAATCATTCATTGATGAATAAATCACTTAATCATCCTTATGTAATAATTCACATTATTTATATAATTTCTGAAAATTATAAATTTAATATTTTGACGAATAAAATAATTTTTTATTTATAATGAAGATTTATTTTTCAAAGAGATCAATTATATAACACCATAGAATAATTGTTTACTAAAAGATACCGGTTTATGTTATAATTTCCATTACATTAAATTAAATTTTATAAAATGTCATTATCACTCCCTAGTGGATCCATGGGGTACCTAAATTGACCAAATTATTACCATGTTAGAACATATATTATCCAATATTATTATGAAATATATTAGGGTTGTTTAATATTATTAAAATATTACTTTGTACCCATATTTACCCGATGTGCCCTTTAACCATGATAAATAAAATATGTACTGAAGTAACTATTCACAATGTAAAAAAATAAAATTTATCTATCTACACAATTTTGATTATATGATTCCAAATATGGAATCCATTTTTCAATTTTCAAAACAAATAAGTTGAAGTTAATAATTTAAAATTAATTTCCATTGTCAAAACTGAAAAGTGGTTTTTTATAAAGTAATAACTTTCAATAGATTTGAATGTGTTAATGTCCAATTAAAATGTGAAATTACTTCCAACGTCCATTACTGAATGTAATGATATAAATATAATACAATTATACATTAAAAAATATTTAAATGAAAATCTATCTATATAAATAAATTAGATGAAAATGGAGTTTTAATTTTAAATGTAGTATTTTTACTATTCATTAAAAAAATGAACTCTATAAAAAAATACCAATATATAATACAATGTAAATTATGATTCACCTATTATAAATAAGAATTCAATTTTGTTGAATATAACATATAACCATGAATAAAATTATATATAAACACGGTTCACCATCAAAAGGTGGTAAAATGTCTTTTTAAAAATATTACAGTATTTGTTGCATAAAATCAAAATAATTCTTATTTTTATCCCCTAAAATTTATTGAAAAAATGTAAAGACATTTAATAATAATATTGTATATATTTATGTTTATTCTCTCTAATACAACAACTAGGCATTAACTACCATTTAAAATAAAATTATTATAAAATTATTTTTCGTATAAATCAATGTTGTGTGCAACATAAAATTTCAAAGAAACTAATTTTTATGTGTTTAGTATACTATATTAAAAAGAATCACCATTAATGTAAACATAATATATTTTTTTATTGAAATGAATATGTATTATTCTGAAAATATATGGGATCCTACAACATTCCCCCCTTCTTGAAATTTCTTCACCGAATTTTTATTTACATATCAAATAAATAATGGTATTTGTCCCTCATAGAATTTTTAGATTCACATGTTGCCAATTCTCCCATTTGGTTTTCCACAAACCATTTACAAATAAATCCCCTTATTATGCAATACATTATCTTTTCAGTCAACAATCAATACTGGTTATTCCTCATAAGAAAGATTCTATTCCAACAGAACTACCTGTAAACCCCAATCATGATATGGATCCATCATATACTTTGTCAAAATTTAATCCAGAAAAACATTGGGTAATTGGCATAAACCTGGAGTTAATGACAATATATTGGAAACTATTACTAGTTTATCCATGATTTCATAGGGTCCAATGAACCATAGACTCATATTTCATTTCTTACCAAAACCCTTCACACCTTTCCTTGAAGAATCATGGAGAAAGACATCTTCACCGACTGTGAAATAATGCTCCTTCCTTTGGTTATCTATAAAACTTTTATGCCTCTTATATGCTATCCTGATGTAATTTTGAATCAACTAAACGTTTTTTTCATCTCTTTATGCAATTCTGTTCCCATCAACATCCATTCACCTACTTCATCCCCAAAAGATGGAGTTTCACGCCTCTTTCCATATAATACATCTAACGGTGCCATCTGTATACTAGAGTGAAAGATTCTATAATAAGAAAACTCATTCATGGAATTATATTGATCCCAACATACCTAGTAATCCATAGAACAAGCATGTATAATACCCACCATGTTCTAAATTTTTTATTATGACTTTTTATATGATTAATGATGTAAAGATGTGCTGAAATTTAATTCAGTTTCCAATGACTTCTGAATGGATTTCCAAAATCTAGAAGTGATAATGAGATCACGAACTGATAAAATGGAGATGGTAACTCCATATAACCAGACTACCTCTTAAATTTATAGTAGAGGAAGTTTATCTAGAGGCACAATATCTTGAATAAGCAGAAAAAGAGAACGTCTGTAAATAAATCTACAATAACCCAATTAAATTGTTATCTCATGATGAATTTGGAAATCCCACTATGAAATCCTTGGATGTATTTTCTTATTTACACTACAGAAATGACAATGTCTAAAACATAACTTTTTAAAAAAACCAATCTTATTTATCCTGTAGAAAAATCAAACATCTCAGAGTTATGTCTGGAATATTTCTATCCATTCCATCCTACCACTAAAACTCTCGACGATCTTTGTACATCATAGTATTTCATGGATGAACTGAGAATAGAGAACAATTATATTCACATTATAAATTTTTCATCAACTGGGAAACACAAAGGAAAACTTAATATCTTTCCAATCCTCAAGACATAGTATTTAACAATGATAAATTCATGTAACTTATCCTTTTAAACAAATTTTACCTATTTCTGCAACAAACAATAATATTTTTGAGCTTGAGTAATACTGTGTGATTGAGATGATCTCTCTACCACTGAATAAAAATTAGTGGAATTACTTGTATCAATAACATCCATTCAAATATTTGTTAAATAAAAAACTAAATGATTACATTGAAAACCTGGAATGGTTAATGTATAATTACTTATTCAACATAAAGCATCACCCCTTTGTTTTGTTATCCTATATGGTAATGTATAATGAAATCATAATCCTTGATTAATTCCTTCCATCTTCTCTGTCTAATGATAAATTTTTCTAGAGTATTTATATAGTTTAAACATTTGTGATTAATATATATTTAATAATTTACACCAAACAATTAAAGCCTCAAAATTGTTAAAGTAAAAACAAAAGCATATATTTCCTATTCATGTGATGGGTTATTTCACTCATGAGTTTTCAACTTACCTGATGAATAAGAAATTACCAGATCATTATGCATTACAACACAACAAATTATTTTCAATGAATCATTAATATATATAATAAATTCACTATTTCATGGTGGTAGTTCCAAAACTGGAGGATTCACCCGTATTCTTTTCAATTATTTAAATCATTCATTACGTTTTTTTCAGATAAATATAACACCTTTTTTTGTTAACCTAGTGTGTGGAATAGATAACCGTGAAAAAATTTCTACATACCTCTGGTAATAACCATATAATCCAATAAATTTACAAATATTGGTTATATTTGTGGCTATAGGAAATTCTTCAACAATATTTGTTTTAGTTGTATCAATAATTTTTCCATTTTTAGAAACAATGCTACCGAGGAATGAAATTTTTTATAACAAAAGCTCACACTCGGTGAAATTCTCATACAATTTATTTTATTTTATGGGTTGAATGGAAACCCTAAATGACATTCTAGATCCTATTTAAATTTACAATATTTAGAAATATTATCTATAAACACATCATCAATATATCTCTTCTGTCAAATGAGCTATTATTGCAACATACTGTTTAGTTCCGATTCCAACCATCTCCGAATGTGGATTTGGAAGGTTATTTCCCTCACTATTACCTCCCAGCATAGCTGCCCTATTTCTTTTGTGGAAAACCATTATGAACAAGCATATCTCATATGATGAAAGATAATAATATTCAAATGAAATATCTTTTTAATTTGATCATAATGTTATAATCATTTCTGGATATTCAATTAAAAATATTCAAACCCAAAAAGTTATCTAATCATACATCTAATAATAACTGAATGGTCCCATCCATAAACATTAATTAATCATGATATAAGTCAATAATTTGATTTATATTAACATCTAAAATGTCTTTAATTTTATATCATTAGATAATTAGGTTTTAACATATACATAACACCATGAATATTATAATTAGACACTTCCACTCACTATCCATGTTTTAAAAAAAATAATATCTCTATAAACAAAACCTGACATTGTTTCTTGTTATTTAAAAAAAACCTTTCATTATTCCCATACATGACTCTATTATTCCATATGTCATATTAAAAACATTTCAAAATTTGTGATGAGAATAAAAATCTCAGTAACAGATTTATAATGAATGAAAATAATTGGTATTTGGAAAACATGGAATCCATGAAAACATTATCATAATATAATTATTTTCACTTTTTAGAAGTAGCTAAAAGACATCACTGAATATAAACTCATTGCATACCCTTTTTTAACAAAAATATTTCCATAATGCCCATTAAAAGAAACAAATAATATATAATAGTAACTTGGGATATAATCATACTAAAATGGAATAACCATATAGTCTGCTTTCAAACATTTCACTAAATGGAATAAACATATGGATGAAATCCATACCCAATGCATTGATGGTTTTAACATAACCACCCTTCCATGAATTATCACAAAACAACCCATAATTTTTTTATCATGTAACCACCAATCATTTATTTTTTACGTATCCACCCTTCAAATTTACATGTATCTTTATATTATCATAACATATAAAATATATAAAATATCAATATTTCACTAATAACTGTTCATATGAAATCATATGGAATCATTTAAAGATATTTAAATATTAAACCTATTTAAAACTCCATTTTCTATTCCAAAACCCCCAAAATGGAAAATAGGATTTCTTTTCCTTTTAAAACCATTGATTCTTATAGAGTAGGATAAATATCAAATAATTCTTTCGACTGTAGAGAGGTTATTGTCACCGCATTCGTTAATATCATTACTTTTTTGTGTGTAGTGAAATACTTCATAGAAAAATATTCCATTTGAATTAAATTTATATTCAATAGGTTTTATTATACACCGTATAAAATAAAAATGTGTATATTATTCACATAATGGTCATTAGGCCATAAATTTGGGCCTACGGGCTATGTAATGTGCTACAAGCCCACTGGGCCTTTGGGATATATAATGGATCTCCCTATACCCAGTTAAAAGAGGTCTCTGCATTGATTTAATAATAAAATGAGGCTTTGGCCCCAGTCTTTCTAAAAAAGGTGTATATTATCAAAATATGATTCAGTGAATGGAGATTGAGATGAAGTCCCTTACCTTGTGTCTGACTCATCATAAATGCTCCTTATTCTTCTTGAATAATAAACATATGTTAATAAATACTTTATTAAAAACCATTTTCATGTTTATTATTCATTTTATATAAGTTATTGAAATTTTATAATAATTAAAAATTTATTTAAGTTAATATCAGTTGTTTTGTCGATATTGGGTATTTGAGTCCAAAATGTAATTGTTTTGATGTAAATTGTCAATGTAGTAAAAATTAAATCATCTCCAAAATGATATTAATGATTTAAATTTCATATATATTCAGTATATTAGTATTTATAATAGTTAATAAAATTTGGAGATAATATTAAAAATACACCATTAATGTAATGGTAAGTCATACATACGCATGAATACTATTTTCATTTTTTTCATATTTAAAGGAATAAAAACTAATTGATACGTAAGTATATTATAATTATTATATAATATAATATTTTATATATGTTACATATTTTCCTTAAATTAATCCATTATACATTCCATATATGGTAAGAACGAGTCATATCACATTGAGGGGGTGGTAGTCCGTACTTCATCAAATGAAATTATCATATATGCACATTATGTAAAGCATAAATGTATGACATAAATGAAAAATAAAAAGACATAGAGACAATATAAATATAATTTATATCATATAAATATAATTTATATCATATAAATATAATGGTCTATAATAATGGACATCATGAGATGTGGTAGGGTAAAATTGAACTATCATTATCTCGTGATGCATTAGTTCACCAACTATAAAAGTAGTATGTATGTACCCATTAAATGGAGGTGTGTGTAAGTATAGTTTGAATACATCCAATAGAAAATTAAAATATATTTAGGATAATGTTTTTGTTATGTAATTATTGAATAATAATATCATAGGGAGTGGATAATGAAAATAACAGAAACGAACATGAGAGAAGACGATACCACTAAATCAGGTAACTTCCATGGATTTCAGTCCAATGGATTTCATGAATTTTCTTTATAGAAAGGTAAATATTCTTGGTAAAACATAGGGATTTTGGTATCTTATGTGAGTAGAATTTGGAGGAACAATGGGGCTTCGGTGTTGTGAGTAGGATGGTTGAGGTGATGGCCTTTTATAAGTGGGGGAGGAGTACTTTATGAATGTATTGAAATATTATATTATAAAAAAATATATTCCATTTTAAATTGAACCAAACACATTAATTTCAAATATAAGAAGTTTTTTTGGTGAAAAATAACTAAAACAATTGGTTTTAGAAAATTTTATTTCACAAAATTATACTTACCTTCTATCTTTAACCCTTTCTTAAAAAACCATAACTCATTTCTTGTCTTCTGCCATTTTCATAATATATGGTAACATTGATTTTCTATAAAAAGTCACAAAAACCATATTTGGATCATTAATGAAATTTGTAACATTATATAAGAATTTTGGACACATATTAAAGTTTTATGACTATTTTATCAATTAATAAAATAAAATATCTTTAAAAAAATCAATTATTTCAAATTTGACACTATAATGTAATTAAATTTTGATAAAGTCATAACAACCAGATTCCTTCAAAAAAAGGAAGTAACTGATATATAATATTTCAATGTCATCCATAAAAATATTGGATGGAATAAAAAAATCAAATTACAATTTTTAATATTTATAATATCATTTTTTAATATTTATAATATCATTTTTTTAATAATTCATTAATGAATAAATCACTTCATCATCACTGAGTCATAATTAAATTTATTTATTTAATGTCTAAAATTTATAAATAAAATATTATTTTGAAGGAAATAATTTTATATTTATAATGATAATATTTATTCAAATATATATTTTATATAACCCCATATAAATATTATTTTAGTAAAAGATACATGTTTATGTTAGTTTTTTATTACTTTAAATTAATTTTTATAAATTTTCAGTATTAGTCCCATGTAAATCCATGGGGTCCCAAAATCAAAAAAAGGATTCCCATGGTCAGAAATATCTAATCCAATAGGATTATGTAATATGTTAAGGTAGATTAATATTGTTATAATATTATTTTGAACCCATATTTACTAGATTTAACTTTTTACCATGGTAAATAAAATAATTACTAAAGTAACTATTCAAATTGTCCAATAATAAAATAATCCTGATCAAAAAATTTGAACCTTCCTATTCCAAATATGGAATCCATTTTTCTAATTTAAAACCACATATTTTGTAGTAATTAATTTAAAATTAATTCTCGTTTTAAAAAGAAAAAAGTGATTTTTTAGGATGTAAAATTTTTCAATAACCTTGGCTTGTGTTTATGCCCAATTATAATATAAAATTAATTCCAATGAAAATAATAGGATTAAATGTCAAAAATATAATCCAATTATACATTAAAACCAATTAAAAATACATTCTATCAATATAAATAAATTACATGAAAATGAACTATGAAATTAAAATGTTGTATTATTTAATGTTCATTAAAAACGAACTTTATTTGAAAAATACGAAAATTTCATCCAATGTAAATTTTTATGTCCCCCTAATAAAATATAAATATATTTTTCCATATTGAACATATAAATGTGAAAAATCTATAATTAAAATGGGTTCACCATCAAATGGTTGTTAAATGAATTATAGAAAATTTTAGAGTATCTAATGCTTAAAATCAGATTCATTCTTATTTAATACCTCTGTAATTTATTGAATAAATTTATAGAAATATAATATTAATATTATAGTTAGTTATATATATTTCTGCTAGTACAATGGTTATGAATTAATTACCATTTAAAACAATAATATTAGTATATTTTTTTGGTATAACTCAATGTTGTGTGTAACGAAAGATTTCAAATAAACCTATTGCAGCATGTTGAATACTCAATCGAAAAAAGATTCCCCTTAAATGTAAAATAATTTCTTGTTAATATAAATGAAATATTATTATTTTATAAATACCTTTGATCCTACATGAGATTACCCTTTCTTATGTTTTATTTCGTAAGATATGGAGAATGATATTAAGAATGATACGACTAAGTGGAGATTGTTATGATGAAATAAATAGAGAGGGATGTAGATATTTTATGAATCATTTATTTATTATTCTATTATTTGAATTTCAATAGATGAATAAGGTCCTAGAATATATTTTTCGTGTTATGTAATGACTATTCATAAAAAATAAATATATATGAAGATAAATCATTTTTCATTATAATTCAGTAGAAAATTATTTGCTTCAAAACATTATTATATTTTCTGTCCAATATACCCCATTTTGTTTTATTGAATGTCCCAAAATACTTGGATGTTAATTTTTGTTCTCTCCCAATTTAAATAAAATTTCACATTAAATATTATATGATATATCATCCAAATATAACACCCATTTTCATTTTAACTGAAATATACATGTTAACACATCAGGATGTCATGTTATTGATTTGTAATGGATTTGACGAATTATTTTTATTAGTTAGAAATACATTATAAATTTTTATAGTAGATGATAATTGGAGTTTTAAATTTTTTAAAAATGTGAAATAAAAAAATTTAAATGGACACCTTGTTGAATGATAGTGGCCTAAAAATAGTGTTTTTTAGACACCATTCATTACATTTGATATTATTCTTAGTCGAAAAAATATCAATTATTTTTTATTCTATCCATTTTACTTTTAGATGATGATTTAATCCCATTATTTTTTAGATTGGTCCATATTATATTTTTAGGAGATTCAAGGGGATATTAGATATCATCAACAGTAAAAAACATTACATTTAAATTAGGTAGCATGATGAGATGGAAAAATATTTTCATGAGTCATGTCCAGGATAAGTCACCCTTATAGGAGTCACATCCCACTTAGTACCTACCAGAATTGTTACCCCTATACAAGTTACTATCATGATGATTCACCACCAGATGAGTCACCACCAAGACGAGTCACCACCAGACGAGTCGCTTTTAGATGAGTCATTGATTCATGAGTCACAGAAAAGATGAGACACCACCAGATGAGTTAGTATTATAATATTGGAGAATTATAAAATTGTTTATATGAATATAAATTATAATGACTCACATGTCCCTAAAACAAAACAAAATACCTTGAATAAAATCAAAAATATATTTTTTTCAACGTAACAGCCAAAAAGGTCATTGTTTTAAGATTAAGACAACTATGGTATAAGCATTGGTTGTACATATAAACATTCTGAAAGACTATAAATTTTTATTTATATACAAAAAAAGAGAGATTAGGTCCACAAACATTTTATATCCCAATATAAAATAACCTATGTAAATGTTTTATTGATGTAGGATTATGTAATGGAAATATTGTCAAATGAGATAATATAATGGAACAATAGTGGTTAATGTTGAATTGAATATATAATAAGGATAATTCATAAATTTGAATAATACTTCATCACTCATGTAAAATATTTTGGTTTCAGTAGTGATTTGAATAAAATAAACTACTTATATGAGTTGAATGTAGATATTTTCTAAATGAAAAAATTTTAGGTAAGGGATATGGACTGAGAATCCTTATTATTACATCAAATAATCTATTAAAAAATATGATTAACTACGTAATCATTTTAAATAGTATAACTACAATAAAATTGATTTGGTGGTTACATTATTATGTAAGAATGTGATATATGTGATCACACATCAAAATGATAAATTGTTTTTTAGTATTATTAATTTAAATATAAATTTTTAAATCCCATTAAATTTGAAAAAGTAAAATTCACTATAGTATTTTCTTTTAGAACAAAAACATTCTCAAGTGAATGTTAATAAATATAATAATAATTACACTTCATATAATCCTTTGGAAATGGAAAAATTAAAAGTTTTCATAGATTCCCAGTAAGGGTTACATATACTTGATGATATCATTACTGAATAAGGCATAACTATGCTGACAAGGTAAATATTTTAAAAATTAAAATTTTTAATCAATCATTTAAGATAGCAGAATAATATAGATGGAATAAATGACTATGTAAAAATTACATATATATTATTACATGATATATACATTTATAAAATAATTTTATTATAATATAAATAATCAGATGTACATCAATAACTGATTTCATAATGATAGAATAAATAACAACTTACATCATCAACATACGAATGATGCCTTATACAAGTAAATATAAATAAAGAGGTAATAACACATCCAAAGTCCCTATATTTTTATTATCTTGACAGAACTATATTCATCAAGGGGATATCTAATTATAGTACCCAAACACCAATAAATATGTCAAGTTTATTTATATTGTGAATAAACGTTTCAACTTAATCAACATGACTTAATAATTAATTACATCACTTATATGAATATGTATCATAAAAGTTTTCAATACATTCCCTAGAAAATAAAATTATAAACCATCCTCATAATGATTGAGGATGAAAAAAGTGTGAAATATTAAATGTGGTGAATAATTAATAAAATGGAATGAAAACATTGGGGATTAGTTTATATGAAAATGATTATTTTACCCATTTTGGTGGAAAACACATTACCAATTGAAAAACGATTTTATTTATAGAAATCATAAATATAAGATTTTTTTTATTATAACCCTTTAATATATTATTTGAATAATTAGATAATTGATTGGTCATGGTTGTGGGGAATTTAAATCAGGTTGTGTGTATTAAAATAATGATTTAATTCACATTTTCGTTAACAAGTCAAAGATTTCCTCATTCATAAAAAGAAACGATGATTTATTTTAAATATTATCATATATATTTAGACATGGGTAAAAATTGATATAAAAATCATATTATATTTGTAAAAACATTATTGATATTATTTTATTTGAAATTTAGATTTTAAATAAAAAAATATCTAACCAAATATTAAATGATAACAATTATCTATAAAAACATTTTGTTCATTATCTTAAGTACCAAAAAGTAAAAGATTGATGAAGAAAGATATTATTTTCCAATAATTAATATTAGATAAAAAATATATATTTTTAAATGTGAAAATATCTAATAATCCCATCAAAATTAATATAAACGATAATCATCTTGAATAATGAAGATATAGTGAAATAATAACTTATCTCTTTAGAAAATTAGGAATAAAAGCTCAATAATTATTTGAACATATATTGTTTTATAAAAGTAATAATTTTCATGAAAATCATAAAAATATAAATTAATGTCTAGTATAGACACCATTGAAATGACTCATGTAGTTAATAGGGATTATGTCTCACCAAAATAAATGTTAGATGAAAAACCCATTACACATTGGAATCCCTCAAATAATAACATCCATGAAATATATACCAAGAACGATCAGTCAGAGGAAGGCCTTTGACACCATATTAAAATAAAATCAATGTACAGGAGGCAAGGAGCGAGAGTACAGACATACAACCCTTCCACAACCAGATGTTAGTTCCAACCCGAAAACAACAGCTACATATCATTGTAATAATAATCCTCACCACATCCATAAGAAGGCGCATCCTCCACTGTGGCTGACTCCCACTTGAGTTCATATCATATGGCTTCATAAAAATTGGAATCATCCACCAGAGCTCTAGTTTCTACACAGATAGTTACTACTTATTTGATTGATTTCTCACACGTCTCTTTAAAAATTTAGAGGAATCCCCTTTTTTCTTTCATGGAAAAGGATCTGATGGATACCATCTTTGGTAAGTAAGAATAGTAATTTTGTGGCCTCCTCATTTCTAGAGAACTCACCGAGCATTCAATTTTATACAACATTTTTTGAAACCTTGAAAAATATCTCTTTAAGAATGCCTTATAACCCATCAATCATTATCCTAGTCTCTGTCAGATACTTTCCCCCAATTACCAGTGATATGCACAGGGATGAGACCTGTGCACCTTCCATCTTGGATCACCAGGACACCTTCTAAGGTTGTCATATACTGAACTCCAATCAGTATAGAGAGCCTATTTTGATCAAATATTGCAAGACATTGAGGGTTCACCTCATTCCAAAGGTCCTCAAAAGTCACCTTCCTTGAGACATCAACTACAACCTTTTCAAGAATACTGGAACCAATATTCAGATTTAAGTTTTAATGCACCTAGGGATCAACCATCACAGTGGGTGGCCCCTACTGCTCCAAGCCCACGAACCTATTACCTTAGAAGACATGTCCAACCTGTATAACATCCACTCATCCTTCTCTTTTTATTCTACCACCTACTGATTGCACATGACCAGCAACACCATCTACCAAATGTTGGTCCTCAACACCAAGCCCCCATTTTATCCGCTGAAAGACCTACTTCACTAAAGGATTGAGTGACTCTCGTACCACTTTCACTACACAATCATGCAAGATCATCTCTGTGTGAAAGGCTTGTCGCACCTCCCACTCTATGCCTGTACCCAGCATTACCTCGACATAATCAAGGAATCCCACCTAATCACCTAGATCATCATAAACCGAATGTCCACCACCCTCCACAGGTCCACCCATTCCTTCATTCAAATCCATCACACTATCACCATATCACCAGAGTTGGCCTTTCCTAGTATTGGGTCCAATCCAATAGCTAGACCACCATCAGAGCTTCTCCTTTCATCTGTCTTTGATGTAACCACCAACTGTCCACTATGATAAACAAGATCTACATGACCAAATCGGGAGTATGCCACACAATAGTGCATCCAAGACAAAAATATGACACTCTTCCTCCAGTGAAACTTTTTGATATCCATGATCCATACACAGTCTATTGGTGGTCTTGAGACATAGACCTCCATACATATTCGTGGGAAAATTTGGTGACACACAACCTCGATCCGACAATCAAAACAAAATTAATGACAGATCATATTTTTGTTTGCACATAAAATCAAGGGATTTTGGAATATAAGAGGTAGACCATGGAAACATACCCATATTGAAATTTTTGTATGATCATTTCTCATGTGAAAATCAAAGCTCCAACAAAACAAAATGATGGTAGAGCCATTGCATCTTCAAGGAGCTCGAGACCAAGCTGCAATCAAACCTGCCTCTATGCCAAAAAAGACCATTAAATTCCACCGATCAAGAAGACCCACAACCAAACGTGCATGTAGCTCCCACGATTTTGAGAAAAATCGCTCGAACTCATAAACCGATGTGCATTGAGGAAAAAACCATGAATCCAGAGTTAGCCTGTATAAATCTATAGAGTTGTTGATCTCAGCCGGGAGAAGAGGAAGCTACGGTGCTTCCTCAAACAGATCTAGAACCCTCTAGGAGAGATGGATCCCTACGAATAGTGAATGCAAGCAAGAGTATGGGTAATCCTTCTCATGTGGTCGTGGAACTCCACCCTCTAATCTAGAAGGGGTAACTGATTTCATCAACATCAGATCTTGGGAATTGTTGCAGTCACCTCCAAGAGCTGAAGAAGTGGTCTCATCGTCAGTCCATGATATATATATATCAAATGAATCATTAAAAACAACAAATTTTAATGTAGTGAATATATAATATATTGAAGGGTATGTATATACCATTTTAGAATTAAGAATTTAGTGAATATAAAATACGACTCATTGAATCTAAAATTAAATGAGAAACCCTTAACTCAAGTATTATAATTATTCATACTTGTTAGAACCTCATTTATTATAAATCTTAACTTATTATATATTTTTACCACAAAATACACATATATATCATAAGATATTTTATTTAATTAAAACATTATATCACATTTCTATTAACAATTCATTATTAATAATAGTTTATCACTTGATAATTCATTCGTTCTTCACATATATCTTGGTTAGTTTTTTGGTCTTTTACATTAATTAGAGTTCCAAATAATACATTATAGTAATCATGATATATATAAATATTCATTATATATGTGTATTATATATATGATTATAACAATTCATTAATTTTTGTGATAAAAGAGGAATTAAAAAGTTCATGGCGGCGATATTTCATTCTTATGCAGGGAATTTGTTTCAATTTTTTATAACAAAGAACCAATTTAATCTAAAAATGATATAACATTTCTAATTATATATTCTTATCATTAATAGCATATTAATTTTCTAATTCAATCATTTTAACCATCCATATAATGTGGTCCTGAATAAAAAACTTACACTTTAATATGGAGAATGGAAGTTGTCTCTATAAACGAGTAATTTTATTCACTTTTTGTAAAACATAGTGAATGTGGAAAATGATTGATAAAAAATTATAATAAAATTTAAATATTATTATAATACTAATGGTTTAATTTTATGATAAATAAATTTATTTATTTTACATAAAATTAAAACTAAATAGAAAATGAATGGTTATGGTTAGTACAACTTATTTCAAAAAAACCATTAGATATCCTCAAAAGGATACCTATGTTTGTATTTTTGGACAAAATGGACCTCTAGAATAAAGATAAGGATGTTGGGGATATACATTTCCAACTTTTTGTCAACATAAATTGTATATATTGTCGGTATTAGAGAGGATAGGTTGTATCTTAGTATATGGGGGGAAATTAGACACATTGAATTACATAAAAGAATGAATAATATATATTGTAATCATGTAATGTTGAACAAAGGACCCTACCCCAAAATTCACATATAATAATTTATAATGATAAAATAAAGTCAACCAATTAAATTTTTTAATGGTGCGGATTTATTTTATGCATTATTTTCTTGTCCAATCACATTACCCCATTGTTACATTTATTGTGATAATTTGAATTTTTTAAATGAAAACATAATTATATGAAAAATATTAAATGGTAATTCCAAACAAAATTAAAGTTTTAATTAAATATTTTTATTCAATTTTATATGTTTTATTTTCTACTAATGGCAGTAATTATTTTTAATATAATAATTCATAATGCATGAAAATGATTTCTAAGAAAATCATAGATTATAGAGTAAAAAATTAGCCTCTATATAAATTCCTTAATTGGGTTTAATTAAATTATTTTGGTTAAATAGTATTAAAATTAATGTTTTTATGAATTATTATAGTGATGCAACCTAAGGGAATCATGAAATAATTTTATTTAACATTTTTATTAAATTTTTTTATCTAATTTGAATATAACATAACATATCATTATAAAAATATTTGATACCAAATTCAAAATAACATTTAAAAACATAGTATATATACATTAATATAAATTTTTTCATAATATAGTTAAAAAATATGAAATAGTCATGTGTTTGATATTTTTTAATGTTTTTTCCTATGTGTATAAAACAAATCTACATCATTTTTTGTTGTGAGAAATAATTTCATTCGTTATTGTTGATAATGATAAAAAAAATAATTTTGCCCGATTATATTATATTAATTTTTCATGATTCCAAGTATTGAATCCCTATAATAAAATTCATTGAATTTTTTTACAATATCTATTTAAATTAAACTCACAAAATGCGATAGAATGAAGATTCTCATAAAATATTCTTATGCATAAAGAGGGTTCATTCAAAAATCACCCCTAAAATTTATTACATTGGATATAATTCTCGTATACATAAAAAAGAACAAATATTACATCAGAATATTTTAAAAATATAAAGAAATACTAGAAACAAAAATATTGTCTGCATTAATAAAAAAATATTTTATAATCTTTAATGAAAAACTAATCCATTCCAAATAATATGTAAAAATATTCCCAGGTTATTTATTATAATGTATATTAAAATATATATAATTTTATCTAATGGAATTTATAATATTGGTATAAATTTATTATATTGTTTTCTCTCAAAAAAATATTTTTATATTATTTTTATAAAACAAAAAATGTATTTTTTATATTAATTAAATACTTAATTATACATATATTGGCATAATACAAAAATTTTATAAGTAATTTTCAAAATTGTTTCATTCATACAATTAAAATTAATTGTAAGAATTAAAATATAACAATAACATTTATATATTAATTTATTAATTATACAATCTAGTTCCATTATAACTTGTGAATCATGTAATCCAGGATTAATATGGAAATTAAATATATTAAAGAAGTGATATATTTTAAAATAATGGGATGTTACATTATACATTTCATATATAACATATTCAATTAAAATTTTATCATGGTACTCAACTAATCAATTTTAGAAAATACCTTTATCGTAAATTCACTTCATACGTAGTTATAATAAAACATCATATCAAAATTGAATGTAGTAAATCTTTTGATTTTCTCAAATATATCATAATCTAGTTCTAAAATTGAAAAAATTTATGAATGTTAAATAACAAACATTGATTAGATAACCACTATCCAATGAAAAATATGGATTGATAGAGAACATATTAATGAGAAATGGACCAACCATAAATGATAAATTAATAAGTGTTTAAAAGAAAGTCATTTCAATGGAAATAAATATAAAAGGATAAAAAATTAATTTCTCTATCATTTTTCATTAGTTGAGGGATTCATTTACCACATAGACAATGGATGAATGAATATTGAATTAAATTAATAATATAATTTATCCTCTTAACCATTTTCTATAATAATGTAGTCCTTTTTTCTGAATAATTTCAATTCAATAATAATTTATCATGCTTTGTGTTTATAATCAACATCAATTAGATTATAAAATCTGGAAAATTATTCCATGCTATTTGACATATAATTTTAAAAAAAATGGTTTCAAAAATGTAAGATAGTTCACAAACCATAAAAACCCATACATATGGATATAATAAATTATTATTTATAATTCAAAAATAATATCAATATGGTTATATGGGTCATTTTGTAAAATAATAACATTATATCACATATAACCTCAATATACTCAACAATAAAGATTTTTTCCCTAAAATTTTATCTCATACCCTTTATTATATAACTCTAAAATTGGTATCACATTATTTAAGAAAAATTAATATTTAGTGTTATTGAAATATATATTCATTAATGCAATAAAAATTCTCCTAATATATCACCATTAACCAAAAAAATAAAAATAAAAATTATTTTATCTAGTATTGTGATACCAAAAATAAATTTATTATTTTTATATAGAATAAATTCTTAAATGCCATACTAAGTAGGACATAATGTTGGCTAGTGGTAGGAGTTAAACCCATGTTACCCTTCCATTTTTTCTTCATGTCCAATTAAACCCCATATTAGATAGGTTATTTTACGTACTTTTTTTTGTGATTTTGTTAATAAATTAATAAAATAATTCCTAAATATTAAAAAATTATATGATGAACATACTGAAAAATAACAATAATGAAAATATTAATTTTTAACTCCTATATATTTCAATATTTTTTTCGTAACATATTATATTATTATATTTCTACTATTACATCAATAAGAATGATCAAATGAACTTAATGGACATAAATAAATATGATAATATTTCAATGAAATATAACATCAATAGTCATAATATATCCCTATAAATAATCCATATAAGTACTCCATTTGTTTTATTACTGTAAATTTCTCCGAAAATATATATAATAATGTTAAAATAAAATAAAATAAAACAACAAAAATATGTACCTATGAAATGTGAATAAGAATAGTTTTGTCATCCCAAAACATATTTTGTTTATACAATATTGGTATGAAATAGCATTGGTTTCTATGGTTTGATTCCCTTATTCATCATAATGGTTTAATATGAAAATTATATTTAACCCAAAATATCCACTTGGATTGTTAAACTAATTCTGTAGTAAGGTCTCATTCATCATGCATATAAATGATATTTAAAAAATACATGACGAACTACTTTTGGAATTATTACCCGAATGTGCATTTATACCAAAACCATATCCACTTATAATTTCTGGATATGAAAAATAACAAGGATAATCAAAAATTAAATAACATTCAATATATATTAGTATGTCATTTGAAAAATAGATACCTCCAAAAAGTCATTAATATAGTTTTTTCACATAATAATTATCTTCCTAAATCTATTTCTTTTTTTGTCTAATATACTACCACTGATTAAAAATATAAATACCCATACTTCATTATCATAGATCATATAGTTATATCTTTTCATTGTAATATGATATAAATTATAGAATCTATTTTTTTTAAAATTCATGTAGACATAGTAAAATAGATATAACAATGAATATCAAATTAAATACCAAAAAATATAATAAAACACTTTATTTTCTTAAGTAACATCGTTATTCTCTCTATAGAACACTTTAATGAAAATCATAGTACACCTACTAGAATCATGGTGAAAAGAAAAAAAATTACATGTGATCATAGATTCCCAGTAATTTTATAATTATTGAATGTATTTTTCATTATATTGTAGAAATATCATAACATTCTAATTACTAAATATTTCTATAATTGGGAATGCATTCAACCAAATATAAATGATATTTTCCTTATATGACATCTCAATTAATTGATGGGTATGTAATTATAGACCCCACTAGTCACTTAATATATCCAATACATTCATTACATGAATAAACAATACAACTTAATCCGCATTCCTTGCGAAATTAAATCATCTAAAAAAGTATAATCTTGAATAAAAAATGTGAATACATTACCTATCCAAAGTAGTCCGCAAACATCCAGAGAAATAATAATGTTATTTTAACTACATTGTATCTATAGTGGACCATAATCCAAATAAGGTTTTTCTTATTGGTCAATCTATATTCTATAAAAGTTATTTTTAGTAATTCTTATATAAAATATCATTTTACATTTAGAATATTTCATTACAAAAATTCAAAATATTATGAAAATAATTATCTTGAATGGTAATAATAAAAAATATAAAAGAAATAATTATATTTATTATATCTCATGACTGCGAAAAATCAATTCATATCATGTATTTTAAAACAAAGTCACATATCACGTACTTTGTACTGATTCAGAAGGTTCCGCATGTAGAAAATCAGAAGAAGATTCCACTAATGTTCTTCATAAAAAAATTCAATGGCTAAAAATCACTTTAAAAATAATATTAGAATATTAAAAACATTCATGATTATTTATATAAAATATTATCAGGATTGATTAATATTCCTAAAAATAATATAAAATAATTTTCCATATCCTCAACAACATTTATTATTTCACAGTATTATATGAAAAATTAATATATAAAAGAAAATTGTAATTTTTAGAATAGAAAAAATATAAAAAATGCACTGGGATTAAATTTTATTGATCATATATTTCAACCAAATTATAATTGTAGATAAATATTCTAGAAAAAAATATGATATTGTAACATTTAGTCTTACCAATTAAGAAATATTTAAATAAATTCACATTAATTATAAGAACTTATATGGATTTTTATACAACACTAATTTTCATTGGAAACATCATAATATACTAGAATTGATAATATATAAGCCATGAAAAAGTAACAAATTGACAATATGACTTATATTTCATAGAAATAAATGTGAGATAATAAACCTTTAATGATTTAATAACATTCAAATAAAAACACCATTAGAAGAGGTACATTAAAATGAAAATATAAAAAAAATAATTAAAAAATGGAAACATGATATATATTATAAAATGATAAGTACATAAACAAAATGAATAAAATATAAGTGAATATGTAATATATATGACATAAAAAATTATTGATTGGAGAAAATTAATTAATGTCTCATATTTCATCTGACATGTTTTTAAATACTATATAATAAATATATATATGTTATTAAATCATTTCATAACATTAATATAATCTATAACACCATTTCTTATTTATTTGTACAATATTTTTACAATATATAAAACAATTACCTTTTAAATTAAAATTTCTAAGGAGGTAAATCATTAGTTTTTTACATATATTTTGTATTAGTTTTTTGGGTTGTTATTCCATGATCAGGTTTTGATAATCATTATATTTTTAAATAATTATACATCTATAATATATATTATTTTTATATATATATTAATTCATCCACAACTCAGGGAGATAGAAAAATGAATTACACTCTTAACAGAGATGCTATAGAGTATATATGAATGAATGATGTTTTCATTATTAGATGGCTTTATGGGGAAAATGTCAATAATAATTTATTCTTTATAAGGAACAATACTTGAAAATTACATAATATAGATTTTTAATCAAGAATTCAAATTGATGACCATTTTATGTTTTGAGTTCTATAGAATTATCCTTTAACTATTACAAAACATCTCAAATATTAAATTGTAGACAAGCCTACATGCTATCTATTTGTTTTATAATCTATAACATTTTGAAATAAAACATGAATTCATCTTCTTGGTAAAATATTCTTTAAATTTATCTTGATTTAGTCCTTCCACATACCCATCCTTGTAACCTCTCAAAAAACATTTCAAAAACATTGGAAGTGGACAAAAAATATAGTAAGGGATATAAAATATGTTAGAAACAAAAGAACATGAATATTTAATAAAACATGAAATAATAAGAGTACTAAAACACTAAATATAAAACTTAAATCACAATGGTTACTTGTGGAATCCATATCATACTTAAAATGTAACTTTTACTGCTACATAGTTAGTAAACTTTGTGGTTTCATTTGGAATACTGATCATAATATATATGCCAAATTCTTTAAGTATAAATATTATTTTTTAACTCCATCTCTTTACCCATTACATTGGTCTATAATCAAGGCCGCACCCACCCTCAGTTTATCACAGAACCACCAATATACATAAGCAATGCATATAAAATAAAACATATTCATTACAAATAAACCATAAATAAAGGGAAAAAAATTAAATTTACACCTTGAAATGATACGATATCATTTCAAGAAGTAATCAAATAATTCCCAAAACCATTTTTAATAATTAAATACCAAAAAAAGAAATATGGTGTTTACATTTATTTTTAAAAAAATTATATCTTATAGATTAATCTATATACAAAATAATTTTATGGATGAGGAAATGTGATTGTCGCCACATGTGTTAAAATACGTTTCATTTTTCAATTTCTAAAACACTACTTATAAAAAATATTCATTTTGAAAATATTTGAATGATATTAAACATTAAATGGGTTTATTATACACTGTACAAAATATGGTGGTGTATAACATCAAAATATGCCTTAATAAATGGTGATTGAGAAGAATTCCCTTACAAAGATCTTATTATTATATTAATGATAAATCACTCACATAATTACTTGTATAACACATATAGATATTATTAGTTATATTATTTTTAAATTATTCAGGTCATGTGGTTTATGACACACTAATATTATCATGCACTATACACAACATTCTATTAGTTTTTAGTATGTGAAACACTGAACATAGTTTCTGTTACACAGAATTTCACATTCCTTTGAAAGAATTCATTTCAAAAAACAATGAGTACATATTTTGTTCAATGTATAAAATAACTATGTTTGTCTATGTTATATGCAACACCGAAAAAATCTGGCAGTAAACATAACACTGAAGTGGTGTAACGTTCTGTGTTTTGATATGAATAAAAAAACTGAAGGAAACTAAATTTTCCAATTAATTGGGTAAAATGGTTTTCATAATGATCATTGCAACTTTTAATTTCTCATAGTTGACACTATGATTTTTATTTTAAATAAATTTTTTTAAATTATTTATATTAATGGTAAAATAGAAAAAAAATTAAATGAAGGGTAAAATATTTTTTAAAACATTGAAATATTCTATATAATATTTTTATAGTTAAAAAATGAGTCAACACATGGTTCTGAAACCTTTAGACTCAAGAAATTTGATATAATAAAACTATTAATTTTATTTTATTCTTATAAACGGTTGTTTCCTTTCAAAAAAATTGAAATAACTCTCAAATGATGTGTCATATGAATATTTGAGAGAAACGTTAGATATGGAATGCCAAGTTTACCCAAGGGAGGGTATAACCTTGATTTGAATCATCTTTTCCCCATCCTCGATGATGATAATACCCACCTTAATTTTAATTAATTCTTTATTCCAATTATTTTATAATAAATATTTTATTTATCTCAAATGTTGCGTCGTTTCAGAAATCTGAGAACACCAATAGTACTGGAACATGGAGTTTATCCTAGGAACGTTGTAACTTTTTCGAAGATCAGCCATTTTTCCAAATCGCACCCTAAACTAATGTATTTGGGTTATAAATATTTTTTTGAACAATTGGGAATAATAATAATAATATTATAAATTATATTATTACTTGTTTTGAAGACTACAAATAAAATTGATATTCCACAGTTAATAAATTATAATGTGGTATAAATAATAATTGGGAAAAGTAATAAAAGTTTTATAATTAATTTTTCAAATTAAATAAATATACACAATCAATATTTATTTAATAATCGTTATATCTTTTTAATGGTTGTTGTTTTTAAATTATTAATGGTGTAATTTATGGTTTGTATTAAATAATTATAATTTTAATTATTTTTTATATTATTAGATTGGAGAAAAATTATTGATGTATATATTTATATATGAGACATATCTATATATATATTTTTTGGGATTAAATATATATGTGGTAATATATAAAGGTTCTATTGAATATGTATAAATATACAAATGTGTATATATATAACACATATTTATTTTTGTGTTAATATTTATTGTTGGGTTAGATAAAATTTTATTAATTACCCACATATATTCCAGTAATCCCTAAACATAAATCAAGGGTCAGACCATTACGTTTTTAGCCAAATCACTAAAATGACCTAGGGTGGCCAATTGCGCACCCTATTACAATTCCAAGACAACTATTAAAATTAATTAAATGATTCATCGGGATTTATTTAAAATATTGTGTTGCACCATATTGCGTCTTTACGGTTAAAAACTATAAAAAGGATTAATTAAAATTTAAAAAATTAGAATTTTTAATTCAAAATTTCATATGGCCTGGTATTTAATTTATTTAACTATATGTATCTTGCATAGAATATTGTTGTGATTATTTTAATTATTTATTTTTCAATAATTATGAACAATGAATTATTGGATCCTTGATATTTGTTTGAGCTGAATTATTTATTTATTTAAATTTGCATGCCCATGCATTTAATTTAATTAACTAAATCTGTTGCAAAGAATATTTTTGTCGTGTTGAATTTAAATAAATAATTTAGATAAATTATGAACAATGAATTTTTGGATATTTGGTTGTTGTTTTTGATAAGTTATTTTCTAATTAAAAAGTGCATTTATTTACTTATGTTCATTTGGAATCATTCCTTGCTAATATTTTTATGCTGCAATATTTGATTTATACCATTGTGATGGATGAGTGTATCTATTAGTTTTCATGCTGCAATTTCATGTGTTTATTAACTCCCACTTGCTTCTTTGAATGATTTATTTAAATCAGGGGGAAATAAGGTGGGTCCAGTATTAAAGGCCACATTTAGAAACTATGTTCCTGACTTGTTACCACTACGCGCTGGGGGTGGTGTCCTTAGTTATTCCAAATAAAAACTTCCCTGATATTTCCAACACTTATGAGTGACACTGCTTCCAAAAGGGACCATCAGTGATGCATCATTTAGAAATGTGGTGATGCCATCAGGTTGAACTCAGGATAATTCAATGCCTTGAGTGATGCATGGTTCTCAAATTATTTCCTTGGACGTGCCTGGAGGTATTGGATAAAATGATAGATGTTTCGTAGAGATGCCTTTGGGTTGGGATCAGACTCCAAATCTTTACTTGAACCCTTAATAATGATGCATGGGATGTTTATTTTAATGCTTTTTTGAGTCTCTTGAGATTTGTGATATCTTCTAGTATGCTGGAGCACCCCTTGTAGACAGACGAGTTAGACCCCTTATTAAGAAACAAGCCTCGAGGTGTACCTACTCTCTATATACCATGCATTCCATGTTTTTATATACAAATGTAAATTTTCATTATGGTTACCGGTTATAATTTCAGACATTCGACAAATGACGAAGCAGGTGATTAGGGATGGGGGTCATTAGAACTCAGGCAGAGTTATTTTTTTTGCGCTTAATTAATTAGATACAGTTATTATATAATGATAAACTATGTTTTATTACATCACTAAATTGAATGGTTTAGACACTGTGGGTGCTTACCTACAGGGATATTATCTCACACCCGGCTCAGGCATTGTTGACACATCAGCATATTTTATTCTTATAGGTATTGACCAAGAGAAAATTTCTACTTATGAGGATTGATTGTTTTTTACTGCTTAGGATAGAGACAGGGGTAGAGGAAGCATCCATGCTTGTGATGTAGTTTTCATACTTTGTGTCTTTTAATCTTAGGTGATAGCATTCTTGGGTTTCTGTTTTCCGTTCTTTTAGTTTAGACAGACATCGTGGCAGGACATTGCTTTGAGAGATTCTGCACTTTATTATTAATTAGTTGGATTATTCATATTACTACTACATTATATTAATCATTTATATGCTTCCTCTATTTATTATTCATTTTTTTAGTAATGTTGTGATAATACCTATTTCTTATATGGGAATAGTCTTCCCCCCAGACACAAAAAATCCCTCGCTGCTAGTCAGCTGCCTCTAGCATTCTAGATGATGCACTTGAGGTCTTGTAACCCACCGGTCGGACCACTATCTTAGAGTTGAGCCGGGTCGTTACATTATAATGGCATGAAATATAGGCAAGATCAACCCTCCATGATAGCGTACATGGAACACAATACCATGTTTCAATAAACTTTAATATATTATAAAAATATTTTTATTTACTGTGATATAAAAAAGTTGTTATGAATATAATTAACAACATTTTTTATTTCATATAGCATTAACATTCATCTTATTTTTTTATAGAAAATATTTTAGTAGAAATTCATTTTTTCTTATAAAAGAATTATTTTTCAAAAATGCAGTTTTCCCACCTTTTGATAGAGTATAAATTTTAAATATAGTTTTTAAAACATTTTTATATTCTATGAGAAAAATAATCATATTCTCGGGGTGCAGGACTTCCAAATTTACAATTATTGAATATTTTTCATATTTTTCTGACAAAACTCATATTATAATGAAAAATTTAAATACTTCATTTTAATTCAATACTACATTTTCATTTAATTTATTTATATAGTTAGACTATGTTTTTGATTTGTTTCAATGATTAATTGGATTTTGTTTTAATTTTCTAATCATAATTTGGTTATAATAATTAATTTCAAATTTAATTTTTTTTAAAAAAAATCAATCTTTTTATAGTTTTTATTTCGTAAAAACATTGATTCTTGATTTTGAAATGAAATTAATTTTAAATGTATTTTAAAAGATTCTAAGTTTTAAATTTTAAAAAACTGATTCCATATTTGGAATCAATTTGACTGAAATATATTAATTATGTACTTTTTTTTGATATTATGAAGAGTAACTATGATAATTTGTATTCATTACAGTTATAGGTAGATCAGGTAAATTATCTTAACAACCAAAAGGATAAAAAAATTACCCTAATTATTGGAAAATACAATTGGATGCATTAATGTAAACCAATATCAAATATGGTTCTGAAATTATTCATTTAATGGTCTTTTCAACATGAAAGTGAAGTAATTATAATTAGAACAAAGGAAATTGAAAACATATCACTCTCTTATCTATTATATGTATAATAATGTTAATATAGTTAGAAAATTAAAAAAACACCGAATGTAAATAATCTCAAGAAAGATAATGAAATTTTATACATCATTTGAATTTTTTTTATAATTTTTAGAGAATAAATATTTACCATTATTGATTACACAATTTTTATGAAGAAATTATTTTACAGAAAAAAATATTAAATATATGGTTTTAAAAATGTTAAAATAAATATCATAAGAACAGATTAATATTATACACTAATTTTCTATTTGAATTTCACATTTTTGTATTGTATTAAATATTTTGGTCAGAATTTATCTTCTCTTTCGATTTTATTTAAATATAAATAAACGAATACTGTCATTTTGTACTGTACAAATATTTTATACAAATAACTAATTATTAAATTATTAAAAAATCTTTAAAAAATTAAAAATTACAATGTAAAACATATTTGGAATTAAATTTCAAATTTTATACAATTATTGGAAATTTACAACACATGATAAAATACTTATAACTATTTAATATTGAGAATATTTCTACCAGATATATAATTATATAGATTAAATAAAGAAAAAGTCAAATGATATGGTTTAATATAATATCAAATAATGTATTAATTTTAATTAATGACTGGATGTTGACCCATACATATCTTATCTTATAAATAATTTTGTTTTGTTCAATGATAAGTGAAAATCAATTTATAATAAATCAATACTTCAATACATTCCTATAGATCCCTTCCTCCCTTTAATTAAAGGCCCCAACATCTACTATATTACTCACACCTTTCAAGACATATTTAACATCCAAACACTTCTCAAATACGTTCCAAAAATATTTAACTTCCTCATAGTGGCCACACATTAGGTATAAATCCATTCTAGGGAGTCATTTTGTGTGAATCAAAAGTTTATAGTCGAAAAATATTTAATTGTATTATTACCACATTCAAAATTATATTCTTCTTATAATTCATCTTATTATGTTTTTATCATCATATAGTAATAATTACAATATATTATACATTATGTGATTTTATTAAAATTATGTAAAACCTTATAAAACCTTTTTTCAATCATGTGAATAAGAATATCACCATATGTGAGTACTTTCGACATACCGTCACCACTCTGTGGTGAAATTTGTTATTCAATATTACATAATTTGGATTGGTATTATGATGAATACAATGGATCTATATAATTAATATAACATGATAATTATTATTTAAAATTACTGTACCATCCAATTTCATATCATTAACCATTTTTTGAATGATATCATCGCTCGTGCGTACGTACGACCTACCGTATCTACGACACAATTAAATTCATTTTGCATGTTAACCATTTATGAATGGTTATGAAGTATATATAATAAATAAGAATGATCTATATTAAATAATCATTATACTAGATTTATGTATATATATACATCAATTACTTTCTCACATTCAATTCGGTATTAAAACAAAAACAATGTTCATCTGTACATATGATTTAACCTCTCCATAAACATTTTATTCCATTTCAATTATTTATCTATTATATATATTTATATAGTTAATATATATGATATATAAATAAGGTTTTACATTTTTTATGTAAGAAAATATTTATCTATATGATAAGATCACAAATAAAAATTCAAAACACGTTTGATAAATAAAACAATTATTATAAAAAATGTTGCTTCGACATGGAATTGATGAATGACGGGTAATATAAAGTCATTAGTGGATAATATATGATATCATAATTGTTATATTGTATTTTTTACAAGTTAATAATATTTTTAAACCCAATATAAAATATTTTTGGATACAAATGAATCATTTAAGACTTATTATAAGGGATTAGTTCATAATCTGATTATTATCTGAGATTGATTATACGTAAGTATTTAATAAGATATATTATTTTTCCACATCTATGTTTCAAAAAATATAATATTATTTCTATACATCTTCTACTTTTTTAATGTAATTTTAAACATTGTTGATTTTATATTAAAATTGTTTGATGGAATCTGTCAATCATTATCCATATAAGGTGCTTTTGGACTTTTCCATCAAAAGTACGGGAAGATATTTTTTAAATTATACAATAAGATTTTATTTTTATATATCCAAAAAACCTTAATTATATGAATCATACAATAAAATATTTCTTGATTATTTTCAATTAAATTCTTTCCTTTTAAATTTACTTTTAATTTTCTGAAAATATTTAATTTTTTAAAAAGAAGGTATATTTTTTCCGAAGAATTAATTTCAATTTTTTATCAAAATAATTTTCCATTTATGATGAAAAAGGGTTATGCTATATACCTATTATCACTCTTATTTGAGTTTTGTTTTTGATGGAATTTTATTTTTGAACTCCATTTGTTTTATATGTATTACGATGGACTGATGTTTGTGAAGCACAATTTATTTCTTGGGTTATTATACAATTTATGTTTATGTGGAACATGTAAGAGTGATTTCATTATCAGATGGGTGTGACCTATATCTACCTCATATAAATCTAGTAAAGAATTATATCTCATTATATATACATTACTAGAATGATAATTAAATTTCATTCAGTAATCTCGGGCTCGAATGAAAATTACATCTGGTTCAGTAATACATGGAGGGAAGAGAATGTAAACACAATTCAGTAGTGAACATTGTCCACTTTGATGGTCTTGTAAGAAATTTCATGGATATATTGGAAATAATATTATGTATCTATTTGTTTTCCATGATACCATGTTTTATAAAAATTCCCTTTTATCATGGTTAATGTTCCCTTAATATCTAGGTCTTACATACTTCAATGATTTAGTTAATGACTCGTGATTTTTATATTTAAACCTTATGTTCATGTTTTCCCATTATTATGTTTATGGTTTGTTTTATGTAATCTATATTTATCCTTGTAGATCTTTTGATCTCATAAATTTTATGTTTTCGTAGGATATAATGAATGGTTTTAGGGTGGAATAATATTTGGTGATATTTATGAGATAGGTTGAAGATCATTCAACATGTTCGAAGATTATGTCCATGTTTACAAGGACACTAAACTAATAAATTCTATGGGATTATATTCTTATTATTTATTCTACAGAATAAATTTAATTTCCATGAACATCATGCATGGGTCGATAGATTTGGTATCCGAGCAATTTTTTAGTAAACCATTAGATACAAGTAAGCGAAATCATCCTTGAAATCCCTAGAGATATTCATATGATGTGTATTGGGACATCTCTATGGGTAATTTTAAAAATAGGTTACAGTCTTAGAATTATACTAATGATCATGAATAACCTAGGAATAAAACAATGATGTTATAGATTGAAAGTACTCCATCTTGATTATGTTTATTTACTAGTATAATTCCAAATCATATTTCTATATTCACACAACTTATTTAACATTCTATTATCCCAAATGAGATGATAAGGAAAAAACATTATGTTGATTCTTTCGTGAGGAAATATCCACCTTCTCACAGTGGGTCTTATGATCCACTTATAGTTAAACAATGGATCAATACCTTTGAAAATATATTTTCCATGATTTTCTGTTTTAATCATGAGAAAGTAAATTTGGATATTTACCATTTAGAGGGCGAAGTAGACTAGTGGTGGACTTAAATCAAAAATACAAGGAAACTAAATGAAATTGAATCCATGGAATGGGATTATTTTAAAAACTTATTTTACAATAAGTACTTCCATCATATAATTTAACAGTGAAGGAAAAAGAGTTCATTGAGCTTATGAAAAATGATGATGAATTCGTTGAAACATACATGGAAAATTTTACAATACTTGCAAGGTTTACTTCCAGTTTTATCATCCAACATGAATTCAATGTTTATCGATTCTTCAGTGGCTTAAAACCAAGTTTTTAAATGATATTATCTATAAGAAAATTTATAATATATGAAGATATTTTTCATTTTGATATAAAGGTAAAAATGGTTGTTGGTGTTACATTTCAATCTCATCATTTTAATAAGAAATGAATGATGGAGTTCAAGGGAAAATATCACATCAATTGTGAGAATAAGATTAATGTTTTATCATGTAAAATGTTTGTAATGTTTCATGGTGTATATTGTATTAAACAGACACAAATATTGTTTTATGTGTGGAAAATAAGGCCATCGAGTAGTTGGGTGTTGATGTAATGGGAAAAAGGTTTATAATGATGTGAATAGAAATAATACTTCACAAAATGCACCACCCAAACATCAATGCTATAAGAGAATGTAAATAATGGAATTATGCTAACCAATAATCTAATCCAAGGGTTATGGGTGATTAACGATGTAAACAACCTCTTAAGGCCATAGAAAAATAAAATCACATGTGATCAGTCTTGGTGACGTTGAGTATGAAAACACAGTGGTGGAATGATTAAGTGATAATGTAATAGGATTCCAAAATAGTGTTCTTGAATCAAATTTATAATATTAGTTAATATTGGAAAATCTATGTATTGGTACATTGTGGTTTTTGATTTTTATATGGTGGCGGTAACCATGAAAATTGATTTAAATATTTTATGAAATCACATGACATGCACATAATGAAGTGATAAAGTTATAATGATATGTTTGAAGATATTAATGACCTCAATACTGATATAAACAAAATTTGGCCTCATAGTTTGAGTATATATATTTAGTTTTGTATTTTTGGTGTTTTGAAAGAATTATTTTTGACATAATTCAGGTTTTCACTAAGGTTATATGGTATTTCATGTTATTTCCATGTTTCAAAAGAATACATGATAAAAGTATTCATATATTTGGAATGTGAATACAATGAACTACCTTATGAGATATGGGAGATAAATGAAATATCAATTTAGTTCACCTCATTCTAAAGTTATATATATATATATATTTTGATGGATTGTAATGTTATCCATTTATTAATAGTATAATAAATATTCCATTAGATGTATGTTAGATTATTGTGTTATCTTTTTTAGGTGGACTTATGCATATTTAATTGCATGTGCTATAATTTATTTCAGACAAATGGAATGATCTATCATTCTATAGCATTATTTGATAACACATCAAGGATGAGAAATTAAACTTAATTTCTTTAAATAAGAGATGAAGAATAAATTTTTCAAGGAACAAAAAATGGTTATATTGTGTCAAAATCAATTAATAATTTATTCTCATTAAAAATTATTTAACTTTATGGAGGTGATCTTGATAAGAAATAATGTTATCTTAGTACCTTCTTATCTAATTAATTAGATGGTGTCGTAAACAATCACTGATTCATGGATGTCTGTTTGCAATCATTCTCCAAATATTTTTCTATAAATCTCTCTATCAAAACATGATGGATATATTTTTTCTTAAATATGAATGTTTATAATTCCAAAATATGTTATCCTACGTCAAAACTAGTCATTAGTTTCTTTGGATAACCATTATGTTTCTAAATTTCATTTTTAAAATGACTTTTTAGTATACCTTTGTACGATGTCCATTTCTTGGAATAAATATTTCAAGTAGTAAACCTTTTATAACCCCCAATAAATTTCATGGTTGAAATTGATTTAAAAGGTGGTATAATATAACAACCTGAGATTCTATGAGATAGATTATTTTTAATTTCTCTAAATTCTTGTGTTGTAAGCTACACCAATATTAGCTTGTTCTATATGAAACACCATAATATCCTACAGTATACACAACACAATACTTGGCATGTGGTATACTAAATATCAATTTCTTTTGATAGAATTAATTTTACACAACACTGAGTATTGATTTTGTTCAATTTATAAATGAAATATGATTGAAATATGTTATATTAAACAACAAAGTAATATTTAACTACTCACAACACAGAATTGGATTACATTGAATGCAAGATATACCTTCCTCAATAGCTTGTGTTGTATGCAATAATGAGTTTTAATAAACATTTATATATTATTAAAATATTATTATTAAAAGGAATTGAAACTAGACATTAAGAATATTATTAATCATATTGTGAATTTTATTTTACATTATCATTCATATTATAAATTTTCTATTACATGAGATTAGAACGAATTCAAATTTCCAGATAAAAGATGTATTTTCAAATATGTAATTTTTATACCTTTTAATGGAAGAGAATTTTTAAATATAGTTTTTACACATTTATAATTTTATTTGAAAAAATAAATTTATTATTTAGAAGCATACCATAAAAATTTAAATTGGTTAATTTTTTTGGGTATTTTTCTAATAAAAATCATATTTTTAATGAATTGTGAAAAATATTGCATTTGAATTAAAAAAATACCTTTTACAAAAAATTATATATATAGTTTGATTAACATTTTAATTGGTTTTAATGTGTAATTGGATTATTTTTTTTCATTCAATATAATTTTAGTCAATGGAAATTATTTCACATTTAAATTGGACATAAAAACATGTCATTATTTTGATAGTTTTAACTTCTTAAAAATCAGCTTTCTATTTTGTTCAAAAATAATTTAAATTAAATTAATTAATGAAAATAATATATGTTTTGAATTTTGAGGAATTGATTCCATATTAGTAATAAATGGGTCCAAATTATGTTATTACGTTACTATTATTTTTTAGATATTATGAACAGTAATTTCAGTAATATTTATTCATTATTAATTAATGTAAATCAGTTAAATTAGGGTAACAAACAATATTATAAAGATAATAAAATTACCGTAAAACTAACCAAAATCCCAATGGATAATTTAACATCAAAAAATATCACCTAATAGTCAACATGGATTCATTTAATGAACCTTCTTCCATAGATGTGATGAAATTATAATTAAAAGAAAAGAATGTGACAACATGTAACACTCTAATCTCTTATATGTATAATAATTTTAATATAGTGATAAACATGATAAAACATCGAAGATAAATATTTTCTAGATAATTAATGAGATTATCTACATCATGTCAATTTATTTAAAATTTTTAGATATTAAATAATTATAATTAGTAATTCCACAATAGTTATGTAGATATTATATTATTAATTGAAATGCAAAATAAATGGTTTTAACAATATTGAAATAATTATAGCATGTTAACTAATTAATGTACTCTACAAATTTTAAAGGGGAATATGTTAGGTTAGTGGTGTATTAAATATTTTTTTTAGAATTTATCTTTTTTTATTTTATTTTATTTCAAATAAATTAATAGTTTCAAAATTGGCACTATTGATATATTAAAAAAATAAAATTTTAGGATATTATTTAAAAATCACAAAAACATTAAAAAATTACAAAGTAAAAATTATAGAGTCAAAAATGTCATATATAATCAAGTCATAGGCAAATTTATAATTCATAAGTAAATATTTATATCCATTTAATATTTAAAATATTATTATAAAAGATGATATTAAATAGATTAAATAATGATAATTCAAAATAAAAAGGATAAAAATAAAATCAAAACATATATAAATTTGACTGATTTTGTTTATTTCGAACCATAATCATCTTTTTATAGAAATAAATGAGTTTGGTACCATTATAAATAGAATATAAATTGATGCTAAATTAATATTTCAAAACATTCCTAAATTTCCCCTCTAGGATTTTAGAAATGGCCTCTTACTCTATCCACTTACTCACACATTTCAAGAAATTTGACTCATCCTAACTCTACTGAAATAATCTCCCAATATCTTAACCATCCACTTAGATTCCACACATTGGGAATAAATCCATTCTAGGGAGACCTATTGTGAAAATAAAAATGAGATTCTAAAAAAAAGAGGTAATTATTTCATCACCTCTTTCAAAATTATTTTCATCTTCTACTTCCTCCACTAAGGTTTTTATCATATTAATGTAAAATATATAGAATATTTTACATGATGAGATGTTATTATAATTACTATACCACCTATTACCACATTTTTCCATCATATTAATAATAATATCCCCATACATGAGTGTGTAAGACATATTGTCTCCACAACCTAGTGTAATTGGTTATTCATCAATAAATAATTTGGATTGGTATAATTATGTGTATAATGACTTTAAATAATTGTCATAAAATGTTAATTAATAATTATAATTAATATAACATCCAATTACATACCATTTTTCCATTAAGTGAATGATATCGTTTCTCCCATGTACGTACGACATACCGTCTCCATGATGCTATGAGATTTATTCTTCCCATTAAACATTCAATAATGATTATAAAATATATATAACAAATAAGAATGAAATATATGTCATAATAATTTCACTGTAATTATTTCTATATAATGTCCATTTACTTGCTTCTATTCAATTCAATATAGAAACAGAAACACCATCCACACGTACGTACGACCTACCATCTACAATAAGAGTGTATTCCACTTCATTTATCTATATATTATATATAATTATATACTATTTATATATAATATATACATCATTATTTAAATTCATTAAGTAATTAAATCATTATCTATCTAATAAGATTAATAATAACAAGTTAAAAAAATATGATAAATAAAATGATTATTACCTGAAACATTTCATAAACATGGTATTAATAAATGAATGGGTAAAATAATTTAATATGTGAATCATATATGTTACCATAAATATTATTATGGTTATGTTACAAGTTAATAATTTGTTTAAACCCATTATATATTAGTCTTAGGTACATACAAAGCATATCATACCTATGGTAAGGGATAACTTCTTAATCTCATTATTATCCATGATTATTCTTATTTAAGTTTTTAATAGGGTATATTTATCATCCATGTAAATGTTTTCAAAACATATAATACTATTTCTATTATTCTATTATTTTTTAATTTCTAAATTACAAAATTTTTAAATTTTATTAAATGGTATGAATGGAATCTTTTATTTGATTTCCAAATGAGGTACTTTTTTACTTTTCTGACAGAAGTATGAGAACAATGTTTTTTTACTTATATGACATGAACATATTTTTACATAATCATAATAGATTATTTTCATGATCTTCCTATACCGAATTTCAACATGTTTTTTTAGTTAAATTCATTCCATCTAATATTTAATGGCATTGTAAGAAAATAATATAATTTTGAAGATGAAAGGATATTTTTTCTCAATAATTATGTTCATTTGTTTTATAAAAATTATTTTCCATATAAGATGACATAGGGTTATTTTTATATCCCTATTATCACTATTATTTGAGTGTTTTATGATTGAATGATATTTATGGTCTCCATTTGATTTATATAAATATTGATATAAATATGTTTATAAAACCTATTGTATTCTGTAAGTTATGATTTTATTTAATTATTTGTGGCACATGTAATATTTATTTCATAGTGAGATTTGTGGGACCTATATCTACATAAAATGAATATGATAATGATTTATATCTCAGGATTTAGATATGTCTGGAATGGACAGTAAACATAGTTCATTAAAACAGTACTGGAATGATAGGTAAATCTGGTTCAGTAATACAAGGTTGTAACAACATATATACCCTTGTTTAGTAATGGACTTTTTCAACTATGTCTATCATGAGTGAAATGTCTTGGGTGCCAGAGAAATCATATAATTTTTTATTTCTTTTAAAAAGTTCCATTGTTATACCAATGATATTTAATCATTGTTAATGTTACCTTATGATCTATTCCTTATGTATTTCCATGAATTATTTTATGACTCAATATTTTTATATTTAAACATTATGTTCATGTTTTTACATTTTTATGTTTATGTTTTTTTTTGTTCTCCATGTTTATCATTATTGAGTATTTTAACTCACCCTTTTTATATTTTTTACCCGGATATAAATATTGGTTTTAGTTAGAACAAAAGGGTTGGATCTTTGAGATAGATGTTGAATATCAATCACCATGTTAGAAGATTATGTTCCATGATTCTGAATACACTAAACTAATAAAATCTTTGGGAATATATTAGTGTAATTTATTCCTTAAAATAAAATTAATGTCTATTTACATCAATCTGGGGTGGTTAGAATGAACATTTAGAGAATGAAATAATCCAAAAACTATAAATTATCTATTCATACCATCATGTAGTAGTAACCAAAACCAAAAATGTAATGATACAATAAAATAATTTCCATAAAAGAATAAATCATTATATAAATAAAAACAACTTTTAGTCATTAAAATTCAATATTAATATCCAATAAACAAAAAAGAACATTTAAAAAATAATTGTCCTTAAAAATTCTCAAAATAATCCAAACTAATAATAAAACCGAATAATTATAAGGGTTTGATAACAAAGTCTACCATGATAAATAGTAACATTTATCTCAAATAACATATAACACTCTTATGTTTCTGTATCAAAAAGTAATTTAATTATTAAAATTTTCTCATAGATAGGATAGTCACTTACGTAAGTAACCTGAATCTATATAATTCCACAATAATAAAATATGATAAAACAATATAAAATTCAACTATTACTCATATAAAATATGTCTCGACCCGTCCCCCGGGGCCCGTGTCATAACTATCCCATGCTCACCTTCCATAGGCCAGGGTCTGGAAACTAGCACCAAAGGCGTACATCCCTAAACTAGGAAGGCATTGCCTTTATAACTGTTAAAAAACACATCAGAGTACACAACTGGAAGTAAGACACTAAGTAAAAACTGTGTACAAATATTGTGCTAGAATGTAAAAGGGTCCGGAAATTCAAGCCCAACTGTAAAGTACGAGTACAACTGAAAAATGGAAAAACAACTGAAAGGTAAAAAGAAGCTCTTGGACCATATTCTGGGGTTCCAACCTAAAGGGTAGGTACAGATGGCCACCTCAGCACTCCACATCCATCAGACTCCTCTATGTATCGACTTTTCTTAAGGTCTACCTCCAGGTACAGTCCAGTCCTGGTGCTCTTGGCCTTTGTCAGTATTATTCATCATCTGCATCCAACACAATGTGGTGCGGGCATAGCCCCGGGTGAGTATAAAGATACTCAGAAGGGTCCCTGATACTGTTAATGTCCCAAAAAATCCAAAATTTATAAATCAAAAATAATGAAAACAACGGATAACCATTACTTATCTATATTCCCATACATATTCCTAAGTTATCTAGTAACCCATCTCAGTCATGAGGAAAACAAAAATGTCAATGTCTTAGATCAAACCCATAATTTTATTGTAGAAACCATGGCTGGTGGTGTACTAATCCTCTATCGAGTACAGTGGGCATGCCGCGTCACACAGAGGTGCTTCCCACTATCCTTGGACTTTTGTGGAACTCCTCTTATTTAGTGCCTTGGGTCAGATGCGTCACACATAGGTGCTCCCCACCGTGGTTCTACCGCGTCACATAGAGGTTCTCCCCCTAATAGCCCACCGATGTACTCCTCCTGTTGACTAGAATGGGTATGCCCTGCCCACACAGAGGTGCTCCTCCTCCATGGGTCTGCCACATCTCACAGAGGCCCTCCCCACTGGGCTAGTCGATTAACTCCGAGTCTAATCGGTCAAGCAGTCATCAGGTCTCAACCAGCTACTAGGTCTCTTCACTCTGTCTTCTCGTCACTAGAAGGAACCGCTCTGTGAGATACTGGTCAAGACTCCGACTATCGATAATTCTCACGTAGAAGAATCTCAATGGACCACAAAGTCATAGGGGACTCAACATAATAGACAGCGCATCAATCGAACGCCCGGTCTGTGAGTTATTAACCTTATAGTCATGGGGGCCCGGTTGGATTCCGGTAAGAACAAACCTGACCATATCTCAACTATACCCCAAACTCTAGTGGAGTATACTCAATGTGAGCGTCTCTCATCAAGATTACCATGGCCGCTGACATCTCGTCAAATGAACGTCTGGTGCCACAGATATCGCCAACGTAAGCAAAAGGTCGGTAGTGGGCATGAGTAATGTCCGACCCAGTCGGACCGACTCGACCCATCCCATTATGGGCCGACCCGGTCTGGGTCTACCTGGACAGACCTGATTGGTCGGACCCAACCTGTTGGGGTGGTCAACCGGCAAAGTTAGGCCTGGTCCTCTGGGCCTGGCCAATAGGACTATGAGGGCGGTTTGGCCCAGATGCCACCACGTAGGTGACTCAGCCTGAATGTTGGGGCCGGTTTGGCCAGTGCCGTGAGGGGAGTGGCTCGGGAGTTCGGCGGTTGGGAGGCCAGTGGGTGGGTCGCGCGGGGCGCAGGAAGGCCGGATATATGCCGGGAAGGCTGCGGGTGCGCCGGGCAGGCCGTGTGGCACACAGGCAGTGCACGGGGGCACCTTGTAGGGTACCGCTAGAGTCGGGCAGCGCGCGGGGTGAGCTGGCACACGGTGCAGGGCACACAGGCAGGGTGTGCGCGGCGAGGGACACGACAGCATGCATGAAGGACACATGGCAGGCCGGAGTGCACAGGCAGGCGGCCCGAGGGGGGGGGCAGGCTGCGGGGAAGCCCGGTGCGCGTGGGTATGCCGGCGCGGGATTCGGAGGTGTTCCGCCAGATGTATAGGTGCGCCGTGGGGGCGGTTTGATTCACGGAGGCCGCGGGTAGCACATCCTTCATTGTTGCAGCCCTCGTTGTCGTCTCCTCATTGCCATGCTGAAGAATCATTACAAAAGAACTATGGAGGGAGTCTGGCCATGTTAGTTCTGCCCACAACCTCCGCGTTTAGAGGTGATATCATTTGGCTCATCAGAATGAAGCTCAACAATTAATTACAACACTTGTATCAATTTTTTTCATTCGATGATGAGAGGAAGAAAAAAGAGGCAACAACATGAAATAAACCCCTAACTTATTATTAACCGTTCATCATTCGTTGACGTTTGAAGTCACTATGAGAAGATGAATGAATTCATCATTCTTCATGTCCACCATGCTCTCCGATTCATGAGTTGAGTCGGCTGTGGAAGGTGCTTCACATAGGTAGGATTCAAGGAATGAATTCGAAGAAGAAAATCTTGCGCTCTTCCGGTTTTTTTGTAAGGAGGAACATTCTTCGTTGAGAGCACTTTTCTCCCAACCTCCTCTCAATTCCACCAAAAGAGAAATTCCAAGGATATAATATTAGATTATTCATCTAATATTACGTTGGCACACCAATTCAGAAAAGAGTATTAAAAACCTGGCACCACCAAATTAAATGCACGAATGTTGTCTCATTAATTTCGATAATTCCAAGAGGCTCTCCATAATAAAACACATGACTTGGAGCAATTAATTGCACAGGGAGGTCAAGAGGATCTCCCTCATTTATGAGGGAGTGTGGGGAGGTTTCATCCTCCACCATAAATAGGGGTCGGGTGGTCCCCACCCCTATCATTAATAGTGAGGTAATGTAGCTCGGGTGGTCCCCACCTCAATAATCCTCCCATGGGAAGTTATGCTCAGTTGGGCCCCACCACCATAACCTCTCATGGAAGGTTAGGGTGTGGCAGTCCCACCACCAACTCCCAGGGGGAGGTTTTAACCAATACACTCAACACATAGAAGCTTAAAAATAAAATAAAGTGTTGTACTTTATTTTATTATTATTTTTTATAAAAATCATAAAACTAACTTTTATTTCTAATCATCTACCGTCGAGGTAAAAGTATTCTAATGTGAATATCGGTGCTGCGAGTTCAATGGTGCCCTTGGATTTATGTTCCGACAACTAGCTCAAATGTTATAAAATGTCACTCATACGTTTACTGAACATACCCGAACAAAATTTCAAAAATTGATTCCGGGCACATCGGGCCTCAAAATCAAGAGCCAAAAAATTTCACGGACTCATAAAAATCCCATGTATTTATGATAAAATATTTCCATGGAATTTTCGGGTCTTTACATTCACCCCACCTCCGGGATTTACGTCCCCATAAGCTACAACTCACACTAATGGAACAAAAGGGGATATTCAGCATGCATCTGAGCCTCCTACTCCCATGTGCTCTTCTGGAGGTTCCTGTGCTGCCAACAAACGCGCACCAGAGGAATTGACTATCCATGTAGGAACCTCTCCTTTCAATACTCAATCTCCACTGGAACCTTTGTGACGGTCTCCCCATCATCGATGTCCAGCTCCCCATGGTCGATGATGTGAGAAGGGTCATGCTTGTATCTCCTAAGTTGAGATACGTGGAAGACGTCATGCACCCAGTGCAACTGAGGTGGAAGATTTAGGTGGTAAGCCACCTCCCATATTTTGTTGAGGACCTAGAATGGACCGATGAACCTCAGAGATATCTTTCTGCCTCGGCCAAATATCTATAGACCTCGACAATGTGAGACCCGTAGGAAGACGTGGTCGCTATCCTCAAACTCCAGAGGTCTCCGTCTCATATCAGCATACGTATTTTGTCTGCTCTATGCAGTCTTCATCGGCCCCTGGATGATCTGCACCATCTTCGTGGTAGCCCGTACCATCTCCGGTCTCACTAGTGTTGACTCCCCAGGGAATGTCCAACACAGTGGTGATCTGCAAGGTTGGTCGTACAACGCCTCGAAATGTTCCATCCCTATGGTAGAGTGATAACTGTTGTTGTAGGAAAACTCCACCAACGGTAAGTGATCCTCTCAACAACGATTGAAGCCGAGGATGCATGAATGTAGCATATCCTCAAGGGTCTGAATGGTCCAATCAATATGACCATCTGTTTGAGGATGGACGGCGATGCTAAGACGTAGCTACGTCCCGAAATCCTCCTATATCCCCTTCCATACCCGAGAAGTAAACCGTGAATCACGTTCGAAGAATATAGAAGTAGGTGCTCAATGAGAACGCACAATCTCCTGTACATAGAGGCATCCCATGCTCTCTACTAAGCCTTGCTCTCAGATCAGTAGGATGTGGGCTGACATGGTGAGTCGGTCGACGATCACCCAAATTGAATCGTGACTTTTGGATGTATGTGGAAGACCCATCCCGAAGTCCATGGATATCCCATCCCACTTCCATGCTAGGACCTCTAAGGTATGAACCAGGCCTGCTGGTACCTGGTGCTCCTCCTTTACTTGCTGACAAATTAGGCATCATGAGACAAACTGAGCTACAACCTTCTTCATACCTAGACACCAGTGATGTCGTTGGACGTCCTGATACATCTTCGCCGCACCTGGATGTACCGCTAGAGGAGATGTGTGGAACATCTTCAACACATCCTCCTAAAGTGATAATATTACCATAGTTCGTCCTCTATAGAGTATGATGTTCTCCCCACCTTCAAAAAATCCATCAGGTGCCTGCCCTGCAGATATCTTAGCACGTCACGTCTCGCAGTCAGCGTCCCCATGTTGTGCGTCCCTGACTCGCTGAAGAAGTGTGGGTGTGACTGTAAGAGACTATAGGAATGATTCTCCATGTCTATCCATAAATTATATCTGTAAAGCAGCCATCAGCTCTGTCACCTCTCCAAGTAGTTGTAAACCAGATATCCTGTTGAGAGCATCTACAATAACGTTCCCATTCCCAAGAGTATAGACTATGTCGAATTCATAGTCCTGGAAGAACTCAAGCCATTGTCATTGACTCAGGTTTCCGGTCCTTCTGAGAGATGATATACCTGAGACTCTTCTGATCAGAGTACATGGTAAAACCTTCTACCATCAGATAGTGCCACCATATCTTCAAGTAGAATACCACTGCTGCTAACTCCAGATCATGGGTAGCGTAATTCTACTCATGATGCCTCAGCTGCCGAGAACCATAAGCGATCATCACTCACTCCTAAATCAGGACACACCCGATTCTGGTCCCTGATGTGTCATAGTAGACTACATGACCTATGCCTTCCTGTGGAAGTCTCTAGATAGGGGTACTATTCAACCTCTGCCTCAACTTTTAAAAATCTCTGCTAGCATCTTTCCGACCAAACAAAGGGTTTCCCCTTCTTTGTCAAGGTTGAAAGTGGTGCTGCAACTCTGGATAAGTCTGTAACGAACCTGCGATATTATCTAGCCAAACCCATGATACTCCACACCTCCATCATGTTCCTAGGTGGCTCCCAAGCATGTACCACATCAATCTTCACTGGATCCACCGAAACTCCAGTCTCCGAGATGATGCGTCCTAAGATGTGAACCTCTTGAATCCAGAACTGGAACTTCGAGAGAATCCCATAAAGATGGTGCTCTTAGAGTGTGTCCAGTACCACACACAAATGGTAGGCATTCTCATCCACAGTAGTCAAGTAGATCAAAATGTCGTCGATGAAGACTACGACCAAGAGATCAATGTATGGCTGTAAGATCATATTCATGAGACTCATGAACACTACTGGAGTGTTGGTTACGCCGAAGGGAATAACCAAGAACTCGTAGTGGTTGTAACGACACATGACGGTCGTCTTCTCCACATCCTCATCTCAAAATCTAAGTTGGTGATAGCATGATCTGAGGTCCATCTTCGAGAACCACCGATCTCCCAATAGCTGATCAAAGAGGTTTTCAATCCTTGGGAGTGGGTACTTGTTCTTTACAGTCAGCTGGTTCAGGCGATGGTAGTCAAAACAGAGCCTCAAACTCCCATCCTCCTTCTTGGAGAATAGAATTAGGGCTGCCCAGGGAGAAACATTGGGCCAGATGAATCCTTTTCCCTGTAAGTCTTCTAGTTGTACCCACAGCTCACGAAGCTCCACGGTAGCTAACCGATATGCTGGAGTAGATATCAGGGTTGTACTGGGGTACATGTCAATGTTTATGTCAACCCATCTACATGGATACAGTCCTGGAACATCATTAGGGAAAGCATCCACGTTCTGGTCCACCATGACAGGATAAGTCGGAATCTTCACATTTATAGATCTAAGGGTATGGAAAGCCCACTAGTGAGTGATCAGCTGCAACCTCGTCCAAGTAAGTCTGTCATGTGCTAAAAAGATTCCCTTCTCTCTGGTGAAGGTGAACCTAGTACCATCCATGCAGAAACAATGCACTTTTCCCCTAATAGAGTCAATCTGAGCCTGGACTATAGATATCCACTCCATACCCAAGATTATGTCGTAAGTCCTCAACGACGCTACTAAGAGATCCCACCCGAAACTATCACTTCCTAGAGTATTCTCAAACTTCCAAAACCAGTGCATAATCATCAAGTCAGCTCTCGTAGGATTATCTAGCCGTAAGGATTGAGAGAACGGCTCCATCAGAATATCCGAGCTCCAAAAGAGGGCAATGGAAATGAAAGAGTGACTAGCACCTGTGTCTATAAGAACTGAAGCTAAGGTGGAGTAGGCACAGATCGTTCCTCGAATTATCTTCGAAGCGCCATGGTCGTATGGTTTAGAAGCCTGAAGGGGAGGTCTCCCATGTCCACCTGCTCCCTACGGTTAGGGTGGACCTCCTGGTGGTTGTGGCGGTAGCACCTCATAACGTCGTCCACCGCAAGCTGCTCGACGAGCTCCTCTGCCACATCCAACTGAGCCATACGGACCACCTCGATCGAATCTCTACCTCTTCCTGGGAGGTCCCTCAACTATCTTCTGACAATTAGAGCAGTGGGTAGGACAGTCACGAGCCATGGTACCAAGCCCACCGCATGATTTACACTGCCTGCAACCGACATGTGTGTCTCTGCTCTATGTGCCCCGCAAAACTGATCCTAAGTCATGCGGTCGACCACCTGCAGGTCTAGTTCTATTGGACCTCTGCTACATCTGTCTACTGCCATCTGCAAGAGACTCTGATTGATGTCGGCTAATGGTGGGTCTCACAGCTGGGGACTGCTCAGCAATTAAACTATCCACTAGGAGAGCTCTATCTAACACCTCTGCCTAAGTCGGGATGCTAAGTGAGATCAAAAAAGCTATGATATCCCGCCTGAGTCCCTACTCAATGGTCTGGGCCCTAAAGTACATGTCACATACCATATCATTGGAGTAGTGTGAGAGGTTGGTGAACCTCGTTGAGTATTGTGCCACCGTCATGCAACCCTGCAGTAGATGCAGAAGCTCTAGAATCTGCATCTCTTTAAGGGGGGCTAAGACAAACATTTCCCAGAACATGCTCTCAAAGTCTTCCAAAAGTAGAGTCACCTCTTCATGAACCATTATCATCAGGATCAACTATCTGCCTACTGCTGCCTGAAAGATGCCGGCAGCACAGATCACTATAAAGACTACTGGTGTCCCTACTTGCCTAATGACTCTCACCATAGCCTCCAGCCAATCCTCATTTTCATGTGGGTGCATCTCTCCCCGGAACCTAAGTGGCCTCTAGTGATGGAACTCCTGAAATGTGCTCAAGTATCATGCACTATCTAATTCTAGGGCTTCTGGCATCAGTGGCCCAGTGGGGAGCGGTACCGCTGGTGCCCCCGCTGGTGCCTCAACTGGAAGAGGGCCCTACACTGAGGCCTCGTCACTCTGTGGGATTTCAGTACGTACGACTCTCGGGGTTTTAACATGTCATCTGCGGTGAGGAATTCTGAAATAAATAGATGTGATACGGTCAAAAGACTATACCTGGTGAGCTGTCCTGGTGGAGCTGACTTAAGAAAACTTTTCAAAAACACACACGCAATAACATTTTTCCTGTACTGAGTGGGAAATCAAAGGTCAGGGTCCTGGTGGATGGATACGCCAGTCGCCTGCACCAACACCGGACTCCCTGAACTGAAAAACACACTTATTACCCTTACCACTATTTCTTCATAGAAAAGAAATATCAGAGTCTTACGTCTTGTGGTAGAACCGACTACTCTGATACCAATTTGTAATGACCCATCCCCAGGGGCCCATGTCGAACTACCCCAAGCCCTCCTTCCATAGGCCAGGGCCTAGAGACTAGAACCAAAAGCATATATCCCTAAACTGGTAAGTCATTTCCTTTATAACTGTAAACAAACACATCAGAGTACACAAATGGAAGTCAAACACTATGTAAAAATTGTATACAAAAAGTGTTATAGAAAGTAAAAGGGGACGTAAATACAAGCCCAACTGTAAAGTACGAGTACAACTGAAAAAGGGAAAAAAGCTAAAAGGACATGTGTTTTCCTGTAGGGATAGTCATTAGTCTGACAAGCGACCCTAGTGAGTAATCTCCGATGTTGTGCTGGGAAGGAAACCAAGGTATTACAGGAGACCCATGGGGTTAGATGAAAAGGTTCATGGACCGGGGAGGCGGGTCGTGACAAATGGTATCAGAGCCAATACCTAGCCGGAAGTGCATATGCACTGCCTGGGTTTTAGGATTGGGGACCAAAATGAGGGTGTTGTGCTTTAAAGGGGAGGATAATGTAACACCCTTGGAAAAGTGACACTTAAAAGGAGAAATGTTACTACCAATGTCAACACTGTGAACCTTTATTTTCGGTAGCCTACCCGATTAGAACTCCACAATTAAGCATGCTTGGCATAGATTAGTAATCAGGATGAGTGACCTTCTGGGAAGTTTCTCAGGGTGTGAGTGAGTGAGGACAAATCACACTGAAAGAACATGTATTGGAATGTGGGGACATCCATTAGTCTGATAAGCGACCCTAGTGAGTAAAAGCCTATGGTGTGCAGGGAAGGCAACCAAGGTATTACAGGAGACCCATGGGGTCATATGACTAGGTTCATGGCCCAGGGACGCGGGTCGACTATTCTATTTTCAATAGGAATATAGGGTTACAAAAATAAGGAATGTATTCCAAAATAACATGTATCACTCAATTCCCATATCATTTTTAAATACTAAGGATATCCATTTGATAAACCCTAATATCCCAAAATCAAATTCATCGTATTCAATAAACTTGTTTATCTTATAAGAATATTCTAACTAACAAAGGACTACATGTAGGCTAGTGGTATGTGATAAAGCCTTGTCAAACATTGGTTATGAGTTTGATTCACACATCCTTCTATGGCCAAATGGATTGTCACAGTTCCTATGATTTGTACTTTTTTTATTTAACTTTGTAGTTCTTATAAAATTCCCAAAACTAGAAAAAATCCTCTAAAGTAATAATAACATATTTTAGTCTCATAGTATATCTCATTCCTTTCATTTTTCAACCCAAAAACTAAAAACCAAAAAATATCTCAATAGTTAATATCTCCCAAAATACCATTAGTGACCTTTATATTTCAGATCCTAAACCCTAAATTGATGGTTCTATGACATTGAACTTATGATCATCTTTAAAATTAAAAACCCATTATGTTATCCCTAAATCTTATGAAAACATCACACTCTCCAAAGTCATCTAAAACATCATCTGATACCATCTATAAGGACACATACATAAAAATTAAAATATATGTAGTTTCAATAAATATTTTAAATTGACGATATTATCAGGTTTAGACTTTTAGAGAATGAGGATATAACCATTACATTACATATCAAATATTACAAAGTAGAAATATCTTCATGCTTTCTATTTTTTCATTATCTAAAACATTTTATAATTAGACATGAATTTTTTTCATGATAAAATCTTCATAAAATTAATCTTGATTTCTTCCTCTTACCCATCCTTATAACCTATAAAAAATATTTAAAAAAAAGGGAGGAGAAAAAATATCTTAGTATAGGATATAAAATAAGGTAATAAAATGTTAGTCCATGAATATTTATGATCCCATGAAATACTAAGAATTATGAAAAAAACATCATAAAAATCATAAATCATAATGGTATCTTGTGCCATCCATATCACTCTTACATTATAGCTTTCACAACAACATAGGGATTAACTATCATTGTTTCATTTGGTATACCCATCACAGTATATTCCTTTAATCTTTTAAGAGAAACTTTATTGTTAAACTCTATCTCATTTTCCAATTAATTGGAGAGCTATTATGGGCTCACCCACCCTCGGTTTATCATAGATCCAGTTTCATAAATAATAAATGACCACGAACCATAACAGATTCATGCCCCAAAAACAATGTATAATAGTAAAATAACACTTCCACATTACAATAAAAAGATATCATCTAATTATATAATCAAGTTGTTAATAAAATAACATTAAGTAAAAAAATACCTAATTTTTTATGGTATTTAATTTTATTTTATTAACATTACGACATGTAATGGATGATAAATACCAAATAATGGTCATAGTGATAGAAAGTTCATTGTTTTAACAAATGATAAAAAACTTCCTTTTTGTCATTTAGTAAAATTCTTCGTATAAAAAATATTCCTTATTAAACACAATTATTGAAAAAAATTCATAGGGTTTGATTATAATCCATATAAAAGATGGTGTTTTATAACATCAAAATATTTGTCAATGAAACGAGATTGAGATAGAGTCCTATATAATGATCATATCATTATATTAAATATAAATCAATGTCATAATTATGAGTGAAAATTATATATACACCCATTATATGTGTATATTTAGTGTAAAATATTCTTAGGTCATTCACATATATTCATACAAAAAGAAATCCAATGCCATGGATATTTAACTCATTAAATGGATATTGAGTTATGATATCTCTAACATTGAGTCTGACTTCTCTCTAACAATCCTTATCATCATGAATAATAATCATAAGATAATTTAATCTTTCCTGAGAAATGTTTTGATTTTATTACACTTCTTATATCACTTATTACCAACTTATAAAAATTTCATAACTACTTCTGTTCTTATCAGACGTTTTGTCGATATTCGGTAGGTGAGTCAAAAATGAACTTGTTATGATGTAAATATTCCATGTGATCGTAAGTCTATCATCTATAGAATAATATAAATTACATAATAATCAAATTTAAATACTAATTATACTTTTATATCCATTCATTAAATATGGATATGAAAATTTGAACAATGTTACTATCATGGAGAAGGTATATTTTATATACACATGAGTTTTTTTTCTATTTTTCATTGATAATTATGGAATGAAATTAAAGAAAATTTTATAATTATGGATATATTATATAATAATTAATATAATATTATTATTTTAATCACACTTATATATTTATTTATAATCATTCATGAATAGTAAATGTGGAGAACGAATATCATCGTGTCGTGGAGATGGTGTCAGGTACCTATGCACGAGCAATGATATCATTCAATTAATGGTTAAATGGTATGAAATTGGATGGTATAATAATTATAGAGAATAAATATCAAGGAATATTATTTATTTAAATCATTTATATTTATCATTATACCAACCAAATAATGTATATATGAAAAATAGTTTACACTAAAGCATTGAGAAGTTAAGTTGTACGTAACCACGATTAGTAATATTGTTTATTGTTGGATGGGTAGAAAAATTAATATGTTAGTATAATAATAATAAAATAATATAAAATTGTTTCGTATTCTGTATTTAAAACATTATTATGGAAAAAATAGGAAAATGATGTAGAATAGGAAATGAACATTGAACGAGATGGAGAACCAATAACCTCTTCTCGTAGTGTCTTCTTTTGAAATACACAAAAGGTCTTCTTATGATGGATTTTTACCCATATTATGCAATATAGATGAATTTAAGGATGTTTAGAGGATTAATTTTTAGGTTTTTCATGATCTAAAAGGATTTAGAGGTGTTTATATTTGAGAAGAGTTGGTGCATTATTATAGGAGAGGGGTGGGGTGTAACACCCTAGGTAAATAAAGAATATGAAATTTTCATATTTATCCATATTTGTGAATAAAATATTAATATTATTTTAAAGGGGACTCTATGCACGATGGCGTACCCAATACGCAACAATGAGTTTCATGGGAATCTTGAGTTGCACTCTAATAATATAATAATATTATTTTAAATGGTAATTAACGCCTAGCCGTTGTAACGGGGGGAATGAACAGAACTAACTAAAAAAATGATTATATATGTTTGTCAAATATTTTTACTCTTTACAATAAATGTTATAGGATAAAAAATGCGAATGAATCCAATTTTAAGCGTAAACATTCCAATATTTTTTAAAAGGTCGATTAACCGCCTTTTAATGGAAAACCTATTTTAAATCCACTTGTTGACAATTTTATGTGTTATATTTGACAAAATAAAATTCTTCTTTAGAATCGGGACATCAAAATTTACTTTGTGTAAATTTTTGGTATTTTTCCGAAAAAGTTCAATTTTTAATGAATATTGAAAAATGTTGTATTTTAATTCAAAACCTCTTTTTAATCTAATTTATTTATATGATTAGATTATCTTTTGAATTGGTTTTAAAGTTAAAATAGAATATATTTTTACCGTTTAATCCAATAGTGTTCATTGGAATTAATTTCACTTTGAAATCAGACATAAACTAGTGTCAATCTTTTGATACATTTTGTTTCATAAATACACGCTATTTGTTTTGACAGCGAGAATTAATTATTAAATTAATTAATGAAAATTATATGTTTTGAATTTTGTAAAATAGACATCAATTTGGAATTATGAAGATCAAATATAGCTTATGGTGAATTTTTGGTAATTTTCTGAAAAACTTTAATTTTTGATGAATAGTGAAACCATTAAGTGGTACTTATAAAAACTGATTTTTCCGTTTAAATGAAAATTTTCCATCTTTGTGTTTTGAATTACAAAAATCCGACATACATGGTTGTCATTAAGATGAAAAATGTGGTTCAATGGGATTAGAATAATTTTTTGGTGAATAGTAACTTATTAAGTTTTTAATCGCGATTAGAGTTAATTAGTGTAGTTTAAGGTAAGAATAATGTTTTAATAAAATGAAATGGACTAGACTCATGTAATACCCTAATTGGATGTGTCATGGCCGACCAAGACAATCCATGGGTCAACTTGGAGACCCCATGGAGCCACTTTGGTTGGAAAATGACATAAATACCTTTTTATTTAATGTTAAAGTAAAAATGACACAAACATGAATTGTTTTACTAAAACAATTTTTACATGGGGTTATACAAGTAATATTTTTGACTATAAATATCCATTGTAAAGATAAGAATATTTCCTACATCATAGTATTTTTTTTATAATTTTTAGACATTAAATAAATTAAATTATCTATGACATCATGATGATGCAGCGATGACCTCATTATTTAACGATTTAAATAAAATGGAAAGATAATGTAAAATATAAGACCTAAAAATGTCCAAAACCTATTGGATGGTTTGCTTTAGAACCCTTATCACCTTATCCTGGAAACAAATCAATGTGGGACCATTAAAATCCGAAACTCATTCTAAAATAAAGTAACATTTCTTTACTTTCCTAGAGTGCCCCTCCTCTCCTCTTATAAAAGGCCCCCACCTCTACCTCTTTACCCACACTTCCAAAGCCTTTGGCTCGGCCTACCCCTGCCCATTTTGTCTCTCCACATCCCTATATAACTCCTTGAAGCCTCACATTGGGCCGAAGTCTTCCCAAGGAAGCCTTTGAGCTCAAACCAAAGGAAGTTACCCGATTTTATGGTAATGTCTTCAATTGTTTCCTTTTGTTTTATTTTTCTTCTCCAACCGCATAAACTCTTTTTATTCATTTATTTTGTAAGAAATCCAGTATCATAAATATACTAGGATTTTTTTATAAGAAGGATTCGAGCTACACTTACACACACATACATCTAATGGTTAAAGAACATACTGTTTCTGTAGATGGTGAATTTCTGCCTCACGAAACGATGATTGTTCAACATTCTTCTAACACCTTCAAAGGTGGACATTAAGATAACACTATATTTATATATGATATATAATATGTTTATGTTTTACTTAAGCTTCTGTATTTTATCATTTATGGCATACCATTATGGTTTCCATTATGGGTAAACCCGATATCTTCATTTAAGGAAGTGCGGACTACTGCCCCCTCAAAGTGATTTGATTCGTTAATACCATATGTGGTACGTATAAAGGATATATTTAATGGTTGTATATATGATACCATACTGGAATTAAAATACTATTATGTATAATTATGTTTTAATTCCATTAAATATGAAATAGAAATGGATGTAGCGTTCATGCGTACGTACGACTTACCGTCTCCATGAACGGTACATTTCATTTATTATCTTAAAATGTTATGAACAATTATAAATACATATATATAATGGATATATATGTAATATATTACATCTAAATTATGGATATAATTCTGGAATTATAACATATATATATATATATATCATTTTGTTTTAATTCCATTAATATGACAAAAAATGAAAGTAGTGTTCATGCGTACGTACGGCCTACCGTCTCCATGAACGATGCTTTTAATTATTATCTCAAAATGTTATGGAATAGTATAAAATGAATATATAATGGATATATATGATATTTTAAACATCAATACTATTCTGGATATGACGTACCTATAACTAATGGAATATTATTTTCCAACAAGTTCAATTTTTGACTCATGTACCAAACATCGACAAAAACGTCTGATATGAACTCATATTATTAACCAATTATTATAACATTAAAATATGTGATATTTACTGAATAATAATATTTATAGGAGGTCCTTAACAATTATAAATTGACCAAAGTTTATTATTCAGGAATATAATGAAATAAACAAGACAAGTTGGACTTGAGGTAAGGGATCCTACTCCTCTCTTTCTTTTTAAGTACACTCTTTTATGTCATTCCTTTTAAGCTCATATTTCATGTGATTGGGATATTCTTTTATATTACTCTTACTGTAATTTTTATGTTCATATTATGAGATACCCTATTCTTTCTCATCAATCCATTTTGAACATTTTGAGTGGCGTCGTTATGCTGCCGAATTTTCGTAAGAGATCTAACCTCTCTATTTCTTTTTAAGTACTATACTTTATGTAACTTCTTTTAAGCTCGTCTTTGTTTTGTTGGGGGATGTTATTTTATATTCATCTTGCTGTAAACTTTATTTTAATATGATGAGAGACCCTGTTTTATGTCATCAATCCATTTTTGTAAGTTTTAAGTGGCGCCGTTAGGCTGCCAAGTTTTCTTAAGGGATTTTTCATCTCACTTTTATTCCCGTGTGATTTATGCTACATTTTCCACAAATTTCATTTAGTGGTGTATGTACTGCCCATTATTTTACTCATTGTGTAATATAATTTCATTTATGATTATTTACATCAATGTTTTATTGTCCTTCTTTCATGGGGTGTATGTTTCGAAAGATACCCATGTCGATAAGGGAACCTTTCACCCTCCTCTTTTAAAAGACTTCTTTTGTTATGTCTTTTAATTCACATAATATTATGTTAGGATAGATTCTTATATATCCTTATTGATGTAAATTTTATGTCCAAGTGATGAGATACCCTTTTTATCTCTCATCAACTCATTTTCTGAATTTTGAAGTGACGCCGTTAGGCTGTCAAATTTTACCAAGGGAACTTTTTAACCCAATTTTGATTTCTTTGGGTTCAACATGTAGTTATTGAATATGTCATCCTTTGAATATGTGTTAATGACATTTTATTGTTTTAAACTTAATATCCACTTATATTGGGTGTATTTATATTTGTCACACATAATTTTGAGATTGATTTATCCTTAATTTAAGGATACCTTCTTTATAAGGGATTTCATCGCATTTTACATTTATATTGAGACTTCATTGTTGTTATGCACCAATTAACTCTTATATGGTGTATATACTGTCCTTTGGAATATTATATCATGAATCCATTTATTCTCATGATATTATAATGTTCTGATTAAATGTTATTCCTCAATTATTGTATTCAAGTGTCTCTAATTTTTGTAAAAACCTTTTAACCAAAATATCGCTTTAAATGTTTTAATGATTTGTTTTTATTAATATCCATGTTTTCTAAATGGTTTTAATAATTTATTTATATAGATATTAATGGTTTAAATTGTTAAAATCTTCAAGGTGGTATGGGACACTTTGATTCAAAAATCTCTTTATTAAATTTTTTAAATGGTTTTGAAAATGGTTTTTAGAATGGATTCATTATTTCAATATCTTAAAATGATATATTGTTTTTTCAATGTGGGAATGTTATATTTACTTTATGAATAAGTTATGTGCTATGATTATGTTATGGTTCTTGGCCATTGTTTTGAAGACGGGTGGTTCTGTGATAAACTAACGGCGAGTGAGCCCGATATAGCTCTCCAATGCATTGGGTAACGCGAAAGAGTGAAACGTTAAGTCTTCTCTGAAGAGATTTAGGGAATATACTGTGGTGGGTATTCCAAACGTAACCAAGAGGGTTACTCCCTACGTAAGAATGTTATGAATGTCTCAAGTTACCTTTATGTATTATGATTTCTATGATTTATTCATGATTTGATGAGGTATGTTAACATGCATATGTTTTATGAGTAAAGTATGATTTCATTGATTCTTATGTGTACATGTACTCATATTTCCTTTACATAAATTTTTATATCCCTTACTGAGATTCTTATGCTCATCCCATGTTGTTGAAATGTTTTTCACAGGTCAAGGGAAAGGTACATGATATGATGATAGTGTCAAGGAAGAGTCAAGAAAGAATCCATGTTTTATTTTAAATATGTTTCCGTTGATGGGATAAATTAATACTATCTTTATGTAACCACTTTGTTTAAATGTGGAATGTAATGCATGTTTATGATCTAAAACTCTAATCCTGAAAAGATCCTTAATGTGTAATCTTGTATTAACTCAAGATTAAGTAAGGTTTAAGGATGGGGCCTTGTATTTAGTATCAGAGGTCGGTTTAGATGACTTTAGAGGTTAGGGTATCTTCTATGTATAAGTGACATTACCATAATGGTTAGGATTTCAGAAAGAGTCCTAGTTTTAGATAAAGTGAATAAGTAAGTATATCTTAGTGGTTATCTTCCTCAATAGTACATGATGGTTTTGTTGATATACTCACACTGACATTTCTGTTTTTAGTGAATGGATGGATCTAGTAGGCACCAAAGTGACAATAGGTTTGAAGGAAACTGTGGTGGTTCTCTGATTAAGATACTAGATGAAATGGGGTATTCAATGAGGAAACTCATGGTTGTTCTAGACCAACTATCAAGGAGTCATGATCATCCACTTGAACCTTGGTATTTTCTATAATGTATCATGTACGAGATGACCAATCGATGTGGAATTTCAGGTAATAATTATAAAGGTAACCATTAGGGTCTATATGATCCTTACTTTTGAGGTAATTATGGGTTATTATATGTAATGATGGAAAATGAAAGGCATGAGATAAACTTGAGGTAATATTTTATGATTATTTTTTGTGAATATTTTATCTCGTTTTGGGGAATGTTTTAAGAATTATATAGTTTTGGAAAAAGGAAAACACGTAGACCGTGTGACAACCCATCGCGCCAGAGAAAGCTACGGGAATCGAACCCACCACCAATGTGCGACTGGTATTTATCGCATACCACTAGACTACGTGAATTCCCTAGTTAGTTTGACTAATTCTTTTTAGTTAGATGATTTTATGAATTAAGAGTAAGCTGATTTTGGGTTATCTATGGAAATTTATTAACCGATCATGGAGTATATGTGATTAGTTTAATTACTTTTCAATACGAGACTTTAAGAGCAACTGATGTTGTTTAGAGATAAATGTTATGATTTAACTTGGAAGACTATGTGACTAAATCCTTCAAATATTTGGGTTTCAATATTATTTTTGTTTACTTTGAAGTATTTTATGGACAATTTGTTTATTGAATGGTCTTTGTTGAACTTTGGGTATTGTTTGATAAATTTTGGAGATTACGAATAGATTTGTTTAAAAAAAATATTATCCTTTTTTGGTATTATCTGATATTGTACTAACATTTTTGGTTTTGTTTTTGGTTAAGGTATAAAGATATGGGAAGTATATAGTTCTCTTTTGTGGATTAGGTGATCCTCTAGAAGTTGATTATAGTACTCTTAATGTGAAAAAGTCTTCCTAAATACTCATCTTTTGGGGAAAGTATGAGTTTGTGTAAGAAATATAGTAATAGTTGAAAGTCAACATGACAAGTAAGTATGTTTCCTTAAGATCAAAAATAAATTCCTCAATGAAGAGTAACTTAAAACAAAAATGTTTTCTGTTAACTTTTCCTACTGGGGAATCAAATACCGTTTAACACATCACATGTTTGTGATTTTCTTATGGTTAACTTTCTCCTAGACATGTTTACTATCACTCTCCATCAGAACATGATCCTTTGTTTTTTCCTCCATGTCCATATTTTCATACTTGGGATCCTAGTATGGGTTAACTAGGGTGACCTTTGTACTTATCTTTCTTTATTTTAATGTGATTGTTTTACTGACTCTTGTTCCGATGTGGGATTTTCAATGAAGATTCCAAGCCCAATTTTAAAAATTGCGAGGACGCAATTCTCAAAAGGGGGGAAGGATGTAACACCCCATGTAAATAAAAAATATTACATTTTCATATTTATCCATATTTGTGTATAAAATATTAATATTACTTTAAAGGGGACGCTATGCACGATGGCGTACCCAATATGCAACAATGAGTTTCTTGGGAATCTTGCGATGCATACTAATAATAAAATAATATTATTTTAATTGGTAGTTAATGCCTAGCCGTTATAATGGCGGGAATGAACATAACTAACTAAAAAATGATTATATATGTTTGTAAAATATTTTTACTCTTTACAATAAATGTTATAGGATTAAAAATGCGAATGAATCCAATTTTAAGCGTAAACATTCCAATATTCTTTAAAAGGTCGATTAACCACCTTTTGATGGCGAATCTCTTTTAAATTCACCTTTTGAAAATTTTATGTGTTATATTTGACAAAATAAAATTCTTCTTTAGAATCGGGACATCAAAATTTACTTTGTGTAAATTTTTGGTATTTTTCTGAAAAAGTTCAATTTTTAATGAATAGTGAAAAATGTTGTATTTTAATTCAAAACCTTTTTTAATCTAATTTATTTATATGATTATATTATCTATTGAATTGGTTTTAAACTGAAATTAGAATATATTTTTACCATTTAATCCAATAGTGTTCGTTGGAATTAATTTCACTTTGAAATCAAACTTAAACTAGTGTCAATCTTTTGATACACTTTGTTTCATAAAAACACGCTATTTGTTTTGACAGCGGGAATTAATTATTAAATTAATTAATGAAACTTATATGTTTTGAATTTTTTAAAATAGACATAATTTTTGAATTCGGAATATCAAATATAGCTTAGGGTGAATTTTTGGTAATTTTCTGAAAAACATCAATTTTTGATGAATAGTGAAACCACTAAGTGGTACCTATAAAAACTGATTTTTACGTTTAAATGAAAATTTTCCATATTTGTGTTTTGAATTTCAAAAATATGACATACATGGTTGTCATTAATAAGTAAAATGTGGTTCAATGGTATTAGAATAATTTTTTTGGTGAATAATAACTTATTAAGGTTTTAATCGCGATTAGAGGTAATTAATGTTGTTTAAGGTAAGAATAATGTTTTAATAAAATGAAATGGCCTAGACACATGTTCTACCCTCTTTGGATGTGTCATTTCCGACCAATACAATCCATGGGTCAACTTGGGTACCCCATGGAGACACTTTGGTTGGAAAATGACATAAATACCTTTTTATTTAATGTTAAAGTAAAAATGACACAAACATGAGATGTTTTACTAAAACAATTTTTAAATGGGGTCATACAAGTCATATTTTTGACTATAAATATCCATTGGAAATATAAAAATATTTCCTACATCATAGTATTTTTTTTATAATTTTTAGACATTATATAAATTAAATTATTTTTGACATCATGATGATGCATCGATGACCTCAATATTTAACGATTTAAATAAAATGGAAGGATAATGTAAAATCTAAGACCTACACATGTCCAAAACCTATTGGATTGGTATATATCTAACCTTTATCACCTTATACTCGAAACACATCAATGTGGGTCCTTTAAAATCCGAAACTCATTCTAAAATAAAGTAACATTTCTTTACTTTCCAAGAGTTCCCCTCCTCTCCTCTTATAAAAGTCCCCCATCTCTACCTCCTTACCCACACTTACACAGCCTTTGGCTCGGAAAAACCCTGCCCATTTTGTCTCTCCACATCCCTCTCTAACTCTTTGAAGCCTCACATTGGGCAAAAGTCTTCCCAAGGAAGCCTTTGAGCTCAAACCAACGGGAGTTACCCGATTTTATGGTAATGTCTCCACTTGTGTCCTTTTGTTTTATTTTGCTTCTCCAACCCCTAAAATCTTTTTATTCGTTTATTTTGTAACAAATAAAGTATCTTAAATATAATAGGATGTTGTTATAATAAGGATTCGAGCTACACTTACACACACCAACATCTAATGGTTAAAGAACATACTATTTCTGTGGATGTCGAATTTCTGCCTCACGAAACGATGATTGTTCAACATTATTCTAACACCTTAAAAGGTGGCCATTAAGATGACCCTATATTTATATATGATATATAGTATGTTTATGTTTTACTTAAGCTTCTGTATTTTTCATTCATGTCATACCTTTATGGTTTCCATTATGTGTAAACTCGATATCTTCATTTAAGGAAGTGCGGACTACCGCCCCCTCAAAGTGATTTGATTCGTTAATACCATATGTGGTACGTATAAAGGATATATTTAATGATATTATATATGATACCATACTGGAATTAAAATAATATTTTGTATCATTATGTTTTAATTCCATTAAATATGAAATAGAAATGGAAGTAGCGTTCATGCGTACGTACGACTTACCGTCTCCATGAACGGTACATTTCATTTCTTATCTCAAAATGTTATGTACCATTATAAGTAAATATATATAATGGATATATATGTAATATATTACATATAAATGATGGATATCATTCTGGAATTATAACATATATATATATCTCTCATTTTTTTAATTCCATTAATATGACAAAAAATGAAAGTAGTGTTCATGCGTACGTATGGCCTGCCATCTCCAGGAACGGTGCTTTTAATTTTTATCGCCAAATTCTATGGAGTAGTATAAAATAAATATATACTGGATATATATGATATTTAAAACATAAATACTATTCTGGATATTCTGTACCTATAACTACATGGAAAATTATTTTCCAACAAGTTCAATTTTTGACTCATGTACCAAACATCGACAAAAACGTCTGATATGAACTCATATTATTAACCAATTATTATAACAATAAAATATGTGATATGAAATGAATAATAATATTTATAGGAGTTCCTTAAGAAATTATAAATTGTCCAAAGTTTATTATTCAGGAATATAAAGAAACGAACAAGACAAGTTGGACTTGAGGTAAGGGATCCTACTCCTCTCTTTCTTTTTAAGTACACTCTTTTATGTCATTCCTTTTAAGATCATCTTTGTTGTGACTAGGATATTCTTTTATATTACTCTTACTGTAATTTTTATGTTCATATGACGAGATACCATATTCTCTCTCATCAATCCATTTTTGGATGTTTTGAGTGGCGCCGTTAGGCTGCCGAATTTTCGTAAGAGATCTAACCTCTCTCTTTCCTTTTAAGTACTCTCCTTTATGTCACTTATTTTAAGCTCCTCTTTGTTATGTTGGGGGATGTTATTTTATATTCCTCTTTCTGTAAAGGTTATGTTAATATTATGGGAGACCCTATTTGATCTCATCAATCCATTTTTGTAAGTTTTAAGTGGCGTCGTTAGGCTACCGAGTTTTCGTAAGGGATTTTTCATCTCACTTTTATTACCGTGATATTTATGCTACATCTTCCACAAATTCCTTTGAGTGGTGTATGCAATTACCATTATTTTACTCATTGTGTAATATAATTTTATTTATGAGTATTTACGTCATTGTTGTATTGTCCTTCTTTCACGGGGTGTATGTTTCGAAAGATACCAATGTCGGTAAGGGAACCTTTCACCCTCATCTTTCAAAAGACTTCTTTTGTTATGTCTTTTAATTCAAATACTATTATGTTGGGATATGTTCTTCTATATCCTTATTGATGTAAATTTTATGTCCAAGTGATGAGATACCCTTTTTATCTCTCATCAACTCATTTTCTGAATTTTGAAGTGACGCCGTTAGGCTGTCGAATTTTACCAAGGGAACTTTTTAACCCAATTTCGATTTCTTTGGGTTCAACATGTAGTTATTGAATATGTAATTTTTTGAATATGTGTGAATGAAATTTTATTGTTTTACACTTAATATCCACTTATATTGGCTATATTTATGTTTTTCACACATAATTTTGAGATTTATTTATCCTTAATTTAAGGATAACTTCTTTATAAGGGATTTCATCGCATTTTACATTTCTTTTGAGACTTCATTGTTGTTATGCACCAATTCACTCTTATATGGTGTATATTCTGTCTTTTGGAATATTATATCATGAATCCATTTATTCTCATGATATTATAATGTTCGGATTAAATGTTATTCTTCAATTATTGTATTCAAGTGTCTCTAATTTTGGTAAAAACCCTTTATCCAAAATATCACTTTAAATGTTTTAATGATTTGTTCTTATTAATATCCATGTTTTCAAAATGGTTTTAAGAATTTATTTATATGGATTTTAATGGTTTAAAATTTTAAAAGCTTCAAGGTGGTATGGGACACTTTGATTCAAAAATCTCTTTATTAAATGTTTTAAATGGTTTCGAAAATGGTTTTTAGAATGGATTCATTATTTCAATATCTTAAAATGTTATATTGTTTTTGAAATGTGGGAATTTTATCTTTCCTTTATGCTTAAGTTATGTGCTATGATTATGTTATGGTTCTTGGGAATCGTTATGAAGATAGGTGGTTCCATGATAAACTAAGGGCGGGTGAGCCCAATATAGCTCTCCAATGCATTGGGTAACGTGAAGGAGTGAAACGTTAAGGTTTATCTGAAGAGATTTAGGGAATATACTGTGGTGGGTATTCCAAACATAACCAATAGGGTTACTCCCTACGTAAGAATGTTATGAATGCCTCAAGTTACCTTTATGTCTTATGATTTCTATGATTTATTCATGATATGATGAGGTATGTTAATGTGCTTATGTTTTATGAGTAAAGTATGATTGCATTGATTCTTATGTGTACATGTACTCATGTTTCCTTTACGTATATTTTTATATCCCTTACTGAGATTTTTATGCTCATCCCATGATTTTCAAATGTTTTTCACAGGTCAATGGAAAGGTATATGATATGATGAAAATGTAAAGGAAGAGTCACGAAAGAATCAATGTTTTATTTTAAATATGTTATCGTTGATGGGATAAATGAATACTAACTTTATGTAACCACTTTGTTTAAATGTGGAATGTAATGCAAGTTTATGATCTAATTCACTAAAACTCTAAACCTGAAAATATCCTCAATGTGTAATCTTGTATTAACTCAAGATTAAGTAAGGATTAAGGCAGGGGCCTTATAGTTGGTATCAGAGGTCGGTTTAGATAACTTTAGAGGTTAGGGTATCTTCAAAGCATAAGTGAAATTACCATAATGGTTAGGATTTCAGAAAGAGTCCTAGTTTTAGATAAAGTGAATAAGTAAGTATATCTTAGCGGTTTTCTTCCTCATTAGTACATTATGGTTTTGTTGATATACTCACACTAACATTTCTGTTTTTAGTGAATGGATGGATCTAGAAGGCACAAAAGTGGCAATAGGTTTGAAGAAAACTTTGGTGGTTCTCTGATTAAGAGAATGGATGAAATGGGGTATTCAATGAGGAAACTCATGGTTGTTCTAAACCAACTATAATGGAGTCATGATCATCCACTTGAACCTTGGTATGTTCTATAATGCATCATGTACGAGATGACCAATCAATGTGGAAGTTCAGGTAATAATTATAAAGGTAACCATTAGGGTTTATATGATCCTTACTTTTGAGGTAATTATGGTTTATTGTATGTTATGATGGAAAATTAAAGGCATGAGATAAAGTTGAGGTTAAAATATTTTATGATTATTTTTTTAAATAATTTATCTCGTTTTGGGGAATGTTTTAAGAATTATATAGTTTTGGAAAAAGGACAACACACAGACCGTGTGACAACCCGTCGCGCCAGACAAAGCTGCGGGAATCGAACCCACAACCAAAGTGCGACTTGTATTTATCGCCTACCACTGGACTACGTGAAGTCCCTAGATAGTTTGACTAATTCTTTTTAGTTAGATGATTTTATGAATTAAGAGTAAGCTGATTTTGGGTTATCTATGGAAATTTATTAACCTATCATGGAGGATATGTGATTATGTTAATTACTTTTCAATACGAGACTTTAGAAGCAACTGATGTCGTTTGGAGATAAATGTTACGATTTAACTTGGAAGACTATGTGACTAAATCCTTCAAATATTTGGGTTTCAATATTAGTTTGGTTTACTTTGAAGCATTTTACGGACAATTTGTTTATTGAATGGTCTTTGTTGAACTTTGGGTATTGTTTGATAAATTTTGGAGATTAAGAATAGATTTGTTTTTGTTGGAACCAGGTTCTTCAAAGCATGATTTGGTGTATGGTTTGTGTTTGTTGTCAATCCTCAGTGGAAGTTCAGGGTGTGTACCAACAAAGCGATCATACCGTTCAAGCAGAAAACAGTAGTGAAGGTGGCGCTGTTTCCCAGTGTTTGCCGAATTTTTGGGCCTAAAAATCGGCCAATAAAGTAATGTGTTTTTGGAAAAGGTACTTGTGCGCCGTGCTCTTGGAGGATAAAAGACTTGCGCGCCATATGTTTTTGAGGATCATAACATCAAAATTTGGCTAAGGAAAGAAGGTCGCACAAGTGTTGGTTGGGTCGCGCAAGTGAGTTGCGCGACAGAGTTTTTTGAAGACAAGACTTGCGCGCCGTCGAGGACTTGCGCGCCGCCGCGCAGGGGGTCCAGTTTGCCTATAAATACTGGACCACCCCTCCTCATTTTTAACGGAGTTCAAGGCCGAGAGATTGTTCGAGCTCTCGTCGCGCATGTGGTTGAGTCGCGCAGGTGGTTGTTTTGTCGCGCAAGTAGAGCTTGCGCGCCGGTGTTTGGCTGTGCACCCAAGGTGGTTTGGAAGAGAAAGGAAGTGGACCGTGCAAGTTTGTAGTTGGGGAAGGAAGAGTCGCGCAACTGTGTTGATGACACTTGCGCGCCAGTGTGGACTTGCGCGCCGTAGTGGGACTTGCGCGACTGTCTTGGAGAAGCGCGCCTGGTTTTGCTGAAGCCCACCGGCGTGTTCGGAGCTGCACGAAAGCCGAGAGACTACTCGGTACATTCTAGGAAAAGTGATATTCTTCCTCTGGTGAGAATCGAACTTCAATAGAGCATCAACATACTACAAAGGATGCACTCTTATGCAAATGAAGAAGATACCTTCACGTCTATAAACTGAGCGGGACTTCGCCAACGGCAGTGAGCCAGGGGGAGTCAACGGGAGTGACCCGAGGGAAGTAGTGAGCTATCCCTGAACCTTTGTAAAGGCAGTGAGCCTGGGACAGAGCGACTGTACCCGAACTTTTGTAATCTACAGCTAGTGAAGCATAGTGTATTTTGGTACGACCGACAACCTGTCGGCGTATGCTCCTTGGACGTAGCCCTTAGTGGTGAACCAAGTAAAAATGGCTGTGTCTTCTCTGTGCTTGTGAATGTTTTCTTTCTGGTCATAATCTTCATACAGGTTCAACAAGTTCCTACCAACGTGGGAACAAGATCCATCACATTAAAAGAAAAATTGGTCACCCTGATTCACCCCTCCCCTCTCAGGGTGTCCCGGGGTCCTTCAAGTGGTATCAGAGGGTAAAGGTTGCTGGCGTTGAATCTGACCTTCTTCGTCATGGAAAACGCGATCAATGTCAGGGGAGTCCCTCACTTCGATGGAAGCAATTTCCAGATCTGGAAGAACAGAATGAGATCTCATCTAAGATCTCTTGGAATGGAAGTTCTTTTTTCTACTGTGCAAGGAATACATGTCACTGATCCAACAGGTCTGGCTATGACTGAAACAGACAGGAAACTTCTTGATGCAGATGCTAAAGCACAGAATGCTCTCACTGCTGCCCTTTCTGATCAGATTTACCTGAAGGTGATGAATTTCACCTCAGCAAAATCTATGTGGGATAAACTTGAGAATATTTATGAAGGTGATAGCAAAGTGAAGGAGGCGAAACTACAAGTGCTACACAATCGGTTTGATGATCTGAAGATGCATCCAGACGAGAATGCAGACTCTTTCTTCAATCGAATTACTGAAGTGGTTGGAGCAATTCGGGGTCTAGGCGAAGAAATCAAAGACATTGATATTGTAAAGAAAATATTAAGAAGACTTCCACCTCTGTATAATGCGAAGGTGCCAGCTCTTGAGGAAAGAGATCTTTCCAAACTTTCTCTAGATGACTTACTGAGCAGTTTGGTAGCATATGAAATGAGAGTCAAACCAGAAGATGCTACGACTCGGGTGATCAAGGAAATGGAATTCAAGGCCATGGATAAATTGAAAATCTCAAAGGATAGTAGCGGTGATGATGACGAAGAGAAAGAAATTCTTTCTCTCATTGCAAATAAGTTCCAGAAGGGGAAAGGGAAATTCAAAGGGAAGTTACCTCTCGCATGCTTCCGTTGTGGAAAAGTTGGGCATATTTCCTCTCAGTGCTTGAAGAATATCAATGATGATGACAGTGAAGATGAAAACTTCAAGAAGCCTCAAAGAAGGTTCTTCAAAAAGGGAGACTTCAAATCTGGTAAGAAAATGCAAAGGAAGAGTTTTGTCTGTGAAGAGGAAGAAGATGACAATGAATTCTGTGATGAAGAAGAACCAGAATTCAAAACTGGGAACCATGCTTCTATGATGGCCACTGTTGAAAAGTCAGAAGATACTGATGGTGAAAAACAACTGAGAACTTGTGTAGATCCTGAGGTGCAACTTAAGGATGCAGTTAGTAAGCTTAAGATTAAATGTAAGAGCTGCAATAAGTGGAAATCAATTGTAGAAGAATCAACTGAATATGTTGATCAACTTGAAGCTGAAATTGAACGACTGGAAGAATTTGTGAAGGTACAGTCTAAAATAATTGAAAGCAATGATGATGCAGTTGATCTGAAGCTGAGAATTGAAGAGCAAGCAAAGGTCATCAATGACCTCACATCCAGACTGGATGAAAAATCCAAGACTGTTTAGGGTCTTGAGGAGAAAGTAGTTACTCTGAGGAGTAAAATGGAGACAGAATCAGTTCCAAAAGAATCGAGGAAAAAAATACAGTTCGGAAGATTCTAAGATGCAGAATTACTTGCAAGAGCCAAGTGTGGTTCAGATGGGGTTGGAAAAGTCTTGAGTGATCAAAGACCTGCTTGCATGGGAAATAGTGGAATTGGCTGTGAGGCTGAGTCATCAACTGCTGGAAGTGCAAAGATCCAAAAGAAAGATAAGATGAAAGTTGAACATGTTGAAATGTTACCTAGAGTGCTGAAAAAGGAACCCTCAATCCAAACTAAAAGGAGACCTGAAAATTATCCTCAAACTTTCAAAAATGGCAGACAGTCTTACTATTCTCCCAAGGAAGAAGCTATAAGGAAAAATTCAAGTGAGAAGACATTTCTTCTCATAAAGTGTCAGTTCTGTGGCTATCTGGGCCATACCATGTCCTATTGTGAAGAGGCAAGAAGCTATCTGAATGGAGAAGATATAGATGCTCAACAAAGGAGAACAATTTCATATCCTAATTCTTATAGAAGAAATAATTTCTATGGATATTGTTTTCATTGTTCTAACTTTGGTCATAAGGCCATTAATTGCAGGCAGAGAAGGGACATTGACACCTCATACAGAAGTTCCAGACATGTCAAGTCTCGTCAGCAAGACGATGTTTCTCTTTCAAACAGGTTCTCACCCCTTAAAGAAGACTTTGACTATGAAGAACCTGGGTTTGCGGAAGAGATAGTTGAAAGGCCATCAGTTCTATATACTCAATCTAATGTCTCATGGAAGGAAAGGAGGAAGATTGAGAAATCAAACCTTGCAGAGGTAGCTCTCAAAGCTACAAAGAACAACAGTACCTGGATTCTAGATAGTGGTTGCTCATCTCATATGACAGGTAATGCCGGTCTACTAACAAATATCATAAATAATGTTGATGGTACAGTAAGATTTGGTAATGATGGGGCTCTGAAAATCAAAGGGAGTGGAAGTACCAAATTAGCTAATGGAGAACTAAAGAAGACTGAAGTCCTTTACGTAGATGGCCTACGTCATAATCTCCTCAGCGTGAGTCAACTCTGTGACTCAGGACTTGTTGTTACTTTTAATCAGAAAGGCTGCACTATCAAGGAAAAAACTGGCAATTCTCTCATGAAGGGATGCAGAACAGAAGGAAACTTGTATCAGGTTGATAGTGAAGAGAATGTATGTTACATGACTGTTGAAGAAGAAAACAATCTGTGGCATCGGAGATTGGGACACATCAATCAACAAGACATGGAGAAAATATCAAAATTGAGAATTGTCATGGACATTCCCAACCTGAAGCGTGAGCGTGAAAAATCCTGTGATGCTTGTATTCGTGGGAAGCTGGTCTGCAGTTCATATCGGCCAAAGAAGAAAAAGGCATCTCACCTTCTTGATCTGATTCATACAGATGTTTGTGGTCCAATAAATGTTGCCGGAACTCATGGAGAAAGGTACTTTGTCCTTTTCATAGATGATTACAGTCGAATGGCATGTGTGATGGTCATTCACCGGAAACGACAGGTCCTTGACTGCATGAAAACATATCGGCGAATCGCCGAGAATGATACTGGACGAACAATCAATGTGTTGCGATCTGACAATGGAGGAGAATACACGTCCATTGAATTTGAAAATTATCTGAAGAAGCATGGGATACAACATGAGGTAGCTGCTGTGAGAACTCCACAACAAAATGGAGTTGTTGAACGAAGGAATCGACAGGTGAACAACATGGCACGAACTATGCTGACTGAGAGTCGTATTCCACGACATTACTGGAAAGAGGCTGTTCAAGCTGCAGTGTACATTCAGAATCGAACAGGACTTTATATGGGTGAGACGAAGACACCATATGAATTGTGGCATGGACGGAAGCCTTCTCTAAAATACTTTCGTGTTTTTGGAAGTAAGTGATTCATCAGGAACAAAGAAGGAAATCAGGGGAAATATGGTGACAACGCAGATGAAGGAATCTTCCTCGGTTACTCAATGAACAGAAAAGCCTACAAATGTTTCAACAATCGTTTGGGAAGGATTGTGGAAAACAATGATGTTAAGATAATTGAAGATAAAACCACAAATGCTTCACAGACGTCATATGCTGATGTGATAGAAAGTCATGAAGAATGTGGACATGAAGAAACTACAAATGCAGAAATAGAGGAAGCTGTTCAAAACACTCATCAATCACATAATGATGTTGACTCAGAAGAAGAATCTGAAGAAGAAACTATGGCTAAAGAGAATACTACTGAACCTCGCAGGAGAAATCGAAGAGCTGAAATTGATCCATCCAACATAATTGGGGATAGGAGTGCACCCACACAAACCAGAAGGATGAGGAATACAACGCAATCTGCATTTCTATCAGTTGTAGAGCCATCCTCATTCGAAGAAGCTGCAAAAGATGGATCTTGGGTGAAAGCCATGAATGATGAATTAGATCAGATTGATAAGAATCAGACATGGGATCTTGTCCAGAGACCTGAAGGTCACAATGTGATTGGTACCAAATGGATTTTCAAAAATAAGTTTGATGAGCATGGAAGTGTTATCAGAAACAAGGCACGACTGGTATGTAAAGGATACTCCCAGATTGAAGGTATTGATGTTGAAGAAACCTTTGCTCCAGTTTCTAGACTGGAATCAATCAGGCTTTTCCTTGCCATGGCACTCCAAAGAGGATATAAAGTATATCAAATGGATGTTAAGACAGCATTCTTGAATGGTGTACTCGAAGAAGAAGTCTACATTGAACAACCGGTGGGGTTTGTCTTGGGTACCGATGAAACAAAGGTCTGAAAACTAAAGAAAGCTCTATATGGTTTGAAGCAGGCACCACAGGCATGGTACTCACGGCTAGATTCATATCTCAAGAAGTTGGAATTCAAAAGAGGAGGAGTTGATCACAATCTCTATGTGAAGAATTCTCCAAAAGATCATTTCATGGTTCTTGTCTACGTTGATGATATCATTTTTGGTGGCAGCAGGCAGAAATCAGTGGATGAATTTGCCAACCACATGAAATCAGAATTTGAAATGTCTATGATTGGGGAGCTCACATATTTCTTGGGGTTTCAAGTAATTCAAAAGAAGGAATACACTTTCATTTCTCAAGAAAAATATGCAAGAGAGTTGCTGAAGAAGTTCAATATGCAAGACTCCAAACCAATGTCAACTCCGATTGCTGTTGGAACTAAACTTGGAAAGCATGAGGATGGGAACTCTGTTGATCCCACCATGTACAGGAGGATTATTGGAAGCCTACAGTATCTGACAGCGACAAGGCCAGATATTGTCTTTGCAACATGCCTTGCGGCCCGCTTTCAGAGTAATCCCAAGGAGGAACATATGTCAGCAGTAAAAAGAATCATGAGGTATATTCAAGGCACACATAACTTCGGGTTATTTTTTGCTGCAGGCAGGGACAGTGAATTATCAGCGTTTTCTGATGCTGACTGGGCTGGGGATGTAGTAGATAGAAAGTCCACTAGTGGTGGAGCTTTCTATATTGGGCATAAATGTGTTGGCTGGTTGAGCAAGAAGCAAGAAAGTACTTCTCTTAGTACTGCTGAAGCTGAATATATCTCCGCCACAAAAGCATGCACTGAACTTCTTTGGATGAAGAAGCAGCTAACAGATATTGGTGATAAGGTGCAACAACCAATGGTGATTTATTGCGATAACAAAAGTGCAATTGATCTTACGAAGAATCCGGTTCAACATTCTCGTACAAAACATATTGAAATACGGTATCATTTTATCAAAGAAAAGGTTGAACAAGGAGTGATTAAAATGGATCATGTTGGAACTAATGAGCAAGTGGCTGATATCCTAACCAAGCCATTGTCCGCGGCTGTGTTCGAGAAGCATCGGTTGAACCTCGGTGTTCGACCACCTCCTACTGCATAAGGAGGCACCAGAAGTCCCCTCTCCCCGATTGTTTTAACTGTTTTATCTGCTTATGGCTGTGATGCAGGTTTATGGGGGAGATACTATCCAGGGGGAGTATGGCTTGAGCTGAACGTTGAACAAACTTTTTGGTCTTTGGTTTTATTGTCAATGGGGGAGAAAGGAATAAATTCAAGGCAAGAAATTCTTCTGTGATGAGAAGTGTTAGATTGTGATGAGAAGTTTAATAAGGATAACATCGGGCGTCATAAGGATAACATCAGACGTCATGGAGAATTTCAAAACACTAAGACCCAATTCAAGATTTCTCTCTTGTTTTCTACACCGAGCATTGCTCACGTAGACTTAGAGTGTTGGCTGAGTTGATTCTTGCGTTTTGGATTTGCTCATGGTTGAAGATCTATTGAATTTATCTTGATTGCCAACAAACCCAAAGGGGGAGATTGTTGGAACCAGGTTCTTCAAAACATGATTTGGTGTATGGTTTGTGTTTGTTGTCAATCCTCAGTGGAAGTTCAGGGTGTGTACCAACAAAGCGATCATACCGTTCAAGCAGAAAACAGTAGTGAAGGTGGCGCTGTTTCCCAGTGTTTGCCGAATTTTTGGGCCTAAAAATCGGCCAATAAAGTAAAGTGTTTTTGGAAAAGGTACTTGCGCGCCGTGCTCTTGGAGGATAAAAGACTTGCGCGCCATATGTTTTTGAGGATCAGAACATCAAAATTTGGCTAAGGAAAGAAGGTCGCGCAAGTGTTGGTTGGGTCGCGCAAGTGAGTTGTGCTACAGAGTTTTTTGAAGACAAGACTTGCGCGCCGTCGAGGACTTGCGCGCCGCCGTGCAGGGGGTCCAGTTTGCCTATAAATATTGGACCACCCCTCCTCATTTCTAACGGATTTCAAGGCCGAGAGATTGTTCGAGCTCTCGTCGCACAGGTGGTTGAGTCGCGCAGGTGGTTGTTTTGTCGCGCAAGTAGAGCTTGCGCGCCGGTGTTTGGCTGTGCACCCAAGGTGGTTTGGAAGAGAAAGGAAGTGGACCGCGCAAGTTTGTAGTTGGGGAAGGAAGAGTCGCGCAACTGTGTTGATGACACTTGCACGCCAGTGTGGACTTGCGCGCCGTAGTGGGACTTGCGCGACTGTCTTGGAGAAGCGCGCCTGGTTTTGCTGAAGCCCACCGGCGTGTTCGGAGCTGCACGAAAGCCGAGAGACTACTCGGTACATTCGAGGAAAAGTGATATTCTTCCTCTGGTGAGAATCGAACTTCAATAGAGCATCAAGATACTACAAAGGATGCACTCTTATGCAAATGAAGAAGAGACCTTCACGTCTATAAACTGAGCGGGACTTTGCCAACGGCAGTGAGCCAGGGGAGTCAACGGGAGTGACCCGAGGGAAGTAGTGAGCTATCCCTGAACCTTTGTAAAGGCAGTGAGCCTGGGACAGAGCGACTGTACCCGAACTTTTGTAATCTACAGCTAGTGAAGCATAGTGGATTTTGGTACGACCGACAACCTATCGGCGTATGCTCCTTAGACGTAGCCCTTAGTGGTGAACCAAGTAAAAATGGATGTGTCTTCTCTGTGCTTGTGAATGTTTTCTTTCTGGTCATAATCTTCATACAGGTTCAAAAAGTTCCTACCAACGTGGGAACAAGATCCATCACATTAAAAGAAAAAGTGGTCACCCTGATTCACCCCTCCCCTCTCAGGGTGTCCCGGGGTCCTTCAGTTTTTTTAAAAAGGACTATCCTTTTTGGGTATTATCTGATCTTGTACTAATATTTTTGGTTTTGGTTTTGGTTAAGGTCTAAAAATATGGTAATTATATAGTTCTCTTTTTTGGATTAGGTGATCCTCTAGAAGTTGATTATAGTACTCTTAATGTGAACAAGTCTTTCTAAATACTCATCTTTTGGGGAAAGAATGAGTTTGTGTAAGAAATCTAGTAAAAGTTGAAAGTCAACAAGACAAGTAAGTATGTTTCCTTAAGATAAAAAATAATTTACTCAATGAAGAGTAACTTAAAACAAAAATGTTGTCTGTTAACTTTTCCTACTGGGGAATCAAATACCATTTAACCCATCACAAGTTTGTGATTTTCTTATGGTTAACTTTCTCCTAGACATGTTTTCTATCACTCTCCATCAGAACGTGACCCTTTGTTTTTTCCTCCATGTCCATATTTTCATACTTGGAATCCTAGTATGTGTTAACTCGGGTGACCTTTGTACTTATCGTTCTTTATTTTAATGTGACTGTTTACTGACTCTTGTTCCGATGTGGGATTTTCAATGAAGTTACCAAGCCCAATTTTAAAAATTGCGAGGACGCAATTCCCAAAAGGGGGGAAGGATGTAACACCCCAGGTAAATAAAGAATATGAAATTTTCATATTTATCCATATTTGTGAATAAAATATTAATATCACTTTAAAGTGGACGCTATGCACGATGGTGTACCCAATACGCAACAATGAGTTTCTTGGGAATCTTGCGTTGCACTCTAATAATAAAATAATATTATTTTAAATGGTAGTTAACGCCTAGCCATTATAATGGCGGGAATGAACAGAACTAACTAAAAAATGATTATATATGTTTGTCAAATATTTTTACTCTTTACAATAAATGTTATAGGATTAAAAATGCGAAAGAATCAAAATTTAAGCGTAAACATTCCAAAATTCATTAAAAGGTCGATTAACTGCCTTTTGATGTCAATCCTATTTTAAATACACTATTTGACAATTTTATGTGTTATATTTGAAAAAATAAAATTTTTCTTCAGAATCGGGATATCAAAAATTACTTTGTGTAAATTTTTGGTATTTTTCCGAAAAAGTTCAATTTTTAATGAATAGTGAAAAATGCTATATTTTAATTGAAAACCTCTTTTTAATCTAATTTATTTATATGATTATATTATCTTTTGAATTGGTTTTAAAGTGAAATTATAATATATTTTTACCATTTAATCTAATAGTGTTCGTTGGAATTAATTTCACTTTGAAATCGGACTTAAACCAGTGTCAATCTTTTGATACATTTTGTTTCACAAAAACACGCTATTTGTTTTGGCAGCAGGAATTAATTATTAAATTAATTAATGAAACTTATATGTTTTAAATTTTATAAAATAGACATCATTTTTGAATTCGGAATATCAAATATATCCTAGGGTGAATTTTTGGTAATTTTCGGAAAAACATCAATTTTTGATGAATAGTGAAACCACTAAGTGGTACTTATAAAAACTGATTTTTCCGTTTAAATGAAAATTTTCCATCTTTGTGTTTTGAATTTCAAAAACCGACATACATGGTTGTCATTAAGAAGTAAAATGTGGTTCAATGGGATTAGAATAATTTTTTGGTGAATAGTAACTTATTAAGTTTTTAATCACGATTAGAGGTAATTAGTGTAGTTTAAGGTATGAATAATGTTTTAATAAAATGAAATGACCTAGAAACATGTCCTACCCTCATTTTATGTGTCATGGAAGATCAATACCATCCATGGGTCAACTTTGGGACCCCATGGAGCCACTTTGGTTACAAAATGACATAAATACCTTTTTATTTAATGTTAAAGTAAAAATGACACAAACATGAAATGTTTTACTACACCATTTTTTACATGGGGTTATACAAGTCATATTTTTGACAGTAAATATCCATTGGAAATATAAAAATATTTCCTACATCATAGTATTTTTTTTTAATTTTTAGACCTTAAATAAATTAAATTATTTATGAAATCATGATGATGCAGCAATGACCTCATTATTTAACGATTTAAATAAAATGGAAGGATAATGTAAAATCTAAGACCTAAACATGTCCAAACCCTATTGAATGGGTGCATTTCGAACCCTGTTCACCTTATCCTCGAAACACATCAATGTGGGCCCATTAAAATCCGAAAATCATTCTAAAATAAAGTAACATTTTTTTACTTTCCACGAGTGCCCCTCCTCTCCTCTTATAAAAGGACCCACCTCTACCTCCTTACCCACACTCCCAAAGCCATTGGTGTCACGACCCGTCCTCGGGGCCCATGCCGTGACTACCCCAAGCCCGCCTTCCATAGGCCAGGGGCTGGCGACTAGCACCAAGGCGTAAAATCCCAGTAAACAGGGAAGGCATTGCCTTTATAAGTAACAACCACACAGAGTCAGCAAGCGGAAAGTAAAGTGCAGAAAAGTAAAGGGGGCCGGAAATACAAGCCCAACTGTAAAGTACGACTGAAAAGTAAAGTACAGCAACTGAAGAAAGGACGGCGGCCTCGTGTCGTCCACTGGCAATCCCACCTGAAGGGTGGGTACAGATAGCCTCCAGGCTCCTCGGGTCCCACGTCCGCTCCGAGCACGTCCCGCCCAGTGGTCCACCTCCAGGTACCGTCCTGCTCCACGCCCCAACCGTGATCAGCGCTGTCCGTCGTCTGCAACCAACACAACAAGGTGCGGGCATAGCCCGTGCAGGGGTGAGTATAAGCTACTCAGTAAGGACCCCGAGACCCCCGAAGGTCTCCCGAAATCCACAAAGGATATAGCACAAAAGAAAGATGCAATCACGAAGTAACATCTGACTCGACTTAGGTATATGCCCATACATATACCTAAGTCCCCAATTCTAGCTCTGCTCACGAGCTCAAGAACAACTCAATCCACAAAGGAAAGCAAGACTCAAATCCACAAGGAGAGTAAACAGTAAATCCACATAGGATAGTTCAACACAATCCACGAAGGAGAGTAACATAAGATTCAGCTCAACCAGGTATACTTTTTCAGATGACGTCAAAGATGATCACTGATCCATCTAAGTCGTCGGACCCATGAAGGATCGATAGGTACTAACCCCCGCAAAAGACCCACGTAGGATCGGGCTCACACAGAACCTGTAGGCAGTGGCTCACACAGAACCGGTAGTAAGGACCCACATAGGATCGGGCTCACACAGAACCTGTAGCACTGATCCACGTAGGATCGCTGAGTGCAGTAGTCGACGCAGTCCACTGAGGATCTCCGCTCTGTCGTCGCCGCAGTCCACGAAGGATCTCTGCTCTGCCGTCGTCGCAGTCCACGAAGGATCTCTGCTCTGTCGTCGTCGCAGTCCACGAAGGATCTCTGCTCTGTCGTCGTCGCAGTCCACGGAGGATCTCTGCTTTGTCGTCGAAGTCACAGCCAGCGCTAGGGTTCCCGCACATAGCTAGCTCGTTTAGGAGGGTCCGCTCCACGAGCCGAGAGGCTGATACATCAACTGACACGTTGTCCGAAGTTGATGTATCCAAAAGTTCCGTATCGACAACAGGATCTCAACGCAACAGACGGCGCGTCAATCGGACGCCCGGTCTGAGAGTTATTGGCATTTTCGTCCCAGGGGCCCGGTTGGTTTTTAGAGCAAAACCATCCCGACCGTACTCCGCCTGTATCCGATCCTCGGGCGGATTATGCCAAAAGTTCCGTCTCACTTAGAGGAAACTACCACAGCTGACGGTACGTCGTTCGGACGTCCGTAGCTCAAGATATGAGTGTTTCCGCTCCGAGGGCCCGGTTGGTTTCGTGTACGAACCAACCCGGCCGAACCCAAAGTATTCCAAAACCTTGAGTATAATATACCGAAACGACCGTCTCGATCCAAGGATCGCGTAGCCACTGACGGTTCATCAATCGGAGGTCCCAGGCCCAAGATATGGGCGAAAGACCGAAGAGGGCCCGAAACGGGGGTTCTGGGCCCGGGGCGACCCGGCCCGAACCCCCCCTGGGGTCGGCCGAACCGAGTCGGCCCGACGAGGCTAGGCCGGGTCCGGTCCGGCCTAGGCGCGGCCCGGCCGACCGGACTGGCCGGCTCGGCTTCGGCCGAGCGGCCGAGTGAGCCGCCGCGGGTCAAACCCGCGGCTTTGGAGAAACGCGGCCCGCGCGGGCCGCGTGCTGGGTGGCCGGACCGCGGACGCGGTCCGGCGGTTCGCCGCCGCCGCGGCTCGGCCGCGGCGGACTCCTCCGGCGGCGCGCCGGGCACCGCCGCCTCCGGTCGCCGGCGCCGCCGCGCCGGCGACCCGCGCTGCCGCCGCCTTCCGCGGGCCGCCGGAGTTGCTCCGGTGGCTCGTTTTGCCTCCCGTCTGCGCCGATGCTCCTCCCGGGGGCCGATCTCCACTGCGGGATCAACAGATTGCCCCTGCCGTGCGGTTCGTCGTCGTCCGCCAAATCCGCACAAAAAAGGGGAAGATCGGCGGAGGGTTGCCGGATCTTGTTTGTTAGATCCGCACCCTCCGCGTTAGTCATAAACAACGGGAGAAACAAGGAATAACCAATCAACAATTTTAAGTAAATTTAAAATTGTTCCGTGATCGGTTCTTTATTTTAAAAGAAATAAAATCACGGGAAAGGAAAAATATTTCAATTCAACCCTTACCTTGTCGTCGTCGTCGGACGAGAGGTCGTCGCGGGATCGCTCGTCGCGGAAGAAGGGGGGATCGTTGCGTCGTCGCAGTATCCGGAGTCGCGTATCCAATCTCTGGATCAAGAACAAACGGATTTAATTAATTTAAATCAGTTGTTATTGAAATTAAAAAGGGAGAATTAACGATCCGATTCTTACCTTAGTTGCCGAACGAGGATCGGCTGCGGAAGAAGAGGCGTCGCCGAAGAACGTCGCGGGTAAAGCTCGTCGACGTCGCAGATCTCGGTGTGCGTCGTCGAATTCCGGTCGCCGGCGTTCTTCGCGTTCTTCGCGTTCTTCGCGTTCTTCTCGTCCTTCGCGGGGAGATGAAGAAACAAGATCCTCTCAAATCCTTTCAAAAGATTTTTAGGTTGGTCTTATTTTATAAACATGCCAACAAACGCAAAAACGTAAGTAACGACCCATCAGTTCGTTGAATTAATTCAACGAGCGAAACATCCCATTTAATTCACGAACGAAACAACCCATTTAATTCACGAAATAAACCGCCCAATTAATGGTCTGTTAAGAATTAAAGAAAACGCGTCGGTTGACTTTTCAGTTACTTTGACGGGTTTTCGCGGGTGCGTTACTTAGCGAAAGAAACGGCGGGGCTCGTGCGGGCCCCACCGCACAAATATCCTACCAAGGGGGTAGGATATTTCCGGATAGCATCCTATCCAGTTCAACTCAGTTCAAGCCGTCTTTAAGTGGCTTCAAGTGGCTTCCAAGCAGCTTAAGTGAAATAGAATAAAGTTGTTGCACAAACTTTATTTTATTCTGACTTAAAGCCGCAAAATTTAAAAACCACGTCTGAGAAAACGCAACTCCGGAAGAGGCGTTTTTAAGCAAATACTGGCGCTGCGATTTCATCGGTGCCCTCAGAATTTGATTCCGGGCACCGGTTCAAAAGATAGAAAAACCCGCTCTTCCGTTCACTGAACGTAGCCGAGCCAAACTTCGGAAATTGATTCCGGGCACACCGGGCCTCGGAATCAGGTGCCGTCTGAAGCTGCGCTCTTGTAAAATTCCAAATAAAATTAAGAAAAAAAATTTCCTTGAAATTTGCGGGTCTTTACATTACTCCCACCTCAGGGCTTTACGTCCCCGTAAAGATACATCAAAAACTAGGGGAACAAATGGGGGTACTGAGCACGCATCTGAGCCTCCCGCTCCCAAGTTCTCTCCTGGAGGTTCCCGTGCTGCCATCTGACGCGCACAAGAGGAATCGACCGCCCACGTAGGACCCGCTCCTGTCGATTCTCGATCTCCACTGGGACCTCCGCAAAAGTCGCCCCATCGTCCACGTCCAGCTCCCCAAAGTCGATGATGTGCGTCGGGTCGTGCACGTATCTCCTCAGCTGAGACACGTGGAAGACGTCGTGCACCCGGTGCAACTGAGGTGGTAGAGCCAGGCGATAAGCCACCTCTCCTATCCTGCTGAGGACCTGGAAAGGCCCGATGAAGCGTGGAGACAACTTGCCGCCTCGGCCAAATCTCTGTAAACCACGTCGAGGTGAGACACGCAAAAAGACGTGGTTGCCATCCTCGAACTCTAGTGGCCTCCGCCTCCTGTCAGCATATGACTTCTGCCGGCTCTGAGCTGTCCTCATCCTCTCCTGGATGATCTGGACCTTCTCTGTCGTGGCTCGGACCATCTCTGGTCCCACGAGTGCTGACTCCCCAGGGTCTATCCAGCACAACGGTGATCTGCAGGGTCTGCCGTACAACGCCTCGTATGGTGCCATCCCGATGGTGGAGTGGTAGCTGTTGTTGTACGCGAACTCCACCAAGGGTAGGTGGTCCTCCCAGCTGCGACCAAAGTTGAGAACACATGCACGGAGCATGTCCTCGAGCGTCTGTATGGTCCTCTCCGTCTGACCATCCGTCTGAGGGTGGAAGGCTGTGCTCAGATGGAGCCGCGTCCCGAACGCCTCCTGCAACCCCTTCCAAAGCCCGGAAGTGAAACGAGCATCTCGATCGGAGATGATAGATGATGGCACACCGTGAAGCCGTACGATCTCCTGGACGTAAAGATGTCCCAAGCTCTCCACTGAGCCCTGCTCTCTGATGGGTAAGAAGTGTGCCGACTTGGTGAGTCGGTCAACAATCACCCAAATGGAGTCGTGACCTCCGGAAGTGCATGGAAGTCCAGTCACGAAATCCATAGATATGCCATCCCACTTCCACTCCGGGACCTCCAAGGGCTGTACCAAGCCTGCTGGCACCTGATGCTCTGCCTTCACCTGCTGGCAGGTGAGGCATCGTGAAACGAACTCTGCCACAGCTTTCTTCATGCCCGGCCACCAGTGCTGTCGCCTGAGATCCTGGTACATCTTCGCCACTCCGGGATGCACCGCCAAGGGAGAAGTGTGAAACTCTCTCAGCACCTCCTCTCGTAAAGTGACTGGTACGAAGGTACGTCCTATGAAAAGGATGTCGTGCTCTGCTCCAAGGGAGAAACCATCAGGCGCCTGACCTGAGGATATCAGTGCACGCCGGGTCTCACAGTCAGCGTCCCCACGCTGAGCCTCTCTGACCCGCTGTAGAAGTGGAGGAGAGACTGTGAGAGACTGAAGAAAGGCTGCTCCGTCTCTATCCACGAAGGATATCTGTAAGGAGGCTAGCTGCTCCGTCGCCTCCTCAAGTAGCTGAATGCCCGTCCTCCTGCTGAGGGCATCGGCTACCACGTTCCCCTTCCCAGGAGTATAGACTATCTCAAAGTCATAGTCCTCGAGGAACTCAAGCCATCTCCGCTGTCTCAGGTTCAGGTCCTTCTGAGAGAAGATATACCTGAGACTCTGGTGGTCAGAAAAGACTGTGAAGCGCTCGCCCATCAGATAGTGCCGCCAAGTCTTCAGAGCGAAGACCACTGCTGCTAACTCCAGGTCATGAGTGGCGTAGTTCTGCTCATGCGGCCTCAACTAACGTGATCCGTAGGCGATCACGGCCCGCTCCTGCATCAGGATGCACCCGAGTCCAGTCCCCGATGCATCGCAGTAAACTACGTATCCAACTCCCTCCTCAGGCAACCTCAAGATAGGTGCGCTGGTCAATCTCTGTCTCAGCTCCTGGAAGCTCTGCTGACATCTGTCTGACCACACGAAGGGTTTCCCCTTCTTTGTCAAAGCTGAGAGTGGTGCCGCAACTCTGGAGAAGTCTGGCACGAATCTCCGATATTATCCGGCTAGGCCCAAGAAGCTCCGCACCTCTGTCACGCTCTTGGGTGGCTCCCAAGCTAGCACTGCCTCGATCTTCGCGGGATCCACTGCAACTCCCGCCTCAGAAATGACGTGCCCCAAGAAGTGGACCTCACGTAACCAGAACTGGCACTTTGAGAGCTTGCCATAAAGCTGGTGCTCTCGGAGTGTGTCTAGCACAACTCGCAGGTGGTAGGCATGCTCCTCCTCAGTCGTCGAGTATACCAAAATGTCGTCAATGAAGTCCACGACAAATCGGTCGAGGTATGGCTGGAAGATCCTGTTCATGAGGCTCATGAACACTGCTGGAGCATTGGTTACGCCGAATGGCATAACCAAGAACTCATAATGGCCATACCGACACCTGAAGGCCGTCTTCTGCACGTCCTCGTCTCGAACTCTGAGCTGATGATAGCCTGACCGGAGGTCTATCTTCGAGAACCACCGCGCTCCCTTGAGCTGATCGAAGAGGTCATCAATCCGTGGCAGCGGATACTTGTTCCTCACCGTCACCTGGTTCAGGCGACGATAGTCGACACATAGTCGCAAGCTCCCGTCCGCCTTCTTGGCGAACAAAATCGGGGAAGCCCAGGGTGAAACACTGGGTCGGATAAACCCCTTGCTCTGCAAGTCCTCCAACTGTACCCGCAGCTCCCGAAGCTCGGCGGGGGCCATCCGATATGCTGGAGTAGATATCGGGGCTGTTCCGGGGTACAAGTCGATGTAAAAGTCTACCTCTCTACGAGGAGGTAGCCCTGGAACGTCGTCGGGAAAGACGTCCACGTACTGGTCCACCACTACAGGAAAAGCCGGACTCCGCACGTCCACTGCTCCTAGGATGAGGCTAGCCAACTGATGAGAGATGGGATGCACTCTCCTCCGCGGAAGTCCATCCTGTGCTGCAAAGTTTCCCTTCTCGCCGGTGAAGGTAAACGTGCTCCCGTCGGTGCGAACACATCGCACCTTGCGCCTAAAACAGTCGATCTGGGCATGAACCGTGGATAGCCAATCCATGCCCAAGATGACGTCGTAATGCCTCGACGCCGCTACAAGGAGATCCCAGCCGAAGCTCTCGCCTCCTAGAGTAAGCTCACACTGCCGGTACCAGTGCGTAATCGTCGAGTCTACTCCCGTAGGAGTCTCTAGCCGTAAGGATCGAGCCAACGGCTCAGTCGGAATCTCCGAGCTCCGAACAAGGGCAGAGGCTATGAAAGAGTGACTCGCTCCTGTGTCTATAAGTACTGCAACAAGGGTGGAATAGACACAGATCGTACCTCGAATCATCTCTGGAAAGTCGGGGTCGTAGGCCTCCACTGCCTGGAGCTGGGCCTGTCCCTGCCCGCCAGCTCCATGTGGTCGAGGTGGCCCTCCTGGTGGTGGTGGGGGTAGAGCCTGGAAGCGTCGCCCACCTCCCGCTGCTCGGCCAGCTCCTCTGCCTCGTCCGCCTCCTCCCTGCGGACCGCCACGGTCGACCCTCTACCTCTGCCTGGGTGGCCCCTCCACCGTCTGCTGCTCCTCTGGTCGGCGAGTCGGGCAGTCATGAGCCATGTGACCCTGCCCGCCGCAGGAGTAGCACAGCCTGACTCTCGGAAGGCTGGCACTCCGCTGTGTGCCCCGCACCGCTGAGCCGGTGTCCTGAGGCCGTCTGTGTGGGGGTCTGGTCTGCCTGGACCCGAGAGTCATCCGTCGGCTACCTGCTGCCGAAGACTCAGCTACCTGCCGCCCTGCGCTAGGTCTCGCCGCTGAAGAAGGCTCTGCCAGGAAGCTCTCGATCAGGAGGGCTCGCTCCAGCACTCCTGCCTGGATCGGAATGCTGAGGGAGATCAGCGACGCCCGAATCTCCTGTCGCAAGCCCTGCTCGAAGGTCCGGGCCCGGAAGAAGGGGTCCCGTACCATGTCGGTCGAGTAGCGAGATAGGTCAGTGAACCTCGCCGCGTACTGAGCGACCGTCATGCTGCCCTGGCGCAGCTGGAGAAGCTCCTGGATGCGCACCGCTCGGAGGGTGGCCGGGACGAACTCAGAGCGGAAGAGGCTCTCGAAGTCCGCCCAGAGCAAGGATGCCTCATCGTGAACCTGGAGCATCAGGCTCCACCATCGTCCTGCCGCCGCCTGCAGGAGGCTCGCTGCGAGAATCAACATGAGATCTGCTGGTGTCCTCACTAGCCTAAAGATCCGTACCACCGCCTCTAGCCAGTCCTCGGCGGCCTGGGGGTCCGCCTCACCGCGAAACCTGGGCGGTCGCTGGCTCTGAAACTCATGCAGTACCCTGAGGCGACGTGCATCGTCAGCTTCTGGTACTGGTAGCATCGGTGGCTCGGCGGGTAAAGCTACCACCGGTGCCACTGCTGGCAAAGGGCCCTGCACCGAGGCCCCGTCGCTCGGTGGGCTGCCGTCGCGCCCTACACTCGGAACCCTAGCTGGCTGTCGTCGCGGGGCCATCCTGAAAAGGAGAAAAAGAGCACCACAGTCAGAACAGTATACCTGGTGAGCTAGCACAAGTAATCACAAGGAAAACTTGAGACTTTCATAAGCAGATCAGTATACCCGGTGAGCTGACACAAGTAATCACAAAGAAAACTTGAAACACACACGCAATCAATGTTTTCATGCATTAAGTCGGAAATCAGGGGTCAGGGTCCTGGTGTACGGATACGTCGGCCGCCGCACCAACACTGGACTCCCTGAACTGATAACCACACTCAATACACTAAACACTATTGCTTCATATAGAAAGAAAGGACGATCAGAGTCTGCGGTAGAACCGACCCCTTTGATACCAATTTGTCACGACCCGTCCTCGGGGCCCGTGCCGTGACTACCCCAAGCCCGCCTTCCATAGGCCAGGGGCTGGCGACTAGCACCAAGGCGTAAAATCCCAGTAAACAGGGAAGGCATTGCCTTTATAAGTAACAACCACACAGAGTCAGCAAGCGGAAAGTAAAGTGCAGAAAAGTAAAGGGGGCCGGAAATACAAGCCCAACTGTAAAGTACGACTGAAAAGTAAAGTACAGCAACTGAAGAAAGGACGGCGGCCTCGTGTCGTCCACTGGCAATCCCACCTGAAGGGTGGGTACAGATAGCCTCCAGGCTCCTCGGGTCCCACGTCCGCTCCGAGCACGTCCCGCCCAGTGGTCCACCTCCAGGTACCGTCCTGCTCCACGCCCCAACCGTGATCAGCGCTGTCCGTCGTCTGCAACCAACACAACAAGGTGCGGGCATAGCCCGTGCAGGGGTGAGTATAAGCTACTCAGTAAGGACCCCGAGACCCCCGAAGGTCTCCCGAAATCCACAAAGGATATAGCACAAAAGAAAGATGCAATCACGAAGTAACATCTGACTCGACTTAGGTATATGCCCATACATATACATAAGTCCCCAATTCTAGCTCTGCTCACGAGCTCAAGAACAACTCAATCCACAAAGGAAAGCAAGACTCAAATCCAAAAGGAGAGTAAACAGTAAATCCACATAGGATAGTTCAACACAATCCACGAAGGAGAGTAACATAAGATTCAGCTCAACCAGGTATACTTTTTCAGATGACGTCAAAGATGATCACTGATCCATCTAAGTCGTCGGACCCACGAAGGATCGATAGGTACTAACCCCCACAAAAGACTCACGTAGGATCGGGCTCTCACAGAACCTGTAGGCAGTGGCTCACACAGAACCGGTAGTAAGGACCCACATAGGATCGGGCTCACACAGAACCTGTAGCACTGATCCACGTAGGATCGCTGAGTGCAGTAGTCGACGCAGTCCACTGAGGATCTCTGCTCTGTCGTCGCCGCAGTCCACGAAGGATCTCTGCTCTTCCGTCGTCGCAGTCCACGAAGGATCTCTGCTCTGTCGTCGTCGCAGTCCACGAAGGATCTCTGCTCTGTCATCGTCGCAGTCCACGGAGGATCTCTGCTCTGTCGTCGAAGTCACAGCCAGCGCTAGGGTTCCCGCACATAGCGAGCTCGTTTAGGAGGGTCCGCTCCACGAGCCGAGAGGCTGATACATCAACTGACACGTAGTCCGAAGTTGATGTATCCAAAAGTTCCGTATCGACAACAGGATCTCAACGCAACAGACGGCGCGTCAATCGGACGCCCGGTCTGAGAGTTATTGGCATTTTCGTCCCAGGGGCCCGGTTGGTTTTTAGAGCAAAACCAACCCGACCGTACTCCGCCTGTATCCGATCCTCGGGCGGAGTATGCCAAAAGTTCCGTCTCACTTAGAGGAAACTACCACAGCTGACGGTACGTCGTTCGGACGTCCGTAGCTCAAGATATGAGTGTTTCCGCTCCGAGGGCCCGGTTGGTTTCGTGTACGAACCAACCCGGCCGAACCCAAAGTCTTACGAAACCTTGAGTATAATATACCGAAACGACCGTCTCGATCCAAGGATCGCGTAGCCGCTGACGGTTCGTCAATCGGAGGTCTCAGGCCCAAGATATGGGCGAAAGACCGAAGAGGGCCCGAAACGGGGGTTCTGGGCCCGGGGCGACCCGGCCCGAATCCCCCCTGCGGTCGGCTGAACCGGGTCGGCCCGAACCGGGTCGGCCCGACCTGGCTAGGCCGGGTCCGGTCCGGCCTGGGCGCGGCCCGGCCGACCGGACTGGCCGGCTCGGCTTCGGCCGAGCGGCCGAGTGAGCCGCCGCGGGTCAAACCCGTGGCATTGGAGAAACGCGGCCCGCGTGCTGGGTGGCCGGACCGCGGACGCGGTCCGGCGGTTCGCCGCCGCCGCGGCTCGGCCGCGGCGGACTCCTCCGGCGGCGCGCCGGGCGCCGCCGACTCCGGTCGCCGGCGCCGCTGCCCCCTTCCGCGGGCCGCCGGAGTTGCTCCGGTGGCCCGTTTTGCCTCCCGTCTGCGCCGATGCTCCTCCCGGGGGCCGATCTCCACTGCGGGATCAACAGATCGCCCCTGCCGCGCGGTTCGTCATCGTCCGCCAAATCCGCACAAAAAAGGGGAAGATCGGCGGAGGGTTGCCGGATCTTGTTTGTTAGATCCGCACCCTCCGCGTTAGTCATAAACAACGGGAGAAACAAGGAATAACCAATCAACAATTTTAAGTAAATTTAAAATTGTTCCGTAATCGGTTCTTTATTTTAAAAGAAATAAAATCACGGGAAAGGAAAAATATTTCAATTCAACCCTTACCTTGTCGTCGTCGTCGGACGAGAGGTCGTCGCGGGATCGCTCGTCGCGGAAGAAGGGGGGATCGTTGCGTCGTCGCGGTATCCGGCGTCGCGTCGCCAATCTCCGGATCAAGAACAAACGGATTTAATTAATTTAAATCCGTTGTTATTGAAATTAAAAAGGGAGAATTAACGATCCAATTCTTACCTTAGTTGCCGAACGAGGATCGGCTGCGGAAGAAGAGGCGTCGCCGAAGAACGTCGCGGGTAAAGCTCGTCGACGTCGCAGATCTCGGTGTGCGTCGTCGAATTCCGGTCGCCGGCGTTCTTCACGTTCTTCGCGTTCTTCGCGTTCTTCGCGTCCTTCGCGGGGAGATGAAGAAACAATATCCTCTCAAATCCTTTCAAAGGATTTTTAGGTTGGTCTTATTTTATAAACATGCCAACAAACGCAAAAACGTAAGTAACGACCCATCAGTTCGTTGAATTAATTCAACGAGCGAAACAGCCCATTTAATTCACGAAAGAAACAGCCCATTTAATTCACGAAATAAACCGCCCAATTAAATGGTCTATTAAGAATTAAAGAAAATACGTCGGTTGACTTTTCAGTTACTTTGACGGGTTTTCGCGGGTGTGTTACTTAGCGAAAGAAACGGCGGGGCTCGTGCGGGCCCCACCGCACAAATATCCTACCAAGGGGGTAGGATATTTCCGGATAGCATCCTATCCAGTTCAACTCAGTTCAAGCCGTCTTTAAGTGGCTTCAAGTGGCTTCCAAGCAGCTTAAGTAAAATAGAATAATGTTGTTGCACAAACTTTATTTTATTCTGACTTAAAGCCGCAAAATTTAAAAACCACGTCTGAGCAAACGCAACTCCGGAAGAGGCGTTTCTAAGAAAATATCGGCGCTGCGATTTCATCGGTGCCCTCAGAATTTGATTTCGGGCACCGGTTCAAAAGATAGAAAAACCCACTCGTCCGTTCACTGAACGTACCCGAGCCAAACTTCGGAAATGGATTCCGGGCACACCGGGCCTCGGAATCAGGTGCCGTCTGAAGCTGCGCTCTTGTAAAATGCCAACGAAAATTAAGAAAAAAAATTTCCTTGAAATTTGCGGGTCTTTACAATTGGCTCGGCCAACCCCTGCCCATTTTGTCTCTCCACATCCCTCTCTAACTCTTTGAAGCCTCACATTGGGCAGAAGTCTTCCCAAGGAAGCATTTGAGCTCAAACCAAAGGGAGTTACCCGATTTTAAGGTAATGTCTTCACTTGTGTCCTTTTGTTTTATTTTGCTTCTCCAACCCCCAAAACTCTTTTTATTCAGTTATTTTGAAACAAATACAGTATCTTAAATATACTAGGATGTCTCTATAAGAAGGATTCGAGATACACTTACACACACCTACATATAATGGTTAAAGAACATACTGTTTCTGTGGATGGCGAATTTCTACCTCACGAAACGATGATTGTTCAACATTCTTCTAACACCTTCAAAGGTGGCCATTAAGATGAAAATATATTTATATATGATATATAATATGTTTATTTTTTACTTAAGCTTATTTATTTTTCATTTATGGCATAACTTTATGGTTTCCATTATGGGTAAACGCGATATCTTTATTTAAGGAAGTGCGGACTACCGCCCCCTCAAAGTGATTTGATTCGTTAATACCATATGTGGTAAGTATAAATGATATATTTAATGATATTATATATTATACCATTCTGGAATTAAAATAATATTATGTATCATTATTTTTTAATTAAATTAAATATGAAATAGAAATGGAAGTAGCGTTCATGAGTACGTACGGCTTACCGTCTCCATGAACGGTACATTTCATTTCTTATCTCAAAATGTTATGTACCTTTATAAGTACATATATATAATGGATATATATGTAATATATTACATATAAATTATGGATATCATTCTGGAATTATAAAATATATATATATCTCATTTTTTTAATTCCATTAATATGAAAAAAAATGAAAGTAGTGTTCATGCGTACGTATGGCCTACCATCTCCAGGAATGGTGCTTTTAATTTTTATCGCCAAATTCTATGGAATAGTATAAAATAAATATATACTGGATATATATGATATTTAAAACATAAATACTATTCTGGATATTCTGTACCTATAACTGCATGGAAAATTATTTTCCAACAAGTTAAATTTTTGACTCATGTACCAAACATCGACAAAAACGTCTGATATGAACTCATATTATTAACCAATTATTATAACAATAAAATATGTGATATGAAATGAATAATAATATTTATAGGAGTTCCTTAAGAAATTATAAATTGACCAAAGTTTATTATTCAGGAATATAAAGAAACGAACAAGACAAGTTGGACTTGAGGTAAGGGATCCTACTCCTCTCTTTCTTTTTAAGTACACTCTTTTATGTCATTCCTTTTAAGATCATCTTTGTTGTGACTAGGATATTCTTTTATATTACTCTTACTGTAATTTTTATGTTCATATGATGAGATACCATATTCTCTCTCATCAATCCATTTTTGGATGTTTTGAGTGGCGCCGTTAGGCTGCCGAATTTTCGTAAGAGATCTAACCTCTCTCTTTCCTTTTAAGTACTCTCCTTTATGTCATTTATTTTAAGCTCCTCTTTGTTATGTTGGGGGATGTTATTTTATATTCCTCTTTCTGTAAAAGTTATGTTAATATGATGGGAGACCTTATTTGATCTCATCAATCCATTTTTGTATGTTTTAAGTGGCGTCGTTAGGCTACCGAGTTTTCGTAAGGGATTTTTCATCTCACTTTTATTACCGTGATATTTATGCTACATCTTCCACAAATTCCTTTGAGTGGTGTATGCACTTACCATTATTTTACTCATTGTGTAATATAATTTTATTTATGAGTATTTACGTCATTGTTGTATTGTCCTTCTTTCACGGGGTGTATGTTTCGAAAGATACCAATGTCGGTAAGGGAACCTTTCACCCTCATCTTTTAAAAGACTTCTTTTGTTATGTCTTTTAATTCAAATACTATTATGTTGGGATATGTTCTTCTATATCCTTATTGATGTAAATTTTATGTCCAAGTGATGAGATACCCTTTTTATCTCTCATCAACTCATTTTCTGAATTTTGAAGTGACGCCGTTAGGCTGTCGAATTTTACCAAGGGAACTTTTTAACCCAATTTCGATTTCTTTGGGTTCAACATGTAGTTATTGAATATGTAATTTTTTGAATATGTGTGAATGAAATTTTATTGTTTTACACTTAATATCCACTTATATTGGCTATATTTATATTTTTCACACATAATTTTGAGATTTATTTATCCTTAATTTAAGGATACCTTCTTTATAAGGGATTTCATCGCATTTTACATTTCTATTGAGACTTCATTGTTGTTATGCACCAATTCACTCTTATATGGTGTATATTCTGTCTTTTGTAATATTATATCATGAATCCATTTATTCTCATGATATTATAATGTTCGGATTAAATGTTATTCTTCAATTATTGTATTCAAGTGTCTCTAATTTTGGTAAAAAACCTTTATCCAAAATATCACTTTAAATGTTTTAATGATTTGTTCTTATTAATATCCATGTTTTAAAAATGGTTTTAAGAATTTATTTATATGGATTTTAATGGTTTAAAATTTTAAAAGCTTCAAGGTGGTATGGGACACTTTGATTCAAAAATCTCTTTATTAAATGTTTTAAATGGTTTCGAAAATGGTTTTTAGAATGGATTCATTATTTCATTATCTTAAAATGATATATTGTTTTTGAAATGTGGGAATGTTATATTTCCTTTATTCTTAAGTTATGTGCTATGATTATGTTATGGTTCTTGGGCATCATTATGAAGATAGGTGGTTCCATGATAAACTAAGGGCGGGTGAGCCCAATATAGCTCTCCAATGCATTGGGTAACGTGAAGGAGTGAAACGTTAAGGTTTATCTGAAGAGATTTAGGGAATATACTGTGGTGGGTATTCCAAACATAACCAAGAGGGTTACTCCCTACGTAAGAATGTTATGAATGCCTCAATTTACCTTTATGTCTTATGATTTCTATGATTTATTCATGATATGATGAGGTATGTTAAAGTGATTATGTTTTATGGGTAAAGTATGATTTCATTGATTCTTCTGTGTACATGTACTCATGTTTCCTTTACATATATTTTTATATCCCTTACTGAGCTTTTTATGCTCATCCCATGATTTTCAAATGTTTTTCACAGGTCAATGGAAAGGTATATGATATGATGAAAATGTAAAGGAAGAGTCACGAAAGAATCAATGTTTTATTTTAAATATGTTATCGTTGATGGGATAAATGAATACTAACTTTATGTAACCACTTTGTTTAAATGTGGAATGTAATGCAAGTTTATTATCTAATTCACTAAAACTCTAAACCTGAAAATATCCTCAATGTGTAATCTTGTATTAACTCAAGATTAAGTAAGGATTAAGGCAGGGGCCTTATAGTTGGTATCAGAGGTCGGTTTAGATAACTTTAGAGGTTAGGGTATCTTCAAAGCATAAGTGAAATTACCATAATGGTTAGGATTTCAGAAAGAGTCCCAGTTTTAGATAAAGTGAATAAGTAAGTATATCTTAGTGGTTTTCTTCCTCATTAGTACATTATGGTTTTGTTGATATACTCACACTAACATTTCTGTTTTTAGTGAATGGATGGATCTAGAAGGAACCAAAGTGGCAATAGGTTTGAAGAAAACTTTGGTGGTTCTCTGATTAATAGAATGGATGAAATGGGGTATTCAATGAGGAAACTCATGGTTGTTCTAAACCAACTATAATGGAGTCATGATCATCCACTTGAACCTTGGTATGTTCTGTAATGCATCATGTATGAGATGACCAATCAATGTGGAAGTTCAGGTAATAATTATAAAGGTAACCATTAGGGTTTATATGATCCTTACTTTTGAGGTAATTATGGTTTATTGTATGTTATGATGGAAAATGAAAGGCATGAGATAAAGTTGAGGTTAAAATATTTTATGATTATTTTTTTGAATAATTTATCTCGTTTTGGGGAATGTTTTAAGAATTATATAGTTTTGGAAAAAGGACAACACACAGACCGTGTGACAACCCGTCGCGCCAGACAAAGCTGCGGGAATCGAACCCACAACCAAAGTGCGACTTGTATTTATCGCCTACCACTGGACTACGTGAAGTCCCTAGATAGTTTGACTAATTCTTTTTAGTTAGATGATTTTATGAATTAAGAGTAAGCTGATTTTGGGTTATCTATGGAAATTTATTAACCTATCATGGAGGATATGTGATTATGTTAATTACTTTTCAATACGAGACTTTAGAAGCAACTGATGTCGTTTGGAGATAAATGTTACGATTTAACTTGGAAGACTATGTGACTAAATCCTTCAAATATTTGGGTTTCAATATTAGTTTGGTTTACTTTGAAGCATTTTACGGACAATTTGTTTATTGAATGGTCTTTGTTGAACTTTGGGTATTGTTTGATAAATTTTGGAGATTAAGAATAGATTTGTTTTTGTTGGAACCAGGTTCTTCAAAGCATGATTTGGTGTATGGTTTGTGTTTGTTGTCAATCCTCAGTGGAAGTTCAGGGTGTGTACCAACAAAGAGATCATACCGTTCAAGCAGAAAAAAGTAGTGAAGGTCGCGCAAGTGAGTTGCGAGACAGAGTTTTTTGAAGACAAGACTTGCGCGCCGTCGAGGACTTGCGCGCCGTCGCGCAGGGGGTCCAGTTTGCCTATAAATACTGGACCACCCCTCCTCATTTCTAACGGAGTTCAAGGCCGAGAGATTGTTCAAGCTCTCGTCGCGCAGGTGGTTGAGTCGCAAAGGTGGTTGTTTTGTCGCGCAAGTAGAGCTTGCGCACCGGTGTTTGGCTGTGCACCCAAGGTGGTTTGGAAGAGAAAGGAAGTGGACCGCGCAAGTTTGTAGTTGGGGAAGGAAGAGTCGCGCAACTGTGTTGATGACACTTGCGCGCCAGTGTGGACTTGCGCGCCGTAGTGGGACTTGCGCGACTGTCTTGGAGAAGCGCGCCTGGTTTTGCTGAAGCCCACCGGCGTGTTCGGAGCTGCACGAAAGCCGAGAGACTACTCGGTACATTCGAGGAAAAGTGATTTTCTTCCTCTGGTGAGAATCGAACTTCAATAGAGCATCAACATACTACAAAGGATGCACTCTTATGCAAATGAAGAAGAGACCTTCACGTCTATAAACTGAGTGGGACTTCGCCAACGGCAGTGAGCCAGGGGGAGTCAACGGGAGTGACCCGAGGGAAGTAGTGAGCTATCCCTGAACCTTTGTAAAGGCAGTGAGCCTGGGACAGAGAGACTGTACCCGAACTTTTTTAATCTACAGCTAGTGAAGCATAGTGGATTTTGGTACGACCGACAACCTGTCGGCGTATGCTCCTTGGACGTAGCCCTTAGTGGTGAACTAAGTAAAAATGGTTGTGTCTTCTCTGTGCTTGTGAATGTTTTCTTTCTGGTCATAATCTTCATACAGGTTCAACAAGTTCCTACCAACGTGGGAACAAGATCCATCACATTAAAAGAAAAAGTGGTCACCCTGATTCACCCCTCCCCTCTCAGGGTGTCCCGGGGTCCTTCAGTTTTTTTAAAAAGGACTATCCTTTTTGGGTATTATCTGATCTTGTACTAAGATTTTTGGTTTTGGTTTTGGTTAAGGTCTAAATATATGGTAATTATATAGTTCTCTTTTTTGGATTAGGTGATCCTCTAGAAGTTGATTATAGTACTCTTAATGTGAACAAGTCTTTCTAAATACTCGTCTTTTGGGGAAAGTATGAGTTTTTGTAAGAAATCTAGTAAAAGTTGAAAGTCAACATGACAAGTAAGTATGTTTCCTTAAGATAAAAAATAAATTACTCAATGAAGAGTAACTTAAAACAAAAATGTTGTCTGTTAACTTTTCCTACTGGGGAATCAAATACCATTTAACCCATCACAAGTTTGTGATTTTCTTATGGTTAACTTTCTCCTAGACATGTTTTCTATCACTCTCCATCAGAACATGACCCTTTGTTTTTTCCTCCATGTCCATATTTTCATACTTGGAATCCTAGTATGTGTTAACTCGGGTGACCTTTGTACTTATCGTTCTTTATTTTAATGTGACTATTTACTGACTCTTGTTCCGATGTGGGATTTTCAATGAAGTTACCAAGCCCAATTTTAAAAATTGCGAGGACGCAATTCCCAAAAGGGGGGAAGGATGTAACACCCCAGGTAAATAATGAATATGAAATTTTCATATTTATCCATATTTGTGAATAAAATATTAATATCACTTTAAAGTGGACGCTATGTATGATGGTGTACCCAATACGCAACAATGAGTTTCTTGGGAATCTTGCGTTTCACTCTAATAATAAAATAACATTATTTTAAATGGTAGTTAACGCCTAGCCATTATAATGGTGGGAATGAACAGAACTAACTAAAAAATGATTATATATGTTTGTCAAATATTTTTACTCTTTACAATAAATGTTATAGGATTAAAAATGCGAAAGAATCAAATTTTAAGCGTAAACATTCCAAAATTCTTTAAAAGGTCGATTAACTGCCTTTTGATGTCAAACCTATTTTAAATACACTTTTTGACAATTTTATGTGTTATATTTGAAAAAATAAAATTTTTCTTCAGAATCGGGATATCAAAAATTACTTTGTGTAAATTTTTGGTATTTTTCCGAAAAAGTTCAATTTTTAATGAATAGTGAAAAATGCTATATTTTAATTGAAAACCTCTTTTTAATATAATTTATTTATATGATTAGATTATCTTTTGAATTGGTTTTAAAGTGAAATTATAATATATTTTTACCATTTAATCTAATAGTGTTCGTTGGAATTAATTTCACTTTGAAATCGGACTTAAACCAGTGTCAATCTTTTGATACATTTTGTTTCACAAAAACACGCTATTTGTTTTGACAGCAGGAATTAATTATTAAATTAATTATTAAATTAATTAATGAAACTTATATGTTTTAAATTTTATAAAATAGACATCATTTTTGAATTCGGAATATCAAATATATCCTAGGGTGAATTTTTGGTAATTTTCGGAAAAACTTCAATTTTTGATGAATAGTGAAACCACTAAGTGGTACTTATAAAAACTGATTTTTCCGTTTAAATGAAAATTTTACATCTTTGTGTTTTTAATTTCAAAAACCGACATACATGGTTGTCATTAAGAAGTAAAATGTGGTTCAATGGGATTAGAATAATTTTTTGGTGAATAGTAACTTATTATGTTTTTAATCACGATTAGAGGTAATTAGTGTAGTTTAAGGTATGAATAATGTTTTAATAAAATGAAATGACCTAGAAACATGTCCTACCCTCATTTTATGTGTCATGGAAGATCAATACCATCCATGGGTCAACTTTGGGACCCCATGGAGCCACTTTGGTTACAAAATGACATAAATACCTTTTTATTTAATATTAAAGTAAAAATGACACAAACATGAAATGTTTTACTACACCATTTTTTACATGGGGTTATACAAGTCAGATTTTTGACAGTAAATATCCATTGGAAATATAAAAAGATTTCCTACATCATAGTATTTTTTTTTAATTTTTAGACCTTAAATAAATTAAATTATTTATGAAATCAAGATGATGCAACAATGACCTCATTATTTAACGATTTAAATAAAATGGAAGGATAATGTAAAATCTAAGACCTAAACATGTCCAAACCCTATTGAATGGGTGCATTTCGAACCCTGTTCACCTTATCCTCGAAACACATCAATGTGGGCCCATTAAAATCCGAAAATCATTCTAAAATAAAGTAACATTTTTTTACTTTCCACGAGTGCCCCTCCTCTCCTCTTATAAAAGGACCCACCTCTACCTCCTTACCCACACTCCCAAAGCCATTGGCTCGGCCAACCTCTGCCCATTTTGCCTCTCCACATCCCTCTCTAACTCTTTGAAGCCTCACATTGGGCAGAAGTCTTCCCAAGGAAGCATTTGATCTCAAACCAAAGGGAGTTACCCGATTTTAAGGTAATGTCTTCACTTGTGTCCTTTTGTTTTATTTTGCTTCTCCAACCCCCAAAACTCTTTTTATTCATTTATTTTGAAACAAATACAGTATATTAAATATACTAGGATGTCTCTATAAGAAGGATTCGTGATACACTTACACACACCTACATATAATGGTTAAAGAACATACTGTTTCTGTGGATGGCGAATTTCTACCTCACGAAACGATGATTGTTCAACATTCTTCTAACACCTGCAAAGGTGGCCATTAAGATGAAAATATATTTATATATGATATATAATATGTTTATGTTTTACTTAAGCTTATTTATTTTTCATTTATGGCATAACTTTATGGTTTCCATTATGGGTAAACGCGATATCTTCATTTAAGGAAGTGCGGACTACCGCCCCCTCAAAGTGATTTGATTCCTTAATACCATATGTGGTACGTATAAATGATATATTTAATGATATTATATATTATACCATACTGGAATTAAAATAATATTATGTATCATTATTTTTTAATTAAATTAAATATGAAATAGAAATGGAAGTAGCGTTCATGCGTACGTACGGCTTACCGTCTCCAGGAACGGTACATTTCATTTCTTATCTCAAAATGTTATATACTATTATAAGTACATATATATAATGGATATATATGTAATATATTACATCTAAATTATGGATATCATTCTATAATTATAACATATATATTTATATATATCTCATTTTGTTTTAATTCTATTAATATGACAAAAAATGAAAGTAGCGTTCATGCGTACGTACGGCCTACCATCTCCATGAACGGTGCTTTTAATTTTTATCTCAAAATGCTATGGAATAGTATAAAATGAATATATACTGGATATATATGATATTTAAAAACATCAATACTCTTATGTATATGATGTACCTATAACTACATGGAAAATTATTTTCCAACAAGTTCAATTTTCGTCTCATGTACCAAACATCGACAAAAACATCTGATATGAACACATATTATTAACCAATTATTATAACATTAAAATATGTGATATGAACTGAATAATAATCTTTATATGATGTCCTTAATCAATTATAAATTGAAAAAAGTTTATTATTCATGAATATAAAGAAACGAACAAGACAAGTTGGACTTGAGGTAAGGGATCCTACTCCTCTCTTTCTTTTTAAGTACACTCTTTTATGTCATTCCTTTTAAGCTAATCTTTCTTCTGATTGGGATGTTATATTATATTAATCGTACTGTAATTTTTATGGTCATATAGTGAGAGACCATATTCTCTCTAATCAATCCAATTTGGAAGTTTTGAGTGGCACCGTTAGGCTGCCGAATTTTGGTAATAGATCTAACCTCTCTCTTTCTTTCTAAGTACTCTCATTTATGTCACTTATTTTAAGCTCCTCTTTGTTATGTTGGGGGATGTTATTTTCTATTCCTCTCTCTGTAAACTTTATTTTAATATGATGAGAGATCCTATTTGATCTCATCAATCCATTTTTGTACGTTTTATGTGGCGCCGTTAGGCTGCCGAGTTTTCGTAAGGGATTTTTCATGTCACTTTTATTCCTGTGAGATTTATGATACATTTGCCACAAATTCCATTGAGTGGGGTATGTACTGCCCATTATTTTACTCATTGTGTAATATTCTTTCATTTATGAGTATTTACATCAAATTTTTTATTTTCCTTCTTTCATAGGGTGTATGTTTCGAAAGATACCCATGTCAGTAAGGGAACCATTCACCCTCCTCTTTTAAAAGACTTCTTTTGTTATGTCCTTTAATTCACATACTATTATGTTGGTATATGTTCTTATATATACTTATTGATGTAAATTTTATGTCCAAGTGATGAGATAACCTTTTTATCTCTCATCAACTCATTTTCTGAATTTTGAAGTGATGCCGTTAGGCTGTCGAATTTTACCAAGGGACCTTTTTAACCCAATTTCGATTTCTTTGGGTTCAACATGTAGTTATTGAATATGTCATCCCTTGAATATGTGTGAATTACCTTTTATTGTTTTACAATTAATATCCACTTATATTGGGTGTATTTATATTTGTCACACATAATTTTGAGATTCATTTATCCTTAATTTAAGGATACCTTCTTTATAAGGGATTTCACCACATTTTACATTTCTATTGAGACTTCATTGTTTTTATGCACCAATTCACTCTTATATGGTGTATATACTATCCCTTGGAATATTATATCATGAATCCATTTATTCTCATGGTATTATAAAGTTCTGATTAAATGTTATTCCACAATTATTGTATTCAAATGTCTCTAATTTTGGTAAAAACCCTTTAACCAAAATATCGCTTTAAATGTTTTAATGATTTCTTCTTATTAATATCCATGTTTTCAAAATGGTTTTAAGAATTTATTTATATGGATATTAATGGTTTAAAATGTTAAAAGCTTCAAGGTGGTATGGGACACTTTGATTCAAAAATCTCTTTATTAAATGTTTTAAATGGTTTTGAAAATGGTTTTTAGAATGGATTCATTATTTCAATATCTTCAAATGTTATATTGTTTTTTCAATGTGGGAATGTTATCTTTCCTTTATGATTAAGTTATGTGCTATGATTATGTTATGGTTCTTGGGCATTTTTATGAAGACAGGTGGTTCTGTGATAAACTAAGGGCGGGTGAGCCCGATATAGATCTCCAATGCATTGGGTAACGTGAAGGAGAGAAACGTTAAGGTTTCTCCGAATAGATTTAGGGAATATACTATGGTGGGTATTCCAAACGTAACCAAGAGGGTTAATCCCTACGTAAGAATGTTATGAATGCCTCAAGTTACATTTATGTCTTATGATTTCTATGATTTATTCATGATTTGATGAGGTATGTTAAAGTGATTATCTTTTATGAGTAAAATATGATTTCATTGATTCTTATGTGTACATGTACTAATGTTTCCGTTCCATATATTTTTATATCCCTTACTGAGCTTTTTATGCTCATCCCATGTTTTTGAAATGTTTTTCACAGGTCAAGGGAAAGGTACATGATATGATGATAGTGCCAAGGAAGTGTCAAGAAAGAATCCATGTTTTATTTTAAATATGTTTCCCTTGATGGGATAAATTAATACTATCTTTATGTAACCACTTTGTTTAAATGTGGAATGTAATGAAAGGTTATGATCTAATTATCTAAAACTCTAAACCCGAAAATATCCTCAATGTGTAATCTTGTATTAACTCAAGATTAAGTAAGGTTTAAGGCTGGGGCCTTATATGGGGTACCCTTGGAAACTCCAAAATTATTAAATTAATATAAATAAATTTTTAATTGAAATGGAACCATATATAGATATATTAATTATAAAGTTATTAATTTTATAAATCCTCTTATCAAATAATTTTTATACATTTATGGATTTATTTTTAAACCATATTTTTTCAGTTTATCCTTAATTATTATATTTTAATTTTTACTATGTTAACAACAATATAATTTTTAAAAGGATTCCAATTTTACTTATATGTGGTAAATTTCCTATAATAGTATAGTTACATAACATCTAGAACTTATCCTTGAAACTTTGTGATTTTAAAATGTTTATAGTATTTTTAAATAATTTAATAAATTGTGATTTTTATAAAACGTCAATTGTGTCAATTTTTACACAATTAATTTTATTTATTTTTTATAAAATATAAACATAGAGATACCATATAACTAAACAATTTAATTTCTTATAAAATTTCATATTAACCTATAAAAATAGTTATTGACATAAATTATTTAAGATAATACTTGTTTTAATATTTATAATATCAATTATTTTATTCCTACATCAATATGGCAATCATTGCATCATCATTTTATAATAATTAAATTTTATTATCTAATATGTAAAAATTATAACTACTATACCATGACATAGGAAATAATTTTAGCTTTCTAATTAATATTTACAGTCTAATATATCACTTATATTTACCAATATAAAAATTGTTTTTTTAAAGATATATTTTTATAATAGGTTTTATTTTACTTTAAAATAAATGTTATAAGTATCATAATCACACCGATGTTTTTTCTAAAAGCGGCATTTTCTTCCCAAGGACATTCTTGGTAGAAAATATCTCATAAAAAATATTAGGACATGTGTTAGGATAGTTTTATATTATTATAATATTATTTTACACCTATTTAACTAATTTACCCTGGAACCGCAATAAATAAAAATAATTTCTAATTATAATATTTATCTTCTACAAATATAAAAGAGACACATTTCCATAATTTGGACCTTATTTTTACTAATATTCAATCCATTATTCAAAATTCCAAAAAAAATAAGATTTAACAATAAATTTAAAATTAATTCCAACCGTAAAAATGAGAAAACACGTTATTTAAAGGAAAAACCCATCAAAAGATTAACATGTATTTATATCAAATTTCAAATTAAAATTACATGAAATGTCAATAACTGTAATAAATGATAAATACATAACCTAATTGCACATTAAAACTAACTAAATGGATAATCTACCTATATAAAAAAATAGGCAAAAGTGGTTTTGAATTAAAATGAAGTATTTTCACTATTCATTAAAAATAGAATTTTATCAGAAATATAACAAAATTATACCAAATAAAATATTTCTGACCTATTTATAATAAATAAGATTATTTTTTCATTTATAAAATATAAAAGTGTCAAAAACATAATTTTAAATGGTTCCTCTATCAATGGGATATAAAAATACATTTTTTGAAAAATAGTTCTTTTATGCTTAAAACATTATTTTGATCTTATATCATTTAAATAAAAGATATAATATGAATTTTAAAGATCTAATTGAATTTATATTTCATCAATAAAATCTAATAAGTGTGTTTTGTTTTATATACACAATTATTCTCAATTAATTGGGTTTTCATAAAAACACTTCCTTTGTATTCAATTAGTTTTTTTCTATTTATAAAAAAATTGGAATCCAATGAATTATTATATAAACATGTTTAAATAATATTTTAACCATTTATATAATATAATTCATTATTTCTTTCCAACAACTAGGTTATAATGACAAAAATTATAAAATAATATGTAGTTGGTCATTTAAGCTCGATGTGGCCTATCATGTACGCGATTGAACATAGTGTTTCATTCTTAAAACTAAGGATTCTAAACATTTATTTATTAATAATAAGATCATAATTAACAAATTAATTTATGACTTCCATCATTATATCCATTCATTTTTTTTATGCAAATATAAGTACACATTTATATGTATACGGTAAGATGCTTATGGCATTAGTGACATTATCGCCTTCCGAAGGATGGAAAGTAGGAGGATAATGGTTCTAAAATAACAAATATAAAATTTAAGTGTATTAAGGTTACCTAATTTATTGTGTTATGATAATAAAAATATTATAGGTGTTAACTTTATAATTAAAAAAATTAACAGTTAAGGGGATTACCTCTTCCATGAATGAACTCCTTTACATATCCTCTTAAAAACAACATTTTTTTAAAGGAAAGATATCTTTAAATATATTGAAATTTTTTGGGAAAGTTTGATATCAATTCTTCTAGAATGTAAATGGCATATTATGTATGGATAATAAATGAGAGGTAATATCCATTTATAGTTATGGTAAAGGACACAAATGGAATTACTTAAACTATTAAATACCCTACACATCATAGTCATTTAAATTGCCACTAAGTCAGCCTAAATTTAAATATATGTATTAATAAGGTCAAACAAAACACAACCAATTTCATTTCTTATTTTTTTGGATATATTTTAAGTATTAAGTGCCACATAAATCACATTGGTCACACTATAACCTTACCGATGATAATTTTATATCTCTGGTATAAAATATTATAAGATGAAAAATAAAACTGGCTTTATATCTATATTTCAAAACTATAAATAAACTAATCAATTTATCTATATTTTTATAAATATGGTGAATTGTTTATATTTTACTTTTAAACATAAAACATAAAATTTTATGTGAAAAAAAAATATAAATGTAAAAAAATTCAAATAAATAAAGTAAATATTTTTTTTAAAATATTAATATAAGATAAATAATAATTTTTTTGGTTATTGGGATTTGGGATCAATCCAAAACAGAATGTAAACATTCATCTATTAAATAAATTTGAATGAATCTAATATAGTTTTAAATTTCAATAAAATATAACATTTCATTCAAAATAATCAGTCATGGGTTACAAAATTCAAAATGATTTTTTTCAACTATAGTATATAACTAAATTAACATATATTTGGTAAAAAAATTCTAATAAAATATGATAAAATCTTATGTTAGTGTCTTTTTAATGGTATTCCCAATTCTTCAACCCAAATTTAACTTTTTTACTAGGATGAAATGTATTTATTATTGTTGTTATTACAAATGATCATGGTTTTTGTTGACACTATAAAATTAGGTTTATTATTTTAATTCCATATATCGAATAAGTATAATCAAATTATATTCATAGATGTGTCATAATATAATTTAAAATTAGACCCATAAAATTTGAATAGGATTAATTTCAGAAAAATATATTCCAATGAACAAAGAGTATTAATATAGAAATTTATCATAAAATTAATTCCAATGAAAATTTTTATATGTTAAATAATATAATTGGTCAAATATAATTTATAAAATTTTTAACTAATAAATAAAATATTATAAATTTTTAAAATGAAAATAAAATTTTCAGTATAAAGAATATTTTTTCAAATTTTTCACCGAAATAATTATCTTTTTGAAAAAATATAAAACTATACCTCAAAGAAAATATTAACATTTTTATTTTTAAATTTTATTTATAAAAAAGAGTTCTGTAAGTTGTAATAATTTACTATAATATTTTTTCACCCAATGAAATAGAAATATTTTCAAACTAGAATATATTTTTTAACCATAAATAAATTTTACTGAATATTGAGTATTAATTAAAAAATATTATATATATATATATTATAAAACTTGTTTTCTCCTATTTTTATTACCAATTTAAATTGAAATGATATAATTCTCAATGTTAACTAATAATATTATTGTAGAATGTCATATATCATTTAAATATACCATAAAATGTAATGTAAGATACTGATGAAATTAAATTTGTTTAATGATAAATATATTCTATAATATTGATCTATTAAAAATGTATTATAATATCAGAAAAATATATATGAAGTCACATTGATGGTCATGTTATGAATAATACAATATATAAATTTCAAATTTAAAATATTTCATAAAAAGTTGAATAAATAAAAATATAATCATCTCATCGGTACTGAATCATTATTTATATTTTAATAGATAGTCATCGAGAATAGAAGTACCTAGTAAAATAAATATGATATTTAACATTGAGGGGGTTAATTATAAAGTAACAATACTAATTAAGCATCTTATGTGTGAGGAATATAGTCATTGTCCCCATAAATGTCCCAATTAGATAACTAACAATGATTATGAGAATGATCAAACTATGTGGCCAATAAAAAAATGAATATCTATACAGGAAAAAATGATGATGTGAATCCTTATATATTAAGAACATGTACCCTCTATTTTGGAGTAATAGATGACTTATTTGAATTTGATTCTAGGAATAGTATTATGCCTAAGAAAAATATTTTCATCATTAAATCACGAGGAAAATGATAAGATGGTTGATGAAATCATGTAGTGGTATAACTATTTTCATCCATGATGACGATTATAAAGATTTTACTAGTGGAAACCATTCTAAAATTCATAATGATAGATTTAAAAGTATTTGATTATTTGATTAATTCTTTCCTAATAGAGGGAAAATTATCTAATGAAATGAATGTAAATTTAATATAACCCTATGAAATTTTATTAAAGATAGGAAATTAATAATGTTCCTCCAGAAAAATATTATATAATTTTTGTCTTTATAAAAAATAATTTTAACTATTTTACTAAATAGATTGATTAAAATTTAATATTAATAGTAACACTATTATCATGATGGATTTGTGATTCCTATGATCTAAGGACTTATATATATTCAAAAAATATGTCTATAGTCATTTATATATTTTATATCCCTTCATATTTTAATTCTTTTATAAAAACTAAAATTGCAATCTTATAAATAATTTAATTTTGGAATATGTTAAACCATAGGTTTTTTGGATGTATTATAATTTTTTACATACAATATGTTTATAATTATGAACAATATTTTTTCAATTTATTTTCCATTGATGATTATTAGTAAATTAGTATTATAAGAAGTAGATTAATTACAATGTTTTATTCACACAGAAGTTGAATGATACAAAAAATAAAATATACAAATACCTATTTCATTACAATATTAATAATAAAATGTATTAAAAAATACATTAAGAGTTAATAAATATATATATTCTAAATATAAAAAAATAATATAATCAAGACTAAGAAATAACCTAGATCATCCTAAATATTTTGGATCACAAAAATCATAATGTAAATTAATTTGAACAAAACCATTAAATGGAAAAAAAACTGAAAATAAGTTAAATGTTAACTTATAATTGTTCTTGGAAATATGAAGGTGGACATGTAGACTGATTTAGTATGTATATATAATGAACATAAATTTCTCAATTAAAAATATGGCTATTAAAAATATGGTCAGTTAAAATATATGCACAGAAATAATTTTTTATGTTTGGATATACAACACATATGGTGATGTCCATAATTTTTAATTAGTAAATTTTACAAAATATAACAGACAATGGAATAAAAATATGTTTTGAGGTAATATATATATATATATTTAATTTATAAATATTTATAAAAATATTAATAAAATATTATTTTTGAATATATTTATTTAAATTAATATTTCTAATATGAATTGATTGGTAAAATTAAATTACATATATTAAATAAATAATTTTAAATATATTTTTATACAGTATATAATGTAAAAGTTATATTTCTTTTTTATTGTATTTTTCAATATTAATCAATGAAATGAACATGTTGAAATTAAAATTATTTATTACCTAATATATTATATTATTTTAATATAAAAATTAATATGAATTAAGTACAAGGGAAATTATTGTTTAATATCACCAATTTTGAGTAAATTCTTATTTTTATTTATATGTAGTATTATCATTTGAAAAGTTGTTTTATAAAATTTATAATATAAATTATATTAATGTTCGTATGTTTTTAGATATAAAATTTATAATTAATCATATAATTAATTATATAAACATTTGAATATAAATTAGGTGAACAATAAAAAATATTGTTTTTATAAATAACTTCACATTAATTGACCGCATTGATATTATAAAAGCAGAAAATTAATTTCAATTGGAAAATTGATAAGAAACATTGATCCTAGACGAGAATGTATGTATCGTTGAATTTAAAATATAATTATTTCTAAAGAAATTTAATCTCATCGTTTGGTTGTGGTAAATGCAACCTCTATATTTTTTGATGGATAGTGTTTTCATATTGTAATACCAAGATGAAATAAACAAAAATATATATTACTGTAATGACCACATTGTTACAGTTGAATGTATAAATATAACTAAATAATTAATAAAATATAAATCCACACAATCATTTGTATATTTTTAATATTAAATTAAATTGTATAATTTTTTAATTAAATAATTATTAAATTTTTTCTAATGTAATTTTATTATTAAAAAATTTGTATTCATTAAAAATTACAGATATTATGGCCATTAATACAACTGTATTTAATTTCTTGGAACATTCTAAAATTTAATTCAAAAAATTAAAATCAATTTTCAAAAATAATATGAAAATTAATTTTTAGTGTGATATTAGTATTTTGTTGAAAAATATTTTTTTATTGAAGTGTGAAAATGATTAATTTCATAAAAACCACATTTCCATTCAATAAATAATGTAAAATAAAAATATCATTATTTTTTAAAAGTGATATAATTTAAATAGTAAATAATCCATTATATTTAATTTTCATTATAAATTTTTCATCATCATTATATTGTATTAATGAGGAATTGTATTTGGGTTAAAAAATGGAGTTTTCAAAATATGGTTTTAATGTAAATAATGTTTCCCAATTTAATCAATTTATAAAAAACTATATTGATCAATTATTTTATATTAATCAATATATTATACCTAAATAATTATTAATTAATATATATACAATGATCATTATTTAATATATACTTACCAAAAAATAAATTTTTTATTGAAAAAAATATCCATCTAGAAAATCCATTACATAAAAACCTCTACATTTATTTTAAAAAGAAATTATCAATTTTATTAAATATATTTTAAAATTTTATTATCATTTTTAGAATCATTATTTGAAAATTATTTATTGGTTAACACTGGATAACATTGAGAAACGATTATTTATTTTGAGGAACAACGGAAAATACTGAATTTTTTTTAAATATACCTTTTCTATTAAAGTATATATAAATATTAATAATTTTATAAACTTTATTTAATGTAAATTTAATTAAATTATATATAAATTTATATAATAAATTTTAATCATTAAATTTTCATATTGAATTTGGTTGTAAAACGTTTTTCCAATTTAAAAATTTTCTCTTTAAAACCAACATTCTCAACACATCTGTGGGATTAATATTCAAATTAAATATTTCAAATAATTGATAATAAATTGAAAAATTGTAGAAAATAGTTTGAAAAATATAAATTTATAATTTATAATGTTTTCGAATAATTTTTTTTAATCAAAATAAACAGTGAAAACAATTAAATTTATTTAACTATGTTAAGGTACAAACTAATTTACCTGGGAAAAAAGTAAACTGATATGGATTAAGAATTACCTACCATCATTTATCAAACCCATCATTGGGAGAAATTTGTACCATAACTCCTCTTGGATATATAGTGGTCCATTATGGAGGCTATTTACTGGATAAAAACGTGGGTATGATTGAATCTTGTCAAAAAAATTAAAGTGTTCCACTAACCTCACCTATAAAAGTCCATTCACATAACTCTTATATTTTCCACATAAATGCTTCTTAAATATGACATGAAGTAAAAAAATTATTTATTAAATTACCTCCTCTAATCACACAATACTTCAATTAGAAAAAAATTTATCCAAGTATGATTTTCTGTTCAAACCCAAGGAGGATACCTGAAAAATAGATAATGTAATTCCATGATAATCATTATCTTATTTACTTATAAACCACAATATAATATTATTATACAATTATTATATAAAAAAATAGGTATCTTAAATATATACTTATATTTTTATGTTTATTTAATAACTAAAATCTACCTCTGAATCCATCAAATGAGTTATAAAATCCCCATTCGTGTGTACAACAGACAACCACATCCAATACCGATGTAATTTTTCCATTGCTACCTATCAAGACTAGGTATGATGACTAATATAATATATATAAATTATATTTATAATGCAATTATTTATATTGATTAACTATTTAATTTATTACTTTTAAAATTTCCATTTCGTATGGGATACGATAACGTCGCTCATGGGAACAGCGGACTATGGCCCCCATAAAGCACTATAATTCATTTTCAGAAAAACATTTCAGAGATGGTTAGAAGGTCAATTATAATTATGTTTTTGGATATAAATTAAATAATAATTATAATATTGAAATATTTATCACTTTTATAACATATTTTGGTTTTTCATTATTTTATTGACAGATGATAACATTGTTGATGAATATTTGGATTACTCACTCCAGGAAGGGATGTGATCAATTTTTTCCTGACCACAAAAAAGTAATGATATATATATATAATTAAAAAATATGGTATGTATTATGATATTATCATTTTTAATGACTAAATGTACTCATCTTCCCTCTATAATGGCCATTGAATAAAGGAAATGTTATTTATGCGTACGAATGAACAACTATATCCATAATAATAATGATAGTTCTTTTTTCATAACCATATTTCAATATTTGTTTTAAATGATTAATTTTTTATTAAATATACTAATTATTTTATCATTATTATTATTCAATAGTTATTTTTTAATGACCACCTTTCCCATATTCAACCTACCAAATCCATTTATGACACATAAGAAAAAAATATTAAAAACATATATCATGAAACTAATTGATTGTGAAATCATATATAACACTGTAATAATTAAAATTAAATAAATAATAATCATGAAAAAATTTATTAAGAAATTTAAAAAATTAACATATTTTTATTATTTACGATGATAATTAAAACATAAACTTATAGTTTTTGGGGTAACCGTTTTCATGCCTCACTTCTATTCCTAAGAGATAAATGAAATATATAAAACATATTATTATTATGTTTTTATTTTATGATTATTATACATAATTTTTTTTATTTTCATACACATTTTCTTATATATATTTCATTAAGTTATTATTTCAATATTATTAATGTTTTATAATATTTGTGTCTCAGTTTTCCTTGTTTGTGACATATGATATATTATACATCTATCATAATTTATGAAGAGTATGTAATTACACATTGGAATGTAATATAATTAATCTTTTTAATATTTATATATAATCATTATATAATATTTTATTCGTTCATGGGGATGAAAATTCATTATTTGAAAAGTGGAAGGAGTTGTATGTTACATTAACATCGATTATCATAATTGTATTTGGTTATGATTCTAATGAAAATATATTATAATAATTTTATAATTAAATTCTTGAATATACATCTAATGTTGTTAAAGAAGATATTTAAAAATAATAATAGGAAATATCCACTCAAAGGTAGTCAAAATTATTGACAAAATTTTTAGAAGGAAATATGAAATAATTTTTATCATCCGAAATAAATTGGATTAATTATAATATAGTATTTTATAAATATTCCTAAATTTTTTTACTCTCCATTCAATATATTAAAAAATCAATTTGGTTTATATTATTAAAATATTAAATATAATCATAATAATTTTTCTTGATAATAACATTTTGACTTTAACTAAAATTTTATAGAAATCGTGTTGTTGTTTTCTAAATAAGGAATTTATTAAACCTCCTAACATTGGAAAAGAAATTTTCAACTAAAATCGAATTTAATGTCAATAATTAACTTCAATGATGACTAAAATTTCATCAAATATTTTATTTGGATTTTTACAGGGTAAAGTTTTAACGATTAAGTTTTTCTTAATAATTTGTAATTTTTTTTGTTTTTAAAGGGGTTCATAAGGAAAATATTTGTCAAAATATTTTTTTAAAAAAAATTGTTCTCCAAAAAGAATGAATATTTTCATCCAGAATGTTTTTAAATAATTTTGAATCATCCATTTCAGTTTTTATGTTTTTTTAAATTTAATGTTTTTATAGTATTTTATTAATGTTTATGTTTTAATATGTGATTTTCACAATTAAAAGTTTATTTTGTTCTGAAGTAATTATAATTATATTTTTAGTGATGTTACATTTTTAAAGGAAAAAAATCCTATTCATTACATATGGACCGTTCTGGATATTGTGTTATGAGAACATCATGATACTTCTTATAGATGGATTGAAATTGTTTAAAATAGATTTATATGAAAGTAGATTGTTTTACACTGGTTAATAATGATTCAATGATATTATTATGTAAGGTGCTTCATTTTTATGGGTCAAAAATGTTTCAATGAGATTTATAAAATAACATTAATTCCCTGACATAATCCATTTGTAATAAAATCATTCATTATTTGATGTAATTTATGATGAAATATCATTGTACATTGTTCACATTACTTTCCGTCAACATTATTTACGATGGATTCCCCTAGATTTTTTTGTGAGATCCTGATATATCATAAATTATATGATATATATTATATAAATACAACGAATTATGTAATGTTTATTTTATATATATAATTATATGGGATTTAAGATATATGGTAATTATAATTTTATGGGATTAGTAAGGGTTATGTATCTATTCTAAAAATATGATGTCCCACGATACAAACATGAATCTTCTATGATTTATATGGGTTTATGATGTCTCATTTGACCAAGATTGATATAAAATCTCTCTTGATTATCTATTTTTACGAAACTATCCATTTTTAATTCCTTATTAAAGATTTAATGATTTATGTTCTAGGTAATAATGCGTCTAAATATTTTTATGATATACTCGTGAATGTATATTTTTTCATAATATCATAAACCCATTCTTAGGATCATATCTTATAATACTTTCTTAATTCTAACATTATACCTAAATGATCATTTTTTCACACATTTCTTATTTTTTCCATTCCACGGTTTATAAATAATTATGTTGAATGAAATAATTCCAAATGTGATTTAAAATGGATGATAGTTATTTATTAATTTGAAAAATGTTATAATATGATATCTGAGGGAAGTTTTCATATATTGCGATTAAAATTATTTATGTATTGACTTCCATAATTATCTAAAACACTTCGACGAAGAGGTCTTTGAGATTATAGGTGTCCCATGATATCCATTTGATAATGTATGGTATTATGGAAAAACATTATGTCCCATTTATCATTAACAATGATAAGGATAATTTTTTTAATGTTTCAGATTATCCATGTGCGCGGTTTCTGGAATATTTTTGTAACTACTAAATAAATGGTTTAGATAAATTTGTAGTTTGTGATGTTCTAATGTGATTTTATATATAGTGTTATAGATACCATCAATTTTATATAATATTAAGATTAATAATAAAATTAATGTCTTAGAGATACCATTTTAGTGTTTCATATAGAGATGTTTTTTGGAATTTATTGAAATTATGGGAAGATATTTATTGAGCTATGTTACTTTTAATCCCTGTGATCAACATGAATTTTTTTAAAGGGGTTTTTTTCATTTTTAATGTAAAAAATAACAATTGAATTTTGGGGTGAAACATGTCACATTATTCACGGTTATAGAGCATGAACCCACAACGAAAGGGAGACAAGGGTAGTGAAATTACAAGTGGAAGACATGAATCCATGGCTAGTATAACATTGTTGATACTAACCATTTATTATGTTTTATAGGGTGAATTATAGGTAATTATTTTGTTTACATATGCACCCATAATTAGAGTTATGATGTGGGCACATTAGGGTGGAGTACAAGAGAATATTAGGGAAAAAGGGATGTGCAGAGTTGGTGTACTGATTGAAAAAGTAGTCCGGCTGTCTAAGAGAAACATTGTACACTATGGCCTTTTAAGGCAGTGTGTTCAACACAATTAGAGCATTGTTAGAGGATCTAGGTGTGTAAGCTGCGTAAATTTTCCCAATGAAGTAGTGGATTATACACAATTAGTGCACAATTTATCTAACCATGTGACTAAACCAGGAACGATCGGATAGTGAGATCCTAAAATTATAGATCTCACTGTTTTTCATATTTTAATGACCTTTTCCACCTTATATATGGCCCTAAATTGGTATTTTACATTCTTAAGGGTAATAGAAGGTTTACCCACTGACTTTCAGGGATTTCATGGCCATACAATGACTGTTCTCTGAGATCAAATGCAATAATTGAAGATGTACTCTACTCCCATTATGTGGATTTCATCCTGATGCTTCTCCTATTAATACTTATATCATTCCATGATCTATTCATTGAATATATCCTTTTTTCTTTATATCTAAACCGGTGTGATGAGATCTAGATATGTGAATGTTGAACTATATCTAAATTTATGAGATCTTATTGTCTTTAATATGGATTTCTGTTTAGGGATTTATATTTGGAACTCATAACAATGTTATTATTCTATTAGATTTTGGGGATTTCCATTGAGGAAAAATCCAAAAATGAACAAATGTATGTGATCTCAAACTAATTCCCATAGTCTTGGTTTTATTATTTATATGAAAATTGTAGATTGATAGGCATCTATTGGCCATTGATTTTCTTGAATATTGTTATTTTATTGACCATATTATTTATCGAATCATTGTTGAAATAGGTGTTTAATTGGGGAATTTATCATGAGAATACGAGACTTCTCTATTAGATTATTTTCATAGGGAAATTTAATTTAAAAGTTATGTTCTGTAAACTAATTAATTAATTTAAGGATTAATTATGAGATATTGAAATGTCTTGGATGATATAATTAATTATAGAGAAATTATGTGCCTTTTATAAAATGATCAATAAAATTACTTGTGTGAATAAATATGGAACAGTGAGATTACAATTGGATAATTAATTTTGGTAAATTAATTACATAAGATGAATTCTTATATTGATATATTAATTTATTATTTAAAAAATTGTTCTAATCATTTAGTGAATTTTTTATTTATTTAATGGAATGAATGTGTTTAAATAAATTTCCAATTATTAATGTGATTGGGGGGGATAATTTATTTTTAAAATAATTATGGGATAAATAATGGGAACATGTTCATTCTAAATTGATAATTACAAATGGTAACATAGTAATCATACCTATGAGTAAAGAGAATGATAATAAGGTCTTTATAAACTAACAAGTATACATGGTAACATAGTTATTATACTTATGTGTAAATATAATGGGAACATGGTCATTCTATTGAGATGTAATCATGGTAACATAGTCATGTTACATACGTTTGGGAAATTGGTAACATTAGAAATTTATTTTTTAAAAGAGATAATAATGAATGGAAATAAAGGAACTATGAGTAATGGACTCAAATGAAAATACCCATCTCCGAAATGAGTCAAATTCTGTACTGAGATATTGTATCAACTTGAATATATCATGCTTTGACATAAAGCAAATTTTAATATAAGGAATTACATAAGAAAAACATTGGGCTCCTGTACAAGATGATATTAGAATTTGGGAATGTGTATCCTTGGGAATCATAGAGTTAATGTTGTTAGATATGAATATTTGATAATGTAATAACATGTTATTTATGAATTGTACATGTTTTGTATAGAACAACATACATTATATTTTGACTGAACTAGTTTCAGAAAATGTTGGTGGTGGAAAACTATGTTTTTCTCAGACATTCTTCAGGATGCAAGATCGTTACCCATATAGATTATATTTTTTAAGTAATTTAAGCAACAAGGCTTCATATAGCTAAAGGAAATAAACAAAGGTTACAAAAGTTTGAAGGAAGATATTTTACATTTATCTCTTTAAAGGATATGGAGAAACTCACGAGGAGTGTTGGAATGATAGGTGAAAGTGTCACCAGAGGATCCCTTGTTTGCAAGAAAATAAGAAAGTTCATTGGCTTCCCGATAGACATGTGTAATGATATAATGCATTGAAGCAATTATGTCAAGGAACTTAATCTATTTTCTATTAGTTTCGAGGCCAAGTGAATTTGACCCATTCTAACCGCTTGAACACCTGTGGCGGAATCACTTTCAATCCAGATATTCATCCAATTCTTAATTGGAGAAAAATAAAATGCTTTGATGAGAGCCATCATCTCTGCTTCAAGAGATGTGGCCATTCCATACGTACCATGACCCCTATCCAGAAAGTCTTCTGAAGTGAAAACCATATCCAGTAAGACCTGGATTACCACTCGAGGATCCATCAGAGTTGCATTTAACCCAGCCTGCAAAAGGAGGTAACCATAAGACTTCCATGGTTCCGAGAGGCCGAGGATAATTACCCTACATGTTCAGATTTTTCATAACAGTGAAACCTCTTAATAATTTGTCACAATTTTCAGTATGAGTATTTTTTTCTTGTTGATCTGCCAACAAAATTTTAGAGATCAGCAACCTGTTATATTAATACCATACTATATAAGGGAGACAACCCTAGGATAAGTGTATTATTTGAGATGGGCTTAGAGGAGGGAATCAGGAATGGTTTGGAAACCGTTTGGTGTGTCTTAGTGTCTTTACATTTTTTAAATTATTTACATATGGAACTCTAAATGGAAAATCATTATTTCCTTTTTTTTGGAGTATTTTATTTCTTGTTCGGTTATCTTGTGAAATGACTATTATTATGGTTATATATGCTTCTGCATTTTATTATTTTTTTCCAAGTGTGTTTTAATCTAATAAGTGAGGGTATAATCTTTCCATGAATGACTTACTAAATCCTCAATACTAGTTGGTACCCTCTAGCATACAAGGATGCATGCATGAGGTTATATGGTGAACCAGACCAGGGAATCGTGATGTGGAACCCAGGGTCGGGATGTTACAAAGTGGTATCAAAGGATTAGTTTTCTTTTTTTCTTCATTCATATTACTGTTTTGGGATATTTAGATAGGTGATTAGGAAAAGATGGGTCTTAGTAATGACCTTTTCTGAGGGATTTTAAAACCTACTTATAGGGTAAATAACATGTACTGAGGGTGGGATTGAAGTTATTAGAGTTTTCTTTTACAGTTGAATGTTATTTCACCTTGGGTGACAACCTTATGGTGTGATGTGATTCATGTTTCTGGGAATATTTATTATGGATTTGTTTCCCAAAATTGTATGATAGCTTGGTATGCATTAATCATTCTAGGCACTCAGGGTTATTGTGACATGTATCAGTTTAGACAAGCATGGGAAAACGGGTCATGATTCTATTGTTAAAAATAAATTGTATTCATTTTTTGTGAGAATAAAAATGAAAATTGGTCCCAAAAATGTATTTAAAAACATTTTAAAAATGATTTGTAATGAGAATAAATGGGTTTCTAATCAAGAACCATTATTATGATAGAATGATTTCATTTTTATCCAAAACATTGGTGTACGATGGTTAAGGGTTCTGATTGGGCCTTAGACATGACTATGTAGTGAGGTGGGGGACGAGGCTTGTTGTGATTATTTCATTTTATTTAATGTTAATGTTGTTATATGAGACCTGATATGTTTTTTTGGATTTGTAGATAATATATCTCTAGGTTTCTGGTTATGGGGATGACTTAGGTGCAATCCTATGAATATTTTTTCATTTAGGGATGATGAGGCACTAATCATGCCAGCTTAATATAATGAGAAAAAGATTCAGGATAACTTTTCTCGATTAATGAAATTCATGGAATGAGAACCCTATAATGTTCTAAATATTATTCACGAGATGAAAAGTGGGTTTTAGTTGTACCACCCTCAAAATTAAACTTATTAGGGTGGACCTGAGGGATATTAATTATGGTTTAAGACCATTGAAACAACTCTTCTCCATTTGCAGAATCCAGCTAAAGGAATGGTCATGCTAGCCACCTATATGTTGCGTGGATCGGTGAAGTAATGGTGGAACATTCAAGAGAGAACTGAACATATTGATGGAATGTTTTGGAAGGACTTCTTTGAGAGATTCTATGAACACTTTAAACTTATGTGCTCATATAGGAGAGAGTTGATATTTTCATTCATATAACATTTTGGATCATGTCAGTTGTGGACTATGATAGATTCCACACATATTTGCAATTATTTTCTCCAACATTAATAGGAGATGAGGTGGCTACGAAGAAACATTTTCATGATAGACATAAGTGTGAGATGTGGTCCCCTGAGAATATCTTTTGGATGATGAAATTTATGGAAATGGTAGAGAGATCTCTTTTAGTTGTAGTTAACTAGAGGGAGGCTTCTAGTGATGGACATGTAGATGATAATGGATTATCTGGAGCTGCACATTATGAAGACGTATACAACATTATGACTACTTTAGTCAGGGCAGTGGAAAGAAGAGTACCCATTTAAGAGGGTCGATTGGATAAGACCATACTGTGGTGATCTGTCTTTAGTTTGGTAGTCCGAGAAACTATATTCACCACTATTCCTGACTATAAGTAGATTTTAGATCATGTGGAATGATGGGACACATTCAAAAGTTCTCTAGGTTACAGTGAATGGCTTGTACTGAAGGAGATGTCGTGCCGAGTAAGAGTGTGGGAATGTGATATTCCAAACAATATTGGGCTATTAGTTGGAGTTCTACTAGTTGTTGTTGTAGTGGTAGAGGAGGCTGTTCTTTTGGGAAGGAGATCCCACATAAAAAATGTGGTGGTACTCATGGTTTAAACACAACATCACAGGAAATATTTACATATTAGTTACATGCAGTACATCATACACCTATAGAGAGAATGTCTATATTGTTTAACATTAGAGGTACTATTCAAGTTTCGTCTACTTTAGCTAGTGTCTTTTATAATACTAATTCCTCTCATTCCTTTATTTCATCAAAACATGTTAATGGTTTGAGCCTTTTAGTGGGTCTTGGGAGCATGGTAATAACTATAGATTCACAATTGGGAGTACTATTTAGGGATATTTTTTATTCAAGGGATCTTCAATAATGATCATGGAATATTATTTCCTATAGGATCTCTATGTTCTTAATATAATGAGCTTTGACCTAATTATGGGTATAGAATAACTAGTCACATACCATGCCCATTATCTAATATTACTGTTTAAGGGATACATATACATCTCATAAGGGAGAAAAGAATATTCATCGTTAAGCATGGGGTATCTAGGAAGGCTGAGTATGAAAAATTACTAACCAAATGGGATCACTCATAGCCCAAGTTTCTAGTATTTTTTTGTATTACAAGGTTGTTAGAAAATAGGTCCTTCCACCAATAGTGGAACTATTTTAGTACATATTTCTTGAAGACTTATCAGGGCTACCGCCTAATAGAGATGTGAAATTCACCATTGAGCTCATGCGTGGGGCTGAGCTATATTCTATTTCACCATACATAATGGAACTTATTGGTTATCAAGATCTTATGGAAAGCTGGAGGAGTTGAAGGATAATGGATTTATATTTCCATGTATGTTTCTTTGAAATCACATATTTTGTTCTCAAATATGGTTAATGAGAGATTACATTTGAATGTCTATTACCGATAGATTATCAAAGTGACTATGAATTACTGATTTTGTCTTTCACATATTGATGATATCTTTGTCCAATTTATGGGATAGTGTATGGTATCAAAGAACTATTTGATATTAGGGTATAATTGGTTGATACTACAGACTTCAGATATACCAAGGGTTGCATTTAGAAGCATGTTAGATGTTTAGGAGTATGTCGTAATTCGATTTGGATTTAAAGTGTAGTATTAGTTTTTATGGACTGGATGAACAAGATTATTATTTTGTATTTTGATTTGTTCAAGTTTGTGTTTTTGGATGACTTTTTGTTATACTCCATGACTCATGAAGAGCATTCCCAACATCTTGGCATCCACCAAGGTGCACTAAGAGAGCCTCAGTTATATACCAATCAATCTATGTGTCAGTTTTGGATTGACTGAGTACAATGTTTTTGGAACATACTCTCCGAGGAAGCTATGTCATTGGTCCTATAGAAGGTTTAGATAGTAGTCTCTTTGGATTAGCACAATTTTTTTTTGATATCTGAATCTTTCAAAGATTTTTTGGATATTATAGGAGATTATTAAAATAATTTTTCCATATTACAATATCACATTTGGGATCGAAAAAAATGGATTAAATATTTAATAGTAATATGCATTTGAGTGATCTATTCAGGAATTTAGTATGCCTTTAACAATGACACCAATTTTTAACCTACATTAATCAGTTAATGATTATTCGATATATTGTGATGATTCCTGTATTGTACATGGATATTTGCTAACGGAGGAAGATAGATTTGGGGTGTTTGTGGCTCGGTACTTGAGGCATCATGAACAGAATTACCAAATGCACAAACTCAAGTTGGAAGTATTAGTTTATTCTCTTTTGTGTTGGAGACAATTTATTTTGGAAGAAAATATTACTATTTTTAAATATCACAAGAGCTTGATGTATATATTTTCACTACGTGATATGAATCTTTAACAGTATATATGGGTTGATTATATGCAATCATTCAGTTATGAACTGGAAAATATGCTCATGATTGGAAATATTGTGGCAGATTCCTTGAGTTGGAAAACTCAAACTCATATAGTTCAGAAGGAGA